>CM037851.1:246707150-249107150 GCA_021234595.1 Delia radicum
TTTTTTTGAGTGTAGAGCGATTTTAATAAATTTTAGATCATTTACGTTGGGTCGGACAATAGTTAAATAAAAAAAGTAAAATAAAGTAGCTTTAGATTCCAAAAATTATAAATTTGTTCAAAAATAAACTTTCTAAATAAATCACAAAAGTTTACGTACTGGACAAAACTTATTTCTTAATAAAATAGTAAAGCTTTTTGTGCTTATTTTTTGTTAAAATAATACAACACACATATTCAACCAAAAGTTTTAAAAATTATAATATGTCTAATATTGTCCTAAAGCACTTTGTTTTAACAATTTTCTTAATTACCTTTCACTTGAGCAGTATTTTTGCTAATAAAACAAGTTTGCCATTTTTCACTCCTCTCTAAAGGGTTACAAATTATTAAAATGGCTCTAGTTTATTATATTATGCTTTTTTTTTGTAATTTCCTATCATTTGAGCAAAATTCTTGCACATAAAAAGGTAAAAATATTTCGTCTGATATTCTAGGGCTGACGGAGAAATTAGAATTTTAGAATTAATCATCACTGATTTTAAATCTTGTTAGAACATTCTTTTAAAATTATTTGACTTTAAAAGTCAGAAACGGTCAAATTAAAAAGTCAGAAAATGAAAACAGTGCTTTCATTGAAATGAAAATGTTCATAAAAATAGTTGGACCCAAAAATAAAATTGATTTCCTCTCAGTATAGAATAGTTCTTATTCCTATGACCAATTGATTGTGTCGGTCCAGCATAAGGTTGTTCCTAAATTTCAGTCGATTATTGTAAGTCATATTTTCGAAACAACAATGACAAAACTTGCTTCGTTTCGGTTATTACGAATTTCAGACAGTTGGCACAACTTTATATTAGTTTTTACAATTCAACAGAATTTTAGTTGCAACACTCAAAATTTTCAGAAATCGAATGTAAATATCTTTGCACTAACTGAATAAGTTGTTACCCTTAATATACACTTTTCAATTTGATTGGCACTTTAATTCTCTGTGTTTGGGAAATTTTTTTTTTTAAAACTATTATTATACAGAAAAAATTATCAACCTAAAATATCTAATTAAGATTTGATTTGATTTGAATTTAATTTAATTTGTTTCTAAACAAATATTTAATTGAATCAATAAATATTTTCATTGACTTTTAAATATATAAATACATATTTATTTTAGACGCAATTATCATATTATTTTTTCATACACTGTATGCATAAATAAAAAATTTTCAGTATAAAATACCAAATACATTTGAAGTTAACAAACAAAACAAGCACACACACAAACAGACTCAGCATTGCAAAACACACATACCAACGTATAGATCACACACTTTTTTGTGAGTATCATATTTTTTTTTTTTTTGTAGAAGTTATTCATAACTTTTTTTTCCTTCTCAATTTTAATAAAGGTTTAATTGATAGTATCATTGCCGTGATGGGTGCAAAATCAATTAAAATATTAATTTATTCAATAAATTTTTAATTGAAACCCGTTTTTAGTTTTTTCTGTAACAGAAAATAAAAAAAAGAAAAATATGCTCTAAAAATAGTTTTTTTTTCTAAAAAATTACAAAAATATGATCAAAAATGAGATTTTTTGTCAAAAATATGCTCTTATGATCAAAATGTGCAATTAAAAGCAAAATATGTATGCTCTAACAAATCGATTCCAGAACTCATCAATAGTTCTTAAATAGATAAATATCTAATATATTTTTAATTACGACGCAAAGGAAAACCATGATACAGCTTATTTTTTTTTGGTTGCCCTAGTGATAAATAAAACCCAATTAATCTAATTTGTTTTATTCGTACCAAACATTAAAATCTTAGATCAAAAATGTCTTAAGAACAATTTATTTCATATTAAACCACAAAATGCAAATTAATTGCGAAATAAAATATAAATAATGCAACGATTAATCATAAACCGCAACTACCATTTTTAATAAACAAAACACATTGAAAAAACACATTTGTGTAAATAAAAAAATACAATAATAAAAAAAACTGCTCCAAAAATACACAGAAACTTAAATCGGTTTAAGTCGAATTTGGAATACCCTAAAATATTTATAGTCATAGTAATGTACCCTTATCACATTTTCAAATAAAATTATTAAAAAAAAATCCTCAAAATAATTTTAGAGATATTACAGTTTACAGTGCTATTTTGAGTGTATCTGATCAAATATGATCAATTATACTTAAAAACAAAAAGTGGCTTTCTACGGTTTAAAATATATAGAAGAACAAAATCATTTTTTTAATTTCCCTTCCTACATTTAGAGTAATTTTATTTTAAGGCAAAATCAAATAGCATCAACACAACACATGTTAATATTTTTAATTAGTATGACCCCTTTTTGGCCATAATCTTGAGATTTCGACCCTAAAAAACATGTATTTATGTTTTTTTGTCCCCTACAACATATCAAAGTTTCAATAAAATCTTGGCATTCACCACTGTGCAGTTTCCTTCTAACAAGGGAGGTACCCCGAGCCGGACAGCCAGATCCCGTTCTTTTTTTTAGCTGACCAATCTCATGTTTATGCGTTACTAAGTGGGATCAAAAATGACCCAATTTTACGTATTTTTCGGCACATTTCGTTCTATTAAAAATAACTATAGACATATTTGGTAACAAGGATTTTTAAGACACATTCACTGGGGTACAAATTATGCCGAAAGACATTCAAGTATTTTTGTTATTCAAAAAATTCGTTTTGAGTAACATTAAATATGGAGTTTTATAAAGGAATTTAAGTTGTATTAAGCTAAAAATAATGCATAGCAATGCCTATTTAATTTATTCTAGGGTGTGTCTGAGCTTTTTCGATATTTAAAAGCGTTTGGTTTTTATGCGACTTTTCCCGAAGAGCCTCTTTCCCTTATATTTCAAATAATTCAAAAATGTGGCAACTCTGGATCCACTATATAGGCAATATGGGTATCAAAATGTTTGCTTTCTTGAGTACTTTAACCCTGGGTACAAATAAAGACAAGTTTTCACACAAAAGCCAATGAATTTTTAACCTTTACTTGCCTTGTAAGCAGTATTTAGCAAAAAAAACTACTCATTTTAGCGGTTTCATTGACTTCTTTTCATTTTTATTAAACTTTTGAAATCGCTGAAGTTTTAAACGAATTTCTTGTATTTTAAAAAACACTGGAGTCCTCCCCATTAATGAATTATCTGAGTCACATAAGATTTTGATCTCCTAATTGAAAATCTGATCTTTAAGTGATATATTCTCTATTCATCAGTCACAGGACCAGTTGTTTCAATAACATTGACACTGCTTAACAAACATAAATGGCAATTGTTCAAAATGGAACGATATGGAATGAACAGGGAACGAGTGTAATCGAAACACTTAACACATTTGAATAAGGTTCTAGAACCGTGCCATAGAACCAGTTCCCAGCAAGACAATTTCAAACAAAAATCAAAGTCACAGGAATGGGTTCTAGAACCGTTCTATAGAACTAGTTCCTGTTCTTTAAACGCTCCTTAGAACTAGTTCTAAGGGTGACAATTTCAACAAAAATCATGGGTTACAACGCCAAACTGAAACCAGTATTGGCTCAAAAGAAGTAGTTGTAGAACTAGTTGCGAAACTGGTACAAGTTTTCTTAGGTAATGTTAAAAAAATGCACAAAAATACATTTTCTCTATAACTGATTATAAAGGGTGTTTTTTATAGAGGTATAGAACTTTGAAATGGAATAAAACAAAGATGAATTTTTTCAACTGACACGAAATTTACTTTTTTCGAAAGATAATCTTATTATAATTTAAATATGACTTCTGGCATATGACTTCCACGGCTGGCTCGGACGTAGTCTAATCTACAGGTAAATTTTCGATGACTTTTTAAAACATTTATGGCCGTATATTGGCAATAACGCGGCGAATGCTGTCCCTCCAAGTGGTCAATCGTTTCGGACTTGTCGGCGTAGACTAGCGGCTTCACATATACCAGACAGAAAATAGTCCAGCGGCGTTAATCGCACGATTTTGGAGGCCAATTCACGGGTCCAAAACGTGAAACTATGAGGTTACCAAACGCTTCATTCAATAAATCAATTGTGGCACGAGCTGTGTGACATGTTTGCGCCGTCTTGTTGAAACTACAGCCATTGGGGTTTTCATCTACGCTACGCTCTACTGCAGCAGCGACTTCTTCTGTACGCACTGTACTACGTCTCTGTGGATGCATATTATCATTTAGAGTAAACGTGGTGCGAAACGTTCCAAAGTTTATAGTAATTAATTGCTCTGATGGACGATTATGTTGACCGTAAAAATAATGTAGGGCACCATGATTTTCAAAATAAATTTGCACAATTTGGAAGCGTTGTTCAGGCGGTCAGTTTATTCAGGTTGAAATGCCAAACTAAACGTAATCACTTGACAGCTGACAAAATGTCCCGCCAGTTTAAAAAAAGGTGTTGCCAACTTAAAGTTATATACCTGTATAAAAAACACCCTTTAGTAAAAAATAAACAAACATTTATGTGTTTTATTTTTTAAATAAAAAAAAACTACTGTATAAAATGAATGTAAAGTGATAATACAGCAATATGATGTGGTTTGTTTTTTTTAAATCCACTACAAATGTAGTCAGAAATTAAATTTCTTCTACAAATGACTGTTTTTTTTTCACTAAAAAATAAATGCAATGTACTACAACTCAAACAACTACAAATATGTACAGCAGCAGTTCCCTGAGTGTATCACATAAATTTTTGTATTTGCAAAAAATTAAAATTAACTGAATTTAATTTCTCATTTGATAAATATTTTGGGCAGTTTGAAGTGCCCCAGATGCGTGTTTGAGCACAATATAATGTCCAAGTGCTAAATAAATATTGAATTGTTAGACGATAAATATTACAAAGTGTCGATATAACGATTTATTAAAGATCTGATATAGAACCTCACTACCTACCAGGTACATTTTTTGTAATAAGTTTAAAGATATCAACTTTAGGGACACATATCGGCGCAGTTTTTTCCATTCACATAACTTATATTCATTTTGAATATTTTCTGAAACATGTCATAAATACAGTCATAAAAATATTTTCATAAATATGTCAGAAACAGCGGCACCTACCGTGTCCAAAAAGAATTAAAAACTCGGCGGACCCCCAAAGTAACATTAGTTATGAATATGGCTTCGATGCGTCTTATGATGTAAACGATATTAGATTGCAAACATACACACGAAAGTCTTATACGTAAAGATAAATTAATATTAAGTATACGCCTGAGTGTGTTGTATGTAATACAAATAGCGTTTTTAATTCAACATATCGAAATTATCGAAATGACTTAAACGGGGGCTTATTTGAAATTAATGGGCCTTTCATTTAATACCAGTTTCATAGAAATCGGTGAAAATGCCTTCCAGCTAAAAGTGAAAATACTAAGTTTTTTACACCTTTTCCATTACCACACGCCCAATAATTAGAATCAAATTAAAGTATAGCCCATAGCAATCTACAACACCATAGCTTTCTAACGGTCATTGTAAAAAAGTGTGTTTTATTATGTAGTATAGAAATTCCCAAACAGTGGTTTATTATTGTTTAAAATCCCATTAATGCGCCATAAAGTTAAAAAAAAATTTACAACCATTTTAAATATTTTGAGAATAGCCCATACTTGTGGAGGATGGGCTAAAATTGAAAGTGGGATATCGCATTTTTTAGAGATATCAATAAACACAATTTTGTATTTTTTAGGCATTTTTCGTTTTTAAGTTTAAACACTAATAAACATTGCCTTACTATGCTCTATTAAAAAAAAAGTACACTTTCTTTTTTAAATATCCATATTTAATGTTAAGGCCTATAATTGGGAACATATTCATGTACATCTTGTTTACAGTTTAAAAAGGTAGATCCCCTATACAAAAATAAATAAAATATTTATTAAACGTACCATACGTGCATGCTCTTAAATAAACAATGTGAGAAACAATATACAATATCAGTGAAATGTTGAATTAGCGGTCACAGGAACTCAAAATGTTGTTGAAAGGTGCGCACCATTTAGAGTTTTTTAAAATCATACATTTCATTTAGTTTCTATAATAGTTTGTTTCATATAAAGATGTCCGCTATTGAGAACTTTCACTGTATTCAGTCATTTATGTTATTTAAAAAACAATACTCGTATAAAAAATTAAATAAAAAGTACCATTTTTTAGCAGTTCTCAGAATTTTATATTTTATTTATTCACTATCTTGCTAATAAAAGAGTATAGAATATACTACCCTAACTACTTGAGTTTCGTACGGGGCATTTAATTTTAAATTTTTTATAACTTCAGCAAAAATAATTTAATTTGGGATTTTAAGGGCTCTCTAAAACAGGCATAACTTTAAGGAAGTGCTATTACGTTAGTGCATACGCAGTCATAGAAAACTAATCGGAGTTTGCATTGAGCTTAAAACTTACAGCTTAAATTTCGTATTTTCAAAGGAATTTAAATATTTTAAATGTTAAACCAAAAAAAATATTTTCAATTTATAACGAGCTTTCTACCTCCGTATATTTACAAAAATAAAGCAAATCAAACATATTAGCTAGGTTGATACTAGTATTTCGATCTGGCTAAAGATCTCATCAGAACCCGAAGTTTTAGAAAAGCTAGAGCCTCCATAATAGGCAGAACTTTAACAAAAACCTATTAATAATCAATTTTGTTCCATTCTTGCTTCTCAGTAATCAAGTACGTGGTTAGGGTCTTTTCCTAACATGCATCATGACGTTACTAAACTTGAAGACCAAAAATGTTCTATTTATATAAAAAAATTTTAGTGTGTACTCTGGCTCAAGTAATATTTTCTACATTTATATTAGTTTTTTGTTTTTATATACATCGAGACTATTTTATGTTATTCTCAATTTATAACGAGCTTTCAACATCCGTATATTTACAAAAATAAAGCAAATCAAACATATTAGCTAGGTTGATACTAGTATTTCGATCTGGCTAAAGATCTCAATCAGAACCCGAAGTTTAGAAAAGCTAGAGCCTCCATGTTGTTTTTTAAATTAAATACTATCATTGTTAAATTAAATACTATAATTTATTTAACGTTTAGGTAATACTTAAAATGCAAAATCACAGGATAATAACTTTTCGATGAAACTTTGTGAAATATTATTGAATTTGTGTTATTTGTCATCTTTGCAGCTTACTTCCTTATTTCGACACGAAAAATGTCAATGAAAAGTTAAAAACAAGCAGTACACCAGTGTATGCCGTTTTAAGTTGTTCAGAAAAAAGTAAAAGTTGATATAAATTCTGCTAATATATGATTTAAAATAAGTTTGAAGACCTCAAGACAAGAATCCATCAAAAAATTCTAATGATTTTCAAGGCTAAGGGTAACAAACAAGCTTAAAAATTTTGAGTAGTAAGTATTAAAAGATATCCATATTCGACCAGTAAAAAATAAACTTTTGGTTTTAATTTTTTATTTAAAAGTTTTTTTTTGAGTTATTAAATGTTAATGGCCGGTATAATCAATACACAAATTGCCAAGTTATAGTAAGTGTTTAACCCGAAAACGCATGATATATATAAGATGATTAAAATCAGACGAACAGGAACATCAGCAACACATAGACAAACCATTGCCTTCGCAATGGAGGCTCAGCGAGATGAGGCCCAATTCGCCATAAAAAGAACGAATTCCCATCAGACACGTGCAACAAAACAACCATTGCCTTTGCAATGGAGGAGTAAACGATGTCTCCGAACGGTTTGCATATGGCTAGACTCAACAGTCTAACGGCAATGCTCAGACACGCTTTATAGTATTGCAAAAAAAGAATAGAATTAACCGTTATTCTCCATTAATAATTAATGCGAGTGACGAGATAACTTATCTCTTCGGCAACTAACGGGCGTACTGTTATTTAAAAGTAAAACCTAGTGAAAAATATATTAAAAAATCAAACGAGAAGCTAATTTGTAACAGAAATTTTCATCTATTTGTCTCTATTATCATCAAAAATAGCTCTATTCATAATTTTGACAGTTTCCTTTGATTGTTTTAATACTACTCGAAAAATTAAAGTTTGATATATTTTTATTAAAAAATAAAAATTATGTTTTTTCCGACCTTTTAATTGTGCAAAGAAAATGAAAAATTATTCAAGTTCGAGGCCATACTCTACATTTCTTAATTAGGATAGTGTCCTAACAAATAATCTATAGAGGTTTTTGTTTTCAAATTTATTATTTGACCCTTCCAGGAATGTGTTGATAGATCTATTTCGGGAATTTTTCTAGGTTCAAATCATCAGAACACGTTTTGAAAGCGGTAACAATCCCATGCCAAACATCAAACATTCATATAAACTAGTTTACTCACTACATGAGAACTAATATACATATGAGCTTGAAGTTATTTTAAGATTTTCATGCATATGATAGCCGCCTAAAACACACTTTTTAAGTTCATGAAGTTAGTGTCCCTGGTTATGACTGTTTTAGAGAGCCCTTAAAATAAGCTTTGCGAAAAGCCCAAATTTCAAAGAATTAACTTATTTTGTGAAAGTTATAAACAAATTGAATATTAACACATGAATATTTTTTACCCGTACGAAACCCAAGTTGTCAGGGTAATATATTATTTTTGTTCTATATATAGAAAAGAAAATCTGTATAAAAAACGAGTAACCGAAGATTGTTCTTCTATCAGTCACAAAATGAATACCTCTTCGATTTACTATAGTTCTTTCCATTGTACTGGCTTTACTCCACCGTAGGTAATGGTCAAAACACCGCACCTCGTTGTATAAAGGGGTTGATAGTTGAGTGTCTAGCTACTGGTGATATAGTGTATGGCTGTGGATGAGGCATAATCAGTGCAAAAAAATTCGATGGTCGTTGCTATTTTATGTGGCCAATTGTTCCAGATATCTTAATGGAAAAACACGTAAGCATAAATATTTGTTTGATAAATGTGAGAAGTCCAAATAATTAATACGCATATTTTTATCTTGTTAATTTCTTTGCAGTTTAAAAGAAGTTAAAGAATGTTAAAATAGTTTTATTAATTTTTATTTATTATTTGTGTGTTACTATTTGTACAGTCAAAAAAATAAAAATTAAATTTTCATATATTAATAAAAATACATGCTTATCAATTGTTTTCTCTGAACTATTACACTCGAAAAACAGTAGAACTCTATTGAAAATAACAATTAAAACAACTGTAAAGTCAGTTAAAAGGCGACAGAAATTATTTTTAACTTTTGAAAAACAACTTACAATGCAGTTTAAATACCAAGCAATGTTGTAAAAATAACTGACTATTTTTTACAACTGGAAAAATGTGTTAACCAGATATTTTTCGGTACTTTAAAAATTTATTGTTATAAATTGATTGTTCGGGGGCTTGAGGTCAGAAAATTGACATTAAAACAATTTAGATTTATTTTTATTTAATTTAATCAATTTATTTATTTATTTAAATCTCGATATTTCGAACAACGAACATAAATAACCGCCAAAAAAAAAATGTTTGTATTGCACTGATAAACACTAGTAAACAAGATATTTATCAGTGCAGTACAAACAATTTTTTTTTGTTGCGGTTTTAATTATGTAAACAAAATATCTTTCCTGATGATGTACAACTGATCGTTGTTCGAAATATCGGGATTGAAATAAAATAAATGAGTGATTAAATTAAAAATAAAATCTAAATTGTTTTAATTGTCAATTTTCTGACCTCAAGCCGAACAATCAATTTATAACAAATACTTTTCAAACACTTCAAAATTTATTTTAATAATAATATGTTTTTTCTTTCAATTACAACAAACAATTTTATTTTCTACATCCTACTTGAAATTAAAGTCAAAATTGCAAACTGTGCTCCAGTTATTACGTTTGTTGCATGAAGATACAATTAAATTTTCTAGTTATTCAGGCATGTTAGAGAAAAAGTATTTCGAAATATTTTTTTTTGCGGTTTTCAACCACATCAAAATTGATACGAAAACGAAAATTTTTGTATTATATGTTTTCTGTGACACCCCAGATTATTTGAGAACTATGATATATCAGCAATAACAAATATAAACTAAAAGATAATTTTTAAAAAACTCTGCATAATCTTCTGTTACACTGCGCAACTCAAAAATAAAAAACAAGAGTACCGAACATTGATCCTAAATATTTCGGTCACGCTGATTTTAATGGCGTACCCAGTTTTTTTGTGTGGGCGTTGTGGTGTAATGGTTACGCGTTGGACTGTTTACACAGATGGTCCCGGGTTCGATTCCCGTTGATGATAACATCAATTTAGAAAAATAATATGTATGAGTTTTCTATCACTTATATGTATCGCTGCGCCCACCTTCGGTGTTCCCATAGCACTTAACCCCACCGATGTAAAATAATGAATCAGGGCTATGAAACAAAATGCTTCAATAAATTCGCCAACTCATCATCAGGCTGCGAGCAACAACTGTTCTAAGACTTATCATCTCGCGCAATGCAGTGTTGCCATGTTTGAAGCCCTTCATCTCTCACCACCTTTCATCTCTCCACTATCCCCTTTCCAAAAGAAAGCAACACATTAATAAATAGGAAGAATTTCCTGAGTGTTGCTTCTCTTTTTAAAAAAAAAAAAAAAAAAATGTTTCAACGCAGTTTTTTATACATTAAATTAAAAAAAATGTGCAGCATTAACAAGTAAATCCGCGTTTTTCTCAGTTTTTACTATATGTTACCATTTTTGCACAATTTATTGTGCCATTTGGCAATCGATCAAAGCATTTTTGTGCATAAGCAAAAAGACTAAATCTTAACATTTATTTAGTGTAAAAAAGAGAAGAAAAAAAGAAGGTGCGGTCATGGGTCTTTTAGTAAATATGTAAATCTATATTTTGTCGGTTTTTTGGTATCTAGAGGCAATGATGACAAATTTTGGTATTGGAAACATGTTTGTTGAGCCGATTTAATTCGATTTTGTGTATAAAAGAGAAAAGCCGAAGTTTAGCTATAAAGTTAAAAGTTCGGCCGCCGAACTATTTTCAATTTGGCCGAACTTTCTGAGGCCGAACAGTGAATTCATTGCTTAACTACAGACTTTTCTTCAAATTTGACACTCAAAATAGCATCTAATCAGCCCAATAAACATTTTTCCATCCGCCAAATTTGTCCATAATGCTTTAAAATACCGAATACAGACCAAATGCATTTTCTGGCCGAAATGTTCGGTCGGACACTAGTAAATAGCTTAAAAAAGTTATTCAAACAATACTCTCGTTATATGTGTCACATAATGTAGAAGGGGTAGAAGATTTAAACAAATTATAATTTTTGAAGGAAAAAGATGAAGATTTTCGGGGACACAAAATGAAACATGTAAGCACCTGTCAGTAGATAAAGTCTGCATTAAATTAGCGGATGAATGGATACATTTTTAATTACTAAATAATCATTGCAACGGTTTTTAGTTTTCCATCGTATTTATGAAGTTTTTTTCTATCTAATTTTTTTTTTAATTTTTCCCCAACTAATATTTTATACAACCGATAATACCCATTTTAATTGTTAGCAAGTTTGTTTAAAAAAAATTCAAAATTTGAAAAAAAATTTTAAATTTTAATATTCTTTTTTGTACCAAATTATAACGGGTTAACGATATTTTATATTTGACTACTTGTGAACAATTGTAAAATAAAACGTATTTTGTTTTGGATATATTTTTTAAAATTTGTGATTTTAAATTATTTTTTTTTTAAATTTACCCATTTTGGCATAGGAACCGAAACTTTGATCAAAAATGGGAGGTCTATAAAGTTTTAACAATTTGAATGTCGTATAACAAATGTTGGGGTTGGGAGCAGCGAGCATCAAAAAAGTCTAATTTAAAGACCACTTGAAAGAGAATTATACTCATAAAATTTTAATTAGTTGCATAATAATATTCACTATTTAGAAGTTTTACTGTATTCAGTAATTTTTGTTATTTAAAAGCAATACTCACACAAAATTATAAGTATAAAAAGTTTTAGACTTCAACACGTTTTGGAATTGTATTAAGAACAATAGCGTTATTCACTTTCTTCTACAAAAAAACGTCTCAGTTATTCTTTTTTGAATACTTTAAGAATGTGTACAAATAAATCTAAAATTCGTTATTGGACTGCTGAAGAAATATATGTCTCTTATTTTCTTCTTCTCTATCACATATCCGAAATTTATTAATATCGGCTGGAACACGTCGGAATATTATTGTTAGTGAATCTTGAATATGTGGTAGTCCCTTACCACATATTGAAGTTTAAGTTAAGCAAGCTTGCGTTTTAAGAAAGGTCTTAAATAACTCCATTTTTCTTTTTTGTTTCCGAAGAAAATATATCGAAGGAAAAATATTTAACGAAAGATATTTTAAAAGTTATGAAACCCATTTTTTCGCCCTGAAAATAATATTGTGCAATTATGTTTCTTTCCATTTACGCAGCGAAAAGGGGATCATGTTATGATAGAGAATGGCCCACTTATAATCTGGACTGCTTTAATAACTTTTTAAGAATATGCGCCCCGGTAGGCTAGTTGGTAGCGTGCTGGCTTATCAGTGCGGGGATCGTGGGTTCGAGGCACTGGTGGGAATTTGTAATTATATGATTATTAATTAATAAAAAAAAATAAAAAAAAAACTTTTATATCAAATTCAAAAAAATTTTTTTAGCTCTAAAAAAAATCTTTAAAATATAAAAATTGTTGCCACATTTTGCTGAGCGCATCTCAAAATTGTTACTCACTATATCTCGAGGAGTAATATTTAATAATATTATTATACTGGTCTCAGAAGTTATAGATTTTGTTAAACATCTATTTGTATTTCACAAATTTTTTTTTTTCAGCTTATATAGTGTTACCAATGAAAGTACGATGCCATCAGGCTTGCCATATGCTTTTTATCGCTATTCCCAAACAAATTAAAAAAATATCCCCAAAAAATCCCCAATTTGAACGAAGTAGTTAAAATTCTTTATTTAATTTGTCACATTTACCAGGTTTGTCACACACTTTTTATCGATATGAAATCAAAAAATATCCTCAAAAAAATCCCCAAATAAAACATTTGTTAAATAAGCCCAAATTCAGTTCACATGTAAAATTAGCATTGAATTAATGAACATTTTGAAAAGTATTAAAATTCAAAACTACATTTTGAATGCTTTTTCTTAATTCTCAAACTTTTATAATTTTGCAAGGAAACAATTCGACTTTCATGACATCTACAAAAAACCCTTTAAAATTAAGAAATTTCATTTTAGATACTTTGAATTAAAATTCAGATTTATTAAAATTTTAGGTGCATACTTCCTCTTAAAATATTCAGATTATACGTACACTCGTACAACTTGCAGAGAACACGACTTTACTAATTTGTCTACCAACTTGCTTCTATGAGTGTACAACTAATATGATGATTAAAAAAACAAATTTTTATCTAATACTACATACAAAAACTATCTAAATTGAATTGATATATAAAAACTGAGCGAATTTTGGAAAAAAAAAATTAGGAGTCGTAAACAAGCCTACAAGGAAGTTGTCTAAAAAATGGCTCGGAAAAGCAAATAGATTTTAGCATTTGTGAACAAAAAGAAAATAGTCTCAAAAAAGTTAAATTTTTAATTTTTCCGTCAAGAAATATGCTTTTTTGGATTAACCACCTTCATACAAAAATGTTAGCTTTGAAAAATATATTTTATCTCATTTTTTATTAATTTGAACTTAAAGTTAGTCGTCCAAAGTCCATATAAAAATCAGCTTTTTCAAGACTTATCAGGAGTTTCCTATAAAATGTTTTAAGTAAAATTTTAGTTTTTTATATAAAGAAAACACTGTTTGGAAAAAACAGGGTTCATTTAGCGGTTAAACAATCTCAATTCAACTTAAAATATTGCTGTTTTTGATATCACTTGCATCCAAAATGTCTGAGTTTTGGGAGACATAAAGCATATCAGAGAACTAGGACAAATACAGAGTTTGAGGCCACTGAGTTACTTATATGGATCCGGAAATATGCGCCCTTGAAAATCGGAAAAAAACTATAAAAATGTTCAAAGTTGTACTTATTTAATTGTCATTTTCTTGAAATTGTTATAGCTACGCAACTCATCAAGGTCGCATTTGAAAAGTTATTAAATTATATTTAATTTGATAAACAATATGACTTTGTTTGAGTTTGAATTTTAATGTCTTTTTCAGACAATTGCAATTAATACTATAATTAATATGCAATTTTATTTAATTTAATTGTGAAAGGCGTGGTAGAGAAGAATGAGTGTATTTTCTAAAAATCATAACTACATTGTAAATTTTCAATTTTCTGAATCAGACTGCGCAGTTTCTGGTATTGAACCTTCGTCAGTGACCCTATTTTTTTTTTTTTTTTTTTTAATTACGTAATATTTGTTATGGTTTTATTTGTTCGATTGCGTCCATATGAAATTTTATGTGCAATCACTGACCGTGGTATAGATGAACTGATTTTCTAATGCCACATGCACTAGCACTACACGTTAGAAGAGCTATCGTCAGGTCGAGTTTTGTTGTGATTAAAACTAGTTTTATTCAATACACGGTGTTTTTTTTGTTATTGCAAACATAATCTCAGAAGTACAACACCAACAACACAACAGTTCTATTTTTAGAAACTTAACCTCACTCTAATGTCCACTGTTTTCCCATATGTTGTAAGTGATGCCACATCTATGATATATTCTTTGTATATTTGATAGATGGCGCTTACGTAGTTAGGGAAGAATTACCAGAGAGCAAAGTTTGATTTTTTGTTTGAGATTGAATTTTAACGTCTTTTTCAGACAATTGCAATTAACACTTTAGTTAATATGCAATTTTATTTAATTTAATTGCGAAAGGCGTGGTAGAGAAGAATGATTTTGTATCTGGAAAGGTCACATTTCTTGACCTATAAAATATACTTTAAAAATAATTTCCTTCACCACAGTTGTTACAAATTTCTAAGTGTAGGTGTTTTTGGATCGAGAAATATAAATCATATAATAAAGGTATGTATATATTTTACCAGAAAATTCAGACTATGTAGCAAGAAAAGTCCGTTCATGGGTAAACGCCAATTGAAATGAAATTTTTATTATGTGAATTCCAAATGCCTTTCCAACGATACATAATACTATACTCATTTCTTAAAAATTATCCTAGGAATACGAAAAAACGCATTTTGAAAGCACTTTTTGAAAAAAGTGAAAAAAAATTGTAAATCAAATGAAAGACTAAGTGCTCTCTATTTCATAACCTTTTACACGATTTTGTCGTAACCGCCAGAATTAGATTGGCAACACATTCGGTGGCCACAACTGAGAATGTTTTCTGGGTGTATCCACTTTTACTATATGATCTATATTTCTGGATCCACTTTGCAGTTTGTCACCGCTGTTGAGGAGGAAATTATCTTTAACAATCTTTTTTTTTTAATTTTTAAAATGTCGTTTTCAAAGATATAGCCTCCCGAATAATAGATCAAGAAAGGTGACCTTTTTTAAAAAAAAATGACAATTAAGGGTCAAGAGTCAGGTGTGGCAATTTCCCCAAACTTTGTATTGGACTTAGTTCTGTGATATACTGTATTTCTACGAAAAATCAACCTTTTTTAGGGAATCCCGGGAAATGAAAATGTCCTGGAATTCCCAAACTCCAATTGAAATACATAACGATCAAATTCCTAAATGATAATAAAATCGTTCTCAGTGATCATAATATGATTAATTTGAATCATATTTATGATCATTAGGATGCTGGAATTCCCAAACTCCAATTGAAATACATAACTATAAAATTCCTAAATGGTAATAAAATGGTTTTCAGTGATCATAATATTATTAATCTGAATCATATTTATGATCATTTGGATCATAATATAATTCCGTGTCCCCAATCATTCAAACATATTGAATATGCATCATGAATCCCACTAATATAAAAAAATTCTTAATAAAAAGAAAAGCAATATTGGCTTTTCCATCAGTTGCAAAATGAATATTCTACGATTTACAACAATACTTTCCATTATCTTGGCTTTATTAACGCTTAGTAACGGTAAAAAGGAACTTCCAATGTGTATTGAAGGTGTAGTATTTGATTGTTTTAATGCGGGTGATCCAGTATTTGCAATAGATGGCCAATACAATTGCAATAAATTTACTAATCGTTGTAATTTTAATGTTTCCAATTGTTTTAGATATCGTAATGGGGAATCACGTAAGAATAAATATTTTTTAATTGAGCACTTCAAATTAAAATTTTTTTTGCATAACAAAGTCATAGTCAATTAATTCTGAATTAGATTCAATACAAACATATTCAATATCACATAACATAACATAAAAGTTTTAATATTAATAATTTTTTCATTGATTCAATTACAGAGTTAATTGACTTTGACAATTTAGTGCAGTAAAATTATTAATTTTTGGATTTGATATGAAATTCAATTATTCAAAACAAATATTTTTTGCTTTATATTATTTTTTACAGTTTTAAAAGAAGTTAAGGAATGCTGAATTTTTAAAGCTGTGCTCGGGAAATGGTTTATTTATTTAGATTTTTTGTTTTTTTGTTTATAACTATTTTGGTATCTAAAAAATATAAATAAAATTTCTAAATAAAAAAAAAAGAATTTACAATTTCTTTAAATAAACCGATTAAAAATTATTTTTATATAACCATTTGGGAATGCATTACGGAATTCCTGGGATGCATTAATAAGAATTTTTCTGTTCCAGCAATTCCGGGAATTTGCTTCGGGAATTCCGCGATTTTTAAGAATGCAATTTTCTTTTTTATGTTATTTTGATGTTACTTTTCTTTGGTGAGTTAAATAAGAGATATTTACAATTAACACTACAAGGCACGATGAATGTTGACGAAGGTCGTAAGTGACCAGAAAATGGACATTCCCTTCAGGCTGGTATCTAATAGCTTTTTCTGTGTTTTCTCTATTATTCAAGGTAAATTATCTTTAGCGGAACGAACATAACATCTCACATACAGTTTATAGATCAAAAATACAAAACTTCACTTTACACCCCTCACAAGGCACAAAAATAGTTTTTATCCATTTTTTATCCAAAAAATGGGTTAAATTTGTTGGTAATAAGCTTTCGACATTTCCAATGATGTCTCACAAGTTGCTATTACCCAATATTGTTGCAATTTACAATAAAATTGAAGTATCAACTAGCTCGTCATTAGATTTTACTTTATCTGAGGAAATTTTTGAAAATATTGTACAAATTATGTTAAGTAAAGTTATTTAGTTGTAAGTTTAGTCTGTAAGGATTTTGTATCAATAGACTTAAGGTACGTTTACACTAATCAAATATTTGAACAAAATATTTGTTTACAAACTATGATCAAATATTATGTGCAAACTATGATCAAATATTTGATGGTTTTCGTTTGTTCAAACAGCTCTCAAATAGTGTCAAATAAAATAAACGAAAAAATATTTGTCGAGCGTTCAGATTGAAACAAATATTTGTATTAAATATTTATTTAATCAAAGTGTCAAAAAACATAGATTTATTTAATCAAAAAACCAACTGTTTTTAAAAAATTGATCACTCGGGATCTCTCTCGGACCTAGCCTATTTATGTTATAAGGGTATATTAATACTCCTATGGAACAAAAATTTTGTCCGTTTTGGTCTATCTCGCTTAGTTTTGGAGATACTGGACATTTTAAAATATCGCCATTTTGTAAAATGGCTTGTATCTCGAAAACTAAGCATGATATCGCAAAATGGACAAAATTTTTGCAAACCTTTATGAAACATACCTTAACGACAACACATATGTGTACAGTGTTCCGATTCCAATCATTCCCCGTTTCATTACATATCGTTCTATTTTGGACCAATGTTCCATTCTGTTATCGGAATGATTACATTTTTATTTTCACGTACGACAACACAATTGCTCCGATTCCAATCGTTTCCCGTTTCACATATCGTTCCATTTTGGACCAATGTTTTAATCCATTATCTGAGTGATTAATTTTTTTAATATCTATTTAAATTTCAGTTTTTATATAAAGCCTTGTATTAATAAATTTATTAAAAAAAATTATAATTGACGATTTTACCACCTTTTATTTGCCATTGTTTGTACTTACATTTTTTTTTGTAAGATCAAATAAATATTTGCTCAAATCAGAAGAAAATATTTGATAGCTAGTGTTTACACTATGATTAAGTTTGTCAAATATTTATTTGAAAGCAAATAATTTTGTTTGACCAAAATCAGCTGATTTGCTGTTTGACACACAAAAATATTTTGTGTTCAGATTACGGCAAAGAAATATTTCATGTTTTTTGTCAAATATTTGACTAATCTGAACGTGCTTTAAAAGAATAAATATGAAAATATGAAATCAACATTTTCGCAAAAAAAGGCCATATAACAAAATCTTTTATTCGTAAGAACTCAAAATTTAAATAAATGGTCTTAAAAACTCTTTAAGGGGTTTTACGAAATTAAAAAAGTTGCAAAAAAATTATATATTGTCCTTAGAATATGATGTATATTTTTAAAAATGATACATAAAGTACCAAAAAAAAAAATTTGGACACTAATGAATTTGTGCAAATTTGCAACAACTTTTAAAATTTCCCAGCCATTGTAATTTTGACAATTTTTTTTTATTTCTAAAATATAAACCGCTGTAACGTTCAAGGTCTTCGTTCAAATTGATGAACGCGAACGGATTTAAGGGGTTTGTTTACTAGCTTTTGGTTTTTTTCTTTTTAAAATTTTTTTTTTGTTTCATATTTCTTTCTTCGAACTTTTTTCTATATGCTATAAACATTTTGGAGAAAAATTTGCAAAAATATACTTTAAATCCTTTTTTCTTAAAATCCTTTTACTTTAAATGTTTCTTTGAAAACAGATATTGAAAATTGGCTGCCTGAACCGGGTGAACCGATTTTCAATCGTTTTTTTTTTGTACAAGACTGAAAAATGAAGTTCCAAACGTAGAGACATTTTTAAATTTTTGACTCGTTTTTTTGAAAAATAAAAAGCAACGATTTCTTGGGTGTTTTTATTTTTTAATTTTTGAGTTTACCCTCGTACCATTTTAAATCAAATCAAAAATTTAAAAATTCGCCTATGTTAGGACTAAAAAATTTATTCATGTGTGATGAGTATCCAGGGATCCACGATGGCAACCGATTTTGCCTTTAAAAAGAGTCTATAATAAAATGGTTACCAGGGTTGCCATGGTAGTCGGAATTCGAAATTATAATTTTTTGAATCATATCTAGTGTTGGGGTGGATTCCTGGTCATGAGGGGCATGAGGGCAACGAGAGGGCAGATTGTCTTGCCAACCGCGGGCCCGAAAGCCCTTTATTGGTCCTGAACCATTCTGTGGAATACCTGCGGGGTATGTTAGGGAAAGGCTCAGGGCATGGAGAGAGTCTGAATTCTCTGGTTACTGGGAAAACTCTCCTGGTCAGCGCCAGGCTAAAAGATTGATCTCTTTTTCCAGTAGGGGGTCGAGGCGACTCTTGTCGCTTGAAAGGGGGGGGTTTGAGGACCCTGGCGTCGTACTTAACTGGACACTGTAATCTCAGATACCATCTGCACAAGAAGGGTCAATCGGACACGGATTTGTGTAGGTTTTGCGAGATGATGTCTGAGACCTCGGAGCATGTTCTCTGCGAATGTCTCAGGCTTTGTGATAGGAGACTTAGGTTTCTAGGTGATCGCTTCATTTCGCCTTCCGACATCGCGAACATTTTGCCTAATAGGATAATTGGCTTTATAGGTAGCTTGAATCTGTAGGTAATCTTAGGCAGCACAAAAGACCTACATTGGTCGCGGTGCATAGTGCCTTCTGATCTAATCTAATCTAGTATTATGCTTCTATATTGCAAAAATAATTTATTGACTGTGCGCCCCGGTAGGCTAGTTGGTAGCGTGCTGGCTTATCAGTGCGGGGGTCGTGGGTTCGATTCCCACCAGAGGCACTGGTCTGTTTTCGCTACAACGCGCCGAAGGCCATAGTAGCTAGTGCTCGGTTAGGGTAATAGTATATAATTTGTAATTATATGATTATTAATTAATAAAATAAAAAAAAAATAAAAAAAATTTATTGACTAAACCATTTATTTATTTTTTTATAATTCCTTAAATATTGTCGTTGTTAATGACTTCTAAAGCTAGTAATTAATTTACTTAATTCAAGCTTGGAAAGCATACTTAAGCTTAAGTACTACTAAAATTGTGAGGAAAAATTACACATAACGAATTTTTGTATAAATTTGTCGATGTATTGAAATAAAATATTTTTTAACATCTCTGGATAATATATAAAAATATATATTATTTTTAAGGTATTTGAGCAAGCTTTCGAACGATTTATATTTTATTCGGATATAACAAGTACTTTTTAAGACAATCGCTAAAAGCCGCTAAAACTTAGAAGACCCGCCCACTTTAAAAGGGGCGTGACCGCCAAAAAAGTTTGACAATTCAACTCAGCGTAGTTATTTTAGTGGATGCACTATTTGGAGCCAGTTCGATAAATATAAGTTACGAAAAAATTCAATATACAGTAAAACTCGTTTCAGGCTTACTCTGATAAGACGAATTATTACGACCAAAAGTCCCGACAATTTAAATGTAAAAAAAAGGCTTCTGACAATGGATCGTATAGTTTTTCATTTTAAATAAAAAATTTCTATAATTTCTTTAAATTTGAACAAATTTTAAGCCGAGCACACAGACATTTTTTCTCTAATGTATAACAAATTATCTATTTGTGAAATGAAATGGAACAATTTCACTATTTTCGAAAAAGTTTATAAAATTTGTTCATATAAAAATGTTTTAATTTTTGTATTAAAAATACAAAAATTGTTTTTTCGGACTGTCTATATTTTTATATATTTAGTTAGAATATTGTTCTACCTCGAGTCCAAAAATTTAATATGATATTGTCATATTAGATTTTATTTGTTGCTTTTCAGAAAGTTTTATAATTTTCATGATAGACAATACAATTGTTTCATTGGCATCACCCAAATCTTCAGTTGTGTGCAATAGTAAAAGATAATTGGCTTAACTCAAACCAAGACATTACATACAATAGACAAAATAATCTCTTTGAGAATCTGTTTGTCTGCCTGAGTGTATAAACTGACTGATCTGGTAACATTAATTATAAATATTATAAATATGCATATATATAAATATATATAACGAAATCTTACACCAGTTAATATGAACTTTTCTTATAATGAACTAAGTTTTCTGGTCCCTCGGTCTACGTCTTAACCGGGCTTTAATGTATTCAATATTGTACTCTAATTCTGTGACATCATTGCAATATAAGCAATGCAAATTTCAAAGAACACCACATAATTTAAATTTTTCCGATTGTATAATTTTGATCTTAAGTTTCTTTCGTATCTCGAATAGTTTTCAAGAAAATTACAAAATATTAATTTTTTCAGATTTAAAACTGATTTTAGCAAAAACTGCTCAATAGAAGATTTTTATTTTAATAGGAAAATTGTGTAGACACAACCTAAATAAATACATAATCAAGAGAATAATCACACTTTAAGGTTAGAGCTTCTTCCGACGAGTCGTGCTTACCTTCCATAGAAAACGGTATAAAGACATTCTCCTATTTGTTTTATAATCAAATTACACAATAACCCCTTAGGGTTACTGATATGACTTTTGGACTCCAATTATACACTGGACACCAACTTTAATTCCATACCTTTTGTTTTTAAGGCGTATTTGTTAGCACTCATAAAATAATTTTAATTTGCAACTGGAAACGCATGATTTTAACTTCAACTTCAAACTAATAACAATTAAAATCAACCCAAAGAAATAAACAAATATTGCTTGAAGGCATTAAACTATAAAAACCATCAAATTAATATACCATGGCCCATACAAAATAAAGGCAAGTTAACTGCATACAGTGTTGGAAAAAATAATAGGGTCGGTTGCTTGTACTTCAATAGATTGATAAGATCTTTGTTATAAAGCCGGTTTTAAACTAGAATTGCAAAATAGTTCAAATTGATCGCCATTTGCTTGGAAAACATAATTTTAGTAAACTTTTGAAATATCCTCCCTATTATTTTTTCCAACACTGTACATATTTAATCAAATACAAAAAAATATAAACGCTAATAAAAAGCCGTTAAATAATAGTTAACATTATTAAGGGTATTCAAGTCATGTTGAAATTGTAAAACTTTTCAAAAACAAAATAACAAACGCATGACAATATTTTTTTAATGAAACTTGGATATAAGATAACGGAGAAAAAAATAACGAACATACATCGCTCATTTGCTGCAAGAACGTTATTTTTGAGCTAATGACCATATATCATACGTAATTCGTTGTCGATTCGGCGAGGAATGACCTTACAGGGTTAATAAACAAAATTAAAATTAATTTTAATTTAATTACAAATTTTTATCGATTTTACTTTATTTTGTAACAATTTATATGCTTTTAGATAGTTTTTAATTTAGGTTCACTTTATGGTATATGTTCCCTAATGCGGACCTTTTGAGTTGTTTTGAAAATTGTTATATAGTTTTTTAAGTTAGTTGCCACAAGAAAATGATCTATAGCCGAAAAATGGATCCAGAAAAATGACACGGTAGTAGCAACCGTATTTGTTGTCAATCGAATGATTCGGTTGTTGTGAACAAATTTTAAGGTTGTGATAACAATTATTCGATTAAAATAACAGAAATTCTGTCGCGACAATAGAATTTCGATTCCTCAAAAATTCGAAAGCTAGAATCGAACCATTCGATTGGCTACCAATACGGTTGCTACTACCAAGTCTGCTTGCGGGGTGTACCCAAAGAGTTGCCCCACAAGCTGATGTGTTCGGATTTGGAATATTCCACATAGTTCTTTTTTTATATATATTTACCAAATACCAGGTGCTGGGATACATTAGGGAACATTCCCTTATGCAAAATTATTATTAAATATTGAACTTGGATAACGCTTGTTTAACAATGGTTTTGTGTATTATTCTTGAAAATTAAGAAAATTATTTTAGAAAAAAGTGAATTTTCTATTATAGACAAGAAAACCTTTTATTAAAAAATATAAAAATAACAGATGATGCTACTTTTGATATCGCTTTTTTCAAAAATTAAAATTTTTGAAGTGAATACCCCTAATATAATTGTTGGCCATGTAAATACAACAAGTGTTTATAAATAAATATTTTCTTTCTTTTAGTCAGTTAACTATTTTGTGTATATCACATTCGTTACAGTCGTTTTGATAAATTTAAAGTAATTTATTTAATATTTTAACCAGATCAAACAATAAAAACTGATTAGGTAAATAAAAAACATAAATACATAAATAATTTCATATGAAGTATTGTGCAACAATTCTACCACTTTAAGAAGCATTTTTTTTAGGTTTAAGTTCAACTTAACGTCGTAAATTTAGTTCGGTTGTGGCAACCAATATAATTCGGTTGGGGCAACCGAATTTTGGTGAACAATTCGAATGTCGCAACTGAATTTATTATGAAACAAGGTTGTTTTTTTTTTATTTAAATGGTAGTTTCAAAAATTTCCCTGTAATAAAAAATGCATTTCACATTCGATTAGTGTGGCTTTATTAACGATTTTTTAATAGTTTTTTACATTCTTTACAGTTATATCTATATTGCACAAATAAATCGGGTACCCGTGGTAATATACGTGAATCCGACCTAGTATCACTTATCCTTTGTAAATGAACTCTTTAATATTTAAAATATAATTATTTAACTTGCGTGTATATATCAGCATTTTGCAATATTCCCTCATTACCAATTTTTAAAATCGCCGATTTTTCCTTGTAATCGATGTTCATAAATCTTGCCATTATCTAAAAAAATATTTAAAGGATACATTATTAAAAACAAATACATTTACTATGTATGTACTTACCGTCCTAGAGATGTTCGTTTAAAAAACAGCGTAAAAGATTTTCTTCTGCTTCAAGCAATTTTTTTTTTTAATTTATACATATTTATATTTTTTATATTGATTTTTTATTTTTGAAGTTTGAAAATGGATTTGAAAAAAAATATTGACGAGTTCAGGGTTAGCAACCGAATCAAAAATTAATTATGTTGCTGTAGCCCGAATTATGGAGTAAGTTGGTTGCTGCAACGGAATGAAAGTACAATTCCACTACTACAGTCGATATTCGGCAACAGAATTTGCATACAAATAAGTTGTTACAAACCGAATTAAAATATAATTCGGTTGCTGCGGCCGTAGAATCTTGTTGTGTAAACAAAACTAGACTGATGTAGTAACATTATTCCGTTGACACAACCGAATTAGAGTCTAATTCGGTTGCTGCAACCTCAGGATTCGGTTCGGACTACCAAAGTCGGTTGACACAACCGAACTCGATTGCAGCAACCGAATTTTCGGTTGCGGGAACCTCGTTTTGAACCGATTTGTTCTATGAGTGTAGCACGGTTTTTTGTTTAACAAAAACCAAATTATCTTGAAGTTGAATAATCTTGCTCATATCATAATACAGATATGACCGCTTTGACCGTTTACAACTTCAAAGGGGTGATTCAGCGCACCTTGAGATTCATTGTGGTTCCAAATTTAATTAACAAAATGAATCACTTGCTGCTAGACACGAAATTTTGACTTAATTATTTTTTTTTTTAAATTTTAATTTATTTACACATTTCCAATAGATTTCATAAATTTTCAAAACGATTGCAAACAAACTAACGCCTGCTAACTTATCTCAAAATAACCAAAGTTATAAATGTCAAGTTTTTTATGAAAGTACATCTGGTTAAAAGTAAACTATGGCCATTTTTAGAAAAGTTAATTCTTAAATGAAGTTTTGGGAAGGACAACGTCTGCTAAGTCTTGTGTCTCCGCTATCAGTTTTACTTGTAGAAGGCAGTCTTTTCTCATGATTTTTATTTCATAATCAAAAAATAGGCTACATCTCTAAAAACAAGCGAGATACCGCAAAATGGATCAAAAACCGTTCTTCTCCGATAATAAATAATCAGATCCGGTGAGCCTGTTTTAGCACAAATTTTCTGTTGATTTAGCTTAATTTTTAGTTGATTTAGCAAAATTTTTAGCCAGTTTATCTAGTTTGTCAATGTATTTAACTGTGTAGTAGGCTTAAATTTGTAACTAACTTTTTTGGGTCACCTAAATTTAGCAGATAGCGATGCTCAACTTCATTGAAAATTCTGCTGGCTCAAATTCTGGTACCTTTTTCTGTTGTCGTAGCTTTCAACTATTTGTACGGACTTTTTATGTGTAGTTTAGTTTAGATTTGCCATTTTTTTTTTTTTATAAAAATGGCATATTTTTAAAAAGTGCTTCATATGTTGTGTGCAAAAATATTTTTTGACTGATTTCATAGATAATTTATAAAAACATTTATTGGTTTTTGGTTTGTGAAGGTCAGCGTCAGAAGTCACAAGGTAAAAGTTAAACTGTATTTGAGGTTTATTAATTAAACGATAAACAACTGAATTGTTCAGCATCTTTTATTCATAACAGGGATCGCAGGCAATACCGCTAAAATGCCATATCCATAAAATACCGTTACCGAAATAATTGAAATACTGTTATCAGTAAAATATCGTTACCGATATAACTAAAATATTAATATTCTTAATATACCATTACCGAAATAACTGAAATACCGTTAGCGCTAAAATGTCATTACCGAAATAATTGAAATAGCGTTATCCTTAAAATACCGTTACCGAAATAATCTCATAAGATAATAAAACTGGTCGTTGTAGATATTTTTCCCAAAGTTTGATCATAAATTAGCCAGTCATTGGAATTCGGACATAATGGGTAGTGTCCGACCGAACAGTTCGGCCGAAAAACTATATTTGGTCGGTTTTTTTTGGTATCTAGAGGTAATGATGATTCATTTTGGTATTGGATACATGTCTGTTTAGCTATAAAGTTAAAAGTTCGACCGCCGGACTATTTTTGCTTTGGCCGAACAGTGAATTCATTGCTTAACTATGGACATTTCTTTAAAGTTGACTCTCAAAATCGCATCTAATCAGCTTATGTAGGTAAAGCATATTATGTAGGTAAAGACGACAGCAATTGCAGTGAAATTTCACTTGAAGAAAGGTCGACTCACATATCATTAAATTCAACTAACATTTGTCGTTTGTTTTACTGTTCAAAAAATTACTAACAATTGAAGTAAACACGAACCACAAATGTTAGTAAAAAATAAACAATCTCTTATTTTTTTATTAACAACGAACGACTGTAAAAAATTAATGTAAAATCATTTGATGTGGTTTGTTTTTTAAATGAACTACAAGGTTAGTAAAAAATTAAATTTGTTCTACAAATAACTGACATTTACATTAAAAATAAAGAAACTGTTCTACAACCCAAACAACTACAAGTTTTTAAAGCAGAAGTTCCCTCAGTCTAATGCTTTAAAATACCGAATACAGACCAAATGCATTTTCTGGCCGAATTGTTCGGTCGGACACTAATAATGGGACACAACGGTGTGCGTTGACATTGCATATATAACCTAAATAACGTTACTCTTAAAATACCGTTAACGAAATAACTGAAACCCCTTTATCATTAAAATAACGTTAACGAATTAACTTAAATACCGTTACCTTTAAAATATCGTTAATATCGAAATAAGTAAAATACCCTTAACGCTAAAAAATAGTTGCCGAAATTACTGAAATAACGTTACCCTTAAAATACAGTTACCGAAAAAAATAAAATAGCATTACCCTTACCGATAACCGCATCGAATCGGTTACCATCCGTGATTTATAATCAGCGAATTTACACTCAGGAACATTTTACAGTAACTACATGTAGGTCATTCGTGTGGTCAAAGTTGTAGCCATTTTTAACTCTAACTCTAGTTGTTTTTCTATGTATAAATGCAAAATGACTATTAATGACAGTTGCTAGAAAAATAAACTTACCAAAAATACTTTATTGTAGTAACAGTTATTTTGTTTTTTTTAGCAAATAACTGTTGAAAAGTTATTTTGCAAATAATTTCATAATATTTTGAAAAATAATCTAGTTAATAAGGAACAAAATCGATCATTGTAAGAAATTTCTTAAGTTTGACTATTTAAGTTTTGTTGACCCTGTTTTTTAAATAAAGTGCAAAATTTCAGACGTGTTATCAAAAATATTTTATTTTAATATGACCATTACAGGGATTTTTTTTTGTATGAAAAAAAAACTTTTTTCAATTTATTGTTAAAATTATTGTAGCACCAGGTCTTAAAGCTATGTGGTGTGAATTTGAGAAAAATCCGTCAACTTTAACCACCCTATGGGACATGGGACCGGTCCTGCGTGTGCCACATGATCGGTCCTTTCGTGCCAGAGACCGGTCCTCTGCTAACCCCAACCCTATGTAAACAACTGGCAACTTTAACCCTTTCCCTGTCCACCCCGGATTAACCCAACCTAAATTAACGTGCTGTGCATCATATGTGATGCACAGGACAGGGAAAGGGTTAACATGGGCTTGTCATAGGAGGGGGTCATTTGTCCTGCTTTAAACCACATATTGGCATGCCACAGGACTAACCAAAGACGGGCATACCACAAGACTGACGCAAAAGGACCATGTCGGAGGACTAACCAAAACGGACTAACCACATGACTATCCTGAAAGGGACATGTCGTACAATTTAATAATTTGTAATGTAAGAAATGGTAGAAAATGAAACAATAAATTTCTAACTCATTGGCTTTTTCTTGTCAATATGTATACCAGTTAGGTGATATGTCCTACTTCTACCAGTCACAAACTAGTCTTTTTAGATCAATTTACACTACATAACTCACATCAATTGTAAATAATACTAGTCCTGTGATAAGTCCTTTTACAGCAGTCCAGATACTTTTAGGTCAATTTTCGCATGCCGATAATTTTTTAATAAACCCAAAAAAACATAAATATCGACAAAAAAAAAAGCAAAATTAATAATTTTTAGTTTAAAAAATAAACGAAAACTAAACAGCTTCCAATGAGTAAAATTCTGGCCAACTGGCTTTTTCTTGTTAATAAACATTCTGGTTAAGTGGTATGTCCTCCCTTTACCAGTCACAGTATTGGTAATTTTAGGACAATTGACACTGCTTAACCCACTTCAGTATTAAATTATACCAGTCCTGTGATAAGTTCATCTTTAACCAGTCACTTTTAGGTCAACTAAACTCATTCCCCGTAGGGCAATGATGTGTCCCAAAACATATTTTTATTATGTAAGAATAATTTTCAAAACTCGAAAATTTTTGTCGCTGAGTTCCACGTTTAAATCTTTCCGATTTTTCTCAAATTTGAACCACATAATATTTAGACCTTGTGCTACAATAATCGCAAAAATAACTGATAAAATTCAAAAGCTGACAAAAATGCTGCTCTAATGTACATGTAAAAACATGTTTCTTAAATATAGGCATAACACAGTGTAATGACATATCATTATTTTTTTTGTATTACCAGTAATGACATTAGCTTACTATATACATTACTTTAAAACGTATGATAATAACTTACTAACAACTAGTTAATTTTTCCATTATTTCAATACAAAAAATAATGAATTATCCATACATACTTATTTTTATTATTGTTTTAAATAAAGGGTCCGCCATCTAACGTTTTTTTTTCAACTAGTGCTTATTTCGTGAATGGCAACACTTAGCTCATGTCTGATTTGACAGATAATTAGTTTTATCCTTCCGCTGAACGAATATGGTTGTGTATACGCTTGAACAACGCTGGGAAATATTGCGACATTACTTTGAAAATCATGGTAATGTTGCAGAATGTGTGCGAAAATTGCATACGGATTTTGGAAGAAGAGAAGCACCGTCAGCTCCGTATGTTCGTTATCTTGTGAAAAAAGGGAAAGAAACTGGCATCCTCATCGATAAACCAAAGCGTGAAAAGCCAAAAACAAAAGCCGAGAATATTGCTGAATATTCGTGAAACCATTGGTGAAATACAGCTGCACACAATCGATAATGTGCTTAAAAATTGGACCGATCGTGTAGGCTACTGCATGGCCAGCCGAGGCAGCCATTTGAATGAAATTATTTTCCATTATTAACCGGAAGGATTGTACTTTCAAATAAAAAAAGAAATTTGAGAAAATATTCAGTAGCTTTTTTTATAGCATTTTCAAAAAAAAAAAGTTATTTGGCGGACCCTTTATTAAGTAATTATCAATATATTTTCAACTCTACACCTTTTGCAACTATAATTTAGAAAATATCAACTGGAATTTAGAAAATGTCAACTGAAATTCAGAAACTTCATTTGAAATTCAGAAAACACTTCCACTTGAAGTTCAGAAAACATCAATTGATATTTACAAAACATCATTTGAAACTCAGAAAATATCAATTTAAATTCCGAAAATATCACCCTGTCCATCGTTAATCTCATTTTAAAAAGCCTTTAAAAATAAGACCCATCTAAAGTCAGTTTTAACAGGTGTCGAAAATTTTTAAAGTAGCTCTTATGTACTAGTAGATTTTATTTAGTTATTTTTAATATATTTGTAATTGTTTTCACAATTCTGCTATTAATTGTATGTTATACTACTTTTAGACTACACAAAAATCTAGTAGTTCTTGTATATTTTTAGTTTTGAGCAAAAAACTACAAAAAAAATAATTTGGTTTTCCATACAAATTAAAAAACAGATTCCATTTGTTTTATGCCAAAAATCAAGTAGAAAATATCGGAAATTTGCATTTTTGATACATCCGTTATGTTCTATCATTAATTTCGAAACACCCTGCTACAATGAGCGTAGAAGAAAATAATATGCCAAAAAAGTTTTTCATTAAATAATTTTTAATTAAATCAAAATTATTATTTTTTTTTTTCCTTTCTTTTAACATGCCAAACATAAAGTGATAAGACAAATAAGACAAATGAAAACTTAATTTCTAGTGCGAATGACAGTATTAGTTATTTGTACCGATTTGACAGTTGTTTTTATCACATTTTTAATTTTTTTTATAGTTTAAAACTACTACATTTTTAGTAATTTTTTTGAAAAAGACAGCCACCATCTTTTTAAGTACATTTTATTTGTTTTGTTTTAGACATTTCCACCTACATAAATAATTTTGATTTTTTTATTTAATAAAAAAAATATAAATAGATGAATTACTTTTTTAAGCATAAAAAGTTAGACGCAATTTACACGAGGCAATTTTTGCATGCAATGTTGCGTGCAATTATTGTTTGTAGGCAAACGGGGTAGAGAAGCAAGCGGGGTAGCAAAAATTGCACGGTTTTCGTTTCAAGATATTTTTTGACATTTCTTTTTGCTATCGTTCGTATTCTTGTTAATTTGATTTATTCGTATTCGGCTTCTAAGGTGTTGTGTATCGAAAATATTTCGTAAAATAAAAAATAAATAATGTGGAATAAAGAACTAGTGGAACTTTTACTTATAAAGTACCAGGAAAATGAGAATCTTACGAATCTTACGAATTACGAATAAATTAAATTTCAACGAATGAACAATTAAAGAAGATTGGCAAAATAAACGTCAAAAAAATTGCATGCAAAAACTCTTTGTGTAAATGTTCATGATTTTTAGAAGCAACTTTAAAAGAGAATTCAAAAATTGCCTGCAATTAATTTCTTCGTGTAAATTGCCTCTTATAATTTAAATTAAATAAAAAATTCACAAAACAATAAAGCTTGAAAAAAGCACGTTGATATTTTATTTTATTCAATTCATTTTACTATGCATGATCTTTTTTCTTTTTTAATCCATCATGATTGATTAACAAAAATTACCTTAACAAATTGAAAACGACACGATCACAAAATTCCCATAAAGCAAAAACTAATGAATGAATTAAAACAATTTCACTTTTTTATAAAAACAATTTTGAATATAACATTATTTAATTTTGTTTATAAAAAAATCTATTAACAAAAAAAAGCTCATCATTTAAAAATAACACACAAACAAAGGCAATAAATTTATTATTTAAAAGTCGACAAAAAAAATACGCACCATGCATTTTAACTAAACAAATGGGTTTCCATACGACTCTGTCTTTCTCAAACTGATCTCTTTTTATTTGTTCGTAAACTCGCACCTAGCAAATGAAAACATGTTGCAGATTCTTTAATAAAAAATTTTATTATTTCAAATATTTACGATAAAAACTGCAAAATGAATCCAAATAAACACAAAATAAAAGTCCGTGTTTTGAGCTGTAATTTTTTTTTAGCAACATGTTGCAATGATCTTTTAGTAGAAACAAAATATTTCAAAATATTTCGGCTTTTTTTTGCGAGTGTCGTGGGAAGTGTAATTTCTCTATTGATATATACTCTTTAGTTAAACATTAATAATTGCAAATGTTACAGTATGTACTACACTCCGTCTCATAACTATAGCACACTTTAAAATCTTTTTTTAGCTGCTTATAAAAATTTATTAAAACACCCTGTATAAAAAAAACTAAATTTATAAAAAGCTGTCTTACTCTCTTCTACTTCTTCTCACATATTTTTTTTTTTTAATTTTGCTTTTTGAAAAGAACCGTTAAATATTCAAAAAGTCATTGCATATTAGAGACTATTTGTATCGTTTCATAACTATAGCCCACTTTAGTAAACACACTGAAAGATGAGTTTTTTTTTTTGTTAAATTTTATTTAAGAGTAAATTAATAATGAGTTACACCTCCGTTATTCTTAATACACTCAAATATTCGGTTTTCCATTGAATTAATTAGATTTTTTATTGTATTTTCTTCAATTCCTTCCCAGGCGTCAAAAATAGCAGTTTTTAGTTCTGGAACCGAGTTGTACTGGCGGTATTCGGCGAAAACTCTTCTTGTTAATATTCCCCAGATATTTTCAATCGGGTTAATATCAGGTGAACAGGCTGGCCACTCCAAAACCGAGATATTATTGCTTTCAAGCCATTGCTTTGTTTCTCTGCTTGAGTGTATTGAACCGTTATCTTGTTGAAATATGTAATTTTTTTCAATATTCTGGTTCAAAAATGGAAGTAGACTACACTGGAGCACCTTGGTGTAACAACCTGCAGTTCCAACACACCATTCACCGAAAACGCACCCCATACCATCAACGAACCTCCACCAAAATTTCTCTGAGAAAAATATTGTGGTTCTTTCCGTAAATCACGCCATATTGTCTGTGACCATCGGGGCCATCGAGATTCCATTTTTTCTCATCAGAAAAAATAATCTAAGAAACAAAAAATAATAAGAAATGGAGAAAGAGCAAACTATTTACCATCAATACCTGAGACCAATTTTTTTGCATATTTTGCTTAGCGAAATTAAGCCGGGCAGTTTTATGACGCTGAAGTAACCTGGGTGCTGTTTTCAATTTTTGTCGACAGATGTTCGGTGCATCATTTAAAAGTCTCCATACCGTCGATTTGGAAATTTTTGTTGTGACTGTAGCAGCAAGTTTGCTGCAACTTAGGGCAGAGTTGCTAGCTTTTCGTAGAATACTTCTACATTCGCGACTCAAAAGTTTTTTTTTTTTGGGCCACCTCGTCTTGTAATGTCGTATTCTTCCGGATTTGAGAGAAAATTGGAAATAACTTTCCGGCTTCTGCAAATTTTCTTTGATATATCGCTCACTCTTAGGCCTGCCCCATTAAATCCAAGAATTTTGAATTTTTCCATATCTGACAACTTTTTACCTCGTGGCCATTTCACTTTTATATATATTTTTTTTAAATTATTCCAAAAAAAAATTTCATTAATTCAATTGTTTTTCACTTTAAACGTAAATTTTTAAATGTGTGCTATAGTTATGAAACGAAAAAAATAGTCTCTAATATGTAATGACTTTTTGAATATTTAACGGTTCTTTTCAAAAAGCAAAATTAAAAAAAAAAAAATATGTGAGAAGAAGTAGAAGACAATAAGAAAGCTTTTTATAAATTTAGTTTGTTTATACAGGGTGTTTTAATTAATTTTTATAAGCAGTTAAAAAAAGCTTTTAAAGTGTGCTATAGTTATGAGACGGAGTGTATACAGCAAATTACAATGAAGGCGACAGGTTGCAAACTGCAAGAAACTCAAGTAAATATAAGCAAGAATAAATTAAAAAATTATATGGGTATTCTGGAAAACGGGTTTACATAAAATTTTTCGTTTTCATCAAAATTTCTGTGTTGTTCTTAAAAAAAATCGAATAATTATATGTCGATTGTTTTTTAGGGAAACCACCGACTAAAACAAAATGAAATGCTATTCTTATATTGTGCAATGTCAGATACTTTTTATCTCATGTAAAAAATATGATCAAATTTAGTATCTCATTCATGTCGTTTCGATTGTAAAACACTTTAAATTTTATGTTTTCATATCACATTGCAAATGATAGAGGAGGGTAACGCGCTCTGTTACAAAGCGATTTTTTATTGTACTCATGTTCGGAAACTATTGTTTAATATTATTTAAACAACTTCAACTAATGTTTGATAAACCAGTACATAGTGAACGAATCATTTTTTCTAGTTTCCTTACATTCAAAGAATAATGTACGTGACATATGTGTTAAATGACATTTACGCGCCCCCATTTATTGTGTTAACAACCGCGGGTAACAATTGCAGCAGCATATCATCTGTAGGCGTTGAAGTAGTAAAGCTTTTAATCGATTTGTTATTTTTTGTTCACTGATATCAACTGCAATGATCGATGATTTAATCGGTGTGACATTTTTTTTTTTTCGCGAGGGATCACAAATTATTTGTAAAATTTAAATTATGTAGGAGTTAAACGCATAAACCAGATTTAAAAGCTAACGCAAACAGTAGCTGAATTATAATTTAAAAAAATATTACTGGAAATTTTAAGACGATGGAAGTTGACAAATTTCAAGTAAAAATCCATTATATAAATGACAACCTATAGTATTTCCATTTAAATTAAGTTTGTAAACAAGAGAGAGCAAATTAGAACTTAAAGAATCGCTTCTAATTCAGCAAAACTCCTTACATTATGTTTTTTGCTTGGTTTCGAACCTTGATAATTTTCAGCAATATTTTTACAGAGGTTAAAATTTGTTAAAGTTTAAAAAGTTGTTTTTTCCTAAATTTGAATTTTTATGAATTGAAAAAAAAACTATACATATTGGCCCCAATGACTTACAATAAGTTGTTTTTGCCATATTCATATTTACTACGATATTAATTTTACAACAAACTAACACAGTCGGAAACTGACAGTGGTACACAAAATTAAGTACTGGTATACCACTGGCTAACTTAGGAATTGTGAGTTAATTACTGGCAGAACACTTGTTTAAGACGCTTTACCGGCGTTTCCAAAATTGTTTTGCCAGTATGTGTTTTACAAAAATTTTAGTGGTGTACAGAAAAAATAATCATTGGCAAAGAAGTGGCTGAGAACACTATGCCAACGTTGGGAAAAGGTGTTTTCCCAAGGGCTCAAAAGCCTAACCACTAACCACATTTATTTTATAAAAATGATGATGCTTTGTTTAAAAAAGTTTGTAGTCGGAAGGTTTCGAGTTTGAGCCCGGTTTCTGGCAAACATTTTTTTTTTGTGATTGTTTTATACTTTTTAATATTAATATTTTTTTCGTTTCCGGAAAAACTCTTTTAAGACTAACCTTTTTGTTTTTGTTTTCTAAACGTTGGCAAGTTGTTTCCAGCAAACCTTATGCCAGTGCTGATATAACTGGGATAAATCACAAAATTTGTGGAAATAATTCGGCCATTTGTTAACTTGTGGCCCGATTGCAATGAAATTTGGAACATGCATAAAAGACATAAAATGAAGTTTAAGTTTTGATTTTGCACCTTCCAGACATGTTGCACAGCAGTAATAATTTACTTATATTTTGAGCTATTAAACATTATATGTCTCGTTAGCTCAGTGGTTAGAGCTGTCGATGCCAATCTGGCGGCTAGGGTTCGAATACTGAACTTTTTTTGAATTTTATTTTGGAAAACAAATTTTTAGACCACCTATTTTATGGTTTTGCCAATGTTGGAAATTTTGTTTCCCCAGTGCTTGTCCAAAACGTTTTGCACAGACGGTGGTCCGTTTGGGCTCTATGCAATAAGTCCCAGTGCAAAAGCTCCCAATGAAATAAATTCTAAAAAAATGAAATAAGTCATGTCTGGAAAAGGTGAAATAAATTCTAAAAAAATTAAATAATTTCCAAAACAAAAATGAAACAAATCCTAGGTTTTGGTTGTTATTTTATCATGAAATAATTTCCAAAGAATAAAAATGAAATAACTCCCAAAAATAGTCAATGCAACACAAATGAAGTAAGGGCGTACCGTTATATTCCCCAAAGTCGTATTGCCCTAAAACCAAAATGACATATTGCCCAAATGTCCGCATATCCCCCAAAATTGTGGATGTTAATATGTTATAACGACCAAATCAATGACAGAAAGACCAAAACTTTTTTTTGGGTGCTATGGCATTTTATTTTGAAAAAACTTTTTTTTTGAGCGCCTTGACGGTAAAAAAAAGAAGTTATTGCCTAAAATCATATATTTTTTTTTTTAAATGTCATAAGACATAATGCCTTCGTGTCGAACGCAGAAAAAACTTTATTTCGCGATGCCGCCTGCCGCCTTCTACGGAGGAAAAAACCACTTAGAGCGGCCGAAGGCCTCCTCCCATAAGAACTTGTTTTTCAAATCAGATGTCAAATAAATGTTACTTTTTCAAAGTAACATTTATTTGACCTGTCATAACTTTTTATGTCCCAAAATACCAAGCCACACCAAGATTTATTGTTTTTTAATGATTTTTTTTTAAGTCTATTTTATTAAAAATTTTACGTGTATATTAGTGTCTAAACGTTAAATAAACAGAAGGCCAATGCTCTACTCTTTTATTTAAGATTTAAAACAATCAATTAGCTATTTAAATGACGAAGCTATGACTGGTCAAATTATATTACTTATTGTCTTAAAAATAAGATTTCTACGGATTCGACATTGGATTTGTAAAAACAAGTTTTTCTGTGTGGGCGCCTTCGGCCGCTCTTAGAGTTTTTTCATTTCATTTCATTTATTAATTCAAAAACCAAGCCCATAGGGCCAAATATGGTTCGTATTCTACAATAAATTTTTACAAAAAATAAAAAAATAAATTTATAATTTAAAGAAATGCCTAAAATAAATAAAATTATAACTAAAGTTTAACGGTCCACAATGTAGCAATAAGATTATCAAAATAAGTAGACGATTAAAAAATAAAACAAAATATAAGTATAAAAAAAATATGAAAAATGATCGTAAATTATCAAAATTATAGTGAGTGATTAAAAAACTGCCTTAGTTTGCGTTTAAACGTAGCACTTGCAACAACAAAGCTTTTAAGAAATCTAGGTAATGAATTCCAGACTCTAGTTATCCTCACATTAAAGGATCTCTCGAAAATAGAAGAGTTTATACGTTGAAAAACTATCTGAGGGTTTCTACTCGATCTTGTAAATCTAAAGTTGTCAACAATGTAACCAGGACAGTTCGCTCTAATTAGCTTGTAAAACAATAACTCAGTTTCATAAAATTCTCAAAAGAAAAACCAAGAAAATCCAACACAAACGGAGAGACAAGTTCTCTTATCCTCAATCTGTAAACATATCTCACTATACGGTTAAATGTAAGATGAAGACGTCTAAGAATATTACTGCTAGTACCCGTAAATACCTCCAAAGCCTAAATTAACTGGGGCATAAGAAGAGCACTAGCTACACGTTTCCTTACATGTAGAGGCAAACAAAGATCAAGAGACCATAATCGTCTCAACGTAGCATTCAATCGAGCACACACGTAATCAACGTGTTTCGAAAAACGTAACTTATCATCTACAAGAACACCCAAACACTTCATTTCCGAAACAAAGTTGATACTAACACCTCTCAATGATACACTTAAATCACGGGAATCAAAACCGAAGCACATAGCCTTCGTTTTGCTAGGATTTATGTCTAACCCATTTGTGTCCATCCACCGTGTAATCTGAACAAGGTAAAATTCAATGTTTGCCTCCAAAACATTAAAGAATTGTCTTTCTCCAGAAAATAAAATCTGTACATCATCTGCATATACAAAAGTTTCAAAACAGTTATTATCTATTACATCAATAAAATCATTCAAATAAATCATAAATAAAATAGGACCAATTACCGATCCCTGCAGAACACCACTGGTAACCTCCAAAGTACAAGAGTTCCTATCTCCAATCGAGACGAACTGCGACCTATTTTCAAGATATGAGCTTAGAAGTTTGGAAGCGGATTTAGAAAAATTAAAATAACTACATAATTTAGTTATCAATCTAGAATGCACAACACTATCAAAACCCTTAGATAAATCCAAGGACAACAACACACCACACTTTTTCTCATTGAGCTTACGTCTTATGGAATCAGTCAGCCCAACAAGAAGGGTTGTAGTACTATAATTTCGCCCTAAAACCAGATTGGCTTGGATGAAGCAGTTTATTGCCATCAATATAATACATCATTTGATCCTTAATAATGTGTTCAACAATCTTTGACAGGATGGGAATAACAGAGATTGGACGTAAATTTTCTAACAAATTAGAATTGCCATCCTTCTTAATCGGTACAACACGTGATATCTTCCAATCATTAGGAAACTTGGATGTCATAAAAATTGTGTTCACAATATGAGTGAAAGGACCACATATATAAGGATATATATATATATAATAAATTTTGGGGGTATACAATCATAACCCGCTGCATTTGAACGTATTCTACAAAGAGCATAAAACACATCATCCTCCACTACAGGTTGAAAACAAAACGAATTTTCCTCTATAAAATTAAGTTCATCAAAAATGATGAAAATGTTGGTGGTTCACACGACTGACTGGAAATAAAAAATTCATTAACAATATTAGGGTCCACATCTACAACCATATCACTCGAATCAATACTACCATTCGTTCGCAAAACATTCCACATCTGCTTGGTACTAAGCCATTCAAAAAGGCGCTCATGAGCCTTCCTTTTCGCATTTCAAATTATTGTTTTAGTTCTGTTCTTGTTTGGTTTTTTTCCTCCGTATAAAAAATAAAATTAAAGCAATTTTTTTAAGTTTTCTTAAAACTCTTTTGTTTGATTTCATGAATCAGCCTTGACATTTAAGGTCTTATGACCTTATGATTTTGGGCAATAACTTCTTTTTTTACCGTCATAGCGCCCAAATTTATTTTGAAATAACACCGAACAATAAAATAAAATTAAATAAGCACCACGCCAAGTTCTATTAGGACTAATTTCATTTCGGAATTACTGCATTATGAAATAATACCTAAGAACAAAAATGAAATAAATTCTAAAAAACGAAATAACTGCAAAATAACTGGGTATTATTTCATTTGAAATTACTCCTAAATTTGTATGAAAAAAATTTGGGACTTATTTAATTTTCTTTTTTTTTTTTTTGTGGGACTTTTTTCACTTGGGAGTTATTGCACAGAGCCGTCCGTTTGTCTTTTTCTGCCTGGGTAAAATTATAGTTTGGAATAAAACTAGCTTTAAACCATATGTTAACCACATACATAGTGGACATTGAGATAGTCAAATTGTTCAATTATGTATATTAAGTGCACAATACGTTATACAGTGTTTTGTAAAAGCCAGGTAGAAAAATACAAAGGGGCGAGCACTGGCAAAGCACAGAAATTGGTGGTATGAGTACTTGCTACCAGTGCTTTCCCAAGCGTTGGGAAAAATAATTGTTTATAAAGAGTGGTTGTTTTGGAAAAAAACGATTCAAATGTGAAAATGAAGCCCTAATTTTAAAAGTATTCACTATTTTATGCAAATTTTATCTCGTTTACACAATTAATTCTTGTTTGGTAACAGGTTAGTAATGTTAAGGGCTCGGAAGTTAATGCATTTATATTCTTGTTTTATGTACATAAAATATATATTCAAAATCGTATAATATGTACTTAAACTTAAAAATATGCATTGATTGATTTTTTAACATTTTCAATAATATTTCCACAATTTTAGTAATTTTTGTTTTAAAAAGTATTTGAAAAATTGAAAACTACGAATAAAATCGTCAGACAGTTAGTTATTGTATTTTTCTGTAATTGTTTTTTTTCATGATAAAAAAAATTATATATATTAATTTGAAAAACATTTTATTTATAAAATTTATAAATTGTATAAAATTATTTTTAGTTAAACATCAAAATATGTTCTTAAAAATATTAATTCTAATGCAAAATATACATCTATAACAAGACATATGACAAAAATTACAAAATATGCATTTATAGTAAATTATGCAAAAATATGTATTTACAACAAAATATGCATTAACAATTCACCAGACGTATTAAACATTAAAAAATATTTTACTCGTGTTTCCAGAAAAGAATTAATTTTTTTTTTTAAAGTTTATGGGCATTTGAAATTCGTTAAAATCGTTAAAAGTCGTCCGACATGACAACTTTTAAACTTATGCTTTTCTAAAACTAGTGAATGGATTTTAAAGTTTAATACCTTATTTTAAGGGTATTTGAACCTTCTTTTAAAATTTTTTTTTAATTATTTTTTTATTTTAAAATTTGGTTCTTTTACTTAATTTCTGTTTTACACCATCTTCGAAGAAGTCGAAAAAATCTGAAATAAATATATTTACATGAAGTTCCCAGTCTTAGTCATAATGAATCAGATTTTAACAATATATGATCGATTAAATACCGAATATTTGCACACAGAAAAAAACATTGCCAACCGAATTGAAAAGTGTATTTTGATTGTTGCAACTAAAAAATTCGGTTAGTACAATCATATTTTAATGTTATTACTAGATACTTTCTGAGCTGCAATGTTGTTGTACTAACCGAATTTTATTGTGGCAACCATTATTTAATTTAATTTGATTTTGATGGCAATAACTGAATTTTAGTTGAAAATTTTAAAATTTTTCTCTGTGTGTATAAAATAAGCACGCAAAGAAAGAATTTTTTCCATTTCGCTAACAAATGCAGCCTGAACAAAAAGTTTGCAATAGAGTTTTTTTTACATTTTGCAGACCATTTCCAAAAAGTGAAATTTTTTTTGTTGAAAATTTGAAGAATTTTTTTTTAAAAAATCTTTTATTGGCCCTCAGTTTTTGTTCATAGCCCATTTGTAATTAAACTAATAATTCGATTACGTTAATATTTTATACACATAATCTGACGTCTTCTTAAAAGATAACTTGATCTGAAAAAAGTTTACTTTTCAACATAAAAAAGTTATAAGTGATAATGTGTGTCGGCAATTTTTTGATATCACTCCTTAGACCCACTAATATTTAAAAAATATATCAATATTTTTAGAATTTTTTTTGTACAACAAAAGCCAGTAAAACAGCAAAATCCAAATAACAGGTTGCAGAACAACTTATACCGTGTTACAATAGGTACTAATTTCTGTTCTACAACCGATTCTTTTTGTATGGAGTTTGTCCTATTTACAACAGGTTCAACATTTTGACTCCCAAGAATCTGTTCTAGAATCGGTTATATGCAACCGGTGGCAAAATAAGCTGTTGTGGTATAGATAATATCGATTCGCAACCGCTTTGTTGATTCAGATTCGTATTAGGGAGGAAACAATACTTTGAAAAGCTTTATTATAAGTCTGTGTCAAAATCTTGTATGCGATTATAATCCAAAAGTTTACTGTAAATAATTTATTTAATTTAAAGCTAAGTCGTTTTGAGAAAGCTTCATCATAATTATGAAAAACTTCATAAGTAGATATTAATATATTTATATTCTATGCACTTTTTATATTTTATGTTCGTGGTCTTTTAAATGAATTCTTAAACTAAAAACATGCTCTTAAAAATAAATTTTTCTTTAAAAATCACTATTTTAAAGTTTATTTTATAGTACAGTTGGACTAACTTTTGTAAAATTTATTTCAATTGCTAACAAAAGAATAGATAGTTCAAAAGAACTATTACACTACTCTTTGAGTCTTATTCAATACAACATTTCCGAAAAAAAATTTAAACTTTAAAAGGCCATAAAATTTGGCTGTGATCAAACGCTTTGGGCGTTTTACTATACTAACCTAATAGTATAGTTCGATATAAGAAGAATCCACCCCCAAGACAATGACCCTCATTTTGTTCTATAGAGTTATCTAAAAAATAACATGATATATCGTAGGATAGCTCTTTAAACGACCTGGTCTAATGAATGAAAAACGTCTAAGTTTGTCCCTTTTCGAAATTCTTTATTAAAACTTTCCATTTTGCTAATATATATGTCCACAACCTGTGCCAAAAATATTTTGATCGGAAAACCACAGGTAAAGAAAAGGATATGCTAAATAATTAAAGACTTCGTTCCTTAGAAAGAACCTAATGTTATGTCAATTTTGTTATCAGATTTTGTTGACCAAAGACTTTTTTTAAATTGAATAACAAATGTTGAAATTCGTAAGAAAATAATAAAGTTTTAACACCAAAACTTAAATGGGATTGTTCCTGATCCTTTTAAAATTGCATTTCATTTTGAACTGTTAGGTTTGAGATCATAATTAAAATGTTACTATAACAAATAGAAAACACTAATTGTTAATAAATGATGAAAAAAAAAAAAAAAATCTTGTGCTTATCAGCGCTAGAGGGAGTGCCGCACTTTCGACCTAAGCGACTTGGCTATCTTCAGCCTCATTCTAATCCACCACCCCTAAGAAACTCATGGTTTGATGAGCGACACTCCCTCTAGCGCTGATCCCCACAAGATTTTTTCATCTTCTCTTACACTTATTAACAATTAATGTTTTCTATATCCCAGGTGAAAAAGTTCATATATGACCCATATATATACATATATGGAGTTCCATATATGGTTTGGATCCGAAAATTGAGGATATATGGACATATATGGATATATATGTCCATATATGTCCATACATTTGTCCATATATATCCTACCCATATATGTTCATATATTTTCCTCCTTACGTATATTTTCATAAAATAAAACAATTGTTAATTTGAAAATTCAATTTTTATTAACAAAATTATTGCTTACATATATATTATTATATATACATAAAAAATGTATATATTATATACATTGAATATGAAAATTATTCAAGTTCGAGGCCATCTCTATATTTCTTTATTAGGATATTGTCCTAACAAATAATCTATAAAGTTTTTTTGTTTTCAAATTTATTATTTGACCCTTTCAGGAATGTGATAGATGATAGATCTATCAACACATTCCTGAATTGATGATAGATCTATCAACACATTCCTGAAAGGGTCAAATAATAAATTTGAAAACATAAATGCTTCCATATATGGTAGTATATATGGATAATACATTCATATATGTTTTCATATATGTAACCATATATGGAAAACACTTTCATATATGGCTCCATATATGGTAAACATTTACATATATGGTTACATATATGAAAACATATATGCAACAATTGTTCATATATGGTTCAATATATGCTTCCATATATAACAAACATTTCCATATATGCTTCCATGCATTTCCATGTATGGATCCATATATATTTATATATATTTATACATGGGCCATATATAATAATATATGATCTTTTTCAGCTGGGATGTTATAATAACATTTTAATTGTGATCTTAAACCTGACAATTCAAATTGAAAAACAGCTGTTACTTCAATTCAGTATTTTTGGTTAGTTGTTTTTTTAAATGACTGTCAGAAACAGTAATTTTACATTTATACATAGAAAAACAACTTCAGTTGCAGTTAAAAATGTTTATTAACATTGCCTTCATGATTGACCTACATGTAGTTACTATAAAAATATTTTGAGTGTATAGTCTCTGATATTCTGATTCCGTGCGTTTGCAACAAAATTTAAATGAAAGTGCATTCTTAAAAGACCACAGGCAATCATGTCTGCTTAGGGTTTTTGGCAGTTCATTGATAGAGTGAGTACACACAGAGAAATAAAGTGCCAACCGAATTGAAATGTGTATTTTAATGCTAACAACTTATAAATTCAGTTAGTATAACGATATTTACAATACATTTCTGAATATGTTGGCTGTTGCAACTAAAATTCAGTTGCATTACCCGAACTTTGTTCTGAAAACAAATGTTCAGTTGTATCAACCGACTGAAATTCGTAATAACCGAATTTGAGTCGTAGTAACCAAATTTCAGTTGGCAAATAGCTAATTTTTTTATCTGTGTGTATGTCCAAAAGTAATTTGAAAAGAAGGTCTAATTTCACTTTCCCTTTAGGAGTCTTCCAACACCGCCTTTTTTTTGGTATCCCAAGATTCCCAAATCAAATTCCATGGTTATTGAGCAAGAAAAATAAAAAATGCTAAGTTTCCCGGAAATCCCGGAACGAAAGACTCCAGTATACATTCCCTAAAGAAAATGCGTTTTCAAAATTGTACGTGAATAATATCAATGCGTTTGCAAATAAACCTTTTTTTTATGTAACTAGTGGAGCTGTTGTCTCCCATTATTTTTCTTTTTTGCCAGATGTCTCAGCTATAATGACAGACAGTATCAGACATAAACACGTACACAGGTTTCTATGCCACTAAAATGTTTTATTGTGTATTAAAAAGATTTATGAGTAATCTAGTTTTATGAAAATATAAAAAAAAAATTACAAAAAGACTAGTTTAAATACCAAAGTCAAATCGATATGAAATGTTATTTTAACATTTAATTGAAGTTCCTACTTACTTCAAGCTACAGCAAAGAGTATATACAAATAGAGAGACTACACTTCCCACGCCTCTCAGCAACAATACTGGACTAGGGCAAAGAAATGAAAACATTTTTTTTTACACTAAATAATAATTGCAACATGTTGATAAAAAATGGTTGCTTATAACAATCACTTTTATGTTGCATTTAATTTGTTATTTTCTATTAAAATTGAATGTATTTTAATTTTATCTTGCTTATTTTATCGTTAAAATTTTAAATAAATAAACATTTTATTGAATTATTATTCAAAAACATGATAAAAATTATTTTAAACTTCCAAAATTTCTGCAACATGTTTTCGTTTGCTCAGTGCGAGTTTACGAACAAATAATATGAGGGAGAGAGAGTCTGAGGTGGAGAGAGAGTACTTTGAAGCATGCAACGTATGGATTGAAATTTTTTAAACTGGTTATATTCCATTTGACATTTTTTAAGAAGACGTCCGCTTTTCCACTGGCCTTGTAGCAGTGGGTTTCTATCCACCTCAGACTCTCTCAATCTAACATCTTTTTACTTGTTCGTAAAATCGCACCGAGCAAATGAAAACATGTTGCAGAAATTTAAAAGTTTTAATTAATTTTTTAAATAATAATTATATGAAATGTTTGTTTATTCATTAAAATTTTAACGTTAAAATAAGCAAGATAAAATTAAAATACATTAAATTTTAATGGAAAATAACCAAATAGAAGCAAAAAAAAAGTGAGTGTTTTAAGCAACAATTTATTACCAACATGTTGCAATTATTTTTTAGTCCAAGTTCGGTATTTTGTTGCTGAGAGGCGTGGGTAGTGTAGACTCTCTATTTGTATATACTCTTGGCTCGTTGATTAGAGGGGGTTTAAATCTTCGTTTGCATCATCTACCACAGCGCTACCACATAAATTATATTTCCTATTATGCGTGCACAAAATATCAAAAGAAAGTAATTTTAGTTAGGATTGGAAGTTATAACAAGACAATTGAAGAGACATTTCATGAAATTAAATGAAAAAATGATATATAGCACAAAGAGTGTATGGTGTAAGAGATCATGGTCGGTCGATACGATATGTAATTGTAATCACCAAAATCATCGACAAAAAATCCAATTAAAATAGAAAATCCATTGTCCCACATTTGAACCACGACAACAACCTAATACCTCAGATCGGAAATCAAACATAATTATAGGGGATTTATCAGAAATTCATAATGATTTCATTTATAAACGAAAAATTAATTTTACTGTGTATTTAAAATTAAAATTTAAACTAAAATTATTAACCAAGTTGTATTCATTAGAATCACAAATTATTTTCATTTAAAAATAAATAAAAAAAAAATCAAATAAAGAAAATTTTATTAAACCGAAAGAAATAACTAATACTATTTTTGATAACCCAGGTGAAAGTGATAATATATGGTAATATATGAACATGCATATAATATATATGCATATAATAATAATATATAATATGCATATAATAATACATGAACATGCATATAATACATGAACATACATATGTATATTGCTCCATATATCAGCATGTATGAAGATGTATGTCATGTATGGAAGCATATATGGGATCATACATGCAAACAAAAAGTTCATATATGGTAATGAATAATATCATGTATGTATTTAAATATATGCTAAATATTGTTTAATGTCTGATAAAAACATTATGATGTGAATTCATATTTGATATGTCACTGACTTGGAAAAATGCAATTATTATTGTAATTTATGTTCATGTATCATTGACTTCGAAATAAACATTTATTGTTTCTTAAAGATATTGAAAATTAGATTTGTAAGTCGCTAAACTGATTTGATTTTTAAAAAGTCTTATGACCGATGTAACTCAAAATAGACTCGCTATCAAAAACATTTAATTTTTGTTGCAAATTATATTTTATTTATATTTAAAATAGTGTGGTAATGTTCTACTCTTTTCCAATTTTCAATTTGATGATTACATCTGATATCATACACATATAGTACCTATTTTTTGTTATTACTCGGTTTTCTTAACCAATAGGTTTTTATGTTTTATAGGGAATGATGTATTTAAAAATATCAATAAAAAAACGTATAATTTTGAGTTTTTCATTTGTTGTTTTTTTGTGTTAAAACTAAAATAAAAAAAATTAGAAGAAATTATTTTTTTCTATTTGTAATAAGATTTTAATTGTTTTTTCTTTATATTTATTGAAAATTAAGTTGTCATTACCAAGTTACGGAATGTTATAACCTAAACAACCCAATAAATGGCGGGAGTAACAGCCATAACTTTTTGTAAGGAATAATTTTGAACATTTTTTGTTTGGCTCTGAGGCCTCATGAAATAAAAAAATGTTAAATGATTTTTATTCAAATGTAAAATAGAATTGAAATCATATAATACTTTTTAACTTAATCGGACCTCAGAGACAAATAACAAAAATCGTATGAAAAATATTCGAAATATTAAAATATGAACAAATATGACCTGAAATATATGGTCATATGAATGAATCATATAGTACACCTAGTTCAAAAGTGACTCAACTCAAAATTTTTCATTTTTCAGAAATCGAAAAAAAAATATTTGCAACTTTATACCCATGGAAACATAAAGAATGACATAACTGTTTTTTAGCAACAGTTAACCACAACAAAATACACTGATATTTCTTGTATAGATAAACTAGTGTATTGTACATAGTTTAAGCATATAAACCCGAAAAATTAAAATTTTGAGTTGAGTCACTTTTGAACTAGGTGTGCGATATATGGCCCTCAATACCCTCAATTTCCGGATGTGAACATATATGACACTTCATACATAATATGAAGTGTCATATATGTTCGCATATATGATCATTTTCACATGCAAAATAAATAAAAAAAATGTTTAAAGAATAATGATAATAAAAAAATAATATAAAAACTAATGAAGTAAATATAATTGGATCAGTGTTCAAAATATTAATAGTACACACAGAGAAATAAAGTGCCAACCGAATTTACAACTTATAAATTTAGTTAGTACAACGATATTTATTTGTTAATATTTTGGGTGTTGCAACTAACATTCAGTTGAATTAACCGAACTTTGTTGTAAAAACTAGTGTTAAGTTGTGCCAACCGTCTGAAATTCGTAATAACCGAATTTGAGTCGTAGTAACCCAATTTCAGTTGGCAAGTATATAGTTTTTTCTCTGTGTGTAGATTGAATTTTAAAACATTTTTAATTTCGGTGAAAGGTAGTTAAAATTTGATCAAAATAAATTTATTAAAAATTATTTATATTTTCGAAAGATTAAGATTAACTTAATTCATTAATAACTATTTAACAAAATAAATTTTACTATGATTTAATAGTAAAGTGAACAAAAATCTATAAAAAAAATTAGTTGGTCACACTATACATTTAAATATTAAAAGTTCAACAAACTTTAAATTTAAAAAAACAAACAAAATTAAAAAAAAAAATTTTTTTTAAAAATAAGAGTAAACCACTTACATTACTGACGATGCACAGTGTAAGATTTCAACATTTTAGGGAGACAAAATTATATATCTTAGAAAATAATAAAGCTAGACCTAAAAAATTTGGTAGAAGATCCAATAAAAAGATTTACCGCCTCCATTAAAAAATGTGAGGAATTGAACAACTGTCACGCCCACATCCCATATAATTGGAAAAATTTCCTTATGCAACGATTCTTGTTTAAAAACTTTATATAATTAAAGATAAACTAAAAACCATAAATATGTTTAAAAAAATGAAAGTTTTAATAAAAAATTACTTGGGAGGTTACAAAAGCAGCGTCAACTCCACCCCATGACACTTGGTATGACAAAACAGTATACTTTATTTTTTTCAACGGTTGAGAAATATGTAGGTGTTACTAGTAAGTTAGTCTAATATTATTGCATTTGAAATTTTGTATTGTTGAACACTTGTTAAAAAAAATTTAGTTCAAAAGTCTGTTAAACGGGTTTCAATTCAGTTGAACTATTTTTTTTTCTGTTGTTATCGTTTAAATCAGTGATTTATCTTTAAAGATTTAAAGTTATTACCCAGTAAAAAACGCTGCTTACATGCAAGCAGGTTTGTAAGGGAGTTATCCAAAAAGAATCCCTTACAAACCTGTTTACATATGCCATGATTTTTATATGGCGAATTCCCACTTCGAAGCATTACTTTTGGGCAAAGTAAGCGCGGATTTCAGCGCTTATAAAAAGCTGTGATTTCATGGGTTTCAGTAAAATCATATTTCATGTCTACATTATTACGATTAAAAGTAATTTTATGATAAATAAAAGTAATAGTGAATTTTATCGTTGATCTATAAATTTATGTGTAATTATATGAATATAATTTATTTCACATAAAATTCTACAGATATTAATTTTTTGTTGCTAAAATTTTAGACATAAATTGTAATCATTTTATTTTTTACCGCTCTGCGTGCTAACTCTTCAAAAACAGTTAATTATTTTTTATTACTAAAGGCCTCATTAGTTGTTACTTTCTGTTGCCGTTCTGTGTCGTTCTTTTCTGTAGGTAATATTTTGTAATTACTCTTTCCGTAAAAGGAATCAGCTGTTTTAAAAAGTCAAAGAAATTAAAACCAAAAACATTCAAATATTGAAAAAAAAAAATTTTTCGTAAAAATTAGATTAAAGAAACATTAATAATTTAAAAAAAAATGAATATTTTGTGTGATTCTGACTCTGAAGTTTCGGATGTGGATGATGTAATTGTAGGAATCAGTTTTATAAATGTGTGCAAAATGTACCAAACAATAAATTGTAGAAACAAGCGTCGTCAGCGAAGGTGGTACGCCAGACCTGCTAACACAGACTGGTTATCATCAGGATACCACCAGAAAGTTTTTAAAAGAATAAAGGATATGGATGAACATTTTTTCCTACACCCACGAATGACAAAGGATGTCTCCTGAGGAGAGACTCTCCATAACACTCCTGTAAGTTTTTAAATTTCAATTCTTTCGATTTGTGTTGTTGATTATCCAAACAAATCTTTACATTTTTATTGCATGTTTAGATATTTAGCGCACGAAAGTTCCATACAATCTATTGCTTGGAGTCATAAATTAGGAAAAACCACAATTAGGAACATTATTCTAGAGGTATGTGATGTATTGTGGTGCTTGCTGTCTCCAATTTACGTCAGTGAACCCACCACTTCACAATTCATTGAGATTGAAAAAGATTTTGAGAGGATGTGGAATATTCCAAATTGTGTTAGAGCAATCGACGGGAAACACATAGCTCTAAAGTGTCCTCCAAATTCAGGGTCTATGTTTTTTAATTATAAAAAATTTGTTAGTGTTGTTCTAATGGCTGTTTGTGACGCAAATTATACTTTTACAGCTGTCACCGTAGGAAGTTATGGCAGCCAAAGTGATGGAGGTAAATAAATACAATACTTTATAGAATCTAGAGTTGGGATTAATCGTTAATTTTTGTGACTCGTTCAGTATCGTTCAATTCGAGTCAGTGAACTAGTTCGTTCAAATCGTTCAATCGTTCTTTTTTCCTTTGACTTGTGACTGAACTGCGTGTTGTGAACTGTATCGTTCGTTTGACAATTATTACACACTATTCATGTTTTACGAGTTTTTTTCACAAATGTTACTGTACATAGACAAATAGTGTTATAAAATTGCAACTTTTCTAACAAAAATTTATTTATTTTGTGTAAAAAACATTTTATTTGTATGACTATAATTGTTTTTCTTAATTTGAAACAATATAACTACTATTTTTTTACTATTATTTTTTAATAATTGCTCTTACAAGCAGTTTTAATTGAATAGAGATGCAATTGTTCTGTGAATAAAAAGAACGAAATGAACGATTGAACGAAATGAACGATTGAACGAAATGAACGATTGAACGAGAAGATCGAATATTGGTGAACGAGTCATATCGTTCAATCGAGTGAGTCGTTCAATTGAACTAGTTCGTTCATGAACGACACAACTCTAATAGAATCATTGACAATTGTTAATCTGCACCGCAGTCAATTAAAATTTTTAATAAAATTTTTCTTTCTTTCTTTTAGGCATTTTTCGCACAAGTCGTTATGGACAGTCAATATTAGATAACACAATTGCTGTGCCACCAGAGAAATTCCTACCGTCATCTTCAATACCATTTCCGCACTTTTTTGTAGCAGACGCAGCTTTAAGGTTTCATTTTAGGTTTTACTTTCACTAAATTAATTTTTTTTTATCTATAACTTTTTTATACAAAATTGTAATTATCAAACAAAAGCACTTTGAAGAACCTTTTCTAAAAAGTAGCATTTACCAAATTTAGATATTGGGTCTTTAAAAAGTATGTTTCTTTGGTATGATCCTAAAATTTTGTAGAATGCATAAAAAAGCTCTTCCACAAAATCTCCCCCAAAAATCTACGCGTTGCTCAACGCCTTTCAGATTTTTAATATAAATTATATGTCAATTTTTTATGTATTTTGTAAAACTACTAAGCAAATGTTTGCAGTTTTGATGGGCGTATTCGTGTAGAAATTAAATATTCCACAAAAAACCTCTTTTATAATTTTTAAGGGAAAAAAAAGTAATCAGGCTTGTAAAAATTTTTTTAGTAGTTTTACTTGCAAAATGTTTTCACATATAATTTATATGGAAAAACTGAAAGAAAAAAAAAACAAGAAACATAAAAAAGAACAACTAAAAATAATGTTATTTTAGCACCCAATTACATATGGGAAAATGGTATTTTTTAAAAATTAATATTTTCCATAAAAAATACATCTCGAAAAAAAACTAACTACAAATGTATTGCTCGCGGTGTTTCTCAATAAAAATTCAACCATTAAAAATTTATGTAACAATAAATTTGAAAAATTAAATTTATTAAATTTGAAAAATAAATAAATTTATTGATAATAAAACAAAATAAAATAATTCATTTTTATAATTTGGTTTAGATCATTAACATATAGTACTTATATATGAAACAGGCAGTTCACACGGTGCCTTTTCAGACATGTCTAACAAACAAGTTTGTTGTGTTTGTTGGTAATCGGGTTAGAAAAGAAAGAGGGTTCTGCATTTTGTATGACGATATGTTCATTACATACAATTTTTGATTCAAATTGTTCATTCAACTATTTAAAGTTTGTACATATTATTCTGGTTCTAGTTTCACTTGCATAAGCAACTCCGTTATCAAATTCATGGCTTTTGTTTGCTTGGTTTTGCTAAGTGTATTAATTGCAGCAACAACCATTTTCCCAAAGGCATAAACTGGATCAGTTTCTCTTTGTTGTGTTTTTTCTTCCTTTGACTTACAAAATTGTTTAAAAGTTTCTACTGCTTCCCCGGACAATTTGTCATTGTCATTTTTCTCTTTGTTTTTCCGCAATTTTGATGCATCGGAAACTGTTTTCAGTTTACTTACAGGTGTTGATGTGGTCAGCAGGAACGAATCTTGAGATTTAAATTCTTGTATTTCTATGTCTAAAGAACTTGTGTTTTGTATTGGCGACTCCGGAGTCAAAGGTTGAAACATTTGGAAACTATTGCCATTGGATGTAAAATCATTTGCTTCAACAATATTTGCCGTTGAACGCACTCTAAAAGATAAAAACATTTAAATATATTTTAATGTTTGTAAATAAATGTACATATATATAAATGGAAACAAATTTAATAAATAGTTTTGAAGAAAAACTTACGGACGCGGAGCTATATGTGGTGTCAAAAACTCTAACTGGCTCATCAAATGCCAACGATGTTTAAATGTTGCGCCACTACCGCATGCAAGCTTTTCGCTCTTCTTTTCTTTAGCGAACCTGTCTCTCAGTGAACTCCATCTTTTTATGCAATTTTCCTCTAAAAAACTTATTTTATTAAATACAAAATAATCATAAATGTTTTATTGAGGCTTACCTGGCAAACTCATTTCTTCAGAAATTCGTTTCCATACGGCCCGCTTTTTGTCTGGCAACCTATAGAATTTATTAAATTTGTTGTACAAAATATCACTTTCTTTCACTAAAACGATAACTTTTTCATCATCCATTTTTATTTGTTTTTTTTTTAAATCACTTTTTAAAAAATCTTTAATTTAAACAACTTTTTTGGCTTATAACAAAAATGTCTATTTTTTCACATCACAACAAACTAATACATACGCACTTTAGGCTGTCACTTAACGTTGAATTCTATTTTCAACAGAATTGTCCGCAACAGAACAGAACGGAAAAGTGAAAACTAACCACACATACAGACTTTCAATTGAACAGAAACAAAACAGCTGATTCGTAACAGAACAGAACGTACAAACTAATTCTGCCTTTACTCGAAAACACCAAACACAATCGGAAATCACTCGTGAAAATCGGTACAGATCGTTTATAATCCACGATATGAAACTTTCTGCATTACAACCTGCATCCTTGTAAGGGATTAGGGTAAGCTGCTTACAATCTGCATCCTTGTTAGGGAAAACAGTAAGCTCAACATTTTTTTTTGTTTATTTTTATACGAAAATTATTCGTTTCTTTTGCTGCTTCTCAGTATTATTAGTAAGCGCTTATATCAGCGCATTTGTTTTATCCTGCTTCTAAAAACATGAAAATTTTTACTGGGTAGTTATCTCATTTTACCTCAAGAACAAAGGTCATCCGTATTTCTAAGTTTTCTACTTAAAATTTAGTAATTCGTGATTCTTAAATTTACACATTTTGCCAATTAATTTAAACCACAATTGTTTTCAAAACATTATTTCATTGTGTCACCGCTATCCGTCTTATTTGTATATGGCGTTATTTTCTCATATTTTTTATTTTATAATTATAAAATAAGGTATATCTTGGAAACTATGGAGATAGAGCAAAATGGAAAAAAAAATCGATACTCCATTCTAAGTAGTCTTTATTAACTATATATATTCTCCGTACCTGTCTCTGGTCCGAAAGGTCGTTTTTAGTAGAAATTTGATTCAGCTTTAATTTAACTACAAACGTCAACTCAAATTTAGTTCTTCTAAAATTTAGGTCACCTAAATTTAGTAGAATATGATTCTTAACTTCATTGAAAATTATGCTGGAGCAAATTCCGAAACTATTTTCTTTTATCGTACAAATTTTCAACTATTTGTACGGGATTTTTTTATGAATGTAGTATTTAAATTGATGCCAAAATTCTTAAAATGTTGAGATAATACGGTAATATAAATAAATAGTTAAATATTTTTAAAATACTGTTTATTCGTTATTCGTTCGATTAGTCGAATAATTTAAAAAATAAATCCTTTGATCGTTCGATCAAAAATTGTTTGATTGTTTATTCGAACAAAATGACAAACCTAATAACCACTGATGTTATTACTAGCAAATCAATTCGATATCACACACAAAGTACCAAATCTAACAAAAAAAATAGTTTATATAAGCATTTGAATTAAACAAGAAATTAATTTGCATCCGTTTTACCTTTTGAGATGGCACCAGGGGGATAAATTTCATGAAAGTAGTCCAAACAAGCGCAATAGTTCCACAAAAGTGTAGTGAGTGAACATAATTGGCTATAAAATAATGGGTTTCTTAGCGAATCTGATGCAAATTCTAATTTAGTGAATTCATAAAACATGTTAAATATTCCGTATAGTTAATATCCGTTTCAAGCCAAATTAAAAAAAAATTTACCTTGGCAAATGGTACTTTTCTTCTACTTAGGGACAGATTTAATTAACCAGCACTAAAGACTATAGCATATAAATCAAAGAAGAACAAAGGTTCTCTAATATAGAAAAACAGTCAAAACCAATACATTTATATGAAATTAATCACATAAATTAAAAGAAGAAAATACTCACATAATTTTCCTATTTTCTCCAAATTCAGTTGAGAATATTGCCGTGTAAACTATTTTAAAATTTTAAAGAGTATTTCTTTTAAGTTTCAATAAAAAAATTACCACTTATACAAAAAATCACTTTAACTTTGAAATAATAAAAAGAATATATATTAATAGGAAAACTTTCATTCAATGCTAGATAATAAAATGGCAGAGGACTTTGTCTTTTGGCCAAACGAAATCTCGATTTAATCGACATGATTATGCAAATTAGGAAATCAAACACTATCACTTTTAGTATAAAAGATACTAAATAAATATAAGTAAAATAGAAATGCAAGAATTTGGTCAGTAGGTATTCACGTATAGAAGGCGTTGTACAAATACTTTGAAAATTATAGCAAATTAAAAAGTGTGCCACTGTGTTGTATAAGAAAGCAAGATATTTATTTCCTTGGAAAAAAAAAACAATTTTAAGATCAACTTTGTCAAGGTGATAGTAAAAAGAAATTAAAACCAATAAAAATTCAAGTTGCAAGCGCCATTACAACACGCACTTAAGCAAAATCACGTAACTAACAAAATTTTCAAAACCGGGATTATTTATATTTATGAGGTGACAAAGGTAATTACCGTTAAAATAACTTAAAATGCAGTTTATTTGAACAGTTGAAAAACATCTAACAAATGTTGTGAAAACAACTTACAATGTCGTAAAAACAACTTACAATTTAGTACTACAAACATCTGTAAAATTTGGTAAGAACTACTGTTCTTTAGTAGTTATTTTCTTCTTTGAACTACAATAAAATTTGGTTTTTTCTGCATTCTATTTAAACTGCAAAGTCAAAATTTCAAACCATATTCCAGTTATAATGATTTTATCCTTTGGAGAACTTTGAAAATCTCGATATAATCATCTATTTTAAAATAACTAACAAAAATTAACTGTCTACTGCAAAATTACTTTTTTGGTAGTTGTTTACTAAAATACTTCAAACAACTGTTCAAAAATACAGTTGGTTTCTTCAGTTTTTCTTAAAATAACTGTTAAAATAGTTGTTTCGTGTTATTTCATAGAAAAACAACTGTAATTGCAGTTAAAAACAACTACTATTGATTAACACTTGTTTGAGTGTGTGAAAGAAAAACTGCCTATAGTTGTCATCGTCATGAGCAGTTTGGTATTAAAAATGATCAAGATCGGTCTAGGGGTTCAAAAACAATGAGTAAATATATAAAAAAAAAAGCCGCGTGAACAATATATTTTATCATAATTTTTTTTCGATTTTCTGTTTGCGGACGAAAGGACAAATAAGCCTGAATAAAGCTTATATCTAATAGACAGTATTCATCTGACAAGTAAGAAAATTTTAATTTGACATTTATATTGTACGAGCTTACAAGCCCGATACTTCACCGGTTGTTTTATATATCGGAATATATTAGGATGGAAAATGAATTATTGTTTAAGGAATTTGTTTCAATAAATTAGTTTATCCTTTTTAAGTGGATGTTTTTGTGATTTCATGTTTCAGATTTCTACCTTAATTTATACCAAGATTTTATAAAACCCCAAAAAATATATTCAATAAATTAGCCGATACCTCAAAAAAAATATCTGATATATGGGAACTTTTCAAATGAGATATAATTTTATTAGACTCCATAATAATATGTTTCCCATACATAATTATATATGAGCCAAATGACTAAACTATTTGTCTTCATTTCTTTTTTTTTTTTTTTTATTTTACTAAAAATTTTATGTGATGGGATTTAAGTAAATCCAATTTAATCACGAAATATCTTATTCGATCTACCAAAAATTACTTATCTTTTTGGATCTAATTAGATACAATTAGATTTAAATTACTCCTTTGGGATATTTTGGGATCTATATATTGATATTATTTGATCCCCCAACTTTGAGATCAATTTTGATCTAATTTAATCTAGCAGTTAATATAATTGGGGGATATAATCGGATAACACAATTTTGAGATATAGTTAGATAAGATTAAATATAGATTTATAACAAATGCGATATACTCCCAGCAAATAATTTCCAAAAAGGTAAGCGGGTTTGTAATCAAGTATTTTGGGCAGAACGCATTCCTTACTAGATTACCTACTCGATTCTTTTAACAGGGCGTGAGACTAAAATAATTGATTCTTTAGAATTGATTATTTTTTTACCGAAGAACCATTTACTTTATATTTTTAAGAACTACATACATTTTTTAATAAAGAAATAGTTACATTAAAAAAATAAGAAGTACTTACATGTAAAAAAAAGAAGTAGTTCCATAAGTAAATTCAACTTTTACTCACACGTGATTCTCCTAGGTCACTCAAATATAACGATCTAAACTCATACGGAAATAAAATCCTAAAAAGTGAAACGTCGAATTGTTATGATAACATGGGTTGTCATAATTTTGGAGCTATAAACCACGAAAATATAAATTTTTCAAAAAAAAAAAAGAACAATTCAAAATTGAAAAACAAAAATATGACTCACGCACAATCACCCTAGAAAATTTTTTTACACTCACTCACGATAACGTCAGTAATTTAACTTCCACTCGCAATTTTCTGCTCACGTGCGCTTCCCTAATTTATACCTAACCACACTTTAACAAAATTTAGGCAACATGCAATTTCTGTTTTTAGTATTATTTTCCTGCAAATAAAATTTGTTTGAAAAAATATATGAGATAAATTCTTTAAAATTGTATAACTTCTTTTTTCAAAATTAGGAACTACTTCCAATAACGTCCTTTTATTAAGAAAAAGTATATGATTACTTCTTGAGTACAAAAAGTTATACATATAAGTTAATAACATTGTTATTTTCTTTTAAATAAATAATTACTTTGTTATTGAGTTCATGCTTTCTGGTTTAAATTTAAAGAATTGATTACAATACTACTTGCTTTTTTGACTCCATCGTTGGAATGAGTTTGGTATTGCAGTTACTAAATTTTGTGGTATCACCTTCTTTTTGCAATGTGTAATTTTTTCCTGGGCTATTATATATGAGATATAACATTTCTTGGATCGGGTATATTGTTATGAAAATTAATGTTTTTTTAGTGCTGATTTCATTTTTTATGAATTTAAAAATTTGTATAGTGAATTTTAATATTATATAAATAAACATTATTTTAGTTAGTTCAATAGTATTGTTTGTTATTTTAACTATTTCAGTTAGTTCGATAGTATTGTTTATTATTTATTTAGTATTGTTTTTTATTTTTTATTGTTGTATATCTAGTAGATTTCAGTTAGTAATTTTTGCTACCTACATTTGTTATTGCTTTTACAAAGCTGTTGTTATTTGTACGTTAGTCATTTAACTCGTTTTAGACGATTGTTTATACTACATTTGTAGTTGTCTTTTAGTAATTAAAAATTACTACATATTTAGTAATTTTTATGACAAAAACGGTCATCGCCTTTTTAATTACATTTGTAGGTATTTTAATTGTAATTCTTAAGTAGTTATTTTTACCTACATAATTCTTTGAGTGAAAAAATTATTTGATAAATCGATTTTACATATTATCCTTTACTACTTCGATTTATAAAAATTAACTATATTGATTGCACAATAGTTTTACTTTCATTTCAACTATATTCAATACAACAAATATTCACATTTAAAAAAAATAAAAAAATACCAACAAAAGGTAAGGGGTGTTTTTTATACAGGTATAGAACTTTAAGTTGGCAACACTTTTTTAACTGGCGCCATTTTGTCAGCTGTCAAGTGATTTTATGTTTAGTTTGTTTTGGAATTTCAACATGAATAGACTGATGCCTGAACAATGATTCCAAATTGTGCAAATTTGAAGATAATGGTTCTGTTCGAAATACGTATCGCGCACTACGTCCTTTTTACGGTCAACATAATCGTCCATCAGAGCAATTAAAATTAAAATTTTCGTACCACGTTTACTCTAAATGATAATATGCATCCATAGAGACGTCGTACAGTGCGTACAGAAGAAGTCATTGCTGCTGTAGACCGTAGCGTAGAGGAAAACCCCAATCAGTCTATCCGATAATGGTGACCGCTATAGAGCCATGATTACTGACTTTTTCGTTCATCAATTGAACAACCATGATGTGCAGGAGCTGTGGTTTTCAACAATACGGCGCAACATGTCACACAGCTCGTGCCACAATTGATTTATTGGTATTAGTAACCGCATAGTTTCACGTTTCGGACCCGTGAATTGGCCTCCAAGATCGAGCGATTTAACGCCTCTGGACTATTTTCTGTGGGGATATGTGAAGTTGCTAGTCTACGCCGATAAGCCTGAAACGATTGACCACTTGGAGGACAACATTTGCAGCGTTATTGCCAATTATACGGTCACAAATGTTGGAAAAAGTCATCGAAAATTGATCCTCTACACCTTTTACAACTGTAATTCAAAAAATATCAATTGAAATTCAAAATTTTCCATTTGAAATTCAAAATTTCCATTTGAAATTCAAAAAATATCAATTGAAATTCAAAAATTCCATTTGTAATTCAAAAAATTTCAATTGAAATTCAAAATTTCCATTTGAAATTCAAAAAATATCAATTGAAATTCAAAAAATATCAATTGAAATTCAAAATACATAAATTGAAATTCAAAATACATCAATTGAAATTCAAAAATTTCTATTTGAAATTCAAAAGTTTCTATTTGAAATTCAAAACATATCAATTGAAATTCAAAAATTTCCATTTGAAATTCAAAAGTTTCCATTTGAAATTCAAAAATTTCCATTTGAAATTCAAAAATTTCTATTTGAAATTCAAAAATTTCCATTTGAAATTCAAAAAATTCCAATTGAAATTCAAAAAATATTCCATTTGAAATTCAAAAAATTCCAATTGAAATTCAAAATACATCAATTGAAATTCAAAAATATCAATTGAAATTCAAAAAATATCAATTGAAATTCAAAACACATCAATTGAAATTCAAAATATGTCAATTGAAATTCAAAAATTTCCATTTGAAATTCAAAAATTTCTATTTGAAATTCAAAAATTTCCATTTGAAATTCAAAAAATTCCAATTGAAATTCAAAAAATATTCCATTTGAAATTCAAAAAATTCCAATTGAAATTCAAAATACATCAATTGAAATTCAAAAAATATCAATTGAAATTCAAAAAATATCAATTGAAATTCAAAACACATCAATTGAAATTCAAAATATGTCAATTGAAATTAAAAAATTTCCATTTGAAATTCAAAAAATTCTAATTGAAATTCAAAAAGAATTCCATTTGAATTCAAAGAATTCCAATTGAAATTCAAAAAATGTAAACAAATCAAAATGTAAACATTAGGCCAACACTTTTTTAAGTATTTTGGTTTATCATGGGTGATAAAAACATTATGAAAACTTTTAAGCCATTTATTAATTTATTTATTTATTTAAAGTACTTAAAATAAATATTTAGTGTTAATAACAATTAGAACTAAATATAAAATTATATGTTTTAAAAGTAATCGATTAAAAAAATAGCAACAAAAAAAAGCTATAACATATAATAATATAAAAACAACTAAGCAAATTAAATGAAAATTATGATTAACAAGGCAAAAATTATGTTTTAAAAATTTAATAAGGCTAAAAGTTAAAAAAAATAATTAAAAAGCTTTATGACAGGTTATTACAAATATTTTCCAACAAAATCTTGTGTACTCTCCTGCAATAAATGCATTAAAAGTTTTAATAATGTTTTTATCACCCATGACAAACCAAAATACTCAAAAAAAGTGTTGGCCTAATGTATTAATTTCTTAAATTGATTTGTTTACATTTTTTGAATTTCAATTGGAATTTTTTGAATTTCAAATGGAATATTTTTTGAATTTCAATTAGAATTTTTTGAATTTCAAATGGAAATTTTTGAATTTCAATTGACATATTTTGAATTTCAATTGATGTGTTTTGAATTTCAATTGATATTTTTTGAATTTCAATTGATATTTTTTGAATTTCAATTGATGTATTTTGAATTTCAATTGGAATTTTTTGAATTTCAAATGGAATATTTTTTGAATTTCAATTGGAATTTTTTGAATTTCAAATGGAAATTTTTGAATTTCAAATGGAAACTTTTGAATTTCAAATAGAAACTTTTGAATTTCAAATGGAATAATTTTTGAATTTCAAATAGAAACTTTTGAATTTCAAATAGAAATTTTTTAATTTCAATTGATGTATTTTGAATTTCAATTGATGTATTTTGAATTTCAATTGATATTTTTTGAATTTCAAATGGAAATTTTGAATTTCAATTGATGTTTTTTGAATTTCAAATAGAAATTTTGAATTTCAATTGATGTTTTTTTGAATTTCAAATGGAATTTTTGAATTTTAAATGGAGTTTTTGAATTTCAAACGGAAATTTTGAATTTCAATTGATATGTTTTGAATTACAATTGTAAAAGGTGTAGATTAGACTACGTCCGAGCCAGCCGTGGCGGTCATATGCCAGAAGTCATATTTAAATTATAATGCCAGAAGATTATCTTTCGAATAAAGTAAATTTCATTTCGATTTAAAAAATTCATCTTTGTTTTATTCCATTTCAAAGTTGTATATCTCTATAAAAAACACCCTTTATAAAGTAAAGTACTTTCAAAAATATGAATGTAAATATGTATTAATTTTTTTTTTTTTTTAATTAATGATTTGTTAGAAAATATTTGTATTAAATACAATAATAATAAATCTTTCTCGATTAACGCACTTGGAAAAAACACTTCTTCGTTATTATTTCATATTTGGATCATCTCCAACCGTTTTATAACAAACAAAAACTATTTTATGTGTTTAAAAACTTCATCATGAGGTTGCATAAAATTTTTTTATAGTTTAAGGAGAAGCAAAAACATTTGATTTATAAGTACAATTAAAGTTGTTTAAGTCAAATAAATATATACACCCAGAGAACAGACTCGGTAGTAGCAACCGTATTTGTAGAAAACCGAATGGTTCGGCTGTAGCTATAGAATTTTTTATTGGCTATCACCGAATTTCTGTTGCGGCAATCGAAATTCTATTATCGCAACAGAATTTCTGTAGTTTAGCATTCGATTGGCAACAAATACGGTGGATACTACCGACTCTGTTTTCTGGGTGTATGTAAAAAAAATTTGTTCGATTACTTTTCATAGTATGTAGTTTTTAGCTGGTCAATTGTTTTTAAAATAAAGTACCTCATGTGGAGTACTTTTTTTAAAAACTTTTTCTACTGTCTTTATTTGAACGATATCGGTTTGTTTGGTGGTCTTATTTTTTTATTTATTGCATATTATTTTGATCACACAACTACACTCAAAAAAATAAGCTAGTAGAAAAGTTAGTAAAACATCTTGTAAATCAGGTATACTAATTTTCAGCAAATTTTTTGCTAAAATTATGTTTTAAACTAAAATTTTAGTTATACTTATTCAACACTTAACAGTTTTGAACTAATGTTTTACTAATATTTTATTTTTATTTTATTAATTAATAATCATATAATTACAAATTATATACTATTACCCTAGCCGAGCACTAGCTACTATGGCCTTCGGCGCGTTGTAGCGAAAACAGACCAGTGCCTCTGGTGGGAATCGAACCCACGACCCCCGCACAGATAAGCCAGCACGCTACCAACTAGCCTACCGGGGCGCACACAAGTTTTACTAATATTTAACTAATGTTTTACTAATTTATTTTGCTAAAAAAATTGTGTTGATTAGCACATCAATAGTGTGAACGACAACCAGACTGAAAGATATACGCAGAATGAATTAGATGTCGCGACATGTCACGATGTAGTAGCAACGAGGAAAATTATACTAAAAAGTACAGCTCTAGTAAGACATAATATAAAAAAATCAACCATGAAAGATTTTTGCATCTGTTTTTCATACATAAAACAAAATTGTGGATTAAAACAACTTAATCTATTAATTAAATAAAAGACAAAATAAAATATTTAAATTTAATAAAGATTAAATGTGTATTTGTAAACTAAATGTTTATATATATTAATAATCTGGTGTGGTCAAATTGCAAACAAATTTGCAATAAGTAGACAGACTAAAGCGAAAGACAAAGACAGAGACAAGCATTTTAGGTAGATTTTTCTGTTTCCTTTTTCTTATTGCAAAAAAGGGTTGTACACTAGAGCCCCGATTTGCGTCGTTTCGATTTGCGTCGCTTTTCAAAAATTGGAAAAATTCGATTTGCGTCGTTGCAATTTCAAGTTGCGTCGGACCGAGTTGCGTCGTTTTGACCCCGATTTGCGTCGGTTCGATTTGCATCGTTTTGATTTTCGATTTGCGTCGTTTTGTTTCCGATTTGCGTCGTTTTGTTTCCGATTTGCGTCGTTTTGATTTCGATTTGCGTCGCTAAAAACGTTTAAATTTTTTACTGCAGAATTGTGGATAACCATTTTTAGCATTTGTAGTGCCTGATTTATCATCTTTTTCGAATCGAATTACATAATAACCCCCCTGGCAACACTGATCGTCACCTGTACGTTAAGAAGTTTTCAAATTGCGTGAAATAAGGGGAATTGCCTTTTCTTTGTTATATAAGTGTTGCTAAGAACAATTGTCTGGTTATGGTAAGAATTTGTGTGTGATTCACCAAAATACCTTAAGGACGTAAAAAATGAGTCAAAGTAAAGAAAAGTAATAAGTTTGGAATTAAAATTGGACGTAATAAAACTTTTAAATCGGGAGAAAAGGCTGTTAATATAGGAAGAGCTCTTGTACTAGCACCTACAACAATTTGCAACAGAGACAGTGATAAAATAAATAAATTAGCTGAACTTGTAACAACACTCCAATCTAAACAAGACACTATAGCAAGAAATCCCTTATTGGTTAAGATGGAGTCCCTTATTTCATCAAAATAAGCGAAGAATGCCACCGAGCAAGGACGTAATAGCTCTTTCTATATACTCCGACCTTAAGAAAAATACTGCAACTAGTAGTAACGGAAATTCTGATGATTTCGAAGCCAGCAACGGTTGGTTTAACCGCTTTAAAACACGGGCAAATTTATATAATGTGGCATTAAAAGGAGAGTCAGCCAGTGCAGATTCAGAAAAGATTAAGCTTGAGCTGAAAGCCATAATTGAAAAAGGAGGGTATTCTGCTAAGTAGATTTTGAATGCGGACGAAACAGGTCTTTTTTCTTAATTTAGTGTTTTGTTATTTCTTTATAATAAATATAAGCATTTGTTGCAGTAAATGAAATAAATAAAAATGTATTCATACTTGTTTTTTATCAAAAATACAAAATTTTTTGCTTTGTTTGAATATTTTCCCCAATAAATTATATTTCAGTGCATTTATATAGAAAAAGGTGATTCGATTTGCGTCGTTTTCGATTTGCGTCGCGTTTCTCCGGTCCCCATTAACGACGCAAGTCGGGGCTCTAGTGTATATGTTATATTTGTTAGTTTTTCGTTTCGTTTCTATAATTCTGGGAGGCATTTGCGTTCCTTTAAAAGATAGCATCATTTAGAGAATAATTGATGTAAGTAGTTCAAAGATAATTTCGTTTATGTTATAAAGGGTCCGCCAAATAACTTTTTTTTTTGAAAATGCTATAAAAAAAGACTACTGAATATTTTCTCAAATTTCTTTTTTTATTTGAAAGTACAATCCTTCCGGTTAATAATGGAAAATAATTTCATTCAAATGGCTGCCTCGGCTGGCCATGCAGTAGCCTACACGATCGGTCCAATTTTTAAGCACATTATCGATTGTGTGCAGCTGTATTTCCTCCTCTTCAATTTTGTGAACAAAAATTCGTTCAACATGGCCCGATAACGATCGCCATTGACTGTAACGGCCACTCCTTGCTCATTTTCGAAGAAAAATGGTCCAATTATGCCTCTGGACCAAAATCCGCACCAAACAGTGACTCGTTTTGGGTGTATCGGCACACATTCTGCAACATTACCATGATTTTCAAAGTAATGTCGCAATATTTCCCAGCATTGTTCAAGCGTATACACAACCATAATTACCTGTCAAATCAGACATGAGCTAAGTGTTACCATTCAGGAAATAAGCACTAGTTGAAAAAAAAAACGTTAGATGGCGGACCCTTTATATAATTATTTCTATTGTTATTAGATATTACATTAATTCATATCGTCAATTTGAGAGTATGAACATTTGATATTGTGCGTATTGTAAATTATTGTAAATTAACTAAAGTATAATTTTTCTACAAATTTTTTGAGTTTTTTTCAGTCTACTAATATTCAGCAAAAATTTTATTAATTTTTAGCAAGGGTTTTTTAATTTTTAATCTACTAAGTGTTAGCAAAATTTTTGGTGAATCTACTGGTTTTGTTGCTAAAAATCAGCTCGCTGATTTTCAGCAAAAGATTTTGCTGACATTAGCAATTTTTTTGCAAGCACCCTCCTGACTAAAATTGTGCTGACTTAGCAAAAGTTTTTGCTGACTTTACTAACTTTTTTATTTGAGTGTAGATCGTTTCTTTTTGATAACTTGAAAAAGTACATGATTGTATTATGCAATCAAAATTTAATAAAGGAAAATTTTAATAAATCTTTAAAAAAAAATTTTATTTAACTTTTTATTTTTTTACATTATTATTAATAATTTACATTTAAATCAGGAGTGCCCAAAAGTTCCTTATGGAAGAGCAAACACCAATACATTTAAAGAAAAACTAATTTTTATTCAACATTTTTTGTTGTAAAAACCAATACATACAAAGAAAAAAGAAAAAAATATTTCAATGTTTACCAGCAAAGCATACGAAAGTGTTGTTGCTTTGCGCTTGCGTGTATAAAGTGAATAACGACAAAAAAACTAATAAGACAAAGTTGTTTGTGTATTTCGTATTGCTAGTGCTGAGCGCTCTATATGTGTATTAAAACACACAGCCTATAGCTAAGTGTTTTTACAAAAACAAATGAGTACCAAGCGCATAGGCCGTGGGCACCCCTGATTTAAATGATTAAGTTTTAGTATCATTTTCGAGTTAAGCCATTTCTAGCCATTTTTTCTTCACAATTTCTAGCCAACTTTTGCATTGCAAGAGTTAGCAATCTTGTTTAAGATCCTTCCTAATAAATTGCAAATGATGCTGGTAAAAAGATTGATTTATTTTGTTGCAACGAGCACATTTATAATGATAGCGATTCCTATTCTCACCTTCACCATTCACCTCAATTTTCGAATCGCATTATATTCCGTGTATTAATTATATGTCCCATTTTGATTTCTGATTTTTCAGTATTTGTTTATTGTAAAGACGATTGGACAATAAAAAATTTATAATTTTGTATTATTTGAGAGAAAATGAGGTTCGAAAACTGAGGTGAATGGTGAAAGTGAGAATAGGAATCGCTACCAATATTTTTATTTAATACACTGCAATATCCGGAAAATTTAGTGCGTATAATTTGTTTAACCCTATCAAGTACAAGTTCAACAAAAAGTAGACATTAAGTTTCTTTTTTTCGACCCCATTGAAGTGTTCCGATTGTTTCGTTGATAGCCAAAAAATAAACATTAAATTTGTTCAAATAAAGCGCTTGATATCCTTTCATTTTACAATTTTTAACACTCTTTCAATACTGGGAAATAAAAAAAATATATATAATTAGTATTAATGAAATTGTTTATATTTAATTTAAAAAAAATACTTACGCATTTCTCCATTATTATATCGTATACAATTCAATTGTTCCACCAAGCAACGCGATTCATATTCTCGACATTCGCCCTGACCTTCTTTTGCCTTAACTGGTGTACCGGAGCCACAGAGAATTGCAACATTATCCGCACAATTTGGTGGCCTTTGGCCACTACAAATTGTTAGCAAAGCGATTATAGCGAAAAGTGTTATTAAACCGTATACTTTCATTTTACAACTGTTGTAAAATTTTTCTAAGCAAAATTATTTTATTAGGGGATTTTTATACGGGTTTTTGTTGCAATACAAGTGATTAATTAATTATTCTATCTAAACATCACGTTTTATAATTTACCAGGGTTTAATTATCTACTATTATAATTACCAGGGCAGCGACTTTCATGCAATAAATAATACGCTCAGGAAATTATGCAGGTAGATATGACTGAAAATTACAGTTGAAATGACTACAAATGTGATTAAAAAGGCAATGACTAAAAATTTTGTTATGTTCAAATATTAAAAAAAAAACAATTACAAATGGTGTAAAAACAACAAGAACGGTCAGAATAATTAACCAGGGACCGTAAATAATGATTATTGTTAGTTTTTTTAAATCAAAAAATCAATCACTTAGAACAGACATAAAAAATAAATTTATTGCACCATTACTATTATTTTTCGACAATCTTTGCATATCCGTCATGATTTTTAAATTTTTGATTTTTAAAGTTTTCTTCAATGGTAATGATTATTTTTGAGTAATAATAAAAAAAAAATCAGCCATAATCATAATTTTTGAGCAAAAAAAATAAAACTCAAAAATTTCAATTTATTTGTTTTATGAGGATATGCAACTATGTTGGTAAAAAACCTCACAAAAAAGTCATAAATTGAAAGTGAGTTTTATTTTGAGCGAAAAAAAATAAAAATCATAAATAATGATTATTTTTGAGTTGTATTTTTTTTTTGCTCAAAAATAATGATTATGGCTGATTTTTATTAATATTACTCAAAAATAAATCATTACCATTGAAGAAAATTCTTAAAACTCATAATATAATCTTTATTGTGTAATTTTTAATATAAAACTCATAATGATTACGGTCCCTGTAATTAACTAAATATAAAATAGGATGTGTGTATGTATGTAACGTATGGACTCCAAAACGGCTGGGCTGATTTTGATGAAATTTTCAGGGAATCTTCAGAATATTCAGGCGGGTGACACTGTGAAGTCAGATTTTTGAGTTTCGGTCTGTGGGCGGAGGGGCGTGGCAAAGTGCAATTTTCATATTGTACCACCAATGACATATACATACATTTATTTTTTTTGCTTTTTTTTTATTTTATTTCATTATTTTTGAAAGCCGTTGTCATGTTTCTCAAAACGAGATATCAAACTCTTAAATCGGTTATGTAGTTCCCAAGACATTTACAAAAAACCTATGTTAATAATGATCCAATATCAAAATTTTAAAACTTTCGAAATGTTGCATTCAAAAATCCGAGTTTTCGGTTTATTTACAAAATATTTACATCATTCGACAACACAAGATATTCCGCGCTTACTAAGGTGCAACATTGTACAATAAGTTAAAAATAATATTATATTATCAATCGATGATAAACAACTTTGTGTACTCTTGCATTTAAGATACCTGCGTTATACACTTCCATGGTAAAACCTTTAAAAAAATTCTTTGAATAACTCTCTGCATTCCACTTTCAATATAAAAAATAACGGTACATTCAAACAAAATTTGTTTTCAATTGCTCACTGACTGCATTTGATTTGTTTCGCGTTAATTGTTGTTTTGTGTTCATAAGTTAAAAACCTATAAGTGAAATCAATTTAGTAAATAACAAGTGTTTTTTGCAATTTGCAATAATAAAATAAGTTTACAAATTATTTTTAACTGTTTTATATATACATATATAGATGACAATTCATCAAACAGGTAATATGATTACTGTGGTTCCAACAACCAATAAAATGTTATAAAAGTAAAAAACAAAAACATCATTGTTCCTTTTGCACGATTACAGTTTACTAAAATGCCGCCAAAAAAAACAGCCATTGCTAAAAAAAACTACCGCAACACGGCAGCAGAGGGAAAGAAGAGCCGCTGAATCAGCCGAGGAACGCGAATCACGTCTTCAGGAAAATCGCGAAAGGGCATCTACGTCTAGAGCCGCACAAACGGAAAGAGAACGCGAATCACGGCTGCAGCAAATGCGTGACAGTGCATCTTCATCTAGAGCCGCTGAGACACCCCAACAGCATTTCACTGGCAATGAAGCTACAGAAGTTGAACAGCGTTGCGCAATCAGTACTGAAGTCAGACGGGAAATCGTTTCGAGTCTTCAAGCTAAGTTACACGAACACAACAGCCTCATCCGTCTATTCAAAACAGCCATAGACCAGATGCCGACAGATGATTATACGGTTGTGATAAGAGCTGACAAGACACCGGCTGGTGAGCATGAGCGGCGCTTCAATGCACCGGTGATAGGTGACGTCGCCATTGTTATGGCAGTTGTTTTCAGCTATTCATTTTATATACTTCAGCAAATAAAGTCGATAGAAGGACAAAGAGGCGTTGGGCTTCCCATGAAATCACAAATTTTAAAATGATTTACTAATGTGAATTTATTTTTTTAATTATTTATTTGCGTAAAAAAAATTTCTTGATTTAAAGAATTAATTACAATTAAAATTTGAAGGCAAAACAACGTTTGCCGGGTCAGCTAGTAATTAACTAAATGTAATAAAAATGACTAACTGAAATCAGCAAAAATAACAAACAACTCCATTGAATTAACTAACATAGTGTCCACACTACACTCATAAAAAAAAGTTTGTAAAGTCAGCAAAAAATTTTGCTGAGTCAGCAAAATTTTAGTCAGGAGGATGCTAGCAAAAAAGTTGCTAATGTCAGCAAAATCTTTTGCTGAAAATCAGCGAGCTGATTTTTAGCAACAAAATTTGTAGATTCTGCAAAAGTTTTGCTAACACTTAGTAGATTAGAAATAAAAAAGCGTTGGTAAAAATTAATAAATTTTTTGCTGAATTTTAGTAGACTGAAAAAAACGCAAAAAATTTGTAGCAAAATTGTAATTTAGTTAATTTATTTGCTGAAAAATCATAAAACATATTTTTGTGATTCTTTTAAAAATAATTTACTATAATAACGAAATATAACAATTTTAATTTTCCCACATTGACGACATGAATTAATTTAATATCTGAAAATATATAGAAATAAATATATATAACATAACAAAAATTTTCTTTCAACTACTTACATCAATGGTTGTCTTAATGATGCTATGACAAAACTGCCGAAGATAATTCTAGAAACGAAATGAAAAAATAAACAAAACAAACGAAACGAAAAAAACAACCCTTTTTTTGCAATAAGAAAAAGAAACCATACAAATCTACCTAAGATGTGTGTTTTTGTCTTTCTCTTTACTCTGTCTACATGTCTGTATATGTTTTTTCATGGTTGATTTTTTTACTTGTCTTGTTAGAGTTGTACTTTTTAATATCATTTTCCTCTTCTCTACTACATCTTGACATGCCGCGACATCTGCTTATCAGCACAATTTTTTTTAGCAAAATTAATTAGTAAAACATTAGTATATTAGTAAAGCATTAGTATAAAACAGTTAAGTGCTGAATAAGTATAACAAAAATTTTAGCTGAAAACACGATTTTAGCAAAAATATTTGCTAAAAAATAGTATACCTGATTTACAAGACGTTTTACTAACTTTTCTACTAACTTATTTTTTTGAGTGTAGATATTAACTTTAATATTTTTTTTTTTTTTTGTAATATTTTTAACTAAAATTTTGTACAGTTAACAGATTTAATTTTGCTTTTCTTAATTTATTAACATTTAGCAAAAATATCTGCTAAATTTTTCCAGTTTTCAGTGCACGGTAATTTTGAACTAATTTTTAGTAGATTTTTCTGCTATTTTTACAGGTTTATTTTTATGAGTGTACTAACAATTTACATACATTTATTCTGGTATACCCGTGTATGTTGGGTGTAGTTGTAAGAGGTAAATCTCAAAAACTACTTGAAAATTTGGTCCCAAACTAATTTTCCAAAAACAAAATTCTGGGAAATGATAGAAAACACTACTTTTAGAGGCTACCCAAAATTACAAGTCTATACTGCACAAGAAATAACAATTGGGTGTAGACATAAAGGTTAATTACTGTTTATTAAAGAGTACTTAATATCCAAATACTCAACACAATTGTATTGTAAAAGACATTTCATATTTCTAAAAAGTATTGTTGCATATATTTAGGCAGTATTAGTTAACACTGCCTTACCTACAAAAGAGGCTGTACTTTGTAATAGAAACCCCATAATCTCAGACACAAACCTTGTAATAATTGACATTCAGCATTGCCAAGTTAGCGCTTATTTTACGTTTTAGAAAAGTGTCATATGTTGGTGCTATGAGTTTTTTTTTATTATTAATCTCTTTAATCCAAGCGCGGATCATGGTGATGGGACATTTCCTCCCCAAAAATAACATTTTTAATATAAAAATGTAAAAATTATTAAAAAATGTAATTGATATTACACTAACTTCCGTTCAAAAAACTTTTTCTGGATCCACGACTGCTTTAATGCGATTTCGATAAAACGTTTACACATTTATTAATGTGAAAGTTTTTAAGCAAACATTTTCTTCTTTAAAATATTTACATTAAAATTATTTTTAATTTGTTCTCTAAAGTGCACTTTATTCGCAACGATGCTAACACTGTTGACATTTACTAAACAATTCCTTTTATCCTGACATTTATCAGTCATGCGCTTTAAAAGCATGTAAAACCAACTGATGAAAATATTTTTTTTTATACTCAATAACAGTAAAAGAAAAATTTTCAGATTGTCGTAGTCCACGTAATATATATAATTTTTTTTTGTAAATCTGTGAATACATTTTTTTTAAATACAATTAAATAAATACAATAAGCAAAAGTTAAAAAGTGCACAAAATATTTTTATAGAAAATAAAAATATATATATAAAATAGTTTAAATAGCAGCAAATAATAACAAAATAAATTCCTTAAATGTGTACGCGGGTGCTGTTTGTAAAGGCCATATAAAACTTTTTAATTTTTGTACAATATTCAAACTAAAAAGTAAGTTTTTTTTATTTATATAAATTTCTTTTGTTTTTAATGTAAAAATAATATTTCTTTTGTTTATAAAAACAAACTAATATTTATTTAAACAAATCTTAATTTATTTGTCTTAACATAAATTATGTATAACATTTTACTATACCCACATATAAATTTCAAATGGGGTAGTTTTCGTAAGAAAAAAAAATGTGTGTAGGTATTTAAAGACGAAGTTAGTTGTATGAAAAACAATATGAATAAATAAAATCATGGTATAAAATTATAAATTTGATGTTAATTTTGACATTTCATTAAATGCATACTTCCGGTACAAAACAAATTTGTATTGTCTAGGGCAGTAATGAATTAATTTCAACGAAATATAAACGTTTTTTCTATTTGATATATGTACTGCAAACTATGTATTTAATTTGTAACTTTGCGATGCAGATTTGTAAATATGTAAAAATATTTTAAAAAAATATTAAAGGCTGGTCGAAAGGCAATTATTTTAAGTTTAAGCAGAAAACATAATAAAATCAGCAACTCCATATCCTTCACCCTTTTCAATTTCAACCAAACTTGGTATAGAAGTTGTAACAATATCTTGAAATATCGCATTTCAAAATATGAAAAATATTTGAAAATTTTACTAAAGTAGTTGAACGTACCATATCTTTTTAACGGCGAAAGCTACTTGATTCGAAAATAGTACTGTATTTTATAGCTACTGTTATCGTAGCTTAAAACAGAATTAGTTTAAGATAAAATGCTTTATTCAAAATCCGCGATTTAAACCGCTGTATTTCAATAAACTAGCTTTATTGAATTCTTAAAAAAAATATGTTAATTATAAATTATTCCCTTGTGCCGTTGCTTAATCCCTATATGGAACTCTTACGGAATCCAAAATTATAAATAAAAATGTAAAAAAATATAATTAAAAATCGATAAGTATAATATAGGGTTTTGGAAGCGGTATAGAAGAATAATTTATAATTAACATATATTTTTTTAAAAATTTCGGAACCAGCGGTTTGAAACACGGATTTAGAAAAAGATGCATTTTGCAGTAAAGAAGTGAATAGCTTGTCTGTACTAGTGAAACCACGATTTACAAGTAAAACAAAGAAGAAGCTCATGCATAATTTTGTTGGTCCCGCCGTGAATCGAACCTTGGCCGCCAAATTGGCAGCCGACAACTCTAACCACTGATCTAACGAGACATATAATACTTGATAGCTTAAAACGTAAGTAAATTATGGGTAACAGTTGGCTGATCAAGGATGGTATGATATTACAACCTGAAGTCCCAGGTTCGAATCCCGTGTGTGTTCTATTTTAAAAAATGGTTCTATTAAAAAAAATTATTTTTTTGTTTTATTTCTTTTTTATTTTTGAAAATTAAATTTTAACCCTAGAATACTAAACCCGGCCTGTGAGGCGACTCGATTTTTTTTTTTTGCTATTTCTACGAAATGTGTTCCTTTTAATGTTAATTTTTTTTATTTAATATATCAAAAAATAAATGAATTCCTTTTTGGTTTGTTAATAATTAATTGTATTCTTTACCATGAGTTATTTTTTTAATAAAAAAATCTTTTTCAAAAATACTAATTTTGTGTTTTTTAAAAAAGTAGCCTTACAGGCGAGGTTTAGTATTAATGTGTAAAAAAATACGTTTTCTAGGGTTAAACTCATTATTTTTGTCCATACTAGTATGCATATAGGTAACCACAAATTTTTAAATTTTTTGTAACGTGCTTAGTAATGGTATATCATTATTTTACGCGACATTCCCAAAAAAAATTAATCAGATTTGTAATGACAATTGTAAGTACTTGTCATTACCAAATATGTACTTATATAACCACTTATATGGTAATGCTTTTCTACACCCCAATACAGTAATTTTCTTTAGATGTTTTTTTTTTTTTAAATAACTGTCATTTGTTGTTTTGTACTACTGATTACTACACAAACAACTGTCATGTATTAACTGTAAAACTTTTTTGAGTGTATTTATGATAAACATTTTTAAGTCTTATGAGTTGATTAAAATTTCAAAATTTTAAATCGAATAAAGAAAATCGATTCAATTCCTGTAATACAATCTTTCCACTACGTGTTTTGGGCAAAACATGTGTGTTGGTGAAAAAAATATATGCGAAAACATGTACAAAACACGTCCGAAACACGTTCAGTGGAAACATAGTATAAAGTCACGTTCACACATTATACTGCGTTTCCACTTACGTGTTTCATCAAAACATGTGTTTTGGTGAAAAAATGTGTTTGGAAAAACTTGTGCAAAACATGTTTTGTTTCAAAACACATCCAACTCACGTTTAGTGGAAACGTAGCACTGAAAACACGTATTTAAACACGTTATTCTATTACAAAAGATCTTTGCTCTTCTCCATTTGCTTTGTGAAAATACGTGTTTTGCATTTAGATGTGAAATTCACAATGGGAATGGTGTATAAAAAATTAAACACAAGCGAATGATCGATTGAATTTCCAATTTGAAAATCGACATCATTCCAAATGATTGACAAAATCATATGAAATAAATTCATTGAAATCCTAACATTAAATAGAATGAATTCGATGAAATGAATTTCCTGCGAATGTTTAAAAAGTAATAAATTTCATTTAATAGGAAATGGAATTTATTTTTTAGGGAATTCAATCAAAATATTGTATTCTAAAAAATATACCTGAAGCACCGAATACACTTGCAATATTATTGCACTACTTTTCGTTTTTGTTCTTATGTGGTAATAGATTAAAGTACAAAATGCTGTACCATTATGTTAATCAATCTTTTGTCACATATGTGATTGGAATAAAATATAAAAACGAGATGTTGTGCAATAATATTGATAGTATTTGGATACCATTAAGCACCGAATACAATTGCTGGGTTTTGTTATTATTAAAACGGAATTTTAGAAAAAAAAATGTAATCCATTTATGTATATAAATTTGTTTATCAAAATTAGGAGATGCTGCATTTGTTTGCATTTTGCAATATAATATCACAGACTAAACAGAGCCGACACAAGTGACAGATGCCCATACTGTTTATAAAAACCGCATTTTTTTAAATAATTTTTTTTCTGAATGCCGTGTGAGAACGGGTAAGATCATTAAATTATCCATTAGTTATTGATAGTGTCCGACCGAACAGTTCGGCCAGAAAAGTCTGTAGTTAAGCAATGAATTCACTGTTCGGCCTCAGAAAGTTCGGCCAAATTGAAAATAGTTCGGCGGTCGAACTTTTATCTTTATAGCTAAACTTCGGCTTTTCTCTTAAATTTTATACATAAAATCGAATTAAATCGGCTCAACAAACATGTTTCCAATACCAAAATTTGTCATCATTGCCTCTAGATGTCAAAAAACCGACAAAATATAGTTTTTTGGCCGAACTGTTCGGTCGGAAACTAGTTATTGACACTTTATTGTGTATATTTTTGTTTTATTCTAACACGATATTTTGAAGAATTGCCATCGCCAGTATTGCAGAGAAAATTTATAAGCGCTGCCAGACTTAAAATTTTCGTGTCCGATCTAGTTGGTCTCTGATAATACCATAGACTAACTGCCATACCTAACATAGTGTCCACATTAGATATTAACTTTGATATAATATGTGCGAGAACGCCAACAGAATAAAGGAATTAAATTATATATGTCCATATTAATGTTTAGCGTGGAGAAAACGCATTCATATTTATTTCATGTCTTCTCATAATTTTCAGTCTTCCGTTGAGTAAAGACGTCCGTTTATTCATTCAATTTTCAACTTTGCGATTAAAAAATAACTTTAAATTGATTTATAACAGTTAAACAATTTTTAAATACTCTTTTTCTGTATTGTTTTAGTTTTAGGGTTTTGTATCTAGTATCCCGAAATAACGCGGCGGCAACTCTTTGCAATTGGAAAATCCGATTTTGACAGCGCGTTTAATAGTGAAGTTAGTTGCAAAAGACAACAAATGTAAACAAATAAATAAAGAAGAAAAAAATAAGCGAGAAAAAAAATATATTTGTTATTTATATATATTTGTTATTATACAAATCACAAACACCAATATTGTATTGTGCTTTATTGTTAAAATATTCAGGGTTGCTATATTTTTTATTTTGATAACCCTGTTTTTATCGATTTGACGTAGCGTCACCTCTCTTGTTTAGGGATAACATTTCAACGTTAACGCTAGGCGGTAAAAAAAAAACGTTCCGCTTTCCGCTCTTGTTTAGTTATGCCAGTAACTTGATCGGACGCGATAATTTAAAGTCTGGCAGCACTGACAAATCTCATAGCAGACCATACAAGACAAGATATATATATATCTTGATACAAGATATATTTATATAGGTAGTCTTACTAGAACAACAACTACAGTTAGTTAGGTTAGTTAAAGCTTGTACCTACATAAATTTGTATGTAAAAACCTTATAAAATTTTTTATGAATGTTTTTTATTTTCGTTTTGTTGTTTTTTATATAAATTCTATTATATGAAATAAACAATTAATAAAAATAAATTAAATTAAATCATATCTGGTCTTTGCAGTTTTCAACAATTTAGTTTACCTGCACTTTAAGGCAGGTAACCAATTTGAGTTCGCTTTTGGCTTACCTGCACAACAATTCGTGCAGAAGTTGGTTGTGCAGCTAAGTCAAAACTACTGTACAACAAACATACAAAAACAACAGGCATTTTTGTTGTTGCGTACAGTACAAAGAAATGTCAAAACCATGTTGTTTTTGTATTGTTTGTAGTTGTTTGTTGTAGTTGTTGTTCTAGTAAGACTACCTATATAAATATATCTTGAGACCATAGTAGACTCGGGCAATCTAGTTCGTTTGAATGAGCACTATTTATAGTTCGATTGATTGTTTGATAATTTTAAGGTGAATTATTCATATTAAAGACTTCTTTTTAACAGTAAAAAAAATTGTGCTGTCAACAATGAAAAAAAAAATTAAACTCAAAAGCAACATAATGAAAAGAAATATTAAGGTGCCCATACACTAGCAATATTATCGCACAATTTTTCGATTTTGTTTTCTAATGTATTACCACATATGGTAATAGAATAAATAACAAAAATGCGAAACTGTGCTATAATATCGCTAGTGTATGGGCACCTTTACTCAAATGACAATAAAGAACGAAAAGAGACAAGATATATTTATTAGGTAGTCTTAGTAGCCCAGCTGTTTATCTTCCTCTTACATGGTTTTGACATTTATTACATGGTTTTGACAGTACATAGACTGTATCTTGAGTATTTTAAAATGTCAAAACCCTGTTGTTTTTGTATTGTTTGTAGTTGGTTGTTGTAGTTGTTGTTCTAGTAAGACTACCTATTTAAATATATCTTGGAAAAGAGAGAAAGGCCTAAAAGAGCTGAAGATTACGATCTAGTTCACTAGTTCAAACTAAAGATTAGTTCAATTGAACTAGGTCGTACACGAACTACACAACTCAAGACCATAGAAGCAGACAACAACAGACAGTCGAAGAACTCTGAAGAAAAATTCCAATAAAAAAGAATTTTATAGCAAAAAGTGGAAAATAAAGTTAAAAAAAATAATTAAAAAATACATAAAATGTATTAAAGTGTGTATGTAAAAGTATTAAAACTAATAACTAAAATAGATTAAAAAAAAGTGCAGTATTGAAAAAAAAAAAAGAAATACATGGAAAACAAAATGGAAATATACAAATTAAATGTAAAAAAATGTTAGATTTATATTTATAACCATATAAAACAATTTGGTAAGGAAATTTAATTATTAAATCATCATTATTCGTGCTACCTCACCAATGTTTTGTTTATACATGTTTTTGTGTGATTGGTACAATTCTTGAAAAAAAAAATTCTTTGTCTATACATGTTTAGGATTTGTTTCGAATTTTCTTTTTGGTTTCTATTGTGTGTTGGATGTTTGCCTTCTGCCGCCTACCTGCCATCTCCCCTAATTTCATTTGTAACAAACCTAACACACAATATGCCGCCTAACAATATTGTGCCTTCCTCTATGATTGTGCTAAAAACGTAATACCCCCCCACCACATAAATCATAACAAATCTTAACTTTCTTTCTGTTTTGTTCTGGATTATTTTATTTTGTTACTGGTTTTCTTATCTTTGTACTCTTTTTTTCACACTTTTGAACGGTAATACAACTTTTGAGCTCAAGTGGAGTTTAGCGCATAACCCCGATAACTAAATATTTTTTGGATCTGATTTAAAAAAAAAAAAAATAAAAAAATTGTCATCGTGGCCCCCCTTGCGTCTGGACAGAACATTAAAGGTGGAAATTTTTTTGGCATAAATTCGGTTTACCGACACCTCACCAAATAAATGAAATTTTGTCCTTTAATAGAAGAGACCACGCTGAGTCGAAATAAAATAAAAATTTGCGTCGCTCACGCCCCCTTTTCAGTGGGCGGGGCTCCAAAGTTTGAAATGAAATTGCAAATAACTTCAAAAATACTTGTCCGATCTTAACAAAATTGGCGTCGTTGGAAAGGTCTCTTGAGGTATATAATGTCCCAAAATATTAACCCCTTGCTGCCCAAATAAAGCATTTTTGTTTTTTTTTATGATTTTTTTTTTTAACGCTCTTTTTGTTAAATAACGCCTATATAAGTACATAAAAAGTGTATAAAAAGGGAAAGTCTGTTTTATAAGCTTTCATAAAAGGTGCAACATGACCCCATAGGTCTTGAAATGAAGTAGTTATTAAGGGTTAAAGTTGACCATTAATAGGCAAAACTATGATTTTTGCAAGATTTTGAAAATTAGATTTTGTTGTATGGCATGGTTTAAGATTTTGTATGCAAAAGAAAACTTGTAAATATGCCAAAATTTCTGCGGCCCGGGGCGAAGCCTCAGCGAAGCCGGTGGGAGGACTGGTGGGAGGACTGGTGGGAGGAGAAAACCCCGAAGCCCGGCCGAAGGCCGGCTATGCAGAAAAACTTTATTCTACAAAGACCCATATATGGTCACGTCGATATATGGTTCAAAATTTGAAAAAGGGTGTGTAAAAAAAATCATGCTTTTTTGGGCATTAAAGGGTTAATATTTTAGGACATTATATACACCATTGGAAAGATATTTTTGAGATCTTTCCGCCTGAGAAATATGGTCACGTCGATATATGGCTCAAATTTTGAAAAAAGGACGTTTAAAAAAAAAAATATAAAAAAAACAAAAATTGTTTTATTTGGGCAGCAAAGGGTTAATATTTTAGGACATTTTATACTCCATTGGAAAGATATTTTCAAGACCTTTCCAACGACGCCAGTTTTGTTAAGATCACATAAGTAGTTTTGAAGTTATTTCGGATTTCATTTCAAACTTTGGAGCCCCGCCAACTGAAAAGGGGGCGTGAGCGACGCAAAAAAAATTTTTTTTTGGACTCTGTGGGGTCAAATGTTCAAGGTCAAAAAATTTCAAAAAATTCTGAGAGGTGTCGGTAACTGAATTTGTTCCATTTTTTTTTTATCACGACATAATGTATATGATGAGAGCTCTTTAACCCATTAATGCCTGACCCCCGATTCCATTGTCCAAAATCGATGAAATTTCACACATTCTTTACTAAAGGTTTTGGAAGTTATTTGATATAATTTTCTTTTCGATTTCCCATACTTGGGACATATGAATTAACCATTGATATAAAATAATTCCTCTGTGGTTTTTTAATTAAATTATTTTGTTATGCTCTTTCATGTAAAACTCTTCATTTTTACTTAAAAATAGTCGATATTTCAAGCAAGGGTACTTCATAAAACTGTAAAATACGTATTTTAATGGTCATGTCATGAAATCATACCTGTAGCCCAAGTGAGTGGTCCTACCCAGCTACAAATTTTTTGTACTTTAAAGAATACCTAACACTATTAGCCAACAATAAAGTTTTCCGATGTGTCGCCTTTCCAATTTTTCAGAGGCAATTTCAATTCTTTCTTTCAATTTTTCAGAATATGTAAATTTGCAGACAATTTAACAGATAATTACCAACCCCCAATTTTACACCAACATTTTCCTAAAGTATTTTAATCCTTTCTCCACCTAACTGTAAAAATCAATTTGATGCAACTCGTACCTGGATTTAGCTATAATTTTTTTAAGATGGCTCCTTTTTGGGTATTTAAATACCCAATAGGCAGGAATGGGTTAAAATATCCTTCCAATGTGGTACAATATGTCTGCATAAATTAACCCTGTGCAGCCTAATTTTAGATTTTTGTGTTTTTTACACTACACCATTCATATTATACGAATATACAAAACAGAACATCAAAAGGTCGGCTCTTTCATTTATACCGACGGTTCCCAATGTAGAGAAAATACAAGCTATGCGGTAACTTTAGTTTAGTTTCGTTTTATTAGTAGTATTTAAAATACTTTAAATTGACATTTTATATTAATTTAACAAAATATTGTATACTCTGATTAGAATTAACATTTTTTATAAAGTTTACATTTTTTCTTCTAAAAAGATTTATATTTGTTTCATTCTTGGCGTCACTAGGCATCATATTATGAAGTTTCAATCCTTTGTAAAATAACGATTTCTGCATTGCATTCGCTGTGGTCTAAAATCTAAGCCATTCCGAAGGTTGTAAGGTTGTACCTCTCCAACATATCTTATTTGTTCAATCAAGTAATCTGGTGAACTTCCCATTTTCATTTTTTGGATAAAAAATATTGTATTTAGTTGCAGCCTTTGCTGAATGTTTAACCATTTCAGTGTGTCTAACATATATCTTTTTGAAGTAAACCGATTGCATTTTAAAATTGAGCGCATAGCCTTATTTTGTAGTTTTTGTAGCCTATTTATTTGTTGGTCTCAACAGCAGGTAAATAAAATGGTTGACCCATATTCAAAATGTGGTTTTATCATAGTGTTATAGATGTTTATTGCGGTTAATATTGTCATTTTATTTCTTATACGTTTAAAAAACCCAATTTTCTTGCCAATTTTTCTACATATGTATTCGACATGATCTTTGAAGTTTAGATCTTTGTCTATTAAGAAACCCAAATATTTTATATTATTTACTTTTTCGATTATTACATTATTTATTTTGAAAGTTATGTTTGTGTTCATATTGATATCCATTAATTTAGTTTTGTTTTCGTTTAGTTTTAATGTATTCATTTTTAGCCATTTATTAATATTATCTATATCATTTTTCAAATTTTCATGACATAATTCATCAGTTGGTGCTTCTGAGAAAATCAAGGTATCATCTGCATATTGAACAATTTCGCACTTCTCCAACATATTTTCCATATCATTTATATATATAACAAAAAGTAGAGCTCCTAGAATTGAGCCTTGTGGTACTCCATATTCATTTTCTATTACATTTGATATTTCACCATTAACATTTGTCAACTGTCTACGATTTGTTAAATATGACTGAAACCATTTTAGTTCTGTGTCTTGAATTCCGTATTTATCTAGTTTTTTCAATAGGATATCCCTATCTATCGTTTCAAATGCTCTTTTAAAATCAAGAAAAATCGCTAATATTTTATTTTTCTTCTTTTTACATTTCCATCTGTTTATAACATAATTGACTGCTGTTTCACATGAATATTTTCTTCTAAAGCCTGATTGGTATTTTGACAATAAATTGTATTGTTCCATGTATTCTTCCAGTTGATCTTTTACTACTGTTTCAATGACTTTTTCACATGTTTTTAAGGTGTTAATTGGTCGGTATTCTTCACAGTTTAATGTATTCTTTACTTTTTCGACAGGAAAAATCATTGATTCTTTCTTTGGAAATACACCAGTCTCCATCGATTTATTTATAATATTTAATATAATATTGCCTGTTCTGTCCCAGTTATCTAGGATTATGTCACTTGATAGTTTGTTATATGAAAATAAGTTAATCAAGGTTTCCGAGTTGCCAAGTTATAGTTCGATTTTTTCAGCAGAAATTATTGCTATAAATGAGGCAATTAATTTTGTCAAGAACAGAAGGGGCAAATTTAAAATTTGCACTGATTCTCTATCAGCATTAAACGCGATTTCGAATGTAAATAACAATAATGTCGAAAAAAATCAAAAGGTTTCTCTTAAGTGGGTTCCAGGTAGGGTTGCCATTCGTACTGTTTTAAACAGTACATGTACTGTTTTTTGAAAAATGTACTGTTTTATTCACAACACCTAAAACAGTACTCAAAAGTACTGTTTTTTTTGGATTTATTTGTACTGTTTTTTTTGTATATTTTACATATTTTTATATAAACAAGTTTTTTTGCGTGTACAAAGAATATATATTTTTTTAACCATGTTTTTTTTCGCGTGTACAATAGTTTTTTATATAAATTTTTTGAATCTCCCTGTATTAATTCGACTTCGTTTCTTTGTACATATATAAGTTTGGTTTGTTTACTTTTCAAGCAATGGATGTTTGTAAACACATTTTTTTTTCATGACACTGCCCAATGCAAAAAGTAATGGCGTACAAACTAATAATGTTAGCCAATTTGACGAAATTTAGTCAATTTGATGAAATTTAGTCAATTTTACTTCTTTAGAGGATGTAACTTGACGAAATTTTGTTGATTTGAATAAAATTTGTTAAATCTTAAAAAAAAATTGACAAAATTTCGTTAAAGATCTACAAAAAATTTTTTGTTGATTTTACCTACGCTATTTGGTTCGGTGTATTAACTTATTTTAAGTAAATATGTGATGTATTGAAGTAAAAGTTATGTTAACAATAAATACAAAAATGTACTGTTTTTTTTTTTTTGAAAAGTACTGTTTTTTTTTTTATCAATGTACTTTTTTTCACTTTTCAAATATGGCAACCCTAGTTCCAGGCCACATGCAAATTACTGAAAATGAATGTGCAGATTTGTATGCCAAACAGGGTTTAAAGTCTCCTCTCATTAAAACCCAAAATTTTAACGTCAAAGATATAAATAAAAATCTTAGGAGAAAGACAATTCAGAGAAATAATACCATTTGGGAAAATGCAAACGATTGGTACAAAAATATAAATTCATCAAAAATCAACATTCAACATTGGATGGTACCGAATAGCGAAATAAAAAGACGGGATCTAATTAAATTTTTAAGACTGCGATTAGGGCATACGAAATTAACTCACGGACATTTAATAAGCAAAAATGACCAAGCTTTATGCATCTGTGATCAAAGTACAACAATAAATATTAAACATATTATATCTGATTGTCCGCTTTATGCACAAGAACGGAGACTAATTTTTGGACACACTGACCCTATCCTAGTTCTCTCATCTCCCTCAAATGAATCTGTTAAAAAACTAACAAAATATTTAAGATTAATTAAAATGTATCACCTCATCTAAGAACACACATAAAATTTAGATTTAGTTGTAAATATGAATTTGTAATACTTTAATTATTTTACTTTTTTTTATACTTTGTAATAGCTTAACGCCTTGCAGCTATAGCTATACTTTTAGCATTCAAATATCCTTATTCTAATGTTAAACCTAAATAAATACATAAAATAAACAATAATATATAAAAAATGATAGTCAATTTTTCAAGCTTTCATTAACAAGCCACCATATCTCTTGAAATAAAAAAAAATTCTAAACGAAATCGGGGTTTTCAAATAGGAGAGGAGAAAATCCGGCTTAAATAAAGTTTAGCCGCCCTCTCCAAAATTGATGAAACTTGGTCCATTTATATTTCGACGCTGAATTTGGCAATGATAGGGAGGGGTTCAAAGTTTAAATGGAGGGGTTCAAAGTTGAAATTTTGTTTCGCAATTTAAGCGGAAAGTTGTGAACTGAATGAAACGATTTAAGCATCTTCGGTAATTTAAACACGTCTCCAACAGGGAAACACATTTAAGTAACCCATTACAAACCAGCTTACAATTTGTATTTTTTTTTTGACCGTTTTTCATGTTTTTTTTACGAAAAAGCCTAGTTATTTTTAAAATTACCTAATAAAAAATAAATACCTAATAATAAAGGATACGTTAAAGAATAATTTGTGGACAAGATATTAAGCTTTCATTTAAGGTATAATACGATCCCATAGAGTAAATTCTTATCCAAAATCAATTACATTTTAAACTAAGGCCCGTTACTATTAAATATGTGTTCCTTGGTATATGGACTCGTTAATTTCTAGAATAAATGTAGTAAAAATGGTGTTCAAAATGGTGTTTAGTACCGCCTAATCACCCTGCCTAAGACGCTAGATTTTGGAACTTCAAATTTGTCTTGGAGGCTCATTCTCGATTGTAGACATCTAATCACGATTTTAGGAAATTTTTAGTATGTGGTACAAGAAGATAAAAAATCTTCTCGTCCTGCTTAAACCCTTTCGGCTACAAAACTGAAATTTCAAGTACATTAGCCAATAATCTATGGGCTAGAGCACTTAAAATATACCTTTAGGAATTTCCAATAAAACTTTATAAAAATGTGGCACAAAGGCAAATATATCCGCTTAATCACTAAGCCCAAACCGCTTGATTTTGAAATTCGGCATGTATGTTCCTCCTCTGGCGCAGATATCCACAAAGATGGGAATATTGGCAATGTTTTCGTAATGAAGAAAAAAAGTCAAAGGTTTCCTCTTTCCAAAACCTTTTGTCTAGAAATCTGAATTTTAGAATATGTATTCGCTGAGGCATGGGCTAATTTAACGAAGAGAAACTGTTTGGAATTTCCAATGAAAACTTGGTAAAAAAAAATATTCAACTTGAAATTTGGATTAAATTAGTCATCCATGCGGGGATTGATAAAAAGGAAAAAGTCTCCCACGACCCCCGCACTGATAAGCCAGCACGCTACCACCAACTAGCCTACCGGGGCGCACAAGGGACTTTATTCTACAATAAAAAACCGATTGCAAATCGATCCACCCGTTAAGGCTGCACAGTGGCACTCGATTTCCAATATCTTTTTTTGAGAAAAAAGCATTTAAAATAAATTTTGCTAATGTAAAATATAGGGCAAGGAGTTTGTTTAACAAGCTGCAACTTTTTTATTTCTGTGACTTTTTCTCTAAAATTTCCATAGCCTATAGAAAAAAGTTTATACTATTGAAATATGAAAAAAAAATATCTAAAGCTAGTAAACCCCTTAAGATTTGTCCATAGAAATTTTTGGAGCAATTTAAGATTTTGAATACTATTATTTGATAACAATTTATTATGGTGCAGTATTAAGAATAAATAAACTCAATATTAAGTATCCAGTTTAATTTACAATTTAAAGCACTTTTGATAATAAGAAATGAAGTAATCAACATGCTGGCTGGTTGACATGGATCAAACGACAACATATTGCTGTTGTCAACAATAACAGCAATTAAGTAAAATCTTAGGAAGCACATACGATAAATAAAACGTCATATTGAAAAAAAACATACAGGCAGTGTAACAAATATATATTAACACAAACAAATCTGCAACAATAAGTCTTAAATATTTTATTAATGAAAGAAATGTTACTATTTTAAAAAAGTCTTATTTTTTAAAACATCTCTAGACGAGATAGAAAATATGCCAAAGATAAAGCAATATTATGGCCTGGGTTCTATATTCCACTACGAAGTGAAAGTGTAATCGTTTTTAATTCCACATTTTCAGTTCCGCTGTGTTCTGAAAAACGAGTAAATCGTTTTTTTCACGACGATTTCATTTTCATTTTGTTCTTAGCAACAACATAAAAAAATGCGGGAAAAAAACCAAATTATCACTTTAAAGTGAATGAAATTGCAATAAAGAAGAGTGCATTTTTTAACAAAAATAAAAATTAAACAAAAAAATACTTATTTTTAAAATAATATAAAATGAGTTTCGCAATTGTGATTTCCTGGTATTTAATTAAAAAAGAAAAACAAAGAACGGAAAATCTATATAGAAAAAGGCTTCGTGACTGTTCAAATCCTTTGGAACTACCAGAAAAATCGTAAGACAATAATTAAAACTGAGTCGCAAGTGTTTAAAATTAATAAAAAAAATAGTATTATGATCGCAAAAGACTTCAATCTAGCAGTGGAAAGAAGTACAGCGTCAAAAATTTTAACAAATATGTGTAATGTTTTGAAAACTGTCATATACCCAATTAGGATTAGATTTGAAAGAAGTCGCTAAGAAATTGAGAAATCAAAAAGAGAAATTAAAAAGGGAAATCATCGGTTGCGGTTCCTCATTTTCTATATTTTTAGTACCTTTGTCATTTTTATTTAATTTTTGTAAAATCACGTTTACTACATTGTCGGAACTGGTGCCATCTAAGTCTGACAATTCAGTATATAAATTTGTGGTTGTTTACCCTTTCCTAGTCGTCCCGAATGATTTAGCAGCTGGAAATCCTTCGACTGCTGTATAAAGGCCAGAAAGTTTGGCAACTGAATCTTCTTTGGATGATATGTGTTGGATATTATTGGGTCCTCCACCTGTTGCCGTTACCTCTGCTCTATTTTCGGCCAATTTTTTACGAATGGTAGCGTTCCCATCAGCCATTTGCATCGTTTTCTGGAGGTCCTAAGCTGTTTATTGTACTTGCTAAGTCGTTCCACAACTGGTCTTCAACTGTTTTGTCGCCCCTCTAAAAACCTTTGGCCAAACCAGATTTTTTTTCCATGAATGTTAAAAATGGGGCCTCTTGTTCAGGATTCATGTGTTTTCCCGTAAAAAATACAACACTTTTTCAGTTAAATAAACGTATATTAACAACATATCACATTTACTTACATTGTTTGATTTTTTTTTTACTTTTAATATTCAAAATAATTTTATTTTCTAAAAAGTTTGGTTTTTCACGCAGTTAACTAAAACCGTTTTAAAATTACTTTTTATGTAGTGAAATTGTTTTATAGAACACATCAAATCACTTTAATTCCACTAGAAACAAAATAAAAATGAAATTTTTCTTTTCAAATCACTTATGTGGAATTGGGAACACAAATTGAGCGGAAGTTTCACTTTCACTTCATTTTCGGAATGTAGAACCCATGCGTATATCTATATCTGCTTTATATCGTTAGAATGTGCCTTTACAATACCTCTACTTTTATTAGCATCATTTCTTAAAAATTCAATTGTTTTTATTAGTTTTTTGGAAGAGTAGATTAGATTAGAGTGGCACTATGCACCGCGACCAGAAGTTGGTATTTTGTGCTGAAAGAAGAGTAAGAAATATTTAATTTATTAAAATCTATGACATTTTAGATTTTCGTTTCATGATTTCGCGTTGACCCGAACGATCATCAGTAACGATTTTAATAGCATTATTTAGTTAAAGACCACATTTATTTGTATACATAAATGTTTAAAATCGTTAAGATTAAATTTTTGTAATCAAAAACCTTTATAAACCTCTAAAGACTTCTTTTTCAAGTTAAAAAATATTGGTTATTAAACTATAACCACTGTAAAATTTATTAAACATTTTGCGTAAATTTATATTTGTTACTCTATTAAATACAATGTATTAATGTTTATATTTTATTCTAAAATGAATTACATATACAGATTTCTACAGCTGAATCATCACAAGATTTTTGTTTTCAAACATAAAAAAAACAAAATATATGAAAAACTACAACAAAATGATAATAATTAGTGAGAATTCATATATAAGACATACACAATTTACAAACAGTCATACAAAAATTTGGGTTTCTTATTGAAAAGTAAAAATTTTAAACAAAAGTGGGGGTGGTGACGGAAATATTGGGATAAAATTAGCTACACGCATCTCAACTGCAACAAGAGAAAAAAAATGTAAATAAACAAAATGCAAAAAAAAAAAATTCCATCTGTACATTAAGGAAGTCCCGAATTATGAATTTCTTCACGTTAGCTCTCAAACGACGCGTATTTAAGAGCAAATTACAGGAAAAAAAAACAATTTTGGGTGTCATCTTCATCCCATACCAGCGTTTGAGAGATTGTAGTGTATTTTGTCCAAAAAAAAATTTTCGAATTTTTTCGCAATTGGTGTCAAAAGTTGCGCAACGTGGAGTAGATTAAGGAAAGAAAACTACTAAAAATTTTGTAGCGTAATTTTGGTACACCACAGCATTTCAAAGTTTGAAATAAGTATTTTTTTTATGGAAATAAGTTACACTTTGTTAAGTATTTCCAATAATTCAAGAAAAATAGTTTTTTTTTTAACATGTAAAAACTTGTAGTTCCACATTTTTATTTCTAAATTTTTATTTTCATTTCATTTATTAGTTCAAAAACCAAGCCCATAGAGCCAAATATGGTTCGTATTCAACAATAAATTTTTACAAAAAATAAAAAAATAAATTTATAATTTAAAGGAATGCCTAAAATAAATAAAATTATAACTAAAGTTTAACGGTCCAAAATGTAGCAATAAGATTATCAAAATAAGTAGACGATTAAAAAATAAAAAATATATGAAAATGATCGTAAATTATCAAAATTATAGTGAGTGATTAAAAAACTGCCTTAGTTTGCGTTTAAACGTAGCACAAAATTGGTGTCAAAAGTTGCGTAGTGTGGAGTAGGCAACGAAAAAAATATTTTTTAAATTTCCGTGTAGTCATTTTGGTTTACGACAGCACATAATTTTTTTTTTTTCCTGTAATTAATTCTTAATTATGCGTCGAATTCGGGACATCCTACTGTACATACTACATAACGGCTCGTTCTAAAGAAATTTCTAATTCTTCACATTCTACATCGAAGTCCTCTTCTCTCGCAGCTATTTTACGTCAAAATACTGTGATCCTTCTTCAGACTTTGCTAGTCAAAATCGATATGATGAACTCCCATGCACGCTGCATTCTAGATTCCGCTTGAATGATTAGTCGAATTTCGAAAAGACTAGTTGAGAAACTTGACCTCACGACTTTGACACTTCAAGTCGAAACTATTGACACTGAAGTCAAGGTTTGACTCCAATTAGATATAATTTGATACAATTTTATCCGAGATTAGTCCATATCCGGGACATTAAATTATATCTAATTAAAAGTATTTAAGTTTTAAATTTAAATTTCTAGAAATCAACAATTTTAAATAGCAAAATTTTTTTAAATAAAACAACGAAATGATCAAAAATTATCAATAACAAATTTAGTGTTTCAGAAATATATAATAAAATGTACACATTTTTTTATTTAAAATTATATAAAAAAAAATCACCTACAAATGATTTCGTTATAAAATTAATATGGTTATATATGAAGCCATATGTAATAATAGCTTAACTTGCAGATAACTTAATTTCACATTGAATTTTACCAAAATATGTATAAGATATAATGATATAATGATATATAAAATTATAAGGAAAATATTTTCAGTATGGCGTCACATACGCCTTAGCATGGGACCATACATAATCATATCGATCACTACATATATTTGGATTATTATTATATGGCTTATATAGTTATATATGGAGTAAGATTTGGAAAGGTATAATAATATCAAGTACCGTATAAAAAATTCTCTCAATATAAATGTTCAGATGCATTTGTATATAATGATATTAACCGTAATGTGACATCATTCATATATGTCATTCAAAGTTTATATATGACTAGATATAACTTTTTTCATCCGGAATACTATTTTTTCATATTTGGATCTTATTAGCATATTTTTTATAAATAACTATTTTTTAAGCATATTTTTGTAATTTTTAGAACAAACGTATATTTTTAGAGCATCCTTTGCAAATTATCTCAATAAAAAAAATTTTTTTGAAATAAAATAATAAATTAAGCCGTTTTAGCAAACCTAAATTTCCTGTTTTTAGACTATACCAAGTTTGGTTTAGTAAAGCTATTATAATGTTAATCCAACTGCATTTAAAAATAAGTTTTAAAATAAGAATTTAGTTTTTTCTTTAGATTTTTTTCTAACTTTTCCCTTTTATTGGTAAAATTCAAAAATATTTCTAAGCCCAAATTTATTTCGTTTATTGTATTATATTTTTTTAATCAATTGTATTGCTTTAGATATTTTGAAGGCGATTGATCCTGACTTCTATCGTTTTATCTTTCGCTTTCTAAGCTTTGAAAAAGCATTTATATCCAATTTTAACCCTTTAATAGTTTTTAAATACTTGTTGAAGTATTTAAATGCAAAGAACATATTACAAAAATGTTAACTAAAGTCCTGAGCGTGCCGTCAATAAAAAATGCGTCACAATTACTAATGACCACAATAAATTTGTACTATTATTGAAAAACGTCATTAACTAATAATCATGTTTTATTTATATTTTGTATTTTTTTATTTTATTTGTATGTTATTATTAAATAGTTCATTAAAGTCCAGTAGGACAGGAGTCATAAACAAACTAAATTCTCCATTCCCATTTGCATACGCTCAAACACAACTAGTTAATATTATACTACTGCAAAGCAAGCAAATACCACAGAGGAAACAGGAGTAAAGTGATATCCTTTCATTACGTGACATATTATACTAACAACAAGTATTCAATGCATAGTATGCATTAAGTACTAATGTACTTTGTACCTTAGACTCGTCCACGCATGTATGGAAAAATAAAAGTATATTCCGATTCTTTTTCCATAAGCTTGCTTTTGTTCTCTTTATCAAAATATACGTGTATACCAAAAACTGACTCATCGGACGATATTTAGGGACGCTATGAAATGCGACTTTTGGATGTCGTCTCTTATAATATCCTTATTTATCCTAATTCCACTTGTGTTGTTTATATATATTTTTGACTGTTTATTCTGTTTTTACAGTGTATTTATATATTTGGACATTGTAAATACTATCCCACTCTTTTCAATAACCTCAATTAGCTGTAAATGCATTAAACTTTAAATAGATTCGTCCCTCTCTATACTTATAAAAGGTATTCTGAGGGCAGAATTAGAAAGAATAATAACACCATGCGACAGTAATTTTCACACATATACGAAACAATATATACGTGAAACTATAAGCCATATATATTCAAATTGCGTCATTTTTCACTAATTTGTCCCAAATAAAATCTATCTACAGACTTTAATATACTGAAGAATATACCTAATTTTCATCAATTTGACTTTTTTTGATTAACGCCCAGTAGTGAAAACTACTAGTACAGAACCAGTTTGGTACTAGTTTATTTGAACCAGGCAACTAGTACGAGTTCTACCAACTGTAGAATTTAACATGGAGATGTCATAGGGATGTGAACTAGTTACAAACTCCCGCTTTGGAACTATGTATTTGAGAACTAATTTGAAAAATACAATTTAAGGATGAAAAATTGGTAGCAAAACTGGTACTAATGTAACACTCGCGGAACCAGTTCTGAACTAACTCTTTGGCACCGGTACTATACCAGTAGGTTTAGAACTTAATTATATAAATAAAAACCAAATCGTTTCCTTTGATGAAAGGAAGGTTGGAACAATAGTTTCATCTTATTGAGAAAAATAGGTTCATTTACTAAATAGTATTAAAAATATTTTGTGTTTATGATTTCTATTTAGAATAAAAAATGAATGTGTTTATTTGCAAACTCGGAATATATTATTAAAAACAAATGTAAACAAATGGAGTTTTCTGAACCAGTCTTAACATATTTCCTATGGAACTACACTGGTTCAAAATTATTGTTTTGAAAAGCAAAAGAAGAAACAAAACTGGTTTTAAAGATAAACACACAAACTAGTTATGAAGTGACTCTTTGGTACCAGTTGATTTGCACCTCAGCTCAATTAACAATAAAAAATTTTGATTTTTATTTGTAAATTTAGATTATTTTTTTAATAACAAATCTGGTAAACAAATCATAAATTTCAAAAACACATAAATTTATTTAATCTTTTCAAACAGTCCCATCATAGATTATTATAAACTAGTACACAACTGGTTCAAAATTACTGTTTGAGAACTAGTTTGTTTTTACTAGTCTGAAAACTAGTATTTTTCATGTTTGTGAAATTATTCTCGAAAATTTATGACCAATATTTTTTTTAATAACAAAGATTCTCACCTTTCATTGGCATAATAAAATAAGTATAAGAATTTTAATACTTTTAAAAAAATTTAACCTTTAAATTTTGAAGTGATGGCGAATAACTGAAAACGCAATTTAACTATACCTGATCTCTAGTTTCTCGTACATATTGATTCTTCCACGTGTGGGAAAAAATTCAATTTGTTGCAAGGTGTAATAAGTAAAAATAATGTTAGTTCAAGTGAACTTCTTGCCGATGAGTATAAACTTTTCTGAAGTAGTTTGTGCTACTACTATGAAGTCAAAAACGTTCCACTGTTACGCCTTTCCGAGTTGTGAACCATTCTTTTTTTTAACCCTCTTACCAGGGGAAAATGGTTTATTGGTCAATATCGATTTGAATCCTACAAAAAATTAACTCTCATTTGAGTAAAACTAGAATTGTACTTGCAACATTCAGATTTGCTCAAACATTTATAGCTTTGTTTGTAATACGCACTTCAATAAATAAAACGACGGGTCAAACTTGGAAACAGAGCTTTGAAGAATTCATTCCCTAATTCTCATTTTGTGAAATGAATTTAAATATTAGGAATGAATTCAGTGACCAACTTTAAGGAATTGAATGAATTCCATTTTTGTTTTTCATTCGATTTGTCTTGAAGAAATGCATTTTCATTTTTTAAATTCCATCATGAATCATTATGGAATTCATTCTGTAGGGAATTGAATGAATTCTAAAGGAATTCATTCCCTAGGAAATAAATTCCCTGACCAAAAGTTGAATTAACTGAATTTGAATGAATTATTTTTGAAATTCTTTAATTTTAATGTTTAATGTTTTAGTCATGGCACACATTCTCTAAATTTCAATTCCTTGAATTCATTCACAAGAATTCATTCTTATTATTTTCTTGTTAAAGAATTAATTTCTTGAATTAAAAAATTTAATTCAATTTTAGAGAATTAATCCACAAATTGAAAGAATTCTTCAAAGTTCTGCTTGGAGATCCATTTAGTGAATCCAGAAAGGCAAAAACCTTTTTATATCCATATAAAATTTAAATTTCTGTTAAATTTCTTTCGACTTCTAAATTTATATTTACCGATTTGGTTAAACTTTGGACTGTGCCTTGCTGAGCACTATTGGAACAGGGGAAATTCTTTTTTTTTTCGGCCCGCCCTAGTGTACCTACATACATTTTAAGTAAGTGCGCAAATCAATGCCTCCATATACACTGTAATCTTACAATTGAATTTACGAGACAATATTATTGTTATACGATATTAATGTTGTATTGTCGGCTGGTGGTGCTGCTGCTGTTGCTATTCAATTGTTTAGCAAATCAAGTGACAATAGTATTTAACATTTGTGACGACAATCAGATTTTTATACTGACGCATTTCTTGAAAAAAAAAAATCACAAACTGTATAAGAAAAAAATACCCACCACTGACCAACTCCTCTACATAGTATAGTAATAGTTGTAAATTAGTATTCAAAATAGACACTTAAATAATTACACTCTACAGTTGTCGCCTGCAGTTTTTCATAAGGAAACATTTGTTATTAATATACTTTTATTTTTTATAAACTTAAAGTAATTAACATATTTTATTTTTCTTTAAGAAATTACTGCATTATTGCAAGTTCAAATCAAAATGATGCTTTAAGGAACCTTAAATCATACTTAACAAATTCATGTATTCAATAACTTTCAAGCCAGGTTAAAGGATTTGGAACCTATTGGCTTAACTTATACTTTCTTTTATGGATATATGTGTGTAAAGTTAACAGCTCCGTTAACGTTACCAGAGGACACCAAATCCAAGGTGGCGATAGGTGAGATCAGCATTTGGAAATGATTGGCTGTGTGTACAGATGAATTATCAATTCATCAATTAATATTTCTGGACTTTCAACGTAATATCTTTATGCATTCAAAAAAAGAGCTAGTGTTTGGGATGCTGGGACAGCACTGTTTTTCTCAATATGCCCACGGTACAAATAAAATAGTACTGGCAAAATACTGTTTTTCTCCAACACTCAAAAAGTACATTACCAGTACTGTTTTCTGCAAATTTAAATATGCAATTTCATTCAATATGCATTATTTAATATGCAGTGAAATTCCGGTTTAACGAATAATCGATTTAACGAATTCCGATTTAACGAACATCAAATTTTTTATATTGAATTCATTAAATCGGTAATAAGCATACATTTGGTCCCTGTTTGTCGAACACAAGACAATTAAAAAATAAATTCAAACATTTGTATAAACAAAGCTAAAACAAATAAAACAGTTAATAATACTAAATATTTTCATTAATTATAAGTCTGTTCGATCACTTTTCCACTAAAGTCCATTAAAAATTACTCCGTAACAAAATTACAGAGAGTAAGACAAATTTTGAAAAAAAGTAAACGAACTGAAAATTTATAAGAATTGATAAAACAGATAAAAAAGCTGATTTTAAATATTAAATATTTAAAAAAAAAAATTAATTGGTAATTATTTAAAAGATAAAAGTTAATTGAAATTTTCGACCAGAAATAATTTAAAATGTTTAATTCTTTAATATTTTTTACTTTTTTACTCAAAAATCATGTTTTTTTGAGTTGTGACGTTCTTGAAGTAAATGAGCGATTTGTTTTGTTTACTAAAAATACAAGCATATTTTTTCAATCATATGTTTTTTTCTTACACATTTTTACTCGCAAAACTGTATTCAGTAAAAACTAGTAAGTTCTTTGGTTTTCAAACTGTCACTTTATTTTCTCTCTTTTTACTAGTTTTTACTAAGTATTTGTGTAAACAAACACCTTCCAATAAAAACTTGTACAAATTTGTACAAAGTTTTGTGTTATAGAACAAACTTTATATTGGCCGGTAATTTTTTCTGACTTAAAGTCAGTGCAAAATGAAAAAAATAAAATTTTTTCCATTAAAAATATTAAATTAGTTTTATTATTTTTCAGATAAATATTTTAACGAATTATTTTATGAAGTCGATAGTTTTGGTTAAATAACTATAAAACTTTAAAAAAAAAAGTTTGCAGTTAATTATTTATATGTTTACAATGATTAAAATTTTCAAACCTAAACAAAGATATATCGCACACCTAGTTCAAAAGTGACTTAACTCAAAATTTTAATTTTTCGGGTTTATATGCTTAAACTATGAACAATACACTTGCTTATCTATAAAAAAAAATATCAGTGTATTATGTTGTTATTAACTGTTGCTTAAAAACAGTTATGTCTTTTTTTATGTTTCAATTGATATATAGTTGCAAATATTTTTTTTTTTCGATTTCTGAAAAATGAAAAATTTTGAGTTGAGTCACTTTTGAACTAGGTGTGCGACATTTCGTTAGTGCGCCAACACCTATGTGCAATTTTTATTTTTAATTGCTGTATTAAGAAGCCTATTTGGTAATTCATTTAACCACCAAAGCGTTTCAAGTTATCACTACTGTTTCCGAAGTTAGCAAAAACTCATGTGTAACATATAGTAGAAATTCTCCTATTTGTTTTACTTTAAATTTAATTATGATTTAAATAAAAGAACAAAACTATGTATTATACATTTGCCTTTGGTTTTGAACGAATTTTATTAAACATTTTTAGTAATATTTCGAGACTCCATTGCAAAATAAGTATCCGTTTAAGACCGCAGAGTTAAAATTCTTTTCTTTATGGGTTCAGGAAATATTTTAATATTGTTATACAGAGAAAAAATTAACTTTGCTTTGTTTTATGATTTTTCCCAAAGTGTTTCGTGCCTAGAACTGGGATCACGTGAGCTGGACCGTTTTCAAACTTGGTATTTTTAGTTTTTCAAATAATTTTGTACTTTAAATAAAGATAACGTAGACAACATTGGTATCATATCAAATAGGTTTTTAGCGTCTAAAGGTGTATAAAACAAAGTCAAAGCCTATCCAGACATATCCTTTTTTCATGGATATTCTGTAAAAACAAAATGATTTTTAAGTTTTTTTGTACTGAGATTTTTGTTATTTAAATGTCAAATCGACATATTTAAAATTCGCACTAGCTTGCGTATTAGCAAAAATTTAATAGGATGGAAAATCTATGTTCTAATCAGTTCAATATTGGTATTAAAATTTTTATTTAGCCAAGTGCATCATCAATGTGTTGAAATAATATAAAATTTTGCAAATTGAATGCAAATCTTTGAAGAATTGATTTATGTATAGGATACTTCAATTGCGGGTTTCTTAAAGATCTTGAAAATACAAATGATTTAGTAAATATTTCGGACATTTAGACCTAAAAACTTTATAAAAATCTATAAAACTTTTAAATTTGCATTCTAGAAAATCTACTACATAATCTAAAATTATGTGTAGACATAAAGTTTGTCGTGGTTTTGCAATTTACCTAACTATATATTAATAAATTAAATATCGGCTGTAATGAAGTGGAAACGCTATTTCGGAAGAAGAGTTAAATCTATATTAATAAATGAAAATTTACATAATTTTTCAAATGTTTTTTTAAATTGAAATTTATTTCTAATTAAAATAAAAATAGCATCTTTTATATGAGATAAGACTTTTGAAAATAGAATTATTGGTTATTGTTCTTACTTTTGCTAAAAAAAAACGAATTTTAAAGTACTGGCTATATACTGAATTATCTTATTCAAAGTACTGGCAAACTTCTGTATTCCATCGCTGTGCCAACGTTATGAAATAACTACGGCCAAGCTTATATAAACAATATTTCGACAATGTGCCAGTACTGTTAAAATAAAAAATGCAACACATTGCCAGTACATGTACTACAGATTTTGTAAAGGTCATATCCAGTTTTATTTTATCTATTATTTTAAATATTTTGAAAACAATTATAGCAGTGGTGTTGGTCATTAAAAAAAAAAATCATTTTGAGCATAAACTATTCATCAGGGCATGTAGTCGCTTCATTTGTTAACAAAGTCAAATTTTTTTAACGCGCCTTTATCTCCGAAATTAGTAGTAGGGGCATGCGACATACTTGTAAACCTTTTTCTGATTTAAGAAGGAAACCTTAAAAGAATCTGAAGTCTAACTAGAAATATATCCACAAACAAAAAGTCGGTAGTGAAAGGGTTAAAAGAGTTCTTATCTGATTAAGTAATATGATCACGTTTCATGCATTAAAAAAAAGTGTATAATATTAAGATATAGAAACCGCAACAATACGTTGACAATACATTGGCCTTAAATTAATAGCATTTTATGCTCAATGAAGCACAAGTGTAGTAAATGCGACTTAAATTTCATTACTCGACTATATAACAGAAACGCATTTTTCCGGTCAATTTCAAATTTCAAAAAAGGGTAAATTTATTAAAAACAAAATACTATGAGAAATTTATTTTTATTTTAGTTTATTGTATTTTGAATTCAAATTTTTATAAATTGATACTTTTTAATATCATATTTTGTATATCATTGTTCTGATAAATTATTTTCTTTCTTTTTTTTTTACAGATTTTCCTAAAAATTTAACGAAACTATCGTCAGATATCAAAACTTGATTTATCACAAATTCTACTTTCTTTAGTTTACTTTAATTTATTATCACCATTTTACCATTCAAATATAATACAGCGTCATTTTGGGCAGCAAATTGTCAATACCAAACGTTAAACTGGGAAAAATTATGAACTTGTGTTCATCGGTGGGTGCAACAGCATCATCGACATCGTTAGCATCAGACGATTCACAACAAGAAACAACAACTGCCTGTGGCGGTGGTGGTGGTGGTAGTGCATCAAATTCATCAGCCGGTGCAGGAGGCGGAGGTGGTGGCGGTGCTGTAGCGTTGACAACACATTGTTTTGGTAATATAACAACACCCAGTTTATATACGTCTTCATCATCATCGACACATCATCAACATCATCAGGGAAATAGTAGTTCAAATAACAACGAAATGCCACCAGAAACCAGACCTAAAGTGGTGACTGTTAAGCACCCAGAATCGAATAAACCAAAGCCGACAATGAAAAAAAACCAAACCTATACAAGCAGATCAAGATGTTTTAAAAGCACTGCAACGTTGTAGAGATGAAGGTAAGTGTTAAACGTTAAACTAAAAAATTAGCTAAAATTTAATGTAAATTTTTTTATTTCTTTATTTAAGGTATAAAACGTTTGGATTTAAGTAAATCATCGATTACTGTTATACCGCCCAGCGTTAAAGATTGTATTCATCTAACGGAGTTATATTTGTATAGTAATAAAGTTGGTCAATTGCCCCAAGAAATTGGACATTTGGTGAATTTGAAAACTTTGGCTTTAAATGAAAACTCTCTTACTTCACTACCCGATTCCTTACAAAATTGTAAACAACTAAAAGTATTGGATTTACGACACAACAAACTAGCAGAGATACCATCTGTTATTTATAAATTACGTTCTTTAACTACGTTATATTTGAGATTTAATCGTATCACTTTGGTGGCTAGTGATTTAAGGAATTTAACAAATTTGACCATGTTAAGTTTACGCGAAAATAAAATACGTGAACTGGGTGATTGTATAGGTGCTTTGGTTAATTTAACCACCTTGGATGTATCACACAATCATTTGGAACATTTGCCCGAAGATATTGGAAATTGTGTTAATTTAAGTGCATTAGATTTGCAGCACAATGAATTGTTAGATATACCCGAAACTATAGGAAATCTAAAGAATTTGGTGCGTTTGGGTTTGCGTTACAATCGTTTAAGTTCGGTGCCGAATTCCTTAAAGAATTGTAAATGTATGGATGAATTTAATGTGGAAGGTAATAGTATTACACAATTGCCCGATGGTTTATTAGCATCATTGAGTGCTTTGACTACTATTACATTATCACGCAATGCTTTTAGCAGTTATCCTACCGGTGGTCCAGCACAATTTACCAATGTCTATAGTATTAATTTGGAACATAATCGTATTGATAAAATACCCTATGGCATTTTTTCACGAGCCAAGGGTCTAACTAAGCTAAATATGAAAGAAAATGTACTGACCGCTTTGCCATTGGACGTAGGCACCTGGATTAATATGGTGGAATTGAATTTGGCTACAAATGCTTTACAAAAGTTGCCCGATGATATTATGAATTTACAAAATCTAGAAATTCTTATACTCTCCAATAATATGCTCAAAAAGATACCAAACACTATAGGACAATTGCGTAAATTACGCATATTGGATTTGGAAGAAAATCGTATTGAAGTTTTACCCAATGAAATTGGTCTTTTACATGACTTACAAAAGCTTATATTGCAAACAAATCAAATATCTATGCTACCGCGAAGCATAGGTCATTTAACCAATTTAACACATTTATCGGTCAGTGAAAATAATTTACAATTTCTACCCGAAGAGATTGGATCGTTGGAGAATTTGGAAAATCTTTATATAAATCAAAATCCATGTTTGGAAAAATTACCCTATGAACTGGCATTATGTACAAATTTGAAATATCTTAACATCGATAAATGTCCATTGAGTACCATACCACCAGAGATACAGGCCGGAGGACCTTCACTGGTTTTACAATGGTTAAAAATGCATTCACCGTATAGGCAAATGTGAGTGGATGGTGTTATACGTACATATTACGTAGGAAATTCATATTATCAAAATTCTCAATCACAGCAACAAGGGCAAAACTAACAAAGAACAAGAAAAAAGTGTATAATCACATGAGAAAGAATAAATAATTTATGTAAAATCTACAAAACAAAATCATATCTTTGAAAATATTTCTAAAAAAAAAAAAAAAAAAAAAACTTATATTTTCCTAACTGAAAAAAGTTTTAAATCTAAAAAAACTCTAATTACAATACATCTATATAGTTGCAATAATACTAGAAAAGAAAATTACGAACAAATTACAAACGAATGCTTAATCAAAAACTAACAAATCTTTAAAATCCAACAAGTGTTAATCAACTTTAAAATCCAAAATCCTTTTTTTAAAGAGATTTTTATAACTACATATTTATATATAAATAAAGCTTTAATTTATTAAGTAATAACAAGCCTAAAGAAAACACACAACAAGCTTAACTTCGTTCATAACAAAAGCATTAAGAATAAAAAAAAAAAAAATGTGTTAAAAAAAGTCTTAATTACGAAGCAGTTATATTATTTCAACAAATTCCGCTCTTACGAAAATGCTATAAAATCTCAAAGTCAACAAATAACTGGTAAGTGAGAAAATTCATAATTTTTATTAGAAACTTAAAAAATATATTATTTAATAAAAATGAATTCAGCTAGGTCTTAAAAATTAGTAGTTTCCTTACCAAATTGACCAAAGTGATTTAAAAAATATCGGATGATACAAAAAAATATTAATTGTTTGAGTTGACTACATAATTTAGTCTTGATTAAAATAATTTTATAAAACTCAAATTATGCAGAAATATGCAATTATTAGAGCAACCAAAAAAAGCTCTTAAAACAAGACTTTATTTAAAACATTCACCATTTCAGAATACAGAAACACGGACGACCTTAATATTCACTACAACATTTGATTCGCTTAATCTTACCAACTGTCCTTAAAATTTCATTAAAGATTACACAATAGCTTATAAATTGAAATACAATTTAATTTCTCGTAGTAACAACGCAAAATATTCAAAACGTTTGAGCAAATCTGTTATTTATGCCGAATTTTATTTTCTTATTACGTATTTAAAATTCTTAAATATTATTGTTTTGCATTTTGTCAAACCAAAAAAAAATGTTCATGTATCAAATCTCGTATAATTAAACCATGATTTAAGCACTTAAACAAAGCTCAAAAACTGTATAAAAATATATTTTTTTTTAACAAAAATGAAAATTATTCAAGTTCGTGGCCATACTCTATATTATATTTCTTTATTAGGATATTGTTCTAACAAATAATCTATAAAGTTTTTGTTTTCAAATTTATTCTTTGATTTATTTATTTTATTCTTTATGGTCTTAAATATTTTTCAACGGCTATTGGTTTTTTTCCACTCGTTTTGGCAAAACGCGTGTTTTGCAATGTAATCTGAATGCCGTATAAAGCTCATAAATACGTGTTTTGGCAAAACACGTGTTTGGTATGACATACGACATTCAGGCTACATAGCAAGCCATAACATAACAGCCATAACGATTGGAAAATAATGAGCATTTGTATACAGAGGGCGAAGCCGAGCTAAAACTTTCGGCGGCGGCTTAAAGCCGGCTTGTAGCCGACTGTTTTTAGAAGTATTAAAAAAAAAAATTAAATTGATTTATTTATTTTAAAAAAAGTAAAAGTAATTCATTGCTACACTAGCATTTTAATAAAGTTTGTAAGATTTTGATTATTTTGATAAAAAATGGTTCCACGTCTTTCATGTTATCATGCACGAATAGCTGTTTTTTATTGTTGCAAGATAGAGTAAACTTCTTTTTTCGTTAACGCAATTCCCAGCAAAAGAAAAAGCTTGTTCTGAAGATGATGAAACACAAATTGGCCAGTTTTGCAACATAGGGAAAATGTTAAAAAGAATAATCTGTTTTTAAAATTCACATACAGTTTGTATATTGACTTGTTTTAGCTCTTTCCACCAATCAATTGTTTCGGATACGGTTACTTGATTGTCAAAGTATTTTCTCACTTCAAATTCAATGTTGTTGATTGGATCAGAAGATGTTCCAAGAAATTCCAGCATAAGTTGACGAGTGTTAGAAATTTTCTAATAATAAACAATATTACTTCAATTTTAAATTTAACCGAATGAGGTTTTACCTGAACTTTTCTGCTGGGTTCTTCCGTTTGGCAAATCGTTCCTCGACTTGTTGATATTGCCTGAATTTTTTCTATTTCTTCAATTATTAGCATTTCTTAAGAAATAGAATTTTCAGCGTTATTTGAAAGTTCAAAATAACTCGAAATATTTTATAATTTTTTTAATATATTTTTCCAAAATAGACCATTTTTTTTGGCATTATACAAACAGAGGGCGAAGTTGACGGGCTGTAAGTCGGCGCATAGCCGCCGCTGTATAATTCTTACTTGCATTAGCCGCCGCCGAACCATGCGTCTAATGCAAGTAAGAATTATACGGCGGCGACTGTGCGCCGACTTTTTTTTTTTTAAGTATTTTCATTTATTTAAAGATAATTTTTACAAATCTACAATTTGATGCCCCAGCGCCTTAAAGGCTTTATAGAGGCAAAAGGCAACTTTATATATTACATTAAAAGTGAAAAAAAAGAAAAAAATATATATATAAACAAATATACAGTATCATTTTAAAGATATTTAGAGAAAAACAAAAAAAAGATTCATATACACTAGATTTCATAATTACATTAACTACATTAGAAGTGTTTCTATATTTTGAAGTAAATATTCTTTTTCTGATTTTTAAACGTTGAAATAACATTAATGTTTCGATAATTTACAGGCAATTGATTATATTCAAAAGGCCCAGAAAATGAAAATGAAATTCTTTGCTTGGTCAAATCAAGGCGACATCTTGCAAAACTTAAATAATGAGCTTGTCTACTTCGCCCTCTGTTTGTATAATGTGACGTGTGGCTATTAACTAGATTGCGAAACACGTGTTTTTGTCAAAACGATTGGAATATAATAGAGAGCTTAAATATATGTTTTGTCAAGACACGTGTTTTGCTATCTAATGTGAATATGGCTTTAAACAACCAATATGTTGTATATTGAATTCTCTAAAGCTGCATTTACATTACGATGGAAATCCAGTTTAAAATAGATTTCGATCAGATGGCGCTACGAAATAACCCCCAATGAAATAACACCCAATCGACAAAATGAAATAACCCCCAATGAAATAAATCCCAAAAAAAATTGAAATAAGTCCCAACAAAAAAAAAATGAAATAATACCCAAAAGAAATGAAATATTCCCCAAAGGTGAAAATGAAATAACACCCAAAATTTCGGGGTTGTTTCGTAATGAAATAACTCCCAAAGGAAGAAATGAAATAACCCCCAATGAAATAAGCTCCAAAGAAATGAAATATGTCCCAAATTTTTTTTATTTTTTGTTTTTATATATTTGATTAGATGGGGTGCAATAACGCCTTACGAAATACGGCCTTAACGGCTTTATTTCTCAATGGAAAGTGAAATAAGGCCTTTATTTCCAAAAAGGTTTTATTGCACTTTGAAAGTGAAATAAAGCCGTAAAGGTCTTATTTCACTTAAATTTTTTTTAAATGAAGCAATAAAATTTCTTATTCTTATTCTTCTTATATTTTATTGAACAATTATAAAAAAATTTCATATTAACAAAAATTAATAGAACATTAATAATTAATCCCACTTCTGGAAACGAAATAAATCCCACCAAAATGAAAAAAAATCACTTTAATCATTACACATTTTTGCAAATATGATGATAAGCAAAAATTAATAGAACATTAATAATTCAACAAAAAATTTAACTGCAACAATATTGAAAATCTTTGCTTTATAAAGTTTTTCTGCGTGGCGGCCTGCGGCCGCTCTTAGGGGTTTTCTCCTCCATGGGACGCGGCAGGTGGCTTCGCTGAATAAAGTTTCCCTGCGCGCGTCACACTAGGGAAGATAATGAGAAAACTGTATTCAGCGAAGCCACCTGACGCGTCCTATGGAGGAGAAAACCCCTAAGATCGGCCGCAGGCCGCCACGCAGAAAAACTGAACAGTGTAACAAAAGAATCAAAAAATACAAAATAAAGGCTTTATTGCACCATTGGCTAAATTTCAATAAAGGCCTTATGTCACTTTCAAAGTGCAATAAAGCCCTTTTCGCAATAAAGGCCTTATTTCTCAATTGGAAGTGAAATAAAGCCTTAAAGGCCTTATTTCGTAAGGCGTTATTGCACCCCACCGTAACAAATATTAAAAAAATTTCACTTTTAGCAAAATGAAATATCCCCCAAAAAATATGAAATAACCCCCAAAATAATTGCATATGAAATAATCTCCAAAGAATTTAAATTTTGGGCTTTATTTCATTGGGGGTTGCTTCATAATGAAATAATCTCCAAACCGTAATATGAAATAATCCCCAAAAAAAAATGAAAAAACCCCCAAACAATTTTACACAATTTTTTTGGGGGTTATTTCATTTTCGGCCGTGGGGGTTATTTCGTAGCGCCCGTTCAGATGGTAGTTTATAAAATAATAAATAATTTATTTCGTACACTAATAGACAAAATTAGTATTTTTTTTTTTATATAAGAATCCAGTTAGTATTACAACGGGTGGAAAAGTTTATATATAGAAAACGTGTTTGAAAAGCGTTAGCTTAATCCTATGATTTCGATTTTCGTTTAAGCATCTGAAATTTTTGAATAATTTAGAACTTTAAAATTTTTTAGTTTTCAGAATTATTTTGGCAAATTTTTTTTAGTGTGACTACCCAGCCAGAAAAATACGAACGGCAAAGCATTGGCCCAGTGCTTTCAACGGTGGTATGAGCGTTGGCAAAGCGTTGGATTTCTGAAGATTTAAGTGCTTTCCCAACCCCAAAATGATAACACCGGGCAGGGCTTGGCCGTTCCTTTTTTAAAACGTTGGCAAAGCACTGGCAATGAGCGCTTTGCCAGAACCAAAACCATAATTTTAAAACGTTGGCAAAGCATTGGTAGAACAACCAATAAAGTGGTTTTTTAATGATAAAATAAGTGCTTTGACAACCCCAAAATGATAACATTGGGCAGGGCTTGGCCGTTTCTTTTTTTAAAACGTTGGCAAAGCACTGGCAATAAGCGATTTGCCAGTACCATATTAACCAATAAAGCCCTACTTTGTAATTCACTTCTGTAAAGAGTTGTATTAATTCTTATTGAATGATTTTGGTAATTTGAACAGAAATAATAATAGGCTTGCTGAATATTTTTTTTATCAAATTATTTTTGTGATAAGTTAGCACGATTTTTTACTACAATTTTACTAAAGAAAGAAATTTGAAAATAAATTTCTTAAGTAAAATTTTAGTACAAAAACAATACTTTGTGCTGACTAAGTATAATATGAGACCTTAATTTTCTTAATTTCAAATCATAAATTGCAATTTAGTTTTGAACTTTTCCAATCTTGTAATTTTAAATTTTATAAAGGTATAGATTAGAAAATTTTTTTAATACGATTTGGGTAAATACTTATTACACTCAAAAAAAAGTCAGTAAAGTCAGCATCATTTTTGCTGGGAGGATACTTGCAGAAAAATTGCTAATATCAGCAAAAAATTTGCTAAATTAGCAATTTTTTTACAAGGATCCTTTGAGCAGAAATGTTGCTGACTTTATAGACTTTTTTGTGTATGAAATTGATTTGAATACCTTTTATAATAACTTATATAACTTAAATTAATTGCATATATTTTGAGTAGCATTTTCTGCTATTTTTACAGGTTTATTTTTACACCCAGAGAAAAACAGCATAAGTTTCTTAAAATTTTCGTCCAAAGTAACAATTTCATCAATATTTATGAAACATTTCATAAACAAAAATAATTACCATATCATGGTCTCTATGAACTTTTTTCTACACAAAAATAACAAAATCCTTACTAATACAAAATATCCTTCATATAAGTTAATGAAATAAATATTTCATTTTTCGCTGGGTTGATTTGTTGTGCTTACCTTTGATTTTTATGTTGCACACGTTACACATTGAAGTTCGTTTTTCTTTGTTCCCATTAATATCGAAACTGCTGTTTCGAAATTGTAGTATTTCTAAATAAATAATATTTATTCTTTTCGTTCCCATGAATTTTACCTTTTGTAGAGTAAGCATAATTGTTAATCATAAATTTATTCTTTTAACAATAAAAAAAACAGTTGCAGTCAAGTACTCAAACCATCGTGTTGTTTTATTTAAACTTTAAATAAATTAACTTATATATAGTAAAACATTTCAGAAATACACACAGAGACAAATTTAGGTATTTGCCAACGGAAATTCTATTACTACGACTCATATACGGTTATTAAAAATTTCAGTCGGTAGGCACAACTTATCATTAGTTTTCACCACAAAGTTCGGTTAATTCAATTAAATTTTCGTTACAACAAGCAAACTATTCAAGAAATTTAATGTAAATATCGTTGCACTAACTAAATTTATAAGTTGTTACCACTAAAATACACTTTTAAATTCGGTTAGCACTTTATTTCTCTGTGTGTATGATTAATTTTATTTTATTTTTTATGAAATGCTTCATAAATACTATTCAACGTTAGGTTAGGTTAGGAAGGGTTATGTGCCCAAGAGCACATCTCCACTCGAAGACCAATACAGTCCATTGTGAATCCCTTCAGTGAAAAACAGTAAGAAAGAATAGAAATAGACAGCAAGATAGATTGAAAGATAGATATAAAGAAAGATAGAAAGGATAGAAAGAAAGAAAAGATATATACTCCCCAGAACCAGCTCCTATCGTCCCTTTGCTAGAAACAACCGTCCTATTTCCCTGACAAATCTCAGCAAATCTACTGGATTGCATCCAGCGACACACCCAAGTTTGTCGTGAAATCTATCTCCTAACCGTTTCTGTCTGAGACTCTGCAACCTAGGACAGTGGCACATTATATGCTCAACTGTCTCCAGTACCCTCAACGTCCTCGCACAACCTGCAAAAATCCGGTATGTCCCTGTTCCATCTGCTTGTGAAAGCCCTGACAGAACAATGACCAATCAGGAACCCCGTAAGGGTCCTGAGACCATCCCTGTCCAGTCCCAAAAGAACCTTGGTTGCCCCTGCGTCCAATGTGGGCCATAGCGCCCTAGACACCATGCAATCCATTCTGTCCCTCCATGACTGGTTAACGGTTTCGAGGAATCCTTTCCGTATCACCTCAACGTTACATTGGACGAAAATCTACGAAACATGTCATAGATATGATGAAGCTTAATTATTGTTCATTTTTTATTACAGTTTACTGATTTTGACGAACCGAAACATCTGCACAAAAGGATTATTTTCAACTAAACAACAAGTAAAGTATTTAACAAAAATTATAAAATTTTGTCCAATTAATAACTAAATAAAATATAAAAACAACTGATTATTGTATTTTAATTTCAAAATTATATTTTAAAAAAAAAAAAATTATTACTATTTAAATCTAGTCACTTTAAATGAAAACGAGATTATATTATATATTTTTATTTGTGCAAAAATTTATATTATTTTATAACTTAAGTATATAAATTTTTAATTTAAAAAAAAAACGGAGCTTTAAATATTTAGTATATTCAGAATATATATTTTAAATTTCATATTATTCTTTATAATAAAAATCAAATTATTAAAAAAAAAATATAACAAAAAAATAAAAAAAAACTCGCGCCAAGGAATTGTTAAAAAAAAATTATAACATTAAATATATATTTATAGAAAAAATAATAATTAAAAAAAAAAAAATCTGTTAGTTATATTTGTATGTAAATTAAACAAAAAAAAAAGTATTATACTAAAAGGACAATGTTGCTTATGGGTTAATAATTTAAAAAAATTACTAAATGTTTAAAACAATTTTACAGATATAATAAATAATTCTTTGCTTCTTATAAAAAAAATCAGCAATAACACGGTCAAGAATACAAAGTCGTAGTTATATCTTTTTTTTATCTGCCCAAAAGCGTTATATTCGTACCAAAACTATGAGCAACATTGTCTTTTCAGCTTTAAAAATATAAATAAAATCAAAGCATACATTAAAAAAAAAAAAATTTAGATGTTTATATGTTAATGCGTGTTACAAAAAAAAATATATAAAAAAAAAAATAAATAAATAAAACATGTGAGTTTCAAACTAAATGAAAATGTAAAACAAAACATAACATACGTTTTATATGTTTAGCTAATAGTATATTAGTAATAACAATTATTAAAATGTTCTTAAATTGTTATCATAGAACATACATATATTAAATCAAAGCAAATTAAGAGCAAACTACAATAAATAAAAAAAAAAAATTGTATGTATAAGTATTTGAAAAAACAATTAGTATAAGAGATTTTTTTTCTGTAAACGAAAATACTGAACTACTCTTAAAATACATATCTGTGGACTTTTAACAAAACGACTTAAATGGACTTAAGTTGTTTATTGAACCATTATAATTATTTTCTGACAATCTTTGCATGTCCGTCATTATTTTTAAATTTTTGATTTTTAAAATTTTCTTCAATGGTAATGATTATTTTTGAGTAATAATAAAAAAATCAACCATAATCATTATTTTTGAGCAAAAAAAAATAAACTCAAAAATAATCATTATTTATGATTTTTATTTTTTTCGCTCAAAATATAACTCACTTTCAATTTATGAGTTTTTTGTGAGGTTTTTTCCAACATAGTTACATATCCTCACAAAAAAGTCATAAATTGAAAGTGAGTTTTATTTTGAGCGAAAAAATAAAAATCATAAAAAATTATTATTTTTGAGTTGTATTTTTTTGCTCAAAAATAATGATTTATGGCTGATTTTTATTAATATTACTCAAAAATAATCATTACCATTGAAGAAAATCCTTAAAACTCATAATATAATCATTACTGTGTAATTTTTATTATAAAACTCATAAAGGTTACGGTCCCTGGCATTTTTGGCTATAATGCATTTTTGGCTATAATTAACACTTTTTGCATCAATTTCCCATGAGATCAAAGAAATTTTTAATATAATCTTTTCTGTTTTCCTAAAAAATGCACATAAAATGCTTAAATTCTAACAAAACGTTCTCTTGTAAAACGTCTTTATTAAAAAAAAAAAAAATAAGTTCTTTTGTCCAGAGACCACAGATATTAATTTTAAGGAAATCATTTATCATCGACAGAATTTCATCTTTAAAGAAATTTTTTAATGTTGCCACAAACAGAAAAAATCTTGATTCTTGAAGTCTTGATTTGGCACTTTTGGAGAGTTTGTACTTAAATAACACGGTGCTACAGTGAAAAAAAACTTGGAAAACGACCTAGCGTGGTTTATAGGTCTTGTTGAGTACATTACAAATTGTGTGAAAAAATTTTAGAAACACCCTCAAATTCAGAAGTTATTCTAAAAAAAAACGTTTTTAGTGATGTTCGTCAACTTATCGACCTGTAATTCAGTCAGTTTTTGTCCGAATTATATTTTTTTAACATGTTTGGAAAGAAAACTGATTACGCTTTAAACTGACGTGCATTTTTTGATACATTTGTAACTTATAAGTATTGTTTTTGTTAAGAATATCTACAAAAAAAAACGAAAATTATAAACTTTTTTGATTTTTAGTAGCTTTTCATTGCTTATTTTAATATGAAAGTTTATAAAAATGTATACCAACGTATAAAGAAAATTTAGTTCTTAACAAAACATGGTTTTCATTTTTCAAATCGGATGAAAATTGTAAAAGTTATTAAACTTTTCATTAACACCTGTTTTTAGTATTTTCTCCCCCAGCGCAAAACATATGAATAAAAAAAAAAACAACGCAAACTAGCAAATGTTGTTTACCAAAAGAAAGTCTGCAATCCCAAAATTTTTACTTTAGAAAAAGTTTAGTAACTTTTGCAAATATAAACCGATTTTAACAAATAATATCTTGTTTTTTTTTATAAAATTGTCTTTAAAATACAGTGCAAAAAAGATAGGTTTTCATAGAAGAAATTTAAAATAACTTGTTGAATTTGAAAAATTAGGAAAAAAAAAAAAAATGAGAAACTTTTGATAAACACCTAATTTCTTGGAATATATATTTTATGAATACATTTCATGAAAGCTTAATTCTTTGCCTTTGCAAAACTGTTTAAAATTTTGAAATCGGTCAAAAAATGTGTGAGTTAGAGGTACTAAAGTGCTAACAACTCAAAATTTTGAGGGTGTTTCAAAATTTTTGAAAACGGGTTTTGTATGTCTTCACCTAGGCCTACAACCCCCACTAGGTCGGTTTTCAAGTTCTGACAAAAAGTGTTTTTTTGTAGCTGTGTGTAATTAACTCCCTCATTAAAGTTTTGTTAACCCAGATTACAATATTTATCACAATGATGTCTACAAAATACAACAACATACCTTTATTACCAATTAAAAACTGAAAAGATGATTGAATTTTTCAAAATTTAGCCTAACATCTGTCTCCAATTGCACTATTAAACAAATTTCAAAGTTTGGAAGGACCTTCTTTTGAAATACACAATTTTCTCATCATTTTAAGACTGTGATCACACATATTGCAACAATTGTAAAATCGCACGGTTAGTATTCGAGATATTTAAATTATTCTCATTGAACACCCTGTTTTTATAGCTTTTTTGTCTCAATACTGTGGAATCGTACGTAAAGTGTTAATTAACCTTTTCAGAAGATAGTTCGGTTAACTCCATAAAGTTAACTGTTTTTTCATAATTCCCTGTTAGTTTTTTCCATTAAAATTAACCTAAATATGGTTTCCCAAAAAGTTAATGAATTTTTTATAGCTTTGATTTACTTTATATAAAATAACTATAATGAACATTTTCATGGGTCATCTTAGCTATAAGAAATGAGTTTGGAAATTGTATAGTGAATTAATATGCACATGGAACCACAAATTTGGAATTTTTGGTTATGATTAGAACACAAGCTGTAGCATATTCCATATAAATTGTCAAAATGCTATTAGGCGCTATTAAGAAGGGCATACTTAAAATAGCGTCCAGCTATTTTTCACAAATATTTTGTTGTTCTTTTTTATAGATAAGACAACGTTATGTACAAAATAATTAAAGATTAAATTCGCATTATTCACATTATTCACATTCAGTGTTAAAAGAGCGTTTGAAAATTTTATCGCTAGCAAAAGAGCATACATACTGCAATCGAAATTTTTACTTTTTATGAAGATCAAAAAGACACATGTTAATATCCTATGTCGTTTAAACCATCAAAATCCGAGACCCCGTTTCTGAAATATAGCTAATTAAAGTAACATACATAAAGGTGGAGGTGTTCGTTATTAAACAATTCTTAAGGGGGGACATTACATTCGCGGCAAAGAAAACAGACCTTTTTTTAAAACTTCATAACTCAGTCAATAACAAACATTTTTCCAAATTTTTTTTATTATTGTAGAGAATTGAACAAATTAGAAAAAAAAATTCAAATAAATATATTTTTCACTCCAACATGGTTTTATAGAGCTCCAAACTGGCGGCAGAGGAAAAATGGGGCCTCGTGGTTGCAGCGCTGGGAGTCGCAAAAATTGTCCGATCTGGAAAAAAATGACTTTTTTAAATCTTAACAAAATTGGTTATCGTATGACACGAACTTTTTTTAAATGTTTTTTCAATTTTTGATGATGTTCTAAATTTAAGTGTTTTTTCGAAAAAAAAATATTGACTAAGAATTCATAAAAAATCGAAAAAAAAAATTATAAAAAAAGCTCGTGTCATACGATAGCGAATCGAGTTTAAAAAAATACAAAAAAAAAAAATTCGTCAAAAAATTAACCCGCTAGTGCCGCAACCAGTACGAAAAACATGGTTTCGAGATAAACGCGTTCAAAGTTTGTGAACAAAGAAAAAAAGGTTACCTTTAATCTGCCATGCCTGCTTCGTACTGTATGCCTTCGTTATCTTGTGTTGTGCTGTTTCTTACAGTTTTTTGCAATCGTTTATCATATGCCTTCACTCTGGCGCATTTCAAACGATTTGCATCATTTCCATCATTTAAAACAAGTATATACCAGCTGCCGTACTTAGGTGGCGCGAAAATTAAAAATGAACTCTCACTAATCCGGCTGTAAATTTTGAACCCGTACGAATTTTTTAATGAAATTTTTTTTCTTAGAATCTTAATATTTACTAAAATACAAAATTATAAAAAAAGTCGATTTCAAAAAACGGCCAATGTCATGTCCCCCTTAAAAAAGTCTTCTTTTAAAAGTGTTAGAAAAATTTGGAATTTTTTTGGAGTTAACTTCTGAACAGATTTTGTATTTGTTCATAAGTAAAACAAAATGTTGCCTTTTCGCAGTGATAACTTAATAATTGAAATCGGGCTTTTGACCCATGTATAATTAGCATTACAACGAATGTTTTTACATCATAAAATCAAAGATTTCGAAAATTTGAGTTAATCGGAGTAGCTCAATTGTGAATTTATCATTTTTCAGTTTTGCAGATTTTGTTTTTTTTAACACCTAAACTGGACACTAACAAAAAATATTTTATATTACAGATGCAAAACCATTAAACATTTTCTGAAATACAAAACAAACAAAAAATTCATGCAGTGAAATGAATTATAAATGTAAATAAAAAAGTAGTAAAATAAATTAAATTCTCATCTAATACCCACCTCATTTATACTACAACCAAAAACTAGTAGTTTTTGAAAACTTTTAGTTTTAGCCACATTCACACTAGTTTGCAAAACGCGTGTTTTACCAAAACACGTATTTAAGCTCTTTATTCTTTTCCAAAAGCTCTTTACTCTTTTCCACTCATTTTGGCAAAACACGTGTTTTGCATTCTTGTGTGGAATTTGACAATTAAATACAAGTAGTTTTGAAAAACTACTAGTTTTTGGTTATAGTATAAGTGAGGTTTTGAATTTAATCATTAAATAGACTGACATTAGTTTATTTTTTAAAAAGATAATCGTCTGTGTGCTGGCTTTCGAGTCGTTTTCAAAACGCAAAATTTTTTGAAAACGCATCATGTGGAAATCGGCGTTCTTAAAAACGCTCGTTTTTGTATATTCTAAGTTTTGTTCCAAAAAATAAATTTACATGTCAAAAGCTTAAAAACATAATTTTAATCTCTTGTATTTTATCAAAAAAAAATCTTTTTTAAAAATACATGCAATTTGAAGAGATTATTTTAATTTTTAATTAAAAAAGATATTAAATGATTGCTTTTTGACTTAAAATAAGTAAAAAACATTTCAAAGAGATTTTTAAAAGTCTTGTTTTAAATTAAAGAAGCTATTAAAAGATTGTTTTTTGACTTAAAATAAATAAAAAAACATTTAAAATTTTTAATACTTAACAAACCTTTCTAAGAAAAAATCCACATCCTATTTACTTTCGGCAAGGTACAACTGCTCGATTTAAAACGAGCAAAAAATTGCGATATCGGAATCTGGCACACCTAATCTTGTAAACTCGTTTTACTTATGCGGTTTCGTTTTCTGGCACATACACGAATATAATTCTATCAAAATTTCGATTTGTTTTTTTTTTTTTAATATTTCAGGGAATATTAAACAGTTTTCCCACTTTAATACCAAATAAAGTTCGTTGAAGTGTCTAGTTTATGTGAAATTAACAAAAAAGAAATCCAAAAAATAGATTATTACATTGAAATGAAAACTTAACTTAAATTCAATTTGACGGTACTAAAACAAAACTGCTTAAAAACAGGGTATTCAATGAAAATGTAAAAGTGAAAATATCTTGATTAAAATGAATGATACAAATGATAGCAAAACACATGTTTTGCCAAAACACACATTTAAGCTGTTTATTCTACAGGGTGGGGCAAAAGTCACGAAGGGGTTTAAAACAGTCATAACTTTTTTAATTTTTAATTTTATTTTTTTTTTTTACAAAATAATAAAATATAATACTGGGAGATTTTTTTGAAAGATTACGTCACGTAAGTGAGCACCATTTTCAGCCTCGCAAAGTTGAGCTCTTTTAATAGCATTTTCCATGACACGAGTCAGAGTATCTGGCTGCAACGCTGTTATTTCGGCTCGAATATTCTCTTTGAGCTGTGCAAGTGTTCTGGGTTTATTGATATACACCTTCTCTTTCAAAAATCTGGTGCTGTTAAATCCGGCGAACGGGCAGGCCAATTGAATGCTGAATTTTTGGAAATTAAACGTTCGCCAAAAATCTGCCTTAGGAGCTGCATAGTGGCTCGAGCAGTGTGTGCAGTGGCCCCATCTTGTTGCAACCACATCTCTCGATTGTCAGAAAGAGCTGGCCTTAAAAAATTTTGGACCATATCTCGATATCGCTCGCCATTTACCGTTGCATTTACCTTCGAGTTGATGTTTCAGGATTCTCCTCAACACTCTCCAGAACGCGTTGAATATTTGCTTCACTAATTACAGAATGTGGTCTTCCGCTTCGTGGAAGATCCCTCACTGAGCCTTGTTCCTGAAAACGTGTCACTAAGCGTCGAATCATTGATTCGGATGGTGAATTCCGCACATTAAAATGACGACGATAGGCTCGTTGAGTTTGAATTATTGATCGATGATGTTCAAAATAAAGTTCTATGATTTTGGTAACCTTCCATAATTAATCTCCCAGATTTATTTTACAAGTCCTAAAAAGAAAAATAAAAAAAAAATTAAATTAGAAAAGTTATTAATTTTTCAAATCCCTTCGCGACTTTTGCCCCACCCTGTAGCAACAATTGTTTATTCTTTTCCAGGTATTTATACACCTCTGCAATAAATAAAAAAGCTGTTCGATGATAATGATAACAATAGTAGTATTAACAACAAATGCGATAGTTGGTTTAAAAAACGTTTAACATTTTAAAGTTTAAAGTAGACCAACAACTGCCTGAATTTTAAAAGATTAAATTTGATTTTACACTAATGTTCATTATTTCAACTAATGAAATCAGTAAACTTAAAAAAAAAAAAATCTTGTATATTTATTATTGTGTTATAATTAAACATTTAAAATAAAATTCAACACTCAAAATGATACGTCTCTGCATAAATGTTTAGGGAGAAAATCCGAACAAATCTCTATTTACTTACTGACGTATTTTTTTCAGTATAAAAAAACAACAAAAAAAATATAAAAAATTAACTTAAGTTTTAACACACGACTGTCTAAACTTTCATTCTCTGAAAAAGAAAACGAATTAAAATTTAAGTTTGTATTATTTAATATTCTATGACAACAAAAATGTTAATATTTTTTATACAACATGACTTTAAAAATTAAGCTGAAATTAAAAAAAACATTTTTTCATAAAAAGCGTTATGAAGTTGGCGTTAAAAAACACTTGAAAAGTAAATATGGCCATCATTGTAATTGCTAAAAAAAAAAAAAAAAATTATTAAAAATCAACGAATACTGCTTTAAGTTTACTTTTTATGTAATACTTTTTTTTTTTTTTTTTTAATTTTATTTATTTTTTGTTTATCTAAAACTAAAGTACACAATCTTTTTGGTACAAAAAAATAAAACGATATAATTACAACAATAAAGAAAATTTGAATACAAAACATACAATAAAATTATGAAATAATTCACTGTAACAACCCAAATTTAGTAACATAAAAATCTCTTCAATATCATCAAATTTAATAAAGAAAAGAAAAGAAAAAATACAATTGTCCTTAATATTATTCAGTAATGCCATATTAATATTTAAAACTAAAAAAACAACAACAAACGTAACTAAAAAAAAATTAAAGTATAAAGGAAACACGCACACTTTGTAATAAAAAAAAAAATATAATAATAATATATTTTTGTAAATTAATAGTTTGTTTTTTAATTTTTTGTTTTATTGTAGTAGAAATTTATAAAAGATTTTATAGATTATCTTAAAATAAAACAATAAATTTAACAATAGTGGAATAGGTTTTGTATAATTTATAGACTTTGCTGTAGTAAAAGAAATCAGAATTTAAAAAATTTTCTTTAATCTAAAAATTTTCAAAATCAATAAGTGATAAATAATATATATCCAGTAACAGATAATAGAATATAATTAAGGTTTATTGCAATTTTATGCTTGTCGTCTTTATTTTTACTATTTTACTATATTAATTTTAGAGTTACTCAAAAATAAAAAAATTCGTAAAGTTGTTAAAAACTCTTGTATGGTTTTGACTGTGCTTAAGTGATGCAAGCCGCCGGTTGTCAGCCGGTTAGCCGCCGCCTCCTACATGTTTTTTCAAGCCGACGCCGCCGCCGACACTATCGGCTTGAATCGGCTGTATGAGGCCATTTAAACGAAGAAATTAATTGCATGCAATTTTTGAATTCTCTTTTAGAGTTGATTCTAAAAATCATGAACATTTAAACGAGGAGTTTTTGCATGCAATTTTTTTGACGTTTATTTTGCCAATCTTCTTTAATTGTTCATTCGTTGAAATTTAATTTATTCGTAATAATTAAAAATAATATAATTTAATAATATATATAATATAAAATAATTTAAAATAATATATAAATAGTTCTCTATTCCACATTATTTATTTTTTATTTTACGAAATATTTTCGATACACAACACTTGAGAAGCCGAATACGAATAAAGCAAATTAACAAGAATACGAACGATAGAAAAAGAAATGTCAAAAAATATCTTGAAAAACCAAAACCGTGCAATTTTTGCTACCCCGTTTGCCTACAAACAATAATTGCAGGCAACGTTGCATGCAAAAAATTGCTCCGTTTAAATGGCCTCTATGCTAAGACGTTTGACATATTCGACCATAATTACAAAAAATGTTTTTCCTTGCAAATAATTTACAACGAATGTGAGTGTCAAACAATACACAGAGAACAAAAAATTTACTGTTTTTTTCTGCATATGTATATTAGAGCGACTCACCAAAAAAAGTGCTCGATGTACCCTCCTAAAAATGAACCTTGGACTTTTTTAAGATGACATTTAAAATATTTCGGCTCCAGCTTTGACCTCTCGTGAGCTGGACCATTTTGAAAATGGGTATATTTTTGCATGTTTTGTTAATTTGAGAATCTGTTTCCTTACCAACATATACATTATGGGTATCATAAGAAAGGTTTTTTTAAGGCGCGTCCAACTGTATATACAATTTGTCCAAGGACGACCATCCATGTCCTTTTTTTTAAGGATATTCTGTAAAAAAAACGGTTTTTGAATTTTTTGTTCCGGGTTGTTTGTAATAAAAATGCCAAAATAACATATTTTAATCTTTTGTCGATTTAATTAAATACGGGTCTCAGCTTTTTTTGAAATTCGTGCTAGTTCGCGTTTTGAAAAAAATGCAATGGGGTGGTAACTCTTTGTTTTAAATAGGGCAATATGGGTATCAAATTTTTTCTTTTGCCAAGTACATCATCTTTGTATGTAAATAATTTAGATTTTTGCAAATTAGATGCATTTTATAAATGCAATTTTGTGGTAACTCTAATATGATAGCGGATTTAGTTTCTAGATCATGTATGGATGAAAATAGGACTAAAGAAAGAAAAATGATCCACGACTTTTTGGCTTCATATTTTTTTACAAATTATTACTATTAAACAAATTTTCCTTAAATTTAAATGTATTTCTGAAATTTATTGATTTAAATTTTACATGTGCAAAAAATCTTGAGGTTTTGACAGCTAAAATATTTTTTTTAACAAAAAACAGCAAAACGTACGAATGCAAAAACACTGATTTTTAAATTTTACTAATTTTAAAAATTTTCTATTCCCCACTAATTCCAGAACAGAGATGAATATGATATGAAGATGCAACAATGTTTTGTTTTTTTTATAAAAAAAAAAACTCATGAGTTAATTTTCTACTATTCGTTGATCCAATTGTGATATATGTTCTTTTTTACATATTTTAATGAACAATTCTTAAAAAACAAAACATTCTAACAAAATCATTAATATGTGCTTTCATTAGACTTTCAAATTCCAAAATCTGTTTTAGCTGGCATTTAAACACGCTAGTAAATAGCATTAGTAGCTATTCGAATTCTCACTTTCATCATTCATTTGATTTTTGAATATCTGTTGATTGTAAAGACGCTTGGACAATAAAAACTACAAATAATAATATTTGGGTTCAAAATCTGAGCTGAATAGTAAAAGTTCAAGTGTTTCTAAAATTAACAAATAATTTAAATAAAATAAATGAAATACATTTAAAGCACTAAAACAAGCATAATTTGTTATTGTTTCGCGTGTGTTTTTTCAATCACGTAAAGTGAATGATTTACCCGGTGTCTTCAAATGCAATAAACGATAGTGTGGCAAATGTCAAAACGATTGCAGAGATATGTCAAAATTATGCCAATTGCACTATAGTATAGAATACTTGCCCCTTTTATTGCTAAGAAATGTCATAATTTTTTCACTAACAAAATTTAACACAAAATTTATTTTTGTCTGCAATAATACTTTTCCCGTCTTTTTTTTTAATAAAATGTATGCAGTTTTTGATAGATAAATTCAAATGAAAACTTAATGTGACATTTTATATCAGACATCATTGCAAGAGCCGATTGCATGTCAACGATATCTTGTTATTGCAATACCATTAAAGTTAAGTGTCTTCATGTGAAATTTATTGAGCTAAAATAATTTTTTTGCGTTTGAAGATGCGGAGCTATACTACAAGTTTTTAAAAACAAAATAATACCGTAACAGTTCTGAAATAACTGCTTTAAATTTATACAAATAAAGATTTTTTTAATAAACCTTTGATCAAGGACAAAAAGATAGAAGATCAATTTTGAAAAATTGCGCCAAATCGCTAAACTATCCATCTCCGGTTTTTAGTCACAGTTTCGAGTTCAGGGATTGAGTCGACGCCGCCGACTGTTTTTGCTTTGAGCCACCGCCGCCGACGTTTTGCACGGCTTTCACCTCTGCTGTACATTTTAAGTAAGATGTGAAATTTGTATTGTAATCAAAACATTTTTTAATTGACACATATTTTTAAAAAACTGAAAAATGTGTGTTAAAAATCAGTAATTTTTACCAATTTTTCAAATTGTTTCAAATTTTTTTTAATTGACAGTCATTTTATACATTAATTTTACTGCATTTGTTAATTGTTTAAATAGTTTAAAAACTTTTTGCGTGTAGGTTTTAAAAAAATGACTTATTAGTAAGAAACTTTACTTTGTTCTTTTGTAAATTTCTAGAATTTTGAAAATTTTTTAAATTCTAAAAACGTTGAACTTTTTTCAAAAACAGTTTTTAGCAAAATAATAAAAACGTTTACTTTATTTTATAATTTAATGATTAAAGAAAAAAATTAATTTTCAATAAAAACTAAATGTCGAAATATTAAATGTATTTAAACATTGCATTAAGAAAATATATTGAAACAATTAGAGTAAACCATTAAAAAAAAAAAATAATGTTTAATGAAAAACAAAATGTATTGTATAAATGTTAACATTACAAACATTATAAATTTGAAAAAAAATAATATTGAAAAACTAATAATTAAAAAAATGATTATAATAAACTATAAAAGTTTATAAAAAGATCAATAAATAAAAATAAATGTCTATAATTAAATGAAAAAGTGTTAAAGTGTTTTATTAAAGAGTAATAATTAACATTAAAAACATCTTAAAGGGGGTAAGTACATCAGAAAATAGTTTTCTAAATTTTGGATAAACTCTAGGCTACGGACATAACTCGGATTATTTTCTAATTTTCAATATCAATAGAACTTTTAATGCTGAGCCTTTTTTTGTCGGCGAAACCCGGTTACTGAGTTATGGACCTCCAAAGTTTGGATTAAAATTCTTTGTATCTTCGACATTTGTAATCGGATCGAATACATTTGAAAGCTAATTGAAGCATCTTCCATTTGAGATATAAATTCCATTAACCCATTAAGCGTCAAATCATAAAAATATGTTTTTTTAACCGAACTTTTTAGATAAAACTCTAATTTTCTCGATATTTGACTAAAATAAAGGTACGAAATAAGTATTATTTATTTGTAGTTAAGACTTTAAGCTTTGCTTTAAGATTACACATTCCACTTTAACCCTTCCAACACCACATATAAATTATTCAAATATTAAGTAAAAACTTGGTGAAATGTTACTAGTTTACACATAATTTTTGCGAATAAACTTTATTAATTGAAATGCTTCTACTTGCAACGATTTTTTTGTGTTTTAAGTACTACTGCGTTCCCCTATTACCAACTTAGAGGCAATTTAAAGGAAGAAATTAATAGCAGGCAATTTTTGAATTCTCTTTTAAAGTTGATTCTAAAAAATCATGAACATTTAAACGAGGAGTTTTTGCATGCATTTTTTTGACGTTTATTTTGCCAATCTTCTTTAATTGTTCATTCGTTGAAATTTAATTTATTCGTAATAATTTAAAATAATATAATTTAATAATATATATAATATAATTTAAAATAATATATAAATAGTTCTTTATTTCACATTATTTATTTTTTATTTTACGAAATATTTTCGATACACAACACTTGAGAAGCCGAATACGAATAAAGCAAATTGACAAGAATACGAACGATAGCAAAAAGAAATGTCAAAAAATATCTTGAAAAACGAAAACCGTGCAATTTTTGCTACCCCGTTTGCCTACAACGATAATTGCACGCAACGTTGCTTGCAAAAATTGCGTCGTTTAAATGGTCTCTTAGCTATTTTCACAAAAATAAGTTTTTCTAGCGATTTCAAGTAGGATCTTGCGACTTTTTTTTAAAAAATAGTTGGCATTAGTGGATCGTTCCCAGTGAATACTTACCTTTGTTATTATTTTGTATGAATTACATTTTGAAGAAGAAGACATAAAATAAAATCTTTAATTTTAGAGTTGGGATTAAACGCTCATTTTGGTGACTCGGTAAGTATCGTTCAATTCGAGTCAGTGAACTAGTTCGTTCAATCGTTCTTTTTTCCTTTGAATTGTGACTGATCTGCGTGTTGTGAACTGTGTCGTTCGTTTGACAATTATTACGCACTATTCATGTTTTACGAGTTTTTTTTCACAAATTTTACTGTATATAGACAAAAAGTGTTATAAAATTGCAACTTTTGTAACAAAATTGATTAATTTTGTGTAAAAAACATTTTATTTGTATGACTATAATTGCTTTTCCTAATTTGAAACAATATTACTACTATTTCATAAAAAAAATGGCTTAAGTCTAGTTTAGGGGCCTCGCTCGGATTTATTTCAAATTTTCACCATTAGTAGAACTTTTAATGCTGAGCTCTAAAATACATTTTTTTTTTTGTCGGCGACTCTCGGTTCCCGAGCTATGGACTTCCAAAGTTTGAATTTTGAATCTTTGCATCTTCACCATTTCTGATCGGATCAAAACAATATACATATCATTTGAAAGCTTATTAAAGCACCTTTCATTTGATATATAATACTTCTAATTCCATTAACCCGTTAAGCGTCAAATTAAAAAAGTCTGTTTTTAACCGAATTTTTTAGACAAACCTCGTATTTTCTCAAAATTTGACTATTATAAAGGTACGATACAAATAATATTTATTTGTAGCTAAGATTTCAAGCTTTAATTTGATATATAATATTTCACTTTAACCCTTTTAACACCGTAGATATTAACATTTATATCGTTATTTAATTTTCTTCATTTTTGTACTTTTGTTCTTATATGTATATGTAAATTAATAACTTTGTTAAATTGCTAATTTTAGAAACAAATACACTTTTGTAAACACGCCGAAATTTCTGCAGCCCGGGGCGAAGCCTCAGCGAAGCCGAGAATTGGACTGATGGGAGTAAAAAAACCCCTAAGCCCGGCCGAAGGCCGGTTACACAGAAAAACTTTGCTCGGCATATGTATATATAATTAATAACTTTGTTAAATTGCAATTTTTAGAAACAAATAGACTTTTGTAAATACGCCGAAATTTTCTGCAGCCCGGGGCGAAGCCTCAGCGAAGCCGAGAATTCGACTGATGGGAGTAAAAAAACCCCTAAGCCCGGCCGAAGGCCGGTTACACAGAAAAACTGGGCTGTAATGGGTTAATTTATGAGGACATATTGTACCTCATTAGAAAGATATTTTAAAGAGCTTTCATATGACACCCATATTGTCGTGATCGAACTTGTACCTTTTTGAGATAATCGTTAAAAACTATTCCAACTTTAATGCCCCATTTCTGACGCAAGGGGGCGTCGCCGACAAAAAATTTTTTTTTTGTTGAAATCAGCTCAAAAAGTACTATTCAGGGTAAAAAAAAAAAAAAAAATCTGAGCGAGGCCCCTAAACTAGACTTGTTCCAAAAAAATAATTGATCTTTCAAGCAATTTTAATTGAATAGAGATGCAATTGTTCTGTGAATAAAACTAACGAAATGAACGACAAGATCGAATATTGGTAACGAGTCATTTCGTTCAATTGAGTGAGTCGTTCAATTGAACTAGTTCGTTCATGAACGACACAACTCTATTTAATTTATATTTTTGCTTGCTTTTTATTTTTAATAATTTTTAAAGCCTTTTTTTAATTTTTTTTACACGAGAAATATGTGTTAATTAATTTTTCTTTTTCCTTATTATTGATTACCATCAAAACAACCAGGTGCTAGGTATTGTAAGTTTCCAAAACCAGAATATGCACTAAGTTTTAGTCTTGCATATAAATTGAAGCTTTGCATATTTTAATTTAATGTATTTTGTTGTTGTGGTCCTGCATACTATAGCATTTATACAAGATTTGCAAGCTTTGCAAGGTCTGCTACCAAAAGTGAACACCGCTTTTAAGAAAACTTTAATATAAAAAACCAATTTTGTATCCCAATTTTTAAAATAGAAATTGAACATTTTAATATTGTCCTTTTGCTACAACACGTATTTAAGCTCTTTATTCTTTACAATTTTTTTTATTCATTTCAACTCGTTTTGGCAAAACGCTTGTTTTGCATTTAGGTGTGAATGTCGTATTTTTTATAAGGTGTCTCAATGTCGTTTTCGAGCGGACTTATTTTCCATCTGTGTTTTACATACAGTAAAACCCGGTTAAGACACCCTCCGAGGGACCAAAAAAAATTAGTTCGTCTTAAGCGAGGTTCGTATTAAGCGGGTTTTTTTTTTAATGGTAAAAAATATGTATTTATTAAAACAAAAAGAAGATTTTTACATAAATAAAAAATAAAATTAGCATTTCATGCATTCACAACTAAAAATTCAATTAAAATTCTTCATTTAAAAAAAAAAATCTATTATTTTTTTCTTAATGACTGAATTAACGATTTCATTCGTTATAAGTTTTTCTATTACCAAAATATGATTGTCAGCTTCGTCGGCACACGATTTTCTTCGAATATATCACTTGACAAATTTTCAACATCGGGAGGATTAACAATTTCCAATATTTCTTCACCTGATAAAGTATGTGACGTCAAAACATTAGCATCTATATCTAGAAAGTCATCCACGGATATGAAATTCATATTAGGTCTATCCCATTAAACGGATAAAGAGTGTACTAAATATGGTAATTTGTATGAAACGAGTTTTTGGGACTGCCTTAAAACTGTTCGTAATAACCGAGCGTTTGTATTAAAAGATGTATTTTATATGAAAATTGTTGATAAAACGTCGGGACTTTTAAATTAGTTCGTATTAACCGAGGGTTCGTCTTAACCGAGTGGGTCTTAAGCGAGTTTTACTGTACTTTTCATATCTTTTGTTATTAAATATTTTGCAAACAAAGAATAATTTCCTTTTTGTTTTTTAAAACTAAACACACACATGTTAGTAATAAAAAGACGACTTAACTGTACGGTTGGTTATACAAGAAATTATCTCTATTTTATTAAAAAGTAATTTTTATTTATTTTAAATAAAAAAGTAAGTGTGTGAATATATTTTATATTTTTTTTCGAATTGTCGTTGACCTTTAAAAAATAAGTTTATTTATTATTAAAATAGTTTCTATATTAAATTAAAAATCTAGTAAGTTTAGAACATGATCAGATTTAATAAAAGATAAATATATGAAACTGGTAATATATTTTATTAACTATATTTTAGTAACCACAGATTAGAAACAGATATGTTACCAATGATATATGTCAAAAAAGTAATCTCGAACCGTATGTGTTTGTTTACATTGCACTGATGAGATAGTTATAATCTCCATGTAGTTTGTATTACGCATTTTTTACATATATCTGTCTCTTTTTAGATTTTTGTGCAGTTTCTTTTGTGTTTTTCTTAAATTTATGCATTTCATTTTGCTAATTTTCTTTACGCCATATTGCCTTAATCAGCTGATTCCTATCTGTGTATAATCTGTGTTAGTAACTATGCATTAATAAAAATACGCAAAAAAACTATTTCTAATTACATACTGAGTACTGATATGAAAAAAACAGCTGATTAAAAGAATTAGTTTTTTTTTTTTTTTTTGGAAGTCGATAAGAGTGACCATTTTCATTAATCTTAATTTCTATGCAGGCCATTCAAATAAACGAAATAAATAAAACTTTTCGTTTTTGTTCTTTATTTTAATTTAGGTGTGAAGACAGCCAGAGTTAAATAATTGTTTTTAACCTCGTTCACACCTATATGCAAAACACGTGTTGTGCCAAAACACATATTTAAACGGCATTCACACTAGATTTCAAAAGACGTGTTTTGGTAAAACGAGTCGATAAGAATAACTTCTAAAGTTTTTATTCTTTTATAATAATATACTATTTTATATTAATTATATTGTTAAATTTATAGTTTTTTTTTTTATTTATATAATACAGTAGTCTTGTGTAGTAGATATTTTTTAGCCATATATGGCCCTCTGGGCTCGGTTATTTAAAAGAATAATAAATAAATAAATAAAAAAAAAGACTGTTGGAATAAAATAAACTTAAATACGTGCTTTGATAAAACAAGTGCTATGCAATCTGGTGTGAATTTGTAAAAAACACGTAAATGGGCCACATCATTGTACACTAAAGTAACGTTCACACCTAAATGCACTACATGTGTTTTAGCAAAAAACGTGTTTAACATATTTTTTATATTCCAACAGCTCTTTATTATTTTCCACTCGTTTTGGCAAAACACGTGTTTTGCAATAAGGTGTGAATGCCGTAATAAAAACGTTTACTGAAAATTACAGCAACTAAAAATTTTGTGAACTGTTAAAAAATAATAAACAATGCAGTAAAAATAAAAAGACGTACATTTTTATATTAATTTATATATTACTATTACAAAAATGTTGAAAAAACAGACAAAAACTGTAAAATCTAATGTTTTCTAAGTCGCTTTTGCGTTTTTAAAATTATTTTCTTTTGATTACACTTAAAAAAGTTTTACAGTTACGTTGTTTGTGTAGTAATCAGTAGTAGTTAAACTATAATTACAGTTGTTTTTCTATGAAATACTACAAAACCACTATTTTGACAGTTATTTTAAAAAACAACTGAAGAAAACTAACGTATTTTTTAACAGTTTGAATCAGTTGTTTTAGTATTTTTGTAAACAACTACCAAAACAGTAATTTTGCAGTAGTCAGGTAATTTTTGTTTTGTTATTTAAAACTAGAAGATTATATCGAGTTTTGAATAATTCTCATTTAGTTTGTATTTTATTTTTTTTTTTATATGTTTAGAGTTTGCAAATAATAATTAGAAAATTTTATTATATCTAAAATGTATTAAACCGTCATAACTGGAGTACAGTTTGGAATTTTGACTTTAGATTTTAAGTAGGATGTAGAAAATACAAAATGTTATTGTAATTGAAAGAAAAAGAGACTTTTCATTATTAAAAATATTTTTGAAATGCCGAAAAAATAACTATTGAAAAATAGTAGTTTTTGTACAGTTGATTAAAAATGTTTGTAATAAAAATTGGTCAGTTGTTTTTACTACATTGTTAGTGATTTTTACTACATTTGTTAGTTATTTTTCAACACATAAAAACAACTACATTTTTAGTAATTTTTATGGTAATTACCTTTGTCGCCTTTTTAACTGAAATTACAGTTGTTTTAACTGTCATTTTCAGTAGATTCTACTGTAAACTTTTTTGAGTGTACAATAAAATTTTTTCTTACTATACCTACTTACCTACTTAAAATTCCAAACCTTAACACTAACCTAGGCTAAGCAATAAGTTTTCATACATTCAGTACGAACTACTTTATTATGTTAAGTCAATGACATTTCAAATTAATATTCATTAACAAAGAATTAATTAGTCTTGTAATATTACAGCAATAGAGGCAACTTAAAAAAGGCACAAAGAAATTATAATGTACAGAAAAACTTCGTTTATTTGGTTCTTTCTATCCCTGTGTCTTGGCCTTTCCTCCGGTTATTCAGCTTATGAAGATGCCAGAATTATAAATGAATATAAACTTAGTCTAAGTAAAAATTCAACCAGAAATGCACCAGACCTAAATCATGCCCAAATTGCACGTAGATTAGTAAATCAAGCTGATTGGGCTTCCGTTGGCACTGTATCTACCAATTATGCTATAAAAGATTATCCAATGGTTAATATTATATCAATTAATGATCAAGATGTCAATGGTAGATCAACAGGTCATATACAATTTCTTTTAACGGATTTGGATTTTACTGGACCCGATTGGCAAAATAATAACAAAGTTACATTTTTATTTACCGATGAACAATTGATGCATTGCACAAATCCTGGTTGGAATATTCCAAAAAAAGATCCCATGGAACCAACATGTGCTCGAGCTGTAATAAGTGGCCAAATTACTAAAGTAAACTAAAAAAAAATCGCTTTCTGGATATATAATTTTAATATATATATTTTTTTTAGATTGATAAAAATAGCAAGGAATATGATAGTTCAATTGTGGCTTTTGTCCAACGTCATTCAGCAGCTAAAAATTGGTTAAAAGGTAATACATTCAAATGTTCTATCATGGCTAGGATTTCTGTCGATCGTCCTCGACGATTATGGTTCACTTTTCGAAGTTTAATTATGACCATATTACATAAAAATTTTAAATAATGTTAACAATTTTGGGAAAGAACAACAATTTTCAATCGTTTAGTTTAATGTTTTCTTAAGAAACATCGTCAAATGATAGCAATTTAGGTATTGCTTTTTTTGAAAAACTTTAAAAGCAATCGCAAAAAAAAAAAGAAACGGGTTTAGTAGTTACGAGAAATGTTACATTCGTATAGTTTAAATTAATAGGTAATTCACATGAATGAAATAACTAAATATCCTTGTCTTTGTTCCTTAATCTATTGCAATATAACGCCATATTGTGACTTTATATATAGAATAAAGAACAAAAATGATTTAGCTATTTCGTTCATGTATATGGCGTTTAAAGCCTAGTTGACACTTAAATGCAAAAATGTGTTTGCCAAAACACGTAATTAAGATCTCCGGCAAGTAAATGCGCGTTCAAACCCAAATGCAAAACACGCGTTTTGGCAAAACACTTATTTAATCTCTTTATTCTATTCCAACAGTTCTTTATTCTCTCCCACTTGTTTTGTCAAAACACGTGTTTTGGAATCAGGTGAAAATGCCATATAAAAGGGAATTGAATTAAGCGTAGACTAGCCTTCGAATATTTGGTAGTGTATAATTATTTTTAAATTTTTAAACAAATAAAAAAGCATATAGAGTTAAATGTCGGAGAACTGATTCAAGTATACCATATTGATCCTTATGGAAAAGTCTTTCAAAAATGGTCTCATTTTTGAAATTTGGATTTATATTTTATTTGAGCAAAAATAAATTATTTTTTTGATTTTTATTTGTTCAAGCAAAACTAAAAACAAAAGTAATTTGTTTTTGTTTTAACAAAAATGCAATAAAATATTTATTTTTTATTTTTGAAAAGCTCATAGCAAACGCATACAAATTTGAGGAGTACCGATACAAATTACCTTCCGAGGAATTTTTAATTACCATAAATTAAAAAAAAAATAAGAAAAACAAGTTGTTAAAAAAAAATAAAAATCAAAAAATAACGTTTGTTTTTGTTAAAAAAAATATACAAGTCAAAGAATAACTTTAATGTTTGCTAGAAGAAATAAAAGTAAAAAATATCTTAAAAAATTAAACTCAAAAATAACTTTTGTTTTTGCTCGAAAAAATAAAAGTCAAAAAATACTTTTTTGTATGTGTCTTTTATAAAAAAAGGAATTATAAATACGGTCCCTGGTACAAAATAATACACGAACAAGATTTCGAAATCTGATTTAAACTGGATTTCGGGGGGTAATGTAAATTCAGCTTTAGTTATTATATATTTATTATTTAGCTATAAAAAACGGGTTATTTTAAATATAATTATCTGAAATTATTAAATTATACTTATTATGTTATTAAAATAAAACATTAATAAACTTATTGAGATATTTTAATATTTGTTTTCATGTCTTTCAGCTCATATGTTCTACTTATGTGAATTATACATTCAAAATATATTTGTATTGGATTTTTATGGTGGACCCCATACAGTTACTCCTGATGATTATTATAATACACAACCATAGAATAGTTAAAATTTTACACCGATAAAATTCCTCAGTAGTTAAGTTAGAGACATCCTCAGTTGAAATTAAAACGTTTTAAAATAACTGAAGTAATTATGTTCAAATTTTTTTTCAGTTAAAAATAATGATTTTTTGTTAGTTGATTTCTTAATAACTAAGAAAAATGTAAGAAAATTGTGTAAAATAAATAAAACAATTTCAAGCAAAACATATTTAAAAATTACCTGTATAAATACAAACAATTTTTAAAAAAAATTTTGCAAGTGTCTACAATTTGGATTTGGATTAAATTGGATTAAGAATCAAAAGGAAAATCATCAAAAATGCGGTATGCGTTTTTATTTTGTGTTAAATAGTTTTATAATAAATAATGGCGACTTTCGTTTTAGTTTAAATAAAAGCTCCGTTAAATAAAATTTGGAAAATAAAATTATTTAAATTTAATTTAATCATTTAACTGAAGCTAACTAACGGGTATTTCACCTGAGACTCAGTTAACTGAGACAATTTTTCGGTGTATGAAAACTAAATGGTTACACAATTTTTAATTGTAAACTTTATAGAATATAAGTTTTTTTTTTTTAAATATTTTGAACTTTAATAAATAGTCTACTTTTTAAAGAAGAACAATAATTATTTATGCAGTTTTGTTTTCCGAACAGTTAAGTCATACATATGAACGGAATTAATATGGCGTTCACACATAATATCTCATTCACATAGATGAGATCACTAAGTGTTCTCGTTTTCGTTCTTTATTCTATTACTATGTAATGACGTTTAGCTGCATTTACCATCGAAATCCAATTTAAACTAGATTTCGATCATATGTTAGTGCATAAATTATACACGAACTATATTTCGAAATATATTACCTTTATATCGAATAGTATAAAAAACAAAAACCAGAAGATTAAGTAATCTTGTTCATGTGAATGTCGTATAAATGTTACAAACTCGTTTTAGTGAAACGAATGTTAAAGTATATATAACTTTTATATTCGAATTAATATTTTATATAAGAATTAAAAATTAAAGTTAAAAAAAAATATCTTTAATACGTGTTTTGGCCAAAACGCGTTTTAATCATTGTGGTGTGAACACCATTTAAAGGCACCTTTGTAGCCTATTTATATTCATATGCCTTCGTTTGAACTTTCTAGTTGTTAAACACGCTTTTCGCCAAGGCACGCATTAAATCCCTTTATTCCATTGCAAATTCTTCTTAATCTTTTACATTCGTTTTCACAATACGGATGTTTAACAATTAGTAGTGAACGCCATATATATATATGGTCACCTTAACTTTGTAATGCAACTCTGCATTAAACTATTTCTTAATAAACAGAGTTGTTTCAAATTACAGCTCTGTTCGTAATGTACTAAAACTGCACAACTGTACTAAAAACATACAACTCTGTTTAAAATTTAATTTATTTTTCAACGTCTTCGTAAAAACTACATTTCTATAATTTTTCCTAATTATTCGAAGAAAAAAAATTAATTTCAAAGCAAAAATAATAACAAAATTAGTGAAATTTTGATAATAAAACGTAAACCATCAAATATGAAACCACAAAAAAGATAATATTTACGAAAGACTAATAAAGAAATATATATATTTTGTTAAAAGACAAAAGTTAAACGCGCGTAGAAAAATAAATAATGGAGGACTTAGAAACTCTAATTTTAGAGAAATTTTCCAGCAAACTGTCAAATAATACCACAACAGATACTATGGACAAGGACGATTCGGTGTTGCATAATCAACCAATTGATTATAAAACCCCTAAAAAATCTACGATATTAATAGAGGGTGAAAGGTTATTGGATAAAATAAAAATATTGACAACAAAACCAGAAAATTCATCAGCATGTACAAAGGTAAGAATAAATTCAAGTGAATATGATGAAATTAAAGTTGTCTTGTGTTTATTGTTGTTGTTTTTCATCATGATATAAAAACACGCGTTTTTTTAATCCTCGTTTAAGTCCTGTTACTTTTTTTTGTGTGCACGATCATTCTATTGGGTTGTTGTTGTTTTGTATGTTAAAGCACAACAAACATACACAATTTATTACTTATTTGTTTATATGGTGGTAGTGTTTGTTGTTGTGAAAGAATAGATAAAAACCGTTTTATCAGTGATTACAATAGTTTTAAAGATAATAAAACGCAAACAAATTTAAAATAAAAAATTGGCTTAAAATAACGTTTAGTCGCTCCTCTCCAAAATTGATGAAACTTGCTCCAGCGATTAAAATTTCGGCTTAACTCTAGTTTATGGCATAACTCGGATTAGTTACAAATCACGATCAATAGAGCTCTTAATCAGAGAAATAAGCCGATTGGTGCAAAATCGGCTGCGGGCCGACGACGATTTTTTAAATTTTCAGCCGCCGCCGCCGTTTTAATCGCATCGCATCGGCTTAAAATGTGAGCCGGCTAAAGCGGCAGCCGCCAATTTTTTGATTATAGACCAATTTTGTTAACATTTTAATCAGTCATGTTTGGTTGTAACATTTGTAAAAAATAACAAAAATTCACAGAAAGAAGAAAAAATTAAAAATAAAGGAAAAATGCAAAAAAAAAAATGGCATAAATTCGGTTTACCGACACCTCACCAAAATAAATGAAATTTTGTCCTTTAAATGGAATTGCAAATAACTTCAAAACTACTTGTCCGATCTTAACAAAATTGGCGTCGTTGGAAAGGTCTCGAAAATATCTTTCCAATGAGGTAAATAATGTCCCAAAATATTAACCTCTTGCTGCCCAAATAAAGCATTTTTGTTTTTTTTTATGATTTTTTTTTTAACGCTCTTTTTGTCAAATAACGCCTATATAAGTACATAAAAAGTGTATAAAAAGGGAAAGTCTGTTTTATAAGCTTTCATAAAAGGTGCAACATGACCCCATAGGTCTTGAAATGAAGTAGTTATTAAGGGTTAAAGTTGACCATTAATAGGCAAAACTATGATTTTTGCAAGATTTTGAAAATTAGATTTTGTTGTATGGTATGGTTTAAGATTTTGTATGCAAAAGAAAACTTGTAAATATGTCAAAATTTCTGAGGCCCGGGGCGAAGCCTCGGCGAAGCCGGTGGGAGGACTGGTGGGAGGAGAAAACCCCTAAGCCCGGCCGAAGGCCTGCTATGCAGAAAAACTTTATTCTACAAACATAGTTTAACATAGCCCACACTTGAATAAATTGCAAAAAAAAGCTTGTGTTATTTATACAAAACTTGTATAAACCGGAAATTAGAAATTAGAAAATTAGATTTTGTTGTATGGTATGGTTTAAGATTTGTATACAAAAGGAAACTTGTAAATATGCCAAAATTTCTGCGGCCCGGGGCGAAGCCTCAGCGAAGCCGGTGGGAGGACTGGTGGGAGGACTGGTGGGAGGACTGGTGGGAGGAGAAAACCCCTAAGACCGGCCGAAGGCCGGTTACGCAGAAAAACTATTTTGCAAAGACCCATATATGGTCACGTCGATATATGGTTCAAAATTTGAAAAAGGGTGTGTAAAAAAAATCATTATGCTTTTTTTGGGCAGTAAAGGATTAATATTTTAGGACATTTTATACACCATTGGAAAGATAATTTTGAGATCTTTCCGCCTGAGAAATATGGTCACGTCGATATATGGCTCAAATTTTGAAAAAAGGACGTTTAAAAAAAAAAAATATAAAAAAAACAAAAATTGTTTTATTTGGGCAGCAAAGGGTTAATATTTTAGGACATTTTATACTCCATTGGAAAGATATTTTCAAGACCTTTCCAACGACACCAGTTTTGTTAAGATCAGATAAGTAGTTTTGAAGTTATTTCGGATTTCATTTCAAACTTTGGAGCCCCGCCCACTGAAAAGAGGGCGTGAGCGACGCAAAAACATTTTGGACTCTGTGGGGTTCAAATGTTCAAGGTCAAAAAATTTCAAAAAATTCTGAGAGGTGTCGGTAAACTGAATTTGTTCCAAAAAAATTTAGATTTTTACTATAATAAAAGTATGGAAAATCTTGAAACTTCAGAATCGGATTCTGAAGAAGTGTTTCAAAAGACAAAAATTATTATCAACATAATATTGAAACAAAAAAAAGTTAAAGGTTACGCCAAAATTAGTGTTAGTTATAGCAGTGGCTCAGAATGCTGCAAACATTTTTGGCATTTGGAAATATCAAATAAAAAAGTATTAGAAAAGCAAAAATTTTGCAAAATTTGCCAAGATCTTCTATATATGAACTTTTATTTGTTTAATTAACAATTAGCCAACCCAATTTAATCAAATCTTTGTAATTAATAATTATGCGCCTGGGCAGAGCCCTAAATCTGGAAGATTTGCCAAACCAAACTAAACATAAATCACTTGACAGCTGACAAAATGGCCGTGCTGCCAACTTAAAGTTCTATACCTGTATAAAAACACACTTTACTATTCAATTGTGGCTTTTGCATACTGACAACTGGCTAGATCAGGCCAAAATAACGCGTTTGTATCGTGAGATCTTACAAATGGTTTGTTCTGCATTCCTGTCTGAACAGTACGCTTTTTGAGATTCTGAACAAAATTTTGCGATGTCTTGATTTTATACGCGACTGCTAGAGTTGAAATAGTAGGATTCTTTTTATTACCTTTTCCGCTGCTTTTTGATACCATGCTCACCACCACTTCCATGCTTTCTTTTAATTGACAAGCGTTCATTAAAGTTTTTAATAACTTTTCTTACCATGGAATATGGTAATTTAACATTTTTAGCTATCAAAGTTATGGAAACACTTTTATTTTTATTATATTCGTGCAGAATAAGTTTTCTTCGATTAAGCTCTGAAGCCATTTTATACAAAACTATATTAAATTTCAAAAATCTTTTTTTTTTTTTGAAATAAAATGAGAAAATCATACATTTTATTTTGATAGGTCAAGTATTTTAGAAGAAAAAAAAAACGATTAAAAATAGTTCGATTTTGGTTATTTCAACCTTTAGAACTTTTTTAGGTTGAAAAATTATCTCATAACAATTTAAACAGCCTTGCATCTCTAATAATTTTTGTATTAAAAAAATTTCTAATTTTATATTTTCTATATAAAAATATACAGTCGAACTTCCCTATAATGAATCTGCATGGGACCAGAAAATCACTTCATTGTATAGAAACTTCATTATACAGAAATTATATTTTTTTCAATTTTTATTTAAAATAATCAGGTATTTTAGTTTGGATTACAGTTTTCCATTTTTCATCCTCAATAAAACCTTCTAATACATTTAGAGATTTAAATACATTGCTCGGCACGTTACACTTCATCTCCACAAACATTCGAAGTACGTCAACTGATGCAAAAACTCGTTCCAATGTAGGTAACGTCTTATTGACATCTGCCAATTCTTCATCGGCAAGTTCTTCTTCATCGTTATCTGAATCTGTAGATGTAAAAGTAATGTGCATCACACTTTTATTTATTTTATGAATATAAAAGTAATAAATAAATACCTGGGATAGCCGGAACTCCACGACTTTCCAGAACACTGGTTAAAATATCTTCATTCGTCTGCACATCAATATCAACATTGACATAGTCTTCAAATGATGCATGAATGTTCGTTGCTTCCCTAAATGAAGCCTGTAGAGCCGCCAAATCAGATAATGAAAGAAAGTCTTCTTCATCCCAATGGTTAGCTTGAGTCTGCATGCCATTTTTCAAAAATCCTGCCTTTCGGAAGCAGTTCGCAATTGTTTCTGGTTTTACATAGACGTTCCAAACTGTGCCTAAGTTTCGAATGGCTTGAAGCAAATCTATGACCATAACAGGTTTGTTCTCCTCCATTTGTGTCAATATGTCTGTCAAAATTCGTTTTCTGTAAAGCTGTTTTATGTTGTAGATAATGCCTTTCCATTGGTTGAAGTAACAAAGTCATGTTGGGAGGAAAAATAGGCAAGCTCAATATTTGCAATTTATCTTTTACCTGCTTAGGATGCGCAGTGCAGTTATCCACAAGAAGTAAAATCTTCCTTTTTTGAGAAGCAAATTTTTTCTCAAGTTGCAAAAGCCAAAAAAAATCTTCGTGTCCCAATGAATCAGCGAACTCTTTGGCTTTTGCTTCATTAATTGTCCAGATATAGGAAGACTCCTGCCACGTGTCGCGTTTATCCATTTGAGCATTGCTTCATCAATATCCTCAAAAAGGCAGGTTCGAAGCCTTTTGCTTAATTGCTCGTCTTCTATATTTTTTAGAATTACTTCCTTGTTTTTTAAATATTTGATAAAGTGCTGGGAAGAATTCCAAACTGCTTAGCAATATCTTTTTTTTTTTGTTACTCCTTCTTCAGCTTTATTAATTACTAATAACTTTTTTTCAAGAGAAATGCTACTTCGCTGCGTCATTTTCGTTCACTAAACACGTTTAACTGCTGTCAAAATTGTTATTGATGGAACTTTTTTTTTTTGTTTGATCTAATTTTTATATTTTGGGGATTTTCCTCATTATATTTTTCTTTCTTCTCAGTACACAGTGTTGCGCAACAGAATTTTGTTTTAAATAATTCATTATTTATTTATTTATTTATTATTCTTCAATTAAATAACCGAGCCAAAAGGGCCATATATGGCTAAGAAATAACTACAACACAAGACTACTGTATTATATAAAACAAAAATATAAATTACAATATAATATTAAAAAAAGAGAAATAAACATATTATGTATTATAAAATAGTAAAAACATTAGAAGTTAAAAGAAAGAAGAGAAAAACAATATAAAGGCACTGTAAACCAATGAATAATTACAATCACACGTTCCATTAAAATGTCAAAAATATTATAACTCATTACCTTGAGCATAGATCAAAATTTTGCGTTTAAAAGTGTAGAATGGTAATTCTAAGGACTTGAGCTCTGTAGGCAAGTGATTAAAAATATGAGCTACCCGCACATGAAATGATCGTTCTAAGAGTGAGGTTAATCTAGGGATTTGAATTTGACGATTTCTTGTAGAATGGCCAAAAGAAAAAAAAATGAATTCAAATATACAAGGTCATCATTATGATTAATCTTATAAAAATAAAGTATAGTCCTTGCTTTAACATAGTTCGAAAATGGACAACCTAAGAATCTAGAAACATACGGCGTCATATGGGTACGATTAAGTCTCCTTAAACAAAATAGATAACGGATTACTCTATTAAACGACACTGAAAGCCTTTTCATAATGTAGCCAAAAGTGCCACTATAAACTTCAATGCCGTATAAAAATAAAGGCATAATTAAAGAATGTATGAGCATAACCTTGATTCTCATAGGTAAAATTAAATTAACATTATAGAGCCTACGCAAATAGTAGTTGATCCTAGAAATAACATAATTTACATGTCTTTCGAAATTTAAACTATTGTCCAACCACAAACCAAGACACTTGATTTGATCGACAAACTCAATATTAGTACCATTAATATTTATTACCAAATCCAGTAAGGGTGATCCAAAAAACATAGCCTTTGTCTTATCCGCATTAATATATAGTTTGTTTTCCAACATCCAATCCGTAATACTAGATACACAGAATATTAGATACCGAGAATTGCCTCTCGAAACTAAATAAAAAAAACAAATCATCTGCATATGCAAATGAAACACATGAAGAAAAATGAATACAATTAAATAAATCGTTGAGATATATATTAAATAACAATGGTCCAAGTACGGACCCCTGTGGTACTCCACTTATAACGGGTAATACATGAGAATATTTATTCCCAATAGATACGTATTGGCCTCTATTTATGAGATAAGATGATATAAGCCTACAAGAAGAAACAGAAATACCTAAATTACGATATAGTTTAGAAATTAATATACTATGATCGATCTTTTCAAAAGCCTTCTGAAGGTCAATGGATAAAAGAACATTGACATGGCCAATACTTAGAGACCTTCTAATCGTATCAGTAAGTCCTAAAAGAAGCGACGTGGTGTTTCTACCACATCTAAATCCATATTGAGAATCACTAAAAAAAGAAACATTAGCAATGTGATCCTCTAATTAGTTCTTAAGTAAGATCTCCAAAATTTTAGAAAGTACTGGAAGTATAGAAATGGGACGCAAATTATCCATGTCACTAGACTCACCAACTTTTTTAAGAGGTACTATCCTACCAGTTTTCCAGCAAGATGGAAAGATTGATTTGGTAATACATTATTGACAAGATAAAGAATATATTTACCAACATAAGGTAAAATCAATTTCAAATATTTAAGGAGAGCTCATCACAACCAACGGCATTCGATTTAATTGAATATAGAGCAGATATCAGTTCACAAAGATCAACATTATGAAAACCCACTTTCATCCAGAACATTATCTAAAAAACTATCATCGATAGGGTTATTACCTTGATTAGAAGAAATATACAAATTCAAATCCTCAACATCAACATTATCAACTGTTGATGCATTATCAGCAAGACCGTTAGCACGAAGTGTATTCCAAATCTGTCCAGAGCTTTTATTACAAAAAAGTTTAGCATGCGCACTACGTTTAGCATTACGGATTACCGTCTTAGCATGGTTCCTTAACGACGAAAAATTCTCCAATTTCCGTCAGTCCTGTCATCGAGATATGACCGATAAGCAATATCCCGAACTGACAGACTATATCTTATCTCAGGGGAATTAAACCAAGAATTATCATTCGAGCTACTAACCTTACGCTTTACCAGTGGCACTGCACTATGCATACGATACATGTATGAATTCAATAAATTTGCCTGATCATCCACATTGGCTGTATCCAGAATACTGTTAAAATTGCATGACGCAGCAATATTTTTCCAAAGTACATAAATTAACATTACCATAATCAAAATATTCAATCACGTCATCCAAATGTTGCGTAATAATTTCAAATGATGCAAATATAAATGAATGACGAGAAGTACCGGGTATGTGTGCCTGGCCAGATACAGTAACAGATAAAGAAGAAGACAACAGAAAAAAGTCAATTAATGACGTGGAACCGTGCCGCACATCAAGATGCGTAGGTAAAGAGTTATGATGACAAATTACATTTAAACGGCCACACATTTCCCTAAGAGAAATAGCTTTTTTAGCATTAAACATATTGTTGTTAAAGTCGCCAAACATAACTATATCGGAATATTCTAATAATATATCTGAAACACTATTTTCAAAAGTAACTAAACCTCCTCGAGGAAGATAAACAACGCCTACAAGAATCTTACGACCAGACACATTTATTTCAATAAATAAAAATTCAGCAGAAACATACGTAGTGTTTCTACTTCTGTTAAAACCATATTTAATTATATGGAGACAAAAACGCATGTGACTCAAATTTACATGAGCAAAATTTGTTCATTGTAAAGAAAAATTCACTGTAGGGTAATTCATTATAAGGAGATCAAAAAACACTAAAATTGAAAAGAAAAAGCTGTGTTTTTAAAATTAATTCATTATAGGGAAGGAAAGCTTCATTGTATAGAAGTTCACCATAGAGAAGTTCGACTGTATATAAATTCCGGTGAGTTTTTCTGTATAGAAAAATTCTGTACTGAAAAAGCTTTCTAAGATTGATTTTTTTTTATTATAAGGTTCTAATACAGAAAAAATTTCATTTCATTTTTGTAACATTATCATATTTTTGTATTTAATATTTTTTCAGCTTCCCACCATTAAAGATTTTGTGATTATTAAACCTATCAGTCGAGGCGCATTTGGTAAAGTATTTTTGGGATATAAAAATAATGATCCCAATAAATTTTTTGCCATCAAAGTCATGCGAAAGTCGGAGATGATCAATAAAAATATGATCTCTCAAGTTATAACTGAACGTAATGCTTTAGCCCTCTCCCGCAGTCCATTCTGTGTTAGTCTATTCTATTCGCTGCAATCGTTGTCATATGTTTATTTGGTTATGGACTATATGGTAGGCGGGGACTTAAAATCTCTTCTCGCCGTCTACGGTTATTTCGATGAGGCTGCCGCCCGTTTTTATGTTGCCGAAGTAGCATTGGCTTTGCAGTATTTACATGAACATGGAATTATTCATCGTGATATTAAACCAGATAATATGTTAATATCAGCAACGGGTCATGTTAAGTTGACTGATTTTGGTTTGAGTAAAATTGAAACGAGGAGAGGTGACAGAGGTGAGTTTATGTTTAAAAAACAATTTCGAATTGTATTCTTTAATTACGAAATATTAAAAAAAAAAAATTTAGACTTGGAAATATCTGATCTTATAAATTGTTCGCCTAACTTAAATACACGAACTCCGGGACAATTATTATCTTTAACATCACATTTGTCCTTTGGAAGTGAAAAGAAAATAGAATGTGGAACTGGTGCATCAAACTTTTTAAATACCATTAATAAACATAGTAAGTTTACACAGTTTTAAGGCAAAGCTTGTAAAAAATAAACATTTATGCTCTTCAATTAGATGTAATGGAATCTTCAGATAGTGAAGCTGACACTTCTATAAACGATGCCGGAAAAAACTACAGATGAAAGTAAAATTTCTGGCGTTTCACCATTTTTTTCAGCCGAAGAGATAAATGTCTCAATCGCTCATACATGCAATAATAATGTAAAATGAAACTTATAATTTAAATTTTCAATGATATTTATGAGTTTTTTTTATATTTCTGTAGGTAATGGATAGTTCATCATCCTATCATACCTGTGCATCCGTTGACGTTAGTAAATTATCACCGGCCATGTTCGATTCAGCCCTAGCTATTGCAAATAGCAATGCTTTAACACAAAGACGCGTTGAATTCGCTGAAAATAATTATGTGGCAACAAATACTAAAAGCTATTGCAATGTAAGTAATATAATTTCGAAATTTATTAAACCATTTTGTATAGCAATTTGAATAAATTTTTGTTTTCCTAAAAGAAGGTCTGCAAATATGATAATAATTCTAATGGTTATGATAAAGAAAATATCTGTAATAAAAATTTAATTAAAGTGGAAAATGGTGACGATACTTCGTTTGAATTTTCTATGATGCGTCGTCGTTCTATTGATGAGGTGTGTGCTTGATTTAAAATTTATTTTAAAAATATATTACATTCCGTGCTCTTTATAGAATCTGTAAAGGAATTGATTTGGAACGAAATGGCATTACAAATTTTCTCTATATCCAAAAGTCTGCTATTTTTAATATAAAACTGATTGGAAATATTTATATTATAAGCGTCCAAATCGTAACATTGAGCTTAACAGCGAAAAAGCAAAATTCGCCACATTACGCTACGTATCATAAACAAAACCTATGGGCAAAATCTTAACCCTCCAACGGGTAAGGCTGCCTCAGGGCAGTCTTCATAAAGTTTACCACAAATGCGTCAAATGAGCGTTTTATACCTAGAAATTAATATATTCCCATAGAAACCTAAATTTTGCTGAATATTTTGCGAAGAAATTTTTCGTGTGCCGTCCAGGGTTTAGAAGCGAGAAAGCTTCAAAATCAAAATTTGAAAAACTAATTATTTTAAAAAATAAAAAATTTTCAAAAATCTAAAAAACCAATTTAAGTTGACTAAAAACTCTTTATAATAAAATGCAAGTAAGATTGAAGCTTTATCTTTAATAATAAGTCCTTACTTTAATCCAAGGACTCACAGGACATTGTCTTAACTTATAAACTAATAGACGGATTTTTATGAAATTATGCAGAAGTTTAAACAATATAAATTGAAATTTAGGTACTTTTTCGCCTAACTTAGCTTTGTTTTGGTAAGAGAAATATTTTTGCCCAAAACTTCTTTTTATATGTTTTAGTTTCCAAAATGCACCCTAAAATATTTTGGCCTAAATTAGGCAACGATAAACAATTTTGTTTAAGAACTTATTATTTGTTTTTCGAGTGGAGCACATGGTATGAATTTCGTTGCAAAACATCGTTTGCCAGTTAAAGGGTTAAGAGTATTGTCCATATTTGTGATATCAGATTTGTTTCTATTGTTTTTTGTGTTAATGATAGCACAGTGTGACAGTAAAAATATACTTTTAAAATGACCTAGTGTAGGTTGTAAGTCTGGTTGAGTAAATCACTTTTCAGAATTTTGAATACACCCTCAAAATCTGAAGTAATCGATAAAACTCGTTTTTTCAAGACTACGAACTAAAATATTTTAACTAGTAAGGAAAGTATCCCGACCTGAACTCGCCGATTTTAATAATTTTTTGATATGTTGTAAAGGAGCAAAAAAAAAAGACTATTTTTTTTTAGCTGCCCAATCTTACGTTTAAGGGTTAAAAAGTAGGGATACAAATTCATTTGTTTTTTGTATGAAATTTTGGCTTTAATTTACAGAAAATAGATTTATTTGTACACAGGCTAGTGGACCAAGAGTTGCCATATTTTTAAATTATTTGAAATATAGTGGAAAAAGTCTCCGAGGGAAAAAGTCGTATTTTTAGATTAATAAAACGCAAATGTGTCTTCAAAAAAATTTTCATATGATACCAAATTTGTCGATAGTTACTTTAAATAGAACGAAATAAACCGAAAAAAATGTAAAATGTGGTAATTTTTGACCCCACTTAGCAACGCTTAAACATGCGATTGGGGAGCTTAAGAAAAGGGTGCTTTAAATTTTTATACTCTACAACGTATCAGAAGCTCATTAAGATCGGCAGGCCCGGGTCGGAATACCTCCCTTGTAAGTCAGTTTTGAACAGATTTTAAATTTTTGAAAGGTTTTAGAAATATGATATATTTTATATGAATAGTTAACCTTTCCAAAAATATATACATATATGTTTATTAGAGTTCGTCACAAAAATTTGATTTTAGGATATCATTCCTTGTTTTAAACGGTTTTTGCATCAATAACAAAATGGCGTTATTTTTTAAAAATTTCAACTCCTTCCACTGGCACGCGATGTCCAAAACCGCTAATTTAGGGTGTCTTTTACTACATAGCAAAAAGGGTATAATTTATATGAAATTTGAACCTGAAATCCGATTCTACGTCAAAAATTATTGAAAAAAACTTTTTCTGATTTTTAAATTGCACCGTTTAGTCACTAGAGTGGACAGAAAACTCAGTTTTTTCAAAAACTTTTAAAAATCACCCCTATCGTGAATAAAAAGGGAAATGTTTGTTCCCATGTAATTTTCATTTCCCCTCAAGTGAAAATTGGTATCGTGAATTTCCCTGAAATTGTATTATGCTATTCACGAGTGAATGATTAGACAAAGGGAACACATTTCGAGGGAGCTTTTATTCACTATTGGAATTGAGTGAAAAGGGAAAACAATTCGAGGGAAAAAATATTCACGATAGGCGTGAATAATTTTTTTAATCACATACAACAAAAATGTTACACAAACTTTTGCTAAATGTTATTAAGGTAAAATCGCAAGGTGAATTTAATCCTTTTTTTTTGGGGCCTATTGGGCCAGATCGCCTGGGGCTGTTTATATCTCCCTATGGGGAGAGGTCGCGGAAACTCTTGTCTATGACAAGGGGCGAACTAAGGACCGTGACGGGTTACCTCACGGGACTCTGTGGCCTTAGGTATCAATTGTACAAGATGGGACGATCCTCTACGGATACGTGCAGGTTTTGTGAATTGGAACCCGAGACCTCAGCGCATGTTCTCTGCAAATGTCCGAGGCTCTCCGACAGGAGGGAGCGTTATTTTGGTGGTCGAATAGTGATGCCATCGGACGTTTGGAATTGTTTTACCTGGTAGGATAGTTGTGTTCGTAGGGAGCCTGAACCTATAGGGTGTATTCGCTGGCAGCAAAAAAATACCAACTTCTGGCCGCGGTGCATAGTGTCACTCTAATCTAATCTATTAATCCTTTTGCACCTTAACTTCAAATTTGGCATGTGATGAAAACCAATCGATTTTGATTCCGATCGGTTTGATCAAAAATCAAAATTTTTAAAGTCCATAAAAACGAAGAGTTGTGAGTATGCATTTTAAAATGATTGTTTGAAATCTTACTAAATTTTACGATATTTTGATGTAGACACTTTTTCGTTTCCAAACCGTTCATATGGCACGAATTAAGAATTTCTTCACAAAAAATTTAGTAAATTTTATTTTCTATCGAAATAGATTCATTTTATGAAGACTGCCTTGAGTGAGGCTGCCTGTTGTGTTAGAGAGTTAATTTATCTATGTTTAATATAGTCGAGTCTTTAAGCTTTTAACCCTTTACCGCATGAAACTCCAGATATTATTGAAAGTTATATATTTTGATAGCAAATATAAAAAAGAGAGCACCTATTTCGGCGTTTTGCGAGTCAAAATTTCGAATCACCCCATAAACAATAATATAGAGAATATATAAAAACCAATATATCGCACTTGATCAACAAGAGTATTAACTCAAAATTTTTAAAATATCACTTTTTTCAAGAAATTAACTAACAACATCAATATGTATCAATTGTAAAAATTTTAACGTATTCCGACTACTCTTTCATCTCGAAAACCACTTTTGAGACCATTTTCATGATAATTTTATTTCAACAAAAAGGTATTATTTCGAGTTAATACAAAAGTTCAAATAGAAATGAATCGTAGATTTTCATAAAAAAGGTATTATTTTGATTTGAGCCTTTATTTATGTTAAAAATAATCAAACTGTTTTATTTATATTTAGTTGTATTTTGAGTTGATACTGTTTTGTTGATAAATTTTGTTTTATTCTATAAATTTAAATCGATAAAAATTCAAAAAAATGGTATTAACTCAAAAAATTGATTTTTTTTTGCAGTGAGTGGTAAAATTTAAAACAAAACAATGTATATATATTTTCAAATGGAATTAGCTTATTATGATATGTTTGAATTTTTAAATTCTGTTAAAATGTGGCCATAAACAGTTTTTTTGACTCTATTGAAAATTTTAAAATTTTGAGTTAATACCCTCTTGTTGATCAAGTGCGATATGTGTGTTGGAAAGCCTATCATTTTTAATTCATATCTTATTAGTTTTTTTTTTATCAACTTTTTAACAATTACTACCTATAAATTGTAATTGTTTAAAATTATAAAAACTGCTTGTTTTGGAATCACAGCGTATTTTCAATTTTCTCGACACAATAAAGAGTATATTTCCAAATTTACCATTGTTTTGGGCATATACGCTGTTGAATTTTACAATAGAGATGTGACTTTATTGTATTTAATAAATAATTGTGTCTAGGTTAGCTACATACATCAGGCGCTGTATTCATTCACATTATTCGTTACATATATGTAACACCATGCCGTAAAGGGTTAAATCACAAAGTTATAGTGAGTTACACGAATTTATAAAATGTTTTTGTAAACCGAATAAAAAAAAATTAACTAAATTACCACTTTCTTTAAGGCGGGACATTACATTCGCGGCAGAGAAACAGAACCTTTTTTAAAAATTTATAACGCAGTCAAAAACAAACATTTTTATTATTGTAGAGAATTGAACAAATTACAAGAAAAAAAATTCAAAAAAATTTATTTTTTACTCCAACATGGTTTTATAGAGCTCCAAACTGGCGACAGAAAAAAATGGGGCCTCGTGGTTGCAGCGCTGGGAGTCGCAAAAATTTTCCGATCTGGAAAAAAAAATTAATTTTTTAAATCTTAACAAAATTGGTTATCGTATGACACGAGTTTTTTTTTAAATTTTTTTCAATTTTTGGTGATGTTCCAAATTTAAAGGTGTGTTTTTCGAAAAAATATTGACTCTAAACATTCATAAAAAATCGAAAAAAAAATTTTAAAAAAAGCTCGTGTCATACGATAGCGAATCAAGTTTAAAAAAATACAAAAAAAAAAAAATTCGTCAAAAAATGAACCCGCTAGTGCCGCAACCAGTACGAAAAACATGGTTTCGAGATAAACACGTTCAAAGTTTGTGAACAAAGAAAAAAAAAGGTTACCTTCAATCTGCCATGCCTGCTTCGTACTGTATTTCTTCGTTATCTTTTGTTGTGCTGTTTCTTACAGTTTTTTGCAATCGTTTAGCAATTCGGGCTTTTGAAGCTTCATATGCCTTCACTCTGGCGCATTTCAAGTAGGTACGAAATAACAATCACCAAAAGTCAGGTAGCAAGTAAAACAAGTGTATACCAGCTGCCGTACGTAGGTAGCGCGAAAATTAAAAATGCTCTCTCACTAATCCGGCTGTAACTTTTGAACCCGTAGGAATTTTTCCATGAAATTTTTTTTCTTAGAATCTTAAGAATATTTACTAAAATATAAAATTATAAAAAAAGTCGATTTCAAAAAACGGCCAATGTCATGTCCCCCTTAAAAGACGCCACTGTAATGCCATTTTTATGAATCGTTTATAAACCCGTTCCGTTTCCATTCCAATTTCGTTACGGATTTCATAAAGTTCAAGATTTACATGTGTTTGTTTTTCATCTTGTTTGTCTAAACATTAATTGGTGTCTTATTTTTTTTATTGGTGTCTTTATTGTTAATATACATATTTTATGTCATTTAAATGTTTTTTGTTAGCTGTTTAAACCGTGTCTAATAAAAGTTTTTTTATTGCACTTTTTCATTTCTTTAGCGCATTCGTTCCTCAAAGGGTGCAGAAGATTCAGGAGTTTCAAGTCGTAAAAGTGACTGCTCAAATTCAAATATTAATGGTGAAACAACTTCGTCTTCCATCGATAAAGTTGATAATATGTGCAATTCTAGAGATGATTATAGTTGTTCTGACTATTCAAAAAGGTAACTTTTTGTATTTTTTACTCGCATGTTTATTTCGGAATGTATGTAACGACGAATCTCGTTTTATACTTTTGTTTGGTATTGCTTTTGAAAATCATTGACGTTTGTTGTAAACATAATTTATGTTATAAATTTGGTTGCATGTTTTGTAAATAGATTAACTCATTTCGCAAAATTATTATAATTAAGATCTTCGAAATAAAAACTTCAAATCTGAAGAAAAACAAACAAAAAAAGGCTTAAAAGTAAAAAAAAAAATATTACAATTTATCCTCGAAGATTTGTTCTAAGTTGTTTAAACATTACTCCCTGTATTTAAATACATATATGTATAACATATAATTTTTTTTCTATCCTAACTATAGTCTTGCCCGGAAGATTTATTCTTAAAATGCCATTATTTGTTTAAACACTAACCCCTGTATTTAAACAATAACCTTACTATAGTCTAACCCCGTCCTACAGTTACAATTTTTATAAATAGATTTTTTTCTCGCAATAAAAAATTTTATTTGCTCACCCAGGTGAAAAAGTTCATATATTGTCATATATGGCCACATATATGAGTTCATATATGAATCCCTATATGTTCGGATCCGAAATTTGAGGGTATATGGACATATATGCTTATATATGGACATATATGAATGTTTTCCTGTTTTTCAGAACTTTTGTATAAAATCGCAAATCAAAATTTCAACTTTGAACTACTCCCCCCGGAAAGGGGGTGCGTTTTTCCTAATAACTCATTCTCTGCAATCGTATTTATAAATTAATAAATTCTCTGCAGAGTAAGGGTTAAAAATTAAAAAAAGTCATCCTCATATATGGTCATATCTGATCAAAAATTAAAACATATTAACCATATATGGAATAATATATGAATTCATATATGGATATATATGGCATATATGAACCAATATATGAACCAATATATGCAATATATTATCATATATCATCATATATGGTGTCATACATATCCATATATAAACTTTTCCTTTAAATGTATTTACCCATATATGATTACATACATATATATGAAACCATATATGCTCATACATGAAACCATATATGACAATATATGCTCATATATAGTTCTATGTATGAGCATATATGGTAACATGTATGGGCATATATGAACATATATGTAATGTATGTAATCATATATGGGTAAATACATGCAAATTAAAAGTTTGTATGTGGATATGTATGACACCATATATGATAATATATATATTTTTTTTTTTTTTTTTTTTAAAGAAGCAACATTCAGGAAATTCTTCCTATTAATTAATGTGTGGCTTTCTTTGGAAAGGGGATAGTGGAGAGATGAAAGGTGGTGAAAGATGAAGGGCTTCAAACATGGCAACACTGTAATTGCGCGAGTAGATAAGTCTTAGAACAGTTGTTACTCGCCACCTGATGTAGAGTTGGCGAATTTATTGAAGCTTTTTGTTTCATAGCCCTGATTCATTATTTTACTTCGGTGGGGTTAAGTGCTATGGGAACACCGAAGGTGGGCGCAGCGATACATATAAGTGATAGAAAACTCATATATATTATTTTTCTAAATTGATGTTGTCGTCACCGGGAATCGAACCCGGGACCATCTGTGTAACAGTCCAACGCGCTAACCACTACACCACAAAATTCAAAATTTCTTTTGTCATTTTTTTCGCGGAATTTTTTTTTTGATAATTTGTTTACGCGGACACTATTTTTGTGCACCAATATAACATTTCATGCAGAAATTTCTACCGTACTGGAAAATTTAGAATTTTTACTTTCATGGTCATCGAAGTGATAATTTAACTAATAATTTATACCAAAAATATTTGCTGAAGTAGTAATTTATACGGTTTTGTCTGCGAAAACAAATCACAGGAGAAAAAAAAGAAACATAATTTTTATGTTTCGTAGCCTCATTTTTTTGGATAAAATATATTTCAGCAATGCCATTATTAATCCCCGTTAACAAAAAATCAAAAAAAAAAATTCCTAAAAATCGTTTGAGCCATAAGCATTCCAATTCCGCTTTAAAAGACGTAAATATAAAAAAGAGAAATGTTTAAACGCCTTTCCAATCATGTCTGAAATTTACGTAATTTATTTGTATCTAAATTTGTATCTAAAATCGTACTATTAAAAAACAAACTATAGCTATTTGACCATGTTTTCGACCCAAAGTTGCCATCTTTCAAAGGTTTTGTAGAGTATTATTCTAATCCTTTAAGATTTGTGTTAAATGTTTATTTTTAATTTGCCGTAAGTTTGTAAAACGTATGCGTATCTCAAAAAGTTTAGCTTTTTGGAAAGCTTATCTGAACAACTTTCCATATATAAAAATTAATTAATGCTTAGTTAAAAGCAAAGTTAGTTATTACATAGTTTGAAACATAAAAAACTCTTATACATAATTGTAACTAAAAAAAATGAATGTCTAAATAAAACAAAAGTAATTAATGGTGTTTGTAGCTACAAATATAAGTAAATGTAAGTATAAGGTGTTTAAGTTACATTAATATAATTGTAAATACATACATAAAATCTAAACTCAAAATTTCTTTTACTATTTTACTAACCATCATCTTTATCATCATACTCCTTACAACATTACAATTCATACTTCAATCTAACAACATCTTTAAATCATCTCTCTCAGCTATAATATCAACAATACAAACGAAATAAGTGGAATACGTATGAATTCGCCATTTCGGAATATATCAAGGAATTTTAAACGTCCAGATTTTCAAGGGTATTACTTTCATATTTTAAGTTTATGACTTTGATTTTTTTTTTTCACGCATCATTTGTTTATCTCATTTTTAATTTCGTCAGCTCATTTAGAGGCATGAAACGTAAAATAAATTTAGTTAATCGTTCGGAAAATAATTTCAGTATGGATGTTGAGGGATATAATGGCTCTGGTAGCACTGGTTTAACACAAGAAATTAATATAATGGATATTGGTTCAAGTACTCCGAAAAAACGCAAAGCAAAATCCCCTATAAGAGGAGTGTTAAAAGTTCGCTCACTATCTGACGATGAAATGCCACAATTGATGAATGAAAATATAACAAATGTGGTATTCTCTACACCGGTATCATCACAAAAATTACCCAGACGTGATGGTGGTCTATTGGGTAAACTGAAATCAACACGATTTGCTCTGCCCCTATCCATTGAAACCAAGAAGAGGGAGCAGGCGGCTGAAAAAACTTCTGGAGTGCAATATTTAAAAATGGGTCACGATGATCCGACAATGTCACCAATAAATCTGAATACAAATACGGCGCCAAAAACACCAAAAACTATTAACACACCATTTAGGACACCAAAATCAGTGCGCAGGGGTGGACGTCAGTCTAGTGAAAGAATATTGGGTACGCCCTGATTATTTGGCACCAGAGTTATTATTAAAGTGGGTAGAGTTTTCTAATGTTTATTTAAGACCTGCTAACTTATCTTTAAATAACCAAAGCTTAGTGCTTAACCATAGTTATAAATAACAAATGTATATGAAAATATCGAGCCGCGGATTCAGGGCAAGGGAAATTGGGACATTTCCTCCACCAAAATAACATTTTTCAATACAAACATTTAAAAGAGATTCCAAACCTTTCCCAGGATCCGCGCCTGAAATATCTGTGGTTAAAGTTTAAATCTGTTTATTTTTAGATAAGTTATCCGTCCTTAAACAAAGTATTTTATATTGAGATTGTTTTTTTTTAGACAAGGTCATGGTCCTGCTGTAGATTGGTGGGCACTAGGAGTTTGTTTTTATGAATTTTTAACTGGTATACCACCATTTAATGATGAAACGCCCCAAAAAGTATTTGACAACATTCTAAATAAAAGTGAGTAGAATTGTGTATTTATTACTTAACTCATTATGGACTGACTCACTGTTCTGCCATCAACCCAGTTCTTTAAAACGGCTATTTTTTTGATGGATTAAGATTAGCGACCTAAAATAACAGTTATTTATAAATTTTGATATAAAAAACAATCATATTGAAGTAAATGTCGGAGAACTGATTCAAGTATATATACAATGGTGTTCAAAACATTTGCAACTGAAATCATGGTTTAGGTAATTATAATTTTTTTGATCAAAAAGATTATTATATTATTTTACAAATACAAAAAAATTATTCACAACTTCTCAAAAATAAAAAAAAGTAATTTTAACAAAATAAGTCGATAGTGCAGTGTTCAAAACATTTGCAACTCTTAAAGTAATTAACAGGAAATACAAACAATGGTTTTACCGCTCAGTATTTTGTAGCGTAGCCATTATTTTTTATAACTTCTGAACACCTCTTAGGCATTGAGGCAATGAGCTTTTTAACATAATCGTCAGAAATTTCATTCCACTGCTTCTGCTTCTCCAACTCGACGAAAAGGTTATCACCATTTCGGAATACTTTATTGCCGATACAATCATCCGTTTTACAATCATCCACATGTTATCAATCGGGTTGAGATCGAGAGATTAAGCCGGCCACGACATGATATTAATTTCATTTTCCTGCAGCCAAACTTTTACAACCACCGCCGTGTGTTTTGGGTCGTTGTCGTTCTGGAAGGTCCATGAGAGTGTTATATCCTATTCAGCATACGGAAGCATAACTGAACTCAAAATATCTCTATAGATTGTGGCCGTCATTGTGCTAGTAATGCGGTGAATTGGGCCAATCTCATTTCCTGAAAGACACCCCCACACCATAATGTTTCCACCTCCGTGCTTCACTGTGGCGGTTGTGTATCTGGGTTATACTTTTCGCCTCGTGGTCTTCGAACATTGGCTCTTCCAACTGATCCCCGGAGGTTGAATTTAGACTCACCTGACCACAAAGGGTGCGTGCAAAGTCAAGCCGAGTTTTTTTCCGACACAAACGGTTTTTTGTACATCTATAACTTCTAAGACCATATTCTCGGGCTCTTATTTTAATGGTGGGACTATTAAAAGTTCAGTTTTAGCTTCTCTGGGAACTGCTTTGGGATATTTCGTAAAAAAAATTCTTGATTTTCCGATCTTCTCTTACAGTTGTAATACGGGGTCTTCCACCTTTATGAGTTGTGTGGATGTTACCACTAATAACAATGCAGCAAATCGTTGATTTTGGAACGGAGTACTTTATAGAAATTTCTTTTTGGGAAAGTCCATTTTGAAAATCATTTAAAACTTTTGATTTAAAATCAGAATTGTATTTATTTCCTGCCATTTTTTACAAAAATTATTCTTACGATGTTTATGCTTCCAACAGCTTATTACAACTATTAAAGAACAATAATTATAATAAATTTGTTTAAAAAATGTAACGGCCTGAATCTCATATTCAAAAGGAATGCGATTACCATTATATCCTAGCATTTGTTAATATAAATTGTTTCGTTAAGAGTAATAATGAGAGTTGCAAATGTTTTGAACACCTGCATTTTGAATACATCTATTATTATTAATATTTTTGTTGTTTTAATTTAACGGAATTAATTTTTTTTTATTTGTTTAACATAAAACAATGTATGAAGAATATGTAAAAAATAAATTTTAGTAACTAAGTGTGATTTGAAGAAAATAAATCAATGAAAACAACAAATGCGATCTCAGTTCCAAATGTTTTGACCACTACTGTATATTGTTACTTGTAGAGTAGTCTTTCATAAAATTGCGGATTTTTATTTTTTAGACCAAAAACAAGTTTTATTTTTTAGAGCAAAAATTAAAGTATTTTTTACATATCTCTAAAAGTAAAAGCAATTTTGAGCAAAGTCTGGTCCATAAGTGAAAGAAACTGGGTACTCTATTAAAATCAGAGTGACCGGAATATTTTGGATCAATGATCGGTACTCTCTCTTTATTTATTGAGTTGTGCAGTGTAATTAAAGTATTTTACCCCATCATCCCCATTTTGGCAACAATTTGAATACTACAATAACACCAATTCTCAAACGCAATAACTTTTAGACTTTAAATCGCAAAAAAATACAGTTTTGTTATTAAATTCAGCAAATCTTCAAAAAGTTTAGTTACGTTTTATACGATTAATCAGAGAAATTTATTTGAATTATTCGTTATTTGAAAATCATGTTTTTTTAAATTGTTCGTTCGAGTTTTCTTCTTGTTCGTTCAATTAATCGAATAATTTTTAATCGTGTAACAACCCTAATACTTTTAAAATTTTTTCCAAATTGGAATCCGTCATTGAAATGAAAATACTCATCTGCAATTGTCTAGGATTTATATATTATTAAAGTTTCAACTTTGGTTGCTAATATTGCCATATTTCTTTAAGATAAATATACAAAAAATTTCTTAATAATTTCCGTTACGTAAAAATGTAAAGAGAACCTATGACGTGTCCTTAATGAGTTAAAGAATATAACATTTAGAAATTGCTGTGTCTATCATCAAATAATATTTATATGCCTATTTCTTAGATATTGAATGGCCCGAAGGGGATGAAGCTTTATCATCTGGTGCCGTAGAAGCAGTTGAACTTTTACTAACTATGGATCCTACCGAAAGGCCAGCTGCCAAAGAAGTACAGCAAATGCCTTTCTTTCAATGTATCGATTGGGAAAATCTGGAAACTGCGGAACCACCATTTGTACCGAGTCCTGAAAATCCCACAGACACTGCATACTTTGAGGCACGTAATAATATGCAGCATTTGAAATTGTCAAATTTTGCTATTGAAGATTAACAACGCAGCATAATATTTCCCCTAAATTGTTTTTTGTGCTAATGCATTGTGATAAGTAAACTAACATAAATTGTTCTGTGTTTTGTTGTCCCCTAACCAACTGTTTAACCGGAAGCCAGGCTGCATCCTAGAAAACATCAACCCAACCACTCACCCAACACAAGCACGCCCTTAGGTTGCGTTTACATTACGGCCAAAATCCAGTTCAAACTGGACATATTATCGAAATCTAGTTTAAACTGGATTTCGGAGGTAAATATGTTAGTGCAGCTTTATAAAATTTTAAATCTAATTTTACTTTTATTTGTTTTTTATTTTATTTTTATTTGTTTTTATGTTATTTGTAAGCATTTATTTTCTTTTTTAGTTAAATTCTATTTTTAATAATAACACGGTGTTACAAATTTGAAAAAAAATTAATATATTGCCAAGTAAAAAAAAGTTCATATATGAGCATATATATTTTTTATATGATCATATATGGTTACATACTAGAACAATTAACCTACATTTCCATATATGGACAAATATGGTGCTATATACGTTCATACATAATCTATATTTTATTATTTTTATTATATAACTTTGTGTTGTAAAAAACTGTTTTAATAAAAAAAAGCAATATTAACCCATTAATGCCCATTTGCAACTTAAGTTGACAGCAGAGTTGTTGCAATTAAGCAGGCTCTGAAAAAAGTGAGAGTGCTCAAAAATTTTGTCTCAAAATTAAAAAAAAAACGTCTGGGCATTAATGGGTTAAGGCATGTCACAGAAAAGTATTTCGATTTTTTTCTTTCGTTTTTCAACAACAACTACATAAAATACGAAATCGATACGAAACCGAAAAAGTTTTGTACTATTTATTTCCTGTGACACCCCAGATTATTTTAAAAGAATTGTTTTTTAAATGGCAAAACATGTATTATATTATGTATTTAAGTCAGCGCAAACATTCTGTTTATTATCGCATCAGAACGATATATTTGCCGATAATGCGACATTTTAAACAACTTTAAAATAAAGTATAATACGACGAAAATAAACAATATTATAAGTTTTTTAAACAGGACCTTGGAGAAAAAAAAAAAAATGAATTATTTACAATTAAAAAAAATTGAATTTTCTATTTAATCGTAAGATTTAATTATACTCTTGTACATAAGACATTTTAAATACATTCACAAAAACTTTTTCATAAAAGTTCAGCAGTTATTTGAAAAGTTATTCCGTAAAGTTGTTTCAATGGAATATGATAGTTACATTAACAAAGAGATATATTTTCCAACTTTTCTGTCTGTTATTCGAAAAACTAAATAACCAAAAATAAAAAACGCACTTTCGGTATTAGTTAAAATATTTAGTTATAATTTTCGATTTAAAAAAAAGTTTTTTTTTATTGTATTGAGTATTGAAATAAACTAACAAAATCTATTGTTTTTACCGATTTTGTTAATTAATTTTTTAAGAGTTGAACATAAACTAAAAAAACTTATAATCTAAAATTTGTGCACTTTGTTTTAATTTAAGTAACGTTTATACTTCTATTTGCGCTTCTTAACTACTGAAACACATTTTTTACTTTGGTATGAATTTATTTGCAAAAAAAAAAAAACAAATTTAAAAAACTAACTTAACTTAACACTGAACTTAATGACATTTTAAAATGCGTTAATATTGTAGTAAGGAACGCAAAAGTAATAAACAAAAATCTAATTATTTAACTGACAAGAAAAATACAACAAATAGTGGATATTCGCTACTGATGCACTTCAATTTAAATGAAATTTTGGTATTTGGTACAAAAAAAAAAAAAAAAAATATATGAATATGAAGTCGATTAAGAATTTAAGTTATTTAAAATTCATTTAAAAAAATTATTGGATATATGTAGGTAACATTTGCAAGTTCCAAATTCGATTAATTTTTTACAACTCTTAACAAATACGTTATATAAATAAATAAATAACAACCACGAAACTTAAGTTTGGAATTATATTTGTCCATACACTTGTGCCTCCATATATCCTTTTGGATATATGGAGGCACAAGTTTTTCCATATATGTTAATAACTGATTCCTCTTTGCATCTAAGGGATTCCATATACTTCCATATTTGTCCATATATGGCTTCCTTTGCGTATATGAAATAACATATACTTACATATATGTTCATATATGAGACGCTTTTGAAAATATGAAATCACATATACCTCTTTATATGACCATATAAGATTAAAGTGTGGATACATAAAGTCTGGATACATACACTTAAATATATGACCATATATAGAAGATATGTGTCCATATTTGCCCGTATATGTAACCATATATGAGCATATATGAACATATTTGAATATATATGATCTTTTTTTATCTCGGTTAAACTTTTAAAATTACCTAGTGTAGGTTGTAAGCCTGGTTGAGTAAATCACTTAAATTTTCCGAATTTTGAATACACCCTCAAAATCTGAAGTTATCGATAAAAAAACGTTTTTTCAAGACTTCTCTCCGATCTTTATGGAAGTTGGATATGTTATAAAAAAAAATAAATAAAATAATTGACAAGTATTTATTTTAATGGCCCAACCCCACTTTTAAGAGTTAAAAGGTGGGGTCAAAATGAATACATTTTTTTATGGAAACATGTCTGTAACTTGTGAATTTGAAATTTTTTTAAACGCAGGTCTGATGTACTCGAAAGAACAAACATTTTGATACCAATGTTGCCTATGTAGTGTGTTAGGGTTGACATTTTTTTAAATATTTAAAATATGGGCTAAGAAGCTCCTCAGCAATAGTCGCATAAATGCCAAACAGTGGCGAATTTCGGAAAAGCTCAGACACCCTCTCGAATAAATTGAATAAGCATTAATATACATATTTTTTACTTTAATTTAACTATAATTCTTTAACAAAACTCAAGTTTAATTATCACTTAAAACACATTTTTTTAAATAACAAGAATACTTAAAAGTTATCGGACATGTTTCGTATACCAGTTAATACGTCTCTAAAAGCTCCTTCATTTAGTACCCCATTTGTCAAAATGTTCTCTGAAACAATTCAGTATAAACCAAAACATCGAAAAATGGGGTAATTGTTGAACCCATTTTTTAATCCCTAAACATGAGATTGGGCCGGTTAAAAAAAATGTGTATCCTTTATTTTTCTTTTCTTTATCTCATATCCAAATTTCATTCAGATCGGAGAGAACCCATCACGAGAAAAATGGAAAAATGAATGGTTACGCTTTCCAAATATATATACCTGTTTATTCTTTTAACAAACCCATGCGGAAATAATATCCAAAATATGTTTTAACTTTGGCGTCTTTTTTTGTAACGCTTTATTTGAAACCCTATTTTTCCTTAGTTTCCAAAGTTGAAAAAATTAAAAAAAATGTTATAAATTTAAAATATTTTGGCTCACATTTCCACATGGGTTTGATAAAAGTGTTACATATATATATATATATATATATAGATGTTTTTGGAAAGCTAAACTATTCGTCTTTCTAAAACCGATCAAAATTTAAAATCGGCTCCACGGACTAAAAATATTTTAGTCGTGGAGTCTTGAATAAAAGTTTTTAATCGATAACTTCAAATTTTTAGGATGTATTCCATATTCTGAAAATTTAAAAGTGATTTACTCAAGCCGGATTACAACCTACACCAGGTCGTTGTAAAAGTATATTTTCACTGTCACACTGTGCTATAATTAAATGCTTAAATTATGATTTATTTAAATGAACGCATCCATACGAATACAAGTCATAATGTATAACTTTTATAAATTTTATATTTTCCTGTTTTTAATATTTAAGTTAGTACATATATTTTTTAGTTTTAGTCTATATTCTATTTCCTTAATTGGCATTTGTTTTTTATTTTATATTCCTTTTATAGTTTAGTAACATGTATAAATTGGTAGTAAGTTTAAATTGAAAATATAAAGAACAAAAAAACTATATATTCAAAGAAAAAATTTAAATAATGTTTTTATTTCTTTTTGATCTAAACTAAAAAGCATCAGAAATGTAATTTTCTTTTCTCACACAGTTCTTAACCCTCAAACGGTATGCAGTTGCGAATTTGCACCCATGAAAATTTTAAAACGCTGCAAACTTTTTCTACAATTACCTTTAATCTTTCTCTTCTTTACGAGTCGAAATTTATGCAGAAATTGACGTTTTGTATTTCAGCTACCGATATACGATATGCCCATGAAAATACCACATTTTGACATATTCAAAAAAAATTTGGTATGTTAGGAACTTCACAAATTTACGACACTTTGAGGTAAAATATTTTCAAAAAATTTGTTTATATGAGATGAATAATCTTTTGTGAGTATGTTAGCCGATGTTTAAGCATCCTAAATCCATTCCCGTTAATCATTTATCTTTAATAATTTATCTTTATATCGGTTTTAAGTTTCAAGCAAATAAAAATTATTAAAATTACAGTTTTTGCTTAGATTAAATAAATGCTTCATAAATTTGCAGATCTCATGGCATTTATCACATTTTAAAACATATATTACATATAAAAATACACTCAAAATATTTGTATTGACATATATTAGAACTTAAAAATGCAAAAATGTGCTCTAATAAATTGATGCTAGAATTCCCCAATTGTTCTGAAACGGATAAATATCTCATCCATTTTTCGATAGGACGCATAACCAAAAACATGATACAGCATATTTCTGGTTGCCCTGCTTTTTGTATTTTAAAAAGCTGTTTGATTTCGACACCTGTTGCTTTTAAATATTAAGAAGTACAATTAAAAAAACAAAATAGTAATAACAATCTTATCATTGGTAGAAAATTGGAAATATTTAGTGATTTATAAATAAATTTAATTAAATAAACTTTTCAAATCATGGTATATATGAAATCTTAATCCTTCATAGATGTTTAATACTATGACATTTGTAAAATAAATGCATTATTTTGAATTGTAACTTTTAACGTGAAAAATGTCTTGAATTATTAAAAAAAACTTCAAAAATATTTTTTATTTTAAGATTTGTCTAACTTCAGTGGGCTCATTAAATATCATTCAAAACCATCAAAAAATTCGAATTTTTGAACTCGATCCCCTTCAATTTTAACCAAACTTGGTATGGATGGTAAGTGCCATATAAGTATGACTTAGTCGAAATTTGTAGGTAGCTCTTACGGTTGTGAAAATATCGCATTTTAAAATTTGAAAAAAAAAGATCGAAAATTTATTAAATTTAGACGAAACATTTTTATATATATAAACATATATATTCACATATAATAGCATACAATAACATATATATTCATATAAAATAATGCATGATTATATGTAAACGTTTTTACTCGGGCATTTATAATATTTTTGGTAGCGCCGCCAGATTGGCAGTCGATAGTTTTACCCACTGAGCTAGAGAGACATATAATACTTGATAGCTTAAACCGTAAGTAAATACCAACTGCTGGGTAACAGTTCGCTGCTCAAACATGTCAGCACTGGTATGAGGTTTACTGGAATCAACTTGCCATGGTTCGGGAACCAAAAAAAGTTAGTCTTTAAAGAGCTTTTATAGAAACAAAAAATCGAACCCGGAACCTTCTGACTACGATTTTTTTAAAACAAAGCAGCATAATTTTTATAAAATAACTGCTCTACCAGTGGTTAGACTTTTGAGCCGTGGGTAATTTCTGACTGGATTGTCCTGGGAAAACACTTTTTGGCATAGTGGTCTCAGCCAACTGAAATTATTGTAAAACAAATGTTGGCAAAACTCTATTTAGAAACCCTTGTAAAGTTTCCTTCAAGGGTTATATATTTACAATTCCGCGGTTAGCCAGTGCTTGATTTTGTGTACCACTGGCAGTTTGTGACTGGGTATATTAGTCTCTTTGTGTATATGGATTCAAATATACTTCCATATATGTCCATATTTGAGAACCTTTTTCAAATATAAAGGCTCATATACCTCCATACATGACCATATATCAGTACGGTTTGCATATATAGAATCACATACACTTCCATACATATGCCCATATACGCAACCATATATGTCCATGTATCAACATATTTGTACATATATGAACTTTTTTAACCGTAATGGTATTGTAGATAATTTTAAATTATAAAATATTTGTCGACGCTTGAAATTAATGATTTTATGAAATAATTGATCTCGAGGTCACTTTATTTTGTTTTATATAAAATATTCTATATTCGTCTCCAATATTTCGTTATTCATTGAATGACATCCTCAGGGATTATTGCAGAGAATATGTTTTTAAAAATATCCGGTTTGTTACAAATTCTGCATCGAACAGGTTTTCGGATTTCAAAATCGGTAAAGCAATATTTTAATAATTTAAAATTATTTACATGGAAGCTTTTAGGAGACGCTGAATGCGACGTTAACATCGGGCAGGTTAAGATTATACATATTTCTCTTTAACTTTTACATATTAAAGCGTGTATAGTTTCCCCCCCACCGTTTTAATTAAATGCAACGTCATTTTTACAGCTTCATTGTATAAAAATATAAAATTTTTTGGCCATGGTCCAATAAATAAAATAAATATTAAATATGATTGTACCGGTATATTTAAACTGTTATTGTTATTAACCGGAAAAAATGTTCTTATGGTTATATAGCAAAATTTTTATTTACGCTTTTATATTGGCAAAGATTTTGGACAACAAAACAAAAAAATGTAGTAGCCAAAATAAAAAAGAATTGAAAATATTTTGCGTTAAGGACAATAACCTTTGTATAGGCGCACAAAATATAAATTAAAGCCTTCAAAATTTTTTAAAAACTTTTAAAACTATTAATGCATACCGAAATACATTTGTTAACCGTATAATTTAACATCATTATAAGTAATTAATAAAGTTTTCTGTGAAAACCGCCCTCTTTTTAAAATGCTTTTAATAAAATGATAGTTAGTGTATTTAAGGTGTTCAAAAAATCCTTATGTATATTATTAATACATATTTTTTATACACATTAGGGGGGAATTTATTTTAAAACGAAGAGACAATTTACACGCCCAAGAAACAGAAAAGACTTTGCCCGAAGGATCATATTTGAAAACTTTGAGTTTTAAGTTTTTAGTTTAACAGAAAACTTAATTTATCTAAAAATCGGCCAACATTTATATATATTTTTTTGATTTTAGAGAAAATATTCGTTGAATATTGTTCATCGTGTGTTGTTGTCCTTATCTAAGGCTTTTGATAGTGTTGTGCATTCTAGATTGATAACTAAATTATGTAGTTATTTTAATTATTCTAAATCCGCTTGCAAACTTCTAAGCTCATATCTTGAAAATAGGTCGTAGTTCGTCTCGATTGGAGATAGGAACTCTTGTACTTTGGAGGTTACCAGTGGTGTTCCTCAATGATCGGTAATTGGTCCTATTTTATTTATGATTTATTTGAATGATTTATTTGAATGATTTTATTGATGTAATAGATAATAACTGTTTTGAAACTTTTGTATATGCAGATGATGTACAGATTTTATTTTCTGGAGAAAGACAATTCTTTGATGTTTTTGAGGCAAATATAAAATTTTACCTTGTTCAGATTGCATGGTGGATGGATACAAATGGGTTAGACATAAATCCTATCAAAACGAAGGTTATGTGCTTCGGTTTGATTCCCGCGTTTTAAGTGTATCATTGAGAGATGTTAGTATCAACTTTGTTTCTGAAATGAAGTGTTTGGGTGTTCTTGTAGATGATAAGTTACGTTCGTCGAAACACGTTGATTACGTGTGTGCTCCAGTGAATGCTACGTTAAGACGATTATGGTCTCTTGATTTTTTGTTTGCCTCTACATGTAAGGAAACGTGTAGCTAGTGCTCTTCTTATGCCCCAGTTAATTTATGCTTTGCAGGTATTTATGGGTACTGGCAGTAATATTCTTAGACGTCTTCATCTTACATTTAACCGTATAGTGAGATATGTTTACAGATTAAGGATTAGAGAACATGTCTCTCCGTTTGTGTTGGATTTTCATGGATTTTCTTTTGAGAATTTTATAAAACTGAGAATCTTGTTATTTTTTTTTTTTTTTTTTTTTTATAATTTAACCAATACTCAGGAGATGCCCCCCTACTCATGCAGTGCATTGTATTGATCAGGAAAATAAGGTATGGGAAGGAGGAAAGAGGGAGTAGTGTTTGTGGATATTTGATTTAAATTTTTCTAAATTGTAAGTAACAGGGAGGACTTCTGCGGGAAGTTTGTTCCACATACGAATCGTTCGACTAAAAAACGAATTTTCTCTGTAATGCGTTGTGCGAAACACAGGACAATCAACTACAAACGGATGTGCTCTACTAGATAAGCGAGTATTACGAATAAAAACTCGGGCTCGTGGAATAAGTTCACTTATCTCAGATGAGCATCTCCCATGGTAATATCGATAGAAAAGTGTCACACAACCCACATTCCGACGATGCTCCAATGAATCAATAGAGTTGGATACACTACTGTCATTGATAAGCTTCACCGCCCTCCCCTGAACACGGTCCAGAAGCTTCAGAATATACAGTGGAGCCCCTGCCCATATATGAGAGTTGTATTCCATTTTTAGCCGGATATAGCTGGTATAAATAGTAAGGAGATCGGATGGAGTGAAGTAAGTCTTGCACCGTTTTAGAAAACCGAGACACTTGAATGCCTCTTTCGACACTTGAAATACGTGCTTATTCCAACGGACATCACACTGTATTCTCATGTCCAGAACATCAAGAGTATCCGATTCCTCAATACCTATACACAGAAAAAATTATGGGCCAAAAAATATCTAATTAATCGATTGTTTGAATATCAATGTCAATTTAAACAATTTTTTTAATTGATTCAATTAAAAAATTTATTGAATTTTCTACTATATCCATACAGTGTTGACAACATGTAAACAAAATTTTTAAAAATTTGGCAAACTATTTTTTTATTTTATTTAGATTAAATAATCAAACAAAGGTTTAATTATATCAATATATTATTAAATTTGTAAATAAAAAAAAAAAAAAATCGCAAATGATTAACTTTTAATAAGTTGAATAGTTTACCGATTTCAAACACACGCAAAATCGTAGTTATTTCACTAGAGTTTGCAACACTCTTTTTGTTGAGATATTCGTGTACGCACGAAAACTTAATTTAGTTTCGTGTTTTATCTGTGGTAATAAAAGTGCACATGTGGATTTAAATAAACCTTATCGAAAAAGGACAATTAAACTTTTATTTTTGTAAATAATTAAAGTTTCAATAAGTATAAGTGTCATTGAACTATCATTTTAAAGTTGTGTGTGATTTTTTTAAGAAAGCAATTCAATTACAAGAAAAAGTTCATGACAAGACAAGCAAAACAAAAATTTTGTCTTTACTTTTATTTGTTTTCTTATAATAAAATTTTATATTAAAAAGCTTTAATTTTATTATAAATAAAATGTCAATTTAATTTACAAACCTACATTTCTTTTTTATTTAATTTGGGGCATATAACAATAATAAAAAAATACGAGTTTTCGATTAAAACTACCATTGTTTTCTTCTCAAGTTTCAATTAAAGTTTTAATCAATTTAACTAAACTTTTTAATTGAGGTTGTAAAGAAAAACAATAACTCTTTTAATTGATATTATTATTATTTTAATTGAAAGAGTTTTTATAAACTGTCTGCAAATTTTTTTAGTTAATACTATCATTTCAGTGGTAGGTGCAAAATCAATTAAAATATAAATTGATTCAATAAAATTTTTAATTTTTAGTTTTTTCTGTGTACCATCCATAGTTACAGATGACAATGTCAATTCCACAGCCCGTCTGTGGGTTAACATACAACATTGGGTCTTGCGTGCATTAAAATCGACCTTATTCGCGCGACCCCACTCGGAGATTGTAGAAAGGTCTTGATTGAGTGTGTCATTCATGTTCTGCCGCATGCCCTCTATCTCCAAAGAGCTTGGCCTGTGATCGAATGAAAATGAATAACAATGTTGCTGTCATCTGCAAAAGAGTAGATAGGATTGAAGGTCTGACCAAGAAGGTCATTAATAAAAATAAGAAAAAGGGTAGGAGAAAGAACAGAACCTTGCGGTACCCCTGAATTTAGCTGAAACTCGTTTGATGAGACCCCATCTAAAACAACACGTATAGTACGGTCTCTGAGAAAACTCGTTATAAATCGAGAGAAGACATAACCGACACCAAAAGCAACTAGCTTAGTCACGAGTGCCCCGTGCCACACACGATCGAACGTCTTAGAAATATCTAGAGCAACCACTTTACTCTCACCAAAGCGGTGGATTTACCGGCTCCAACGTTCCGATAGAAACGCCAACAGGTCTCCCGTAGATCGACCACTACGGAAGCCATACTGTCGGTCATTTAAAAGTGAATTGATCTCTAAATATTTCACAAGATGGTGGTTAACCATGGTCTCCATCACTTTGGAGAGCGCAGAGCAAATTGCGATTGGGCGGTAATTTTCAGGGTTGTTAGCCGCACCCTTTTTAGGGATAGTCTGGACATTGGCCACCTTCCAGCATGAGGGGAAGATTCCCGCACGGTACGAAGAGCTGAAAAGTTTTGCCAATGGACGTGCCAATGAAATGAAATATTTCAATATTTTTATGTTAAAATTACATGGCTTATGAGGAATTTTATTACACACACAGAGAAAAATTTAGCTATTTGATAACTGAAATTCGGTTACTACGACTCAAATTCGATTGTTAGGAATTTCAACTGTTTGGCACAACTTACCATTAGTTTTCACAACAAAGTTCGGTTATTTCAACTGAACTTTAGTTGCAACACCAAAAATATTCAGAAATCTAATGTAAATACCGTTGTATGTACTAACTAATTTCATAAGTTGTTACCACTAAAATACGCATTTCAATTCGGTTAGCACTTTATTTCTCTGTGTGCGTGTATTATTGATTACTCATACGTCATATAGTTTTAACATATTAAAATATTGAAGAGGACATTATTCAACAACTATTATCTTAAAAACAAATACGAGTTACACAATGAAACTTTCTGGGTCGAAAGAAAAATATCTAAACAAATCAAACAAACAATTGTCAAATTCAGTTAATTAATTATAAATAATATAGTGGAATGTACCCTAATGTGGAACTACACCTGGTGTTAAGGCTATATAAAATTAACTAAGTGGAATATTCCAAATCCGAATACATCAGCTTATAGGCCAGCTCTTTGGGCATTTTTCGGTGGATAACTTTAAAAAAGTTATATTACTTTAAAAAAGTTATATAACATTGATTACACTGTACAACACAAAAATAAATTACAAGGTCCGACCTATAAATTTTGATAGAAGAGACAAAAAAAAAAAAAATACACGTGTATCGGCGTTTGAAAGTTTACATCTGGGTTTCATTTTAGGGGGAGGTAAAGTTTCCCCAAATGCAAATTTTGTATTGTCAATCGGCAAAGAAAATCGAGATTACGTTTAAAGTATATGGTGTATTCAGTAAATTTATGTAAAATGTTACGGAGGACATTTTTGTAGAACATGTTAACTCCTCAAGCTAAGGGTATTTTTTTGTCCTTCTTTTATAAAAGAGCAAAAAACACTTAAAACAGGGATTAAAGGGGTTAAAGTGTTAAAATTTTCCTATAAGTCCCTGAAAACACCAAAATCAAACATTTTGGTAGAATATGTTAACCTTCTAACTCATCAAGGTAAGGGTCTTTTTTGTCCTTCTTTTAAAAAAGATCAAGCACCATTAAAATTAATTCCCTGATTAAGGGGTTAAAATGTTCCGCAAAAATATTCGGCGTGAAATGTTCTATCAGACCCTGAATACACCAAAATCTGAATACACTCAAATCACAAAACAAATTATGTACACAATATATGCACCGCAAAGTGACACGTTTTCAGTACAGTAAGAAATAAAGCACTTGATTTTTGTTTTGATTTTTGTTTGTTTTTGTTGTAATGTAACGGAGATCAGCTAAAGAACATCTGGCAATCTATCAAAATTTATAGGTCGGACCTTGTAATTTTTTTTTGTGTTGTACAGTGTAATGAAGTGGAATTGCCTAAAAAAGAGCTAAAAAAATCTAATTAATGAATACTTCCTATCCAAATTTGCTATCGAATAGATAGAATAATAGAGATATTACTGATTTTTAGTAAAATTTTAACCTTTTTTTCATGCTAAATTTTTTGGTACTTTAAAATAAAATTCTTAATAAATGCGAAATTAACCCTACGCTCTCTTTTTTGTGTGTTATTTCTGACTTTCTGGTTGAATTTTCCGTTTTTGTGTACTCAGGGACTTATAGTAAAATTTGCCGTCGAATATTTTTGCGAAACATTTTAAACCCCTTAACTCCCTGTTTTAATTGTGTTTTTGCTCTTATTTAAAAGAAGAAAAAAGACCTTACCTTGACCCTCTAATTAACATATTCTACAAAAAATGTTCTCCATAACATTTTATATAAATTTGCTGAACACACTATATACTTTAAACGTAAGCTTTACTCGGTTTTCTATGCCGATTGACAATACAAAATTTGCATTTGGGGGAAACTTTAGCTCCCCCTAAAATGAAACCCATATGTAAACTTTCCAAACGCCGATACACGTGTCTTTTTTTTTGTCTCTTCTATCAAAATTTATAGGTCGGACCTTGTAATTTTGGGAAAAATTTGATTTTGTTGGACAGTGTTATTTATTGGATCCTATCTAATTAGATATTATACCATATATTTTTTTTTACTCGGGAAGCTCTATTTTAAAAGAAAAAAGATGAAATGAGCAAAATTTTTTAAAAAAAAACCAAAAAGTAATTAACATTTACAAAATAAATAAAAAACTAAAAAAATCGTAAATTTTAGGCATTTCCCTATACAAAAATTACTACGTTTTGTACGTGTTAGATATGAGATTGCACCGCTACAAAAAATTTGTATTTAATAATTTTCTCTCCTCTATCCCATATCCAAATTTAAGCTAAATCTGTGGTTCACCCTATCGAGGAAAGTACCCTGTTGAAAAGGTACCTATCACAGCACACGTTACGTGATCGGTTCATTGCGATAGGGACCGGGCACGTGACCGGTTTTTTATATGAAAGGTACCGATCACTACCATGGGCTTGTAATAGGATGACCCCTTCCTAGGACAACCAAATGCGACATGACTTATACTTTTACTTTTAACCTTGGTCACGTGGTAGGTACTTTAGAAACTGATCCTCTTTTCACCTTTCACTTGGTAGATATTTTACGAACCGGTCCCATTTTCACGTATCAATGCCCCTTTTTCCCCGCATGGTATGTTCTCTAAGTTCAAGAAAAAGCGTTACCCTTAATACATTTGGGCATATTTTGGAAACATACGAACTCATCAAGTAACCAAAGTTGTTAAGTTGTCATTTAACTGCACTTTGTGCGACACAATTACACGTCAACAGCACGCGTACACACTTCATCATCAGCAACAAAAAAATAACCAAACAGAAACAGTTAAACAACCAACCAACTATCAAGCAAGCAATCCAGCCAAGCAGGCAGACATACAACCGACTCTAGCAAGGAAACCAGGAAGGCACGGACATGCATATAATAAAAACATACAAGTACAACAGGATATAATAACACATACCGATTGTATCAAAAAAACACAATAACATCAACCAACGTTGTCGTGTCGTATAGTGTCTCCTCCATACATTCACGTACAAAACCAAAAAAATATTGTTAAACCTGCGTTCATATCCGTTTTACTTGTTTTTATTTGTTTTTCGTGCCAGTAATTTTATTATTTTTTTTTTTTTTTTTGAATCTGTAAAGTTTGGTTTTATTCTTTGGAGGGCCTTTCGAAGCCATCAAAGTGCTGGTGCAGTATATTAAAGGAAGAAGTATAAACAACAACAATACAAAATGGTCGATGTTAAATCCACTTCGAACGCCGCATGGTGGATAAAAAATCCCAAAGAACTTGAAAGGCGTACACAACCCTTGGGTGGCAAGATGTGTCGGGATATGACAGATTTATTTCGCAATATATCCTTGCATGGCTTCAACAAACTTCTTGATGCTGAATTGTGTTTATATGAAAAGTACGTATACGTTGACTAGTAATAAATGTATGAATTTACATATAAAAGTTTTTCAAAATTACTTGGATTTGTTAAAAATTTTAATAAACAAGTAATTTGATTTTTTTTTTTTTTTTGATCGGGAATTTGTTTCCAACTTTGCTTTTGTTAGAGAATAATCATTTAAAAATAATTAATTTTTTCGTAAAAAGTTCTGACTATTTAAGTATGTATACCGGATTCCAGCTTTTCTATTTTTTAACTTTTCCGATCGTATTCAAATTTGTGCACCAACATAATAACACTAGAATGACTGGACCAGCCATTTTGACTGATTGGGCATCTTTGATTAAAAACTAAAAATATTTCTTCACACTTATTCCAGATATTATTAATGGCTTTTGTTACAATTAAAATTAAGTAGCGTACCAATTCCACATAAACAATTTTATTAAATTTCTCTTACAAGGGAGATAACCGGACCGGAACTAGCTGATTTTAATGAGTTTTGGATATGTGGTAAAGGAGCAACAAATAAGAGACTTTTTTTAAGCTGCTTTTTATCTCACGTTAAAGGGTTAAAGGTAAGGGTAAAGGGTAAGGGTTAAAAATAGCGTTAAAAATTCGTTCGTTTTAGAATGAAAACTTCCCAGCCAGAAAAATACGAACGGCAAAGCATTGTCCCAGTGCTTTCAACGGTGGTATGAGCGTTGGATATCTGAAGACTTAAGTGCTTTGCCAACCCCAAAATGATAACACCGGGCAGGGCTTGGCCGTTCCTTTTTTAAAACGTTGGCAAAGCACTGGCAATGAGCGCTTTGCCAGTACCAAACCCATTATTTTAAAACGTTGGCAAAGCGTTGGTAGAACAACCAATAAAGTGCTTTTTTAATAATATAATAAGTGCTTTGCCAACCCCAAAATGATAACACCGGGCAGGGCTTGGACGTTTCTTTTTTAAAACGTTGGCAAAGCACTGGCAATAAGCGCTTTGCCAGTACCAAAACCAAAAACGACCAATAAAGTCCTACTTAATAATTCACTTCAGTAAAGAGTTGTATTATTTCTTATTGTATGATTTTTGTTATTTGAATAGAAATAACAATAGGCTTGCTTCAGCTAAGTTAATTACAAAATAACTGAATATTTTTTTATCAAATTATTTTTGTGATAAGTTAGCACGATTTTTTACTACAATATTACTAAAGAAAGAAATTTGAAAATAAATTTTTTAACTAAAATTTTAGTACAAAAACTATACATTGTGCTGACTATAATAGGAGACCTTAATATTCTTAACTTCAAATCATAAATTGCAATTTTTTTTGTGCCACTGTTGTTATTAAATTTTGTAAATAAGTACTGGCAATGCACTTTTTGCCAATGTTGGGAAAGCGTTCTAAGTCAGTACTGTGCCAGTGCTTTTTTATTTTTACGGTTGTAAATTTTGTAAATCAAGTACTGGCAAAGCACTTTTTACGAACATTGGCAGAGCGTTCCAAGCCAGAGCTGTGCCAGTGCTTTTATTATTTTTACTGTTGTAAATTTTGTTAATTAAGCACTGGCAAAGCACTTTTTACCAACGTTGGCAGAGCGTTGTAAATCAGTGCTTTGCTAGCACTTTATTTGTTGGATCATTGGCAAATAGTGCTCTGCCAGGGCTTGATTTTTCAGACCATTGGCAATTTCTGGCTGGGTTGTCTTTCGTTTACAAAAACTCGATTTATTTTTACACAAGGGTAAAGTACTTAAGAAAACAAAAGTTTTAATATCTATATATGGTAGGTCCATGCGGCGGAAATATGGCAAATATTGTTGACATATTTTTCAATTATTTTAAATATACACTTAGAGAACTTCTGCTGTAAATATTTGTAATTGTTTGAGTAGTAATACAGTAGTCTTTATTTTTAAGTGAAACACAGTCATTTGTAGAAGAAAGTTAATTTTTTACTACATATAAAAAACAAACCACATCAAATTACTGTATTATGATTTACATTAATTTTGTGCAATAGTTTTTTTTTTTTTTTGTTTTAAATAAAACAAATAAATGTTAGTTTATTTTTTACTGCATATGTGATTAATTTTTACTAGAATTGTTGTTCATTGTGTGAACAGTAAAAAACAAATGACAATGTTAATTGAATTTACTGAAATGTAAGTCGTCCTTTCTTTAAGTGAAATTTCATTTGTTTTTAACTGCATTTGCGGTGGTCTTTGCCTACATAGTATTCTAAGTGTAGAGAAAAAAGGCTCTTCAGGAAAAGTCGCATAAAACTCGAACATTTTCGATTATCTGCAAAAGGTCAGACACCCCCTCGATTAAATTAAATAGGCGTCCCTACACTCAAAAAAATTTAATTTTTAATTATATTTAATTTTTTCGCTGATTTCACGAATATATTGATTTTGTGAATATTAAAAAAAATATATAAATAAAACAAACAATAAATTAAATAAACGAATTTTGAAAATTTACTAAATGAGCGATATTTTGATAAATTTGAAAATTGATAATGCAGTCAAAAATAAAATATAATATACGCTTTGGTGCGACGCTACGAAACAATAAATGCCAGTCACAGGTAGTTGTTTTCACAGACAATAATGATCCAGAAAAATTGGTGTATTTTTATATTGTTTTCCAAATGTGTATAACTGCCTACAAAAATAAAATGAAAAATATTTATAATTTGTGCTTATTAAAAAAATAATTGCTGAAAGTGATAGTTACCAAAATGTTATTAAAATTAAGTGGCACTTACTAATTTTTTCTTTTAATTTCATTGTACTAATATTTTAACAAAACGGTTTTAAATCGCATTTTACAACAATTCTACTAAAATATAGTAAAGGCTACTTATTTTTTCTACTAATTTCATTATACTAATTTTATTAAAATTTAGTAATTTTTTTTTTTTTTTTGTTGATTTTAGCAAACCGTGTTTAAATTGCATTTTACAACAATTTTACTTAAATTTACTAGTGGCTACTAATAATTTCTACTAATTTCATTGTACTACAGTTCAACAGACATGTTTTGGTAAATTTAGCAAAAAATGCCGCAAGGCCTAAACTAGTTAAATTTCCTGTAATAAAACTCTACAAAAAACTATCTACAAAAAAATTATGATACTCAAAAAAAGTGTGTGAACGACACGTTTGTATATGTGTACATTGGTGTATGCACTTGTTTTGTTTGTAAACTACAAACGCATTTGGTATTTTATACAAAAACTTTTCTATAAGAAAAAATAATTTGAGAATTATGTCTAAAATAAAATATCTATTTATATATTTAAAAATCAATTAAAATATTAATTGATTTAATTCAATAATTGTTTAGAAACAAATTTAATTTAATTCAAATCAAATCTTTTATTAGATATTTTAGGTTGATATTTTTTTCTGTGTACATACTAGGGATGCCAATCGAGATTGTTATTTAAAAAATCCCTGGATTCAGAATTTTGCAAATGTCGATCCCGAAATCCCTAGATTTTTTGGGATTCTGGTCAGGGTTGTCAGATTTATTTTACCGTTTTTCGCCTAACATTTTTTGCTTAATTTTTGCATTAAAAAAGTCGCAAAAAATCACCAAAACACTTTTTAAAACCACTAAAAATTGCGTTTTGCCGATTTAATAACAAAATTAAATAAAAACTAACAATTTCGGGTAGAAATTTTAAGTAATCTTATTATAATTTTATAATTTACTAACAACGGGCTTGTTATCAAAAATATTTTAGGAAATCACTTGATGATAATTCTATTTAGTTCACAATAGTCTTTACATTTTTACAAAGAAGGAGCTTTAAAAATAGCACAAATTAAAAAAAATTCTTCACTCAAAAAGTTGCGTAAAGCAGAGTAGCAATATGTAGTACATATACAATGTAAATTTATATTTTGACAGAATGTATCAAGTTTTTGAATAACTTATGCAAAATATCATATTCTATCCATATATTTAGAATCTAAGAATCTAAGTTTTATACATCTAAATTTTATATGTATAAAACTGCAAAAAAAAAAACAAATCGCCCGTCGCCATTTCAAAATTTTATTCGCTAAACGAGTTTGAAAATCGCAATGTTTGGCGAGAAATCACTATATCTGACAACCCTGAATCTGGTATTTGTTTATGTTAACAAAAAACTCGATAACCTCAACAAAACCATTCAATCGGCAACAAATTCAATTGTACGTTCAGTACGAATATGTTTTATCCGTGCACCTTTTGCATCTGATAAGTTATTTAATACTTTTTTCTAATGAAATTACGATATAAAGGGAGTTAAGAGGTATAAAACTTTGAAATGGAATAAAACAAAGATGAATTTTTTAAATTGACATGAAATTTACTTTATTCAAAAGATAATCTTCTGGCATTATAATTTAAATATGACTTCTGGCATAAGACCGCCATGGCTGGCTAGAACGTAGTCGATGACTTTTTAAAACATTTGTGGCCGTATATTGGCAATAACGCGGCGAATGTTGTCCTCCAAGTGGTAAATCGTTTCGGGATTATCGGCGTAGACTAGCGACTTCACATATCCCCACAGAAAATAGTCCAGCGGCGTTAAATCGCACGATCTTGGAGGCCAATTCAAGGGTTCGAAACGTGATACTGTGCGGTTACCAATCGTTTCCTTCAATAAATCAATTGTGGCACGAGCTGTGTGACATGTTGCATCGTCTTGTTGAAACCACATCTCCTGCACATCATGGTTGTTCAATTGATGAACGAAAAATTCAGTAATCATGGCCTGATTGAGGTCATCCTCTACGCTGCGTTTCACAGTGCTGCGTTTCACAGTGCTGCGTTTCACAGTGCTTCATACATTTCTTGGTAAAAAGTATAAGGAGCGCTCGTAGAACATTGAAATTTGGCCCAAAGCCTTTCATTAACTCAATTAAGAAAAATTTCATCAAAATTGACCACGCCCATCGCCCCCACGCCCATATAACCCGAAAATATTTTTTCTCCCCAAAATTTGTATTTCTCCACCAAGCAACTTGAAACTTGGCACAAGTGTTCAATGTTAAAAAGTTGAGATATCTGCAAAGTTCAATGGAAATCGACCATGCCCATCGCCCCTCGCCTATATAACCCGACAAAATTTTTTCGCCCAAATTTTTTTTTCCTCACTAAAAAACTTTATACTTGGCATAAGTGATCAGTGTTATAAAGTTGAGATATCTGCAAAGTTTAATGAAAATCGACCACGCTTATCGCCCCTCGCCCATATAACCCATAAAACACATGGCCCTAAAAGTATACACCATTTTATATTGTGTTTCATTGAATTACTGAAATGAAATTTCGTGTGACTTTTTTTATAAAATTTATTATTTTTTTTTAACATAAGCAAATATTATCCGAATTTTATTTATTAAATCAAAAGAATACACTCCCACCTTTAATTTTTTTGCAACCAGAACACGATAGAGCACACCGTTTTTTTTTTTTTTTTTTGTCCAAGAAATACTAAAAACACTGAATAATTGAGTGCCATCATAAAAACCTGAATATTTTTTAAACTATTATTGTTATCCATTATTTTTTTTTTTTAAATTAATGTTGAAATCCTATATTTTTTAAATATACTTACATCAAAAAGATATGATAAAAAGAAATTATGTACCCGGACCATTGATATGTATGAAAATCTCAGGCAGTTACTGCAGAGTTTCGTTTAAGTGACTTTGCCGCGTTATTTTGGACAAAAAATTATTTTTTTGAAAAAAAATAATGATGCATTTCTCTTAATTAAACAATTCTCTACAAAATTGCATCATTACATTTTTTATATTTTACACTCGAAAAACGGACTTTTTGCCAGAAGCAATGACATCTTCTGCACGCACTGTACGACGTCTCTGTGGATGCATATTAGCATTTAGAGTAAACGGGGTGCGAACACGTTCCATAGTTAATCGATTATGTTGACCATAAAATGGACATAGTGCGCGATATAGAATAGAATAGAACCATGATTTTGAAAATAAATTTGTACAATTTTGAAGCGTTGTTTAGGCGTCAGTCTATTCATGTTGAAATGCCGAACCAAACTTAACATAAATCACTTAACAGCTGACAAAATGGCCGCCAGTTAAAAAAGTGTTGCTTATACCTGTATAAAAAACACCATTTATAAAAATATTTAAGAAAATGTGGCACAATAATTTTGTCCGCCTAATCTAGCTGGACAAAATTATTTTATAACAATTATTTATATTTTTCGGGTCGATGAGCGCGAAAAAATTATTTATAAAACTCCACTCAAAGTTTTAATATCAACTAGCAAATTTGCATTGAAAATATCTAATGGAACTATCTTCTAAAATCTTCAAATTTCTTCAAATACACGAATTTCGGCCAAGTTCGGCGGAAGCCGAATACTCGGTCGGACACTACTGAATTGTTTTTCTTATTAACCAGTTCCTGATTTTGTTTGTCTTATTTTTTATTATTTACTTACAGATTCATTTGGTTGTGTTTCCAGGTGACAACAATTGCTGTTTTAATCACAATATTGACATACACTTGGGATCAATTTGTTCTTAAATCATTTGTCGTTAATTTACATGATCCCCTTTATCGCATTGAGAATATGCCGTTTCCGGCCGTATCAATATGTTCGAATAATCGTATATCACGTCAAGCGGCGGAAAAATATGCAAATGAATTGTAAGTACATAAATAATATAGTGAAACCTTTTTATAACGAAAACTTTCAGTATTTGACACGGACAATTTTTTAGGAATTAAAACTAAATTTAAGAGTAAAATTATTACCCAATAATGAACATCTCCCATTAATGGAAAAATTGTATGCTATAGTCGCAGTAAGGTATGGGAAGTTTTCACTGTAGTAGTATATTAACCCTTTCACTACCCTTGTTCACCACGGTAATGCACCATTGATAATGCAGTAAAGCTTTATATTTTGGTTTAAATATGTTCATTAGGATCTTGGTTATTAAAAAAAAAATCATTTTATGCATAAACTGCTCATCATCGCAATATAGTCGCATTATTTGTCAACAAAGTCCGATTTTGTTAATCTGCCTTTATCTCCGAAAAGAGGGTCGCTTGGTGTATTTCCTAAAATAAATAAGCTAAAATGATACTAATGATATTAAAAGAAAGTAAAGACGACAGCAATTATAGTGAAAAACATGTGAAACACTAACATTTCATCAAATTTAACTAACATTTGTTTTTACTGTTCAAAAAATGACTAACAATTGTAATAAAAATGAACATCATATGTTAGTAAAAAATAAACAAACATTTGTGCGCCCCGGTAGGCTAGTTGGTAGCGTGCTGGCTTATCAGTGCGGGGGTCGTGGGTTCGATTCCCACCAAAAGCACTGGTCTGTTTTCGCTACAACGCGCCGAAGGCCATAGTAGCTAGTGCTCGGTTAGGGTAATAGTATATAATTTGTAATTATATGATTATTAATTAATAAAAAAAAAAAAAAAAAAATATGTACCCTTCTAAAATGTATATAAATATATACATTATTTCTTAACTTCATTTTTTTTATTAGAAAAAAAAATAGATAGGAATTTGGTTTTTTTAAATTAGCGAATTTGGAAGTTAGCTCATAGCTCATATAGCTCATAGCATTTGGAAGTTAGCTTTGCGTATCTAATATCTATAAGTAATCCCCTTTTCAGCCATTAAAACTAAGCGGGCCATAATGATAATTTTTTTTTTGCGATTAGCTAAAAATATTTGCAACACTCAAATATATTTTTTGCGTCTCTGATATCTGAAAGTGATACTCTTTTGAACGATGTGAATATCTTAAAAATAAAACTAAGTACTTGAGTATGCAAATTTGGTTTTTCGTGATTTGAGAAAAATATTTGCACTACGCAAATATTTTTTTCACGTTTCTGATATCTACAAGTGATTCTCTTTTCAACCATGTGCAAAACTTATATAAAAACATAGCGGTTAAGTATGCGAATTTGGTTTTTTGCGATTTGCGAAAAAACTTTGCACTACGCAAATACATTTTTCCACGGTTCTGATATCTATAAGTGATTCTCTTTTCAACCATGTGCAGAACTTATTAAAAAACTTAGCGGTTGAGTATGCGAACTCGGTTTTTTGCGATTTGCGAAAAATATTTGCACTACGCAAATATGTTTTTTCACGTTTCTGATATCTACAAGTAATCCTCTTTTCAACCATGTGCATAACTTGTATAAAAACTTAGCGGTTTAGTTGATGCCGCAAAATGTACTAGGCCCACCCCACTGTGCAATGTGCCAAGTATCACTTCAGCAAGAAATTCGAGCTCAAATTGTAAACGTTTTTAAAATTGATTACTGAAGCATAATTTTTTTATTTAATACACTTATAATTGTGAGACATAAAAGAAGTTTTTTGTTTTGGATGGCGTTAACCTGTCCTACGGTGATGTCAAAAACGAACAAAATTTTCCTAGAGATGATTCTTAACAATGTTTAGGTAGCGCGCAAAATTGAAAAATTTTTTAATTTCATTTTTTTTTTTCCTTTTTTCTCCTGTTCAGGTGCATATTTAGCAAACCCAATTCCCAGGAAGTTTATATGTTCTAGAAATTTGTTTATTGAGATCTTAGGTAAATTTTTGTAGTTGATTGTTTCCTTGAATTTGAACGGTTTGCTACCTATGGACCTGAACACGGGAAAAAAGGTAAAAAAAATCGTTTTTATTTAAGTTTTTTGTGATTTTGATCTGGAAGGTGAAGTTTTTTTGATTTTATATGTTCGCAATTTTTGTTCTTTATGACAAGAGCTACAACTTTGCAATAGAGAGTAAATCGAAATTCTGAACGGTTTGCAAGATATGAGCCTGAGAAAATGATCACTTTTTTGCGAAAATGATACCGAGGCCCCAAATCTTTGGCGGCCCATAAACAAAAAATGAGATGACTTTGGGAAAAATTGGGAGACACGGGTCTTTTTTTTTAGTCTTTTATCACGTAGTGGTGTCCGTATATGGTTATTTTTTTTCGTGTTGCACTGTGTAATACAACTTAATATATAATTATATATAACATTAAATGATGTAAGATATAATTATGTAAGATTCCATATATGTCACAAGATTAAAAATATAGTTTAAGTGAGATATGATTATATTGGTCCAACATCATATATATTTTCTATGCGTTTAAGAAATAGTTATATTGTGTTATGTGATTAAACAGATCCAATTTTTATCTCAAAACATCTTATTCGATCTACCAAAAATATTACTGCATACCTCAATTGTGGGATAACGTTGTATAACATTAAATATCGATCTCTGTCAAATGAGATCTTATTTTGTATTTAAGATATAACTTTTTTTTTGATCGGTAAGCTACAAATTTTACATATCAATATACTTTATATATCATTATATGTAGTATGTATGTTGTAAACAATACAAAATAGACTAAAAATGGGGTAATTTTCTACCCATCTGTCCGCTAAAGAAATATACGAGTACCTTAGTTTTTTGTGTTCTATTATATATCTGAATTTGATTAACACCGGGAGATTCTTTTTGTTATTGCTGACAAAAAATTCTTCGGAACCCTTTAGTCTTTCAGAAGTTAATTAATTTTCTTAAATAAAAATAATCCAAAAATTTGGTAGCAAGTTTTTAAAATCCCAACAATTGATATACAGTTTGCGAAATAACCAAAGCATACACTCAAAAATAAGTTAGTAGAAATATTAGTAAAACGTTGTGTAAATCAAGTATACTATTTGTCAGCAAATTTTTTTTGCTGAAATTGAGTTTCTGCTAAAATTTTAGTTATACTTATTCAGCACTTAACAATTTTGAACTAATGTTTTACTAATATTTTACAAATGTTTTACTAATTTATTTTGCTAAAAAAAACTTGTGCTAATAAGCACATTAATAGAGAGTTCAAAAACCAGATTGAAAGATATACGCAGAGTGAACTAGATGTGGCGGCATGTCAAGATGTAGTAGAGACGAGGAAAATGATACTAAAAAGTAAAACTCTTCTCAGACATTTAAAAAAATCAACCATGGATGATTTTTTATACAAAATGGCGCCAACAATATGTATTCATATAAAATGTTGATCTAATCAACGCAAATATTGTGTTGATTCCGGCATGTCAAAGAAATTGATTATGAATTAAATTAAAGACAAAATAAAATATTTAAATTAATAAGAATAAAATGTGTATTTGTAACCTAAATTTGTATAGTGGTAATTTATGGATTGTGATATGACGTTCCAAATACTTGTGCGCAAGTTTCCGCGCGGAGCAGTTGCAGCCATTTTTTCGATAAAATTTCCAAATTTTTTTAAAATTTCTTAGAATCTTTATCGTTGATCTATAAATTTATGTGTGAGATTTTTTTTTGGTCGGTTTTAGATCATGACAAATTTTTCTCTAAATTAACAGAAAAATTATAATTTTTATATGATAATTTACTTTGACTATTAGAAAAAAACATTAGAGAAAAGAACTGCCATTTAAAGTTTTAACTGAAAGTTAAACTGGCAACTATGATAATGACTAGAGAAAAAACAAACACTCTATAAATAGAAATCGTTCGTGGTAAATTTCATTCTAACTCAACACACAGAGTAATGTGGGATTTAAAGTTACCCAATTTCTTTAACATGTGAGTTAAATAGATGATATTTACGATTAACACTAAATGGCACGAAGAATGTTGATGAAGACCGTAGTGGGTCAGAAAATGCATTCCATTCATGCTAGAGTCTAATAACTTTTTCTGTGTTTTTTTCTAATAGTCAAAGTAAATTATCATATAAAAATTATAATTTTTCTGTTAATTTAGAGAAAAATTTGTCATGATCTAAAACCGACCAAAAAAAAATCTCACACATAAATTTATAGATCAACGATAAAAATTCACTATTAAACCACTCACCAGGTACAGTGTAAAAATCGTTTAATGTATATGCTCGACATATGTGTTAATGAAAAATCTTTAATGTTTGTTGATATGCTTTGCTAATGTAGAAGGATAGTATATGATGACATTAGAGAAAAGAACTGCCATTTAAAGTTTTAACTGAAAGTTAAACTGGCAACTATGATAATGACTAGAGAAAAAACAAACACTCTATAAATAGAAATCGTTCGTGGTAAATTTCATTCTAACTCAACACACAGAGTAATGTGGGATTTAAAGTTACCCAATTTCTTTAACATGTGAGTTAAATAGATGATATTTACGATTAACACTAAATGGCACGAAGAATGTTGATGAAGACCGTAGTGGGTCAGAAAATGCATTCCATTCATGCTAGTGTCTAATAACTTTTTCTGTGTTTTTTTCTAATAGTCAAAGTAAATTATCATATAAAAATTATAATTTTTCTGTTAATTTAGAGAAAAATTTGTCATGATCTAAAACCGACCAAAAAAAAATCTCACATTTCTTAGAATCTTCATATATTATCAATAATATTATATAAAATGCCGTAGTCAATGATTTAAATAAAAAGTTCTTCTTGGGGTTTATTTCCCAGCTTATAAATTTTCAAAGTGGTTTGCTTTTAGATTAACCCTTAAAAACTCACTGTACCTTTAAATAATCGATCTTGAAAAAAAAATCTGAAAAAATGTTGAAATCTGAGAAAGTGTTGAAATGAAAAAATGCTGGGGTTGGAAAATATGTGGCTCGGTCATACATTTGGCTACTCTAGGGGCACTCTTGGAAGAGTTAGAGCGGTTATATCAAATTTTATAAAACTTTAGTTTTGTATGGGAGCCTCCTTAGGGATAGCGTGAATGTATCTTTTGAGAAAATGTTGGTTTTGAAAAAACGTTGGCAGTCGGTCATACATTTGTCTCCTCTAGGGGCACCCTTGAAAGAGTTAGAGCGGTTGGAGCAAATTTTATAAAACTTTGTATGAGAGCCTCTTTAGGGAGTGGAGATAGGTTAGGGTTGAAAAAATATTAGAAGTTGGTTATACATTTGACATCATTGGGACAGTTCATGCGGTTGTAGAAATTTTTTTAAAATGTTATTTTTGTATGGGAGTCTCTTAGGGAGTTTAGATAGGGTGTAGATATGTTTAGAAAAATTAATAGGGGATTGAATATTTAACTAGCTGAAATCAAATAGACTTTTTGCTGTATCTAAGTTATATAAAAACATCTAAAAAACATCTAAAAAACTAATAAGAAGACTGCTAAAACTATGTATATTTAAAAAAAATGGTGAAATAATAAAATATTTTCGATGTTTTATTATTTAAAAACTTAATTTTAACAAAAAAAATTTACCAAATTTTTTACTAACTTCTTTTTTTGAGTGTATAAATGTAAAAATTTAGAAAAACTTACTTACTCTTACTTTGTCTACTTTTAAGATAAATTACCAGCCCATAGTTCTTAAAAACGTTGTGTATTTCACTTAACAAAAACTGATAAGTTTAAGTACTTAATATATAATTTCATTACCACTCGATTTTTAAAATCGATATCGAAATTAAAGCTAAATAAATAGGCTTTCCAACAACCAAAAAAAAAAACACATAGTTATTTCACAGCATTCTCGGAAAATGTACCACTGTGCGCCGTTAAAGATAAATAATTACCGCGGATGGATGGCGGAACATCGGCTAACACATACACAAAAAAGTTGATTGATATCATACAAAAATATGAGAATATTTTGCCTCAAATTGTCGTAAACTTTTTCAATTCCTCATATACATATTCATAATTTTTCAAGTTATTAGTTTTTACTATTTTAGCGTATTGAATATGGAATTATGAAAGAAATTTTTGTGAATTAACTGAATGAATAGCACTCAAACTATGCGTTTTAATCAGTGTTTCCAACAAACCGACTTTTTGAGAAACCGATTTTTTGTTAATCGAATGTGAATAAAACCGGTTAATCGGTTAAACACCCTTAATTAAATCAGCATTTTTCTTATTAAAAAAATGTACAAAATGCTTGTAAAAATATGATTTATTTGGTTTATTATTCATGAAAAACACTTTCTTTTTCTTAAGTGCCATAGCGAATGGTTAGACAATTGTAGAAATTGTAATTTGGCGATCTTTCGGCATGGTTCCAAAGTAACCGCAAAGCCATTAGATATAATTAAAGATATTTGAAAAGTCCTTAAATATAAAAACTTTTCGGATTTTTTTTTTCTGCACAAACTGTGATAGCTAAGGAATTGAGTTAAGTGACTTATTAACGTTTCATTAAGATATAAGTTTAATTACGATTTGAGGCCTTTAAAATTTTAACTGTAAAAAACCTTAATATGGAAAAAATAAAGAAAATATTTTTGAAGAGGAAATCTAGTACCCTACCAGCTATTAATTTTATAGTCGAATCTTCAAAGTCGAATAACGACATGCGTTGTATAAGAAACGAATTTAAAAAGTTTTGATAAAGTATATTTTTGAAGTTTTTCGCATAATAGTTTTTAAAATTTGCACTTTGGCGAGCCTGTTAATTTTGATTGCTCTACAAAACAATCCTTGTCGACATTTGCCTTCAAAACTATAAAAAGAATGATCTTAAAATAATTAATATTTTCCATACATGTTTTTAATAATAAATGAAGCATTAGTGGGAAAAAATTAATAAAAAAAAAAATTAAAAATTAAATTTTTTGTAACAGTCCCGTTATTAAGCATGTTTTGACACCAATTTTGTACAAAAATACAACTTTTTTTTTACCGATATACACCCTGCGGGAAGGGACCCATCATAGCACACGTCACGTGTCCGGTCCCTGTAGCGGGAACGGTTTTTTTTATATGAAAGGGACCGGCCAATTTCCCTCTGTTGCACGTCTGGACTGGTGTAGAAGAAAATGTCACACAACTAACCCCAAAGAACATGTCATATATCCTGGAGCTAGCGCAAAAGAACATACCACAAAATCAACGCAAAAAGAAACATAACTTAACTTAACTAACGCAATTGAACATGTAACTGAAGTAACTCAAAAGAAGATACCCAGAACTAACTCCATTGAACTTTTAAATCTGTATTACAAAAACATTTTATATTTTAATACAATTAGCGGTGAGAATATAATTTTACTTAATTAATTGGACGAATATTTCCATCCAAAAAATTGGAGTTGTTATTATGTGAAGACAATCAAAAAGTTAAAAATACCTTTAATTGGATACCAATTTGTTTAAATAATTTGGAAGAAATAAAATTAATAATAAAAAAAAACATAATTAACCATTTTTTATTCTTTTATCTATTTTTTTTTAGTTTAGTCGGAGTTCTCCCTTGAAAGACTTCCCTAATAGATACTTTAAAACCGACCCAATAAAAGGGTCATGTTTGCAGCTATTCAGACCCATCACTTGATAGAGACTTTTAAAACGATCATGTGGTAGAAACTTTGGGAACCGGTATTGTTTTCACCTACCATGGGACTAGTACTTTCGGATTCATCACTTGATTAAAACTTTTATACCTATCACGTGATATGTACTTTTTTCACCTACCACAGGACGGATTCTTTCAGACCAATCACTTGCTAGAGACTTTAGTAACGGTCCTGTTTTTACATATCACGGGACAGGTCCCAATTCCCAACTGACCCCTTTTCCACGCAGGGCGTTAACATCAAATTTAAAACGCTGGTAGAGAACTAAAGATCCCCTTCAATTTTTTTTTTCCCATATTCAGCTCATTAATGCTTATCGTTTGAGCGCCGTTCCTTCAATTTATTTATCGGAACACCCTATTATACAAAGTTTGATTTTAAATGGTATTAAAATTGTGTCAATTTGATCCAACGCGTTGAAAATAATCAACGTAAATTTAACCCTTAACCCTTTATAGCCTCATGTAACATTACTGTAACACACCCCAAAAACCCCGAAATAATACATACTGAATTTATTTAGCTCGCTCAAATTTGTTTCACCCAACTGTGACATACCATTGATCAAATTAGTACCAAAAAAAAATATCATAGATGGCGTAATTCTTTTGACTTCCGTCAGTTTGAAGATTGCATAATACGAATAGTGACAAGTTTGAACACGTGTAAATTTAAAATTTTATAAAAAAATACAAAAAGTGCAAGAAATTGTTTTTATGAAAACCTGTGAATAATATTTTTTACTTATTGTATACAATGCATATTTTTACATTTTTACATGAAAAAATTATATTTTTATGTTATGTAACAGTAATGTCACAATCCCTAAAATGTCAAATAAATAATAAATAAAGGATATTTTTTAATTTCTAAGTAATACGTTTTTTTTAATTACCTTAACCGTTCCCGTACCAAAAAAATTTTTAATTTTTATGTTCATGGGCTACAAAGGGTTAAAGAGACCGAATGGATAAATTTACGTTAAATAATTTTTAATGTCAAACATATCGTAACTAAAGTTTTATATATTGAATTTTTTTTATTTTCTTTACAGATCTCTTAAAGATCCACGAAAGCGTCCCCAAGAATATTTTCTACAACGTATACCATATTTTATTAGCTTATATTTTAAATACGAGAGAAACGATAATTTTGAAGAGTTTAAGAACTTTCAATTATATCTTGATAATTATGGAACTGCTGATAATGAAACCTTCTATGATATCTTAAAAGCAATGAAAAAGGTAAGTTCAAAATTAATATTTTTTTTTATTTAACTAACAATTCTGAATTGTGATACAAATTTCAACTTCAGTTGACACCGAAATGTGATGATTTACTAGTTAAATGTTTTTTGGCTGGCAAAGAAATTGATTGTTTTGAGAAAAATGCATTTGAGGATGGTCTAACCATGTATGGGCCATGTTGTACATTTAATTCAAAAGATGTGTAAGTTGGTTGTGATGAAATAACGTTAAGTAACTAATAAAATTTAACTGCATAATTTAGTTATCGTAAACGGAATTATACAAATCGATTGCTTGGTGCTGATTTAGGTTTGACGGTTATTTTAAATACTTCTCATGCCGATGATATGGCTTCACTATTAAATATCGATGGTTATGTTGTTATCATACATAATCCTAATGAATTTCCCGATATTTCATCTGGCAGTGCTTTAGAAGTATTTCCCATGGTTAATGCCGAATCGTTTATTGCCATTAATGCTAAATTCATGGATACTGGTGAAGAACTAAGAACTTTTTCTCCGTCTTATGTGGGTTTTGTTAATTTGTTTTTTTTTACTCCGAAATGAGCGTAATATAAATTATTGTTCTTTCTTTAGCGTAATTGTTATTTTGATGATGAAACTCCGGCTCCTAGTTTACTGCTACATAATACCTATACTTTTACCAATTGTATTACACGTTGTCGTATACGTAGTATTATTGCCCTTTGTAGTTGTATACCATTTTATATGCCATTGGAATTAATGGGTACTGTTACTGTACCATATTGTACCTTGAGACATATCGATTGCATGCAATTATATAGTTGTAAGTAAAATATATTTCAAGTTTTATTAAATATTTTTACACTTTTGTAGTACGTAGCACATCTAAAATCCCCATTATGTTCTTGTCTTTTGTTTATATGTACATATAATAACTACACTGTGCAACAAATGTTGTACCCCATAAGGGGGTACAACATTATATTATGTTCTCTGAAATATCCGTCTGTTAAATAGCGTTTTAGATAAATTTCAAATTTTTAGTTTGATGTTAAAAATGATCGAAATCGGTCTAGCGATCTAGGAGTTATACAGTGGGAGGCACTCGTGAGTACATGTAAGTAAAAATATTTGACACTAGAACTAAAGAATACTTTTCTAAAGGTATAAGGTACGCTGAATCACTCTCCGACATCAGGCGTTCGAGCTATATTAACGGGAAAAGTGTATTTTTCTATCAAATTGATCCGATTTTGAACATTCCAGAAAATATATTTTTCATAATATGTACTTGTAACGGCTCCTGAACACACTACTCTTACCCTTTTTTCAGTTTTTGATTTATTAAGATAATTTATTTCCTTACGAAAATATTGTAAATTGAAATTGAGGTTGTAACTGCAATTTTAAAGTCCCACAGTGTAAAATTTTAAAAAATTCGAATTTATTATCAAGTTCTACCGACGATAATAAGATAAAAACTGAATAAAGAGTAGTTTATTTAGGTGCTGTTACAAGTATTATAAGAAATATATTTCTAGGAAGGTGAAAATCGAAGTATTTTGATCAAAAACTACACTTTTCCCGTTAATATAGCTCGAACACCTGATGTCGGAGAGTGATTCTGAGAGCAGATTTAGAATAGTATACTTTAATTCTAGTGCCAAATATTTTTCTGCCTGAATTTTTAGGTATAAAAAGTACTTGTACACGCTCCCCACTGTAAGTTTAAATGTAATTACATACAAAATAATACAAAAATTAAAAATAACATAAAAATAATCTCGATGTATATAAAACAAAAAAACTAATTAAACTGTAAAAAATATTACTTGAGACAGAGTAAAAACTACAATTTTTTTTTATATAAATAGAACATTTTTGGTCTTCAAAGTTTAGTAACGTCATGATGCTGGTTAGGAAAATACCTTAGCCACGTGTTTGATTACTAAGAAGAGTGGAGCGAAATTGTCGACTAATAGGGTTTTTGTTAAAGTTCTGCCTATTCTGGAGGCTCTCGCTTTTCTAAAACTTCGGGTTGTGATGACATCTTTAGCCAGATCGAAATGCTAGTACCAACCTATATAAAAAAAAGAAAACAATTGAAAATATGTGCATATTAATTATAGTATTAATTTCACACTGTCTAAGAAGACGATGAATAAAATTCAAAAATCCCCAATAAAACATATCAAAATTTGCTCCCTGGCAACTCTTCCCTAACTACGTGAATAGCCAACTACCATATGTACAAAAAATACATCATAGATGTCGCTAAAACTCACAAAAATTTGTCAAATAGTGGAAATTAGATTACATATGATTTTCTAACAATTGTGAATTGTTGTGGTGTTTGCCTCAGCTATCTTCTGCAATTACAATTAAATGTAAAATCGACCCCGTGTAATTGAAACTGGTTTTAAGTTACAGCAAAAATCGACCTGACTTTAGATCAAGCGGTTAAAGCGCCTGTCTAAAGTGTAGTGCGAAGTGCATGTGGCAAAGAAAGCAGGTTCAAGCCACGGTCAGGATTGCATTTAATAAATAAACATTTCATATAGATGCAATCAAACAATAAAAACCATAACAAATAATTACAGTATTGTCAAAAGGATTACTGATGAAGGTTGTGTTACCAGAAACTGCGCAGTCTTATTCAATTAAAAATTTACAATGTAGTTATGATTTTTAGAAAAGTATGCTTAATCTTCTCTACCACGCCTATCTCAAACAATTGAAAATATGTGCATATTAATTATAGTATTAATTGCACACTGTCAAAGAAGACGATGAATAAAATTCAAAAATCCCCAATAAGAATATTTTATTGTTTGGCGAACATTTTAGTGGTTTACAGAAATGCATTCTAGACATATTGCAGATGTCCTTTACTCTTTTGCCGCTTATTAGAAATATAGCTGAAAGATCTGCGGAAAAAATCACCTTAACCTACTAAGGGTACGTCAAAGATTAGCAGATTAATAGAACGCTGCTTCATTAAGAAATTATTTTAAATGGTTTTGCTTTATAGCGACCTCTGTTGGAAATATTATAAACCAAAGTTTAATCTTTGGCAAAATATGATCCTACACGGTAGACGATATTTTAAAATTTGTAATCTTGTATTTTTTTATTGACAACACTTTATTAAAAAAATATAAGAAATTTTAAAATTTTTGGAGTCGAACGATTTTATATTTCTTTTGTGGTATTTGACTATTTTTTAAAATTGTAATATGGCAACCCTGACACTATAATTTGTATAAATGTAGTAGTATTTCAATAAAATCTAGCAACTTTTTATATTTTTAATACTTTGTAATTTGATCGGTCAGATTTCAAAAAATTATATACAACTAGCTTAAAGACCCGATATTTTGTTACCGGTAGTTTTAAATACTGAAAACAGGGTTGTCATTTTACATAATGGATGCTAGATCTAGCATCCAAAATTTATAAAAAAGTAGTAGATGCTGTTTAGCATGTTTTTTTAAATAATTATATTATATTATTATTTTTTTTATTCATTCATAATTTTTATTTTTTTTTTAGTGTAGAAATCTGTTTTTTTTCTACATTTGCATACAACTATGTGTATATTACTTTTTTATACACTCACAGAAATAACCATGTAGAAATAGCAAAAAAAGTTACTAGAAATTAGTTAAAAATTAGGCTGCAGATTAGCAGATTTTTTTTTTTAATTTTAATAAAATGGGAACAGCAAAAATAAAGCTCTTAACTTAAAAAAATTTCAGTTATGGTTGAGTTGAATTTTATATAATTGAAAATAGCATTTTAATATGCTAAAATCAAAAAAAAACCTTAACTAAATATTTGTAGACCAAAAATATTTAAAAAATTTAATATCAACAAAATTTTTGCTATATTTACCTTTTTGCTATATTTACCTTAAATTGCTATATTTACCTTAAATTTTAAAATCAACAGAAAATTTAGCTCAAAAACTGTAAAAAAAACAATTTTTGTGGTGCAAAAAAAAAATTGAGGTAAAAGAAAAATTGCGATGAAAATAAATTTTAGGTAAATCTAAAATATAATTCACATTTAACCGTCTGGTAAAGAAATATGACATACTATTTTATACTCGTGTAATTTCATAGTTGGTAGCGTGCTGGCTTATTTGTATGGGGGTCGTGGGTTCGATTCCCACCAGAGGCACTGGTCTGTTTTTATCAACATGTTGCAGTATCACACATTTTCACTTTAACATTTAATCCGCTGGTCAGATTTTGCTCATTTTCAGTATCAAACTTTTAGCGAACATACGCAGTCTCTATTGTGTTTTAGCGTCGTGATCGGCTTTTTAATACATATGGTGGTGGATATAAAAACCTAAAAGGTCAAAAACAATAAGTTTGTCCTGAGAACGCCAAACCCTTTAGAGGTTTTACAATACTGGTCTAGTACTTTCATCCTGACTTGGAATTTCTCACCTTCCAGAATTGCTGTTGCACTGTGTTATTTATCATTAAGGGTATTCATTTCAGAAATTTCGGTTTATGAAAAATGCAAAAGTGTAAAATTTTTCTAAAACACAACAACAAATACAAAGAAAATAATTTCTCACAAATGTCGGGAAATTGCCTGAGTCAAAGGGATAGCGAAATTGTCAGGACAAAAATTACTCCAGACATATGTTTGGTGTAATATTTTATAGCGTTGCCAACATTGACAAATTTAACAAATAGTACACACAGGGAAAAAGCTGCATTATATTTATGAAAAACTTTATAAATATGATGAAGAAGGCAAATTGATGACAGGCGAGTTCATATTAATGAAATATTTCATAATTAGGATGAATCAGTTTCACAAATTTAATTGGTGTTTCAGAATTTAATATAGTTTCTGGTAGTTTTGGAGTTTTAAAAAGGCAAAAGGCTAAAACATAATTTGATTAAGTGACTTAAGTCAGCTGTTGGTATGAAATGAAATGAAAATTAAAATTGTTAAATTTAAATAATTGCATTTCTAAATTTCTGTTTAATACCAACGTCAGAATTAGGTCACTTAAGACAATTATGTTTAAGCCTTTAATTGCAAATGATATTTTCTAAATTTCAAATAAAAATTACAATAAAAAATTAACATTTTCTTCACAACGTCTATGAAACCTTTTTTATGAAATAATGAAGGTTTATGAAACATTTGTCATACATTTTTATGAAATTTGTCATAACATTTATGTTAACTTCATAAATACGATGAATAATGGGATACAAACGATTTATTAAACAATATCATAAATATGATGAAACTTAAATATTAAGCAAAAAACTAATTCTAAAACTAAAAATATTAAAAAAAGAAGTAAACATTTTACAAAACGTGGATTAATGCTCAAGTACTCTGATAATACTTATTTTTTTGTCTAATAATCGAGATTTTGAGGTTTGCAAAAATAAAATGGCTTTTCCGGGACAACATTATATTGAATTGCGTGTTTTTCCAAGTATCCTTTGGCTCAAATCATTTATAATCATTTTTAGAAGTGAAATGCATTTGGAAATGCAGAAACATGGAGATCTAACGCAGCTGCTTACATTCTCCCACTCATAATTGATAAAAAAAGAGGAGCTCAGGTCAGCAATAATGAAATTTAGCAAAAATTTAAATTTTGCAAGAAGAAAATTTCTGACATGAATACCCTTATTATATCTATAAAAAAAAAACGATAATAGATCTAGCACTTCTTTTTTTTTATTTAGCACTTTCTAGCACTTTTATGATCTAGCACGCAAACACGTTCAGAATATGGCAACACTATCTGCAATATATTTAAAATAAAACAAAAATCTTTTTCTTAAGAATTTTCTCTTTTAAAAACTTTGTTTTTGGTTCTTGTAGTGAATGTGTCCAGTCACAGATTACCACACAATGGACTTTGCATATGTGAAGTGAAGCGATTTATCTTTGAAACCTCATTTATACACTATTTTATAAACATTCACAATGTGTATCTTCATAAATTCATACCTCAAGAAACTCATATTTTAAATTTCAGGTTTTTTGGCAGGATGTTTAGGTGGTGCTTTGCCTTATTGTCTCTCCCCGTAAAAATTTTCAAAATCCCGGTCTTACATTCCAAATTAAAATTGTCTAACTTCAGCGATTTAGGAGGCCATTAAGGAAGATACTTTTGCCATTTTTTATTACTAGAACCCTAAAGAAAATTAAAAAAAACCTTGTCTATTAATTAACACATACACATCATTAAAATTTATTTTAAGAAAAAAAAAAACTACAAGGGGTGCTCCCTTTTTTGTCACTCCCGTATCTACGCGAGAGGAGGAACCTACACACCGTTTCTCAAATTCCTAGTGTTGTCCAGGCCGTTTATATGTAGAATTTTTCCCTTTATGACCCTCCTCGTAGAAATTACGAAAAATTCTGTCTTAAGTGGATGTATAAGTGGCTTAGCGGTTTGGCTATGCATATAAGGGGGAGACTTCCCATTCATGCCCCTCCCAGTAGGAATTTAAAGAAATCCCGTGGCGAGTCCATTTACGACGTTGCCGGCCAGAAACTTCAAAAAGTATTATATAACTGAGTAAGGTCATATTCGAAGGATCACACACACAGAGAAATAAAGTGCCAACCGAATTGAAAAGTTTATTTTATTGGCAACACCTTATAAATTCAGTTAGTTCAAAGTTATTTACATTAAACTTCTGAATATTTTAGGTGTTGCAACTAAAATTCAGTTGAATTAACCGAACTTTGTTGTGAAAACTAATGTTAAGTTGTGCCAACCGACTCAAATTCGTAATAACCGAATGTGAGTCGTAGTAACCGAGTTTTAGTTGGCAAATAGCTAAATTTTTCGCTGTGTGGATATTTAAAATTTATAGCCGAAGTGGTTTGGCTAGAACAATAGCATAAAGACTTTCGATGTTTGTAACTTTCCCTTTTTGCTCTTTCCCTTAGGAATTTCCAAAAATTCAGTTTAAGCGGATGCCTACGCGATATTAGGAAGACACATACCAAATTTAAAGTTCTTCGTATTAGTGGTTTTGTCTTCTCCGCAAGATTAGGAACCAACATACCAAATTTCATTTTTGTTTTTGCAGTTTTCCTTGGCCGCTAGGGGGTGACCTCTCCTAATAGAAATTTCCGTATGTGTGGATGTCTAAGCGTGATTATGAACCCACATACCAAATTTCAAGTTTCGCACTTAAGCGACTTGGCTAGGCTGCCTAGGGGGAGACTTTTCCCTTTTTCCCCTCCCCGTATGATCTTCGAAAAATCACTTCTAAGCGGATGTCTACGTAGGATTTTCAACCAACATACCAAATTTCAAGTTCCTCGCTCTAGGGGTTTGTACAGACTGAAACGGAGGAGAATTTCCCCTTTCATTTTCCTCCTCGTGAAAATTTCAAAAATCTCGACTAGGCGGATGTCTATATGGGATAAGTTAAAGTTCCTAGCTTCACCGGTTTGGCCAGACCGCCATGGCGGGGACTTTTTTCCCCCCACGTTCCTAGGAAAAGTTGGAAAAAGTGACATATCAGTGAGTTAGGTCTTATTCAATGGAATAAATATACATTATTTTATCTGTCTAGCTAAATGGGCTTAGGCGGACCGCCTAGGGGAAGCCTATGCCGTTCGAGGAGCCTACATGCCAATTTCGAATTCCTAGCTCCAGCGCTTTGGGCTGGGCGTTGATGTTGTTGTATATGGGGCAATCTTTGCAAACGGGAGACCCTCTGCTGTCCAAAATTAAGCTTGGCGTACAGAGTTGTACACTGGCTTAACATTTTGGTGCATATCTCTACTTTCGAAATTTCAGTGGCTCAAAATGGAGGTAAGGAATGTTTAACCAATATGGAGGCGCGAGTTGAGATACTACTTTTTAAAGACGATTTAAAACATGTTAAGGAGCGACGGAATTGGCTTACACGGTGGTTTATAGGGTTGCTAAACCCGAATCCGGCATCAGATTTTTAGAATTCAAAATGACAAATTCTATGTGGCGGATGGTTTCAAAAATGTCTGGAATTTGATTTAAAATTGTCACTATAGTTTTTGGGATCGCTAGATACAAATCTGACATTAGCTTTTCAAAATTCAAAATGGCAGATTCTTTTTTTTAAAGTGATCGGTTTTGTTTTGAGTGTAGCTGAACACTAATGGAAGATTGACTTTTCAAAATTCAAAATGCCGGATCCAATATGGCGGTTGGTATTTTTTAAAGGTCATTGGAGTTGTTTCAAATATTTTGTCTTATATTTGCAAATCTGAAATCAGATAATAAATTAAAGAAATATGTTTTATCATTGAAGATTTATCGAATAAGGATTATTTTGGCGTTTTTAGTATTTTCACCTCAATTTGTTTCACATATATGTTTGCATATATCACCTTAACAAAATTAATAGTGTCCGACCGAACAGTTCGGCCAGAAAATGCATTTGGTCTGTATTCGGTATTTTAAAGCATTGTAGACAAATTTGGCGGATGGAAAAATGTTTATTGGGCTGATTAGAAGCTATTTTGAGTGTCAAATTTGAAGAAAAGTCTGTAGTTAAGCAATTAATTCACTGGTCGGCCTCAGAAAGTTCGGCCAAATTGAAAATAGTTCGGCGGCCGAACTTTTAACTTTATATCTAAACTTCTGCTTTTCTCTTAAATTTTATACACAAAATCGAATTAAATCGGCTCAACAAACATGTTTCCAATACCAAAATTTGTCATCATTACCTCTAGATATAAAAAAACCGACAAAATATAGTTTTTTTGGCCGAACTGTTCGGTCGGACACTAAAATTAATGAACCAGTTCCACTGACAAACCTTTTATCCTTTATAATTTTAAACATATTTAAACCTTTTCTGTGTTATATCCTCTTTAATGGTCTCATATCATTTCATATTTTTTTATATCCATGTAATGTCATCATTTCTAAGCACGACACACATGCTAATAATTACTTTAATGTATTAATTTTTGTATCCATTACCACTTTTCCTCCTGTTGGTTAAATGGTTTACTAACAAAAAAAAAAAAAAAAATATTTTAAATTGTCATTTAAAATCATTTCTAGTTAAATGGAGAAATGTGCTTACACAGCGAGTTTTCGTTATGGGTTTAGAACGAGAATTAGAAGAGGCTTTATATTGCTCAGAATGTTTGCCATCATGTGATGATACACAATATGGTATTTCCATGACATCATTGCCTACAGATAATTTTAGGAGAAATAAAAATATAGGGTAAGTTTCCATATGGAACTCAACACCAAAGAAAGTTTTAATAATAATTTCACATCTTATATATCGCTCATTTACTAAAAGACTGACATAACTCAAAAAACGCGATTTTGCAGAAAACACGATTAAAGTTTTCAATCAATATCTGCCTCTCTCAAAACTTTCTCTATTAATTTGGTCACGTTTTTTATAAATAGGGTTTTTAATGCATATATCTCTTAGTGAGAGTTGGGTGCTAATTTGGTAATGATCGAGAGAGTATTTAATAGAGAGTATTTTATAAAGTATTTAATCATTGAACCCACTTTCCAGAAAAAATAAACTCAAAAAGTATACATGATAATAATATGAAATTTTTACACCATTAAAATCCCTTTTTTGACTCATGACAGTCTTTTAGTAAATGCACCATCAGCACTTGCCTAAATTTCTTTCATATTTTTATTCGCTCTTAGTGACGATTTACGTTTAAAACAACAAGTCGGGACTATTTTGCATGTAGGTTTTGAGGAACCCACTGTTCTCTATTATAAACGTGTGATTAGTAATACTTGGGTGGAGGCATTTAGTAAGTGTTTATTAAAATTTCGAAATTTTACACAACTTCCACATCTAAGTGAATTTATATTCTACTATAGATTGGCCAAAATCTGACCTTGGGTTCTTAGATTTAAATTATATTTTGCACGCAGAAACTCTACTCAGAAAAAACTAAAATCGAGTTATAATTAAAATATTTGTTGATTCAATTAAAAGTTTAATTGAATTCGGTCCCATTAAGGAAATTGTAGTATCAATTAAAATAATTTGTAACTATTTAATTGATTTATTTTCAATTAAGGTTTTAATCATATCTATTAGAAATTTAATTAAATATATTTTTTTAATTTCAAACACATTTTTAGTTGATACGAAAGGGAAGCATGTATATTCTGAAAAATATTCTCTTGCTGGCTGTATGCAATATTGTTGTTGCATACAAAATTGTCTTGCGAATATCTTGGAAGACATTCACTCTACTCTAAAGCAGATACTATTAAAGCTTTATTTAAAAATTTCAAAAACTCGCTAAAAATTTTGGAAAACCCTCTAAAATTTTTAAAATCAGTAAAAAAAAAAATTACAAAATTTAAAAAAATCAAAATTTGTAAAATAATCGTCAATATTAAAAAAAAAAACTCAAAACTTTAAAAAATCATTACAATTGAAAAAAATGTCAAAGTTGGAGAGAAAAATTAAAAATCGTTAATATTTGAAAAATCGCCAATATTTAAAAAAATCAACGAAATTTAAAAAAATTACGACAACTTAAAAAATCATTAAAATTTAGAAAAAAGTCAAAAATTTAAAAAATTGCTAAAAATAGGAAAATTTGTTTGCCAAAATCGCCGAAAATAAAAAATAGCTAATGTTTGAATAAATAGCCAATATTTGAAACAATCTGATAAATTTGGAAAACAAACCCGCCAAATTTGAAAAAAATCGTCAGAATAAAAAAAAAAAAAGAAACACGAAATTGCCTAAATTAAAAACAAAATTGGAAAACAATTGTCGAAATTAAAAAATCGCTGAAATTTAAAATTAAAAAAATTACCTAAATATAATTTAGGTATCTTTATTCCGAAAACATTTAAAAATTTTATTTTAATTTAGGTGCTTTGTTTTATAAATTTTGACCATTTTTTTTTTTAGTTTTTGAGTATTTTTTTTTATTTTAATTTTTAGCGATTTATTCAATTTGTCTTTTTTTTAATTTTAGATTTTTTTTTAATTATAGAGCTTTTTTTAATTGTAGCAATTTTTTAAATTTATAGGTTTTTTTCTTCTTCGATTTTTTAAATAAAGGGTCCGCCAAATTTTTTTTTTTTTTTGAAAATGCTATAAAAAAAAACTACTGAATATTTTCTCAAATTTCTTTTTTTTATTTGAAAGTATAATCCTTCCGGTTAATAATGAAAAAAAGTATTTGGAAGATGACAAAGCCAATTGTGACAATTTTTTGTTGTTGTTTGTGTTTTTTCTTTGATATTTTAAATTTTGAATCTCGCTCCTAGACGAGGACAAGAAATTCTCATTGAGTTTGTGATTTAACATAACAAATATATCTAGAAATTCTAATAACAAAGTCCCCTGAAGATTTCCTTAGGCAGGAATGAAATCCGGATAGGGACACGCCTACATCAGATTGCTTTTCACAATTTGTTAAATAAGTTTTGGGACTTTAGCACATTTAATTACTATAAATGCAATTAATGTTTATCCCGATGAAAATAAATTTAAATGAAAAATAATTTCATTCAAATGGCTGCCTCGGCTGGCCATGCAGTAGCCTACACGATCGGTCCAATTTTTAAGCACATTATCGATTGTGTGCAGCTGTATTTCACCAATCGCTTCACGAATATTGTCCTTTAAAGCGTCAATTGTCTCTGGCTTGTTGGCGTAACACTTATCTTTGACGGCACCCTACAAATAATAGTCCAACGGTGTCAAATCGCAGCTCCGAGGTGGCCAAACGACATCAGCTCTGCGGCTGATAATGCGATCTTCAAAAACAGGGCGCAAAACATCGAGTGTAGCTGTGTGGCACGTAGCGCCGTCCTGTTGAAACCAAATGTTACCAATATCCTCCTCTTCAATTTTTGTGAACAAAACTTCGTTCAACATGACCCGATAACGATCGCCATTGACTGCAACGGCCACTCCTTTCTCATTACAATGATTTTCAAAGTAATGTCGCAATATTTCCCAGCGTTGTTCAAGCGTATACACAACCATATTTGTTAAGCGGAAGAATAAAACTAATTATCTGTCAAATGAGACATGAGCTAAGTGTTACCATTCACGAAATAAGCACTAGTTGAAAAAAAAAGTTAGATGGCGGACCCTTTATTAGCGATTTTTTAATTTAATCCATTTTTTTTGCGTTCACCAAATTAATTTTCAATTAAACGTTTAATACATAGTATTTAACATTTAATGGAAAGTGAGTTTGAAATCCAACAAAAGTTTATCTAAAATTTTTTAGACAATATTTTTTTCTGTGTACGTAGCTACTTCAACATGAGCTATTTTATATTCTTGAAATTCGAAAAAACTATGGTTTTATTCGCTATTTATTTTTTTGAAAACTAAAAAATATGCAAAAGTGTGTAAGTTTTAACATTAGTAGCTTCTTTAATCTATATCGGATCATTATTATTTAAAATGCATTGGAATGGTACACTCCACTTTTTAAGCATTGCATTTTTTATGCAATTTGTTTTTAAAATGCATTTTTTAAAATTTGGTCACTCGATATAAAATAGGAATGTACATTTGCAAAATAAGGAATTTTTAACAAAGAGTTGCACATTAACTTTTTTGGGTCCCGAGGTCTAATTATTTTGAATGATTTTTTTGATAAAAAAAAAACACTTTTACATAGAAAATACAACAATTTCTTAGTTTTTTTGTTTTTAAGATTTTTTAACCCCAAACGGGACACAGGTGCAAATTCGCACCCATGCACATTCTATAACGCTGAAACTTTTTCTACAGGTACATTTAATGTTCCTCTCCTTTACGTTAAATATGTCTGTACTCCAACAAATTCTCCACGCATACACATATATATTTATTCGCCTGAGAATAGGCGAGAAATGGTCATGAGAAAGTTCGATAGGTGCGAATTAGCACCTTTGTACCGTTTATGAGTACCCAAAAATGGGGATTTATTTTATTATGAGATAATGCTCCAATTTTAAAACTAACATAAACCCCCAAAGCAATGAAATAAAACCCCAAACAAAAATTAAATAACAACCTATTTTTGGGGGTTTATTTCATTATGAAATAAGTTTTTAATATGAAATAAGTCCCCATTTTCAACTTCAATATTATTTCATATTTTTCTTATTGTAAACTTTTGTTTTTTTTTGTTAAATCTAATGCAAGAAGTCTTTAAGTATTATGCAATAACAGGAGCAACTTTAGGTTTCAAATAAATTAAAAAACAAATAATACAAACTTTTTTGAGTATAGTTAAATTGCATTTATGCACTTAAGAACTACACATTCGTTTTCGCTTTTAAAAGTAACGAAAATGAAAATTATTCAAGTTCGAGGACATACTCTATATTTCTTTATTAGGATATTGTCCTAACAAATAATCTATAGAGTTTTTACTTTCAAATTTATTAATTGACCACTTTCAGAAATGTGTTCTATTCTATCTATTTCGAGAAATTTCTAGGTTCCCATCATCAGAACTCGTTTTGAAAGAAGTGACAATCCCATGCAAAACATCAAGCATTCATATAAACTTGTTTTCTCACTAAATGAGAATTAATATAAGAGCTCGAAGTTAAAGATTATCACCATTGATCAAAAATAAATTGAAAACTTGTTTGTTATGTGCAAGGTCTACCTTTGGTAGATATTCAATACACGTTTTCTGTTTTTTCTCCTTTTTATTTCACATTTGTTTTGTTTAAAAACAAAATGTAAAGGGGGAGTAAACAGGACCGTACTTTGTTTTTTTATACAAGTTTGATATAATTTTAATTTTAATTAAAAATAAAAATTATGTTTTTCGACCTTTAATTGTGCAATGAAAATGAAAATTATTCAAGTTCGAGGCCATATTCTATATTTCTTTATTAGGATATTGCCCTATCAAATAATCTATAGAGTTTTTGTTTTCAATTTTATTAATTGACCACTTTCAGGAATGTGTTGATAGATCTATTTCGGGAATTTTCTAGGTTCCCATCAGGTTCTTTCAAAACGTGTTCTGATGACAGGAACCTAGAAAATTCCCGAAATAGATCTATCAACACATTCCTGAAAGTGGTCAATTAATAAATTTGAAAGTAAAAACTCTATAGATTATTTCTTAGGACAATATCCTAATAAAGAAATATAGAGTATGGCCTCGAACTTGAATAATTTTCATTGCACAATTAAAGGTCGAAAAAACATAATTTTTATTTTTAATATAATTTGATAAAATTTAAATTTTTAATAAAAATTATATCAAACTTTTAAAAGTAACTTGATCTTGTTCTTTATCTGACAACTCGTCAAAAATTTAAAAATATATTTTTAAATAGTTTTGGTATGATCCGTGAGAATTTTTAATTGCCAACCAATTTAAATTCAAACACAAATTTAATATCTTCAGCTAAACTTTTATTCGTTCCACACCACAACCAATTTATTCTTAGCTAACTAATCATAGTTTGGCTGCAGAAAAACTTTTGTTTGAATGTAAATCGGTTGGCAATGAAAAATTCGCACGAATTTTACATTTCCAACCGATTTACTCACAAACAAAAATTTTTCTGCAGCAAAAATTTTATTCGTTCTGTACTAAAACCAATTTATACTTTGCTAACTAATAATATTGTTGTTGCAGCAAATTTTTTTTTGAGTGTAAATAAAAGATTCGCGGCAAAACTTTTACTTGTTCTGCTGGAAAACCAATTTATTCTTAGCATACGAATACAATTTTAGTTCTGAAAATTATACTTTGAGTGTAACTCGGTTGGAAATGAAAAATTCATGTGAATTTTGAATTTCCAACCGATTTACTTTCAAATAAAAATTTTCCACATCAAAAATATTATTAGTTTGCTATAATAAATTGTTGAAGTAATCGGTTAAAAATTAAGAATTCGATCTATTTTTCCATTTGCAACCGAGTTTACTCACACAAAAGTTTTTCTGCAGCAAAACTTATAAATTTTTAAATTAAAAAATCGTTCGAATTTATGCCATTTTAAATTCATTAATTAGCTTTGGATTGTTTGAGTATAAATCGTTGGTAATAGAAAAAACAATATTTCTTCTAACTATTTTTTTATTAAAGTTTTTTTTTTGAAAGAAATTTCAAATATTTTTATTTTGTTTTGAAAAAAAAAAACAACGAAACAAATATGGAAGAAAATTCAAAAACTCAAAATGATAAGTTTTGTTTTATTGAGATTTTCAAATACACCATTCCATGAACAACATAAAATCTTCGTGGTTAAGAAAACCGCGTAATAAACAAAAAATAGGTATAGTTATATATTAGAGTGTTTTTTGTTTTTTAGATTTCGGGATATCATTACTTTTTAGAAGGTTTTTGTGTCAATAAAAATAATGGCGTTTTTATTTTTGAAAAATTCCAACTCCTTCAATTCCCGTTCGGCGGCCAAAATCGCGAATTTTGGGTACCTTCTTTTGTAGAACAAAAACCGCTAAATATATTTAAAATCTGACTTTACGAATCGATTCTTTATGAAAAATTAGGCTTATAAGCAGTTTTTTACGCTTTTACATTGCACCGGATAGCCATTAGAGGTTACCGTGAAATAACTCCCAAATGAAATAAGTCCCAATGAAATAACTCCCAATGAAATAAGTCCCAAAAAATATGAAATTAGTCCCAATTTTAATAAATGAAATAACCTCCAAAGAAAAAATGAAATAAGCCCCAACATTTGGGAGTTATTAAAATAACTCCCAACAAAGAATGAAACAACTCCCAATGAAAAAAGTCCCAAAAAAATGAAATAATTCCCAATTCAAAAAATTCGCGCCTATAGGACGCGAACTACGGTGGCGCCGCATTACGCGAAACACGGCCGCGCAGCAGGACGCGAATCGTACGCACCGCTTTCCAGAGGTGGCATGTCATAACGTCCAATGACATAATGTCCATGGACGCTATGTCGCTCGAAAAGTGTCATAATGTCCATGGACTTTATCACAATTTGGAATTTGACAATTTTGGACATTATGTCATTTTCAAATGTGGCATAGCGCTCAGACTTTTTAAAATAAAAAGATTAATAATATTTAGTATATCAATAAAATTTTTTTAAATATATGTATATCACAAAATAAAACTTAACTTATAAATCGTATAATCGCACGCAAAAAGAACTTTATTTCGCGAAGCCGCCTGCCGCGTTCTACGGAGGAAAAAAACCCCTCAGAGCGGCCGATGGCCGCCACACAGAAACACTTGTTTTTACAAATTACTTGATGTCTTAAAAATATAAGATTTCAACGGATTCGACATCTGATTTGAAAAACAAGTTCTTCTGTGTTTTTTTCTCCGTAGAACGCGGCAGGCGGCTTCGCGAAATAAAGTTTTTTCTGCGTGCGACACAAAAGAAACTTCAAAATTACTGATCTGTTTCCACACTGGAGTATAATGTCCATTTACCTTATGTCACCCATAAAGTGGCATAATGTCCATGGACTTTATGTCATTCCATTTGAGGACATAATGTCACATTGCAGAGTGTCATAAAGTCCATGGACATTATGACACTTTTCGAGTGACATAACGTCCATGGACATTATGTCATTGGACGTTATGACATGCCACCAAAATTACCAAAATTCTAGCAAGAACTGCGTTCCTTTTGGTAAAATAACTCCTTGTATTGCTATTATTTAATTTAAGACAATTTTAAGACAAGAATGCATAAAATTTACCAAAATGTAATTTTAATAGAAATGAAATAACTCCCAACAAAAATGAAATAACTCCCAACGATAAAATCACATTTAAAAATTAAAATGAAGTCAGTCCCAACAAATATGAAATAACTCCCAATCACAAAAAAAAAACAAGTGAAATAACTCCCAACAAAATCTGGTTGGGAATTATTTCATTTGGGAGTTATTTCATAACGAAATAATTCCTAACTGAAAATTGTGAAATAAGTCCTAACGCATTTGGAGTTATTTCATAGTGACATAAATCCCAATTTATATGGAAAATTTTTGGGAGTTATTTCATTTTTTTTTGGGAGTTATTTCATTTGGGAGTTATTTGACGGTACCCCATTAGAGTGGTCGGAAAAAATCGATTTTTTTATTCTTTAGTTTTTATTTTTTTTTAATATACAGAATTAAAGAGGATTATTTCGTGAGAAAAATGGTATACTATACTTATTTTTATTACTAACCGTTAAAAAGTTATTAAGCCTTACATTTCTTTGCCAGTAACAACAACATTTTTTTGTTTTGTAATTTTTATTGCAAAGTACATTTTATTTATTAAAAACAAAGTAAAAATTTTTTATTAACAAAACAATGATAATGATTATTAGAAACAATAAATAGTAATTATTTGATTAATTACCCTTTTTTCAACTGCTGATAGAGCTAAACAATTAAAATTATCTCTATTTTTTACTAAGCCAGAAGTGTTCAACCGCGAAATTTTACCAACAAGTTGTTCGGTGTATATGCTTGTTGATTGAATATTTCTGGAGGTTTCAATTGCATTTAAAAAACATTTCTGGTCTGCCAACTCAGCTGCATTAAAAAGCATAAATGAGATGTTTATTCCAAAAGTAACTAGAGTTTTTAAACTCTGAAGAGTTATAAAATCAAACGGCGACTTAGAAAAAAGGAATCACTATACGTCGTCTTGTGCATTGTAACTTCTTCAACATTGCATCTATTTAACTTCTTCGATTTCAATAAAATCTTTTTCGTAAAGCATGTAATACAAAAAACAAACTTTGTAGTAAAAATTTTAAAACAAAAGAAAACAAATGTGGGTATGTTAAAATAAAAGTTTAAGGAATAATAACTTTTTAACGGGTAGTAATAGAAATAAGTATATTATGCCATTTTTCTCAAGTAAGAATCCTCTTTAAATGTGTATACAAAAAAATAATTAAAATGAAAGAATAAAAAAATCCATTTTTTCCGACCACCCTAATGGCTATCCGGTGCATTATAAAACGGCAAAAAAAAAAAAACTGCTTATAAGCCTAATTTTTCGGGTGCATGAAATAACCCCCACCGTCGAAATGAAATAAGCCCCACTGAATTTGTGCCCACCGAAAATGAAATAAACCCCACCGAATTTGTGCCCACCAAAATGACTTAATCCCCACCAAAATGAATTATTCCCCACCAATGAAAATGAATTAGCCCCCACCAAATTTGGTGAGTAATAAAATGAAATAATACCCACGTATTAAAATGAAACTTTGCCCACCAAAAATGAGATAAGCCCCACTTTACATTATTTATATTTATATTTTTATTTGATTTTATTTAATGAAATATGGCTTCGCAAGCTTAAGTTTTTCTGTGTGGCGGCCTGCGGCCGTTCTTAGGGGTTTTTTCCTCCAATAGGACGCGGCAGGTGGCTTCGCTCAATAAAGTTTTCCTGCCCGCGACACAAAACAATAAACATTTATTTTAAAATTTTTTTTTTCACGTTGAGATTAAATAAATGGAATATTGATTTAAATTGGATAACACGATATTCTTTAAAAGGAAATATAGCCAACTTGGTTTTATTTCCATTTTTGTTGGAAATAAAGTCAACCTGTGAATTTGACTTCATTTCCATTTTTGTTTTATTTCAGTTGGTGTTATTGGACCCCACCGTGTCCTTCTAAAAATGGATACACCTTTATGTCAACATTCTGTAAAAGGGCAAATTATTAGTTTTTTACCAACTAAGGAACCTGGTGATATGGGCACGAATGGATTTTTAATAAGAAGAAATGTGTTTTTTTAATTGAAATAACGTATTCTTTTTTCGTACTTTTTAATATCACCTTTACAAAATAAAACTAGTACTGTAAAAGTAGGAATTAATTCAAAAACTAAGAATTGATATTAGAATTAAAATGAATTAATCCCCACCAAAATGAGTTATTCCCCACCAATGAAAATGAATTAGCCCCCATCAAATTTGGTGGGCATTAAAATGAAGTAATACCCACGTATTAAAATGAAACTTTGCCCACCAAAAATGAGATAAGCCCCACTTTAAATTTTTTATAAATTTGGTGGGGCTTATTTCATTTCGGAGGTGGGGGTTATTTCAGTGGGGGTTATTGCATTCACCCTAATTTTTCATGTAGAATCGATTCGTGAAGTCAGATTTTAAATATATTTAGTGGTTTTTGTTCTACAAAAGAAGGTACAAATTTTAGCCGCCGCGCGGGAATTGAAAGAGTTGAAATTTTTTAAAAATAAAAACGCCATTATTTTTATTGTCGCAAAAACCTTCTAAAAAGTTATGATATCCCAAAATAAAAAAAAAAACACTATTATATATAAATGATATCACATGAACACTCAAAAAAAAAATCCGTAAAGTTGGCAAAAAAGTTAGTTGAGTCAGCAAAATTTTTGTTAGTATGATCCTTGCAGAAAAATTGCTAATATCTGCAAATGTAGTTTACTGAAAATCAGTGAGCTGATTTTTAGCAAAAAATTTCTAAATTCTGCAAAATATTTTTCTGACACTTACAAGGCGAGTCTCCCGATGGATTCTCTCCGATCTTAATGAAAAACAAAAAAATAAAGTAGGGTCACGTATTTTTTTAGCGGCCCAATCTCTTGTTTAGGGGCGTCAAAAATAACCCAATTTTTTGAAACATGTCCGATGACTTTCTAATAGTTTTGTCTTATAAAAAATGTGTTTGAAATGATATTAAATCTGGCGCTTTGTTGGATTAAGCTCAAAAATATGTACACTCAAAAAAAAAAGTTTGTAAAGTCAGTAAAAAATTTTGCTGATTTTTGGCGACAAAATTAGTAGATTTAGCAAAAAGTTTTGCTAACACTTAGTTGATTTAAAATTAAAAAATCCTTGCTAAAATTTAATAAAACTATTGCTGAATATTACCAGATTGATAAAAACTCAAAAAATTTGTATAATTATACTTTAGTCAATTTATTTACTGAAAATCTTAATATTGTTTTTGTTATTCTTTTTAAATAATTTACGATACGTTAGAAAATATTTTTTTTTTCAAAATCCCACATTGATGACACGAATTAATTTAATATCTAAAAATATCTGAAAATATATAGAAATAATTATATATAACATAAACCAATTATCTTTCAACTACTTACATTAATGGTTGTCTAAGTGATAGCATTTTTCTAGAAACGAAACAAAAGGAAAAAACAAAATATGAAATATACAACCATTTTTTGCAATAAGAAATGGGAAACATACACAATTATCTGTCGCTTTATTCTGTATAGCTGAACGAGTACTTGTTTGCAATTTGACCAGACTTCATTAATAGTCACTATAATCATAACGTTTACAAATACATATTTAATCTTTATTAAGTTTAAATATTTTATTTTGTCTTTAATTTAATTAATAGACAACTACATGGACAACCCGTGACAACACAAAATTTAAGTTTTTTACTCCGCAATTTATATGTATACAATACACATTATTGGCGCCCCTTTTGTTTTATTATGTATGAAAAACAGATACAAAAATATTCCATGGTTGATTCTTTATATGTCTTACAAGAGTTGTACTTTTTAGTATCATTTTCCTCTTCTCTACTACATCTTGACATGCAGCGACATCTACTTCATTCTGAGTACATTTTTCAATCTGGTTGTCGTCCACACTGTTAATGTGCTTATCAGCACAATTTTTTTTAGCAAAATAAATTAGTAAAACATTAATAAAATATTAGTAAAGCATTAGTTCAAAACAGTTAACTGCTGAATAAGTATAACTAAAACTTTAGCTGAAAATATAATTTTAGCAATTGTATACATGATTCACAAGACGTTTTACTAATTTTTTTACTAAATTATTTTTTTTTGAGTGTAAACTACTAAATTTAATCGATGAGAAGGGTGTCTGAGATTTTGATAACATTCGTAATTGTTTGGTTTTTATGCGACTTTTTCGGAAGATGTGTTTTACCTACACTCAAAAAAATAAGTTAGTAGAAAAGTTAGTAAAACGTCTTGTAAATCAGGTATACTATTTTTTAGCAAATTTTTTTGCTAAAATCGTGTTTTCAACTAAAATTTTTGTTATACTTATTCAGCACTTAACTGTTTTATACTAATGCTTTACTAATATACTAATGTTTTACTAATTAATTTTGCTAAAAAAATGGTGCTGATAAGCACATTAATAGTGTGGACGGCAACCAGATTGAAAGATATACGCAGAATGAAGTAGATGTCGCGGCATGTCAAGATGTAGTAGAGAAGAGGAAAATGACACTAAAAAGTACAACTCTAATAAGACATATAAAAAAATCAACCATGGAAGACTTTTGTATCTGTTTTTCATACATAAAACAAAATTGAGGATTAAAATAACTTAAATTTTGCGTTGTCACCGGCTTGTGAAAATAATTGTCTATTAATTAAATAAAAGACAAAATAAAATATTTATTTATTTAAACTAAATGTTTATATGTGTGGTCAAATTGCAAACAAACATATACAGAAATGTAGACAGAGTAAAGTGAAAGACAAAGACAGGTAGATTTTTTAATGGTTCCTTTTTCTTATTGCAAAAATGGTTGTTTTTTCGTTTCGTTTGTTTTTGTTTATTTTTTCATTTCGTTTCTATAATTATCTTCGGCAGTTGCGATAGCATCATTTAAACAATGGCATCATTTAGACAACCATTGATGTAAGTAATTGAAAGACAATTTTTGTTATGTTATATATATTTATTTCTATATATTTTCAGATATTAAATTAATTCATGTCGTCAATGTGGAAAATGAAAATTTTTATATTTCGTTATTATAGTAAATTATTTGTAAAAGAATCACAAAAATATGTTTTATGATTTTCAGCAAATAAATTAACTAAATTACAATTTTTCTACAAATTTTTTGCGTTTTTTTCAGTCTACTAAAATTTAGCAAAAAATTTATTAATTTTTAGCAAGGCTTTTGTATTTCTAATCTACTAAGTGTTTTGCTGACTCAGCAAAATTTTTTGCTGACTTTACAAACTTTTTTTTTTGAGTGTATATTCTAATTAAATGGCAATCCTAACATACTACATATGTAATATTGATATACAAATTTTTGTTTTCTCGAGTATATCAAAACTGCGTTCAAATAAATCACAGAAAAATCTTTTTGCTTTGGCATCACCTTTAACCATTAAACTTGAGATTGGGCCGCTAAAAAATATACGTGTCCCTTAATTTTTTTTCTTTATCATATATTTAAATTTCATTAAGATTGGAGAGAACCCATCGGAAGACTAACATAGGGTTAGTTCTATGTAAAAGTTTCTATATACTCATATACAAATTGATATCATTATATATGCCTATAAATGTGGCAATATATTACGATATATGTTCATATCTTATACTTAGTGTATGAAAATTATTTAATATGGCGTAATATATCATCATATATCATTGTATGTTATATATTGTTATATATTAGCATATATTGTTATATATTAGCATATCTTGTATATCTGATCATATGAAATAGATAAATATATGTATATATATGACCACATATTCTACCATATATGATCATATGTAAACAAAAAACCGTAGTTTTTCATGATACGCCATATTAACAAATTTTCATAATATGAACATATATCGTAATATATTGCCACGCATATAAGCATATATAATGATATCAAGTTGCATATGAGGATATTGATACTTTTTTCATCGAGTTACTATACATGATGTCATACTTAACTAACGTATATTACGAAAATGGATCACATTTTATAAGATAGTTTAATATTATTTTTTTCTCGGGTACCTATTTATATTATTAATATAAAAAAAGTATATATTTTTTGAAAGACCAGGTAAATTTCTTTTAAACACCTTTTATAAATTTAAAATGGGATAAAAAATTAATGATTAACAAAACTGTTTCAATGAGCCAGTCGCAAAAAATACTCTTTTACCGTTTCTTAAAAAATTTGTGGATATAATGCAACTTCTGAAGCCGGTTTTTGTAATACACTCAGCTAGACTCACAACCTTCACTAGATTTTTTGAATTTTCTGTGTAGCACAGAGTAATAGATAAACCCAGGAACCCCCCAACAAAGTCCAGTGCTGTTTTTTAATAAAAATAAAAATTGCATATTTTGCAAAAATGCATCTTTTTTTCAAATAGAAAGTAGCAGCAGAAAGTGCTTTAAAAAAAATTGCATAAAAAATGCATTTATTTTTAACGCTAAAAAAAAGTAAGGGAGTGTAGCATTCCAATGCAATTTAAATGGTGATGATCCGACGAATATTAAAAAAATATTTAAACTTGCACAACTGTTTGCATATTTCTCATTTAAAAAGAAAAAAAACAAATGTTTCGAAATTTGAAAAACTAAAAACGCCAATCTTTAAGTAGCTTCATAGAGTTTCTGAATTCAAAATTTAATTGAAATCAAAAGACCCAAGGTAAAAAATGCGCTTTTTTGGCCGGTCTTCAGTGGAATGGCCGATATAATTTTTTTTTCCTTTTTTTAAGGTACCGTTGGTAATATTGTTTCTATATTTGTGGGATTTTCTATGGTTGCTTTATATGAAATATTATTTTTTGTTGTCAAATATCTATATATCGCCACTCAACAGAAGAAGAACGAGAAGAAGGGAAAACATACAAAACCGATTACTAAATTATATATATTACCTTAAAATGTTTATTATAGAATACAATTATTATGTGTTTGTGTGTTTGTGTATTTGTGTATTTGTGTATTTGTGTATTTGTGTATTAAATTCGATTTTTATTAAAATTACATAATAAAAAAAATTTCAAAATTTTTTTAAAATGGGTTAAATTTCATGATTGACAAACACTACACTGATAGAAATTTCATAAAGTATATGAAATTTTTTTCATTAATCCTAGCCTAATCGTTATGAAAGTTTCATGTGTTTAATGAATAAAATTCATAGTTTGTATGAAATATTTTCGTTGATATTTAATAATTTGCATAGCATTAATTTGGTGGTTATTGTGAAATTATCATTCGTTGATATTATTTATACACTGATAGAATTTTCCTTCATAGTATTAATGAATCGATTCATTGGTTTAATGAAAAATTTCATTAACTGAATGAAAATTCATTAATATTGGTATTTTTTTCATTAACATTTTTTATTATTTTTTAATAATTTCATAAAAAAAATTCATTAAATCAATGAAAACTTTTCAAATTTTTTTCAATAAAAATTTTGACATAAAAAAAACTGAAAAATTTCTTTTAAACAGAATTAACCAAAACTTTGATATAAATAATTTTTTTTTATTAAACTTGCCTAGAGCTAACAGTTTTTGACAAATTTGAATAGTTGGTCACTAAATTCCAGGGAACAGATTATCCAAGAAAAACGATAGTTTTGTTCAAAACGAGACCTAAATTGTTATCGTTTTGACGATGTTACACAAAAACGTTATGCTAAACGATAATAATTTTATAGTTTTTAACAACATTGTTAACAATATTTAACATTTTTATCTAATATGGTCGTAACTAACTACAAATAGTTTACTATCATCGTCGATCGTTCTACAGAATTCCAAGCCAGATCGATAAAAAATTACATATTTTGTACCGACATATAAGAAAATATCATCTTTAAACACAAATTATAAAAATGTAAAGAAAGGTTGAACAATTTTGTAAAAATAAAACAATAAAAACAGAAATAATGAGATGATCTTTAGCCAGATTGAAATACTAGTATCAACCTAGCTAATATGTTTGATTTGCTTTATTTTTGTAAATATACGGAGGTTGAAAGCTCGTTATAAATTGAAAATAACATAAAAATAATCTCGATGTATATAAAAACAAAAAACTAATATAACTGTAAAAAATATTACTTGAGCCAGAGTACAAACTAAAAATTTTTTATATAAATAGAACATTTTTGGTCTTCAAAGTTTAGTAACGTCATGATGCTTGTTAGGAAAAGACCTAACCACGTGCTTGATTACTAAGAAGACAAGAATGGAGCAAAATTGATTATTAATAGGTTTTTTGTTAAAGTTCTGCCTATTATGGAGGCTCTAACTTTTCTAAAACTTCGGGTTCTGATGAGATCTTTAGCCATATCGAAATACTAGTATCAACCTAGCTAATATGTTTGATTTGCTTTATTTTTGTAAATATACGGAGGTTGAAAGCTCGTTATAAATTGAAAATAACATAAAAATAATCTCGATGTATATAAAAACAAAAAACTAATATAACCGTAAAAAATTAAAATTGGTTTTTTAGTTCAGCTTTTAATATTTTAATGCCTGTTAATTATATTTAAACGATTTTTTCAATCATTAAAGTTCTTAATATACATAACTTAAAAAAAGTACAATAATTAAAATATTTCTTTTGTAATGGATAAAGAAATTTTATTTTCAAAATTTGTAATCTGTATACTACAATAATCATAAAAAGTGCTAATTATAAAATATTACGGAAATATTCATATACTTTATGAAATTTTCATTGGGTCAATGAAACCATTCATTAAAATTGATTTAATGAAACACCTTTCATTGACTCAATGAAACGTTTCTTTGGGGACTTTTTTATGAAAAAATTCATTGGATTAATGAAGGGATTCATTAATACTACGCACAAATTTCTATCAGTGTAAGGTCTGGTCTATATAGGGTCTATAAAATATTTTAATAAAAAAAGTTCGAAAGTAAACATCACAGGTTGTTCTGGCAAATTTTTATTAAACTCAGCCTGATTCAGCCATTTTTCGTTACTTGAAATATTATGACATGTAAGAAAGAAATCTAACAGAAAAGGTTTTCCCGGGGCCACCCACCAATGTAGCACAGTGGGGAAAATTCTATTGTGTTTTAACATAATTTTTGACGAATTCGAAAAAGATAAAATTTGAAAAGTAGCTGATTAGATTTTAGCTCGAAAATTGCAAATTTTGAATTCTTTTATCCATAAAAAAGAAATATTTTAATTATTGTACTTTTTTTAAATTATATATATTAAGAACTTTAATGATTGAAAAAATCGTTTAAATATAATTAACATGCATTAAAATATTAAAAGCTGAACTAAAAAAAAAAACAATTTTAATTTATTTCTGTTTTTATTGTTTAATTTTTACAAAATTGTTCAATCTTTCTTTACATTTTTTATAATTTGTGTTAAAAGATGGCATAATTTCTTTTATGTCGGTACAAAATATGTAATTTTTTATTGATCTGGCTTGGAATTCTGTAGAACGATCGATGATTATAGTCCACTTTTTGTAGTTAAATTACGACCATATTAGATAAAAATGTTAAATATTGTTAAGAATGTTGTTAAAAAACAAAAATTTAAAGGGTCCGCCAAATAACTTTTTTTTTTTGAAAGTGCTATAAAAAAAAACTACTGAATATTTTTTCAAATTTCTTTTTTTATTTGTAAGTACAATCCTTCCGGTTAATAATGGAAAATAATTTCATTCAAATGGCTGCCTCAGTTGGCCATGTAGTAGCCTACACAAAAAAATATTCAGTAGTTTTTTTTTATAGCATTTTCAAAAAAAAAAGAAGTTATTTGGCGGACCCTTTATTATCGTTTCTTATTACAAGTCAAAATTTTTATTGAAAAAAATTTAAAAATTTTTCATTGATTTAATGAATTTTTTTTTACGAAATTATGAAAAAATCATAAAAAATGTTAATGAAAAAATACCAATATAAATGAATTTTCATTCAGTTAATGAAATTTTTCATTAAACCAAAAAAATGATTTTAATGAAATCGTTTCATTAATACTATAAAGAAAAATTCTATTAAATTCTATTCTTTAAGACTATAATTCCAAAAGTTGTATGTGTCTTCTAATATCACTGGGATTTTTTTTTTCAAAATTTTCAATGAAGTTGAGAACCACATCCTGCTAAATTTTAGAATAACTAAATTTGAGTTGACAGTTGTAGTTAAATTAACTAAGAATTTAGCTAAATCAACAGAATTTTTAATATGAATCAATAGAAAATGTTTGCTAAAATGGTCTTTCTGGATCTGACAAGAGGCAGGTTCATAGGCTGGGAGTAACGATTTTAGGTCCATTTTGCTCTATCTACCTTAGTTTCCGCGATATGGCCTATTTTATGATTATAGAATAAAAAATATGAGAAAATAACGCCATCTAGAAGTGAAAGCAGAGACACAAAGTGATAGCGGAGACACAAAACTAAAATAATGGCGTGAAATCAATTGTGTTTTAAATTAACTGTCAACATTTGTAAATTTGAGAGTCACGAATTACTAAATTTGAGATCAAAAAATTAGTTCAAATACGGATTAAATTTGTTCTTGAGGTAAAATGCGAAAACTAATAACTTTCTAAATTACTGATTTAAACGGTAACAGCAGAAAAAAATAGCTCAACTGAATTGCAACCCGTTTAACACACTTTTGAACTAATTTTTTTAATAGTGTAGCGTTATTATTTTTTGTTTTCAAAATTGTTCACCAATAAATTTTTTTGTTTTATCCAAATTTGGCTTTCATCGAATAGGCAAAAGTGAAATGGCATTTTTCAAAGTCTAAAAAAAAAAATTTAGACAAGGGCTAAGAAATCTACTTATGTTAATTTGAAATAGAAACTAGACTACAAAGTTTTTATGCGAGAACAAGATATATTTTTCGACCAATCCGAGATAATAATTACACTTTGTTTTAGTGCTGGTGAATTCAATTACTTTTTCAATACTTGATATTTTTAACGGGTTTTAAATTTAAAATTAGCTTAATTAAAAAAAAAAAAAACAATTTTTTAAAATTTCAGTTTTATTGAAAATTTAAGATTTTAAAATATTTTCTAAACTTTTTTTACAAACTATTCAATGTTTCTTTTTTACAGTTTTGCAACTTTTTTCTTTAAACTTTTCACCTTTGATTACAGTAAAAGTAGTTTACGGGTTCTTCGTATTTAGATGGGTGATTCTTAGCTGCCCAGCAAAACTTTGGTAATGGGTGCGATAAAGTAATGCATTACCTTGTAATGTGTACTCCTTACCTGTATCATTATTTTCCAATAAGAAGTAATGAGTTACCGATAATTGAACACTTATGGATTACCTTGTAATGAGACCTCATTACATTTTACATTACTTCAAAACATAAAATAATGACTTACCGATCTTCAATTACATAATGCATGAATTATAAACGTAAAGTAATTATTAATATATATTTTTGAAAATCTATAGACACATTACTTTGTGATTCTTTGTAAGCATAATGGTAATCTACATGTTAAGCAATAAAATATTGTATGTATCGATAGCTCAGTTGGTAGAGTTCTCGCCTAACTAATTGTTAAATACCATTGACCCTTGGTTCGAATCCCAGCATGACCAAGTTATTTATTTAATAAAAAAAAAGTTATTTATTTTTTAAAAAAAAAAAGTTATTTATTTAAATAAAAAAAATATCTGTAAAAAAAAATTTTTATGCATTTTTTATGAAAATCTATTTATAGACACATTACTTTTTCCCACCATGTAACCATATAAGTAACCAGTTACTTTACCCACTACAAGGTATTGAGTTACTTTGAGGCTCATCGCCTGTAAAATTCATCAGTGAAGTAACGTGTAAAGTAATGCATGAAGACCTATGGCGATACATTACTTTACCCATGATTTGGTAATGTGTGGTTTTGCTGGGTGTTTTTTAAAAGATTTTTTAAGGATGTTTCTTTGTATTTGGTTGCACAATTCGTCAAGAAAAATATAAAATCAACAATTTGTTCATAAGTGGTCTGTTTGCATAGTTCTCGTCCTCCAAAGTAGGGTCTACCGAAAAAGATATATTGTTTATGTATAGCTTTCCGGGACTAATGCACTCATAAATAAAAGTTAGTTTAAAAATCTGTTAAACGGGTTCCAATTCAGTTGAGCTAATTTTTTTCTGCTGTTATCGTTTAAATCTGTTATTTAGCTAAAGTAAGTAGTTATCTCGTTTTACCTTAAGAACAAATTTAAAGCTCTGCCTATTTTGGCGGCTCTAGTTTTTCTAAAACTTCGGGTTCTGATGAGATATTTATCCAGATCGAAATACTAGTATCAACCTAGCTGATATGTTTGATTTGCTTTATTTTTGTAACGCAGAAAAACTTTACTCAGCGAAGCCGGGCTTTGGAAGGACCTTTAGCCAATAAATTTTGTACTATCACCTCTACGCGGTTATCCCTGAATAATGCCAACGCTAGCATATAAAAATTCATATTTTCATATAAAATTCATTAACTGAACAGTAAATTTTAGAAACACAACCACAAAAAAACTAAAAACTTCCTCCCCATTTTTGTACTTAAAAATTACTTAAAATAACTCTAAAAACGCTACGTATAATGGATCATAAAAATAATACCATTTTTGAAATTTTGACGAAATTTTCTTTTATTGTGGGTACTCACACTTATTTATATGTTTTTACGCATACCGGTTTTTCACAGGGGTTTTTTTTTGTTGAGGAACGCCACATAAAGTGCAGTTTTGCCCAAATAAAATTATAAAAATTATAAAAGTTATAAATTAAAAAGAACAAAAATAATCTCGATGTATATTAAAACAGAAAATTAATAAAACTGTAAAAAACATTTTTTATATAAATAGAACATTTTTGGTCTTTGAAGTTTATTAACGTCATGATGCTTGTTAGGAAAAGACGCTATCTACGTGTTTCATTGAAAACGGAAATTCTTAATATCAATCAGTGTTTTTAAATTCAAAATGAAAATTATTATCTTAATTTATTTTTTCTGAATTTTAAAATCAATTGATATTTTCTGAATTGAAATTTGAAACTCTGAGTTTAAATTGATGTATTCTGAATTACAGTTGCAAAAATATTGGGTTTTAAAAGTAATGTATTAAAAATAAATGTTCGTCATTGGCTGTAGCATTTGTTGTGTTTCTACGCTACCAAAGAAAATTTTCCATTTCATAAAAATTTATGAATTAGCTTCATCATATATTAATAAATCGTCTTATAACATTTGCGGAATGAAACATGTCATGAAAAGCTATTTAACTTCATCATTTTTATGAAATATTTCATAAATATGATGAAGCTTGTTTTCAATTTGAACTTTTATGAAATAGCTTCATCATAATTATGAAGTTTTGCATTTGGCGAAAATCAATGAAGTTCTTTCATTATATTTTTAAAACTTTTCATAACTATAATAAAGCTTTTTGAGTGCATAAAAAGAAATTTTAGCAAATTATTTAGGCTTTTCGTTAAAAAACTCTAAAAAATCTTAGTTTTGTAAATAAGCTTCAGAAAAAACTTTACAAAAATGTAGTATAGTTTTTAAAGGTTTGTAAAAATCAAATTTCGAAATGTTTTTTTTTTTATATTCATTATTGTTATGACTTTTTACATATTTCGAAAATATCAAAAATTACATGGCATATCCATGTAGCCCTTGAAAAATATTAAGATCCATGATCAGTGAATGAAGTTTCAATTAAAATTTGTTTTAAAGTTTTATAAAAATTTTATATTTTGCTAAGAATTACATATTTGCACTTTTATCAATAAAAATATTTTCCCGCTATTTCAACATACACATTATACACTATTTAATATGAAAATTTAAATGAAATGGGCTTTTCGAAATTGGTTTCGGTGCGGAAGGTTTTTGATCCGAATTGACTTAAAAAAACGCTATTTATTATCAATACAATATTGCCCATAAGGATGTGCCCTGTAATTTTTTCGCAATAAAAAAAGTTATAGCCCAAAAAAGCTAAAATGTTACTGTTATTTTAAGCAATTTTTAGAATTGTCATTGTTGTTGCTTCTTTTTCGTGCCCTAATAATTTACCAGTGTTACCATTTTCAAAATATGCGAGTTTCAAATAAAAAAATGTCAAGCAAGTTCCGAATTTGAGCAAATATTTAATTGATTCAATTATTTTTAATTGCCATTTTTTAAAATTTTCAACAAATCGATTTAATTAAAAAAAATAGCGATATATTTTTTTCTGTGTACAAGACATGTGCTCAAATTTGGAACTTGCTTGACATTTTTTTTAATATTATCGCTCAAAACATATTGTTGTTTTTGTAATATTTATGTATATAATGATTTTTATAAATGATTATGTATTAGTAATATTTATTTTAAACTCATTTTAATTAGATTTTATTAATTCTCATTAGGTACGAGGGCGTATCAATAAGTTCGTGACTTTTTGAATAAAAAACAGTTTTTTTTTTGCAAAAAAAAAAAAAATTTATTTTTCAACATAATCTAATTTTAGCTCAATACACTTAGTCCAACGTTTCTCCAATTTTTGTATCGCTCTCAAAAAATAGGATTTTTCGAGGTCCATAAAATAGGCATTTGTTTGATCAATAATTTCATCGTTGGAGCTAAATCTCTTTCCACCGAGCTATTTCTTTAGATTTGGAAATAGGGGGTTAAATCCGGAGAATATAGCTGATGAGGTACCAATTCGTAGTCCAATTCATGGAATTTTGCCACTGAGACTGCACACGTGTGCACCCGTGCATTATCTTGATGAAAAAGAACTTTTTTCTTGCCCATATGGGGTCGTTTTTTATTTTAAATCCTCGTTAAATCGGTCCAATAAGTTGCCATAATATTCGCCGTTTATTGTTTTTCCCTCTTGAAGATAATCGATGCGGTTTATTCCGCACTTAAATCACTTTTTTTACCATTGAAATCGATGGTGCAGAGTCCAAATAGTATTTATAAAGTTTTTCCTTGATTTGATTGAAGGTTTTTTTTTCGCAAAAAATAATGTTTAATGAGCACTCGAAATTCACTTTTTTCCATTTTGAAAAAAATCCACGAGGTTGTATGGTTTGAACAGCTGTTAAACGCAAAGTAAATGAATATATGTGAGAATTGTAGTACTTAGTTGGGAATATATGTGAAATATATGTGAGAATTGTAGTATTTAGTTGGGAGATGATAAAAAATGTTCTTGGCAGAAGGAAGAAGTCGAATTCCTACACAGAGAGAATTTCTTGGACGAATTTGAATGACATTTATTCTCTAAATTAATGAAGTTTTCTGCATAATGTGTATGAAAAATTTCTTATACTTTATGTTAAATCTCTATAATTTAAATGAAACTAATTTGAATGAAACTTTTTCATTAGAAGTATGAAATTTTGTATAAATACTATGAAATTTTATGAAAAACTGCATTAATTTAATGAAAAGTTTCAATGGACGAATTGCAGTAGCAACTCATTGATCTAATGCCAAAATTCATTGATATCATGCAGATAATTCTCTGAATAGACTTATTTTGTAATTTGACAATTCTGTAAGATAGATTTAAAAACAAATTCAACCTTATCTTGAAATTCATAGATCTATTGATCTTCATTAATTTGAATTTTTAAAAGAATTAAAACTGAATACATAATAGTCTGTCTAATTTCCTAAAATCGAAAAAAAAATTTGTTATTTAATGATAATTTATAAAGCCTTTAATTTTTTTTGAAGCTTTTCTTGCCATTTTTTTATAGCCATAGTTAGGAAATTTACATGTTATGAAAAAAAAAATCCATATACAAAATTGAACCGTTTAATCGATCTATTTTAACTGAATATTCAGGTCGAATAATTATTTGAGTTTTAAGTTATTTGTTTCGATTCGTTGAGGAATCGGTTAATCCATTAACCGAATTGGAAACACTAGTTTAATGCGATGGAAAAACATTAAAAAAGTGACATAATTATACGGGAATACAAAAAAAAAGCTGAGAAAGAATAAGCCAGCTGTTTCTGAAACATAAGAATTACCCTAAAATCTTCAATTTACAAATTTGGTCAAAAATAGTCAAAAACGCCATTATTTGCATTATGCACGATTAGTCATATTTAATCATAAATGGCAATAAATTGCAGGGAAACACTTTTCAGAATGAAATTACTTTTTAAAATAAAATTACTTTAAAAAAATATTTTTACCATTTTCAGAATGAAATTACTTTAAAAAAATATTCGGACCAAACATAAAATCTAACCAAAATTTTTAAAAATGATTGCCGTTAAACCCAAACATCGAAGTTTTCAATAGCTTTGGACAAAGTTCTTGCAAACTTCCTGAAAACTGGTTGAATTGAGACAAATTTTGTTAACCCTCTAACGATTAAGGCTGCCACAGGGCAGTCTTCATAAAATTTACCACAAATGCGTCAAATATTTAGAAATTAATATATTCCGATAGAAAACTAAATTTGCTAAATATTTTGCGAAGAAATTTTTCATGTGCCGTCCACGGTTTGGAAGCGAGAAAGCTACAAAATCAAAATTTCGTGAAATTTCAAAAACTCATTATTTAAAAAAAAAAAGTTTTCAAAAAAGTTATAAAAAAAATATAAGTAAGACTGAAGCTTTATCTTTAATAATAAGGACTCACAGGACTAATAGACGGATTTTTATGAAATTTTGCAGAAAGAAGACATTAAGTATTAATAGAAAAGCGTTGAAGTTTGAACAATATAAATTGATGTTTAGCGACTTTTTCGCCTAAATTTGCTTTTCCCAAAAAGAAGAACAGAAAAAAATTGTTTTTCGAGCGTGGTTATTTCTTGGTAAGAGAAATATTTTTTGTCGAAACCTTCATTTTTATATGCTTTAGTTTCCAAAATGCACCCTAAAATATTTTGGCTCATATCGCTTTAATTAGGCAACGTTAAACAATTTTGTTGAAGAACTTTTTATTTGTTTTTCGTTGCAAAACAACGTTTGCCAGTTACAGGGTTAACATTAAATTAATGTACGTAGTAAATTGTTTTTTACAAAAAGAATTTCAATATTTTTAAAAACTTTTATTATATAGTGCTTTAAGGTGCATATTTTACTTTAGCTTGTTAAGAAAAATTTCTGTGCTTTATTAATAACCTATGGTAAAATAATTAAAGTTTCCTCTGTTTGTATTTTACGATTACCATCCGCCAGGACTTCATTTTTATAAACTTTAAATAACTGTTGTATGCAAAAGAATACCACTTCACAAATACCAATTAGTGAAAAACCAGCAATAATACCGCAAATATTACCAACGTGGCCTACAAATTAGAAATCATTTAGTATATAAGAAAAACTTAAGCTAATGAGAAAAACTTACTAAAAATTTCAAACCAGGAATCAACCAAAACTCTTTTAAAAAACATAGCATGTGTTTGGCCAAAATAAACACGAACCAGAGCTAAACCAGTGCAGTTTTCTTTGTAAGCGCTGAAAAAAAAAAAGAATATATTTGTAATATTTACACTTATAGAAAAATATTAGTAAACATTTTTGCTAAAACTACTAAAAATTAGTTAAAAATGGTGTTACTGAAAAAATTTCTAAAATAAGCAGTTTTTTGTTTTTTATTAGTCAGATAAGAATAGCAAAGATAAATCTGTTAAATTTACAATACTTTAGTTATACTTTAGCTAAATTTTAATTAATTGAAAATTAGATATTTTACTTTCCACAAAACATTTGCTACACACAGAGAAATAAAGTGCCAACCGAATTGAAAAGTGTATTTTAGTGGTAACAACTTATAAATTCAGTTAGTACAAATATATTTACAGTATATTTCTAAATATTTTGGGTGTTGGAACTAAAATTTAGTTGACTTAAACGAATTTTGTTGTGAAAACTAATGATAAGTTGTGCCAACCTACTGAAATTCTCAATAACCGAATGTGAGTAGTAGTAACTGAATTTCAGTTGGTAAATAGCTAAACTTTTCTCTGTGTGTAAATATTAGTAGACAAAAAAATCACAAAAAATTAGAAATTTCCAATGTTCGTTTTTTTAATTTTTTGTTCGCATAAAAATCTGCTTCTGACAAAAATTTCTGTTGATTTTAGCAAAATAAACTGTTATTTGCAATCTACTAAATATAATGTAAATATTAGGAACCGTAATTATTATACCTTTTATCCTAAAAGTCATCTTATTTTCTTACTTTTATTTTTTCGAGCAAACATAAAAGTTTTTTTTTTTTTTTTTTTTTTTTTTAACAAATATTGTTTTTTGACTTATATTTTTTCGAACAAAAATAAATATTCTTTGAGATAGGCGTGGTAGAGAAGATTAAGCATACTTTTCTAAAAATCATAACTACATTGTAAATTTTTTATTGAATTAGACTGCGCAGTTTCTGGTAACACAACCTTCATCAGTAATCCTTTTTGACAATACTGTAATTATTTGTTATGGTAACTCTGGCAACTCTTCCCTAACTACGTGAATAGCCAAACTACCGTATGTACAAAAAATACATCATAGTTGCGCCAACTCACAAAATGTGGGAAATAGTGGAAATTAGATTACATATGATTTTCTAACAATTGTGAATTGTTGTGGTGTTTGTCTTAGCTATCTTCTGCAATTACAATTAAATGTAAAATCGACCCCGTGTAATTGAAACTGGTTTTAAGCCACAGCAAAAATCGACCTTACTTAGATCAGTTGGTTAGAGCCTCTGTCTAAGTGTAGTGCGAAGTGCATGTGGCAAAGAAAGCAGGCTTAAGCCACGGTCAAGATTGCATTTAATAAATAAACATTTCATATAGATGCAATCAAACAATAAAAACCATAACAAATAATTACAGTATTGTCAAAAAGGATTACTGATGAAGGTCGTGTTACCAGAAACTGCGCAGTCTAATTCAATAAAAAATTTACAATGTAGTTATGATTTTTAGAAAAGTATGCTTAATCTTCTCTACCACGCCTATCTCAAACAATTGAAAAATATGTGCATATTAATTATAGTATTAATTGTATACTGTCTAAGAAGACGATGAATAAAATTCAAAAATCCCCAATAAATATTCTTTGTTTCTTGTTTTTATGTACATTGAGATTATTCTTTTGTTATTTTTTGTTTATTTATAACGAGCTTTCATCCTCCTTATATTTACAAAAATAAAGCAAATTAAATATATTAGCTAGGTTGATACATGATCCGACTAAAGTTTTCTTCAGATCCCGAAGTTATAGAAAAGCTAGAGCCTCAATAATAGGCAGAGCTTTAACAAAAAACCTATTAATTAAAGTTATTTTTTGAGCAAAAAAGAAAAGTTTTTTAGTTATGAAACACTAATTGATGTTGTTATTCCTTTTAAAATAGTAAAATAAAAAATAAATGACTTGTTTTTTTTTGTTAAATATTAATAATTTTCCGTTGGTTTTACATTTATGGCGGTTATACTGTTCTACTTTTATTTGAACTTACGAAATTTAGTGAAATTCAAATGTGTAATTATAGTTTTGCAACGCAGTGTATACTTACGAAAATAATTTCATATTATATCCGTTTAATGGCAAACTCTGTACTTGTACAGAATATCGCGTTTCCGAACATGAAGGTAAACAATCCGGACAATATAATGCATCTTCCATTTCACGATCAAGACCAGGTATATTTTGTCTTTGTGTTATAACATTATACCATTTAACTAAAAGAAAATTAAAATACATTTTATAAATATCATGTTTTCATTAAATTACCACATTTACGTATAGGGTAGACTAGGGAAATTTTATGCTTGAAGTGCTGCCTTTTAATCTTAAGATTTAAACTTCTGAGCTTTCATGTAAATGCTTTAACTTTAAATTTATTAACACTTTTAAGGATTTTTAAGCTCATGGGTTGGAACAGTTTAGCCGTTTTACATTACTTTGAAAAAAATTAAAAATATAACAAAAGGCATTGAAAAAATTAAAATTTAAAGTAATGTAAAACGGCCAAACTGTTCTAACCCATGAGCTTAAAAAATCGTTAAAAGTGTTCATTTGTAAACGGTTTTTATGAGTCTATATAAGTTGGGAAATACAGCATGAATAAGAGGCCATTTTACTACAAATGTTTGGTTTAGTTATATAGTTGCACCTAAATTGTTCATCTAATTATTTAGGAGAGCTGTTAAAAATGACGTTGATGAAAAAATGCTAAAATTAGCAGATTTTTTTTTGGTAAATATTTGTAAGATAAGAAAAGCAAAAAATAAAACTGTTGAATGTACAAAATTTTAGTTATTTTCGAGTTGAATTTTAGTTAATTGAAAATAGTAATTAAAATCAGCAAAATCTTTTGCAGAATATTTGTAGACAAAAAAAGCAAACAACAACTGAAACATATACAAAATGTTTGTTATATTTACGTCAAATTTAGTTGAATGCAAATAACAGTATATCCTGCAAAAATTAATAAAAATATTTGCTTACTAATTATAGACTGCTGATTTCAGAAGTTCTGATACTACTTCCAAAAAATAAAACAATAAAAAAAGCTTTGAAAAATTTTTAATTTTTTGTAATTTTGTAAAAAAAAATTTCGGAAATAATTCGCCCATTTCTTACTTTGTGGTCTGAATGCAATGAAATTGGAACATGCCTAAGTGACGTAATATCGAGCATAAGTTTTGATGTTGCACCTGCCACAATTCCCAGGGGCGGCAATATGAGCCCTTAAAGTAGGGCACTTTTTGCAAAAAAAAAAAAATTGAAGTATTCGCCATTTTTTGCTTCAAATCCAAGAAAAAATTAACATATTTGTAACCTGCTAGTAGAGACTAACAAAAAACATGCTTATTTGTGTGGCCTATCTCCTATAGTTCTCGAGATATTTTAATTTGAAAATCTGAAATTATAAATTTGGTCTGAGTCAGGTCCAGTTGTTGGTCAATAGTGGGACGAAATCGAGACCAATGTTTTGTTTAAATTATTTGTTATTTAACCAAATAAATTCTTGACTAGCTACAAAAAAAAATTAGTGCAATATATTCTCACAGCACACGTCACGTGACCTGTTCATTGTGATATGTACCAGTCACGGGATTGGGTTTTTATATGAAAGGGACTAGTCACTTTAACATGGGCTTGTCCTTAGAGAGGATCAATTCCCTCAGTGTATTGATTCTTCATTATAAAAAACTTTTTATGTTTTAAAACACTAATACCCCGACTCGCGTCGCTTCGATTTGTGTCGTTTAAAAATTTTCTGACTCTAAACTTGCGTCGTTTCAGTTTGAGTTGCATGGCTAAGAAGTTGCGTCACAAATGCTTTGATTAGCGTAGTTAATGTGAAAATTTTTGTCGAAATCCGATTTTTTTTTAACACAAACAATGCGAATCGGAACACAAAAAGCTTACCAGGCTTAAGCAATGGACATTTTTCAAACTAATGATCCGGACGAAGATCGCAGTTTAAAAGTGTCAAGAAATGTTGCCGACGCTATTAATTGTTACACGGAAATTGTTTTGGAAAAACAAGCTTTATAATCCAACAAACTTTAGATCTTTTCATAAAAAAATCAGCAAGATTGCCAATTAAAACTGTAGAGATTGGTAATCGGTTGAAAAATAAAATCCTTCTGACTTTGTTATTTGTTATTTGAAATTTTTATTTTTTGTTTTTAATGTTATGTTTTTTCTTATGATTTTTTTTTTTAATAAAAACTTGTTTTCCAAAAATAATAAAAAGTGATATAGTTTTTTATTGAAAAAGGATTTTTTTTTATTAAAAAACCTTTTTATTGAAAAATAAATTTTTTATGAAAAAATAATTTTTGAAAGCTAAAAATCAATACAAATGTATGGGAAATCGTGTTTCGGCTTGCGTCGTTTCGGTTAGAGTCGCATATCTCCTGTCCCCATTACCGACGCAAACCGGGGTGTTAGTGTTTTGCTTTCAGCTACCACAGGACTTGCATTTTCAGACCCATCAAGTGATATATACTTTTAAGCCGGTCACGTTGTAAGTACTTTAGAAACCGATTCATTTTTCATCTATCACGAGATAGGTATTTTAGAAACCGTTCCTATTTTCACGTATCACGGGACAGGTCCCAACTAGGGTAGCCAGACGTACTTTTTTCAGCAGTACGCGTACTTTTTTTTAGTCAATGTACTGTTTTCTGCATAACCCCTAAAAAAGTACGCTAAAGTACTTTTTTTTTGCCTTTTATACTTTTATTTGTACTTTTTTCCATGTTTAGTATCATTAGTAACATTTTTTTCAGTGCAGAAAGATTCACACAGTTAGAAGCGCTCTGTTAATATGTCTTTACAACCTGAACACATTTGTGGCAACTAACAGAAGTATTTTTTCGTGTTTTTTGTATGAGAAGCAAAAAATCACCAGTCGTGACGACTTTTCTTCTTTATATTAATCAATTGTCAGTCGCCAGCATTGTGATGAAACTCTTAATCAAAACAAATCGTAAATATTTTTCGTATTTTAAAAGGGTGGTCTTAAAAAGCTAAGAGTTTTCAATATAAAAAGTTTGTAAAGCAGAATATCGGAGTTCTTAAATAGTGGATCATTTCCAAATTTTGAATGTTTATTTTTTCTATACCACATTCAAATGCGGCAACTGAGAGAATATTCAGTTTAATGTTTACCTTTTGGAGAAAGGAAAGAAACAAGCTTTTAAATCAAAATTTAGAGAGTAGTTCACTCTCTAAATTTTGACCATTAAAACTAATTTTGAATTTACATGTGTAGAGTTTTTTAATTTGTTAAAAACTGAAAATGGCAAAAATGAAATTGTTAACCACATTAAAAAGAATGATAAATATTTGTAAAATTTTTGAATTATTTAAAAAAGAAATAAAATATAATTATTTAATAATTATATAAACGAACCAAACCGAAATGTACAACAAACAAGTGATATTTAGTATTAAACATATTAATATAAACTTGTTCAAATTAACTTTATTTTTAAATACAATTAAAAACCTGACGAATTTTAAGTTAACATTTACGATCTCATTTTTATATTCTTTACTGAAGTATATGTTATTTTATGTTATTTAATGAATTTAATTATGTTTTCAATAAAAATACAAACGTACTTTTTTTTTATTAATTGTACTGCTTTTTATTCTTTGATGTACTTTTTTTGCCAATTCAATATCTGGCGACCCTAGTCCCAACTGACCCATTTTTTCCCGCATTCGCTTAAAGTAATAATTTAAACAAAAATTTTGAGAACTTTTCCGGAAAAAGCACTAACAGCCTTTTGCCTTGGTATAAATATTTTCTTTCAAAACATAAAGTATGCATACTATTCTGAAATGTTCTTTTATGTAAAAGCGAATTAGATGGCAGTCCCAAAATTAGCTGGCCAAACAAAAAACACGCAACTAATTTGGAAAAAATTTTCATTATTTCTCAACATAATCATATTTTAGCTCGATACCCAGCGATATTCAATAGCTTCGATACCCTGTTTATAGTAAGAACTGGATAGGTCCTTAAAATAGCCATCAAACGAAGACTCTACCTCTTCATTCACGGTGCGCCTGAGTCAATTTAAATAAAATTTTCCGTGTTACTCCAATCTGAAAACGGGTTCTGTTTCTAAATGTAGCTTTTTTTATTCGCGGCCAATCAAAATTTTCAAAATTTAGCCTATCTTTAGTGTAGGAGCACCTTACCGATTTTGATAACAAACACTTTGAACGATTCAGATACGCGAGTAGAGTCCAGAATTTTATCTTTTTTTGTCACACACGATCTTGTGGAGGCGGCAAAGCTTAAGAGTTAATTTTTATAAATTTAAAATTTCACAAAACGTAAAGATACATTTATCAAATGCCTTCTGTAAAAAAATATAAATACATTTTTTATATGAAACTGAGAAAAAAAAATATAATTTCGTACAAAGATAGCTTATATTTAAAATTCAATTTAAACAAAGTTGGTGTAATTATTTTGATGTTTTCACCGTCATTAAAAAAGTTAAACTTCAAAGTTTATATCGTAACCCTAAAATAAATTAAAGTTGGGTGGATGCATGGCCTAGGCTACTTTTTAAAATGTAATATTTGGTAATATTTTTTGGTGGAGTATTTTTCAAATGCAATTTTTACCAATAATAATAAACGAATTTCAAACGTATGTCAATGTTAATACCACCGTTATAAAAATGCTTAAGCTGCTCAGTATGTTGTGTACACAACTTTAGAAATGGTTAACAACGCAATTTTTCGCGGTTTTTTAATCGCGGTTTTCGAAAACAGATTTGGAATCAGCGAAACAAAATCTGTTAAAACTAAAATGTTTTTATATAAATAGAAAATTTTTGGTTTAGTACCGTCATGATGCTTGTTAGGAACAGACCCTAGCCACGTGTTTGATTACTAAGAAGACAAGAATGGAGCAAAATTGATGATTAATAGGTTTTTTGTTAAAACTCTTCATATTTTGGAGCCTCTAGCTTTTCTAAAATTTCGAGTTCTGATGAGATCTTTACTCAGATGGAAATATCAACCTAGCTAATATGTTTGATTTACTTTACTTTTTGTAAATATACGGAGGTAAAAAGATCGTTATAAATTAAAAATAACATAAAAATAATCTCGATGTATATAAAACCAAAAAAGTAAATAAAATTGTAATTACTTGAGCCAGAGCAAAAACTAATTGTTTTTTTATATAAATACAACATTTTTAAAGTTTCGTAACGTCATGATGATTATTAGGAAAAGACCCTTGCCACGTGTTTGATTACTAAGAAGACAAGAATGAAGCAAAATTGATTATTTATAGGTTTTTTGTTAAAGCCCTGCCTATTCTATATTTTTTATATATTTAGCCAGATCGAAATACTAGTATCAACCTGGCTAATATGTTTGATTTGCTTCATTATTGTAAATATACGGACATTGAAAGTTCGTTATAAATTAAAAATTACCTTTTTAATTTTGTGACTGTGAGTAATTAATGAAAATTGAAAATTAAAGTTCATATTTTTTTAATAACACTAAGCGATTCGACAAATAAAACGGTCAATAGACCGTTGATTCTAAATATTTTGCTGATTTTAATGGCATACAAAGTTTTTTCACTTATTTGTAACAAAGTTTTGCATGTTTTAACGCAATTTTATATGCATAAAATTTTAAAAATAAAATATTTTATCTTAGTTTTTAATGGTGATTTCATAAAAAACCTTCAGTCACATTCTGGTATTAAATTTAGTTAATAAATGTGCAGCATTAACAAGTAAATCCGCGGTTTTTCTAATTTTGTTACTGTATTTGCTCAATATATTAAAATACGCAATTTTTTTGTAAAAATCAAAACGTAATATTTGGAAAACCGTGTGTTTGATTTCACAAATTTGAATAGCTGGCGAAAGCTCCCCACTCTACCCTACATTATGTTTATGACTGCATATCTTCAATGGGTTTCCATACTCACTGTCGCTAAATCTGCTCTCTTTTTATTTGTTCGTAAACTCGCACCGAACAAATGAAAACATGTCGTAGAAATTTAAAAGTTTAAATTAATTTTTTATCATGTTTTTGAATTACAATTTAATAAAATGTTTATTTATTTTAAATATTAATGATAAAATTAGCAAGATAAACTTAAAATATATTAATTTTTAATAGAAAATAACAAAATATAACCAAAAAGAAATTGCGTTTTCAAGCAACAATTTTTTATCAACATGTTGCAATAATTTTTTAGTGGAAAAAAAAAATGTTTTCATTTGCGTGGCCGAGTTCGGTATTTTGTTGCTGAGAGGCGTGAGAAATGTATTCTCTCTATTTGTATATACTCTTTGATGTCTTGTACTTACATTCATAACGCATTAAACACTCTTTGTGTTGCAAACTACAAAAGACCGTATCATTGGGTGTAGGGAAATTTTCATAGGGTGACATAAAAAGGAGACATTCGCATAGAACAAGAATACTACGCATACGACAATAGGTTATACAATTACTAAACGTATAATGTTTACCAAATATTGAAGGCATTTCGTCTGCATATAAACAATTACGCTGCAATAGAAAATATTGTTAAATACATTTTTAAGAGGATTCCCCAATCCTGGCCAGGGATTTGTTTGGCTCTTTAAAGGCATTTGAATGTTTAAACAGCTTACCGCTTTAGGATTCAAATATCGAGCTTCTCTAACGGTTTTATATAGACTTGGCGTTATTGACAAATATGTATCAGAACCAGTTAAAGCAAAACGTTCTTCAATATTACCCGATGATTGATCAGCATAAATATTAGAACTATATATGGAAATCTGTCATAGAAACAAATAAAATAAAAATCAGTAAAAGTATTAAATTCGGGTTTACCGATTTTTTTATACCCTCCACCGTGTTACATATCATTTTTGGATGCAAAAACATTTTTTCTAAAAAAAAATTTTGTTATAAAAAAAAAAAAAAAATAAAAAAGTTTAGGTGAAATAAAAATTTGAGGTAAATTTAAAATATTATTCACCTCTACGCATCAGGCGGAGAAATATGACCACTGGACGCTATTATAAAATTGTAGTAATAAGGGCGGTATTCCAACCCGGGCCGGCAGGTCTTAATAAACTTCGAATATGTTGTAGAGAATGAAAAGTTATGGGACCCTTGTTTTTAGTTGCCCAATCTCATGTTAAGGCGTTTACCCCATTTTACGTTTTTTCGTTCTATTAAAAGTAACTACTAGTAGCAAAAGTACTACTCTCAAAAAATAAATTAGTAGACAAATTATTTAAACATCTTGTAAATCAAGTATACTATTTTCAGCAAATTTTCTGCTGCAATTATGTTTCAAAATAAAATTTTACTATACTTATTCAGGACTTAACTGTTTTGAACTAATGTTTTACTAATAATTTACTAATGTTTTACTAATGTATTTTGTTACCAAAATTGTGCTGATAGGCATATTAATAGTGTGTGCAACAACCAGATTGATAGGTGTACGCTGAATAATGTAGATGTCGCTGCGTGCCAAGATGTAGTACAGCCAAGGAAAATTATACTAAAAAGTACAACTAAATATTGTAAGACATTTAAATAAAAAATCAACTGTGGAAGATTTTTGTATAAGTTTTTTATACATAAAGCAAAAAGACGACAACAATGTACATAGTACGAGTACATATAATTATCCCTTTCAGACCCATCACGAAAATATGCTCTCATTTTCACAAAAGTAAAGATTTTAAATTTTTCTTTTTACAGACGTTTAAAATTTAATTTTTAAAATTTTTTCACAATCATGAATTTTTGAAAAAGGACCTGACACGTTTGTATATTTTGGCCATTTACATGTAAAATAATTATTATTTTTCGAAAAGGACCAAGCACAATTGTGTACTTTGGTCGTTTAGTGGTAAAATAAATTTCATATTTTCATAAAAAGGATTCATTGTATTTCAATTTTATATTACTTAAAAATCAAAAATAAATTAGTTTAATAACAAAACAAAACAAAACAACAATAAATAAATTATACACTAAAAAATGCAGCGTATAAATTGGTTTAAAATAAAAAGAAATTCAATAAAACTTGAAAAATATAATTATTTAAAGAGACATGTTTCATAAACTTAAGACTAAAATATAGGAACTTTCTGATTCATTCAAAACTGGAATTAACGTTTGGTATGATATTCCTTAAAACAGTCCTTGCCTTTCGCAACACACAAACTTACTTTGCACTTTTGAGATATTGCCCTTGTTCTGCTTTCACAGAAAGTGTTCCGACATCTTTTTGCGGTTCCATCTACAAATTGGGGCCAATGGTCATAACGATCGTATCTGATGTCATCTGGAGCATTGTGAGGACGGAATTTTGTTCCGTGAAACTCATGAGGTAACTCAAAAGGTTCAGCTATTTCTGGAGGAGCTTCTTTGTACATAGCTAGCACTTCTCCTATTTCTAATTTGAAAGTGACGAATGTTTTTATGTTTTTCTTCGGAACACCAACTATTTTTACATCATTTCTGTATTCCAGCCAGCTGTTGTATATCGCCATGTCAAGATAATGAAAAAAAAACTTTGACTGGCCATTTCTTAGTCTTCATGCTGATGCGGTAGTATTCCATCCATTTTTGAATTGTACAATTGAATTACCGCAGGTATTGGGACTGGCAAACGACGTTTTTTAGCTTATATCCAACGTTCTTCTTCGCCAACCGGGTCTTTTCCACAGGCAGTTGAAGCAATAATACACACTTTGTGTCACACCACTTTACAACAGCACCTTTGTCGTCTTTAACGAATTGAGTCATACTACAACGTTCCATTTGCTTGTCTGACGGAAAGTTAACTCTTTTTCCTAGCCGTACCAGTTGCTTTAAAAATATTCTCTTCAAGTTTTACCATTAGAGGTATTGTTGTGAAAAATCGATCAAAATAAAGAAAACTGCCTTTGTGTAGGAACTTCGTTAATCTCAACACAATTGATGGTCCATGACCCACTCCACTATCAGGGAATGTACCAGCTCCTTCAAACACTTCGAAGTCAACGACTAATCCTTCGGAAGTAGCACAAACAAGATTTTTCAAACCCACCAGTCGTGGCTTTGATTATGACTTGCCTTGCTGGACATCTGCCAGTAAATGGGACCATTTGCTCATCAATTGAATAGGATGTAACATCGGTAGCTAATTGATTTCAACGATTCCTTACTAAATCAATTACTGGTTGAACTCTCCAAAGCTTGTTCGTTGCATTGGGCATTTGATTATCAACAAAGTGAATCATATTTCTCAGCCTAAAGAATTTGTTTCTCGACATTGCGCTAGATATAAGCTCATTTCTAAAGTCCTTTGACCAGTAATAGTACCTGTGGATAATTTAGGCAGCCCATGATTATTGCGCAGCCGTAAAAATTCTTATTACCGGCTTTTGTGAGGTTCATCTCTTCCCCGGTAGTTGCTAGAGCATGTATTTTTGTATATTGTACAGTTTCTTCATAGTGGCTTTCCACAAAATATCTTGAAAAATACTCGTAAGGCGATCGTAGTTGAACAACATTTTGGCAGCTATATACCGTTGGAATAGTATGAACTGGAAACTCCTTTTGTTTCCATATGTATGTTCGTGCCTTATTGAAAGTAGTATTTATATTTGAAACAGCAACTGGTTCTAAAAAAAATGTAAATTGATGTTCAAATACACGTAAGCACAGTTGCATAAGAAGCGTTTACCTCCTTCAGATCCGCCTATGAATGTTTTTGACGTAGATGGAATGCTTAAATCATCAGCAATATTAGCAAGATTTCCTAAGAGCAATAATAAATAATATCAGACACGAAATATTACAAGAAATAAGCGGTTACCATCTTCAACTTCGTCCTCGGATGAGCTATCATCGCTATGTGCACTGTTAAGAAGAGAATAACTAGGTTTCCAAGCAGCATCGCGGTACTCATCATCAGAGGAAAAATCATCTTCTGAATTTTCGAGAATATTCAGGACTCTTGCGAGTTTGCAAAGAAATGTCAATTTGTGACCGTGATACACGATTGTGTTATCTGAGTTTTAGCTCCATTTAACTATTGATAAAACTTTATATTTTAATTAAATCACTTTCGAACACTATTTTATGAACTATTGGCTATTAAAAATCACTCTCATCAGAAAGAAAACACTTTTGCTCTCTCTTGTTTTTTACTTACCACGCAACATACTTTTTTTTCACTTCGAGTGCACTGAGGAAACTAGTTTTTATTTTTTTTTTGCAAAAAGTTTGCACTTGTTCTCTTTTTTTATAACTGAAAAAGAACCTAACACAGCTACTGCTTTTGGAAGTTTATTCAAAAAATAAAAAATTTGCTTCCTAGAATTTTTTCAATCCACATCGCACAATTGTGTATACTGGGTCCGAAAGGGTTATGGATATGAAAAACTCAAATATTATGTTGATTCCGGCTTGTGAAAGAAATTGTTTATTAATTTAATTAAAGACAAAATAAAGTACTTAAATTTTGATGTGAGCAACATTATTCAAGTTCAATACCATTTGATAACAGTTAAGTGCTGAGTATAACTAAAATTTTTAGCTGAAAACATAATTTCAGAAAAAAATTTTCTAAAAAATAGTATACTTGATTTGCAAGACGTTTTACTAACTTTTCTACTAACTTATTGTTTTGAGTGTATCAGTTGATTTGCACCTCAGCTCAATTCACAATAAAAAATGTAAATGTTTAAATATAATTTCCACTTTAATTACTTCACCGTATTTTCTTCTCTTCTCTCCTTTTCCCTTCTTCTGGTTCTCTCCTTTTCCCTTCTGGTGATCGTTTCTAATTTAAGCTACCTTAAAATTTTATTGTTTTCGACTCTTAAAATATCTCCAAGCAGACCAGAACACCATCCCAATGTCCCTGAGCACTGCCGGTTTAGAAAGGTAGCACAGTCTGCCGAGAGCTATAGCCCATAAATAGGTAGAGTCATCACAATTTGTAAACTCAGATTATACATAAATTTCAAAACGTAAGTTTATAAAATCTTTTCAAACGTTTCCAACCGATGTTATTTTACATTAGTACACAACTGGTTCAAAATTAGTGTTTTGAGAACTAGTTTGTTTTTACTAGTCTGAAAATTTGTACTTTTCGGAACTAGTTCAACCATTTCCTACTTGGTATAGACAATTTTGGTGAAGACACCTTGCGTACAAATTATGCCCAAAGTATTTTAGTTATTCAAGAAATTGTGTTTTGAATAACATCAAATCAGGCGTTTTATTAAGAAATTTTAGTTATATTAAGCTAAAAATAATGCATAACAATGCCTATTTAATTTTATCGAGATGGGTGTCTGAGCATTTTCCGATATTCAAAACAGTTCGGTTTTTATGCGACTTTACACGAAGATTAAAAACTCTGGGTCTACTTTATAGGCAATATGGGCAACAACATGTTTGAGTACAAATCCTGCATACAAATCCAGCGTACAAATCTAGTTTTCTTAAATTAAAGACAAGTTTTCATGCAAAAACCAATGAATTTTTAACCCTTAAACGTGGGATCAACCCTTCAGATTCAACTCTTAAACGTGAGATTGGGCAGTTAAAAAATAATACGTATCTCTTTATTTTTGCTCTTTTACAATATATATAAAGTTCAGAAAATCTACGAGTTCCGTTCGGGATATCTTCCTTGTAAGACATACAAATTTGTATGGAAAATTTAGAGGAAGCTTCACATTTTCACTTATAACTTTTGATCCGCTGGACCGACTTAGCTTATTTTCAATGCGAAACTGTTCAGGAGGCTTTTCATCAATCTCAATTCCGTGCCATGATCGCCATTTCAACAGGCAGAAGGATAACGTTAAAACGGCTATTGGGCTTATGAGATGCGATGTTGTCAAATTAAAAGAAAAGTTCGTAATTAGGCAATGAAATTAATGTTCGTCAGCAGAACGTTCAGACAAATCGCAAAAACTTCGGCGGCCAATTATTTAACTTAACAGCTAAACTTCATCTTCTTCCTTAATTTTTTTTTTTACTCAAAATCGAATTAAAATTACCCAGCATATATGTTTTCAATATCAAAATTTGTCCACATTGTCGTCCAAATACCAAAAAAAAAACTGACAATATGTCGTTTTTTGGCCAAAGTCTTCGGTCGGACACTAGAAATGACAAAACTAATATGGAGGAGGGTATAAAAACACGATTTTTGATATGTTCCTTCTTTTTAACATACACTGAAACCATCTACTGTGAATGATTTATAAAAAGTATCTTTTACTGAAGCATTAAGTAATAAATTTAAACCCATGTCTGCTTCGAAAAAACGCTGACTAAAATTTCGTTTTACCGCATATCTGTAATGAATATAGATTTTTTTTATGTGGTTTAAAGTAGAGAAAATTGTAAGCATATTATTTGATTCCTTACTTACTTTTTATTGTAGTTGAATGTGCAACATAGTCCTCTGGCTGTAAAAGACTCTACAATTTCCTGAGCACAATCAATGTCTATACCTCCTAAGCGACATTGAACTAAAATATCGGTACAATTTGGTGTGAGCTGTGATTGAAGACAACAAAAATAAATAAAACTGACTAATTTTTTTAAAACTTCAATTACACGATTTTTTGTTTGCTTTTGATTGCTTTGAGTGATAACTATAGCTGATCGAAAAATCTCCAAAATTACATAAAAACGTAAAACAGCAAAAGCAAACTTTAAAAGCTAGGAATGGATATTTTAGTGTTTTGCGATGTCTAGAATCAGAATTTCTGCATTAAAACAGGAAACCATTAATAACATGTTTTTTGTCGACCGGTGTTATAAATTCAATATAAAAGTTTTTCGATATTTGTATTGTATTCGATTTTGTATTTCAATTTATTTTGTTGCAATATGGTTTATGAATATCAAAATCTGCATTTATGGTTAAATTTCGAAAAAATATATTCTTGTGCCCCAGAATTTACTGTACTTAAAAAATAACAAATACTTTAAATGTGCTGCAATTCCTTTAACAAAATAATTAAAAATTTAAAAAACCACAGTTATTTTATCTTAAATGAAAAAAGTGCGCCCCGGTAGGCTAGTTGGTAGCGTGCTGGCTTATCAGTGCGGGGGTCGTGGGTTCGATTCCCACCAGAGGCACTGGTCTGTTTTCGCTACAACGCGGCCATAGTAGCTAGTGCTCGGTTAGGGTAATATTATATAATTTGTAATTATATGATTATTAATTAATAAAATAAAAAAAAAATAAATGAAAAAAAAGAAGTTAGTTTAAAACTCTGTTATAGTGAATTTACATTAATCTCACCCAGAAATCATTCTCAGTTGTGGCCAACGAATTTTTTGCCAATCGAATTCTGGCGGTTACGACAACTATCGTAATGTTAAATTATATTTTTAGTCGTGAAAGCTAATATTCAGTTACCTAACCCAATATTATATGCCAAATAAATATTATTACGTTCCACAAAATTTTAGTGAAATTAAAAAACTTTTTTAATTTTTCTGGTATTGAACCGTGGCACTCCGATTGCACCTCTGCCCTACTGATTGCACCACAATTGCTTTTAATTTTCATTGCCTCATTTGCTATTTAAAAATTTCAATATTTGATTTTAATTTAAAAAAAGAAACTTTTTGTGTTTGTCTTTTACAAGATTTGAACTCTAAAGTTCGGAGTACAAGGCAAACTCTCTACCCACTACAACACAAACACTTATAAATGTTGAGTGCTAAATTTGAACTTAAATATTTTGTTCGGAAAACAAATATCCCTATGTTTTTCAGGCGGAGGTCTTCGCTATCTGTATCTGTGTGGAAGAGTGTCTGCGGAGGAGGACACGTGGGGCCACGATCTACATTCTATCTGACAGCCAGGCGGCATTTGGTGCCTTGAGGGCTCAATATGTGTCGTCTGGTCTGGTTAAGGAATGTATCGACTATCTAAATCGTCTAGGACTTAACATCTCCTTGACACTGGGCTGGGTTCCTGGCCATGAGGGGCATGAGGGCAACGAAGGGGCTGACTCTTTAGCCAACTGCGGAGCTCGTCGACAATTCATTGGCCCTGAACCCTTCTGTGGCGTACCCAATGGGTATGTCAGAGAGAGGCTCAGAAGATGGAGGGAGTCGGAGTTTGGGGCCTATTGGGCCAGATCGCCTGGGCAGCGACAGGCGAGGCTTCTTATAACTCCCTCTGGGGAGAGGTCGCAGAAACTCTTGTCTATGACGAGGGGCAAACTAAGGACCGTGACGGGTTACCTCACGGGACACTGTGACCTTAGGTAGCAATTGTACAAGATGGGACGATGCATTATTTTGGTAGTCGAATAGTGACGCCATCGGACGTTTGAAACTGTTTACCTGGTAGGATAGTTGGCTTCGTAGGGAGCCTGAACCTATAGGGTGTATTCGCTGGCAGCACAAAATACCAACTTCTGGTCGCGGTGCATAGTGCCACTCTAGTCTAATCTAATAAAACTAACATTGTGTCAAATTCGTTTAGCAATACCAATCATTAGTTGCTTCTATGAGCAATGCAATCCACAATTAGGTTGGTACTACTGAACTTCAAATTTAGTGGCATTTTTAAAAAATTTGATAGATGGTACCAATTCTCTTGTATTGTCACAAAATAAATGGTTGCTTCTACCATACACAATTACTAACCGAATTTTATTTGAAAAGTTGATTGGAAATACCAATAATTAATTGTATTAGTGGATTTTTTTTTATTCCCTTTTCCTCTTTTTAATTTCGAGTACAATATTTCTGCTTTGTTAATCGATTATTAGTAGTTCCAAATAAAATAGCGGTCTCTCAAATCAGTTTTAATGGTTTCGACCGAATTCCAACCAATCCTTTTTCTGGGTGCTAAAATCTGGTTTAAACCGGATTTTGGAGACAATCTGGTTATGAAACGTAATTTTAAACCAGATTTTCCATACAAATTCATAACTAGATTGTCGGACAATCTGGTTTAAAATTACGTTTAAAATTCGGTTGTAGCGATGAAACACAGTATTATTTTCCCCTATTTTGAGAGAGAAATTTGTAGAATGTGGCATCACCTTGTGGAAAAAAATGTAAAAAAATGTAAAAAAAAAAATTTATTTAATTTAGGGAAACTAAATAAAACTAGTGTTAAACCCAATAAAATGCCATTTTATACTGAAAGGTTATTTCAATTCATCATCCAGATACTTTTTTTTTGATTCCGGCGAAGACAATTTGAGCAAACATCATTGGTATGGGGACCAGAAGAACAAAAATAAATATCGTCCTTCCAAAATGTCATCATCATATTGTTTGTTTCATAATCGCTGCAAAATTTTGTCTTCCGCCAGTGAATTAATAACTTTTTAGAAACATTTTCAGTTTGAAGTAATTTTATTTATCTTGTTTTGTTTACAAAATGTTGTTGTCAAGCCAAAATCCAGTTTGATTGCCAAATTCTATAATATAAACGAGGTCGATTTGTAACCGGATTTAACTCGATTTTAAACCAGATTTTGTGGAAGTGTAAATTCATTATTAAACGGGTTCCAATTCAATTTAGCTATTATATTTCTGCTGTAATCGTTAAAATCTGTTATGCAGCTAAAATGATTTGTTATCTTATTTTAACTCAATTACAAATTTTGTCCGTATTTGAACTAATTTTTTGAACTAAAACTATTACTAATTCATGATTCTCAAATTTACAAATTTTGCCAGTTATTTTAAACCATAATTGTTTTCAAACCATGATTTTTTTGTGCCTCCGCCTTCAGTCACACTTGTAGATAGCGTTATTTTCTTATATTTTTTATTTTATAATCATAAAATAGGCTATATCCCGGAAACTAAAACTTGTTACTCCGCACTTATTGTATTTCCGGAAATAAATATGGAATTACCTTTCTAGCATAAATTTTCTGTTGATTATGCTTAAAAATTCTGTTGATTAAGCTACATTTTGAGTTAATTTAACTGCAACTGTCTACTCAAATTTCGTTCTTCTAAAATTTATGTCACTTAAATTTAGCAGACTGCACAGAAGAAATTGTTGTGCAAAAAACTTCAATTAAACATTTGTTAGATTTTAAACTCACTTTCAAATAAAAGTTTAATAATATCTATTACAATGAATTTTGTGCACACACAAATTTCAAGTTTTTTTAACCCATAATGACAACAAAGCAAAAAATTATTTAAAATCAAAAATTCGAGACAATTTAAAAAATTTGCTTAAATTTTATAAAACTAAAAAATTTTAAAAATAGCTAAAATTTAAAAAAAAAACTCTGAAAATTAAAACACAAAATGCTAAAATTGAAAATACGCCTAGATTAAAAAAAATAAATCACAAAATTTAAGTAAATCGCTAAAATTAAAAAAAAAATCGTCAAAATTAAAAAAAAAATTTATATTAAAAAAAATTACAAAATTAAGCGTTTTCGATATATAGACGTTTTAAATTTTATTTAGGTGTTTTTTTTTTTACAATTTTGGTGATATCTTTAAATATTGTAGCTTTTTAATTTTGCCAATTGTTTGCCTAACTTTTTGGAGATTTTTTTTTATATATTAATTACAGTTTTAATGGTATCTACAAAAATTTTGTTTGGAATTAAAAACAATATCCAATTAAACTTTTAATAGACATGATTAAAATCTTAATTGAAAATAAAATCAATTAAATAGTTACAAATTATTTTAATTGAGACTACAATTTGATTAATAGGACCGAATTCAATTAAACTTTTAATTGAATCAACAAATATTTTAATTGAAAGTTAATTTTAATTTTTGCGGTGTCGCTAATTTTAGCAAAACGTGCCTGTTACTAACATTTTAGTAAACGCTTAATGGAAATAGATTTGCAAAAATCAGCAAATTATATTAAAAAAAAAATTGTCAAAACCAAGATATTTAAAAAAAAAAATTAAAATTCGGGTAACGTGGACAAATTAGTATTGTCCAATATATATGTAAAGTTTGGTTGAAAATGTCCAACGGATCTATGACAAAACGTAGGCTAGCCTGCAAGTAGTGCCATGTGTAATTTTGATATTTTTTTATTGTACCATTGAAAAGCTCTATTGGTCATACATACACCAAGCGGTATACCTTTGGGGTATGTTAGGGAGAAGCTCGGGTCGTGGAGGGAGTCAGAATTCTCTCTCTATTGGGAAAACTCTCTTGGCCAACGACAGGCTAAGAGATTAATTTCTTTTTCCAGTGCAGGATCGAGGAGACTCTTGTCCCTCGGGAGGGGGGACTTGAGAACCCTGGTGTCTTACCTGACTGGACACTGCAATCTCAGATACCACCTGCGCAAAAGGGGTCTTTCGGACACGGATGAGTGTAGGTTTTGCGAACTGGTAGCTGAGACATCAGAGCATGTTCTTCGAATGTCCGAGGCTATGTGAAAGGCGTGCCAAGTTTCTTGGGAATCGCTTTGTCTCCCCTTCGGACATTATGAAGATTTTGCCTAATAGGATTATTGGCTTTATAGGTAGCTTGAATCTTTAGGGTAACTTTAGGCAGCACAAAAGACCTAAGTTGGTCGCAGTGCATAGTGCCATATAATCTAATCTAATCTACACCAAGCGGTTATGCGATATCTTAATGGGGTTAGAAGATAGCAAAAAGTGCTATGTGTAATTCACATATATAATCATATATATAATTTATTATCACATCATATCATAGCTGATCGGAAAAATATCATATATAGCCTTATCTCATGAGATGCCATGTGGTCTCACCTGCTATAATTGGGTCTATCTAATTTGATCAAGTTATATATAATTTGATATAACTTCATAAGATACTATGGAAATCAGCACTATTCAATAAATTTTTTCATTGAAACCCGTTTTTAGTTTTTTCTGTGTAAAAATATATGTTACTGAATGCTATAACATTTTTTCATCTACATTTTTGAATACGACTCCATATATAATTACATCTTATTTCATAACGAACAATATATAATTGTATATAACATATACAGCTGCGGTCAATATAATATCACCACGCACAAATTTATACTGACTCCGTTTACATCTGTTTAACTGTTGGGCCGATTCAACTCAAAATAGAATAATAAATTCTTTGATGTTAATGGTTTATTATCATAAGAAAATTATTTGGTTTTTTCAACAGTTTATAATACGCTAATTAAACTAAACTAAACTTCAGTTCATTTTTAACAAAAATTAGTGGTCTTTCTTAAAATAAATCAAAAATTTCTTGAGCTCCGTAGCTGTCTTATAGAGATTTGCTTTAGTCGCTTCCTATTATGGGATTCAACTTTTTGCTCATATCTTAGGGCATTTATTATCATTTTATTGGAACAGCCCAGCAATTCCCTTATTTGGGAATACGATTTACCCTCGGACGCAAATTTTTTTATTAGTTCACGTTTATCCGGCGAACAATGCTTTCCGCGACCCATAACTATACAATTTTTATAAAATTATTACACGATTTTATTGAAAGTATATTAAAAAAATTGTATTACCTTCCGTTTTCACAAAATTTTGCAAAACAAATTTAAAAAAGCCTACTGGTGTTATTTTATTAACTGCACGAAATGATAAGTGTTGACAAAAGATCTTTTATAACTGATTAACAGTTACGAAATTTGACAACAAATGCACACACTCTGAGATAGCATAAAACATGTAACTGTTTTTTACACTCAAAAAAATAATATAATAAATAGGTGAAATTTTTACATCTTTCAAATCAGAATATTGCAACTGGTGCTATTATATTGACCGGCACTGTATATGGTTAATCCAGTTAAATATGAATCTGATACCAAAACTGATACAATTTAATACAATGCGGATATTATTATAAAGGGTGTCCCAAGAAGAGCGCAATTTTTAAATTTTAAATAAAACACAGATATTTAAAAAAAAATCGTGAAACTTTATTATATCGTAAAGTAGACAGAATGAGGTTATGTATGGAACAATATACCGTGCAGATGGCCGCCGCGGCTTTGCTGGCATGCACGCGATCTTTTAATGAAATTTTCAATGACCGTTTTGCATGAATGCTGCGGTATTTCATTAATGCAGCGTCCAATTTCCTCTTTTAAGGCTTGAGTCGTCGTCGGCTTATTCGCGTAAACCATCGACTTCAAAAAACCCCAAAGAAAAAAATGTAGTGGTGTTAAATCGCACGATCTAGGCGGCCAATTCTGATCTCCAAAACGCGAAATAACACGACCGGGAAATGACTGATGCAGCAATTGAATTGTTTCTCTGGCTGTATGACATGTGGCGCCGTCTTGTTGGAACCACATGCCCTCCACATTAATTTCTTCAATTCTAGGCAAGAAAAAACTGGTTATCATTTCACGATACCGAACACCATTGACTGTTTGCGCTTGACCTGCCTCATTTTCATAAAAAAAAGGTCCAATGATTCCTCCAGCCCAAAAACCACACCACACAGTGACACGTTGAGGATGCATTTGCATCTCGTGAATCACTCGAGGATTTTTCTCACCCCAAATGCGACAATTCTGCCTATTGACGAAGCCATCAAGATGAAAATGGGCCTCGTCACTGAAGATGATTTTATCGGCAAAATCAGCATTTTCATGTTGTCATGTTGGTAAAACAATTTCACAATAAGAATGCGTTGTTCATTCGTGTAGCGCTCCATTTTTACTAACCTCGTACCTTCTACTAGCAAACAATAACAATTGTTCAAATGTCAAACAATGACACTTCGAATGTTGCCAGATTTAAAAATTGCGTTCTTCTTGGGACACCCTTTATTAAACATTTATCTAATTGCATCAGCATATATCGAAACCCATACAAGTAGATAAAATCATATGGGCTCATATTTCGGATGACATTTTATAAGATTGATATGGCTACATAAAGCTCCATATCAATTTTTTTTTTTTAATCTGGATTCCAAATAATAATGAAAATTTAAATGTAAATCAATGGATTTCAATTTGACTAATATGTGATGCCACATGATTCGACCATATGGGTTTGTATATAATTATCACATAAGACAAATCAGCTTTTTTACTTTTTTATGTTTTTTGCTTTATTTAGATTTTCAGATTTTGTGCATTAAAATAGCTTTTTCTAAAGATTTTAGGCCTTTTCATTACTTCTTTAAGATTTTCTGACATAAAGTTCTTTTTATACTAATTTATTCTACTAGCAAAACTGGTAAGAACATATTTTGAAAAGAGGCTCCTTCAAAAAGTGTTATGTGTAGTTTTTCTTAAAAATCAGGCACCGCTGTGTAACAAAGATTAAATCCGGATTTCTTTTAATGCAGTATTTTAGTGAATGAGGTCGTGAATCATTGATGCATATGATGGCTATAAAATATCTTTAAAGGATAATATGAATAAATTGTTTTGATCTCCAGAAAACATGTTTAAAAACACATATCACTATATCATATTTTTTCATCATTAAGCATTTTTGAATTTATCTATATTAAGCTTTTTATCTTACCTTAGCCATCCTTCTTCTGGTATTATAAAACATTTCATTATCCTCTCGATCATGTATATCTAAAAATCTTTGAAACGTTAATGCCTTGTCAGAATCACTTATATCTTCTGAAACATAATAGTTATAATCTAACATTTTTATTTGTTCGAAAAAATAATTTACACCCCTCTTCTGGGGATCTTTGTTATTACTAGATTAAACAATTTGAGAAGAAGAATTTAATTTATTAATGTAATTGAATCAATATAATAATGTTGGGTAGGTCGCTAGGTACTCCATTCAACTTACAGTTCTTTAGCATAACGGGTTGCAGATGCATTCGAAATGCGATTTATTGAACAAACAGATATAGCCGGAAAGGGAACCTTATTAATGGGATATAAAGGATCATATATGTATGTTGTTAATAGTTGACCACCGGAATTGTGATTATTATTCCATAGGAAATTAATTAGTATAGACAATGCTGCTATATGAAATACCATCCAAAATAGTCTGGCTTACAAAATAAATAGAGAATGTGATTAATTTTCATTTTGAAAACGGATAATGGATTGTTGTTTGATGTAACAAACAAACAAGCTAGCAAAAAAATATCGAGTATATTGGCCAATTATATTATACACACACAAACACTCACACAAAATCAAAAGAAATATGCATTATAGATAGAGCGGTATTTAATTTGTATGAGGAAAAACTTTTTTTTTTTTGAAAAATTTTAATTTATTGTTTAGATTATTGTAGTATTCGGTCTAAAAGTTATTTGGTGCAAATTTGAGAAAAATCGGATAGCTTTAACCCATGGCGCACCGCTACCAAAGTTTTCGATTTTTGGAAATTTTTCTTAAATTGCTTTAATAAAAATATGTCTTGCGGCACATAATTTTGTTTTTTTTTGTTAATTTTGGCATGCTGAGCACGAATATATTTAAAATTTAAAATCAGACTAAAGGTTTTTCAGATATTGCGATTTGATTTTCACTAAAAATGCCATATTTTTCCTCTATTCTAGAAATTTTGTAAAAATCGTCTTAGAGTGTTTTGTTTTTGCACTTAAATATTACACAAAACATGCTTTCATTTGATCATAATTATGTCTGAAATTTAAGATGTTGTATCACAAAGTATAATTTTAAAAATTAATTTTTATTTTTTGTGCACATATCAGAGACTTTTGCGCAGGTACCCAAGGGTTAAGTAATCCGATTTTTCTTAAATTTTGCACCCCAAAACTAGTGGACCGACATTCAAAGCCTTAATTAATGAATATCAAAAGTTAAAGTTAATATTCCTTCACTAATCATGTGTATAAATTTGAAAAGCATAAAAATTTTTCTATGTAAATTTCCTGTTTTTACGAGATATTTGTAGGTAAATTTACAAGTTATCCTCCAACCAATATTGACATTGTTATGCTCAATTCAAAAGTAGTTTTGTCTGTTTTGAAGCTCAAAAAATAAAAAAAATATATTTTTAAAAAATTTTTAGAATGCCGGAAAAAAACTGAATTTTTAGTAAAAATATCTCGCATTATCTCGAAAACCATTAGTACGCTTAGAATACTATATAGGTAAAGACCACTGCAAATGTAGTTAAAAACAAATGAAATTTCACTTAAAGAAAGGACGACTTACATTTCAGTAAATTCAACTAACATTGTCATTTGTTTTTTAATGTTTAAAAAATGTTAGTAAAAATTAAACAAACTTCTTAATAACAAAAAACTACTGTCAAAATTAATGTAAAATCATAAAACAGTCATTTGATGTGGTTTGTTTTTTTAAATGAACTGCAAGGTTAGTAAAAAATTTATTTTGTTCTACTAATGACTGACATTTACATTAAAAATAAAGAAACTGTATTACAACCCAAACAACTACATATTTTTAAAGCAGAAGTTGCCTGAGTATACGATTTCAAAATTTTTTAAATATTCATACTTATCATGCCAATATTAATTAAAAATTATGTGTCGCAAAACATATGTTTATTTAAGCAGTTAAAGAAAATTTTTTCAAAAATCGAAAACTTTGTACGTGGGGTGGCACGGGTTAATGCTATCCGATTTTTCTCAAATTCGCACCACCTAACACGAAAGTAGAAAAAAATGCCACTCTAATGCATTATTGTAGAATACAGAAATACATTCAGACTACGCACAGTGGGGTATTTGACAAAAAAATAATGGTATTAAATATAGAACTGCTAAACTACTGAAGTGATCGGTATGAATCAAATTGGAAATTGTAAAAGCGGCGTTAATCTTGGGAAATATTGTGATTGGGTTACCCTGTTTTTGTACAGGGTGTACTTATAGGTTGTCAAAGTTAACTAACTTGTGTATAAAACAATTTTTGGGATGTATAACTTATGTAAATGTGAACCGATTTCCAAAATTTTTATCCTCTAGTTCAGCTTTTAATATCTTAATGTTTGTAAATGATATTAAAACGATTTTTATAAACACGAAAATTCAAAATATACAAAATTTAAAATAGTTAGAAGCAGTTTAAAAAAGTAATTATAATGTGGCTTTTTTAGGATAAAAAAAAAAATCCTCTCAAAATTTGTAATTTTCCATAAAATCTTGTCCCGGAGGACAAAATTATAACTTTTGAAAAATAAATGAGGTAATGACCACCTGAGGCACTCTGATTTCAATGGCGTAATTTATTTTTTGATCGATGGCATAGCTTTTCTACAAAATGACTTTAATCCGTTTTTTGCCAACGTTTAATATATTTTTTTTCCCAATAACGCAGTAAAAAGCATATGAAAATTTGAGGTCTTGTTTACAAAAGTGATTTAAAAATGTTTTTTTTTGTACAAATTTTTCAAAAAATTTTTTAAAATGTAAGGAAAACTGGCGTAATAAACGCGATTTTTTAGTATCGATAAAGACGTATAAGAAAACTTTTAGAAATAGAAAATTTTTTCATTCAACATGTCCTTTTTGAAAAAAATTTACTAATCTAATCAAAAATTTTTAGTCTTTGGGGAAATTGTATTGATTTTTGTTTTCAATATCAAAAATGTTTTATATCCTCTCATATAATTTTGAGCGATTGGAGTTGCCAAATAACAATTTTCAAAAACATTTTTAAAAAATTCTTAAAAATAGTGCAAGCACAAGAATCAAAATTTTCTAGAATTGGTTGATAGATATTTGACTTTCTAATACATAAAAAATATTTTTTTTTCAAAATATTAACCTTTTAAGTGCGTACAACGTTTCAATTTCAATTAATTATACCACCACGAAAGGGCACGATTAGGCTATAAAATTGACTGAAAATGGATACTGGGAAACTTACAAATTTTCCTACCAAGTTTTGTCAAAAAATTCACACGGAATCTATGCTTGGTAGAAAATAGGTTAACGTTTGGCGCATGTAAATGCAGTTTTTTTTACATATAACGTTTTTAAAATGCAATCAGTCTGAATCATTCCTGTATAAATGTAAAGACAAACCCTGTTTTCTTATTAGAGGTACATATTTGATTTACAAAACTGTAGACTAATCCCGCTATTTAGCGGGTTTCTTATTGTTTTTTTTTCCCCAATTTTTACGGTTTAAGCCATTTTATCCCTAAACTAGCAACTGACCTTAACAAATGGTCATGCGGTAGAAAGAGCCTGTAAGGAAGATTTGCAAAAAAAACAATTATTTTAATATTGTGCCTCATATTAGATTGTATAAGTTTAGTATCTAGTTGTATCAGTTTATATCTAAACTGATACAAATAGATACAATAATATAAAAATCAAATATTGTATCCATATTTTTACCTGATATAATAGAAATTCTAATAACAAAATACCCTGAAGATTTCCTTAGGCAGGAATGAAATCCGGATAGGGACACGCCTACATCAGATTGCTTTTCACAATTTGTTAAATAAGTTTTGGGATTTTAGCACATTTAATTACTATAAATGCAATTAATGTTTATCCCGATGAAATTAAATTTAAATAACAAATATGCAGGTGCTTGTGCAAATTTAAATGTAACTGACACTAATAGAAAACATATGATTTTCTATTGTTGATTTACTTGAATAAACGTCACTACATTGCTAGGTCTGTCAAAAAAACAGAGTAGTATTTGGAAGATGACAAAGCCAATTGTGACAATTTTTTGTTGTTGTTTTGGTTTTTCTTTGATATTTTAAATTTTGAATCTCGCTCCTAGACGAGGACAAGAAATTCTCATTGAGTTTGTGATTTAACATAACAAATATCTCTAGAAATTCTAATAACAAAGTCCCCTGAAGATTTCCTTAGGCAGGAATGAAATCCGGATAGGGACACGCCTACATCAGATTGCTTTTCACAATTTGTTAAATAAGTTTTGGGATTTTAGCACATTTAATTACTATAAATGCAAATAATTGTATATGATTTTATGTAAACTGATACATCTAAATATAAATAGATCAAAGTTTTAGTCTAGTGAAATGTTACATTTTTGTATATTATTGGATGAAAATATACACAATTTAATACAAATATATGATCATCCTATCATTATATATAAAAACATATTACTTTTTTGCTGCTTTAAAAAAAGTAACGGCATAAATCTTTTTTAAGATTTAAAGAACATTAGTGTGTCCCGAAAGTGTACAATGTTACGTAATAGTGCTCAAACGATGAGTATTATCTAGTTGATTATATAAAAAAAAATCGAGAATACTTATAGTTGGCTACTCGCAGTTTTTAGATTTTTGTACAAAATTGGGCTAAAGTTTGGTATTGCTGAGCATATTTTTGGAAATATACTTATAAATCATCCATAGAGTTATTTTGGTCCACTAAATCTTTCTATTTAAAACAAGTAATAAATAAAATTAATTGTCTCAAACTAAATGATGCTATGGTGGGCCAAAATTAATCTATGCTCAGCATTGCCACATTTTTAAACTCGTCTTTGTCCAAAAATTTAAAAAATACACTACGAAGGACGCGGTTAGTAACTATGTTTTAAAGAAAAATGTTTGGGTTTTTATCCATAAACAGTTCATTATACCTTTAGTTTGAATACTTGCAGAAATTCGCAAATTTTTTAAAATCGGGGAAGGCTATCAGGAACAGCCATGAGACTTTAAATGCAATATATAGTTTTATCCAAAAGAAGATCTACATTTTTCTGGTATGGAACAATATATTACAATGAATACTTAGGTCAAGATATCATTTTATCAAAAATTAAATATTTTTTTTTTTTGAATATTACACTAACTATATATTATTATATATAATTTTGATTTGTGTTATATGTAATTTTACTTGCATTCGTTACTTTTATTCAGGAAACGTAACGATTATAAGTGATATCAAAAAAATTCCTTTATAACAGTTATTTTGTGGCTTAAAAAGAAAAAAAAAACATCCAAAACAGTTATTTTTCAACGTAAAAATAAAAGATCGGATGAAACTCTTAAGAAGAGAGTTTTATTTCGCCTTCATTAAATAAAACTCTTTTGAGGAGTTTTATTTTTTCCGTCTAAAATAAAACTCATTTGAGGAGTTTTATTTTAAAACTCATTTGATGAGTTTTATTTTTTCCGTCAGATAATAAAACTCATTTTATGTAAATTGACACTCAAAGTTTGCCAGATCATTACAATTTGTAAGGCAGTGTTATCTAATCACTTGCATTGCAATTGAAAAAATCGTCATTAATATGAAAACATGTGGGTTTTTAATTCGTTGTTTGATTCCTATTATTAAATGGTTGTTGTTTTATTTCTTATATATGTAGATATGGAACAAGAGAGCTAAGGAAGTGGTAATGAGGATGAAAAAAGCTTTCTATGAAATCGACAATTTTTCTGCAAGGCCCTTGTCTATTGATAAACCTCTTTTTGAGTTGTGGGAGGCTAAAAGAATACACTATCCGTACTTGTGTACATTGGTAAAAACTATACAGTGTGTACCTGCAAAGAGCATTCTCTGCTCTTAAATTGGTATTGAGCGACCTGCGTTCAAATCTTTCCGCGGAAAATTTGGAAAAAGTTGTGTTCGTTAAATTAAATAAATAAATTACTACACACATTATAGCAAATAAAGTCAATCAAAAAAAAAAGAAAATAAACAACATGAGTTTTATTTTAGACGGAAAAATAAAACTCCTTAAATAAATTTCAAAATAAAACTCCTCAAATGAGCTTTATTTTCTGACGGGAAAAATAAAACTCCTCAAAAGAGTTTTATTTCAGACGGAAAAAATAAAACTCCTCAAAACAGTTTTATTTAATGAAGGCGAAACAAAACTCTCTTCTTAAGAGTTTCATCCGATTTTTTATTTTTTCGTTGAAAAATAAGTCTTAACTGTGGAGTTGAGATCGTTTCCCTAAGATCACAATATATTCTGAAAGAGCACTTCAATACGAATCGTTTGGTATATAATAGTATACGTCTCCTTTGACTCTAACATAGAGAGTTTTTGAGATATAGTTTTCGGGATAACTGTTATTTTCGGTCCCTGCTTTTATTATTCGTAATTATACGAATAATAAAAGCAGGGACCGAAAATATTAACCATGTATAATTGTATATGCCATGTATAATTCCTATATATTGGTCGATATGTAATAAACTGTAATTATATGTGGCATCGTATTAAAACATTTAAAGAAAAACAATTTTATGTATAAACATTTATAAACATATATAAATAAAATAATGCATGATTATTTGTAAAAGTTTTTACTCGGGCACATTTGGTAATGGCAAGTACTTACAATTTTCATTACAAATTGTAAATTTAATAAAAAAATATTATTTTTATTGAAAAATATTTTTTTAATAATAAATGACTTGCTTGCACAAAATGTCATTACTTTCCAGCTTACAGAAAATCAAAAATAAGTAGTTTGAGCTCTTATAATTTAAGCAAAATGTCAATGTAACCGATTCGATGCGTGTATCGGTGGCGGTAAATCTATATTCTTTTATTTCGGTAACGGCATTTTAGGGGCAACAATATTTCAGTTTTTTCGGTAACAGTTTTTTAGCGTTAACGGTATTTTACTTATTTCGGTAACGGTATTTTAGTAATGTTATTTTAGTGATAACGGATTTTCAGTTATTTCGGTAACGGTATTTTAAAGGTATCGTTATTTTAATTATTCAGGTAATGTCACTACACACCGATATTTTTAGCTCCATTATGCCCCAATTCCAATGACTGGTTGTTATATAATTAAACATTGAGAAAATATATGTATTTACAACGATTTTTCTTTTCAGGTATTGTCAGATTATTTCGGTATCGGTATTTTAAGGATATCGCTATGTCTGGTTCTAGAACCAGTTATAGAACTGGCTCAGGGACAGTGACACCTTACATTTCGACTCCCAGGAACCTGGTCTAGAACCGTTTCTATGTAACCGGTGGTAAAAGAAGTTGTTCTAGAACAGGTTCAGAGGTAATATGTGCCAAAAAATTGTGCTGGGGTGTTTTATAAACATTTTACAAAATTAATTGAATTTAAGATATTTGGAAAGCACAAACTTTCTTGAATTTTTATAACGCTTTGCCAGTATGAATTTTCATAACGCTTTGCCAGTATGAAATTTAGATCATTTACACCGCTCGGCAACTCGGATCACTCGGATCACATTTGAAAAGGGTTTTCATACTCCGAACTTCGAAGCGTTTCACAGGCGGCCACAAAACGCTCGTTACTTCATATTTCCTCCTCCCCATAACCTATTTTCCTGATACCAACTATTTTCCTCCATTAGTTGGATTTGTGAGAAAAAAAGATTGAGAAAGGGTGCATGTATAAAAACTAGTGATTGTACATTCAAAGTCATATTTTTTAGAAAACATTTAAAGTTGTATTCATTTTTAACAAAGTTACACGCCCAAAGGTAGTAAACTTTGACAACCTGTAGGAACACCCAGAACTTAACCAGGGTGACCCAATCACAATTTCCAATTTGATACATACCGATCGGATCAGTAGTTTAGAAGTTCTATATTGATTAACATTATTATTTTTCAAGTACCCCACTGTGCAACGTACCTCTCCTGATAACGACGTCCTGTTTCAACTAATTTTCCATAACAATGAAATGAAACGTTTTGTAGAAAATCTCTCAATGCTTCGGCGAATGTTAAATTCCGCATATTGTTATTTGTTGCCAATACTGGAATCCACCATGCAGCCCGACCAACAACAAGTGCAACATCCGTTTCCTTTTTACATACATTATACTTTGGTTGCTGTTGTTGCTGTCGTTGTTTGTGTGTTAGCTGGGCTTGGGTCTGTTTTAACTGATGTTGTTGGTTTTGGTGTGCCAACGGATATGTTTTCATGTTTATTAAGTAGTCGCTGGTACTTCTTTTTTTTTTGTTCTCTCAATTTTTTCCTTATGCTACAGTAGTTGTTTTAAAACGAACACATACAAATAGTAACTGTATCACTAACCAGCAGTAACAATAAATTGCAACTGACGTTGACTTTCAAACAAACAATTGTTTTGGTTGCCAATATGTTTATATAGACGCATTGAATACTGTTATTTTTGTACACCCTATAGTGGGGAGATTAAGTTCTTGCTAGGTCATTATCGATCAGACCCTACCATTGAGACAGTTCGAGCTTATCATGAAGTTCAGAAGGTGCGTAATATCAGCAACCGAGAGATCATTGAGATCATGGAAGTACGTCGATGGCAGGGAAAACATCAACGGCCCTCCAGAGACGGACAAGAGTAGAGGAAGTCATTGAGGATATCCTCCTCGTCGATGGAGATCATGCAGATGTCATGTGATAGTACCCTTAACCTCAGTGTGTGCCTCCCAATGAGACACTGGGCCAGTTACGACAGCCGCCATGTCCGAGATCTCCTTCCTGTAAAGTGATAGAAGCGCCCTTATGCGTCTCGAATTCAGAGCAGTCCGCACAAGTCACTCCAAAAGCCAACTAAGGTTAGTTGCCCTCTTGGGAAAAGCCCGTTATTCAGCTTACAAGTTGCCATATTAATACCGACACTTTCAAATTCCACAGGAACCTGTAAAGTGGTTCCTAAATTTGCAAGAACATCTTCTCTATATTTTTTTACAGCATTTTTTTAATTTTTTTATAAAGAGAAGCAACACTTAGGAAATTCTTCATATAAATTAATGTGTTGCTTTCTGTGGAAAGGGGATAGTATAAAGGTGAAATGTGGGGAAAGATCAAGGGCTTCAAACATGGCACATTTCGAAGTCTTTTTCTAAAGTATAGTAGCCAGAGGCACCGAACAGATGAGAGGACAAAATATTTAAAAGTCTCGCACTCAGCAGTGACTTTCCCAATATGCAAATCAATGTCATTAGTGTGAAGCTCCTGCAAAACACACGTACAAAGTGCCACTGTAACACTAATACATATCGAATGCAGCATCCAGTATAGTTGAGTCCTAATATACCCCGTCTTAGTGGCCGACCAACAAACAACTATACATAGGTAAGTGTCTAGCGTACCATAGCCGCTATGGTATGGACAATCTTTGGCCTCATCTATAACCAAACATATTCTTAGCTTTTTACCCTGTATTAGATGTTAAGTTTTCATTTCAATTATATAAACGAGGCCCCGATAGTATTAATTCGATAATGCTAAATACTTATTAAGACTCTAAAACCAGTATTTTTTGTCAGCTTGGAACATGGTTATGTTCCGTAATACTAAAGCGAAGTTGGTTTTAATTCTTAAACTTGGGAAGGATGACTTTGACAATGAATTCAAAAGTCAGTGAGGCACAAAGGTCACAGTTGAGAAAGAGGAGGAGTTGTCCTTGTTTAGACTCTTAAACTAGTATTTTTAACTAGTTTGGCCTATGAATATGTTTCGTCATTTTGGTGCAATGTGAACATGATTTTCATTCCCAAGTTTTGGAACATTTTTAGACCGATCAGTCTTGAACAAACGGTGGAGAAATTCATTCGGCCGGAAACATTGCTCTTATTTGTCAACAACATGCATATGAAAGCGGGTGGTTCCTGTAAGTCGATACTTCACGATCTGGTTTTCAAAATCTAGAAGGTCTTGGCAAAAAGGAATACGCACTGGACGTATTTATGAACATTGGGGAAACTTTTGACAATACTTCTTTTAACTGAATGAACTTTTCTGTTGAAGCGCATGGAGTGGAAATAGTTCTTGTGAACTGTGTTCTCTTTATATTATCTAAAAGGTTGTTGGTCGCTGAAAGTCAACGGAACACAAAGTTCACAGTCGATATTAGTCGGGGATGTTCTCAAGTTCATGAGTTCTGGATCCGGTTGGTATCTGGACGATGAAAACATATTTTTCAGATCGGTTCCAAGATTGTTCAGAAGTGTTAGGAACATATTCAACGAGCACTCTAACAGGGTGTGTCTTATGTGGACACGATAGTACATTTTCTATGCCTTCTTTGGAACTGGAAGGGGAATTTTGGAAATGCTATCATAAAATCATCAAAATGTATGGTATCCTGAAGTCGTTTTTACGTACACCATTTCTTTCACTTTGTTTAGTATAGGCAAACTTCATTTTGTAATCAATGTGTGTGTATTACTGAGTGTTTGTGTGAGTGTCGGTTAAAGATATCTGCTTCAATTTACACCATTTACCCCTGTTGTATGTGTCTGTAAATGTTAAACGTGTATTTCTTATTAAATGTTCAGGACAAATACCAATTTTTTTTAATTGTAAACTTTATTGGTTACATGTATGTAAATATTCAGCTTTAATTGTTGTTACTTATATACTCGTGCCCTACTCCTTCTACTCCACAATTCATATTCCATCGTATTCATTATTGTTAATATCCTTTTGTATTATTGCCAACTCATTAACTGCTACTACATGCCAAACATTAACTCTAAGAGACCTAATTGTTTTTAACTGTTAGATCGTTTTCCATCCCCAAAATAATTAAATGAAAAGTATGAGTTAGACATGATTAAAAAAATACTTGTAAAATGTTAAATTAAACGTCTCAATTTTAAAGAAATACCCAATTTTAAATAACATTTAATAGTCCTTGAGTTTTTTTTAAATTTTCTTTTTTAAGGATTTTAAAAAAGCGCGTTGAAGAACGGAAGGTTGGTTCGTTGTAATTGTGCAAAAAAAAAAAAAAAACACGACACGTTTTAAACATTTAATCCTAAAACATTGTTAATGAGAGGAAAATTAAAGTGCGACACATTTTAATATATGTATGTAAGCAGCAACGGATACATACATTAATGGAATATTCAAAGAAAATTATACCAAACAAGCCATAATTAAAAAATAATTTGGTGTTGGAAAATGTTTTTTCTGGTGAACGAAATAACGAAATAGTATAACCGTTTCTCTACATCTTCTAAAAAAAAACAATGTGCGATGAACCGATACTTGGTCAAACTTTTTATATAGCGCCCATAACCATAAAGGGAAAAAATAAAATGTCATATCTCCCTCAAAACACTGACTAATTTGTTGTTGTTGTAAATTTTTTGATTTTTTGGGCAATATTTCATCGAGTTTGAGTTTTATTAACGCCCATATTTTTAGCCAAAAAATATATTCTTTAAAACGTTCAAACGTTCAAATGTCCAAAATGAAGGAAAATTTACTAAATGCTTTTAGAATAAAGTAAACAAAACTTTTGTTCATTTTAATTTAAAAAATCATTAACAAAGAAAATTTTTGGAAATATTTATAATACTCAAGGATCAAGGAAATTAGGTTGTCTATATAATCCCTAACTTTTCTAAATAAACTCGTACTGAAAGGACTCAAAAACACAGCGTTCAAAAATATAATCGATAAAAGTTTTTTCTGGTGATCTTCGCGTTTGTGAGACTAACTGTCTGTTTATCTATAATGATCGAAAACAAATTTTCGTAAAAAAAAAAAACAAAAAATGGAAAATGTCTGTTTCTATCGTTTCGTTATAGATAAACAAGCTGTAAGCGTTTTGTATTCTCCACAATACTGTACAAAAGATTATAAGAAAGCAATAAATAAAATTACTCAATCAAGTTGCGATAAACCTGTTGGAAGCGTTGTAACCTGTCTTGCCGCACCGGACGCACAGAAATCGTCCCGCCAGACGCGAGTCGGGTCGTGTTTGTCATCTTTGCAATTATGAAAAAAATCATAATTTAAATACACTGCATCGAATGTTTTATTACGAACTGGTTATTGATTTTACCAGTTTATCTGGCTTCATAAGTGACTCTAACATAATCGTTATTATATTGATTTATTATTCAATTTAATCCCCTATATTTGCGTGAGCACTGTCTTACTCCTTTTGTGTATTACCTTTTTCTGAGAACTTCTGTTCAATAACTTTATTATTTTCTGCAGCAAAATTGGAAAGAGCATTAGATAAATAATGGTTTCGATTTTGATAACCCCAACCATCAGATATGTTAGAAAATATTAAAGTTTTCAACCCAAAACTAAAATGGGAGAATTTCCGATTTTCCAAGAATGTCCTTCAAATTCCCTTAAATATACAATACTCAAATCAAAGGCTATCTTATGTTCTTTTTATATTTATAAACACAGAAAATTATTTGCTACCAGATTCCCGGATATTAAGTCAGCAATAAAAAAAAAATCTTCGTTAAAAACTATAATTTGCGAATTTTAAAAACGACCCACACTATTTAAGAAATTTGGTCAGTTTCGTGATCTGCTTGAATAATTATTATTTTTATACTTATAAGTTAGTAAGGAAACATATCTTGCATAGGAGTACATTCGAAGAAAAAACATTTTGTGTTATTATATGAAGAGATAGAGGATTATTCATTCACAAAAAATTTATTGTTTAAGATAGAGAAATAATAAAATGCAAATTAAAATTGCAAAACATGCTTCTACTTTGAAATTGATACCATAGGTGAGGTATATTTAACTGAACTAACTTTGTGGGCGTTGTGGTGTAATGGTTAGCGCGTTGGACTTTTACACAGAAGGTCCCGGGTTCGATCCCCGGTGCCGGCAACATCAAAAATAATATGTATGAGTTTTTTCTATCCCTCATACGTATCGCAATGTCCACCTTCGGTGTTCCCATAGCAATTAACCCCACCGAAGTAAAATAATGAATCAGGGCTATGAACCAAAAAGCTTCAATAAGTACGCCAACTCTCCATCAGGTGGCGAGCAACAACTGTTCTAAGACTTATCATCTCGCGCAATTACAGTGTTGCCATGTCTGAAGCCCTTCATCTTTCCCCACCTTTCATCTCTATACTATCACTTTCCAAATAAAGCAACACACTAAATATATAGGAAGTATTTCCTGAGTGTTGCCTCTCTTTAAAAAAAAAAAAAAAAAAAAAACGCATTTCGTGAAAATTTAAGATAGGAGATATTGAACATTGGGTAGTAGATATGACACAATACACACAAACATCACACAACACACACAAACATAACACAATACACACAAACATAACAAAAAAAAAAAATGAGATTTAATTCAGTCTCACAAGGGAGGTATCCCGACCCGAACTAAAAGATTTTAATGAACTTTGGATATGTTGTAGAGGACCAAAAAAAGAAGGGGCACGTATTGTTTTTAACTGCCCAATCTCAAATTAAACGGTGAAGTTAAAAATGAATTTGTTTTTGTATGAAAACTTGCCACAAGCTTAAAGTACTCAATAACACACAAATTCCATTACCCATATTTAGAGTTACAAGTCGAGTGGCGCAAATTCATTACACCGCCGCCGCCGACTTTTTTGTGGCAGTCGAGCCCCCGCCCAATCAAGCGGCTACATTTTCTGCTTATATTTGTTAGCTGAACAAACTTCTTCTGAAGACTGAACACTGAAAAAGAATGAATTTTAAGAGCCTCTCTTTGCAAGTAGTTATATATAAGGTGGCGCAAAAATAACCTTCCGATGTTTTTTTTTATTATGTATTTATTATGTATAGCATTTTCTGATAGGAGGATTACTTTTGCGCCACCTTATATATAGTAAGATATACACTAAACGATTTCATAGAATTTTTTCGTAGGTTCAGTGAAGAATTTCATTATATCTGAGAAATTTTATTAATATTAAAAAATAATATAGAAATTACTTTTTTTCTTATCCAATGTATTTAAAATATTACTTTTATTAAAATGTTTCTTTTAAATGTTTTTGTGAAAAAACAAGCAATTATGACCCACATTCGTTAAAAAATAAAACAGAAAACAAATCTTTCTACAGTCAAAGCTCCGTATAACTAATACTCGGTACAACGAAAACGGGATATAACAAACGAGCCAATTTCTTGCATTGACTACCTTATAAAACGATTTTTTTTTAAGAATTTATACTCGATATAAGTAACAATTGGTAAAAACTATGTAAAAATTAAAAAAAAAAAAATGGAAAATATCGTAATAAGAAAAGAAGTTTTTGTTTGACAGCCTTTTAATTTAGGAGTGTACCCACAATTACAGTTTTATATTTAAGTTTCAATAAACTCAGCATTTTGAGAAATGTTAAAATGTGCAGTTGTTTCGATATAAGGAATACTTCTATTTAACGAATGGGTCTGACAATACACTGCGTACCATAACTATAGCCGCACTACATTTTTCGTCATATTTAAAGTTAAAGAAATATTTTAATGAAGCTTATTGCCGTTTATTGGAGCCATCCACTTTAAAAATTGAAGAAACACGGCCTATAAATGTATTTCTTGGTGTTTCATAACTATAGCCGCACTTCCATTTTAATCATTATAATGAGTTCAAATCGAAGTTCTAATATCAAATATAAAGCTTATTTTGTTAAATTAACTTCCTTATGTATTTTTAAATAAAACGCCATGCAGAAAATATTTTAATAAATTAACAAAAACGCAAAATCTGGGAAAGGGATAGAGAAAGTGGCGAAATTTTGGTGAAAGTGGTGAGAAAAATCCCATCATAATATATGATAAAATATCGAACAATAAACTTTTGCAGGGCTGTCAGATATGGCAATTTCTCGCCAAACATGACGATTTTGAAATGTGTTTGGCGTCGCACAGTGTTGCGAAACCGGAAGTTTTTGGAAATCATATTGCCTAAACTGTAATTTTAATTGTATCGATGAGAAACTTCTACAGATTGGTCAGAATGAAATCCCAAACAGAATGAGTGAAAAAAAATGTACACCGAAAAAAATTGTTGGGTCAAATTTTCAACAAAATAAAAAAAAAAAAAAATTTTTTTTCGAAAAATTTACAAAAAAAATTTATTTTAATTGTTCTTTTATTTCTGATAAATACCCTATGATTAGTTTTTTAAATAAACTATAGGGTGGTCCGAACAAGAATTATAAATAGAATCATTTCTTATTTGAAAGGTGGCAATAAAAGCTTTAATTTGATACCGGTTTGAAGTCAATAGCTTCAGTTTTAAGAGAGTTATGCTCATTTCTGTGGAGTGCTAGAATAGATGTAGAATAAAAAAATAAATGATTCCGAGAATTTCCGTTCTATTTCTATGGAATAAATACTGAGAGTGATATACTAAAATCGCTATAACTCCCAGGAGGGCTGGTATGGGCAGCTGATTTTTTCACAGTTCGTTGAAAACAAATTATGTAACATTTCTGTAGTGGTTTGGAACTGGGACTCTCTGGGACTTTTTAGATATTGCTTACCTAACCCAAATTTAAAGGAAAAATGGACCTTTAGTCGGGTTTTCGCTCTAAAAAAGGTGCATATGAAAATGTCTCAAACAACATTCCTTTTTTTTTACAGAAGATACTTGTCCGAAGCCAGATTTTTTTTCCAAATCAAAATATCTGTCACCAAAATCAAATGAGATCATTTTGAATACAGCCCTGAAATCCCCTCTTTTCGTGAAAATTTTGTATATTAGACTTCTAAAATCAATTAAAAATCAACGGGCCAACATAAAAATAAGCTTTATGTGTTTTTTGTTTACTTGGAATGTCTGTGACAAAATTGCATCATTAAAAACACTGAAAAAATAATCGGAAAAAAGTTACTTTTCCTCTAGCCTCAACACAGTGCGTCGAGATTTTCCATACGGCTTTTTTTTTTGGCGATTTATGATGTAACTGGCTTTTTTCTTGGCTATTTTCAACATTTATATTATTTCAGTGATTTTTTTAAATAGTTTGTCTTTTTTTGTTATCATTACTAATTAAAAAAAATAGTCGGGTAACCTTATTTGCATGACTTTTGTTTTGTTATCATTTTAAGTGAATTTCATATTTAGTGTCAAAACGACATCATAAGTCATGTCGTATGACAAATGAACTTCCGTTCATAAATTGGAATAGTTATTTTAATAACGAAATTCCAACAAATTTACTTGATTTTTGGCCAAAAGTGTTTGATTATCATGATCATGATTAAAGAATTATATTTGACCGTTCTTAATATGTTGGTTGTTCCCACCAGTAATGCCTGCGTTGATAGGGTATTTTCCATAATGAATTATACCAAAACACGATTAAGAAATAAAATTCAATATGAGCTTTTAGACGCTCTATTGAGAATAATAAATCACATGAACGTTAACAAATTGTGCTGCAATTTTTTTACACCGACTAATGAAATGATAAAAAAATTCAATTCAAATAATATGTATAAAAGTCAAGACACAAGTAGTAAAATCGATGAGGCTGAAGTTTACGATCTTATTTACTTATGTACTTAATTTAACTTTTTTTTTAACAGATCATATGATCTCCATTTTCATGTAATTTAAAAATATATAACACTAACTCTCTTTTTACAAAGTTTTAAAAAGAGAGTTAGTGTTTAGTTAACAGTAAAAAAGACAAAATGTATATATATATATATAAATATATATATACATGTAAATGCGTATATATTTTGCTAAATTAGAATAAGTATGGAAAGTTCCCAATATTTATTAATTAACTAAAAAAAAAAAATAACAAAAACTAAACTAAATTTACTTTTGGCGATTTTTAAGTATTTTTTTATCAGTTTTTGGCGATTTTTGATTTTTGAATGTTTTAAGAAATTTTAGTCATTTCAGATCAGCGCTTTATACGCTAAATTTTATGAGATCACTTCAAATCAGTTTTTTATCAAAGTTTTAGTTAATTCTGTTTAACAAAAAAAAAAAAAAATGTATGTCATTTTTAATGACACTAAACTATTTTTTTGTATTACAAGTTTACATTTTGATTGAAAAAAATTCGAAAAGTTTTCATTGATTTAATGAATTTTTGTTATGAAATTATCATAAAAAAATGTTAATCAAAAATTCAACAATATTAATGAATCAAGTTTGATATAATTTTTATTAAAAATAAAAATTATGTTTTTTCGACCTTTAATTGTGAAAGTGAAAATTATTCAGGTTCGAGGCCTTACTCTATAATTCTTTATTAAGATATTGTCCTAGCAAATAATCTATAGATTTTTTGTTTTCAAATTTATTAATTGACCACTTTCAGGAATGTGTTGATATATCTATTTCGGAAATTTTTTAGGTTCCCATCATCAGAACACGTTTTGAAAGAAATGACAATCCCATGCAAAACATCAACCTAGTTTTCTCACTAAATGAGCTCGAAGTTAAAGATTATCACCATTGATCAAAAATAATTTGCAAACTTGTTCGTTATCTGCAAGCTCTACAATACACGCTTTTTGTTTTTATTCACCTTTTTATTTTCACACTTAATGAATGAATTTTCATTCAGTAAATGCAATTATTTATTAAATCAATGAATCCATTTTAATGAAATCGTTTCATTAATACTATGAAGGAAAATTGTATCAGTGTAGTTATGATACGAAGTGTATATCATTCGTTATACCGGGCTTTGGCTGTATTTAAATTTTTATTTGTTACAACACTCTAACTAACCTAGGGCATCATTTGTTGTTGTGTTATTACGACTTCAAATGAAAAACGTATAAAAAAACTTAGAACATATTAAAAAGTGAAAAATAAACGGAAAATTAAATACAGTCCCACTTTTAATGATTAAACTCGTTTTCTTTTACTACAACTGCTTCATGCAATATTTGCCATGAATATTGATAGACATCTGTGCAATCAAACAAACACTCTATGGTAAGGTAGCTTCGGGAGAAAAAAGCACAAAAAACTAGGAGAAGGAAATATCACTCAACTCACAACCACTGCATAGCAGAGATTAACAATTTGTGATAGTTTCGTTTTTTATTTTTGGTTTGTTTGAATTGGAAAAAGGATGTAATATCGTGTTCATTAATCTACTATTGCGATAACATTTATAAAATTTGTTGATTTAAGAAAGTATTTAAGTCCGTATTGTTTGTGTTTTTCTTTTAATGGCCTAGTTTTATATGTATGTATGTACATATGTATTTATTTACATATTTAAAAAACGAATTTGTTTTTTAAATCATTTACTGAAAACAAATGAGGTAAAACTGTGAATGCTGCTGGCCTTGTTAAAGAATTGTGTATTGAAAATGAGAAAAAATTAATGAAAGTTTCCAAAATACGCATTCTTTTTAACGGTTTTCAGTTATATTTCCATAGTTTGGTATAATTATTAGTCCGATCTCTACACAGAGCAGATTTAAGAAGTTAATGAAACAATTAATTGAATTCCCGATGAAAAACATTGCCATATGTGTATATCAGGGGTGGGCACTTAAATGGCTTGAATGACCAGTAAATTTTTTTATATAAATAGAACATTTTTGGTCTTCAAAGTTTAGTAACGTCATGATGCTTGTTAGGAAAAGACCTAACCACGCGCTTGATTACTAAGAAGACAAGAATGGAGCAAAATTGATTATTAATAGGTTTTTTGTTAAAGTACTGCCTATTCTGGAAGCTCTAGCTTTTCTGAAACTTCGGGTTCTGATGAGATCTTAAGCCAAATCGAAATACTAATATCAACCTAGCTAATATGTTTGATTTGCTTTATTTTTGTAAATATACGGAGGTTGAAAGCTCATTATAAATTGAAAATAACATAAAAATAATCTCGATGTATATAAAAACAAAAAACTAACTGGCCAAATTTTGATTTTCACAATCTTACGGAGGGCCACACTTTGCTCTTTGCACACTTTTGCTCTCCAAATTTAAAGTCAACAGATTTTAACGTATTTAATTTGTTAGCCCGTTACAAAGAAAAAATTATTGTCCAAACAAGCTCAAATAGTTTGATTTCAAACTTACTTTAAATTAAAAGTGTAATAATATCTAATAAATGTTTAATTGAAAAAAATTTTTGTGCACACAAAATTTCAAGTTTTTCTAACCCATAATACCAAAAAAAAATCGCCAAAATTGAAAAAAAAAAAAAAATTGAATTAAATCAAAAATTCGCCAATATTTAAAAAATTTGCCCAAATTGGAAAAAAAAATAAAAATTTAAAAAATTTTCAGAATTTAAACAATCTCTAAAAATTTAAAAAATCATTCGAGTTCGAGGCCATACTCTACACACAGAGAAAAATTTAGCTACTGGCCAACTGAAATTCCGTTCAGACGGTTGACACAACCTAATATTCGTTTTCACAACAAAGTTCGGTTAATTCAACTGAATTTTAGTTGCACCACCTTAAATATTCAGAAATCTAATGTAAATATCGCTGTAATAACTGAATTTATAAGTTGTTACCATTAATATACACTTTTCAATTCGGTTGACACTTTATTTCTCTGTGTGTATATTTCTTTATTAGGATATTGTCCTAACAAATAATCTATAGAGTTTTTGTTTTCAAATTTATTAATTGACCACTTTCAGGAATGTGTTGAAAGATCTATTTCGGGAATTTTCTAGGTTCCCATCATCTTGAACTTGAATAATTTTCATTTTCATTGCACAATTAAAGGTCGCAAAAAAAAAATATTTTTTTATTTTTAATAAAATTATATCAAACTTGTATAAAAGACAAAGTACGGTCTTGTTTACTACTCCCCCTATACATTTTGTTTTTAAACAAAACAAGTGTACAAATAAAAAGGGGGAAAAAACAAAAAACGTGTATTGAATATCTACCAAAGGTAGACCTTACACACAAAAATCAAGTTTTGAAGTTATTTTTTGATCAATGGTGATAATCTTTAACTTCGAGCTCATATATTGGTTCTCATTTAGTGAGAAAACTAGTTTATATGAATGCTTGATATTTTGCATGGGATTGTTACCTCTTTCAAAATGTGTTCTGATGATGGGAATTCCTGAAATAGATCTATCAACACATTCCTGAAAGTGGTCAATTAATAAATTTGAAAACAAAAAAACTCTATAGATTATTTGTTAGGACATGATCCTAATAAAAAAGTATAGCTTTCAAGTATCGCTTTCACTCTATTTTAAACAAAAAATTGTGATATTTTATACAGTGTTGCTTTTTCTGCTTTTTCTGCTTTTCTTGCCATTTTTTTTTTTAGCCAAAATTAAGCAAATTAAAATTTTTTGCAAAAAACCATACAAAAAATTTAACCCGTTAATCGACCTATTTTAACCGACTATTCGGGTCAAATAATTACTTGAGTTTTAAATTAATTGTTAAAATATGTTTGAATCTGCCGCCAGGATATCGCACTTGTATTGCAAGAAAATTTACTTATTAGTTTTATTAAGCTGTTTCCAATGCCCTCTTCCAAAAGCCTGAACTGGTTTTAAGAGAGAAAAAAAAAATGTGTTAACAGTTTCATTTTTAATTAACTAATGTTCATGCTTTTATGCAATTTTAATTAAATGTTTAAGTAAATTTGTGTTGTTTAAAGTGTTCTCTGAATACGTTTTGTGTAATTAACACAAATTTTTGTTTATATATACTAAAAAATACGCATTAAAAAACTGTTTCTCTTAAAACAAGTTGGCATATAAAATTTAACATATGTTGAGTACCTTGGTTCTTCTTTAGTCTTTATGTTCTTTGGTTTTATCTTTTTAAATTTTATGCATGTTAAAAAATTTTAAAATTATATCGTTAATTTTCCACATGCTTTAAATGCCAAAGTTAGGAAAAAATTGTCTTCATATAAAAATATATTATGTGCATTACTACCCAGTGTAGAAAAGCATTAGCATATAAGTGGATATATAAGTACATATTTGGTAATGGCAGGACTTACAATTGTCATTACAAATCTCATTACTTTTATATGGGGATGTCGCGCATAATAATGACACTTCATTACTAAACACCTTACAAAAAATAGAAAAATATGTGGTCTAAAATAAATAAAAAAAATTATTTATAGAAAAAAAATTTTTTTTCAACAATTTTTTTTTTTAATAATATGTGCAAGTATTGGATTCGAACCCGGAACTCCAGGTTGTCAGTCAAGCGCTCTACCATCTGAGCTATCTCGACATGCTATACTTCACAGATAAAAACATTAATGTCTTGCGTGCACAAAATGTTATTACTTTCCAGCTTAGAAATAATCAAAAATAAGTAGTTATATATGTACTTACTAGAATTAAAAAAAAAAATATGAGTCTAAAAATAGATTTTCAATAAACTTTGATATCATTACTTGATATTTAAAATAATGATAAAAATAAGTACTTATGGGTAATGCATTCTTTTTTGTATTACAATAATGACATAATTAACTAGTTACTAATAAATAATAAGTCATTATTTGGGTAAAAGTAATGCAGAGAGCAAGCTGGTATCTGGTAGTGAGAAAAGTAATTACCGTTTCTACACTGACTACTGAAGAATTTGAACCTTTTTGCAGTATCAGCCTTTGTAATAGACATTTTCCAATACATTTCGGTATACTGAGTCTAAATCTGGAAACAATTTTTTTTCTCATTTGTAGGTTTTGAAATATCGCGGTCTTTACATTTGTATTACATACTTATTTTTTTATATGAAAAATTTTTTCTTTTCTAAATATTTCAGGATATTTTCAATGGATTTGCAATTTTAATACAAAAATGAGTTAAGTGGAATGTCTAGTTTACGCACATTGAAAAAAAATAAAATTTATACATTTAAAAATTTAAAGTTAAGCAACTTTTACTAAATATTTGTAGACTAAAAATAGCAAAACAAAAACTGTGATATCAACAATACGTTTGCTATGTTTACCTTAAATTTAAAATAACAGTATGTTTTGCTAAAATCTAAAGGAAATTTTTCTAAAAGATTGTAGATTGCTGATTTTAGAAGGCCAGATTTTTATGCGCATTAAAAAAAATAAATAAAAACTTTAAAAATTTCATATTTTTATTATTTTTTTGTCTACTAAAATATGCTAATTTTTTGCGGATTTTAGCAGATATGTTACTTTGTTGGTACCTAAATTTAGATTTAATATATCTTAAAATTTATAGATTCAACAAACTTATTCCATTCTTATTTTACTAATATTTAGTACAAAAATCTGCTAATTTTGGCAATGCAATTTTTAACTAATTTTTAGTAGTTTTCGCAAAAATTTTAACAAATTGTTTATTTTAACAAATAGTTTATTTGCCAGCAATATTTAAAACAAGGAAAGGCTTTTCAATTGTTTAAAGGGCTTTTGTAAAATTCTATCAAAGAAAGTGTATAACATTTTTTAAAATACATACATTTACTAATTGGTTTTTTTACTATATTTTTTGTAATAAATTTCTAATTTTTTAATATTTTTATCATAAAAAGCTCTAAATAAATAATTTGGTTTTACCAACCCTCCACAAATGAAACAACCAATAAATATAAAAAAAAATATTAGAGGTGAAAAAAAAATTTTGAGGCGAAAAACTTTTTTGAATGTAAAAAAGAAATTGCGTGTTAAAAATCATTTTTGGGTGAAAAACTATTTTTATGGTGAAAACAAAATTTGAGGTGAATTTTGAATATTATATAACTCTTATACACCAGACGTTACTAAGAAATTGTCCAATATTCACCAATTTGTAAGGAAAATTTAGAGTTACCTACAAGTTTTCACTCATAACTTTGGAGCCGCTGGACCGATTTTTCTCATTTTCAATACCAAACTTTTCGAGAAAATGTAAATTAATTTATGTAAAATTGAGCAGTCCGTATTGCCGTGATCGAAATTTCAACAGACAGACGGACATCGCTAAATCGTCTTAATATTGAATAAAGATCAAGAATATACATACATTATGCGGCCTTAAGGGGAATTAGCCAAGCGTAAACGTATCTCGGTGTACGAAATTTAATAAGTAAAATAAGAATAGAAGATATTTTGTGTATCTTGTTGTTTCATTCATATTCATTAAATATATAGAATACGTAAAAACACAAGAAAATCTAATCAAAATAGAATTTTGTTGTCCGTTTACGTTTTCTGTATGTTAAATGCATATGAATGAAACAACAAGATACACAAAATGTCTTCTCTTCTTATTTGATTTATTAAATTTCGTACACCGAGATACGTTTACGTTTACGCTTGGCTAATTCACCCTTCAGACCTATATTTCTATGCGTTACAAGCGGAATGACAAAGTGATGTATACCCTTTTTACAGTATGTGGATGGTATAAAAAACGGGAAAACGTGACATCTCGAATAAAAAAGTTACATCAACATGAACAGAATTTTTCTCTGACTGTAGTAAGCAGTAGTATTATGATCAAAATTTATTTTCTGACTGTACAATATTTCTATTCATAAATTATTCATTAAATAAATGTTATTGTAACATGTACTTAAAAGTAAATGCATGTAAACTAAGCATAAAACATTTCTTTCATACCTTAAATATTTTATTTACATAAACATATGTAAATGTTGTTCAGTTATGTATTTTCTTAAAATATATATTTTTTTCTTATTCGCAAATATAAAGGAATTCTTAAAGTTATCCTTATATCTATATATTTTTTGGTCATAAACTGGTTAAAAATGTACAGTGGGATGTATAACAAATATTTTGGAAATATTTCAGTCATTTCTTAATGGCTGATCGGATGAAACTGATTGCATGAAACTTCACACAGCCATAATCAACATAATGTTAAGCTTACTTTTCAAAGAAGGACCCACTAGATCCATCATTCACTGATCTATAAGACTCCAAAATAATTTTGAGAGCTTGCCAATTTTATATTTATCAACCGATTTTCAGAAATTAAACATTTCTGTAATCTGTTTTTAATTTCCAATAATAAATACGGTAACTCATGAAAAAAAATGTGTTTTTAGTAAAATTTTTTGTCGAAAAGGTAGCAAAACTCCTTTGCCTCCAGATTGAAAGTTTCTTTAGGAACACATATACACTCAAAAAAAAAATAAGTTAGTAGAAAAGTTAGTAAAACGTCTTATAAATCAGGTATACTATTTTTTAGCAAATTTTTTGCTAAAATCGTGTTTTCAGCTAAAATTTTTGTTATACTTATTCAGCACTTAACTGTTTTATACTAATGCTTTACTAATATACTAATGTTTTAATAATTAATTTTGCTAAAAACGCAGAATGAAGCAGATGTCGCGGCATGTCAAGATGTAGTAGAGAAGAGGAAAATGATACTAAAAAGTACAACTCTAATAAGACATATAAAAAAATCAACCATGGAAGACTTTTGTATCTGTTTTTCATACATAAAACAAAATTGAGGATTAAAACAACTTAAATTTTGCGTTGTCACCGGCTTGTGAAAATAATTGTCTATTAATAAAATAAAAGACAAAAGAAAATATTTAAATTTAATATGTATTTCTATAATAAATGTTAATAGATTAATAATCTAGTGTGGTCAAATTGCAAACAAACATATACAGACATGTAGACAGAGTAAAGCGAAAGACAAAGACACACATCTTAGTATGGTTCCTTTTTCTATTGCAAAAAAAAAAAGGGTTGTTTTTTTCGTTTCGTTTGTTTTTGTTTATTTTTTCGTTTCGTTTCTATAATTATCTTCGGCAGTTGCGTCCTTAAAAGATAGCATCATTTAGACAACCATTGATGTAAGTAGTTGAAAGAAAATTTTTGTTATGTTATATATATTTATTTCTATATATTTTCAGGTATTAAATTAATTCATGTCGTCAATGTGGGAAAATTAAAATTGTTATATTTCGTTATTATAGTAAATTATTTTTAAAAGAATCACAAAAATATGTTTTATGATTTTCAGCAAATATATTAACTAAATTACAAATTTTTTACAATTTTTTTGCGTTTTTTTCAGTCTACTAAAATTCAACAAAAAATTTATTAATTTTTACCAACGCTTTTTTATTTCTAATCTACTAAGTGTTAGCAAAACTTTTGCTGAATCTACTAATTTTGTTGCTAAAAATCAGCTCGCTGATTTTCAGCAAAAGATTTTGCTGACATTAGCAATTTTTTTGCTAGCACCCTCCTGACTAAAATTTTGCTGCCTCAGCAAAATTTTTTGCTGACTGTACAAACTTTTTTTTTTGAGTGTAGTGTTTATATTTTTCTGAAAGACTACTACTTACATATAAGTAGTTGCGTTTTATGAAAATTTTATTACCCAGAATAATGACCATATTTTTCTCCCCACAGACCCATACGAATTCAAAATTTTTTTTACTCAAATTTGAATTTCAACTTTAACCACTTTTTGCTCTGAGTGCACCACCGATATTAGAAAATATAAATATGGTGCAGGACCCTAAATTTACTTCAAATATGATAGCAGTATCCTTTTTTAACATCGCTTAAAATGTGGATAAGGTAGCAATAATTGTAAAAATTCCATTTTATGAAATTTTTTACAGTTTTTTTGGAATTGTGGGATTTTATTTAGACATAGGCAAACTATGTCTAAATATTCACCAATTCTCTGAAAATTTTGGAGCATCAGCATGGATTCAGATTTTAATGTTATGTACCAATTTTCAACCAAATCGGATAAAATTTTTGGATATCTGTGAAAAAATTTTTTTTTTTAAATTTTTTGTAAAAATGTTTAACTGTCATTTTGCAATACAATATTTTTAAAACTTCATTAGAATTATTTAAAATCAGTTGATCCATGTAAAATTGGCAAACTCTCAAAATTTTTGGATACCCGAGGTGTCCAACTTTGGAGTATAATTGAGCTGTGCCTGATGGATCTGATTGAAACTTCTTTGAAGCAAAAGCTTGAGATTATGTTGATTATGGCTTTGTAAAGTTTTATGGCAATCCGATAAGCCAGTAAGCAATGGCTGAATTATTTACAAAATATTTGTTATACATCCCACTGTGAAATGTAGGAATAAGATTTAAGTCTTTATTATACCGAGATATGCCTTATCATCAACATTATCAGATATTGGATTATGTCAGTTTTGGCAGTATTCGGTCGCCAGTACTTATTTGTTTTTTAAATAAAACTTTAACAAGTTTGATGTCATTTTTATTAAAAATAAAAATTATGTTTTTTCGACTCTCAATTGTGTAATGAAAATGAAAAAAATATTGATGTCATGTTCGATGCCATAGTTTATATTCCTTTATTAGGATATTATCCTAACAAATATTCTATAGTTTTGTTTTCAATCTATTAATTGACCATTAATTGACTTTAACTTTCGAAATAAATTCCATCAATATTAAATGAAGTCTCTTTAAAGAACTACAAAACAAAATATTGGATAAGATTTAAGATTACCAAAATTTGCTGTAAACATTTTTTTGTATACCGTCCATACCATGGTAGATTGGCCAAAATCTGAAAGGAGGTTATTAAAATTCTTTCATGTTTTGTTGTACACATGTTCTCTTGGATGTCTATTACTCACTACAGTTTTCAGTTCATTTAAATATTTTTTTTTTTAATAACTAATCAAAAAACTGATCAAAGCGGTAAACTTTGGAGAATTAAATTAGATAGAAAATACTTTTTTCGAAAATACATTCAAAATGAAAATGAAGTTTTTCAATGTATTTTGCATCAAAAGGTTTGAAGTGTGCTTAATCAGAACAGATAGGAATTTCAGATGACATACACATTTTTGTGAATAAAGCCCATTGCGTAATGTTATTATGTCGCGAATATAGCGAAAACCAGAGTTTTTTTTTTTTAAATTTTAGCTTTAGATATCTCAGAAATCTGGCTTGATGGAGAAATTCCTAGGTTAGATTCGGATTCAGAACATATCAGACCTTTAGCAAAATACACTCAGATTTTGATGGCCTCTGTTTTCAGTAGAATATATGAAATATTTTTTTTTGACTTAAGAGGGCCTGTTTTTAATTTTCCTCTAAACCGTCGTGAGTTTTTCTTTTTTCTTATTAGCTAAGGATGCTATCTATGCAAAAAATATATAATTTTAAATATCAATATTCATCAATATTTAACGACTTAAACATAAAATATTTGAAACGTGACGTGACAAAGTTTGAAATTTAATAATAAAAAAAAAACTAATTGATGTGTCCCAGATTTTTATATATTAAATTATACACAAAAAACTTGATTTAAATTAAAAGTTTTAAACACCAGCTACCATCAACGCAGAAGTAATGAGAATAAATGTTGTTTTGAGGTCACATACGTGACATTAGAATGTCAATGAAAGCCTAGAGTAACTATTTTAAAGAGATGGAATACCTCTCCCTTACCTCTCGAAAAAAAGTTGTGTCAACTCAGTAACCAACATTTTCTCTTTAAAATGAGTCGAGTAGCAACATTTTCTTCAAAAATGTGTAGAGTTACAGCGTTCTGTTGAAAGATTTTTCTAGGGAGATTGCCAAATTTTTGAAAAATAAACATGTTGCGCTTGCCAGTTTGGGTAAAAATGATGACGTTGCCATATTTATAAAAAAAAAAACAAGTTGCGCTTGCCAGTTTCGGTATAACATAAAACGAATAACAAACTAAATTACAATTAAATAAATAAAAAAATATTTTTAAAACTTTTTGATGCTATTAAACGTTTTCAACTTAAAAACAGCAAAAAAGTTTATTTAACACGAAAATGTAGTAAAAACGAGGCATTTACATCAAAAATAGTTTGACTGAGAAGTTTTTTAGCACATTATTTGTGAAGTAAGTTCGCATTTTTTTTAATAGTACAAGACTTTTTGATTTTTGAGTTAAGCAAATTTTTATAGTTTTTGCTGGGTGATTTAGGATATTTCGAAAGATATTATCTGGCAACACATCCCAATTTCAATACATTCAAACACAGTTTTTTTTACCTTCAAACCAAGTTTTTGTCAACACAACCGAAATTTCTCTTAAAAAACCGTTTTGTTTAGTCACTGAGTTGGACAGAGCTGGTGAAGAAAAATAAAGAGGACGGGTTGAGTACCTAAGAGTAGCATTGAATACCTCTGATAATAGGAAGAAACTATTTATCCACTTTTTATTTTTCAGTCACGGTTGACCTTTCTATGGAAGTTCCCATATTTAACTAATTTTTCTATCAGTTTGTTTTTCTTGTCTGTCTATTACACTAGGCAACAGCCATTTTGTTATTTGGTTCTAGCATATTTTTTCTCATGGATTTGGACCTACTGAACACGAAAATGAATTTTAAAAATTTTTCTGTCGATTGGTTTGTGAGATACAAATTTTTTAATTTTTTTTTTTTAATTTTTGGAGGTACACTTACTATTTTGAGCACATCTTTCGTCTTCTTTGACCTATTTGATCCTACTACTACTCAAATTAAAGACAATTGAGCCGTGTACAACTTATTCTCAGAAAATTTTCAAATCGGGTTAGTAGTTTTGTTGTTGGCGGCTTAAAAAGGTTAAAAAACTGCGTTTTTTTAGTAAAAATGTGGCTGAAAAATTCATATAAAAATTCATATAAAATATAAAACGCGATGTTAACAGCGATTTTAATTTTTTTACGTATAGCTGACACTTTTCCAAAGAAAATAAGCCCTTACTTAACAAAATCTGATGACAAATGGCCGACTTATTATTTTTTTGGTAAACGACCGAAATTCCGCTATTTCACGATTTTTTGATTTTCATTATTTGCACAGCTTACCTACCCAACGCAAACGAATAAATACATTTGAACTTAATTGAAAATAAACACAGTAGTCTTCGTATATTATTTTTTAATTTATTTACAGCACTACATGCTCATACATATTTAAACATAAGGAGACACGGTTATCAATTGCATTTCAAAACTGTCTGTGAAAGTGTAAAGAAGTTAATATTTAGAAAACGCAAGGAAGACAATGAGTAAAAGACTACGTGTGTTCGAGTGTTTGAATGATCCAGACAATTTCTGCAATGTTTGTGGCCAGTTTATAAAAAAAAATCACGCACACAAGTTTACTCCAGCAGTACAATTGCACTATTTGAATTATTTTGGTATTTCACCAAATATCACAGAACCATGGACACCTAAGTCGCTGTGTGATCTTTGCTATATAATCTTAACCAACTGGGCAGCTGGCGGAAGGTAAGAATTTTTATTTAAACACATTATGCATAGCGAATATAGTAATTTATTTTAATTTTAGCCGCCATATGAAATTCGATACACTAATGATGTGGAAAAAGCCGCTATGCCATTCCACAGACTGTTATTTTTGCCTCACCACAAACAGTGGGGTAGGAAGATTTTTAAAATGGAACTACGCTCAAGTGGGATCGTTTGCGCTTCCAGTACCACATTCGCATGATGTGCCATATCCAGTATGTGCATCTCTTCAAAAAGCAGAATCGTCAGAAGAAGAGTCCGAGTCAAATGCAAGCGAATTTGAGCCGGGTACAAAGCGAAAATTACTGTCACAGGCCGAACTAAACGATTGGGTGCGCGATTTTGGTCTCACTAAGGAGAAATCCGAACTTTTTGCGTCTCGGATGATACAGTGTGGATTTGCGGCTTCAGAAGTGAAAGTATCATCGTACAGAAACCGTCACAAGGATTATGCAAAATTTTATACAAAGAAAGACCAAATATGTTTTTGCAGCGACATTTCAGGCTTGTTCCAAGAGCTTCACCAAATTCACAACCCCAACGAATGGAGGTTGTTTATTGACAGCAACAAAGAGAGCTTGAAGGCAGTTCTCTTACATAATGGGAATGAAAAGCCATCTCTTCCTATTGCTCATGCGGTTCATTCAAAGGAGAACTATGAAACTATGGACATTTTGCTGAAATGCATAGAGTATAGGAAATACAATTGGAAAATATGCGCCGACCTTAAAGTTGTGGCCATTCTGTGTGGACTCCAAGGAGGCTATACGCGACATTGCTGTTTTCTGTGCCTTTGGAATAGCCGCGCTGATGATCAGCATTATATAAAAAAAAATGGCCGGTACGAACGAAACCTGTAGTTGGAGAAGCGAATGTTCAGCGCAAACCACTAATAGAGAACCGTGAAAATATAATACTTCCGCCGCTGCACATAAAATTGGGTTTGATTAAAAATTTTGCCAAAAAATTAGACAAAGAAGGTGAAGCTTTTGCCTATTTACGGTCAATTTTCCCTTACCTTTCGCTGGCAAAAATTAAAGAAGGAGTCTTCGCAGGACCCGAGATAAAAAAAATGTTGAAAGATGAAAAATTCCCAAAGCTGTTATCACCCATCGAAGCCGCAGCATGGAATTCCTTCAGACTTGTTGTGGAAAACTTTTTAGGAAACAACAAAAGCCCGAATTATAAGGACATAGTTGAGGATCTGGTAAAGAACTATGAAGCCATGGGAGTGCACATGCCACTTAAAATACATTTTCTGCATTCTCATTTGGATTTTTTCCCTGAGAATTTAGGAGACGTGAGCGACGAACACGGCGAGCGCTTTCATCAGGAATTGAAGGCTATGGAACGACGTTATCAGGGCATCTATGACACGGCTATGATGGGTGACTATATTTGGACCCTAATACGTGAGACCGATTGCAGCGAATACAAAAAACAAAAAAGAAGTCAGCAGTTTTTCCACATGGCATAAAATGTACACTTATGTCTTTGTTTTTACTCATTTTTTTTGTGCGTTGATTTGCTTAATTTAATTAGTTAGTTTAATTTCGTTAGTTTAGCTAATTGTGCGATACATTGAGCATGTAGTGCTGTAAATAAATTAAAAAATAATATACGAAGACTACTGTGTTTATTTTCAATTAAGTTCAAATGTATTTATTCGTTTGCATTGGGTAGGTAAGCTGTGCAAATAATGAAAATCAAAAAATCGTGAAATAGCGGAATTTCGGTCGTTTACCAAAAAAATAATAAGTCGGCCATTTGTCATCAGATTTTGTTAAGTAAGGGCTTATTTTCTTTGGAAAAGTGTCAGCTATACGTAAAAAAATTAAAATCGCTGTTAACATCGCGTTTTATATTTTATATGAATTTTTATATGAATTTTTCAGCCACATTTTTACTAAAAAAACGCAGTTTTTTAACCTTTTTAAGCCGCCAACATCAAAACTACTAACCCGATTTGAAAATTTTCTGAGAATAAGTTGTAGACGGCTCAATTGTCTTTAATTTGAGTAGTAGTAGGATCAAATAGGTCAAAGAAGACGAAAGATATGCTCAAAATAGTAAGTGTACCTCCAAAAATTAAAAAAAAAAAATTAAAAAATTTGTATCTCACAAACCAATCGACAGAAAAATTTTTAAAATTCATTTTCGTGTTTAGTAGGTCCAAATCCATGAGAAAAAGTATGCTAGAAACAAATAACAGACAAAAGTTTGTTATTTGTGACCTAGTGTTATTTACCTTGACTATAAAATAAAAATTTTGTATGGATGCCAAGTTAAAATTTATTGTTTCTTTTATACAGTTTTCTCATGAACTCGACAGTGGATTTTATGTTTGGTGAAAGATTATGTTTTTTTTGTAGTAATTTTGGGCTATTTATAATGGTATTTAAAGCATCAGGTTGTTTTTGTCTGCATAGTTTTTTTTTGTATAAAAAATTGTGAGTAGTATTTATTTTATATTAAAGATTGTTAACAATTGTAATTATACATTAATTAAAGACTGTTTTAATTTGGTATTGTATTTTATACTAAATTAAGAAGAAGGATATTTATTTAAAAGTTTTCTTGCAGAAAACTTTGATATTTGAAGCGTATTATTTATAAAATAGTAGTCATCGAAAAAGTTTTTTACAATCGCTAGTGAAAAATTGAGTCAAATCAAATAAATTTAACCCATTGCGACTAAAGTTCGTCATAATTAAATTTTTTTTTTTGAAAAAATTGAACCCAGTGGTACAAGAACTCGCCAATATATGAAAATCGAAGGTCGCTGATATTGACAAACAATTTGCTTGAAAATGGAAAAAACCTTACATTTTAACAAAAGTCAAGTGGAAATATCACAACAATTATTGGTGCGATTTAACAAAATTTCAAAATTTGACCCTTTCAGGAATGTGTTGATAGATCTATTTCGGGAATTTTCTTGGTTCCCATCATTAAGCTCAATATTAGTTCTTATGTAGTGAGTAAACTAGTTTATATGAATGTTTGACGTTTGTCATGGGATTGTTACCGCTTTCAAAACGTGTTCTGATGATGGGAACCTAGAAAATTCCCGAAATAGATATATCAACACATTCCTGAAACGGTCGAATAATACATTTGAAAACAAAAAGCTCTATAGATTATTTGTTAGGACAATATCCTAATAAAGAAATGTAGAGTATGGAGTCGAACTTGAATAATTTTAATTTTTATTGCACAATTAAAGGTCGAAAAAAAACATAATTTTTATTTTTTAATAAAAAGTATATCAAACTAGATATAAATTATAATAGTTATAAATTATCTTTTTCTCATTAAACTTTTTAGTTAAATTTTTAGTTGATTGCATGAAAACTGACTTGCAGATAACTAAGCTCCATCTTTAGTAAAAAATCGTATTATAAACAATAAGGCAAATAAAATCAGTGGGTTTTCATACTACTCAGTCTCGCTCAATCAGCTCTCTTTTTATTTGTTCGTAAACACGCATCGAGCAAACGAAAGAATGCTGCATAAATTTAAAAGTTTAAATTAATTTTTATCATATTTATAGTAATTAAATGTGCCAAAGTCCCAAAACTTATTTAACAAAATGTGAAAAGCAATCTGATGTAGGCGTGTCCTTATCCGGATTTCATTCCTGCCCAAGGAAATCTTCAGGGGACTTTGTTATTAGAATTTCTAGAGATATTTGTTATGTTAAATCACAAACTCAATGAGAATTTCTTGTCCTCGTCTAGGAGCGAGATTCAAAATTTAAAATATCAAAGAAAAAACAAAAACAACAACAAAAAATTGTCACAATTGGCTTTGTCATCTTCCAAATATTACTCTGTTTTGTTGACAGACCTAGCAATGTAGTGACGTTTATTCAAGTAGAAAATCATATGTTTTCTATTAGTGTCAGTTACATTTAAATTTGCACAAGCACCTGCATATTTGTTATTTAAATTTATTTTCATCGGGATAAACATTAATTGCATTTATAGTAATTAAATGTGCTAAAGTCCCAAAACTTATTTAACAAATTGTGAAAAGCAATCTGATGTAGGCGTGTCCCTATCCGGATTTCATTCCTGCCCAAGGAAATCTTCAGGGGACTTTGTTATTAGAATTTGTTATGTTAATTTTTATCATGTTTTTAAATAATAAGTTAATAAAATTTTTAATTATTTGAAATATTAATGATAAAATCAGGAACATAAAATTAAAATATATTAATTTTGAATAGAAAATAACAAAATAACAAGCAACATTTTTTTTATCAACATGTTGCAATAATTTTTTAGTGTAAAAAAATGTTTTCATTTGCTTGCCCGAGTTTGGTATTTTGTTGCTGAGAGGTGTGGGGAAGTGTAGTCTCTCTATTTGTATATACTCTTTGTTAAAATAGATTCTATTTTACAACTGCATTGCTCGACGCTTTTTAAAAGTCAATTTGTATGGAACACTTAAAAAAAATTCAGTAAAGCCAGCAACATTTTTGCTGGCAGGATTCTTGCAGAAAAATTGCTAATATCAGCAACAAATTTGCATTGCTAACAATTTAAATGTATATACTACATATATACTACATACGTACTTAGGGTTAAATAATAAATAAATTTGAAAAGGCGTTTTCTAAAACTTTTATAACTAGCTTCGGAAAGGAAGGTCTAATATGATATCTCTTCAGTCTCCTATATTTCGTCTGTTTCGTCTAATAAAGCGATAGCCAAGGGGTTTACATGATTGCTTAGTCTAGTCAAATATTTTTCACTATAATATCTGATAACTTCCTTAACTGTTTGAGTTTTGAGATCATTATGGATAGACTTGTAATATACCATTGTGATTGGACTATAAGTCTAAGTGTCTTGGACTGATATCTTTGAATTATTTCGATATTAGAATGGCTTACAGTTCCCCACAGTTGCATTCCGTAGGTCCACACTGGTTTTAAAATTTATTTATAAAGCCTTAATTTATTTTCAATATTAAGTTGAGATTTTGGACCAATCAACCAGTAGAGCTTTTTATTTTGTATATTTAAATGTTGACGTTTAGTTTTTATATGTTGCTTCCAAGTTAGTCGACGATCTAAGTTCATACCAAGGTATTTAACACAATCCTTTTTGGGAATTTGTGTGTTATTAATAGTAAGATTTGGGCAATCTCCCCTTCTTAGTGTAAAAGTAACGTTTACTGATTTTTCTGTGTTGACTTTAATTTTCAATTTTCTTAGCCATAATTCCAATAAATTTAATTCACTTTGTACAAGTCGGGATGCATTGGTTGGGGATTCGTCTTCAGCTAATATAGCAGCGTCATCTGCATATGTTGAAACTCTTATATGTTCTAAAATTGGCATGTCGGCCGTCATAATCGTGTAAAGCACAGGACTTAGAATGCTGCCCTGAGGAACCCCTGATCTTATATCAAGAATATTTGATCTTTCATCAGCGATTTTCACATAAAACATTCTATTTTGTAAAAAAAGATTTTATGATTGAATAAAATGGTGCTGGAAGTAGTTCTTTTATTTTAGATAAAAGACCAATGTGCCAAACCCTGTCAAAAGCCTGTTGGATGTCCAAGAAAACTGCAGAGCAGTATTTTTTTTCCTCAAATGATTTTCGAATTACATGTCGAAAGTTTTTAAAACCTCGCTCTCATAGAATTTTTAAATTTATTTTTTTTTTTTTCGAAGTTTTTAAGTAAAATATTACATGAATACATTTATCAGACCTTTAAATGGTCAATTAAATCATACCGATATTTAAAGCACCTGACAATTATAGAACATTTAATGTACTTAAATTCAATTTTAACAATTTAATGTGTATAATTTAGTAACATTTTAGCTATCCAACAAAAATTTTATAAAATGTTCAATAAAATTTGTTTTTCAGAATATAAATTGACTGTGTTTATATAAGCGCATATAATAAAGTCACTCGTACACTTGTGAAAAAAATATAAACTAATATTATGCAAATCAAAAATAATATAAGTAACATGCACTAAATAAATCACAAGAGTATGAAGCTTAGGAATGTCATCTGTAGTTACTATATAGAAGACATTTCGCACCAACTGTTTCCTCCAGGACATACAATTTTTTCAGTTGTATACATAGTTTTGATGTGAAATATAAGTTTGTCATTATTTTTTTATGGTGCTTTAGCAGTTATTGAATGCCTCATATATCAATGAATATGTGGTGTTATAACTTAAATGTCTGTGTATTTATTAACCCTCAAACCGACCAAAGCTTTGTTGCAATAAAATATATATCACATGCTCGGCACGAAAACTAAATAATATGTTCTTTTACCAAAAAATTTTAGTTGCCTATTTTAGGCGATATGGGCCAAAATAAGTTTAGAGAGAAACTTAAAAACTAAAAGTGAATAATATTGAATTTTCATTGTTGATCTATAAATTGTATGTGAGATGTTTGGTTAGTTCGGTTAACGTTACGTTTTTAACTTAACTAGTTGAGTTAAATAGTTTATGTTTACCATTTAACACTTTAAGACACGAAGAATGTTGATAAGGGCCGTTGCGGGCTGGAAAGTTAACTCCATTCATGCATTTGTCAAATAACCTTTTTTCTAAGTGTTTTTTCTGTTAATTAAAGTAAATTATCACAAATAAAAAAAATATAATTTTTCTGTTAATATGGAAAAAATATTCATGATCTTTAACCAAAAGTGAATAAGTTTAGGCATAAATTATTCTATTTACCAAGATATAATTACAGTCCAAAAATTATCATTTTTGTGCTTTTACTTTATTTAATTTAATTATCCTTTTTCGTTTTTCGAAAAACGAAAAATACAGCGAAAACGCAGATAAACTTCAACATATATTGATTAAACTTAAAGGCTTTACTAATATTATTTAATAAAATCTTTATGCCAAATTTCATAAAAATCCATACCATACTTTTTTCAGTTAATGCAATTTCCTTTACATATATTCTTTTGGAATCCTGCATATCCTTGAACAAAAGCTGGAGCTTTTTTAAAAGTTTAAGCTTCAATCTGACTTTGTGTTTAGTGTCAGCGGTTTTTAGACAACATAACTATGTTTCCAAGATTTTTGAAAATTTTTCTTCATTTATTTTTTTATTTTTTTAAATTTTAAAGTTTTCGCTTCCAAACCGTGCCATGCACACAAAAAGTTACTTAATAAAATATTTTGGAAATTTAGTTTTCTATCGAAATAGCTTAAATTTTTATTTTAAAAACCTCATTTGGCGCACCTATGGCCAATTTAATATAGCCCGCTTGGAGGTGGGCTTTCCGGTTAGAGGGTTAAAGTCATGTTATTTCAATACAATGAATAAATTTTCATAAATGTCAAAAATTTCACTTTGTGTAAAGTTTTATTTAAATTTATACAAATATGAGTACTACTATGAGTATGCATAATATGTTTTGCTATTTATTTACACATTACGCATATACCTACGCTGAGAGATTTATCTGCATGATATCAATGAATTTTTGCATTAGATCTATGAAATGTCACTGGAACTCGTCCATTAAAACTTTTCATTAAACTAATGCAGTTCTTCATAAAATTTAGCGAAACATTTAATTTTATTTATTAAAAAATTCATAGGACTAATGAAAAAACTTCATTAAAACTATGAGGCTTTTTTATAAAGTTTAAGAAATTTTTCGTTTTCATTGTAAAGAAAAAATTTAATGAAAAATTTTCATTAAAACTCGTCCAAGAAATTCTCTCTGTGTAGTAGTAGTCTTAATTATATAAATTTATTGAAAGACTTATGCATTTGATTGTAGAATCCAATGCAATTTGCCATATCTTCGGAATTTATCCATGGATTTGTTTAAATTATACCTTAATTTTTTCTTTGGAATATGAGCTTCACTTATTTTTTGCATGATTTCTCTTTTTACAATATTATTATTATCAAATTTAAAGAAATTCGCTGAGAAATTTTAATTTGTTGTATTAAAGAATAAAATTATTTACTTTTCGATGTATCAGAAAAATATAGTGTTTTTAGCGTGTTATTATTAATCGGTTTTGCCGGCTTCTATTTTCGTATTCATATTTCTTTGAATTTCTTATTCATATTCCCGAGTATCATGTACAATACACATACACTAAGACTAACAATCTATTAAAGAAAAGGAACCTGACATGACACCATTGCATATAACATTCTACTACTCCAACATACGTAACTCATTATGTGATGATACACGCAGAAAAAAAATTTAGGCATTTCACAACTGAAACTCCTCTTTCACAGTAAACATCCAGTTAATGCTACTAAAATTTAATTGCAACACTCAAAATATTCGAAAATCACATTTTAATCCATAACACCCTGTAGTTACCATATGGTAACACATAACATGCTTATACGTTTGGGGTGCCTGTTCTTAACTCTTAGACCCTGTTTGGGGTCAAAATTACCCAAATTCAAAAAACAATGTTAAAATTAGATACTTTAAACCAGGAGTGCCCAAAAGTTCCTTATGGAAGAGCAAACACCAATACATTTAAAGAAAAACTAATTTTTATTCAATATTTTTTGTTGTAAAAACCAATACATACAAAGAAAAAAGAAAAAAATATTTCAATGTTTACCAGCAAAGCATACGAAAGTGTTGTTGCTTTGCGCTTGCGTGTATACAGTGAAGAACGACAAAAAAACTAATAAGACAAAGTTGTTTGTGTATTTCGTATTGATAGTGCTGAGCGCTCTATATGTGTATTAAAACACACAGCCTATAGCTAAGTGTTTTTACAAAAACAAATGAGTACCAAGCGCATAGGCCTTGGGCACCCCTGCTTTAAACTATTCGTATAGAGCAAATGTGAAAATGATTACATATTATGATATATGAATTAAAGGTATATGGCCGGCAATATAAGGCTCATATATGACCATATATTTTAGTCCAAATATTTAATTTTTTATATTAGTAGCGATTCCTATTCTCACTTTCACCATTCACCTCAATTTTCGAATCTCATTATTTCCCGAGTGTTAATTATTAGTTCCATTTTGATTTCAGATTTAAAAAAAATTTGTTTATTGTAAAGACGATTGGACAATAAAAATTTATAAATTTGTATTATTTGAGAGAAAATAAGGTTCGAAAACTGAGGTGAATGGTGAAAGTGAGAATAGGAATCGCTACCATTATTTTTATTTTTGTTGTTTGTCTCTGAGGTCCGCTTAAATTAAAAACTATTAAATGTTTTTTTTTTTTTTTTATTGCATTATAAAAATCAAATAATAGTTTTTTATTTAATCGTACACTCAAAAAAATAAGTTAGTACAAAAGTTAGTAAAACGTCTTGTAAATCAGGTATACTATTTTTTAGCAAATTTTTTTGCTAAAATCGTGTTTTCAGCTAAAATTTTTGTTATACTTATTCAGCACTTAACAGTTTTATACTAATGCTTTACTAATATACTATAATATGTTTTACTAAAAAAAATTGTGCTGATAAGCACATTAATAGTGTGGAAGACAACCAGATTGAAAGATATACGCAGAATGAAGTAGATGTCGCGGCATGTCAAGATGTAGTAGAGAAGAGGAAAATGATACTAAAAAGTACAACTCTAATAAGACATATAAAATAATCAACCATGTAAGACTTTTGTATCTCTTTTTCATACATAAAACAAAATTGAGGATTAAAACAACTTAAATTTTGCATTGTCACCGGCTTGTAAAAATAATTGTCTATTAATAAAATAAAAGACAAAAGAAAATATTTAAATTTAATATGTATTTCTATAATAAATGTTAATAGATTAATAATCTAGTGTGGTCAAATTGCAAACAAACATATACAGACATGTAGACAGAGTAAAGCGAAAGACAAAGACACACATCTTAGGTAGATCTGTATGGTTCCTTTTTCTTATTGCAAAAAAAAGGGTTGTTTTTTTCGTTTCGTTTGTTTTTGCTTATTTTTTCGTTTCGTTTCTATAATTATCTTCGGCAGTTGCGTTCTTTAAAAGAAAGAATCATTTAGACAACGATTGATGTAAGTAGTTGAAAGAAAATTTTTGTTATGTTACATATATTTATTTCTATATATTTTCAGATATTAAATTAATTCATGTCGTCAATGTGGGAAAATGAAAATTTTTATATATTTCGTAATTATTGTAAATTATTTTTAAAAGAGTCACAAAAATATGTTTTATGATTTTCAGCAAATATATTAACTAAATTACAAATTTTTTACAATTTTTTTGCGTTTTTTTTCAGTCTACTAAAATTCAGCAAAAAAATTATTAATTTTTACCAACGCTTTTTTATTTCTAATCTACTAAGTGTTAGCAAAACTTTTGCTGAATCTACTAATTTTGTTGCTAAAAATCAGCTCGCTGATTTTCAGCAAAAGATTTTGATGACATTTTGATGACATTATTTTTGCTAGCACCCTCCTGACTAAAATTTTGCTGACTCAGCAAAATTTTTTGCTGACTTTACAAATTTTTTTTTTGAGTGTTCCTCAGAGAAAAACATCAAAAATCAAAAACCATTCCTTATTGTTACTCCGGCATTTAGTGGATTATTTTCATAGATTGTAACATTCCCGAACTTGGTGTTTCAATTTAATTTTCAATAAATATAAAAAGAAATAATTCAATTCTTATTAAAATAGAAATAATAATTTCTACTATTTTTTGTATTTGTTTGACAGAAATTTCAATCATTTGTATTTTGTTTTGAAAAAGAAAACAACAAATTAAAAATATGGAAGGACATTTACATAAATTGGATATTTTAACAATGTTTAAAAATAAATATCAAAATGTGTGAAATATACAGAAAAATCAGTAGTCCTTTTTTTAATTGTGTTTTCAATTAATTTAATATGTATTTTCTGTAGTTTTGTAATAATATTGTGAGTGTAGATAAATCATGAAAACTATGCAATAATGCATAATTTTGATTATTATTAAGTGCATTATGTAAAACTAAGATTTGTTGCACGTTTCCTTGAATTTTGTTTTTTTTAAATTTATTTTTCAGTTATTTTTGGTCTCTGTAAAACATGTAAAATATCTTACCAGAATTAAAAAAAAAAAAAAAAAATCTTGTGTGTTTCGGGTTAATATGTTTTTACTAACTCATTTTATTGATTATAGCCACCAAAATCCACGTTTTTATACGGTTAACACTTTATTTTTCTGTGTGTATGAATGTAAATTCTGCATAGAAATAAATATTAGTTATATAAAAGCATCTTGTGGTAAGATATGAGTGTACATTTTTAATTTTGGTTGAATAATTGCAACAACGTTCTAAGGATTTCAGTTTTCTTTATTATACTCAGCTAAATAAGAGGGTATTAGCACGTTTGGCATTCCATTTGTAATAACATGGCATTCGTTAGTTTAAATTTTGAATTTAGGCAAATTTCTTTAATATTGGCGAATTTTTGATTTTAATCGATTGTTTTTCAATTTGAGTGATTTATAAATTTTTGTTTTCTTTGTTGTCATTATGGGTTATAAAAACTTGAAATTTTGTGTGCACAAAATTAATTTTCAATTAAACATTTAATAGATAGTATTAAACTTTTATTTGAAAATGAGTTTGCAATCAGGCAAAAGTTTAATTGAATTTTTTTGTACAATAAAGATTGACCATGTGAAAAATGGTTAGGTTCTTCTGAATTTAGGGTTTTAATATAAACAGTAGGATGACCTTTCTACATTTGCTCCTCTGAGGTTTTTCGGTGACGCGAAATGAAGCATATACGGTCCTGACAGTAGATAAAGTCTGCATTAAATTAGCGGATTAAGGCAATTTTAATTAATAAACAAACATTTAACGGGTTTTTCTTTAACGAAACACAAATGATCTTGAACTTGAATACAATAGCTCTCATCATAACATTAGGATGTCCCTTAAAAAAAGATTTTTCGATTTCCGTTCATTACACTCCCAGTTTTACTGCAAATGGATCCAAATGGAAAAAATTGATTTAATTTTTTTTTGGAAAACGTTAAAGTTGGCCGAAATTGACACATTTTGGAAAAAAGTGTTCTATTAAAAGTTCTAAATTTCGAAAAATTTCTTTTTTATTTAATTTATTCATTTTATGTACTCAAAATTATTCAGATATGGAATTCCGACTGCACCGGATATCAGTAACCAACTTTTGACTGGAATACAAAATGAAACACCAATTTAATAAAAATACAAAAATCCTTTTTTAAAGATTTATTAAAATGCCTAATTTGGTAATGGCGATTCACATAAAAAACTAAAATCTATTTTCAATTAAAATATTTGTTTTGTCAAATAAAAGTTTAATTGAAGTCGGTCCTATAAAGGAAATTGTATTATCAAATAAATTAATATGCAACTATTTAATTAATTTCATTGATTTAAATTCTAATTGAATATTGTTTTCATTTTTAAACAAACAAATTTTTTTTAGATACTTTTAAAACTTTAATTAAAAATTTCCAAATTAAATTAAATTAAATTAAAATTAATAGCGAGCTTTCAACAAAAATTAATAAAATCAAACATATTTACTAGGATGATACTAGTTTTTGATTTGGCTAAAATCTCACCAGAACACGAAGTTTTAGAAAAGCTAAAGCCTCCAGAATAGGCAGAGCTTTAACAAAAAACCTATAAATAATCAAATTTGCTTCATTCTTGTCTTCTTATTAATCAAATAAGTGGCTGGGTCTTTTCGTAACCATCATCATGACGTTACTAATCTTTGAACATCAAAATTGACGAAATTGAAACAAATTTACAAAATTAAAAAACGCCAAAATTGGGAAAATTAAAAAACAATTGTCAAAATTAAAAAAATCGCTAAAATTTAAAAAATCATGCAAGTAAACTTCAAATCGTCTATATCTCGAAAACACTTTTAATTTTTTTATTTTGCCAATTTTTTTAATTTCGGTGAATTTTTAGGTAATTTTTTTCAAGTTAGGCGATTTATTTCAATTTGGCGATTTTTTCTTCAACTATTTGTCTAAGTTTTAAATTTTTTTCTAATTTTATAGATGTTAAAATTTTAGTTATTTTTTTTTTTTAATTTTGAAGTTTTTCAAATTTCTGAGAATTTTTTAAATATTAGTGATTTTTTTTTTTTTTTTTTCAATTTTGGTGATTTAAAAAAACAACAACGAGATTAATAATTAAAAGGACCCGTTGTTTTTTTTTAGCTGCAAAATCTCTTTATGCGGGGTCAAAAATGACCCCATTTTACGTTTCTTCCGTTTATTTCGTTCTGTTAAAAGTAACTATAGGACAAAATTGGTATCGAATGCAACGTTTTTTTTAACACACATTCACTGGTATACAAATTATGCGTAAAGACTTTCAAGTATTTTTGTTATTCATAAACATGTGTTTTGAGTAACATTAAATATGGCGTTGTATTAAGGAATTTTAGTTTTATTCCGCTAAAATCAATAAATACCCAGCAAAACTTTGGTAATGGGTAGGACTTATTTCAGACCTTCCAAAGTAATGACTATCCATTCCAGTTTTTGTTATTTTGAAGGTCCGAAATAATACCTTACTAATATGAATATATGTAACTGCTTATTTGTAATATAAAAAACAACGCCTTACTAATATTGTGTTAAATATCTGCTTATTTGGAATAGCAAAAATAATAAGTTACTTATTATCACTTATTACAGACCTTTCGTAGTAATGACTATCCATTACATTTGTTGTTATTTTGAAGGTTTGAAATAATACCTTACTGATATGAACATACATCACTACTTATTTTGGAAGCTAAACAATTATGTCTTACTAATATTGTGTTATATACCTGCTTATTAGGAAGGGCCAAAGAAATAAGGTACTTGTAAGGTAATAAGTAACTACTTTTTTGTAAGGTATATTTATAAAGATTCATAATATATCATAATTAATAATTTAAATGTAATTTATTTAAGCAAACAAATATATAGTTATACATAAACGACTCTCACAAAACAAAAGCTTATTTAGTAAATAACAAAATTAAGAAATAAAAATCCTCGTTGGTTCTCATTTCGCCGGCTGTTGTGGAAAAAGTTGTGACATAGTCAATTCTCTGACCGATTTGCTGACATTTTGGGCATCCATTTAGTGCCATATGCCCCATTATGCCACACACAAAGGACTTGGCAGGAGCGTCACAAATAAATGCACGTATTTTCAGTTAAATTAGTTTGGTTTTAACCAAAAATCCGTTATACTTCAAGTCAGAAAAGTCATTTACAAAATCATGTAAATAGCAATTAATGTCGATTGGTTTTTTGGACCTACATAGCATCCAATTATAAAAACTGCACTATTTGGAATATTAACTATTTGTCCCAAAATCGGCCACAATCCAACACCAAAACTTTTAAATATTGGCAAGCCATCTATTCCAACATCAATAAAAAGTTCTTCCAACGATGAATTTTCTATAAGTGTTATTTTATTTTCCAGATGATGCTTTAATCCAATATGTACATATTTACCTGGGGAAACTGTGCGCTCTTGGCAACGAGGTTTTTTTCCCACAAGCTCATTAACTGATATAGGTACATCTAGCTTTTCATGTTTTAAAATCTTTAAAAGGCTGTTGGCACATTTTACCGTTGGTTGGTTTACGATAAACCATTCTTTAAGTTTATTCAATTGTAGTTATTTTAGAACCTATTAATAACTAGTTATAATTGTCCTTATTAATAACTAGTTATTTTATTGCCTATTAATACCTTCTTATTTAGGTACATGTTAATACGTACTTATTTTTGCACCTATAAATAACTACTTATTAACATCCTTACAAGTAATACGTCAGATAATGGCTTTAAGCATTACTTTTGATGCTACAAATAAGAAATGAAATAAGTACTTATGTGTAACTGGTGATTTCACTACATATTTTGTAACGTCTTATTTTTGTCCCTATATGTAAGCACAAGGCAATGCTTGCCTCCTATGACACCCCCATGTTAAAATCGGGTGTTCTTGGCCTCAACTATAAGTACTTCTGATTCTTGTTTTCTTCTTCCATTTCCCATTCTATGGTAATAGCAAGTTTTCCTGGGTAGTAATGCTTATTTAATCAAGGGGGTGGCTGAGATTTTTCCGATATTTGCAAACGTTCGGTTTTTCGTGTATATTTCAAATAGTTCAAAAATATGGCAACTCTGTGTCCACTTATGGCCAATATGGTATCAACTTATAGCCAATATGGGGTTTCTTGAGTACCTTAACCCTGAGTGCAAATAAATCTAGTTTTCGTAAATTAACGACAATTTGTAATACAAAAAGAAATCCATTTTTAATCGCATTATTTTTTTAACCCTTGAACGTGAGATTGGGCAGCAAAAAAATACATGTCTTTTTTTTTTTTTTTTGGCTTATTTACAACATATTCAAAGTTACTTAAGATCTGCGAGTTAGGGTCGGAATACATCCCTTGTTAGTTTTTTTATATAGTCCAAATATCAGATGTAGGGACACATTAGAGAACATTTCCTTACTGAATGACGTTTATTGCATTTGAGTCTCATTGCAAATAGCTGTAAAATTAGTTTCGTAACTATAAAATTCTGGCTCAAAAAAAAAAATTTTTTTTTAAATTCTGTTTCTCATATTGAATTTCCATGAAAATTGACGTATTATTAGTATTAGAAAGAAGCATGGAGAACATTATACGCAGCAAATTGTCCTTTGATGTAGAGTATCTCATATTCGGTTTTCAACGACTGTAATTTCTTTTTCCCTCATGTTTTTCTGCAATTCTTCTTATTTAGGTAACATCTTTATGTAATAAAAATACATTGTCATCATACTACATACAGTGTCGCTCAAAACAAAGCAACAGAACATACGTATATATTTGATTTGAAATATTTCATCTTCCAGGTTGCTTAGAAAAAAGATTTTGATTGGATCTTTTATACTATTCAATAAAGTATATAGGAAGTATTTAAAAAAAACTGATTAAAATAAATACAGTTGAACCTTGATTATCCGGGCCTCTATTAACCGGGTACATCTATTAACCGGGTACATCTATTTTTTTCTCTATTAACCGTGCTTCACATCTATTATCCGTGCAGCACTCATATTTATTTGCTAGTTTTTTCTTTTAACCTACATACAAAGAGTTAAAATTCGGGAGAAATAAATAACTGCTATTAACCGTGTTTTCCATTATCCGTGTTGAGTCCGATCCCTTGCAAACCGTATAATCGAGGTTCCACTGTATGTGGAAAATGTCAAACAAAAATATGGAAGTTCTAAATATGAAAATGTGCAAAACAAAAGCATAAAAATTAAAAATATTTAGCAATGGTATGAAAATTGAAATTTATGTACCTTTTATAATGATTTTTTTTTTTTAAATATAAATTTTAAATTGCTATTCAACCATTTTTATTACTCGGACAGGAAGAACATGGTTGGGTCAACCATATTGGAAGAGCATCATACATACATTGTTGGATTTATGATTACCATGTTATTATGGTTGTGACAACCATAGTCTTATCTCTTAATCATAATATAATAATTAGATTACCATGTTATGGTTCCCAATTGATCTCAATATTATCATATTATGGTTATGGAAATGTTTATAAATTATCATAGTATGATTCCTATATTATTCTCCCAGCATTCTCTTGAAGCTGGATTAAAAAGTTATGCATGTTTTTTTAATAGTACAAACGTATATTTATTTATTTAACAAATTACACATTTAAATAAACTTATTTTAAGATAATTTAAGTAATCAAAATGTCTTTTCGCTGAAAAATAAGATTTGTGTTATAAAAGAGTTACATAAATTGTTATTTTTTTTGTCTCTATGTGATGTTTACATAAATTTTCTATTTTAGTATGTAAAAAAGTAAAACTAAACTTTTTCTTCTTCAGCACAAATCTTATTTTGTTAGGAAAAATAAAATAATGGAAACATGTGATTACAGCATAAATACGCATTGAAATATAGCTAAGAATACAATTCCACAATACATTTATAATGATCATAATATGTTTGTAGCAATCATAATATTTTCACTATAAACATAGTATAGTCCAAGTTATCATATTATGATCACGGAAAAGAATTTCGTTATCATTTATTACCATATTATGATTATTACTAATATATTATACACAGCACGTGTATTTTGTTGAAATTATTTTTTCATATTTCTTGAAATTATTTTTTGTTTACAATTTACAACAAATTCAAAAATAAATAATTTTTTATCACTTTTTACTTAATACGTTAATGTAAAATAACCAATAACTTCATTTAAGCGATGCTTGTCAATTTGACTTTTACCTAGGCTGCCATTTTGGACTCCATATTATATTGATTTTTTTTTTGCTACAAAAAAGTAATAAAAAGTGCTCCTCCTAAAATATGTAGTGCTCAAAGTAATAATAAGTTATTAAGGAACGAGACACAATAGTTAGACAAACATGAAAATGTGAAAAATGCAAAGTCTCAAATTACCCCAGGTCTCAAATTACCCCACCTTCCCCTACTATATTTAATAACATAAAAGAAGGAAGGTGAATTATTTCAAATTAAAGATTTACGTATGTTTTGTTGGTGTTGTTTTGCGCGACACTGTATTTCATATCAATGGTCTTAAGCTGACGACTTGTAACTGCATTTAACAGAAATATGCCAAATGACTTCAGTATTATGAATAAGTCTTTTGGGATGTTTTACTCAATTTGGAATTTAACTGTTTTAAGGTATCAACTTATAGCCATTGATATGTTTATTTTAAATCACAAAAAAATTCATTTTAATTTATAAAAATATTAAGGGTATTCACGATGGGCATTTGATTGCACTCACTCAATGCAAATATGCACAGACAGGTTCTTTGCATTCACTCAGCCTTGAGCAGTATTGAGTATACAACTGTGCATATTTGCATCGTGTGCAAATCATCTTCGTGAGTACCCTTATTTATTCTGTTAGAATTCTATAATAAAATTTTATTATAGAATGTTGTGTATGTGTTAATTAGAGCATAATTTCCGGCATATGCAAATTGGTTATAATGGAACAAAACGTGAAATGTATTACGTTACTTTCAAAAATTAATTAAAATATGGAACGTTGATTTTCCAGGAAGAAGTGCATATATTAAGTCACCTCATACACCCATTTGCGGCTATTTCATTCCAAAATTGAACATTGGAGATTTAATTTAAAAAATATGATAAATTGAACTACACTCGAAACGTTTTTATGTTAAATTTTTTGTGGTGGCGGGTTTAAGTCGTGTTCAGGGAGATGTAAAATAATCGGAAAAATAAAATAAAAAAAATTAATACAATATATAAAATCAAAATAAATGTGAAACAGGAAAAAAAATATTTTTTCCATTATAATTAATTTAATGAAAAATATTTCATTAATTCAATGAAACTTTCTATCAGTGTAGTGTGGATAAGCATAAATAATCTTATAAAAACTAAATATTTTTTTGCAGTTTTTTTTTAAATATTTCATTAATTCAATGGGGACTTTTTAATGAAAAAATATATTGCATTTATTATGGATTTCATTAAAACACTGCAAAAATTCTTTCAGTGTAGTGTGGTCAAAGATTAACGAAATATTTTTTTTTTAGTTTTTGGGGTTAATACGATACAAAAAAATTTTATATAATTTTTTTTTTAAGTTTTAAAAAAATAAAATGAATATACATATGTTCTTTTTTTAAAATATGGTACATTTTCAAAGTCTGCTAGCGACATCTATTTTTTCGAAAAAATTCCACTTTTTTTTTAAAAAGCAGCCTAGTTTAGGGGCAGCTTACAGCGTTTTTCAATGAAAGACAAAAAAACTAATGCCTAATACTTGTTTTGACGAAATTTTACAAATAAGGGATATCAATTAAAGCAACGGAGACGAGTTATAAATTACAAAAATCATTTTGAGTATTTAATTGTCTTTGCTTCTTGTATTAGTTATTAAGACAACTTTTGAAAATAGACCCATCACAATTTTTTAGAACATATTACCTTTCAACTTGTTATAGAACAGTTTCTTTTCTCACCGGTTACATCTAAATGGTTTTAGAACAGGTTCCTGGGAGTCAAACTGTAAGGTTTCACTGTCCCAGAACCAGTTATAGAACTGGTTCTAGAACCGGTTCTTAAGCAGCCTGTTCTAGTATGGAGGTAAAAAACCTATAAAAAGAGTCCCGAGGAAAAAATATTATATATGATCTTATGTTTTTTCATCTTAATATATATTATAATATGTGATTATATATGATGTCATGCATATCCATATATTATAATATATTACTTATGTGGTAACATATATAAGGATATATTGTTAAATATAAACCTTTATAAAACAAGATATTAAGCATATGTGCCGGTGCGTATCCAGGGACGGCAAATGGGACATTTCTAACCCAAAATACAATTCTTTAACACAAAAATGCTAAAAATATAATAAACGTTAATAAAAAATACTCTAACTTCCCTTTCCAAAACATGTTTCTGGATCCGCGCCTGATATATGCTATACATAATAAGATATGATAGATCTATTGTCATATATAATCATATATTGTAACATATAATGTATATAATTTAAGATATAATATATACATATATAGTATATATAAAACAATATTTTTGTGTGTTATAACTTATATGCTTTTATATGGTGCCAATTCCAGATATAATTATATATAACATTAAGATTAACAATTTAGTTTGAGATATGATTATATATGATTCAACATCATTAATATTTTCCATATATAATTTTATATGCGCAGATGTCATGGAATATACGTAAATCCAATTTAATCTCAAAATATGGCATTCTATCCACCAAAAATTATTTACCTTTATGGATCTACTTACATCCAAGTAGGTCTAAATTCATCCCACGGAATATTTTGGGATCCACCAGGATCTTAACTCAGATATTTTTTGATACCCCAATTTCGATATCAATTTTTATCTTATTTAATCTGGTAATGTATTTGAGGGTTCTAATCGGATATTACTGGATACACTAATTTTGAGATAAACTTAGATAATAATACTTATCGATCTATATCAAATGAGATGCGATTTTGTATTTGAGATGTATTTTTTTTATTGATTGGGATACCACAATAAGTTGTTCTGCAACCTCTTATTTGGATTTTACTATTTTATTGGGTAGTATTACAAAAAAAACTTATTTATATGATAATTCCATAGTCAACTGTTTTAATGATCATTTAAGATTTCTTTTAATGTAACTCGAGGTGGCTTAATTAATACACTTACATATTTGCTTGCGTATGTGGATATAAGTTTTAATTATATATTTATATGTTGTATTATTGCAGAAAGATTTCCGACACAAAATTGAATTATCTAGTTTTAAAAGTTTTATTCTACATATCGTCACTTAAAATCCAAAAGGCCGTAACTGCACTTTTAAGTTTTTTTTTTTTACAAAATATACTTAAAGTTTAGTATCCAAATTTTAGAATTACGCTTAAGAAACAAAGACGGATGTGTTTCTGATAAAAAATTCATGGACAAATAGTAGTTTTTAAGTAATGTAGTTACATCATTTTGTAATAGATTTTTCTGAAACCAAAAAGATACTGCTTTTCGACAGCAATTAAAAAAGTTTTTAGTCAACTTATATATATTTATCTATTTATTGCGAGTATTTTTAAAATAAACCAATTCTAACTATTGAAAAATTTTAAAGAAAATGTTATAAAATTAGTTCATTTCCTCCGAGAAAATAAAATTTAATTGGTTAAATAACACTTTACATAAAATTACATATTGAATTTGCAGTTGCTTCCTTTTGATTTTCGTTAATAAAATTGGTAATTTTAGTTAATAATATTTGTTAACTACATTTGTTAGCTTCGGCCTTTTGGATTTTTGGTGGCGATACACAATTTTATTAAAGCAAAAATTAAACTTTAATTACAATTTTTGTAACGGGATCTTTTTACTACTTTCTAAATAATAAGTAGCAGCAGAAGGGTATACTGCTAAAATTCGTCTGTAACCTCTTCAAGACCACTCTATGATCATTTGGCACGGCATATTAATTTTATGACACAAACGAATGTTTCAGACGAACAAAGTTCATCACTTAAATTTGATATTGGGCTATCATCACTTTTTTTTTTGCCGGTTTTTGCATTAATAAAAAAATGGCGTAATTATTTTTTTAAACTTTTTTTAACACCCTCTACATGCGTGCGGTGGCCAAAAACTCTCATTTAGGGCGCGTTTTACTACAAAGCAAAAAGGTTTAAGTTTTTTTTTTAAAGAGTTTTAAAGAGTTTAAAACTCTCTTTTTTCAAAAACTTTTAATACAAAAACTTTTATCAGACACACAGTTACAAAAATGTTCGAACCGCTAAAAAGTTATTAAGGTATCCATTTTGTAAAAAGATAATAAAAATCTTTTTTTTAACACACGCAATGAAAAAGTACTTTGAGCTACGGAAAATGCTACAAACAAGTTTTTTGAAAAAAAAATATTTTTTTTTTTTGTATATGTGCCATCTCAAGGTTTAAAAGGGTTAACAAGTGGGGTGAAGAATTACCCATTTTTTCGTTTTTTGCATTTACTTTTGGTACTTCTTCTTAATTAACCATAAGTAAGTGTGGTATAAATGGAAGGAAATTTTAGAGACGCATCCGGCGATATGTTGTTTTTGTAAACCATCTGTTAAAACCACATGGACCATCAAGATTGAACTTTTTCGCATCATAAAAAATCACTTTTATAAAAAATTTATGTTGAAACAGTCCTGCCAACAACATGGATTACCTTCCTCCAGTTGGTTTGTAAATTCCTTTTACCAAATGCATATCGAGCAGTGTTCTGGCGGGGTAATAATCGTGGCAGAAACATCAGAGTTTGGCTACATTAGATATATTACCTTACATTCATCGATTATCTGATTGAGACTCTTCATTGTGATGCCTGCGCAGTTGATTATTTTACGCCGGTCCCGATCTGAAAGCTTTTTATTCGGGCCACCTGTTTTACTATTACCATAAGCACTAGGATTATTTGCAAAATTTGTGATAACAACGGTTTAACATTTTCCCGAAAACTTAAGCCACTTTATAAATAGGCTGAAATTTGCCCTTATGCAAAATCTCTTAGATATGAACCACACTGCATTTTATTGCAAATTGATAGAAAAACCCAAAAATAGTTCTTTAATCTTTCTTTATTTCCTATTGTTTTTGATTTACCGTTATACAATAACAAAATATTATTACACAATCTTTCTCTTAAATTAAGTAGTCTCTAAAATTTTACACAATAAGAGATCAGTTATCACACTCTTTAAAACAGTTAAAAAGAGTTTTAAAAAAATTTCTGTAATATTAGAAAAAATAGTTTTGCAAGGCAGTGTATTATTCTTTATATTATAATTCTAACTTTTTTTTTATATGAAATGTTCCAAAAGTAATGAGTTATGCATTAAGTAAATATGAATTATAATGGGTTAGCTTTATGCATTAACACTGTCATTTGTTGTTTACTCTTTAAAAAATTAACCACAATTGTAGTAAAAATTAACCACATATGTTAGTAAAATAACAAGAAACGAATGAAAAAAATGGGTGTAAAATCATTAAACAGTCATTTGATGTGGTTTGTTTTTTTTTTTAAATGAACTACAAGGTAAGTAACAAATTTAATTTGTTCTACTAATGACTGACATTTATATTAAAAATAAAAAAAACTGTAATAAAACCCAAACAACTACACAATTTTAAAGCAGAAGTTCCCTGAGTGTAGTTCCAAATAAAAAAAGTCCACATATTAATTAGGCAACTGCGTAGTGGAATAAATTTTAATTTACATATATTTTTTTTTTTGAAAATTTTAAAAACCCAGTTTTTAGAAATACAGCGGTTTAAACCGCGGATTTTCAAAAAAATTCAATTTACCTTAAAAAAATTATTATTATGCTTATTTTATTTAAAGCACAACAACAGTGGCTTTAAAATGAGGTATCAATGAAGCACGTAGCTTTAACCGCTAAAGCTGTGGACGATTAAGTATTTTTGTTGATTGTAATTGTAATTTTTTTTAAATTTTCATTTTTTTTTTTTTTTAAATTTTCATTTTTTTTTTTTTTCATATTTTAAAGCGCGATATTTCCGGTGGAGCTAACAACCCAAAACTTCTACTATCACATACTTATTTGACACTTAACTTTCATACCTAGTTTGGTTAAAATTGAAGGGGGTAGAGTTCGAAAATTCGATGGTTTTATATGAAATGAGTCTCTTGCATTTTTTGAGGTATACACTTTACGTGCGATGAAATATATCGTAATTTTTTTTTTGGTTTAACATCCTTTATTGCTTTTACCATATTACGTTTATGGCTGGATTTGCTTTGTTTTTGTGACATTTCTCTAAAATTAATTAAATCATTCATATTTACAAAATATTCTACTAACACAACATAAATAGACTCTAGAATTGTTTAAATTGCTATTAATACTTACTCCCAAAATACTATTAAAACTTTACCCCAAATTGAATATATTCGCAAAAATTCGCATAATTTGAATTATGTGCATTTATTTGTGAGAATATTTTTTAAACACAAAATAAAAAATGTTCAATGATTTTTTTCCAACTGCTATCAAAATACTATTAAATCATACATCTTATACCAATAAGACATAAATATTAGTTGAAAGACACAGTTGGTGAAAAACTAGATTTTCTTAATTTTTTTAGATAAAAAAATAATAAATATACTATTTTCGTTTTACCGAATATCTTTTGCAGAATAATGATATTATTCGGCAAATGATAAAAACATGCCAATAGTAACCGAATATTCGTGACATTTTTACTTAAAATGCATTATTGTTACCACTTCACCCCTATTACCTAACTAGCCGGTACACCTCTACTTTAAAATTTTTATTTTTAACATAAATTATACATGTAATTATAGTATATTCCCACAAATTAAGTGCACTTTTTATTGCACATGCAGCAAACTATAATACACATACCAAAAAAAAAAAAACAGAAGTTTTAAACTTATACTTTCACTTCACATCACTTGTAATTGAATTATTATTTTTCTGATTACAACGATGTTTTTTTTTCGCATGGTCTACATTTACATTTACACCTCGCAAAGTTCGTTTGCATATGTATATTTGAGTTTACCTTATTTATATACATAAGAGTAAGTAAATTAGGGAAGCATTTAAAAATCATAGCCACATGAACTTTATTTATGATTACGGTGACAAATTTTTTCTGACATGAAATCAGTACAAAATTTATAAAAATTATAAATCTTGTGATGAATTCAATACGGCGAATTTACCTACCCTATGTAAAAGTTCAGATTAAATGGAAATTTGGCCACAAAATTATAAAAAAAGACTAAAATTTATAAAAAAAAACCTGAGACTATGCTAGTTTTTATGATTTAAATCATACACTTAGAGAATCATATCCTGGTGTTAATGAATTTTTGCATAAAATTAACGAAGTTTGGCTGGAATTAGTCCATTAAAGCTTTGCATCAGATAAATACGGGGTTTCGTAAACTTTTATGAAAACTGCTATTTTATTTATTTTCATTAAAAATAGTTTCATAAAAAAATATAAAGAGCTTTTTCGCTTTGTTTTTCATTTGTATAAAGAAAAATTTAATTTAAACTCGCCATAAATTTAATTTTAGTTGTATTAACCTAATTTTATTGTGAAAACCAATATTTAGTTGTACCAACTAATTTCAGTAGAAGTAATTGAATTTCAGTTGGAAATCGTTAAAAAAAAATTCTGTGTGTGCAGACTGACGACTTTTTAATTTTTTGTCCTGAATATTTGTTTCTTAAACCACCCAAGATTTTAAAATATTGAATCTCTCGAAGTCTATGGACTTCTTTTCGAACTAATCTTAGATTTAAAATGAGTTTTTACATAAATACTTTTAGTTTTAAAAATTTCCATCAGATTAAAACAAATTTCCTGTAGAAAAGACATCTGGTTCTGAAAGCTGTCTGTTATGGAAATTAATGCTAATTCTGAAAGCTTTATTCTAAATGAATGAAAACATTAGTTTTTCAATGAAAAAAAATACAATTTTCAGAAAATGTTAAAAATCATTAAAATTACTCGTAGTACAAATTTTAAAAAATCAGTACAAATCAGTACACGATTTTTTCATCAATATTGATCAAATCAGTACGCAAGGTCGGTCAGCCTATTTATAATACAAATTTACTCATTATGGACCAAGTGTTTCGTTTACAACCCATTTCTTTAAACGGCTATATTTCTATATTACTGAATAAAGATAAATAAGTAGTTTAAAAATCCTAAAATAGTTTAACATCTTGACTACACTCAACATAGTTTTGTAGTTTAAATTTGCTGAAAATGTAATCTAACATAAACGATAAATCAACCCTCAACCAGGCCTAAGCTTTTTTTTCCAATGAAATTTATACCACGTGGTATCCACGAAAAATAAACAATATGTTCTACATACACAGAAAAACTTATTGAGCAAAAAAATTTAATTAAATTTTTGTTTGATTTCAAACTCACTTTCAATTGAAAGTTTAATAATACCTATTAAATGTTTAATTGACAATGAAATTTAAAGTTTTTATAACACATAATGACAGCAAAAAATCACCAAAATTTAAAAAAAAAATCGATTAAAATCAAAAATTCTCCCATATTTAAAAAATTTGCCTAAATTGGAAAAAAGTCAAAATTTAAAAAATAGCCAAATTTTAAAAAATTTCTAAAGACAGTTGAAATTAAAAATCGCCAAATTGAAATAAATCGCTAAAATGGAAAAAATAACCAAAAATTAAAAAAAATCACAAAAATTAAAAAAATTTCTATTTTTGGTCAAATGTGCGCCCGAGGGAGCTTAACTCCGAATTTTCAACTTCGGATATTATATAATTATATCTAAAATCATGTATAAAAGAATGTTTATAAAGCACCAGCGATAATTGAATGTGTCTTTATAATGGACCATATATAGTAACATCTATAAACTTCTACATAATTTTATATGGAACAATGTATGACTTTATTAAAAATTATAAAAGAAAATATTTATTTATTGGTTCATATGTACCCAGTAAAAAACGCTGCTTACATGCAAGCAGATTTGTAATTGAGTAAGCCAAAAAGAATACCTTACAAACCTGCTTACATATGCCATGCTTTTTATATGGCGAATTCCCACTTGGAAGCATTACTTTTGGGCAAAGTAAGCGCGGATTTCAGCGCTTATAAAAAGCTGTGATTTTATGGGTTTCAGTAAAATCATATTTCATGTCTGCATTATTACAATTAAAAGAAATTTTATGATAAATAAAAGTAATTAAATGAATATAATTTATTTCACATATAATTCTACAGATATTAATTTTTTGTTGTTAAAATCTTAGACATATAATGTAATCATTTTTTTTTTTTTACCGCTCTACGTGCTAGCTCTTCAGAAACAGTTAAATGACTAATTATTTTTTATTACTTACTCGAAAACACCTAACACAATCGGAAATCACTCGTGAAAATCGGTACAGATCGTTTATAATCCACGATATGAAAATTTCTGCATTACAACCTGCATCCTTGTTAGGGAAAACAGTAAGCTCAACATTTTTTTTGTTTATTTTTATACGAAAATTATTCGTTTCTTTTGCAGCTTCTCAGCGCTTATATCAGCGAATTTGTTTTATCCTGCTTCTAAAAACGTGAAAATTTTTTACTGTGTAGTTATATGAACATTTATGTTGAATAATATACGAGCCCATATATAACTATATTGTATTTATAGTAATAATTATATATAATTAAGTATATTATGTAGAATTATATACAGGACCATATAAAATAATATATTGCTATATATACAAAATTTTAAGCAACACAAAGCTATATACAATTAGATACAAACATTTATGCTTTAACATAAATGTTTATATTGAAACATTTAATTATATAAACTTGTATCTGAATATACATATATAAAAGCAATAAGCATCATTTTTTGGTAATGCTTTACTCACGCATAAATTTGAAACTCGTACACTCACTGAGTGTAAAATTGAGTTTCTCTCACACTCACGATTGACTCACGTGCATCACGCACAATTTTGCTCACATTCCCATCTCTAATTTCTAATTTCTACCTTTTTAATTTCGAAAAATGGGTATATCTAGTTTAATATAATTATATAAAATCATATCTAATTATATAAGGTTGATATAATTATATATCGGACCATATATATTTATCTTGATAAAATTATGTGTAATTTCATTGATTTCAAAAATATTACAAATTACTTACAAATTAAAAAAATATATTATAGCAAGACGTCGAACACAGGGACAAATAAAGGAATTACGACGACAAAAATGGAATTTTTTATTTTGTTAAATGTAATCACTATTGCACTTAATATGTTCTATATACCAGTACGCAATTAACCTATAAATATTTATTTTTTTAACGCATCACATTACTCTGTACGTGCGTGCAAAGTATTATTATCTGTTACACGCACTTATACCTGTCAGCAACATCTATAGCGTTTATTGTTGATACACTCGACAATTTTTTGTAAATTTACAGTTTAAAGTTTTTTAAATATATTTTCAAGCATCAGGTATCTGATTTAATTTGCAGTTATTATTAAAATAACAATTATATGTAGTGTAGATATAGTATAAAGTTTTTATTATGAAATATATTGAAAAATTTACTTTAGATAGAGCTATAATAAAAGTTCCAAACAGTTCCACGACTTTTCCTTATAAGTTAAAACAAACAACTACTAATTTTCCAATTTCAATAAATAGAGCATTTTTTCATCAAAAATCAAGTGTAATAAGTTTTAAGCGAATTCGGTCAATTTTTCAAAAATTGTCCGCCATATTGGATCCGCCATTTTGAATTTTTGAAAACTAACATCAGATTCGTAATCAGCGACTCCAAAAATTCCGTGTAATAAGTTTGAAGCGAATTCGATCAATTTTTTAAAAATTGTCCGCCATATTGTATCCGCCATTTTGAATTTTTAAAAACTGACATGAGATTCGTAATCGCCGATCCTAAAAACCTTAAGGTACCTAGTTTTATTAAAATTTATTGAATCCATATGAAGTAAATAATTTTGTCTCGCTAAATTTTCGATTTGTCCCTGTGTGCGCCGGTTAAAAAAAAACTGCCGAACTTAATAAATGCCGATTTGATTTAAAAATGTATAATATGAGCCTCCCTAATATACTCACACATATTTAACATAAATATTTAATTTCCGTTGCAGATTAAAAAAAAGAAAACTGCATAAAATGAAAATTAATTTATAACTTAATATTATTTTTTTTTGTTAAACATTTGCAACATGTTAACCTAGTTTAACAACTAATTAATTAAATATTTTATGCATGCTAAAGTTGATGAAAATAAAACTGTCGAAAACATAAAAAACAAAGTTTTTTGTTTAAAACTCGTGTCAAAAAATCAAGAACTTGGAAGAAAAGTTTTAGTGGTAATGAACAGAATAAGCAAAAAAAATGCAATAAAATACAGTTTCAAGTGATTTTAAATTCCCAGTACAATCCACAAAAGTTTCCCTTTATTTTTCTTTTTTTTTTTGGGTAAAATCCATATTTTGAACCCATAGCTAAAAATTTACTTACTTTGTAAATAATTTTATGATTTTTTTTTCGTTTTATGTTCTTTCCATTTTTTTTTTTTTGTGAATAGCAATTGAAAATTGCTCTAATGCTGACATGCAAGACGCTTAAGTGCGGTCATTGTATTTTCTTTTTGTTGTTAGTTTTCTTAAAAAAATGCGATTTATTTTCAGTTTTTCTTTTTAACAGGATTAAACACAAATTGTCTGTATTGTAAACAAAGAAAATTCTTAAATTAAATTGCAATAAAAATTGTATTACATTGTCTTGATAATACTGGCAATAGATTTTATAGTTTTACTATTCTTTGTCTCATTTGAAGTAAGGGAATGTTCGCTATTGTGGGCTCTGCCCTTTCGTTTTTTTCGTGTTGTTGCATGAATATCTCAAAACTGTCAAATGCCAACGAGTTTCGACTTGAATGTAAACGATTTTCTTGGTTTTATTGTGTTATTTCAGAAAACCCAAAAAAGTGAATAACAAACAAATTTTAAAGAATTTTCTAATTCGCATTTTTGTAGACTGTAAGAATTTTATTCACAATTTTAATAAAACTAATTTGCAAATATAATAAAGAAAAAAAAATGTGAACAATCAATTTTCATTATGTTCCCTAAAGTGGACCTTTGATATATATTCTTATTTTTAAAAATGGTTTACGGTTCACTTTAAATGTTCTTGTATATTTTGGGCATTTTTTTAACATGTTTCACAACAAAAAATATCGTTTGTTTGCCTCAATTAATAAAAGTTAGCATTATATATAGTAACCCCTTAATAAGTTTTAAACGATACAAACAACGTTGTAAGGAGTGAGATTGAAAAAACCCCGGTACAAATTTTCACTTACAACTGCACGTGTATACAACGCTGAAAAGGTTATCAGTTTATATATGCAATTATAGAAATATATCTGTAAAAATAGCAAAAAAAAAAAGCTACTAAACATTAGTTAAAAATGAACTTGCAGAAAAATCTGCTAAAATTAACAGATTTTTTTTACTAAATATTAGTAATATAAGAATAGCAAAAATAAATCTATTGAATTTACAAATACTTAGTTATATTTGAACTAAATTTTAGTTAATATAACGTAACAAAATAATCTGCCAAAATCAGCAAAAACTTTTACTAAATATTAGTAGACAGAAAAAGCATTAAAAAATTTATAATTTTTAAAGTTTTTTTTTTAATACGATAAAAGTCTGCCCTTATGAAATCAGCAATGTACAATTTTTTTTACCAAAAACTTTTGTTGATTTTAGCAAAATACTAAATACTACTAAATTTGAGGTAAATATAGAAAAAATTTTGTTAATATTACAGTTTTTGCTTGTTATTTGGAGTCTACAAGTATTTAGTAAAAGTCTTTGTTAATGTTACAGAGTAAAATGCTATTTTAAATTAACTAAAATTCACATCGAATACAACTAAAATTTTGTAAAGTTAACAGATTTATTTTTGCTATTCTTATTTTATTAATATTTAGCAAAAAAAAATGTTGCTAAATATAGCAGTTTTTTCTTGCAAGGTAATTTTTAACTAATTTTTAGTACCTTTTTCTGCAATTTTTACAGGTTTATTTCTAAGAGTGTGCAACATATTTAACCGATCGGCTAATTATCTCGCTTACAAATGGAATCTGAACAAAAAGTGAGTAATGGATTGTTTTTGTTAGAAGCTGACCATTTCCAAAAGAAGTCACATTATTGCGAAAGTGTTTTGTAGCCTTCATCAACAATTTTAAAGGAATGTGAATTGTAATGTAAAGTAACGTGTTAATTTGGCAGGATCGCCATGTAATGTAATGTTACGTGTTAATTTAAGGTTCCCTATAGCCCAATTCTATATTTTAATAGCTGTGTGGGGGTCAGCTTATAAGTAGGCGTTCAAAAGAACTGCCAAAATATTGAGACTCAAAAAAGTAAGAACACAGTTAATAGTGTTGTTTGAACTCTAAATAGAAGTCTATTTTATTTACAAATTTACATGTCTTATATACTATTCTTACAATCTAACTTATTGTCTAGTATTGAGTGATTTTAGGAATCACTCAATTTATTTTTATTCTTAATTACTTTTATTAATTGTTTTCTTATCGTCAACATACGGTCATCAGATATCTGAGTGCAAGTAAAAGAATGCGGTCATAGGTGTCGCTAGACTGTTACTTGATGCCACTTGTATGGTATTCACTCTACAGTATTTGAGACGGTATGTTGGGAAATCAATATTAGTGGTTGGTATGCAGTGTACGCTTAAGGAGTACACTACACCCTTACCCTTAAGAGAAAAATTATAAAAGTATTTAATTTTTTAATTTTTCTATATTTTTGGTTAACTTATGAATAATTTTATAATGTATATTAATGTATTATATATATATATTTGTTTTTAATATTAATTCTTATATAACTTTGTTTCTATTAATGATAAGTTTTTATTATTCACTAGTTCTTAATGCTATATAGGGTTTTAATTGATTATTATGTATTTCTTTTTCTTTTCCATTGTAATCTATTATTGTATTTACACCATTATTCCTAATTATTTTGTAAGGTCCTTTATATGGACTTTGGTTCTTTTTCCTATTTCCTACTTTGACTAAAACTAAGTCTCCTATCTTTAAGTTTAATTTATTGTTGTATCTATTTTCTAATATTCTTTTCTCTTTTGTTCTAATTGTTAATTCTTTAGCTCTGTTTAAAGAATATTGTAATTTACGTTTTAGCTCTATGGCATAATCATCGTAATTATATATTTTAGTTTCTTTTGTGTCATATATTTCAGATGGCAAACATGGTAGTCTTCCATATACAAGTTCAAATGGCGTGTAGCCAGTGTCTATATGGGGTGCCGTGTTGTAGGCAAAAGTAAAATATGGAATCCATTTATCCCATTCGTAATCAGTTGCTGATGTTAGCAAGAATTCATTTAAGACTCTATGATTTCTTTCTAATGACCCAATTGTCTCATGGTGGTAAGGTGTCGAAAAGGTCTGTTTAATATCAAGTAGTGAACATATATTACGCAAAAGCTCGTTTGCAAATTCTGTACCGTTGTCTGATTTCAGTACTTTGCATTTACCAAATTTTAGAATTAGGTGTTCGACTATTGTTTTTGCGGTTGTCAGTGCATCTTTCGTCGCCATGGGGTGTGCAATAACGAATTTTGTTAGTTCGCATTGTATGGTCAAAATATATCTGTATTCATTCGAAATTCGAAGAGGTCCTACTGTGTCAATTGATACTATTTCAAAACTGTTACTTGGAGTGTTTGTCAATGTAAGTGGTTCCTTAATGTGTTTTGTTTGCTTGTTCTTGTTGCATTTGTCACAATATTTTACAAATTGCTTTACCATCTTATTCATGTTTTTCCAGATGTAGCGTTGTTTTAGTTTTATAATTGTCTTTCTTATTCCTAAGTGCCCTGCATGTGTGGCATTGTGGAATTCGTCGATTAGTTTGTATTTTAGAATTTCTTCTGTGATTCTTTTAGGCTTATTATATATTAATATTTTTAGTTGAGGATCCTTGTTATTTATTTTTATCTTTGCATATGCTTCTATCAATTCTTTTTTACTGTAATTTTCAAATATTTTATCTTCACTTGCAAGTGCTAATTCTTTTATATTCTCTTTATTCATTTTTGATATCAGTTTCTTCAGTATCGAATCTAGTTTCGCTGAATTTTCACCGTATCTTGCTAGCTTTGTATTATTTATAATTTGGGTACGTAATTTCTTCTTAGTCAAAACTGGTTTTGATGAATTATCGTTACGACCTATGTGCACAATATTGTTTTCAATAAATATATCTTTCTCATTTATTTCTTCAATTGTATTAAATTGCAGTTTCTTCATATTTTTTATGTCATTAACGGATATGCATTCCCATATTTGAAGTTGATGAGACTTCTGAGAATCACATTTTTCCATGTCGTTCTTTCCTATATGTCTTTTATTCTTGTTTTCCTCATTTTCTTTATTTTTTATTATGTTTTCCTCATTGCGCTTTTTATTGTTCATTGCCCTTGTTATAACTAATGTTCTTTTTTCTGTATCGACGTTTTCTAACGGTATCATCTGTTTTAGTATGTCTGAATTTTGAGTAACTACCTATTGCTGTCCTTACACCTGAGGTCAATTTGGCGTGGTAGACATATTGCAAGAAATATGTTTTTGCTGCGTCAGTCAGAGTCTTTTCGATGAGTTCTGCTGTTATTAGGAAACTTTCTAGTTCTTCATAATTTCCAGCAAAAATTGGGAGTGCCTTAGAAGTTAATTCTAAACTAAATGCTGCCATTTTGGTGTCTAAACTTTTAGTATTTGGTATTAAATATTCTTTGATTTTTCTATAAATTGTATTAAATTCTAACTTTAATGCTACTATCTCTTTTTCTTCTCTTCCTTCATTTTGAGCTGTCAGAAATTCTTTTCTTATATTGTCTATAGATTCTAACTTTACTTGTACAGTTTTTTCTGAGTATGTCCTTCCTGGACTTTTCTTTAAATTTGCTAGTATATCTTTTAATTCTGTTAGATATTCTTCCATTTATACTTCTGTTATTATAATTTTTGGTTTGTTTAAATATATATTTTTTAAAAATTTATATACTAGGTATAAGATCAAAGTAATCAGTAATAAGGATATTATTTTTTTCGAAAGCATTTAAAATATATATTTTTATAAAATTGTTAATTTCTTTTAAATAAGGCAAATATAACTTTTATGATATAAGCTATTACTATTAGGATTAGCATAATGGTCATAGTTATCTCAAAAATATTTGGATTTTCATTATCCTTTGGTTTTATACTGGAATTTATATATCTTATGATTTCTTTGTTATCTTCATTGTTATCATTTTTACCGACTTCGTATCCCGCAAAAACTAAAGGGATAGTTTGTAGAATATTCTTCCACCAAGTCATTTTTACGAAAAATTTTTTTTTTAACAAATTAGATATAGTTTGAAATTAATTGAAAAGATATAAACTTATATGTATAATATTATTTATATTTTTAAATAACAATTATGTTTATACAATTATAAATTTCCCTATTGGTGTTCTTTTTTTTTTTTGTTATGCTTTAATCATAAATTTTTCTAAACATTTTTTTTTTTTTAGATAATTTGTAGTTAAAAATTTTGCATTTTTTTTGAAAAATTTTGTTTATGCAAATGAATATTTATATTTACATATTTGTTTTCTATTTAAAGCGTTAAAATGGTGTTGTTTTTAATTATTTAATTAAGAGGCCAAAATATCTTCATTATTATAGTTATTGCTAGAACCGGTTGAGGATGGAGTATTTAATTCGGGCTGAGGATAAGATAAAATGTCCAAAGGATCAACATCCGAAAGGAGATTCAAATCATTGGCGGCATCTGTGCTTTTCATATTAGAAGGATCAAAACTATTTAATTCAGCATTTAAATCACCCTCATTGAGATTCACCAAATGTATTGGTTTGGCAGGATCGCCATGTAATGTAAAGTAACGTGTTAATTTGGCAGGATCGCCATGTAATGTAATGTTACGTGTTAATTTAAGGTTCCCTATAGCCCAATTCTATATTTTAATAGCTGTGTGGGGGTCAGCTTATAAGTAGGCGTTCAAAAGAACTGCCAAAATATTGAGACTCAAAAAAGTAAGAACACAGTTAATAGTGTTGTTTGAACTCTAAATAGAAGTCTATTTTATTTACAAATTTACATGTCTTATATACTATTCTTACAATCTAACTTATTGTCTAGTATTGAGTGATTTTAGGAATCACTCAATTTATTTTTATTCTTAATTACTTTTATTAATTGTTTTCTTATCGTCAACATACGGTCATCAGATATCTGAGTGCAAGTAAAAGAATGCGGTCATAGGTGTCGCTAGACTGTTACTTGATGCCACTTGTATGGTATTCACTCTACAGTATTTGAGACGGTATGTTGGGAAATCAATATTAGTGGTTGGTATGCAGTGTACGCTTAAGGAGTACACTACAGAATATCATTTGATTGTTCTGAGTTCTGGGCAATTAAGCAAATTTTTTTTGTAAGAAATTCAAGAATGTTACTTTTCAAAATGTTACTTTTTTTGTCCCCACTTTTTGTTAAAAGTCAATTTGCAAACAAACTACCCAGCAAAACTTTGGTAATGGGTGCGATAAAGTAATGCATTGTAATATGTACTCCTTACATGTATCATTATTTTCCAATAAGAAATAATGAGTTACCGATAATTGAACACTCATGGATTACCTTGTAATGATACCTCATTACGTTTTACATTACTTCAAAACATAGAATAATGGCTAACAGATCACATAATGCATGAACTATAAACGTAAAGTAATTATTTATATATATTTGAAAATCTATTTATGAACACATTACTTTGTGATTTTTTGTAAGCATGAGGGTAATGTGTATATTTTTAATATCACGAACAAAAACACGAAGCACAACAACTCATTTACATTTTAAGCAATAAAATATTATATGTATCGATAGCTCAGTTGGTAGAGTTGTCGCCTAACTAATTAAATTAAATACCAGAGACCCCAGGTTCGAATCCCAGCATGACCACGTTATTTATTTAATAAAAAAAAGTTATTTACTTAATTAAAAAAAAAATATCTGTAAAAAAAATTTTTATAAATTTTTTTTATGAAAATCTATTTATAGACACATTAATTTTTCCCACCATGTAACCATATAAGTACCCAGTTACTTTACCCCCCCACAAGGTAATGAGTCCACCCATTACTTTTAGGCTCATCGCCTGTAAAATTCATCAATGAAGTAAGGTGTAATGTAATACGTGCAGCTCTATGTCGATACATTATTTTACCCATAATTTGGTAATGTGTAATTTTGCTGGGTAATAATCCGATTACGCTAATGTTTTTGACACATAATCTGACGATTAATAAAAAAAAAAAAAAAATGCACTGTCGTATACAAAAGCAGTTGTAAGTGAAAAAGTGTGTAGGGTTTTTTTCGATCTCACTCCTTAATTAACAGAAATAAAATTAGTTTTAATTTAAATAAAACTTTTTTGTCGTTCTTACTTCATTTTCAAATATTTTTATATGCTTTCAAAGAATTTTTTAATTTAGGTCCACTTTAGGATACAAATATGGATCTTGCGATAATTTTTATATAACTTTTATAAATTTGTCGCCACAAGAAAATGATCTATAGCCGAAAAATACACAAGGAGTTGGCTTGTAAGCAGATGTTTTTGTATTTTCCAAATGCCAGTTGTAGCGCCACATTAGGGAACACTCCCTTCTAATAGGGAAATATTGTAATAAAGTATTTATATTGTTTATTCTTTTTTTTTTTTGAGAGATCATTGACATTTAATTTTCTAATTATCAAATATATAGATAAACATTTATATTTAATTGGACGTAAATTAAAAACTAAAACATTTCAAGCTTTTTATTAAAAAAAAAAAACGTAACAACTTGTGAAAGACTAATGGGATTTTAATGAAATTTTCTTCAGCACTAGGGCTAAAACTTAAAACATACAAAAAATGTTTTGGCTACCACGCAATACCAAAATATTAAATATGGTCATTACCAGGGCAACCAGATATATGCTCTAAAAAAAAAAAACGGCAAATATGCTCTTAAAACTTAAAAAATATGCTCTTAATAACAAATTTTGGAGTATGCCTCGATTGTGTGGAATCCATATTATTAGGTTCATGCTAATTCCCTTGAGTCCGTGCAGAGGAAATTTTTGTTATTCCGCCTACGTGGTTTGGGTTATGGTCGTAATTTTCGATTTTATGAACAAAGATTAGATCTTATTAGACTTCCGACTTTGAAGAGTAGAAGGACTATGCTTGGTATTTGTTTTGTCTTTAACCTCATTAATCGAGATGTTGATTCGGAATTTCTTTTACCGAATATGAGTCTTCATGTACCTTGCAGATTTACGAGATTTCGTAGAATATGCGGTGACTACAACACGTTTCAAAATATCGTTGGTTTTAGTCTTTATGTTGATAAGATAAAGCGCGCTATATTTGTGATATTTATATTTTTACACCATTTCTGGTTAGTATTATTATTATTACCTGATGATTTAACCTGTAGCTGAATTTACGGAATACTACATGCCAATTTTCTTACTTATCATTTAAAATCCTCAAAGGCTCGGGCCCTGGTGTGTACGCGGTCTCCGCGTAATGGGGACGAAAGGGTGGGTAAGTGAGTGAGTGGCGGCGTCGTTCGTATAAAAAAAGACTTATTTTTCAGTACAGTTGGAATAACTTTCGTGAATTTTGTTTCAATTGCTAACAAAAAAGAAGATAAAAGATTAAAATTACCTAAATTGGTATAGTAGTAAAACAGGAAATTTAAATTTGCAAAAATGGCTTAATGGCAATCGGTTTTCAAACCTCGGAAAATATTGAAAAAGAAATTTTTTATGGCAAATTTGTTTTAACTGAAATATAAAATTGTTCGACAACGAGTAATTAAAAAAAATTACGTGAAATATGCTCTAAAAATATGCTTTTATTCTAAAAAGTACAAAAATATACTCAAAAATAAGACTTTTTTTTATCAAAAATATGCCATTAAGATCAAAATATGCAAAAATTTGCTATTAGGAGCAAAATATGCAAAAATATTCTCTAACAAATCGATACCAGAATTCGTCAACTGTTCTGAAAAGATTTATATCTCATAAATTTTTCAATACGACGCACATGAAAAAACATGATACAGCATATTTCTGGTTGCCCTGGTCATTACAATTGTAACATCTTCAGAAAAATTAGCCGCTAATGAAATGATGGAAAAAAATGTATACTGAGGACATGTTGAAAATGTTCTTTCCAAAGTTTTAGTTGGTCATCTACATTTGTTAACATTCCGTTTATATCTTTCACGGGTAAGTTTCTCCTTCTTTTTACTCCTGAAATTTTCTTAGTTATTGTGAAGTTTTTTAGTTTGCTGCCAATATTTGTTGTTTATTCTTATTCTTTCATTTTCGTATTTGCTTGCTGTTAACCAATTCCCAAGTTTGTCTTTGTCATCTATGATAGTACATCTTTGCGTTGATATGAAATCATCATTTTAATTTTAGACTCTCTCAAGGTTTCGTAGGCACGATTCATTAACCGCAGTTTAAAATTTATTCCAACTATGCTGAGCATCATCGTCGTTGTTTAGATCATGGACACTCATTAGTTTATTGACAGTTCAGGAGATCTGAGTTTATTTACCTTGTATTTCACTCTATTTGGTTATCAAATTTTCTACATATATTCAGACCAATACTTATTTTTCCGGTGAGGAGATAGTGATCCGATACAATATCTGCACTTCTCCTATTTCTTACATTGCATAGCAAGTTACTCCATTCAGCACTTACATATATTTGATCTGGTTCTGAGTGTTGGTATCGGGGAGATCCACGTTATTTTGTGACCGTTTTTATGAGGAAACAGTGTGTCCCCAATTTTTAATTTCTTAATACCATATAATTCAGTTACACGTTGACCGTTGTCAATAATTTTTCAAAAGCAATAGAAAAACTATTTCACTCTCATGATGTTTTTGTATGGGCACATACAGAGAACTGTTTTGTAGTTCCAACCGAATTGTTTGCAAACCGAATATTTGTTTTTCCACTTGTAACAACCGTCAATTATTTACAAATTTCGAATTTTTATTGTAACAATTGAATATTTTAATATTCTATAAATAGATTCACATGCATTCAACAAAATTTATTTTATTAATACAAACATTTTATGCTTCGAACTGGTCTCGAACCGGTGATCTTCCGTTTGTCAGGCAAGTACTTTACCTCTAACCTAAACCAAACTCAAATATGTACAACAGAAATTCGGTTGCTAATCTCAATATCTTATAAGAGTTACCAAAACTATAAAAAAATTATATTATTTTAAAACTGTTTTATTAATAAAAAATTCTTATCCGCGAACTGGGCTCGAACCGGCGACCTCCTGCTTGTCAGGTAATTATATTACCTCCAGCCTAAACCCAATTTGAAATTGTATTTTCCAATTTCAATCTTCAATGTTTTTTTGTTTCAAATTTAAATATGTATGTCTAAAAATTGATTTGTATGTACAACAGAAATTTTGTTGCTGATCTCAATATTTTATTAGAATTACCAAAACTATAAAAAAATTAATATATTATTTTAATTTTTTTTAATGGTTTAAATATGAATGTCTAAAAACAGATTTGTATGTACAACAAAAATAGAGTTGCTAATCTTAATATTTTATATTTTTGTTATCAAAACTATTAAAAAACTTAATATTATTTCACAATTGGAAACGAAAACTAATATTTTAGATAGATTGCGAAACTAATATTCGATTTTAACTGCAAATATATTATTCAAGAGATATAATTTCCGAAAAGTGGTTGGTTGTTGGTATTAAAAGTTATGTAGAAGTTAATATTTTTTCAATAATTATTTGGAAAACCAATATTTTGAATGATGTGACTGTGTTTTGGTTAATTGTTTATATTTTCTGTTTACAATATAGTTTAATTATTATAATGATGAATTTTAAGTATTTACAATTAGAATTATTGAATAATGATTAAATTTTGTTGGTCACAATTGAATTGCAATCAATTTATTCTGTGTGTGCACATATGTCCATATACCCTCAATTTGCGGATCCGAACATGTATGTAACCATTCATACAGTTACGAACAAAAAAATGGGGTCACTTTTTCGTAACACAATTTAAATTTGCAATATTATTTTTAGATTATAGTACAACAACAATTCGTTATTCTATGAAACAATTCAAACTTTATTGTTGCAATTTAAGAAAAATAATAGCAAAGTATAGAATTAACTCCATTTTTGTAAAAGACGAAAAATAGGCTCAGTATGCAAATTTTTTTTAGCGGAAATGTTGTAATGATGATTGTATCTAATAAACAGACTAATTTCTGTATCTTTAATGTACGAAATTTGGAACCAACGATTCATAACATATATAGTTGTTGTACTGTAATCAAATAATTATATTGCAAATTTCCCCACCAAAATTTGTTGTCTTTTTACCGTTAAATTGTGTTACCATAAACTGACGCCTATCGTCTTGTCCGCAACTGTATATTCGCTTTTAGCCGGGAAGCTTAATTAAATCTTAAAAACTTTAGCTTCAAAAGTTTTTGAATGTAATTTTTAATCAATTCTGACAACAAAATAAAATATAACATTTAAAGACAAGATTTTTTGAATTCAAAGTTATTACGACTGCTGGGGTAAAAGTCTATATTCATATAAATGTTCATTCTAAAATTCGTTCATATAGAATTTTAGTTTGAAATAATAATTGTAAAATTTAAAAAAATCTAGGCCTCCATATATGGGTCTACATGTGTGGGTCTTCATATATATGTCTCCATATATGGGCAACTTACATTGAAATAAAAAAATTCAATTCATATGTGCATTAATAATAATTTTAAATTCACACTCTTTACCCAAGAAGATGTTTTAGAATCCTTCTTGAATATAAAATCCCATTCAGTTGGACATGATGGAATTCATCCTAAATTCATAAAGCTAATTCTCCCGTTTATCTTACCACACATAACTTGTATACTAAATACGATAGTTACAACTTCTAACTACCCCACTTTCTGGAAACATGCCAAAATAATACCCATACCAAAATCTGATAAAGACTATCGCCCAATTGTAATTTTGCCTTATTTGTCAAAAGTTTTTGAGCGTTTAGTTCACTCACAGATGAGTAAATACCTAAACGACAATTCTTTACTCACAGAAAGACAATCTGGGTTTAGACCAAAGCACAGTTGCCTTACTACCTTAATTGATGTATCTGAAAAGATTAAAGGTGAAATGGATAATAGGAAAATATCGTTTTTAGTTTTACTTGACCACTCAAAGGCTTTTGATACCGTGGAACATAATATTCTTTGCCTTAAATTAAAATATATGTGTAATTTCTCACCGGCAGCTGTTCAATTAATATCTTCATATTTATATGAAAGATCTCAATCTGTTTATCATGGTGCCAAAATGTCAAATAGTTTTACAGTGACGAGAGGTGTACCACAGGGTTCAATTCTTGGTCCCCTATTGTATGCTATATACTCAAATGATTTACCATCTCAAATCAAACACTGTGAGGTCCAAATGTATGCGGATGACGTTCAGGTTTACATTAGTTGTGATCCAATTAATGTATTAAGCTGCATACAAAATTTAAACCAAGAGCTGTCAAGAATATCTCAATGGGCATCTTATAACGGTCTTTGTCTAAACGCTAAAAAATCTAAGGCCATAGTAATTGGAAATCCTAAACTTTTTCCCAGTTTATTACCCGCTATTCAAATTGGGAACTCAAGAATTGAAATATCTGAAACAGCGAAAAATTTAGGAGTTATATTTAACAAACGTCTTGATTGGTCTGCTCATATTAATATGATATGTGGAAATACGTTTTCTATGTTACGAAATTTGTGGATGACACAATCGTATACACCTTTTAAAATACGTATGCTACTGGCTAAAACATATTTGTTGCCCACATTAATGTATGGTTGCGAACTTTTCGCAAACTGCGATTCATTAAGCAAACGAAAACTAAATGTAACATACAATAATATTGCCAGATATATATTTGGACTTCAACGCTTTGCCAGGATTTCACGTTACTCAAAACAGATATATAACTTATCGTTTTATAACTTATTAAAATGCCGTTCTCTTATATTTCTACATAAAGTAATTTACACAAAACAACCTGATTATTTATACAAACGACTTAATTTTTTTATATCGAGGAGGGGAAACAAAATTATTACAATTCGTCATCAGAGTGAACTCTCCAAAAAACATTTTTTTATAAGCAGTATAGATCTTTGGAACCACTTGCCTCACAGAATTCAAACAACAAGCAATGCAAGTCATTTTAAGCGTTATATTTTTGAGCATTATGGTTGACTAAGTTTTAAACATTTTAATATTGTTTTTTGATAAAATTTGATTTGATTTGTTTTTTTTTTTTTTTTTTTTTTTGTTTGTTTAAATTGTTAGCATAAATTAAAAGTTTTATTTTTTAACGAAAATTTTTATTTTATTAGCTTTTTAATATGGTAAATTAAAATTATATATAATTTATATTGTGCCTTTTTGTTTTTATAACGATGTGTAAATTCCAACTTTAATTTTGTATCTGTCCGAAACATTATTGTAACATTATTATTCCATTTGCTGTTAATAAGACTAGTTCTTGTGGCAATGGTATGCTAAATAAATAAATAATTAAAATATATGAATTGCTATGTCATATATGGAACGGTATATGCAATATATTATCATATATGGTGTCGTACATTTCCATATACGACTCCCTAACTTTTAATGTATTCGCCCATATATGATTCCATAGATGTCTGATATGTTCATACTTATATGCAACCATATATGATAATATATGAACATATATGATAATTTTCAGCCGGGTTATTGTAATATAATTTTTCACAACTTTTTTTACTTTTTTACTTTTATCACAGTACGTATTATTAACACAAAATTCATTTTGCATTTTTACAGTTAAAAATATCATTAGAATTGAAATGAAATGACTTTTATGACTTCACTAACAATCATTAAAAAGCACAGCAAGCGGTATTTTCATTATCGACAATAAAGGAAAACATTCAACCAGCCCAGCTAGTCAGTCAGCCATCTATCCAACCTTCGTCCTTCTCTCTAGAACCAACCACAAATACCAGTTCAAGGAAATAACGCTAAAAATAAAATAAAACCAACACATTATTAAGAGGTAAGTTTTAATGTTAATGTACGCACTTTTACAAATATAAAGAGTAGTAGAATGTCCCGCTGGAATGAAAATTTTGACAACAGTTTTATGCGCGAAAATTATTATTTATGAATAAAAATATAATTTATTTATAAAGAAATATCTCAAAATGTACAAAAAAAATGAAAAAAAAAATTGGTGAAAATATTGTAGTTGTTTGGATGTCTCCTCATTTCTGAAGATATAGCAGAAAAATGTCTCCCTCAGACAAAGATTTTGTCCATTTTCGTATGAAAGCTAAGGATCACATATTGGGATATATCACTAAATTGTTGGAAATAATTCGGCCATTTCTTACTCAGTGGTCCGATTGCAATGAAATTTGGTACAGGCATTAGTGACGTCATATTGGCGAGGTTGATGTATCAACCCCCCTCACCAAGACGATTGAAAAAAAACATAAACTATATTACGACACGAAATAACACGATTTGAAATTTTAAATCATGGTTAAATGAAAAAGGTTTGCGCATTCAAATTTTTGTTGGTTGCCTAAACCAGGACTAGAGAAACTATGACATGCGTGTCAATAGTGGCATGCAAGCGGATTTTCGGTTGCCCTCGACATCGTAATTTAATTAGAAAAATTCTGCTAAAAAAGTTATTAGATGTTTAAATACTTATGATTGCTAATAAAATATGTGCTTTAATCCGAAAATGATAAATTTTTGTAAATCTTCTTTCGAAATGCTAAAGAAAAAGTTTAAAAAGTCTTAAATATTTATTTTTTTTTGTTAATAATTTTGGTAGAAAACATAAAAAGTATATTTTTTTTTTTTTCAAATTTGTATCATCAAGAGTGTCGAAATTCCCTCTCAAAATGGATAATAACCAAAGCAACCGGCAATTTTCTCTAAAAAATTATTGTTCGTTTTTTTAAATCAAAAAATCAATCACTTAGAACAGACATAAAAAAAAAAATTATTGCACCATTATTATTATTTTTTGACAATCTTTGCATATCCGTCATGATTTTTAAATTTTTGATTTTTAAAGTTTTCTTCAATGGTAATGATTATTTTTGAGTAATAATAAAAATAATCAGCCATAATCATTATTTTTGAGCAAAAATTTTTTTTTTATATTTTTCGCTCAAAATAAAACTTACTTTCAATTTTCGACTTTATATATGATGTACTTATATATTTTTATGCATATGTATATATATTTACACCTACATGTGAAAGTGAGTTTTATTTTGAGCGAAAAAAATAAAAATCAAAAATAATGATTATTTTTGAGTTGTATTTTTTTTGCTCAAAAATAATGATTATGGCTGATTTTTATTAATATTACTCAAAAATAATCATTATATAATCATAAGTTTGCAAAAATGGCTTAAACTTCCGAAATCAGTGCTGGAAACCCAAAAAAAAAAAAAAAATATTTTCTATGGAAACATAAAGTTGTTCGATAACAAAAAACTAATTTAAAAACAATCGCTAAAATATGCTATTGTTCTAAAAAGTACTAAAATATGCTCAAAAATAAGATTTTTTTTTATCGAAAATATGATTTTTAATCTAAATATGCAGAAACAAATATGCTATAACAAATCAATGCTAAAATTCGTCAATTGTTCTAAAAAAGATAAATATTTCATTTATTTAAATGTTTCAGTGGGAAAAAGCAATAAACGCCAGAAAATTTAACAAAAAAAGTTTAGACTAATTATACGTATTAAAATAATAATTGACATTTTATTAGAATAAAAGAAGTCAATGATTTATTAAGAAAATTATTTACATACATTTGTTAGAAGATTTATGTAAAAATACTACACACAGAAAAAATTTAGCTATTTGCCAACTGAAATTCGGTTACTACGACTCTAAGTCGGTTATAACGCATTCCAGACAGTTGGCACAACTTTATATTAGTTTTCACAACAAAGTTCGGTTAATTCAACAGAATTTTAGTTGCAAGACCCAAAATTTTCAGAAATCGAATGTAAATATCGTTGTTCTAACTAAATTTATAAGTTGTTACCATTAATATACACTTTTTAATTCGGTTGGCACTTTATTTCTCTGTGTGTACATATATAAATACGAAAAAACATCCTTTTAGCAATAAGTAAAAATAGCAACTAAAATAGTTTCTATGTATCTTCTGTCCTTAATGCAGTGAAACAGTTAAAATAGGGGAATCCCAAAACTTAGAAAAAATTTAATTCTTAACGTATTTACGCATTTCCAACTAAAGGCCTCATTAGTTGTTACTTTCTGTTGCCGTTCTGTGTCGTTCTGTTCTGTAGGTAATATTTTGTAATTACTTTTTCTGTGAGAGGAATAAGCTGTTTTAAAAAGTAAAAGAAACTCAAACCAAAAATATTCAAATCAGGCATGATAAATACGATTTTAAAATAGTACCAACCTGCATATAACATAGTACTTTTTCGGCATCACAAGTATAAAAAAAATTTAAATATAAATTAACAAACAAATCTTTGTACCCTCCAAAATGAACAATTACAAATGAAACAACAAAAATATATTAAAAAAAAAAATATGTTAAGAGGTGAAAACAAAATTTTGAGGTGAAAAACTTTTTTGGATGTAAAAAAATAAATTGTGTGGTGAAAAACATTTTTGAGGTAACAAAACTATTTTTGAGGTGAAAAAAAATTTTTTGTGGAGAAAAAAGAATTTGCGGTGAATTTTAAATATTATTCACCTCTTAGCGTCTGGTGGAAAAATATGACATTATATTTTAGACACTACAATGAATTCTAATAATATACAGTACATTATACACCAGTTTGTATGGAATATTTAGAGGTACTTTAACATTGTCACTCATTACTTTTGGACCGCTGGACCGATTTTGCTCATTTTCAATACCAAACTTTTCGGAAAAATGTACATAAAGCTATGTAAAAACGAGCAGTGCGTAATAAGAAAATTAGCCGATATTGATTTAAAAAATTTTTAAAATTTTTTTTTTCTTAAATTCAGCAAATTTTTAATATTTTTTAATGTGCTATTAATAACTTGCTGTATTGAATTACATTTCTCACAGTTTTTTGAGAATTCAATCCTTGTGGTTGGTAGCAAACAAATTCAATTTCACATTTTTATAAGATTTTTATTATTTACTTTTTTAAAAATCAAAACTAGTTAATAATAATTATAACCCTTAGAGATGAATTCAATAATTGGTTTAATCGATTAATAAAACTCTAATATAATCATCTGTAATCAGTCGCACTCAGTTAAATCATGTGTTTGAATTCACAGCGTTTGGTTTCGAATTAATTCATTGTTCATATGGGACTGCAAATCGAATTAATAATTATTGTATTTTAAAGGGACCAAGAAATTCATACATAGAAAAATTTGTAAATCGTACTAAATGAGTCATAGGAGTATCATGGTATATCTGAGGTTCAAATAGTACCATAAAAAGTACTACTTTATCATCCCTGATTCAAATATTGAGAAAAATATTTCACAACAAACCAATACATACGCACTTTAGGCTGTCACTTAACGTTGAATTCTATTTTCAATAGATTTGTCCGCAACAGAACAGAACGAAAAAGTGTAAACTAACCAAACGTACAGACTTTCAATTGAACAGAAACAAAATAGCTGATTCGTAACAGAACAGAACGTACAAACTAATTCTGCCTTAACACATTGACTTTTTTTCTGTTCACATTATAGGGCTTTCGTACTTTGTTCACCTTTTAAAGTAGTCAATGTAAAATAAAATGTGTTCACATTAAGCGGTGTTCACGTAATGCAGTGTTCACATTATCGCGAGTGCACTGTATATTCTAAAGCCAGAAAATCTTAACGAGAAGTTACACGAGCCAAAAACGACAAATTACTTTTCTCTGGTTTTAAAAGAACACATTTTCCGAATTTTATACATTTTTTTTAAATTTAATTTGACAAATTTTTTTCAGATTTTATTCGATAAAAAAATGATTTGTTTAACGGTCACTTTGATGACCTTAAAATAAAAAATTCCGAATTTCACACCCATACTTTTACTGAAGTTAAAGAAGTTTTAATTTCGAAAATTCTGATTTTTACATTTAAGGCCATCAAAAGGAAATAATTTCTAATAATTTGATCCACGAGAAATTTGTTTTAGTAGCCTGGAACTCTTGAGTAGTGAATTATACGGTTGCAAAAATATAACACAATATAAAAAATAAAAATGTTTATGTTTCATATCCTAATTTTCCATTTCAGAGTTCCCGTACCCCTTCAAAAAATCTGAAAAATTTCTTAAAAATTTACAAAAATTTATTACAACTTGTAAAAACAACAAATATCCTAGCAAACACTCAATGTTTGTTTGAGAAGAGCCGTGGTATGCATGCAAATTGTTCAAAAATGCTTTTATTTTTGTATTAAAAATACAAAAATTGTTTTTTTCGGACTTTCTATATTTTTATATATTTATTTAGATTGTTTTTCTACCTCAAGTAGAAAATCTAATATGATATTGTCATAATAGATTTTATTTGTTGCTTATCAAAAAAGATTGATCATTTGCATGATATGCAATACAATTGTTTCATAGGCATCACCCTAATCTTTAGTTGCCCGTAAAATCAGCTTAAACCGATAATCAGCTTAAACGGAAACATTACATACAACAGACAAAATCAACTTTATGAGAATTTGTCTGCTTTAGTATATAAACTGGCTGATATGGTAACCATAATTATAAAATCAAAACTATTTGAATGATAAGTGTATCAGAAACATTATTAATATAATAAATAGGGCAAGGAATTTCATTCATATGCATGTACTTTTATCGATTGTCCAAAACTTATTTGTGCTAAATTTTTTTTTTTTTTTTTACAAAAAGCCAAGTTTTAGCACATTTTTCCAAAAATGCATGTTTTAGAATGTTATAACTACGGCTCGGAAGTTCATGTACATGTTTGTTGTCGTTAGCTGGTGGAAAAAGTTAACCAAAGTGCTTTTATAAATAAACAAATTTGCAACAAAATGACATTAATTTTTTTAATGCATATTTTTGCTAAAAATACATATTTTGCTATACATGCTTATTTTAATTCATATTTCTGCAATTAGTTTTGTATATTTCGCTATAAATGCATATATTTGCATATTTTGCTTTAAAATGCACGTTTTTAAGAAAATGTTGTGATATTATACTAAAATCTGCTTTTTACAAAGCCTATATAAATATTTTTTTTAATTTATAAGTATTTTTTTGATACATAAAAATAACAATAACAAAAAATACAATTACAAACTTTTTACCGATGATTGAAGCAACTTCCAAATATTTAATCACTCTCTATGACAAAATTTTTTAAATTGTCTAATTTATATTGAAAAAAAAAACAATAATAAATGCATATCCTTTAATTTTAAGTGCATATTTTACGATTTGTAATGCATATTTTATATACATAAAACACTATATGTCATCAACTTCCGAGCCCTAGTTATAACTCATTAACTTCCGAACCCTAGTTATGACTTTTAATGCATATTTTATAATTTTTTAATTTATTTTTTTATCGATTTGTTGTTTTTTTTTTTTAATTTGTTAGCAGCAAATATAACTTGGCTACACTTTTATATATTGATTTAAGCAAAATCATGTTTATATTTAAATTATCTTGCTAACTCGAAGAAAATTGTTAGATTCTGTTTCTATTTAAATAAATAACGATTCACATTTTTTTTATTAATTTTCTATGTTATAAAGTGTATGAAAATGTTTTTTATGTGCATATTTTTTATGGTTTTAATGCATATTTTGCGTTTTAAGTTCATATTTTAAGCGCATATTTTATTTTTTAAGTGTATGAAATTCCTTATTCCTTGTTCTAAATTTTGGCGTAAGTTTCGTCGTATTGGTTGATAAATTAAGAGTTGATAAATTAAAGTCTTTTTGCTAATTAAACGGGTTTGATTTTTTATTTTAGTTCACATCGAATTCTTGAGCAGCTTAAACTGGGATTAATTTGGGTCAGTAAAAGTTTATTTAATTACATATTTTGTCCCTCCCATACTCTTATATTTTTCTAAATGACAAAGATCCTTAGCAACAAATACATACATACATACAAGAATAAACCCTACTTACTTACACATGTGTACATTTATAAATATTTAAACAAACATTAAGGAAGTTCTTATTTTTGCGCACCATTTAACATTTAATATTAATTCGTAATAAGTAGTATGTTTGATATACATACTTCCTATACAGTAAGCAAAATTTTAATAGATGCATTAAATTTTATTTTTTTTCTTGCGTTAATTATTTCAAATGATGGAAAACTTTAGATATTTTTACTCAATTATAATCAATAAAGTGCTAGCGAGCTTGCATTAAGCACAAAATTGCCGTTATGACATTTTCAATGAAATATAACGGTACTTTTTCTTGTTCAGCATCAAATTAAAAGCGAAATTTGTAAGATGCGCCCTTTGAACTATGTATCTTAATATTTTGTTAAAGAATTTGCAGTAAAATTAAAATGTTTAGTGTGTATGTAAAATAGAAAATCGAGAGAAATTAAAAAAAAAATAATTTTTTGCGCTCCTAAACCATAAATGTGGAATTTAGAAAGTAAAAATCAAATCAGTGCCAATTAACTAAAAAATGGATAATAAAATTCCATTTTTAGGAGGAAATATTTTACAAAAATAACTTTTTACGCGTCTTTCAAACACATACATGAGTCATTCCATGTCAAACCTAACGATTTATGACATGACGATTTTTGTTTGCTTTGAAATTTTACACGTATTTTTGGAAAAACATTAAAAAGAGTGAAGAAAAATTCCAGAAGTTATTTGTGTTTAACAATTCAAAAAAATATGAAAAGTGTTCCGACGCACAGTGGCTGAAAATCATTTTTCATTGGCCAAAATTCTGTTACTTTTGAACCGATCAAAATATTTTAGTAATTTTTTTTTTAAAGGACAGGTAATTAGTTCAAGATCGAGGCCATACTCTATATTTCTTTATTAGGATATTGTCCTAACAAATAATCTATAGAGTTTTTTGTTTTCAAATTTATTATTTTACCCTTTCAGGAATGTGCTGATAGATCTTTTTCGGGAATTTTCTAGGTTCCCATCATCAGAACACGTTTTGGAAGCGGTAACAAACATCAAACATTCATTCAGGGGATTGTTACCGCTTTCAAAACGATGATGGGAACCTAGAAAATTTCCGAAATAGATCTATCAGCACATTCCTGAAAGGGTAAAATAATAAATTTGAAAACCAAAAACTCTATAGATTATTTGTTAGGACAATATCCTAACAAATAGAGTATGGCCTCGAACTTGAATAATTTTCATTTATAGTCATTTTCATTGCACAATTAAAGGTCGAAAAAACATAATTTTTATTTTTAATAAAAATTATATCAAACTTGTAATAACAACATTTTTAGATAATATTACGAACGTTTTTTTAAGTGTGATAATGTAAACAATTTTGCAAATTTGACAGCAAAAATGGTTAGTTTTTAAGTAATAATAGCAAAATTTTCAGTTGATTATACTCTTTGTTTTTTTGAGTGTAAACATTAAAAACTCCCATTATCGCAAAAAATGTTTATAATTATTATTAAAATCCATATATGACATTTTTTAATAAATAAAAAAATTAAAAAATCTATATTTTACGCTAAATTTAAAAAAAAAAATCAAAAGTTCAACTTTGACGTTGAATTCCTTAAGAAGTGCTCGATCATTGTTAATGAAATTAATCATTTAAAAAAAAAAGTTACTAAAATATTTTGATCGGTTCAAAAGTTACAGAATTTTGGCCAATGAAAAATGATTTTTAGCCACTATGCATCATTTGAATTTTTTTTGTTGAGATATTTCATTAAAATGAAAAAAGTGTTATACCGGCGGGTCGTGGCGGGTGCAAAAGTATATATAGGGTTAACGAGGACACTTTCACCGTTCTCCGGGTGGTATACGTTTCTTGCCAACTTATAAGTTCTATTCCACTGAAATTGAAATTTGACAAAAATATAGTAGTTTAATAAATATTTCAGAACACCTTAATAATAAACGTTAGTGCTGTGACCACTTACAACAACTAAAGACTACAATCCTACCAACCGTATAAAAAAGGCCGCAGGTCATTATCGATGATAACTTGCTAGTAGTTACCATTTATTTTTGAATAAAAAAAAAAAAAAAGTTTCTGAAATTAAAAAAAAAAACAGTTAAGTTTGACAGCATGCCATGCCCACAATTAGCAATAGTTTGACATAAATTTTTGGCTACCTTAATTTGGACATACTAGCTACAAAATGACGTTAAAATTTAAAAAAATCGGTGCCAAAGGAAAATTGGACTTTTGGCCAGTGAAATCAAAATTTCAGCCACTGTGCGACGCACAGTGGTTGAAAAGTTGAAATTAATACTGAATTTCATGTTTTCCGCTCATGATGAAATTTATTAATTTCATTAAAAACATTTTGAATATCATGTATCTGAAATGCTAGGGCGATATTTTCATTACTTTTTTGTAGGCGTTTCCTCAAAGTGTGCCAAGTCTAACACACAACATTTGAAAGAAAATCCTAAAAAATAGTAAGAAACTAAAAACTCTTGGAATGACTTTAAATATGTATTGTTGTTGTGTATTTTCCCATAATTTAGGTATTTAAGATGAAAATTAAAAAAAAAAAAAATTAAAGAAAAAAAAATTTTTTGACAAAAATTTGCTTCATCTTAGGAGTCTAAAAATTATTATTTTCTTCAACTTTGATGGACTAGAACTTTTGTGCGCGGTCGAGCGCGGTGCTCTACCTTATACCAAATGAAAGCTTGAAGTCTAATTTAAACAATAAAGTTAAATTCAGCTGCTAGTTTTTGCTAGCCTTTGTCTAGTAAACGTTTAAATAGAAAACAAGCTACTTTTTATTGCTTATTACGCATTCTCTCGTTATATTACGTCAAAAATACATCAAGGAGGTTTTTTGAAAATCCCAGAATTACTGCTGAAGCTGTGGGTGTAGATGAAAATCTTATTCATCGTTTCAAAGTAATTTTAATAACTATTAACAGCAACGCTGATATATGTCCGAATAAGTTTCAGCAATATTGTTCGAACACTGCCCAATTATATATTAGGTTGTATAGCTGGTACTACATGACAATGACCGTACATAAAGTCTTGATACATGGAGGAAAAATAATAGCAGCAACAATTTTACCTATCGGAATGTTATCAGAAGAAGCCCAGGAAGCGAGGAATCGCGATTATCGTGAATATCGAAGGTATCATGCCAGAAAATGTAGTAGGATATCAACAAATGAAGATGTGATGCACTTACTTTTAGCTTCTTCGAATCCTTTTATAAATAAGTTTCGAAAAGTTCAAAAAAAGCAGGAATTAGATCTACCTGAAGATGTTAAGGAATTGTTGTTATAATAAAATATTAATTTTATATATACTTGTTTTATTTTAATGTTTTTTTATTATTACTAGGATTAAAAGCGTGTTTGATTTAAAACCAGGTTACATGTTAATTTTCTAATTATTTAGAAAATTATTGGGGAAAGTTGGGGTATTAGAGGAGGGGTGTGTATGGAAGATTTGGGTATGATATTATTTTTAATAATCCTATGAAGTTTAGGGATTGTAGCATTGATAACAAGGGATATACATCATATTAAACAATTTTGTTATATGGGAAGTAGGCGTGGTTGTGGGTGAATTTCGTAAATTTTTTAGCCATTGATTTTAATTGCTACAAAACATATATATACCGAATTCGGTTGAAATAGCATAAATTCAAATGAAAATATTGCCATTTATATATTTCACTTGTATGGGGAGTGGGCGTAAAAGTGGGCGGACATATTTTATTCTTCATATATTTCCTAATGATGATAAAAAAGCATCTGTAAAAAATTTGGATGTTCTACGATGACTCCTTCTATTTTTTTCCATTTCTACTATGTCGATAAACCACTGTGCGACGTGTCCATATTCATTTATTACTAATACATAAACATTTACAAAAAACAACTACATACATAAATATGACAAAAAACAACAACAATATGTTTTGAGTGATAGTATACAAAAATGTTAATCAGGTAGTATTTCTTACACCGAGTTAGAAAACCAAGACACTTGAAAGCTTCTTTCTACACTTAAATGATGTGATTTGTCCAACGGACATCACACTGTATTCTCATGCCCAGAACATCAAGAGTATCTGAATCCTCAATAACGATGCCATCCATATACACAGATGATATAAGTGAGTCCACGGACCTATGGGTCAACATACAACATTGGGTCTTCCGCGCGTTAAAATCGACCCTGTTCCCACGACCCCACTCTGAGATTGTCTAAAGGTCATGATTGAGTGTGTCATTCATAATCTGCATTTTGCACCCAACCTCCTCGAAATTTTTTCAACGTGTGTACAACTTATCCCTTTGGTTGATTAGTTGTTTTATGGAAGAATTAAACGAGCAGTTATTTCCTTTATCACCACGATATGTATACTGGAAAAAAAAGTCAAAAACATTTTTGCTGGGAGGATCTTTGTAGAAAAATTTATAATATCAGACAAAAAAAATTAGGGAATTCAGCAAAAATTTTGATAAATTTAGTAACTGTTGGCTGATATTAGCAATTTTTCTGCAAGGATCCTCCCAGCAAAAATGTAGCTGACTTTATAATACGAAAATTTACAAAATATTTTTTTACTTAGGAATATCAAATTATTTATTAAAAGTTGCAAGAAGAATAATTTCTACGTGCTATTGGCACAAAAGGGGATAATTTTTTTAAGATCTGTTAAAACTAGTAATAACTGGGTCAAATAGAGTTGAAAAATTAAATAATAAAAATATTTTTGAATTTTTTAATTATTTGAGCTAAGGTTTGTTTTTTTTTTATATAACAGTTTTTTATTTTCGATATTTCGCTACTCCTTTGTGTAGCATCTTCAGGAAAATTAATAAATTAATAAATTTTCAAAAAATTTTAAAGTTTGAAAAATTAATAATAAAAATATTTATATTTTATGGTCGAGCTGTGATTCGATCACAAGACCTCAGGTACATGTACGATATTATTGTATATGGGGTTATATATAACAATATGTAATTATATCTTATACGCTCAGAAAATATAAATGACAAAAGACTCAAATTTTTCCAAAATTTATTTTGGGGCTAATTTTTATTGGTTGGATTAACTCTTCATAATATTTTTGGGTTTAATTTTTATTATAAAATATTGTCCATAAAAGGGGCTAATTTATATTTCAAGATTAAGGTCATATTTCTTGGGGCCATTTGTGCAACACCGCTTTTGCTATATTTCTAGTTTTTTCGCAGAGATTTTTTTATGTGTAAAATCGCCAACCACTTGAAAAATCGCCCGACGCCATTTCAAAAATCAAATTGCCAAACGAGTTTGAAAATCGCCACGTTTGGCTAGAAATCGCCATATCTGACAACCCTGCTCAAGCGACTGAAATAGCAGGAAAACCAACATGTCTTCGTTCTGCATCGTATTCTTGTCTAGTGTATCCTATTAAATGGAACAGTAGCGGATTTGTACCACTTAATATAATGGAATATACTAAGCTGGTTCGGATAATATTTACATCTTATCAACCCCAGCATAAGGTAGAAACACGTGGTTCAAGAGTAAATTGCTATTTTCAATTAACTTAAATTCAACTCGAACAGAACTCAAATTTTGTAAAGTTGACCCTTTTAAGACTTTATTTAATATTTGAGCTCGAGGCCACGATTTTATTTATAAAATATCCTTTATTATTTTATATATCTTGAATATTTGAAACTTATAAATGTTACGTTGACAATAGTGGAGAGCAGCGGCAATAATTTTTGTGTTTAATATTGTTTCTTATTGTTCCTAATTTAGAACTCTCTGAAGATGCCATTCAAAGAGTAACAAAATATTGGAGATATATAAAATAATTAAGGATATTTTATAAATAAAAACCTGGCTTCGAGCTCAAATATTGAATAAAGTCATATGTTTTTCTAAAGGTCTTAAAATATTTCATAAATTATTAGTTAACAGTTTTATTTCTGCTGCTCATATTTTATTAATATTTAGCAAAAAAAAAAAATCCTAATTTTAGCAGTTTTTTAACAAATTTTTAGTAGTTTTTTTTTCTATTTTTCGAGGTATATTTCTATAAGTGTATTAAATTTCGCTTTAAATTTGATGCTATACAAAGAGGCTTGTAACTGCAATTTTGTGCTTATAAGAACCGAAAATGGGTTCTCTCCGATTGCCATAAAATTTGGATATGAGTTAAACGGGACAAAATAAATGAGTACCTTTTTACCTGTCCAATTTCATGTTTAAAGTTTAAAATGTGTGTTAAAAAATTACCCAATTTTGCGTTATTTGCTTTTTTTTAACTTACTTCAAACAAACAATATACAAATTGGGTATCAAATGAAAGGTATTTAGATGACATCTCCACTGGTATGTCAAGCGATTTACAACAAAAAAGTTTCGAAGAGCTTTGAAACCCATTTTTAACCACCTAAATATGCGATTGGGCAGGTATGTTTCTTGATAATTAATTACTTTCGACTCCTCTTCCTATATCCTAATTTCGTCGAGTTCTGAATTCCTTTGTCAGTGAAAGCTCTCCCAATATTAATTATAATTGAGCAACAATATCTAAAGTTTGGCATTATTTGAAATAATCAACTTAAGAATAAAAATTTAATGCATTTATTAAAATTTCGATCACTGTGATTAACGAGTGATTGTAATGTAGGTTATTCACCAAGTATTCATTTTCATTTTGCTAATGATAGGAAATAAACTCATACGAATTTGTGTGTTTAATGTTCCTTTAAATGTCGATTTATAAATATTTAACATTATTACCAAGGAAAACTTGAAGTCTACCAGCAAACAGTAAATAACTGCAATTTAAAAAACTTAGCAAAAAAAAAAAACGGCAAAGTAAACAAGGATATTAAAAGAAACAAACTAAAACGGCAGTCCTTTCTCTACATATTGATTAAATTTACCATTTATTCTAGTAGTAACCAATTAAATTGACATCGTTGATTCTTTCGTTCGTTCGTTAGCTCTTCTATTCCAGCAAATAAATGGAAATGAAAATTTGCTACCAATAACCAATTGACATATATACATATATAAATATATATATTTTTTTTATCCTCTAAATGTACATTACATTAGCGTTAATACACTCATAATAAATTGTTAATAAAACAATTTAAGTTTTTTTTTTTTTTTTTGTAAATTTCAACATCCGAAAACAAATAAAATATTAGAAAGGTTAACACATTTTGAAGGTAACTGGTTCAACGTTCAGATCAAATAACAAATTTTCTGCAAAAAGATTACTTTGCGATGTTGTAACGTTCCGACTATAGAAATTTTTAAACTTTATGTAAAAATATCTCGAGAACTTGTGATGGCGAAATTCTGAGGTCAGATTCGAATTCTGAAAAGACTAGAGTACTCAGGGTCCTGGCTTTTACAAATTTTGCCGGCCTCTATTTTTATCGTAAATTTCATTAAATAAATAGTTATATAAATTCTAAAATTTCCAGGTTTGGTGCAATGGAGTTATATAGAAGTTTAAAATTTAAAATATTTGATATTTTATTTAGTTACCTCTGCTGATTTTCTGTGAGTGTAGACTCTCATATACTACGTCATTGAAGAGTATAAGTAGGAAATAAGTAGAATCCTATAAATTGTCGACTATGTAAGTTTATAGACATAGTTAGAAGAGTATACAAAGTTTGATGTGCTGTTATTTAAATTGAATCAGTGGGTTTCTATCCAACTCAGTCTATCTCAATCTGCCCTCTTTTTATTTGTTCGTATGCTCGCACCGAGAAAATTAAAACATGTTGCAGAAATTTAAAAGTCTAAACTAATTTTTATCATGTTATAATAATTTAATAAAATTTTTATTTATATTTAATATTAACGATGAAATAAGGAAGATGAAATTAAAATATATGAAATTTTTATAGAAAATAACAAAATAGAGTGAATGTTTGAAGCCAATATGATTTATCAACATGTTGCAACTATTTTTAAGTGTAAAAAAATTGTTTTCATTTGCTTGCCCGAGTTCGGTATTTTGTTGCTGAGGTGCGTATGAATTGTGGTCTCTCTATATGTATATACTCTTTAATGGAATGTAGGAGTACAAAATCAGAATAACACATTAACGTAAACTTTAAATTGTACAAATTGCTGTATATTAAACTAAAAATAGTATCAACCTAGCTAATATGTTTGATTTGCTTTTTTTTTTTGATAAATATATCGAGGTTGAAAGCTCATTATATACACGCATAGAAATAAAGTGACAACCGAATTGAAAGTGTATTTCAATGGTAACAACTCCTAAATTCAGTTAGAACAACGATATTTACATTATATTTCAGAATATTTTGGGTGTTGCAACTAAATTTCAGTTGAATTAACTGAATTTTGTTGTGAAAACTAATGTTGAGTTGTACCAACGTACTGAGATTCGTAATAACCGAATTTGAGTCGAAGTAACACCTAAATTTTTCTCTGTGTATATTAAAAATAACATTAAAATAATATCGATGTATATAAAAACAAAATACTAATAAAACCGTAAAAAATATTACTTTAGTAAAATCATGAGGGTTGTTATGAAAAGACCGTAGCCACGCGTTCCATTACTAAGCAGACAAGAATGGAGCGAAATTGACGATTAATAGGGTTTTTTTAAAACTCTGTCTATTCTGGAGGCTTTAGCTTTTCTAAAACTTGGGGTTCTAATGAGATCTTTAGCCAGATCGAAATACTAGTATCAACCTAGCTAATATGTTTGAATTGTTTTATTTTTGTAAATATACCGAAATCCACCCCCATTAAAATTAAGTTTTATATGCCACTAAGTTTTAAAGATTTTTTTAAATATCACTAAAGAAAATTATTGTCTTATCAAATTTAAGTGATATTTTTCAGAATATTACTGAGCAAAAATCATAACTCAAAATTTTTTTTTAAATTTCATATAAAAAAGTTAGATTTATAAAATAAAGGGTAATGCGTCCGAATTTTCGAGTGTTTTCTGGGTTTTGGTTCAACTTTAAGATTTTGTTTTAATATGGCAATATTTTTTATTTAAATTTATAGTACACACAGAGAAATAAAGTGCCAACCGAATTGAAAAGCGTATTTTAATGGTATCAAATTATTAATTTACTAAGTACAACGATAGTTTCATTAAACTTAGTTGAATTGAAAAAAAGTAACCGAATTTCAGTTGGCAAATTGCTGAATTTTTCTCTTTGTGTATGTTTCCTATTTGAACAAACTTAATTATATTTGAAAAATAGAAAATCTTTAAAATTTTCTGATTTTTTTGGTCTACTGATAACAGAAACTAAAGCAATAAACAACTTTTTTAAGAAATTATTTAAGAATGTGATAACAGTTCTACACACTCTTACTATTGATGATCATAACTTGATACCACAAATCTGATCATATTTGATAAAACATGAGCAAAGCATAATTTTTATTAAAAAATAAAGAGTGTACGTACTTCCTGAGGTCTGGCTTTTCCATCATCAGAAGCGTCTTTACAGATGTTTTTTTTACCAGATTTCCATTGTTTGTTTGCAGCCCATTTTTGCATACCAATTATCCTTTTTATTTTGTTTTTAATGAAACTTTTTCATTAGAAATTTTTAATTAATAATATGAAATTTTTCAATACATTTTATGAAAACTGCATTAATTTAATGAAAACTTTCAATTGACTAGTTCCAGTGACAATTCATAGATCTAATGCAAAAATTCATTAATATCATTTAGATAATTTTCTCAGTGTAAACAGTTTTTGGTTACGAGTCGTCAACTTATAATCATGGTTGAATGTGCATTGGGCAGATGTAAATCATCTATCCAGAAATAGAAAAATATATGTTGTTTATTATGATTGATAGGATAGAAGATAGAAAAAGTGCTGCAAATGATAGATACACTCAGAAAACAAACTCGGTAGTGGCTACCGTATTTGTTGCCAATCGAATGATTCGGTCGCTGTGACCGAATTTTTCGGTTGTAATATCAATCATTTGATTGCAACAACAGAATTTCTGCTACTATAAACAAATTTCGATTGCCTCAACAGAAATTCGGTGATAACTACCAAAACATTCTATTCCTACAACCGAACCATCCGATTGACTACATATACGGTTGCTATGACCGAGTCTGTTTTCTGGGTGTAGGAAAACAAAATAATTTTAAAATTATTTCCATAGATGTTCATTTAAAAGATAGAAATGTGTGTATAAAGGTATGAAATTTAAAGATATTTTTATTATGTACATTTGTTTAAGTAAAGAGTATATTTTTATTACTTTTAAGTAAATGCTTTTTTTTTGTTTATTTATTTTTTAATAAAATCCCCTGTCGAATTTTCTAACGAAATAAACTAACAGAAAAAAACAACCTTCATTTCCTGATATTGTCACTTTTAAATTGATTAAATTTAGCTTTTTTTTACCGTTTAATACACTTTACTTTCACTCTAATCCAAACCAACCAGGCAGCCAGGCAGCCAGCCAGCCATTCAAACAAAAAACATTCATCACTTTCTGCTTCGATACAAAATCCATAAAAAGACAAACTCCACATTTGCGCTAAGAACTTGTGCTACTTCTCTAACAACGTAATAAAGAAATTGCTAAAGCCGAACCAAAAGACGAAAAACTTTTCCACTTAACATTACCGTGAAAAATATAGTAAAAAAAAAAACGAATAAAGCTCATATTGGTTTATGTGTTTGTGTGGTATATACATATGTGTGTGTGTTAGTTTACAACACTTTTGAATATTCTCTAGGGGCATAATATTCTGATTGCTATGTAACGAGATATATTTTTGAACAACTTAAGTGTATTTTCCCTATTGACAACATATCGTAAACAACATCTAGGCATTAATACATACATTGGAACAAACAAACATATGTTGTACCTATTTAGGTTATGTATGATACAAAAGATGACAACTAAATGTTGTATAAACGTGAAAATATGTCTCTTTTGGCATATAGCAACAATAATACAGAGATTTAAAGATTATTTTTTCCCTACCGAAACACGCTTCGCCGGAAGAGAGTGTATCCCAAAAGAGGGAACACCAACATTTTTTTTCGTGATTTTGAAATTGGGTGGTCTCACAACAATCTTATATCGAGCACTTGTTGCAAAAAATCTGTTTTGAATTTGCAACATTTTAAATTTTGGCAGTGCAATTAATATGTCATACACTCATAGAACTAAACCTGTAAACCTTATAAAAACCTAATAAAAATGACCTTGCAGAAAAAACTGATAAATTTAGCAGATTTTTTTTTTTTTACTAAATATTAATAAAATAAGAACAGTAAAACTAAATCTGTTAACTTTACAAAATTCAAGTTATATTCGATGTGAACTTTAGTTAATTTGAATTAGCATTTTACTCTGTAAAATTAGCAAAAACTTTTACTAAATATTTATAGGCTCAAAATAGCCAACAGAAACTGTAACATTAACAAAAAAAATTTTATATTTACTCAAATTTAGTAGAAAGCAAATAACAGTTTTTTTGCCGAAATTAGTAGAAATGTTTGCTAAAAAATTGTAAAGTGCTCATTTCATAAAATTAAAAAAAAATTTCACATTTTTTAAAGATGTTTTTTTGTCTACTAATATTTAGTAATAGTTTTTACTTATTTTAAAAGATTATTTTGTTACTTTCTATAAACTAAAATTTAGCTCAAATATAAATATATAAAGGGTCCGCCAAATAACTTTTTTTTTTTGAACTTCTGAACCAATTGGACTTTGTATGTCGTCATACCAAGGTCTTTATGCAAAATTCGTCTCAATGATGTCTCCGAAATGTTCAATTGTAGAGAACGACGGTGAATTGATGTTGATGGCGCTTCACGCACGCTTTCTGCCACAGCAGCAATATTCTCGGGTGTACGCACTGTTTTTGGCTTTTCACGCTTTGGTTTATCGATGAGGATGCCAGTTTCTTTCACTTTTTTCACAAGATAAGGAACATACGGACCATATTCGTTCATCGGAAGGATAAAACTAATTATCTGTCAAATCAGACATGAGCTAAGTGTTACCATTCACGAAATAAGCACTAGTTGAAAAAAAAATGTTAGATGGCGGACCCTTTATTTGTAAGTTCAACACATTTATTTTTGCTATGTAGTTATATTTAGTAAAAAAATCTGTTAAGTGTTCCAGTTTTTTCTGCAAGCTCATTTTTAACTAATTTTCAGTAGTTTTTTTTTTTTTTTTTTTGCTATTTTTAAAGGTTTTTTTTCTATGAGTATAGAAATGATAAGTCGTAACTCCGCAGCATCAAATTTTTCTGATTTTGTTGAGCTGTATTACTTTTGGATTTACTTAGTATTTCCGCTTGGTCAATATGACTCACTTTCAAAAATGGCCTTTAAAATGAACAATTATTTGGAACCTAATTTTTGACGAGATGAATTATAAAAATATTATAGCTGTTAAAACATAAAGGACGTGTTTTAATGAAATTTTCCACTGAACTAATGAAGATTTCTTCACAACTTTTTTAAACTATATGAAAAAGCTTCATACTTTTTATGAAACTATTTTTTAAAGAAAATTTTTTATTAGGCGTATGCAATTTTTAGTAAATTAAATAAAACTGTTCATAAAATTTAATGGAAAACTGCCCTAATTTAATGAAAAGTTTCAATGGACGAGTTTCAGTGACACTTCATATATGTAATAATAATAAATGAATTTCATTGACATCATGCAGATAATTCTCTCAGTGCATGTGTTAAATTAAATTAACCAAATTGAGTGACAAAAGTGTGCATCAACTAAAAAGTTCACGCTGAGTTAAATTGTGGTATGTTTTGGTTGTAAGTCACGCCCCTTTTAAAGTGGGCGGGTTTTCAAAGTCGCAACGGTTTTGTACGACCTTTAAAATGTATATTCGAATTTGCAAATATTGTGCAATTTCCAGAGATGGGAGCACTTTATTTCAAAACTTTAAAAAATTGTTAGCATAATTATAAATTTTAACAAAAATCTTGATAGAAATGGTTATGTCAGTCAAAATATTTAACCGAAAGCTTTTACATCGTTATTACCGTTCTGTAGGTAAATTCGAACAAAATAAAACATTCGTCAGCCGTTAAGGCAAAAAAATATTAAATTTGATTGCCTTCTGTAGACGGTCTCAGTGATTTAAGGGCTAATAACATATTTGGACCAAAAATCTAAGCTTTCGACCTTTTCAATGAAGTATAACATGTTGCCATTTCCAAATATGGAACCAATATTTTCATAAAAAATACATAAAATAAAATATTGCATACGGAAAAAAAAAACACTCAAAAGTTGACTTAATTGTCGTAAACACTCTTTTATTTAGATGAAAAGCTTGTCCAAGCTTAAGTTTTATTAATATGATGTAAAAAAAATTATCAAAATATTTAAAATAGTATATTGGTTGTAACAAACATTTGTATAAATTTTTCGTAGTAATGAAGTAAAATATTTTTTTTCCTCAGGAATAATTTTGGTCAAAAGTTGTTTTTTTCGTATCTTGCATTGTTTTCGAGAATACCGATTTGTGCAAAAAGTGCTTGATTGAATTTTTAGATTTTTATTGCAAAATTGTTGGGAGACAACAACACAATCAAAAAAAAAAAAACATTTTTGGTTTTTGCTTCATAATACCTCGAAATACTAAATCAACCATACCGTCGAAACAAAAAGCGCCCCAAACCATTAAGGATCCGCCTCCGAAATTTCTTCTTGGGAAATATCGTTTCAGGTCTCTCCAATAGTTGTTAAAATCATATGGATTATCAAGATTGAACTTTTTCTCATCAGAAAAATCACTTTTAAAATAAATTTATGTTTAAAGAGTCCTACCAACCAAGGATTATATAAACGAGGCTTAGCAATTCTGGTTGATCCGCGCTTGTGATCGAGCTTGCACTCCAACAAACATGCCTGGCACCGCAAAAATGTAGCAGCTTGGGCGGTAGAATTTTAACACAGTGATTTTATTCAACCGTTATTAATATAATTAATTTATTTATTATAAATTATGAAAATTTTTTTGACCTTTGAAATGAATGACTTTATTAAATAATTGAGCTCTAGGTCACGTTTGTATTTATAAAAAATCCTTTATTATTGTATATATCTCCAATATTTCATCAATCTTTGAATGACATCTTCAGGGAGTCTAAAATTGTATGAACAACAACAAACAATTTTTCAACACAACATTTAAAAGTTTTAAAATATATTGGAGATAAAGGATATTTTTTAAATACAAACGTGACCTAGAGCTCAATTATTTAAAAAAGTTATTTATTTATTTTTTTTATCAATATTTAAGGTATTTGAATTTTCAAAAAAAAAGACAATAGCAAAAATAAATTTTCTACTGTTTTGAAAATTAATTAGCCGACCTACATGTAGTTTCAAAAAAATTTTTTTTTTTTTTTGGGCAGTTTTTATATTAACATTTTCCTAATATTTTAATAAAATTTTATATTTTCATAAAAGTTTTGTAACGTTCTAAACCTTTTTTCGTATATTATTTATGTTGATAGCATCATTTACAATTTATGTATTAGGATATTTGTTTCGAAAGATTTTGAAAATACGAGTAGTTTGTATTAATTGAAATTTTTTAATTGAAAATATCAGCATAATTTTCTTCTGAAGTTTGAAGAAAATTAAAATTTTTTTTGGAAATATTAGGAAAATTTTGCAAAAAAAAAAAAAAAATTAAATTTTCAAACTACACCTAGGTCAGTCAATTAATTTTCCAAACAGTTAAAAAGTTATTTTTATTTATTGTATTTCTTTTCTAAATTCAAATACCTTAAAGATTAATAAAAATCAGATTCAAAAAATAACTGTTATTTTTTCAAAAAAGTCATTGAAAATGGATAGGAAAAAATGTATTTTGCAATGGCTCTAATGTTAAAATAGCATTTAAAACTGAAAATTTAAACATTTCCTCAAAAACTTTAATATTGTCGACTTTTATTTTGTTTTATTGTTGACTTTCTATTATTTGTTGACTTTTTTTTTAATAATCTTCCCATAACTTTTATTTTAATTTTTAAAATCAAAAAATCAAAAATTTAGTTGCTATTGTTCGATTTTGAATTCTTACCAAAAATTATATGATAGATGTTTGCTTTGTTTTGTGGTTTATTTTTTATTTTTTTTTTTTTTTTAAAGAGAAGCAACACTCAGGAAATTCTTCCTATTAATTAATGTGTTGCTTTCTTTGTAAAGGGGATAGTGGAGATATGAAAGGTGGTGAAAGATGAAGAACTTCAAACATAGCAACACTGTAATTGCGCGAGTAGATAAGTCTTAGAACAGTTGTTGCTCGCCACCTGATGTAGAGTTAGCGAATTTATTGATGCTTTTTGTTTCATAGCCCTGATTCATTATTTTACTTCGGTGGGGTTAAGTGCTTTGGGAACACCGAAGGTGGGCGCAGCGATACATATAAGTGATAGAAAACTCATACATATTATTTTTCTAAATTGATGTTGTCGTCACCGGGAATCGAACCCGGGACCATCTGTGTAACAGTTCAACGCGCTAATCATTACACCACAACGCCCACTATTTAAATATTTTAATGTACATTCTCTGGCAATACATTTCCGATAAGTACGGACTCATTTCACTTCGCGATTTTAAGTTATTTCGCTATAGATTTTTATTTCTAACAATTATTTTGCGATTAAACAAAAATGTTTCTAAATAACTAAAAAGAAAATTCAAAATAAAAAGTTGCTGTTTAACAAGTTTTTGTTTGAGTTTTAAATAAAAATTCATCAGGGCCGGTAGAAAAATATAATGTAAATTTTTTCAATAAAAGTTATAACTGTTTAAGTCAGTGATAAAAATAAATAATTTTATATTAATATTGATTAAATAAAACCACTGTTAAAAAATAGCAAAAATTATGTGTAATTATAGTTATGGAACACAGTGTATTTCGCATACGGCAGAGGTTTATCATTGGTAGATAGATTTAATCATATTTTTGGAAAGTTTCAGCCAAATTGGAATTTATCTACGACTTGAGATTTGGATATTTTTTTTTTTTTTTTTAAGTGAAGCAACACATTTTTCCTATTAATTAATGTGTTGCTTTCTTTGGAAAGGGGATAGTGAAGAGATGAAAGGTGGTGAAAGATGAAGGGCTTCAAACATGGCAACACTGTAATTGCGCGAGATAATAAGTCTTAGAACAGTTGTTGCTCGCCACCTGATGTAAAGTTGGCGACTTTATTGAAGCTTTTTGTTTCATAGCCCTGTTTCATTATTTTACTTCGGTGGAGTTAAGTGCTATGGGAACACCGATCGAACAAAATTTTCTGTCTCCATATCGAATTTAAGTTTCAAACAATTTGTAATGGGGCTGCTAAATTCTGTTGTTTTTTTGCTCTTTAAAGAGGGAAGAAAACATATTATTGACAAAACAATTTTGATCTCAAATAAAGACCCTGTTCGATTTTAAGAAGAAGAGCAGAAGTCGAAAATCAATTCGGATTTGGATGAAACTTTCTAAAAATATATTTATCACATTAAACAACTTGTCTCTCTTTTCTCTAAATGAAATTCGTTTAGACACCGAAATCGATTCACGCTACTGTACAGCTCTCAGCATGTAATTAATTAAACATTTCCAGTGTGGAAAGCGAAAAAGTTTTAGTGAATTAAATCCTTCCAAGTTCTGTAAATATGTTTGTTTATCGCTTCCATTTTCATGGCTTTCTAACAAAAAACAAATATAAACATATTTTTGCAAGTTTCGGCTCAACACACACACTGTCATAAAAAGTAAAAAAAAAAAAAACGCCAATAGCATCGTAAAAATATTTACGACTTTTGTTGCATTCAATGAATGAAAATAAAATACGTCGATGCGATAAATGAATCAACGAATAAATGGTTAATTCAATGTGTATAGTGGGTTGCTTTGTTGTTTTTTAAAAGCTTGAATAAAGCTTTAATGAAAATTTAATAATGTTTTTAAGAATTCTTATTTTTAATTAAGGCTAAATGTGTTTAGCTCTATTTAATGTTCGAGTAAGGACTTCATTAGTCTGGTAGTATCGTTAATTATTTTGTCGTCTGTTTATTTTAAATTTGGCAGATTAAACTTAAAGCTTTGTGGTTTGAGTGTTGGAAAATTTATCTTGAGGGGAAAAATGGATATGAGTCATTCCATGTCAAACAAACTTAATGATTTTTGTTTGCTTTGAAATTTGGCTGATGTTATCTTATTTCAAAAATATTTGCTACATATTTTTGGAAAAAATTTATATTTATTTATGTTTAAAAATTCAAAACAACATTAATAATTTTTCGACATATTGATATTTAAATTGATGTATTTTAAAAACTAGTAGACCGATTTGAATGGTTGATGGCTTATTTTAACGGTCACCACTCCTTAAAAGTTTTTTTTATTTAAGTTTTTAATTTTTGTTTGTATTTTTTTTACCACCTAAAAATAAAAATAATATATTTTAGTCTACACACACTTCTACTTAATAAACGCTAAAATTTTCAGAAAACGACGGCAATGGGTTCTATTTTTAATTTTTTTTTTTTTACAAAAAATACCAACAACATTTTATTGTTTATTTTTTAAAATTGCATTTCATTTTGAATTGTCAGGTTTGAGATCATAATTAAATGTTACTATTACAAATATTATTTGCTTTAAAATTTGGCAGACGTAAAAATTTGTATTTTATTACTTTGCATGTTGAAAATATTTAAAAATTTATAAAAGTTTTTAGTATTTTTTTAATTTTTTCAGATTTGATGTTTACTATTACATATAGAAAACACCAATTGTTAATAAATGTAAGAGAAGATGAAAAAAATCTTGTGGGGATTAGAGCTAGAGGGAGCGCCGCGACACAAGAAACTTTTGGTTTGATCAAGTATATATGTATGTCAACCAACCACACATAATCGGAGATGTTAATTAATTAACCGAACAACATGAGTTGTTTTTTTTTGTGCTTTCAAACCTTATAATTTAAAATTAAATGCAATTTAAAAAGATCAATAATAAATATAAAATTCTCAAATCAAACATTAAGGTACGATGCAATGTTAAGTCGAATAAAAAAACAATCAACTAGAATATGTTGTGTTTAAATATTAATATACATGCCGGATTCGCAATTCGTTACCAGTAATGGTAACATTAGCAATTGAACTGCCAACCCTGCAAAATAAAAAGCTTTTAGATCTAAAGATATTGGCTAAATTTGTAAGAAAAGACGAAACTAACTGCCAACCTGGAAAATATAAAGCTTTAAGATCTAAAGATATTGGCTAAACTTGTAAGAGAATGTGAAAATAACTCACGTTGTTCGGGTAATCAATTAACATCACCGATTTTCTGTGGTTGATTGATATAAATTCGCCGTATTCCCTCTAGCGCTGATCCCCACAAGATTTTTTTCATCTTCTCCTACATTTATTAACAATTAGTGTTTTCTATTTGTAGAATTAATATGTTTTCAATACTTTTTCAAAATAATTTTGTGATGTATTGTTATTGGTTGTGAAAATGTTTTTCTTGGTTAGATAGATAAATAGTAGGACAACTTGTTAATATTTGTGGATAATACACTGAGCGAATTATCTGTATGATATCAATGAATTTTTGCATTCGATATATGAAGTGTCACTGGAATTGAAATTTTTCAATAAATAAATGCAGTTTTTCATAAAATTTTATGCAAAATTTCATTTTATTTATTGAAAATTGCATACGCCTACACTCAAATAAAAAAGTTAGTACAGTCAGCAAAAAATTTTGCTGAGTCAGCAAAATTTTAGTCAGGAGGGTGCTTTCAAAAAAATTGCTAATGTCAGCAAAATCTTTTGCTGAAAATCAGCGAGCTGATTTTTAGCAACAAAATTATTAGATTCAGCAGAAGTTGCTAAACATTAATAAAACTTTTGCTGAATATTAGTAGACTGAAAAAAACTCGTAGACTGAAAAAAATTTGTAGAAAATTTTTACATCAGTTAATTTATTTTGCTGAAAATCATAAAACATATTTTTGTGATTCTTTTTAAAATAATTTATCTTTCAACTACTTACATCATTGGTTGTCTAAATGATGCTATCTTTTAAAGGAACGCTAATACCGCAGAGAACTATAGAAACGAAACGAAAAAATAACAAAACGTATTATATGCAACCCTTTTTTTGCAATAAGAAAAAGGAAACATAAAAATTTACCTAAGATGTATGTCTGCCGCTTTAGTCTGTCTACCTGTTGTATATTTGTTATCAACTTGACCACTCAATTTGACTACAAATACACGTTTAATCTTTTTTAAATTTATATATTATATTTTGTCTTTTATTTAATTAATAGACAATTACTTTCACAAGCCGGAGAAAACGCAACATTTAAGTTGTTTCAATCCACAATTTTGTTTTATGTATGAAAAACAGATACAAAATCTTCCATGGTTGATTTTTTTTATATTATGTCTTACTAGAGTTGTACTTTTTAGTATAATTTTCCTCGTCACTACTACATCGTGACATGCCGCGACATCTAATTCATTCTGAGTATATCTTTCAGTCTGGTTGTCGTTAACACTATTGATGTGCTAATCAGCACAAATTTTTTTAAGCAAAATGAATTAGTAAAACATTAGTAAAATATTAGTAAAACATTAGTTCAAAACAGTTAAGTGCTGACTAAGTATAACTAAAATTTTAGTTTAAAACATAATTTTAGCAAAAATTTGATGAAATATAGTATACCTGATTTACAAGATGTTTTACTGACTTTTCTACTAACTTATTTTTTTGAGTGTGGTGAAAAAGTTTCATTAAAAAGAGTTTCATTAAAATAATGAAGCTTTTTTATAAGTGTCAAGAAATTATTCATTCTTTTTGTGAAGAAATATTCATTAGTTTGGTAAACAATTTCATTAAAACTCGTCCGAGATAATTCTATCTGTGCGGCTTATTATGCACTCAAAAAAAAAAGTTTGTAAAGTGAGCAAAAAATTTTGCTGAGTCAGCAAAATTTTAGTCAGGAGGGTGCTAGCAAAAAAATTGCTAATGTCAGCAAAATCTTTTGCTGAAAATCAGCGAGCTGATTTTTAGCAACAAAATTAGTAGATTCAGCAAAAGTTTTGCTAATACTTAGTAGACTGAAAAAAAATGCAAAAAAATTGTAATTTAGTTAATATAGGTATTTGCTGAAAATCATAAAACATATTTTTGTGATTCTTTTAAAAATGATTTACAATAATTACGAAATATAAAAATTTTCATTTTCCCACATTGACGACATGAATTAATTTAATATCTGAAAATATATAGAAATAAATATATATAACATAACAAAAATTTTCTTTCGACTACTTACATCAATCGTTGGCTAAATGATGCTTTCTTTTAAAGAACGCAACTGCCGAAGATAATTATAGAAACGAAACGAAAAAATAAACAAAAACAAACGAAACGAAAAAAACAACCCTTTTTTGCAATAAGAAAAAGGAACCATACAAATCTTCCTAAGATGTGTGTCTTTGTCTTTCGCTTTACTCTGTCTACATGTCTGTATATCTTTGTTTGTTTGCAATTTGACCACACTAGATTATAAATCTATAAACATTTAGTTTAGAAATACATATTAAATTTAAATATTTTATTTTGTCTTTTATTTTATTAATAGACAATTATTTTCACAAGCCGGTGACAACGCAAAATTTAAGTTGTTTTAATCCTCAATTTTGTTTTATGTATGAAAAAGAGATACAAAAGTCTTCCATGGTTGGTTTTTTTATATGTCTTATTAGAATTGTACTTTTTAGTATCATTTTCCTCTTCTCTACTACATCTTGACATGCCGCGACATCTGCTTCATTGCGTATATCTTTCAATCTGGTTGTCGTCCACACTATTAATGTGCTTATCAGCACAATTTTTTTTAGCAAAATTAATTAGTAAAACATTAGTATGTTAGTAAAGCATTAGTATAAAACAGTTAAGTGCTGAATAAGTATAACAAAAATTTTTGCTGAAAACACGATTTTAGCAAAAAAATTTGCTAAAAAATAGTATACCTGATTTACAAGACGTTTTACTAACTTTTGTACTAACTTATTTTTTTGAGTGTACCTTCTGGGGCAGTAATCGCACAAAAAGTTAAGACATTGTATGAATATTTTATATTTAAATTATTTTTCATTATAATGTTTAGCAGTAGGGCAACCAAAAATAAGCTGCAGCTTGATTTTTATTTAAAATGATAAATCTATTTCGATGGAAAATTATCTTGAAATTGTGAACATTTTAAGTTATATTAGTTGAAGCTGTTTTTATATGTTTTTTTTGTTTTTTTTTGGAAATTTGCTTATTTTAGCTTAGTTTTGACTTTTTTTCTTTCAAAGCAGATCTTTTTCTGATTTCTTCTACCAAATGGCAGAAAAATGTAATGTAACATCCTTTTTAAAAATTTCTCTTTTGCTTCTTTTCTCGACTAAAAAAGTTCTAAGAATCAAATAATATAGTACATATTATAAAGGGTCCGCCAAATAACCTTTTTTTTTTTTTTGAAAATGCTATAAAAAAAAACTACTGAATATTTTCTCAATTTTTTTTTTTTATTTGAAAGTGCAATCATTCCGGTTAATATTGGAAAATAATTTCATTCAAATGGCGTCATACCAAGGTCTTTATGCAAAATTCGTCTCAATGATGTCTCCGAAATGTTCAATTGTTGAGAACGACGGGGAATTGATGTTGATGGTGCTTCACGCACACTTTCTGCCACAGCAGCAATATTCTCATGTGTACGCACTGTTTTTGGCTTTTCACGCTTTGGTTTATCGATGAGGATGCCAGTTTCTTTCACTTTTTTTCACAAGATAACGAACATACGGAGCTGACGGTGCTTCTCTTCTTCCAAAATCCGTACGCAATTTTCGCACACATTCTGCAACATTACCATGATTTTCAAAGTAATGTCGCAATATTTCCCAGCGTTGTTCAAGCGTATACACAACCGTATTCGTTCAGCGGAAGGATAAAACTATTTATCTGTCAAATCAGACATGAGCTAAGTGTTACCATTCACGAAATAAGCACTAGTTGAAAAAAAAAACGTTAGATGGCGGACCCTTATTTGAATTAACAATTTTAGTAAAAAGTTTTAAAATTTAACGGTTTATTTTTAAATTGAATGGCTTATTTTTTATTTTAACTGACTGTTTACTGTTTGCAAGCTTTTTTCTATGCGCTTAAAACGTAGTTTATTCAGGTTATTTTTGGTTGCCCTATTTATCCGTTTTTATTGTATATTTCAAAGTCATTTTTTTATCAATTTAAGTATATATTATTTTTTATTGTATTCTTTCAATTAAATTTTTTTTTTCTTTGCTTAATTTTATTTTATACTATTTCATTCATATCTTAAGTGGTCACGTGTTTAATCTTCAAGAACTTAAATTAGGCAACAGTAAATTTTCAAAGCACGTGCACTACCACCCCCAGCTTCTGTCCATTGACTTAAATTTAATCTTAAGGCTTTTAAGATATTTATATGATGCTCATTTAGTTATGTTTGTTGGCCACTAATTAGTCTTTGAACAAGCACATAAAGACGGCTTTCTAATTAAAGTAACAACAAATCTATAGTTTGGCCTATTCTATGCATGAACAACAAATAATAATTCAAGTACGGAAGTAATGATTTGATACATAAATATGTATGATGCGGCCTATATACTACCTTTTTGCTATATAAAGATATTGAATTATGCATAATGTACATTAGGGTGGCAATAAAATATTTATTTTTCGACATTTGGATTCGCTAAAATTTTCACCATCATAATTTAAGACCATTCACCATAATATTTACCTATGCTTTGTTAAAATTTCACACACAAAAAAAAGTCTCCATATAATGTATTGCCATCCTAATGTACATACATACTCTCAGAGCAGTTCTGCAGTTACTACACTCAACAAATTTTAACACTTCTTAACAGGTATTTTTGTATTAATCAGTAGTTGTAGTTTTTAAACTGCGTTCAGTTCCTTGGTTATATCTCCTAAACTCGAGCGGATCTCGAAAAACTATTGTCATATTCGAAATCATCACCGTTGGTTTATATAATATCAGTTTCAAATTGGGCTGCAACAATTATTATGGACAATTTTGTTGAATAAAATTAGTGAAGTCGGGGCGCACGACTAGTTGGTAGCGTGTTGGCTTATCAGTGCGGGGGTCGTGGGTTCGATTCCCACAAGATGTATTCGCTATAACGCGCCGAAAGCTATATTAGCTAGTGCTCGGTTAGGGTAATAGGATATAATTTGTAATTATATAATTATTAATAAATAAAAAAAAAAATAAAATAAAAAAAATTATAGAAAGTTTTCACTGGACTTACAAAAATATAAGTACTACATGGCGTATGATTAATACGATTTGGTATTATATGTTTAATATTATTCATACGACATGTGGTACTGTGAAGTGAAGTCCGCTGGTTTGTTCCTCTAGATTTCGACTATAAGATAGGTGGTAAAAATGGGTTTTAAATTTGTGCAAAAGTTTTATATATAACATTTTTTACTACTTTTTTGTACCATTCATTTGATATCTAATTTGTATATACATAGTTTTTTTGAACGAAGAAAATTAATAATGCTATTTTCTATATAAAATTGTTCCAAAAAAGACTCGGGTCATAGCCACAGGGTAGCTGGTTCGAATCCCGGTCATTGCATAGGTACACTTTGTAAAAAAACGTCTTTCATATACACTTAAAAAATAAAGTTAGTAAAGTCAGCAAAAAACTTTGCTGAATCTGCATAATTTTAGTCAGGAAGGTCTGGTAAATAAATTGCTAATATCAGCAAAATCTTTCGTTGAAAATCAGTAACAAAATTAGTAGTAGCTAAAGTGGGACATAATTGAATGGGGTTCACATGGGTTAAAGATGAACTGTAATATAATAAAATTTATAATCCAATTAAATTATTTGCAAAGCCAATTTCGTCAATTTTGTTCAAAACGTAGTTATAAGTTCAAAATTATAGAAAATACAGTCAAAAATTTAATTTCTTTGAAATCCGCTAAATTCAAATCGTTATAAAAAGGAACTAGCGAACGAATATTTATAATATTTCACATTTTTTAGCCTTACGATATATATAAAAAACTAGTGGAGAGCGATTTAATTTTCAAATATGTAAAAATGTTGCTTTTGGGTATCCTTACAAATAACTGCCTTTTTTTTATATCGTAAGTTAAAATAGGTTAAACATTAATTTCAGATTCCAGACCCTTACGGTTTCCGAAATATGACGTCCTGAAAACTTCAAAAAAACCATAAAATTTGACTAAAATATCGTTACAAAATTGACTATAACTCTTAAACTATAAAAGATACAAAATTTCGATTTGCCTCATTTTTTAGGTTAAAATATACTCTTGAAAATAGTATGCATACCGATTTTTTTCATCGAAGCGTCAAAGGTCATGAGTTCAAATGACCACATCTCAAAATACTCATTTTTTTATTCTTAATTCTGAACTCAGAGACCAATCAAGATAGTACGCTGAATTTTTTCACAAATGTAGAAAAGGTTCAATTATGAGAATATATTTTTTTAAGAATTTAAAAAAATACTCATTTCGAGATATGTCCATTTGAACTTAAGACCCCAACAAATTACATTTGAGCCTTCCATGAAAAAAATCAATATGCATATAATTTTAAAGAGTATAAAGAGTTACCTAAAAATAAGGCCAACACGAAGTTTGTAGTTTAAAATTTATATTAAATTTTGTAACGACATTTCAGTAAAATTTGATATTTTTATGCAATTTAATGTTTCGTCGATTTCTTGTCGGGTATGACAGTCATGGTGAATTTCATTGAAATCGCACATGGTTGATCCGAAAATAAAATTTTTTTGATTGAGCTGACACGTTTTCACTCTATGGTAAATACATTTTTTTATTGTAATAAACAGAAAATTTGCATCTTTGTATTAAAATAAATTTTTTAATACCGAAGAAATAAAACAGTTAACTTTTGTTATCAGTTGTTATCAGTTATTTTCGCGACATTGTTAATTGGCTTAACTGGATATTTTATTTGTTTTTCAGCCGATAAAAGTAACTGAATTTTGGGTTATTTGAAAGCTAAATACTTTTGCCGTCTTTTGAAATGCCGTTGTTTTCTGTAAATGCTACAGACAATTTTTTATGGTTGATTTATATCAGTTATTCATGTAATAACTTGTAGTACTGAGTAATTACTATAAGAAACATAATGAAACAGTTTTGATAGTTAATTTATAATTTAACTAACGAAAAATTACTGCATATCAGTAACACTTAAAACAAGTAGTTATTAAAAATATTTGTTTTTATTATAAAGGGTCCGCCAACAAACGTTTTTTTTTCAACTAGTGCTTATTTCGTGAATGGTAACACTTAGCTCGTGTCTGATTTGACAGATAATTAGTTTTATCCTTCCGCTGAACGAATATGGTCCGTATGTTCGTTATCTTGTGAAAAAAGTAAAAGAAACTGGCATCCTCATCGATAAACCAAAGCGTGAAAAGCCAAAAACAGTGCGTACACCCGAGAATATTGCTGCTGTGGCAGAAAGTGTGCGTGAAGCGCCATCAACATCAATTCACCGTCGTTCTCAACAATTGAACATTTCGGAGACATCGTTGAGACGAATTTTGCATAGAGACCTTGGTATGACGCCATACAAAGTCCAATTGGTGAAGGAGTTCAAAAAAAAAAAAGTTATTTGGCGGACCCAATACTTACCTAAGTTCTCGTTTTCTTTTTTGTTAAATTGTTTGTTTATATACTTTCTTTTAAATTTGTATGATATATTTCATTATTAGTTTTAAGTTGAGAAAGCAAATAAAGAAGACAAAAAAAAAAAAAAAAATTATAAAATAAAATATTCGAAAAGTTAACTGCACTTTTCAGTTGCTGTTACTACTACATTTGTCGCTTTATATTTATTTTTTTTTTTTTTTTTTAAATCTGCTTAATATTAATCTTGAAGGCATGTAAATTTAACTTAAAGTTTTTAGTACCATTGTAGTTGTTTTCACTGCATTTGTCAATTGTATTTTTTGCAGTTAATAATAACCTTTTTCAGTTGTTTTAAATGCAAACGTAGTTTATAGTTTTTCAATTAAAAATGAAGTTATTTTGCAGTTGATTTTAAATAGTTACACTATTTCTTGAGAGTATAATATTATATAAGATACATCAAGAAATTTGTATGTGCTTCATATACATACATACTAGGGCGACCGATTCTTCGAAATGTTTAAAAAAACCGGTTTACGGTTTTCCGAATAGTTGAAATTTAAGAAAAGCCGGTTTCGGTTTTTTGATTTTGAAAAAAACCGGTTAACTGTTATACAATTACAATTATTATACAATTATACTCAAAAATAGATGTTTTTTTTTATAAATTTTAATAATTTTATGTTAGAAAGTGTTTTGCAACCGTCAGATAATGACAATCGTAATTAATTTTTAATTAATTACTGTAGAATATTACTTTAGTTAGTCTCTTTACAGGAAGAAGAAAACATTTTTATTGAAAAATTTTACGGACACAAGGGATACACCAGACTGCCGCAGTTTCGTCCCACTACGTACACACAAGTTTTTACTTTAAATATTGAAATGTATTTAAAATCACCATCATAAAATTTTTTCGACGGACGATGAGATATACATACCTTTTGCATTCAAAGCAACCCAGGTAGAAATTGCCAACCGTACCAAAAACATAGTACTGGCAAACCACTGCTATTTTTGTAAAACCAACCGCGTTAAAAGTACGACTTAAATTGTACTAGGGAAACACTATATTAATTGCAAAGCTTGTGTTTTGCCAGTACCACCCAAAATTCTTTGCCAATATTGTTTTAGCCAATATTACAGCCAATTAGAAGTATTATCTATCTATTTTTACATTTTAGTACATTTTACACATTTAAATGCAATGTATAAGACTAAAATCGAACTGTGCTTTTTAAATGTATTTTTATATGTATAATATTTCTGAAAATTAATTTAATTTAAGCTATTTTAAAAGCACCAATTTTTTTGAATTACCAGCGTTATGCCAACGGTGGCAAGTTCGTTTTAACTAACTGTTGGTCACTGTTATCAATCGGTTAAATAGACAATGCGGTCAAGATTGTTAATCCTAAGTTCTGCTAAAGCAAAACCGACCATCGCCGACGCTTTACCAACACTGTGCCGATTGTATTTTTCTGCCTGGGAGTTTATTAAGAACAGTCCATTCTTTAAATGACATTAATACACCAGATTTTAAAGATAAAAATTTAATAAACGAAATTTTCAAAATTTCAACAAAAGAATAGAAAAGTTGTTCTTTTTATTTGCAAAAAATTGTTAGTATAGCCAAAAATAAAATGATAGAAGAATAACATTTTAAAATTCCAAAAATTACGAATCAAATTAATACTGGTTGCTTTATGAAAGTAGTTGAACAAAATCCTAGAAGAAAACAAATTTTAAAATTGGAACAACTAGTAAAAATTTAATAAAATTACTAAAAAAATTTAATAAAATTACCAAAATTGACAAAAACAGCAAGAAGAAAGAAAAATCGCTAAAACTTTAAAACCGCAAAAAGTAAAAAATTTTTTAAAAAACACAAAAATTGCAAAAAAAAAAACAGCGTAATAATTCATAAAATCACATATAATAGAGAAAATAACTTCTATTTGAAAAATAAAAACATCGGAATTTAAAAATTTATAAAATTCACAAAAAGTAAGAAACTTGTTATATCAAAAAAAAAAAAAAAAAAGAAATTCACAAAAAAAATATTTTTAATTGAAAACCAAAAATGGTGGTAAAATAAAATTTCTTTTATATGAGTAAATTTTAAATAAAAAGTGCTCTTTTGCATGTACCACTTTAATAAAATAATGGATTTTAAGAAAGTTTTTCAGAATATTCCGTTTTTACGATGGCGGATCAAAAAGTCCCTGACTTTTTGAATGAAACACATTTTTTTTTGCACACAAAAAATTATTTTTCAACATAATCTCCTTTTAGCTCACTACGCTAGTCCAACGTTTCTCCAAGTTTTGTATCCCTTCCAAAAAATAGGATTTTCCGAGGTCCATAAAATATGGATTTTTTTGATCAATAATTTCATCGTTGGAGCTAAATCTCTTTCCACCGAGCCATTTCTTTAGGTTTGGAAATAGGAAATATCCACTGGGGGCTAAATCCGGAGAATATGGCGGATGAGGTACCAATTCGTAGCCCAATTCATAGAATTTTGCCATTGAGACTGCACACGTGTGCACCGTGCACACGTGAGTTACATTCTCATACCCTTACCGATCGTATTAACTAATAAAATGTAGGAGAACACAGAAGTGTCAGGTTACCATACCTAATACTTTTGTTTTCATTCCCACATTTTTAAAAGACGACAATGTAAGCATAAATTGTTTTTGCTTACATTGCAACTTGGTACGAGTAGTTTATTAGTTTTAGTATAGCTTAAAAATATTTTATAAGTTAGTCTTAAGATTCATTTCAATAAATCACATGTAATTGGCGCAGTCGGTAAACACAAAAATAAATATATAATTAACTATATAATTAACTAAAGTTAATATATAAATATATATATCAACAAAAAAAAAAGACTAAAGTTAAATAAATTAATCTTTATTAACCAAAGTTAATATAAAAAAAAAATTAAGTTTACACGAACTAACTAAAGTTAATATATAAAAACTGAAAATAGAAAAGTTTTTGTGCAAAAATCAAAAGTGAAAAAAAAAAGACTCCACTACAGTTTTACTGGGCTATGAAAAGAAACATTACTTTCGATAAAAATCGCCAGTTAAGTGAAGAAAATATGGAGCAATTGCAGCAGAAAATATATGAATTAGAACTGGTGCTGCGACAGCAGGAAGAGAAAATTACACAACAGAACCAGCAGCTTGCGGCAGCAGCAGCGGCAAGCCAAGCTCAACTACAACAAACTCAACAAGCTCAACAACAACAGCAACTACAACAAGAGCAACTACAACAACAGGTTATTCAACAGCAAATATTCGGATTTGGTATGTCGGCCAAGGACATCATTGAACAATTTCGACGTCTTAAGCCTCTTGATGAAAACCACAATCCAAGAGCATTTATAAATGCCGTTGAAGCAAACCTCATTCTTTGTGGAATTGATGAAGCCCTAGCTAAATTTTGCATCAGGATTGTGGGCAACGAAAAAATTCTTGGAAATGCTGGTCGAAGAGTGAGGGAGTTGCAAATCGATGCTACCTGGGAGGAAATAAAAGCCAAAATTCTACAAGAGTTCAGCCCAAAAAGAACATATGCAGAAGTATTCAACTATTGTCGGATGGTAAAAGTAAGGAATTTAAATGAATTATTTAAAGTTTTCGAAGAATGTAAATATGAAATAAATGACATATATTTAGCTGACCAATTAAAACCTGGTATAAACAGACCTGAGAATGTTGACAGGGACCTCGTAGATATATTATTAGAGAAAATAGACGGACCAATACGAACACACATAGGGGAACACGAAACTCTGACCGATATAATTGCTAAATATACGAGACTAAAATTATTAGATGACACTAGAACCATCTCTTTTAACCATAGAGTTAATAAGCAAAAACCAAATAACAATTGGCAAAAGTCCAAGCCAAACAATGATATTCAAAACCAAAATAGTAATTCCCTAAATTCCGAGCCAAAAAATAGTTTTATGACCGAGAATTTTCAACAACAAAACCGGAATTTTAAAAATGTTGGCCAGGGCACATATTACAGGAAGAATTCAATACAGCAGTCGAATTCCAATAATTTTCCAAATCAAGTTAAATCTAACCAAACTCAAAATTCTCATCACAGTAGGCAACTACGCCAAACTAATGGCTACGGTCAAGAACCAGAGCCGATGGATATCGGTAATTTAAACGAAGAGGAAGATGTAAATTTTTCTTTAACACCTCCTCCACAAAATTACCCATAATAGAAGTAACAATTGGCAGTCACAAAATTAAATGCCTCATAGATACCGGATCTGATACAAGTGTTATTAAGCCGAATGCCCTTGGACATTCATTTCCCACTCAAAAAATTAAAACACCCCTTTGGTACAGAACCATCAACGGAATAAATCAAGTGACACATAAAATAATTACACCTATACCTAGAGAATTCAAAATCTCAGGTACCTTCTCTTGGAAGGTCATTGATTTCAAAAGTAAAAATTATTCAGCCATAATTGGCCTAAATTTTCTTATCGCTCTTAAAGCTAAGATTGATATAGAGAATAAATTCATTACCATTTTAGGAAACAATATACCGTTTGGAAATTATAGCCCATACAACAGTCACGAAATTTGTTCTCTTGAATACAGCAACATACAGAAATTAAATTTAGAACATTTAAATTCAGAGGAAAACCAATTGATCGTAAAGTTGTTGCGGAATTTTGAAGATTTATTTTATAAAGAAGGGAGTAAACTTTCTGCAACTCATGCTATCAAACACGAAATTATAACCACAACAGACCGGCCAATATATTCGAAGATTTATAGATACCCACAAGTACACGAACAAGAAATTCAGAAACAAATAAAAGAAATGTTAGAACAAAAAGTAATTAGGGAAAGCAATTCACCTTATAATAGTCCTTTATGGGTAGTGCCAAAGAAAATCGACAATTCGGGCGTTCAAAAGTGGCGAATAGTTGTCGATTACAGAAGGCTTAACGAAGTTACAGTAAATGATAAGTTTCCGATTCCGAATATAGATGGAATATTGGACAAGTTAGGTAAAGCCCAATATTTTTCTTCTATTGACCTTGCTAAAGGTTTTCACCAAATTTTAATGAATGAGAATGACATGAAGAAAACTGCATTCTCCACACCCTTCGGACACTACGAATTTATAAGAATGCCATTTGGGCTTAAAAATGCCCCATCGACTTTCCAGCGTCTTATGAACTCTGTCCTCCGTCAATATATAAATAAAATCTGTGTAGTCTATTTGGACGACATCCTAATATTTAGCACGTCGTTATCCGAACATTTGGAAAACATGACGAAAATATTTCAAACGCTAAAAGGAGCAGGACTTAAAATTCAAATTGATAAATGTAATTTTTTAAGAAAAGAAACGGAATTTTTGGGTCATATCCTTACACCTGAAGGTGTCAGACCAAACCCAAAAAAAGTTGAAGTGATTCAAAAATTAAACCTTCCGACGACGCAAAAGCAGATTAAATCATTTTTGGGCGTTACAGGTTTCTACCGAAAATTTATAAGGGACTATTCTAAAATAGCTTACCCTATGATAAAATACTTGAAGAAAAACGCGAAGGTCAACATAAGAGACCCAAATTATATTGTTGCTTTTGAAAAATTGAAGGATATCATAACAAATCCTCCTATTCTGAGGTACCCTAATTTTAATAAACGCTTTAAGCTTATTACTGATGCCAGCAATTTCTCAATTGGTGCAGTTTTAACTCAAGACGGTCATCCAATTTCGTTCGCGTCGCGAACATTGAACAACCATGAACAAAATTATTCCACTGTCGAAAAAGAGCTACTGGCGATTGTTTGGGGAGTAAAATATTATAGACCCTATATTTTTGGAAGAGAATTTGATTTGCAAACAGATCATCAGCCACTGAAGTGGTTACAAGCAAAAAATTCGGGTAAGGATATTAGCCCCAGATTACAACGATGGTTAGTACAGTTGGGAGAATATGATGCGAAAATCGATTATATTTCGGGGAAAGAAAATAAAATAGCTGATTTTCTCAGTCGAATTAATTGTGAAAAATGTGAAATAAACACACTTGATTCGGAAAATTTGGGAATTACTACAGACGAAATGTTTTACATAAAGAATATAAATATAGGAGAACGTCAGCAGCAATCAGAAGTCTCTTTGGCGGTCCAAACTGACCATACCCAAGAAGAAAATTTAATCGAAATTCCATGTAATAGTAATCGCGATCAATCGGAGGACGGTGAAACTGTACATTCACAAGCAGAAAATTTTAACAATCACTTTCCGATTCTTGACACAATTGTAAATCGTTTTAAATACCAAATAATTTTACAAGAAACTAAGCAAATTGAAATGACAACCGTTTTTAATAACAAAAGAATTTTTATCGATAAACATGACCTCGATTCTGATAATATAATTAATTTAGTCCGAAGACATATTGCTAAAGGAAAGGTTGCAATATTTTCCGAGCTCAATGATCACCAATTCAATAAATTACAACAAATTTTATTAGACAAATATTCAGGTATTCAAAGGATGTCTTTCGTGAAATGTAGCTATTTCGCTAAGGACATCGAAGATGAAAATGAGCTAAGTAGACAAATATCGCTTTTCCATAAAAACGAAGTTGGTCATGCCGGAATTATTCCAACTTATCAGGGGATGAAACATAAAATTTATCACCCACAATTAAAAACCAAAATACATGAAATTATTAATAATTGCGACATATGCTCCGGAGGAAAATATGACCGCAATCCAATCAAAATAAAATTTCACGTTACAGAAACGCCTACCACAGTCAACGAAATTGTTCATGTTGACACATATGTAAATAGCAAACACTCATTCATAATTTTCATTGACAAATTCTCAAAACATGCCGTTGGTTTCCATTTGCCAGATAGAAACAATCAAACGATTATAGGCAAAATAAATGAATTTTTGGCAATAAAAGGGCCAGTAAAAAAATTTGTTTTTGACAACGAGTTCAATTCCAAGAACGTAAGAGACTTCTTAATGCGGGAAAAAATCGAATTTCATGCCACTAAACCAAATAGTCACACAGGAAATTCTGATATAGAACGCCTAAACAACACTTTAACTGAAAAGATTAGGACCCTTAACCTCGAGGAAAAATTGCCAATAGTCACTCAAATGACAAAAGCCATAAAGTTTTACAATAACACAGTGCACAGCACTATCAAATGTACCCCATTTGACGTATTGAATGGTACCATAAATCACAACCTTATCAGAAGTATATTGGAAAGTAGAAAAAATTATACTATTGAAAAACTGAACCGTAATAGGGAATCTTACACAGAAAGAAGGGAAACAGGATTTATAAAAAATTACAAAAGTTTAAGGCATAAGGAAGAACCAAAGTTTATAAGACGTAATTTAAAAAATGTCCATACAACAAATATAAAAAGACCTTTAAAATTTACAGATCTTGGCAGTCATAATGGTGATGATGATGTTCACAACCGGGACGCAGGGAACACTGCAGATTAGCCCAATCACCGAAGAGTCTGGATATGCACAAATTAAACTAAGAAAAGTTGAAGTGGTAAACCAAACCTCCACAATTTTACACTTAATTGACACTAAGGAATTAAACCATATTATGGGTCAGATCGAGAATAATATAAAAAATTTAGACTTACATAATAGGGAAATGATCGAAACAGAGATAATAACAATAAAATCCAAATTGAAATCAATCACCCCAATAGATCTTAGAAAGAAAAGGGGACTGTTTAACTTCGTGGGCCATGCTTACAAATGGTTGGCTGGGGTTATGGACGATGACGATCGTAAAGAAATTCTTGAACACCTTAATGTAATTGATGAGAACAGTCATAATATCATAGATACAGTAAATAAACAAATTTATATAAATACACATTTTAACGAGTCAATCCAAATATTAAAATCGGCTATAGAAGAGGACAGGGAAAATATCAAAATCACACTAAGCGATTTAAAAAAGAGACACAATGAGATCATTCGAAGAATTTTATATACTGACCAAATGTTTAAGCTCACATACCTTAAGGGCAAAATTGAACATATTCAGGATAACATTGCATCCGCTAAAAACCATATTTTTCATCCTAGTATATTAACATCTGAAGAAATAGATAAATTTGAAATAGACTTCTTTAAATTAAAATTTATGAAAATTGACATTTTAAACTACAAAGATGGAATAATAATTCTTGCAATAAAAATTCCAAAAGATTATATTCAAACTGATTTGAAAATGATTACGGCTTTGCCAAATAGAAATTATATGGAAATTAACGAGCCAAATGGCTATATTATTGAAATTGAAAATCATGTTTTGGATTACGAGGAGGATGTTTATCTCAAAAATCTAAAAAATAGTAAACACTGTACTCTGTTAAATAACTGTAATTTTAAATATAATAACAAAACTGAAGTTGAGGTACTCGAAGACGATATGATTTTAGTAAAAAATGCTAACGACTTAGAAATTGTTCAGGACTGTGACAGTAGAAAGATGAGAGTTAATAAAAATTACCTCCTTATGTTCTATAATTGCAAAATAAAAATCAAGGACCAAATTTTCCAAAATCAAAAAACAACTATTCTGGACAAATATTATTATCCTAATAACAACTTCTCACAATCCGACATAATACCAACAAAATTTAAGTCAATAGAATTAGAAAATTTTGAAAATTTAAAAGAAATAAAGGAACTTAAATTCCATAAAAATGTTTCATATGGAATAAACATAATGTTTGTAATTGCCATAGTGTTTATTGTAATTGTCCTCATAAAAATTAAAAAAAATGTCACTGTTGTTAATAAAACCGTTATTAAAAATGAACCAAAAATAGAAGATTTAGAATTGGCAAATATAAAAGAAAAATATGGACTAAAATAAAATAATAAAAAAAAAAAAACAAACAAAACAAAATAACACTAGTAATAGAAAAAATTAAAATTGTACTTTTAGATAAGTTCATTTCTCTACTAAAATAAATATATGTTTATAGTATATGTATACTTAGAATATTTTAAACTACTAGCGAAATCCAGGAGTATTTCGATCAAGGGGTGGAGGAGTTACATTCTCATACCCTTACCGATCGTATTAACTAATAAAATGTAGGAGAACACAGAAGTGTCAGGTTACCATACCTAATACTTTTGTTTTCATTCCCACATTTTTAAAAGACGACAATGTAAGCATAAATTGTTTTTGCTTACATTGCAACTTGGTACGAGTAGTTTATTAGTTTTAGTATAGCTTAAAAATATTTTATAAGTTAGTCTTAAGATTCATTTCAATAAATCACATGTAATTCGTGTGCATGATTAGAAATTTTTTCTTGGACATATGTGGTCGTTTTTTTAATCCTCGTTAAATCGGTCCAATAAGTTGTCATAATATTCGCCGTTTATTTGTTTTCCCTTTTTGAAGGTAATCGGTGTGGGTTATACCTCGTGCATCCCAAAAAACTGTTACCATCACCTTATTGGCCGACAAACTTAACTTGGCCTTCTTCGGAGCCGGTTCACCTGGAGAAATCCATTGTATAGACTGCTGCTTGGTCGCCGGAGTGTTGTAATGGATCCATGTTTCATCCACATTGCGGTTAAACAACTGAAACAAAATAATAATGCTTAATGAGCACTCAAAATTCACTTTTTCCATTTTTAAAAAAATCCACGAGGTTGTATGTTTTGAACAGCTGTTAAACGCAAAGTAAACGACGGAACTTGCTCAAAATTTGACAGTAGTCTATTAACAGGTGGTACTTGATGGGAACAGTATTGCATTTCATATAACTACGAGGGAAGTTCAAAAAGTCACGGACTTATTGATCCGCCCTCGTAGCAATGAATTTTGTAAATTTGCGGTTTCTAATATATTGAAGCTAAAATAGAATAGTTAAGCAAAAACCGGATATTCGACGACAACAAAAAAAAACCGGTTTATTTGATATTCGATAATTTAACTTTTTAGAAAATCTGAAACCGACAACACACAAAAAACCGGTTAAAAAAGTCCGACTCGATCACCCCATTACATACGTATTATAATTTATATAGAATATACACGAAGTAATAATTTAGAATTGTATGCATCAACTTTTGGCGGAAGTAAAAGTGTAAAGTTTGATGAATGTAGTCACTCGTATAGGAATTAAAAATGATAAGATAATAAATACCCAGCAAAAACATGTTAATGACAGGTCATTACCGTATAGATTACAAATTAATGATACTTCACTACATAGTAATCATACTCATTACATATTACATTACTGTAAAATCCAAAATAATGACTTACTGATAATGTGCTGTAAAAGGTCTTATATGTAATTGCAAAATAATGAATTACTGGTAATTGGTTTTTTTTTTATTATTATATTTAATAATTTGTTTTAAAAATTTTTACAAGTAAATTATCCAGGGTAAAGTTATTTTGAAAAAATTTGTAAGAATATTTTAAGCAAAAATTAACTTAAATGTAACCAGTTATTCATTACCTTAAAGTTACCACTTATTCTTTTACTATGAGCAGCCAATCAGGTAACTCATTATTAAAATTTTTTTTTGTAAGCGAGAGGATAATGCCCACCAATGATTATTGAGACATCTCGAACAAAAGTAATTAGCCGAGTAAATAGCCTGGTATCTAGTGAAACCCTTTGTTCGCTACTCACACGCTTAATTACTTGGTAATGTCTATTTTTGCTGGGTATGACTGTATGATACTAGAAATAATAAAAATAGATATGATCTTGGTAAATAATGTAACCAACTATTTAATATCTGAGTAAAAACATGTCAACTCAATCAAAAATATGGCATTTTTGCATTTAGCTTCATCGTTTTCAATGAAATTCATTATAACTGTTGTACTCGACTAAACCCAAATTGAAGACCTAACACGCTTTCGGTTTTCGAAATATGACGCCATGAAAATTACAAAAAATGTTTAAATTTTACTAAGTATCGTTACAAAATGGATTATAACATTTGAAGTATACAAGGTAAAAAATTGGCGTTTGCCTTATTCTATTGGTTAAAATGTAAAAAAGTGTGCTTATTGATTTTTTCATGTAATTGTCAAAGGCAATATTTTAAGGTCTTGACTTCAAATGTCCATATCTCAAAAGACGCTTTTTTTAATTTTTATATCTGGCCAACACTTAGAAATAAATCTATAAAAACAGCAGAAAAAGCTACTAAAAATTAGTTAAAAATGACCTTGCAGAAAAACTGCTAAATTTAGCAGCTTTTTTACTAAATATTAATAAAATAAAAACAGCAAAACTAAATCTATTAACTTTACAAAATTTAAGTTATATTCGATGTGCATTTTAGTTAATTGAAAATAGCATTTTACTCTGTAAAATTAGCAAAAACTTTTACTAAATATTTGTAGACTCAGAATAGCAAACAAAAAATGTAATATCTGTACATTGTTATTCTAGCGTCATATGGACAGTTGCAGTTAATTTTTAATTATTATGCATTTGACAAATTAAATTTAGAACTGTTGTGGTTAAGAGGAACTATAAACCTTTTTCTATAAAATGGAAAATCACTGATGACGCCTGTCCACAAAAAGGCAGAAACTAGTCTAGTCTGATTTAAAAATTAATAGTGTTTATAATTTTTAGAGAAAAACTTTTATTCTTCTTCTTAGCCTCAACATTTCCAAAATAAAAAAAAATGTAATATTAACAAAGTTTTTGCTATAATTACCTCACATTTATTATAATGCAAATAACAGTTTATTTTTTCTAAAATCAACAGAAATTTTTGCTAAAAAATTGCATATTGCTGATTTCATAAGGGCAGACTTTTATTCGCATTAAAATCAACTAAACCATTTACTAAATATTAGTGACAAAAAAATCATTAAAAATTTTTTAAAAAAAATTTTCCCTAATAATATTTAATAAATGTTTTTGCTGATTTTAGCAAATTATTTTGTTACCTTCAATTAACTAGACTTTAGCTCAAATATAACTAAATATTTGTAAATTCAACAGATTTATTTTTTTCTATTTTTATTTTTTTCTATATTTAGTGAAAAATCTGCAAATCTAAGCAGTTTTTCTGCAGTCATTTTTAACTAATTTTTAGTAGCATTTTTTATACTAATTTTACATGTTTCTTTCTATGAGTGTACAGATTAAGAGTTATATTCCATTTTGCAGCGTTACTTAAGTAAAATTTTAAAGTTTTTTTTTGCCATTTTCGTGACGACACAGTGTGCAAACCAAAAGGGTTCGGAATCTGACATTGGTGTTGCGTCAATTTCTTCTCGAATATGACAGTTATAGTGAACTTTATTGAAATCGGAGATGGTAAAAAAAAATCTTTTAAGTTTATATAAAACTTGCGTTTTATTTGTTATAGGAGATTTTAAAATAGTTTCATGGATATTTAAAATTTACTTGTTTTTTAGTTGGTCACACTCTGTAAAGTTTTATACAATTTTCCATACATAGAAAATATATTTTGCAAATATTAAGTTAATATGTATGTTGACTTCTGTTAGTTTCCTGATATCTTGCTTAATAACCAGGGACCGGAAGTTCATGCAAATGCATGTTTTTTCGCTTAAGTCTGAGACCAGTGTGAACAAAATGTCTTTGCGAATCATAGAATTTTTCTTAAAACGGCATCGATTTTTTAGTGCATATTTTTGCATATTTTGCTATAAATGCATATATTTGCATATTTAGCTATAAATGCATCTTTTTGCATATTTTGCTTTAAATGCATACTATTATAGCATATGTTTACTTATTTTGCTTTAAATGCATATTTTATTTACATTTTTTGCTTAAAATGCATATTTTTTTGCATATTTCTTAGCTTTTAGTAAACATGTTATTTTTAATTTAATTTTCTTTTTTTTAAGTGATTTTAACAACATATGCAGATAATATATTAAACAATGAAAATTCAATTTAAAATATCGATATATATAATTTAAAGTACCTCTCTTTTCACGGCTTTCGTTAAATTTCTTCGAATCCATCAAAGTCCAAGTTAAGACTGTTGAGAAAATTTCGATAAACTTAACATCCAAAAAATAATAAGTGCATATTTTTTGTAGTTTTAAGTGCATATCTTAAGAATTTTCATTATGTGCGCATCAAACATACTTTGATAGTGCGTAAAATTCCTGTTCCTGATAATGGCAAATAATTGAAAATTTTCTAAATATATGTATCAACGAAAATATATGTACTTATATATTTTATAGGATTCTTATATATGATGATATCATTAGTAAAGAAATACTATACATAAATTTGTATTATTACAAATGATGTAAAATTTGTAACTAAATATAAAAATGTCGGTAAGAATGAACATTTGTAAACATCATTAAAAAGTATTAAATAAAAACTAGGATTTAAATATTTATAGCTTTTATAAGTGAATTAGGGGTATAACTAAAGTTTTGATAAAGATTTTTAATTTTGTTGTTTTTTAAATTTCTATATTTAAGTAATTTGACTATTTTGACTATATTTCGATTTACGATCATGCTACTTTGGTCATTCAGATTGCAAATAAAATATCAGTTAGCACCCGGTTAAACAAGATCATATATATTTTTTATATGATCAAATATGGTAATTCATATACGTTCATACAAGAATAATGAACCTACATTTACATATATAAACATATATGGTATTATATGTGCATATACATTACATATATTTGAAATTGATGAACGAAAAAGTCAGAAATCATGGCTCTATTGCGGTCACCATTGACTGTAACGTTCTGATCAGCATCGTTTTTTAAAGAAGTACGGATCAATATTTCCACCAGCCCATAAAGCACACCAGTTTTTCTGGATGTAACAGTGTCTCAACATGCACTTGAGGATTATCATCACTTCAAATACGGCAGTTCTGTTTATTGACGTATCCATTTAACCAAAAGTGAGCTTCATCGCTAAACAATGATTTTCAAAATAAATTTACACGATTTGGAAGCGTTGTTCATGCTTCAGTCTATTCAAAAATGGCAGCCAGTTAAAAAGTGTTGCCAACTTAAAGTTCTAGACCTGTATAAAAAACACCCTTTAATTCATTCTGCAAGTATTTTTCTATCTAGTGGTCCCCTACACTATTAATGTGCTTAACAGAATAAATTAGTAAAACATTAGTAAAATATTAGTAAAATATTGGTAAAATATTAATAAAATATTAGTAAAATATTATTACAAAGCAGTTAAGAGCTGAATAAGTATAACTTAAACTTTAGCTGAAAACACACTTTTAGCAAAAAATTTGCTGAAAAATAATATATTTGATTTAGAAGACAAACTTTTCTACTGATTTATTTTTTTGATTGTATACATTTAAAAATAATAACGTTACTCAACATCCCCCAGCCTATACAGCTGGAGCTAGGAACTTCAAATTTGTCGTGGAGGTCCATCCCCCAGAGTAGACTGGCTTTAAGACGGCTACTTTGTTTTTTTTTGTTTTCCCGCATGCTGCAGGTCACAAATTTGAACTAGATTACAGTTGACGGTTTTGAAATATTTATGCAAAAGCACGAAGCATCTCACATTAGCGACATGCCCTTTCATTTTATACCAAATTAAACAAGCCTGGTAATAATGTGGGGCATTACAATTCGGAAATTCGTATCTGAAAACACTTCTCAACGTATACCCCTTATACACATTTTTACAATTTGTTAACGTTTTGTCTAAAATATACTATTTTTTGTACAATTAAAATTAAAAACATTTTTTACAGATTTTTACATCTGTATCCAAGAGCATGAACATTTGTTTACCTTGATACGATTCATGTACACTAATGCACAATAGGTTTTCCAATAAAATATTTCTTTTATATCTTAACTAACGTGCAAACAATAGTGATGTCTTTTGTTTAAAATAATTCTGATATTGTGTTTTTGCAAAATTGGTATACAAAAAAAAATTTTTTCTTGCTTCAATTAGATCGGTTTGTTGAAAATTTTAAAAGCTGGCAATTAAAAATTAATTGAATCAATTAAATATTTTCTGAAATTTGGAACTTGCTTGACATGTTTTTATATTATCGCTCAAAAGCAAACATCACAACATTGTTTTTTTTTAATATTTATGTAGCTGTTTGTTTTAAATGTTTATGTTTAGTGGTATTAGTAATAAATATTTCAAATTCATTTCAATTTAATTAGTTAATAATTCTTATTGGGTTTATTACTTTATTGAGTTAAATAGTTTAGTTTGAGTTGTTTAAATCTAAATATTTTTTTTTATTTTAAAACATTATAATTTTGATAATGTAGTTTTGAAAGTTTAACTTTGTTTATAAAAATTTTAAAATATTTTAAACAGAAAGAAAAATGCAAAAGACAAATTAAAACTTATTTCAAACAAAAACAAATACTGTGATTTCAACAAAAGAGCAATTTCTGGAAAGAACAAATCTTAAAAAAATGTTGCAACACTTCAATAGAAAGAAAAATTAACAATTTATCTGTGAATTTGTTCTGATACGTATAAAAAAATCTGCTAACGTAATGAGAATTTAAAGCCGGTTTAAATTCAATGTTATAAAGTTCAAGCTACGATACGATAGTTTGAACATAGGTATATATTATCATATATAGTCATATATATAATTCGATATCACATCATATTCTAGCTAATCCAAAAAATGGCATACATACCTTATCTCAGGAGATCCCATGGGATCTTATCTAATATAATTTGATCCGAAAAATGGATCTATCTAATTTGATCAAGTTGTATATAATTTAATATAACTTCATAAAATTCTTTGAAAATCCATACTACTGTTTTGGTTGTTGCACACTCCAAATAATAATTTTAAGTATAAGCCAATGGATTGGAAAATTAGACAAAATTGTGATTTTCGCCAGGAGCACGTGGTTGAATGAATCTTGGGTACCGCAGGTTGGTGCACAGGTCTGGTTCACGGATGGCTCGAAACAGTCGAACATGGATACGGGGGCGGGTGTCGTCGGACCCGGATTTCAGCGTGCTCTGCCCATGGGCAAATATCCCTCCGTTTTTCAGGCTGAGGTCTTCGCTATCTGTATCTGTGTGGAAGAGTGTCTGCGGAGGAGGACACGGGGGGCCACTCTAAATCGTCTAGGACTTAACAACTCCTTGACACTGGCCTGGGTTCCAGGCCATGAGGGGCATGAGGGCAACGAACGGGCTGACTGTTTAGCCAACTGCGGAGCTCGTCGACAATTCATTGGCCCGGAACCCTTCTGTGGCGTACCCAATGGGTATGTCAGAGAGAGGCTCAGAAGATGGAGGGAGTCGGAGTTTGGGTCCTATTGGGCCAGATCGCCTGGGCAGCGACAGGCGAGGCTGTTTATATCTCCCTCTGGGGAGAGATCGCGGAAACTCTTGTCTATGACGATGTACAAGATGGGACGATCCTCTACGAATACGTGCAGGTTTTGTGAATTGGAAACCGAGACCTCTGAGCATGTTCTCTGCAAATGTCCGAGGCGCTCCGACAGGAGGGTGCGTTATTTTGGTGGTCGAATAGTGACGCCATCGGACGTTTGGAACTGCACCTGGCAGGATAATTGGCTTCATAGGGAGCCTGAACCTATAGGGTGTATTCGCTGGCAGCACAAAATACCAATTTCTGGTCGCGGTGTATAGTGCCACTATAATCTAATCTATTCTAGACGAAATTTAAATTTGAGTAATATGGGATGCCATAGATTAGATCAGAAGGCACTATGCACCGCGACCAATGTAGGTCTTTTGTGCTGCCTAAAGTTACCTACCGATTCAAGCTACCTATAAAGCCAATTATCCTATTAGGCAAAATGTTAGCGATGTCGGAAGGCGAAATGAAGCGATCTCCTAGAAACCTAAGTCTCGTATCACAAAGCCTGGGACATTCGCAGAGAACATACTCCGAGGTCTCAGACACCATCTCGCAAAACCTACACATATCCGTGTCCGATTGACCCTTCTTGTGCAGTTGGTATCTGAGATTACAGTGTCCAGTTAAGTACGAAACCCCCCTTTCAAGCGACAAGAGTCGCCTCGACCCCCTACTGGAAAAAGAGATCAATCTTTTAGCCTGACGCTGACCAGGAGAGTTTTCCCAGTAACCAGTGAATTCAGACTCTCTCCATGCCCTGAGCCTTTCCCTAACATACCCCGCAGGTATTCCACAGAATGGTTCAGGACCAATAAAGGGCTTTCGGGCCCCGCGGTTGGCAAGACAATCTGCCCTCTTGTTGTCCCCATGACCAGGAATCCACCCCAAGGTTAGAGAGTTGCCCCTACCGAACCTATTGAGAGTCTGAATGCATTCCATGACCAACCCGGACGACACCTTATAAGCCATTAAGGCCCTCAGTGCAGCCTGACTGTCAAAAAGAATGTAGATGCGAGATCTGCGTGTTCCCCTTCGCAGGCATTCCCCTGCACAGACACAGATGGCCCAAATCTCCGTCTGAAAAATGGACGGATATTTTCCCATAGGTAAAGCACGCTGGAAGCCTGGTCCAAAGACGCCCGCACCCGTGTTCCCATTCGACTGCTTAGAGCCATCAGTGAACCACACCTGAGAACCATCTTCCGGTTCCCAGGATTGATTGGTCCACATGTCTCTGTCAAACAATAACACATCAAAATATCTATCAAAGATCCACTCCGGTGACACTTTGTCCGCAACCTTAGAAATCGGGTCATCTATTAAGATTCGCGCGATCCTCATGTGATCCCTTAGGTCGCCCCCCCCTCATGCCTCCGAATTCACTAAGTCTAGAGGAACCCATTCTGGCAACCTCCATTACAGAAATATACAATGGCGTGATCCCCAGCATAACCCCCAAGGCATTCGTCGGGCAAGTTCCGCCGGCCCCTGTAATGCCAACACACGCAAGACGGTAGATTCTGTTAAGAGCATCCCTTGCCTTACTCTGTTCAACTTTTGGGATGGGATGCCATATACAATTATATTTAAAAGTGATAGACTATGTTCTTGTTTATTTCATATATGTTTATATAATGTTAAATCAACGAAGACAGATTTTCTTTTTTATGTTTTTTTTTCTGCTTTACTGTTATTTTCCGAGTTTGATTAGCAAAAAAACTATATTTAAGATTTTGAGCTTTTCATTGTATTTTTAAGATTTGCTGACTTCAACTTCTTTTTATACTCATGAAATATTATTTATTCTACTAACTTTAAAATTTTGTGTAACATTTCTAAGGTTTTTTACTTTTACTCTTTTTACAATATTTTTGTGTTGCTTTAAATGCATTGAGTTGTGCTTTTTTTTGTCTCTTCTGATAAATGCTAATTTGCTGCAAAAAAATGCTGCCAAAATACCGTAACCGAAATAATTGAAATAGCATTATCATTAAAATACCGTTAACGAAATAATCTGACATGATCAAAACAAAATAATCACTATATATATATGTATATTAGGGTGGGTCAATTCGCTCGGGACCGAAAAAGATGACAAAGCGTATAGCAAGGTAGTAATCTACGGAAAATTCTAAGAACTTTACCCAAAGAAACCATGGTTCTAAAATCAAAATCGAGCTTCCGGTTTTTTAAGAGAAAATTTGGTGCTCAGGAAATCCGAAAATAATGCTATTTTTTTGGAAATATTCATTGCAATTCATTGCAATTGGTGAATAGTTGACCTGTAACGCTGGAAGAGGGCTTATTTTAAAGGAAATTTTCTCAGCTTTCTATATCTGTCCTCATTTATAGAAAATTATTTACCCAAATAATGGTTTTGGAGGTTAAAATAACAATGGTCAAACTGTAAAAAACCTAAAACTGTTACGATTTTTCTACCTAAAACTTCAAAAAAAAATTATTTAAATAAATTGGTATTCAAAATTGAATTAAAAAAACTAATTGAACTTATGTATATGTATATTTTCCAAAATTTTCATCATGAACTAGCGGTCATTTGAATTCGGACATAATGGGGCTAAAAATATCGGTGTGCATTGAAATTACATGAATAACTTAAATAACGTTACCCTTAAAATACCATTACCGAAATAATTGAAAAACCGTTATCGTTAAAACAACGTTACCAAAATAACTGAAATATAAGGATTTTGTGAAATACCGTTACCGACTTAAGTGCAATACCCTTATCGCTATAAAACCGTTATCGAAATAATTGAAATAAAGTTACCTTTAAAATACCGTTACCTAAATGAAAGAAAATAACGTTACCGTTACATATTCCCGCATCGAATCGGTTACCATCCATGTATGAAAGTGATTTATTTTGTTTTTGTTAATTTATACCTTATATGTTTATATATAATTTTAAATATAAAAGTGAAACAATATTCTTTTTATTTTCACACATATATTTATATAGAATTATATGTGATGAAATATATTATTATTTATAAAGTTAATATAAATTGTTTGTTTTTATTGTATTATATACAATATATACCTATATATATTTATACATGTAAGTATATATGATATAATATTTAGCTATATCAAGTATATATGATGAGCTATAAAAGATTAACTTATATATAACATGAGATGTAACGATATATGATGATATATAGCACATTATTAAACATTTTCGTAAACCATATTTATGTTGTAAATATATAGCGTTCTATATGGCCGCATATGTCATTATATATCATTATATCAGCGCTGATAATAATCCATGTGTAAAAATACACAAAAATGTCAAAATAACCAAAAATTTTGTCAAATAAATAAAAATTTGTCATTTTACAAAAGATTTCGTTGTTTTGACATTATTTTCGTATTTTTAGCATGGGTTATTATGAGTGAAGACATACATGAATATATATAAAATTTTTTCGTCCGGTGTTCAGAATAAAAGTTAAAACTTTTTAGCATGGGTTATTATGAGTGAAGACATACATGAATATATATAAACTTTTTTCGTCCGGTGTTCAGAATAAAAGTTAAAACTTTAAGCGAAACTATTTTCCCATACATTTTGTATGAAATCCAAAAATTCTCTGGGCTTCTGGTGCATTTTAACGTGTACCGTAAATTGAAGGTGCAATAATATATATTTTTATTTGAAATTTTATTCTGAAAGTACTTTAAAACTGCGAATGTATTTCACATAGAAAAATAAAGTACCAACCACAAAATTTAGTCAATACAACCATATTAAGGAGTGATTTCTAAATATTTTCGGTAGTGCAACTAAAATTCATTTGTATTACTCGAATTTTGATGACCAAATCAATATTCAACTAATAAACCAATTAGAGTCGTAGTAACCGAATTTCAGTTGGAAAATGACAAAATGTTTCTCTGTGTGTAAAAGAAGAATCCAAATTTATGTTCGTTATTTTGCACACAATGAGCAGTTAGGAGTATTTTAAGTACATATTTTCTTAATTTTTTTGTAATGTAACGACACTCATATATCAAAAGCAGATCAAAAACACATACAAAATCCGTGGTTTGTGTGATTGATGCATAGAGTTTAGGCAATAAAGAGATTGCAATACTCTCACTTACTGAGAAAAAGTATATAACTTGTGGCTGCAAATAGGAAAATTAATAAAGGGTCCGCCAAATAACTTTTTTTTTTTTGAAAATGCTATAAAAAAAACTACTGAATATTTTCTCAAATTTCTTTTTTTATTTGAAAGTACAATCCTTCCGGTTAATAATGGAAAATAATTTCATTCAAATGGCTGCCTTGGCTGGCCATGCAGTATCCTACACGATCGGTCCAATTTTTAAGCACATTATCGATTGTGTGCAGCTGCATTTCACCAATGGCTTCACAAATATTGTCCTTTAAAGCGTCAATTGTCTTTGGCTTGTTGGCGTAACACTTATCTTTGACAGCACTCCACAAATAATAGTCCAACGGTGTCAAATCGCAACTCCGAGGTGGCCAAACGACATCAGCTCTGCGGTTGATAATGCGATCTTCAAAAACAGGGCGCAAAACATCGAGTGTAGCTTCGGCTGTGTGGCACGTAGCGCCGTCCTGTTGAAACCAAATGTTGCCAATATCCTCCTCTTCAATTTTTGTGAACAAAAATTCGTTCAACATGGCCCGATAACGATCGCCATTGACTGCAACGGCCACTCCTTGCTCGTTTCGAAGAAAAATGGCCCAATTATGCCTCTGGACCAAAATCCGCACCAAACAGTGACTCGTTTTGGGTGTATCGGCTTTTCAATGTATGCGTGCGGGTGATTTTTTTTTGGCAAAATCGGCATTTTCTGTAAGTCGATCGCAGGCCCACTTAGCGAAGCGAAAACGCATTGGATGGTCAGTTGGCTTCAACTCCTGAACCAATTGGACTTGGTATGGCGCCATACCAAGGTCTTTATGCAAAATTCGTCTCAATGATGTCTCCGAAATGTTCAATTGTTGAGAACGACGGTGAATTGATGTTGATGGCGCTTCACGCACACTTTCTGCCACAGCAGCAATATTCTCGGGTGTACGCACTGTTTTTGGCTTTTCACGGTTGGTTTATCGATGAGGATGTCAGTTTCTTTCACTTTTTTCACAAGATAACGAACATACGGAGCTGACGGTGCTTCTCTTCTTCCAAAATCCGTACGCAATTTTCGCACACATTCTGCAACATTGCCATGATTCTCAAAGTAATGTCGAAAAATTTCCTAGTGTTGTTCAAGCGTATACACAACCATATTCGTTCAGCGGAAGGATAAAACTAATTATCTGTCAAATCAGACATGAGCTAAGTGTTAAAATTCACGAAATAAGCACTAGTTGAAAAAAAACGCTAGATGGCGGGCCCTTTATATTTTTCGCGAATTTAAATTGAATTTTTTTAATGTGCGGCTGATTGTTTTCGACATATTTGTTATGATTTGAGCAAAATTTTTCTCAATTTAGCTTTGGTTTTACTTAACAACATCATGTTTCCTATTTGCCGGCAAAAGGTGTTAACAGAGGGTGAGAGCATTGCATAGCCATTGATTGATGATTGTATTACTGAGTGATTGTTGACTATATACCCGAGTAAAAAAAAAAATATATATAACGATATACTCTTTAACATAAGAGTTTATGATCATATAAAATAGCATATGTCTCAATATTTATTTATATATAATATTATTTTCAAAATGTTTTACAAAACTTTTTATTTTAATTAAATTAAAATTAACAATTTTGTCTAAAACGAAAATTTGATGTCCTAAAAAAATATAAAAAAAAATTTGAGTTGCGAGGGCGGATCAATAAGTCCGTGACTTTTTGAATGAATACCATTTTTTTTTGCAAAAAAAAAAAAAAAAATATTTTTCAACATAATCTCCTTTTAGCTCAATACAGTTAGTCCAACTTTTCTCCAACTTTTGTATCCCTTCCAAAAAATAGGATTTTTCGAGGTCCATAAAATAGGCATTTCTTGGCCATATGGAGTCGTTTATTTTAAATCTTCGTTAAATCGGTCCAATAAGTTGGCATAATATTCTCCGTTTATTGTTTTTCGATTGATGTGGAATGTCCCTCGTGCATACCAAAAAACTGTTGCCATCACCTTATTGGCCACGATTACGTTTATGGTCAATTGAGATCAAACGCGGCACCAATCTTGCAGATAGCTTTTTTAAACCCAACTGATCATTTAAAATCGAAACCACACTGCCATATGAAATGCCTATGGAATCAACAATCTCACGCACTGTAATCTTCGATCGGCCAACACCATATCGTGGGTTTTTTCGACATTTTCGGGTGTATTGCCTCAATTGGCCGTACAGAACGTTCAGCGTCATTTGTACTTGTGCGACCACAACGAAAGTCAGTAAACCACTTTTTTTACCATTGAAATCGATTGTGCAGAGTCCCCATAGTTTTTATCAAGATTTTTCTTGGTTTGATTTATGGTTTTTTTTCATGTTTGATTTATGGTTTTTTTTTAATGAGCACTCGAAATTCACTTTTTCCATTTAAAAAAAAATCCGAGAGGTTGTATGTTTTGAACAACTGTTAAACGCAAAGTAAATGACGGAACTTGCTCAAAATTTGACAGTAGTTTATTAACAGGTGGTACTTGATGGGAGCAGTGTTATATTTCTACGAGGGAAGTTCAGAAAATCACGGATTTATTGATCAGCCCTCGTATTTACAAATTTTATTCATACATTTTGTGTTTTGAACCCGATTTATGGAGGTCAAATATATGTAACTTAATACCTTTTAATATAAATGTATTTGTATTATTATATATCTATTTGTATCTAACTATATCTAATTGTATCAAATATAATATAATTAGATGTAATTATATAGGGACAAAATTTGAATAGTATTTGATAGTTTTTTATTTATTAAATTATATATATTTCAATATAATTAGATCCAAAGTAATACAATTTAATAGAACCATTTTGGGGTCAAATTATATCCTCTTACATTTGCGGAAAATATCTCATCATATATAATTTTATATAAACTATTTCACTTGGGTAGAGTTAGTATATGTAGTAGCAAATTCAACCAACAGTTGTACAAAAAATAATGAAAAGAAAAACTTAAACAAACATTGGTCGTCATACACTCCATTAGAACTTTATATACATCACGGTTTAATTTAAAGGTTTGCTGCATGTAACAGCATTTTTATTCGGCAAATTTCATTACATTTATTTTGAGAATAACAACATTTTGCAATTTTGTTAATGACATCAGATTAGTTTCGACATTCCAATTCGTTGTTAAACGAAGAGTTAGACTGTGTTAACAGAATTTTTGATGTTATGACAATAAAAAATCTGTTCGCAACACGTCAGTGACAATGAACCCACCGTATTTAAGTCACAATCGAAAAATTTGGTTCTCAACAATGTTGGCTGTCAGCAGGAATCTGGTTTCTGAATAAAATTATGTTATAAGCCAACTAATTTTTTTTTTTTTATTATTAATTGTTTCAGTGAATGACAAAATTTAAAATGAAATTTCCATAAATTGTTTTCTGTTTCCATAGATATAGAAGTTAAGTATGTTTGTACCATACCCAGCAAACAATCCGGTCCGTTTATGTGCCGTTTTCGGTACAGCATATACGGATCCGAAGTCCGTTTCCGTACCGTTTTCCGGATCAGTATACGGACCGGAAAACGGAATAAAAGGAACATCGAATACGGATTCGAAACAGTATAAAGCACGTTAAAACGGACCGTTTTCGTACCGTCATGCTGTATATAAAACGGAGTGTACGAATTGAGTGTACGTTCAAAACGTACCGTAAACTGTCCGTCATTTATTTTAAAAACGGATTGGACTCCGTTTTTAATATACCGTATACGGTCCGAATATGGTCCGTATTCATACCGTTTTTTTTTAAATGGTCCATTTTTATTTTTTTTTTATTTATTTTATCTAAATGATTTCTTCTTTTTTAATTTTAAACAAAAGTTTGGTTTTATTTTTAAATTTTTTCATTTATAAAGATAGTAACAAAATTGGATTAACAATTACATTATTAAAAAACAATATGAAACCACATAAAAATTCAATAAAAGGATGTGGTTTTAACATTTTAACATTTTGATTTTTTTTTTTTTTATTTTATCTCTGGTGTTGTTTAACATCTTCATCATTAAAATTTTCATGAGATCTGCATCTCTATATTTAATTGCAAAAACATATTAAGTACAAGTATATGTTAAAAAAGTGGTACATTTAAAAATAACCAAAAAAATTACCACTAAAAATCTTAAATACGTGTTCAGCCATTTTTTATTTTATGCAGACGTTCTCGAGTTATGGAGTGAAAATCAAAATGTACACTCTTTTTATATATATAGATATAGATAAAAATGACTAATGTTCAGAAAAATCACCACATCTGGACTAAACGGAAATATTTTCAAACAATTTGTTTTTTATAAACCATCCTCATTGCATGTTCTACAAAACGCATTCAGCCATTTTTTATTTTATGCAGCCGTTCTCGAGTTATGGAGTGACAATCAAAATGTACCATTATTTTTATATATCTAGATATATAGATAGATGAAAATTACTAATGTTCAGAAAAATCATCACATCTGGACCAAACGAAAATATTTAAAATTTTTTTTTTTAAAAACCATCCTTATTGCATGTTCTACAAAACGTTTTCAGCAGTTTTTTATTTTATGCAGCCGTTCTCGAGTTATGGAGTGACAATCAAAATGTACACTTCTTCTTATATATATAGATGAAAATGACTAATGTTCAGAAAAATCACCACATCTTGGACCAAACGAAAATATTTTAAACAATTTTTTTTTTAAAACCATCCTCATTGCATGTTCTACAAAACGTATTCAGCCATTTTTTTTATTTTATGCAGCCGTTCTCGAGTTATGGAGTGACAATCAAAATGTACACTTCTTTTTATATATATGGATAGATATATATAGATTTTATTAATATTTAATTTTATTAATAAATAAAATTGTTTTATTTTTTTTTAAACAAAACACACTCCGGTAATACCGGAAGAAAAACGATAACGGTTGTAACGGAGTTTTAACTGATGAAAATCGGTGTAGTCCGGTTAAACGGCACCGAAATGGATACAGCAAAACGGAGTTAAAACGGATAATTTTCGAAAATTTGAGTAATCCAAATTTACTGTACGTTAATGGTCCGTTTTCGTACAAGCTTCGACGGATACGTCAATTCCGGTCCGTTTTCGTACCGTCAATGCCGGATTCATGAATCCGTTTGTAACGGACAGTCCGTAAAGTTGTTTCTTGGGTAGTCATTAAACAGAAAAAATTTTGAGTAAAAAATTACACAATTTTCAAAAAATACTATAACATTGTCAAGCAGTTTAATATTTTTTCGATTTTCAGTCCCTTAAGCAATTGAAATATAACGGCTTGATAATATTTTAATATAATTTTAATTGAAATACTAAATGATCATGGTTAAAACAGGATTTTATTTCCAAAGCAAACTTCTAAAATGAGATTGTTTTAATAAACATCGCAAATAACAGTCCTTATAATTTATCTATAATACATGCAATGGTTCAAAAAAGTTTACTGTCAAACTAAATGGAAAAACAATTTATTTTCGTTATATTTTTCAAGTGGTTTTAATAATACTTTTATTTTTATTTTATTTCGTACTAATAGAGGCGTTCACTTTTTATGCACAGATAACATTTTTTTGTTGGTCTGACATATTTGTTGTTCTTTCATTTCTTTGTCAAGTGCAATTGATTTGTTTTCAATTTTGAGTGTTACTGCAATATTAAAAAAAATTGGAGTTTCCAAAGAAAAGAGTAAATAAAAATTAAAACCATGTTTAACAGAGGTTCGCACAAACTTTTGCTTCACGGACCCCTTGAGACGCCTCTACTGGTTCACGGACCCCCACTATTTTTTTCATGTATTAAAAAAGTGTAAAAATATCAAAACAAACAGAAATTGGAACCAAATTAAAATGAACTCCGAGCGATCAGAAAAATTAATTCGTTAGAATCGGAATTTGTATTTACTGGAGTCAAATTTTTGTATGATATTTTTATTGTCCACAAACTTTTAAAATTTTTTTTAAATATAGTGAAATTATTTCATTTGATTTTATAAATATACAGTTTTCTATACAATACATTTCAGAAAGGATTTCTGTGCTCTGTTGGAAATTTATTAAAATACAAAGAAATTTTAGTATTAAGTATGGACTTTAAATAAAAACAGTATGCTCATAAAAAAACCTGTAAAAATAGCAGAAGAAGCTACTAAAAATTAGTAAAAAAAAATTACAATGCAGAAAAAATTTCTGAAATTAGTAGAAATGAAACTGTTAAATTTACAAAATAATAGTTATACTCCAGTTGAATTTTAGTTAATTGAAAAAAGAAATTTTGCTAAATAAAAAGCTTTTGCTAAATATTTGTAGTCAAAAATAGCAAATAAAAACTGTAATACGAGGGCGGATCAATAAGTTTGTGACTTTTCGAACTTCCCTCGTAGTTACATGAAATGCAACACTGCCCCCATCAAGTACCACCGGTCAATAGACTACTGCCAAATTTTGAGCAAGTTGCGTCATTTACTTTGCGTTTAACAGTTGTTCAAAACCTCGTGGATTTTTTTAAAGATGGAAAAAAGTGAAATTCGAGTGCTCATTAAAATTTATCTTTTGCGAGAAAAAACCGCCAATCAAACCAAGGAAAAGCTTGATAAATACTATGCACCATCGACTTCAATGGCAAAAAAGTGGTTTACTGACTTTTGTTATGGTTGCACAAGTACAAATGACGCTGAACGTTCTGGACGTCCAATTGAGGTCAATGCACCCGAAAATGTCGAAAAAATCCACGATATATTATTGGCCGATCGAAGAGTGAGATTGTTGAAGCCATAGGCATTTCATATGGCAGTGTGGTTTCGATTTTAAATGATCAGTTGGGTTTAAGATAGCTGTCTGCAAGATTGGTGCAGTGTTTGCTCTCAATTGACCATAAAAGTAATCGTTTGACAACTTCAAAGGATTATTTGGAGCTGTTTAACAGCAATTCGAATGAGTTTTTGCTGCGTTTTGTAACTGTGGATGAAACATGGATTCATTGCAACACTCCGGAGACCAATCCACAGTCTAAACAATGGGTTTCTCCGTGTGAACCGGCTCCGAAGAAGGCCAAGGTAAGTTTGTCGGCCAATATGGTGATGGCAACAGTTTTTTGGGATGCACGCGGCATAATCCACATCGATTACCTTCAAAAGGGAAAAACAATAAACGGAGAATATTATGCCAACTTACTGGACCGATTTAACGATAAAAAAAGTTCTTTTTCATCAAGATAATGCACCTGTGCACACGTGGCAAAATGAATTTGGCGACGAATTGGTACCTCATCCGTCATATTCTCCGGATTAAGCCCCCAGTGACTATTTCCTATCTCGAAACCTAAAAAATGGCTCGATGGAAAGAGATTAAGCTCCAACGATAAAATTATTGATCAAACAAATGTCTATTTTATTGACCTCGAAAAATCCTATTTTTTGGAAGGGATACAAAATTTGAAGAAACGTTGGACTAAGTGTATTGAGCTAAAAGGAGAGTATGTTGAAAAATAAATTTGCAAAAAAAAAATGTGTTTCATTCAAAAAGTCACGGACTTTAGTATATTTTTGAATTAAATTAAGTAAACGGTTTGCTTAAATTTAGTAAAAACATCTTAAAATCTAGTTAATTTTTCTTAAATTTTAAGTCGCTAGATTAGATTAGATCAGAAGGCACTATGCACCGCGACCAATGTAGGTCTTTTGTGCTGCCTAAGATTACCTACAGATTCAAGCTACCTATAAAGCCAATTATCCTATTAGGCAAAATGTTCGCGATGTTGGAAGGCGAAATGAAGTTAAGTACGACGCCAGCGTCCTCAAACCCCCCCTTTCAAGCGACAAGAGTTGCCTCGACCCCCCTACTGGAAAAAGAGATCAATCTTTTAGCCTGGCGCTGACCAGGAGAGTTTTCCCAGTTACCAGAGAATTCAGACTCTCTCCATGCCCTGAGCCTTTCCCTAACATACCCCGCAGGTATTCCACAGAATGGTTCAGGACCAATAAAGGGCTTTCGGGCCCCGCGGTTGGCAAGACAATCTGCCCTCTCGTTGCCCTCATGCCCCTCATGACCAGGAATCCACCCCAAGGTTAGAGAGTTGCCTCTACCGAGCCTATTGAAAGTCTGAATGCATTCCATGACCAACCCGGACGACACCTTATAGGCCATTAAGGCCCTCAGTGCAGCCTGACTGTCAGAAAGAATGTAGATGCGAGATCTGCGAGTTCCCCTTCGCAGGCATTCCAATGCACAGACACAGATGGCCCAAATCTCCGTCTGAAAAATGAACGGATATTTACCCATAGGTAAGGCACGCTGGAAGCCTGGTCCGAAGACGCCCGCACCCGTGTTCCCATTCGACTGCTTAGAGCCATCAGTGAACCACACCTGAGAACCATCTTCCGGTTCCCAGGATTGATTGGTCCACATGTCTCTGTCAAACAATAACACATCAAAATATCTATCAAAGATCCACTCCGGTGACACTTTGTCCGCAACCTTAGAAATTGGGTCATCTATTAGGATTCGCGCGATCCTCATGTGACCCCTTAGGTCGCCTCCCCTCATGCCACCGAATTCACTTTAAGTCGCTTAAACTTGAGCTAATGCAATTTTAAGTCGCTTAAACTTGAGCTTGTCCATAATTAATACTCATTCTAAGTAGGTATACTTAAAACAAACAACAACAAAATTGTTGCTTGGCTGTTTAATTTTTTTTATATTATTGAAAATGAAAATTATTCAAGTTCGAAGCCATACTCCTAACAAATAATCTATAGAGTTTTTCTTGTTTTCAAATTTATTATTTGACTCTTGCAAGAATGTGTTGATATATTGTTATTAATTCGTAATTCTCAAAAGGTATGTACTTTCAAAAGCATAAATGTTTAGGTTTGGTACCTATCAGTCAAGTAATAAATATCATATATCTCTTAAGTTAGCATTAGCGAAAATAATTAAACGATTATTTTTATTTTTATTTTTAGTACGAACGTTTTAAATGTGAAATTTATTCCTTAACTTTTAATTGACAAAACTAAAAAAATGTATAGGTTAAAAATTTTAATCTTCTTAAATAACATTTTTAAGAACTTATTATACATAATTTTAAGAAGTTAAAATTCGTAAACTAAATTTAAGTAAGGTACTTTTTTAATTTTAGTTTTTTCATACAATTTTAGATTTCCTAACTCTTAGATTAATGACTTCTTAAAATTTAAGATTTTTTACTAAAAAGAAATACATTTTCTAATATTTTTTAAGAATATTAACCTGACTCAAGAAAAGAAAATTAAAGAAAAAGCCTTATTAGTTTTGAGTTTATGAAAAATTAATATGAACTAAAGTCTAATAAATTTGCATTATTCGTAAGCAATTTTATTTGCTTTAAGGACAATTATTAAAACTAAATATAATTAAGGCGTGAACTTAATTTTTGTGTTCATACGTTTTTTTTGAGTGAATGCATAAGGCCGCCAAAAAACGTTGTTTAGATCGTTAAAGTTTTTTTTTTTAGCAAAATAACTTTTTTTTAAAAGCTGTTATATTATATTGATGGAAACATTTCGTCAAGCTTTAATTGATGTTAAGCACCAATTTCGTTAAATTTCGGCAGGTTTAATAAGCGACATATCGCCAAAAACTTCTAAATTGCCCATAAAAAGTTATGTTTTTAAATAATTATTTTTGCAACTCTGAATACCAATTTTCTGCTATTGTTTTATTTCCGATTGTAAACAAGATGTAAAATTATGTTAGAGTTTATTAACTAACCGCCAAAATTTCGGTATCGATTAAAAACATAGCCATTAAAAAGGGCTGCCTTGAAAATGGAATATTTTGTCCATAATGAGTTAAACTCAATTTTTACTTAACAGTACTACAGGTGGTATGAGTTATAATTTATGCTATTAAATAACAAGTATACGCCATAGTATTCTGTGTTTTGTTTACGTATGAGTATAATTAACTTAATATTGCTCATACAACCCGTGCACATGTTCAATACAGTTCGTACTAAAGACGTGCATTAGTAGAACTGTAGGTATTGACAAAACAAATATAACACACACATACATACAATTTATTAATGGTGCAAACAAAAGAGTGAGAGTATAACTTATTGTATGGTTTTGCTTATACACACACACACTCACTCACTCAACCCAAAACACCAATAACAGATATTTCTTGTATTGCATGGAATATTTGTATGTATGCATCTGTTTTATGTTCTCAACTAACTCTAGTACGATACTATAAGTATTTTTAAGAAACTGTTGATATTACATGTATTTTCCAAATAATTTTAGTGAATTTTGTATCTAAAAATGATCTAAAGTGAAATTAAATAAAAAATTGTATCTAATATACACAAAAACTCTAAAATTAAAAAAAAATCTTCAACATTGCAAAAAATCGGCAAAATTAAAAGAAAAAAACTTCAAAAAAGAAAAAGATCGATAAAATTTAAATTTTAAAATAATCGCCAAAATTTAAAAAAAATCTCAAAAATTGAATAAATTTAAAAAAAAAAGAAATGTCGCTAAAATTTAAAAAAAATCACCAAAATTTAAGAAAATTGTCTTCAGCTTCTACTAAACATGATAAAAATTAATTTAAACTTTTACATTTCTGCAACATGTTTTAATTTGATCGGTTCGAGTAATTTAAAAACAAAGACTCTATAGATGATTTTTTAGGACAATATCCTAAAAAAGAAATACTGAGTATAGCCGCGAACTTGAATAATTTTCATTTTCATTGCACAATTAAAGGTCGAAAAAACTTAATTTTTATTTTTAATAAAAATTATATTAAACTTGAAAAGCATTTTATTTTTAATATTTTAAAGCAATTTTAATTAAATTTTAAAGATTATTTAAATTGTTTAATATATTCTGTGCATAGGTCTTGCACAACTAGCAAACAATTTTAATACTTAATTTTAGTTGCAATATTTGCAAATATGCAAAACTGTTTCTTTGGCTCTGTGCAATAACTCCCAGGTGAAAAAAGTCCAAAAAAAAAAAAAATTAAATAAGTCCCAAAAATTTTTCATACAAATTTGGGAGTAATTTCAAATGAAATAATACCCAGTTCTTTTGCAGTTTTTTCATTTTTTAGAAGTTATTTCATTTTTGTTATTAGGGGTTATTTCATAATGCAGTAATTCCGAAATGAAATAAGTCCCAACAGAACTTAGCGTGGGACATAGCGCCCACAAAAATTATATGTAAATTTTTGTTGTAAAAATTTTCTTGTTTTTGGGCATTGCGATTGTTTTGGGCGAAATAATATTTTTTGTTGGGCGCTATGACGGTTTTTTGTTTGTCCAAAATAAATTTGGGCACTATGACGGTAAAAAAAGAAGCTATTGCCCAAAATCAGAATTTATTTTTTTTAAATGTCATAAGACCTTAAATCTCAGGGCTGATTCATGAAATCAAACAAAAGAGTCTTAAGGAAACTTAAAAAAATTGCTTCAATTTTATTTTTTGTGTCGCTCGCAAAAAAACTTTATTTTGCGTAGCCGCCTGGCGCGTTCTACGGAGGAAAAAAGACACAGAAAAACTTGTTTTTACAAATCCAATGTCGAATCCGTTGAAATCTTATTTTTAAGACAATAAGTAATATAATTTGTCATTTAAACAGCTAATTGATTGCTTTTTATCTTAAATAAAAGAGTAGAGCATTGGCCTTCTTTTTATTTAACGTTTAGATACTAATATATACGTAAAATGTTTAATGAAATAGACTTTTAAAAAAATAATCATTAAAAAACAATAAATGTTGGTGTGGGTTGGTATTTTGGGACATAAAAAGTTATAACAGGTCAAATAAATGTTACTTGATGTCTTAAAAATATAAGATATCAACGGATTCGACATCTGAACTGAAAAACAAGTTCTTCTGGGTGGCGGCCTTCGGCCGCTATTGGAGGTTTTTTCCTCCGTAGAACGCGGCAGGCGGCTTCGCGAAATAAAGTTTTTTCTGCGTGCGACACAAAAGACATTATGTCTTATGACATTTAAAAAAAAAAATATATTATTATTTTGGGCAAAAACTTTTTTTCATAGCGCCCAAAAAAAAAAGTTTTTTCAAAATAAAATGCCATAGCACCAAAAAAAAGGTTTGAATTTTCTATCATTGATTTGGACGTTAAAACATATTAATATCCACAATTTTGGGGGATATGCGGAATTGTGGCAATATGTTTTTTGGTTTTTGGACAATACGACTTTGGGGAATATAACGGTACGCCCTTACTTCATTTGTGTTGCATGTACTATTTTTGGGAGTTATTTAATTTTTATTCTTTGGAAATTATTTCATGATGAAATAAAAACCAAAACCTAGGATTTGTTTCATTTTTGTTTTGGAAATTATTTAATTTTTTTAGAATTTATTTCACTTTTTCGAGACGGGACTTATTTAATTTTTTTTAGAATTTATTTCATTGGGAGCTTTTGCACTGGGACTTTTTGCACCTGGGACTTATTGCATCGAGCCTGTTTCTCTTAATTTCGATTTGCATAAAAAAAAAATTATATTTTTTTACTACAACCTAAGAAAAATGCAATAAATTTATGCATTTAAAGCAAAATAAGCACAAATATGCAATAAATATATGCATTTAAAGCAAAATATGAAAAAATATGCTTTTATAGCAAAGTATGCAGAACAATTCAATGTGGAAAATTGTGAAGTCTGAAAAAATTGAAACTAGTATTTTTTGGTGACAACAATAACAAATGTTTTGGAACAGGGATCGATTTTAACGTTCGTAAGATCCATTGTTGTATGTTGACCCATAGCTCCGTGGACTTAACTATGTCATCTGTGTATACGGATGGTATCGTTATTGATGATTCAGATACTAATGATGTTCTGGGCATGAGAATACAGTGTGAAGTAAGTTGGACAGAACACATCATTTAAGTGTCGAAAGAAGCTTTAAAGTGTCTTGGTTTTCTAAATCGGTGTAAGAAATACTTCAATCCATCCGATCTCCTTCCTATATACAGTAGTGGTCAAAACATTTGGAACTGAGATAGCATTTGTTGTTTTCATTGATTTTTTTTCTTCAAATCACACTTAGTTACTAAAATTTATTTTTTACATATTCTTCATACATTGTTTTATGTTAAACAAATAAAAAAATTAATTCCGTTAAATTAAAACAACAAACAAATTAATAATAATAGATGTATTCAAAATGCAGATGTTCAAAACATTTGCAACTCTCATTAATCTTACTCTTAACGAAACTATTTATACTAACAAATGCTAGGATATCACGGTAATCGCATTCCTTTTTAATATGAGATTCTGGCCGTTACATTTTTTAAACAAATTTATTATAATTATTGTTCTTTAATAGTTGTTATAAGATGTTGGAAGCATAAACATCGTAAGAATAATTTTCGTAAAAAATGGCAGGAAATAAATATAATTCTGATTTTAAATCAAAAGTTTTAAATGATTTTCAAAATGGACTTTCCCAAAAAGAAATTTCTATAAATTTACTCCGTTCCAAAATCAGCGATTTGCCGCATTGTTAATAGTGGTGACATCCACCCAACTCATAAAGGTGGAAGACCCCGTATTACAACTGTAAGAGAAGATCGGAAAATCAAGATTTTTTTTACGAAATATCCCAAAGCAGTTCCCAGAGAAGCTAGAACTGAACTTTTAATAGATGCCAGTCTTCCCACCATTAAAAGAAGAGCCCGAGAATATGGTTTTAGAAGTTATAGATGTATAAAAAAACCGTTTGTGTCGGAAAAAAAACCGAAAAGCTCGGCTTGAGTTTGCATGCACCCATTTGAACTGAACTCAACAGCAATGGAAAAATGTATTGTGGTCAGATGAGTCTAAATTCAACCTCCGGGGATCAGATGGAAGAGCCAATGTTCGAAGACCACGAGGCGAAAAGTTTAATGCCAGATACACAACCGCCACAGTGAAGCACGAAGGTGGAAACATTATGGTGTGGGGGTGTTTTTCAGGAAATGGAATTGTCCCAATTCACCGCATTACTAGCACAATGACGGCCACAATTTATAGAGATCTTTTGAGTTCAGTTATGCTTCCGTATGCTGAATGGGAAATGCCACTCTCATGGACCTTCTAGCACGACAACGACCCAAAACACACGGCGGGGGTTGTAAAAGTTTGGCTGCAGGAAAATGAAATTAATATCATGTCGTGGCCGGCTCAATCTCCCGATCTCAACCCGATTGAGAACATGTGGATGATTGTAAAACGGAATATCGGCAATAAAGTATTCCGAAATGGTGATGAACTTTTCGTCGAGTTGGAGAAGCAGTGGTATGAAATTTCTGACGGTTATATTAAAAAGCTCATTGCCTAAGAGGTGTTCAGAAGTTATAAAAAATAATGACTACGCTACAAAATACTTAGCGTTAAAACCATTGTTTGTATTTCCTGTTAATTACTTTAAGAGTTGCAAATGTTTTGAACACTGCACTATCGACTTATTTTGTTAAAATTACTTTTTTTTATTTTTGAGAAGTTACGAATAATTTTTTTGTGTTTGTAAAATAATATGCTATATCTGAATTTAATAAAAAAAAAAACAAAAACTTATACCACAAATCTTTTTGATCAAAAAAATTATAATTACCTAAACCATGATTTCAGTTGCTAATGTTTTGAACACCACTGTATATCACCTACATCCGGCCGGAGATGGAATATAACTCCCATATATGTGCAGATGCTTCAAAGTCTATTTTGGGGCTTCTGGATCGTGTGCAATAGAAGGCATTGATGGTTATCAGCGACAGTAGGTTTTCAAACTATATCGACTCGTTGGAGCATCGTCGGAATATGGGTTGTGTGACTTTGTTCTATAGATATTACCATGGGAAGTGTTCTGCTGAGATAAGTCTACTCATTCCGAGGGACCGGGTCTCTATTCGTTCTACCAGCTTGTCAAGTAGATCTTTTCCGTTTGTTGTCTATAGCCCGGCAAATCGCGCAACGCACTACAGAGAAAATTCGTTTTTCAGTCGTACTACCCGTATGTGGAATCGTCTCCCTGCGGAGGTCTTCCATGCAACTTACAATGTCTTTCCTCCTCCCCACAACCTATTTTCCTGATATCAACACAATGCAATGCATTAGTAGGCATCCCGTAAGTATTGGTTCAACGTAAAAAAAAAAAAAATATTTTGGATGGTTTTGCTAATACAAATGGGCACACCTATACACCTATCATCATTTAAGCCCATCGTAAATGACAACAAATTGTTGATTATATTAAAAAAAAAAAATGCTAATATCTCAAAAGGACAATTCCAATGCTACAAATTAGTTAAAAAAGATGCTGATCCGAATCAATTGAAAAAAATTTCTTTTAAAATTCGAATTGATGCTGATTTTTATGGAGACATTTTGAAGTCATCTTTAGGGCCATCTAATATTAGATGTCATCCGTTCTAGTTTTTGGACATGGAAGCCAGTAAAAGTTCATAGAGCTAATTATGATTGTAATTATGTGACTACATGTTTGAACTTTGGAATAGTTTTTCTACGATCTCGAACGAAAACCTAGGCGAACGCAAGCTAGTCACTCGATTTCGAATCAATTTGGGTTTCTCTATTTCGAAAGCTATCGTTCGCCTATGCTTACGTGTGTCAATTTTTGTGTTTTACGTATTTACAAATCATAGTGCTGCCAGACCGGATATTTTAAACTTCTATTACAATTTCCTTTAAAAATACCAAAAACACTACTAAATTGTTTGAAGATAAATACAACACTACGTAACAGCGATCAGCTGTATATGACAAATAAATAAATAAAACAAATAAATAAAACAAAAGAAAAATTTATAAATCAAAAGAAGAAAATCAAAAAAGTACACCAACGTTTTCAGCTGTTCCATTGTGGAATTCATTAAGCTGAAATTTAAAGTTCTTAAAAAAATACAAATATTCATGTTATTTTATTCTTACCTTTTGTTATGCATTCTTTTTTTTAAAATATTTATAATTTTTTTTATTATATCATTCATTCCAGCAAAGAACATTGAAAAATGAGGATTTTTTTTAGGTTCTCCGATTTTTTTATATTTTGTACATTAATACTCTATAGTCCCACTTGAACATAGCCTATTTCAGGTGCCAGACCGGATATTTTAAACCTTTCCTTTAAAAGTACCAAAAATACTACTAAATTGCTTGAAGATAAATACAACATTACTCAACAGTGATCAGCTGTATATGACAAATAAATAAATAAAACCTATAAATAAAACAAAAGAAAAATAAATAAATCAAAAAAAGAAAATCAAAAAAGTACACCAGCGTTTTCAGCTGTTCCATTGTGGATTTCTTTACGAATATTCGTGTTATTTTATTCTTACCTTTTGTTATCCATTCTTTTTTTTACAGATATTTATAATTTTTTTATTATATCATTCATTCCAGCAAAGAACACTAAAAAATGAGGATTTTTCTTTTTGAGATTCTCCGATTTTTTTTATATTTTGTACATCTCGAAATTTGTTAAAAACGCGGTTTTATGCACGTTTTTAATTTTCATAAATTTGATAAAAATGCTAAAAGTTCTTCACTTTGAAGTGCCATAACTTTTTAATTGTATATCGCATGTTATTAATTTAAACGATATTTGGAATATGCACTTGTCTACTTTATAACTGGAGGTTTTTAAACAAAATTATTGTTAAAAAAGTGCATACGAAATGCAAATGCAGTTTTCTAATGTATTTTTCAAAACTTTCTCCCCCTACGATTTTCAAAAAAAAAAAAAAATACGGTTTACTAAAATATGGAATCTTACCTAAATATACAAATACTGATTTTTATGGAACAAACATATCTTCTATTTGTAATGATTTTTTTAAACAAAGTTTATTTTTTTATTCTAAAATATGGAAATATTTTTATACATTTTTGTATCGTTTTTTACAATATTTTTTCACCTAGTTAAATTTTCGATATGATGTCAAAAAAGTTATTTTTGGATTCAAAAATAAAAATATAACGTACTTAGATTATTTTACGTACAGCAACCCAGTCAAAACTTATATTCCCAATTACTATTTAAAAGATTTGTTACTCATATTTTTTTAAGTGCCAATAAGTATACTAGTAAGAATAAAGAATAAATTACAAGTTTTATTTGAATCGTTTTTCTGATTTTTATTCTTTCAATATTTTTTTAAATAAATGAATATTTATATAAATATAGGTTAATAGTGAATTTTTATTGTTGATCTATATAAATTGTATGTGAGTTGTTGGTTAGTTCGGTTAAAGATCATGAATATTTTTCCATATTAACAGAAAAATTATAATTTTATTTGTGATAATTTACTTTAATTAACAGAAAAAACAATTAGAAAAAAGTTATTTGACACCTGCATGAATGGAGTTAACTTTCTAGCCCGCAACGGCCTTCATCAACATTCTTCGTGCCTTAAAGTGTTAAATTGTAAACATCATCTATTTAACTCAACTAGTTTGGTTAAAAATGTGCCGTAACTTAGTTTTTGAGTATGACGAAATTTACTGCGAACTTATTTTCTATAAAGCTATGTTTAGTTGTTAATTATTACCACAGTTGCCAGTTCAACTAATTAAGTTGAAATTTGACTGGCAGTTATTTTCAAATGTCATCATATTCTATCCTTTACATTGTAAGTGAAGGAAAATCAAACATTGAAGATTTTATTCGTTTTTCAACATATGTCGAGCATATATATTAAGCGAATTTTTGCACTGTACCTTGTTTTTTCTGTTAATTAAAGTAAATTATCACAAATAAAATTATAATTTTTCTGTTAATATGGAAAAATATAGGTCTTCAAAGAAGTTAGGTCGTATTTTAAATTTATCACAAAAAATATGAAATACAAGAATGTATAAAAATATTTCCATTTTATAGAATAAAAAAAAATACTTTTTTTTAAAAAAATCATTAAAAATAAAAGTTATGTTTGTTTTATAAAAATCAGTATTTGTATATTTAGCTAATATTCCATATTTTAGTAATCATTTTGTTTAAAAAATCCAGTTATAAAGTAGACAAGTGCATCTTCCAAGTATCGTTTAAATTAATAACATGCGATATACAATTAAAAAGTTGTGGCACTTCAAAGCGAAGTGCTTTTAACATTTTTTTGATATTTATGAGAACTAAAATCACGAGTTTTTACAAATTTGGAGATCTGAAAAGGGAAATGTACAAATGGGACCATAGAGTATTCATGTACAAAAAATAAACAAAATCAGAGGAACCGTGTTCAGATTTTTTGCGTTTTCTAATGGAATGAATGATATATTTTTTTGAAAATATTTTGTTACTCGAAATCAAAAAAGCAAGTGACTGGTTATGACATTTACGTTCGCACTGTTGACAACTCGTTCGAAATAGAGAAACCAAATTTTGTATGAAAACTGTTACGTTTTCATTCGACTTGTACTTCAAGTCATCGTTCGCATAGAAATGTAGTTAGAGAAACCCAAATCAGTTTTCTTTCGCTTAGAAAGCGAAAGAAAGCATTCTTTCGAATCGAGAAACAGGGCATATATTTTTTCTGTATTTTGAATTTAAACAATTTGTACTTGATAATTTAATTAATTGTACAATTATTTATGTAAACAAATATGTTAATCATTGTCTGTAAGATGTTAATCAGTAGACTGACGCTAACGAATCGATGCCATTTTAAAGAAATTTCTTTGATTCGAAAAGATGTTTTATTTATCCCGTTTTCAGACTTAAAGAATTCGTGCATTCGCATGAACTTTCGGTCCCTGGTTATTGCTCAGGCACCATTCGTTCTTAAATTTGAATTGAATAACCTATTTATCACATAAAACTATATTAAAGTTTTGCTGACTCTGAATTTAAAGTATTTGCAAAATTTAAAACACTTAAAAAAAAAGGTTACATATTTCCAATAAAATTGAGTTCTTTCAATTCATTACTTCTTTACTAAACACTTAAAAAAACAAAAAGGAAATTTGTTAACTTGGATAACAAAACATTATGCCAATAGTTCTTCTGGCTTATTATTTAAAGTGTATAGGAATTTATACCACCCCCACACCACAACGCCTCCACCCCCTCGTACTTAAACAAAAATGCCATAAAGCATTACAAAAGCCAATACATTGTACCTCATAAAAACAGCAGCATACTTTCTTTAATACAGTTTTATGCTAATCAATGAAATACAAACAAATTTACTCGTTCTACTTTGACAGCTTCCTAAACCCAAGGATTAGAAACAAACCAAACAAAACAGGCAGACAGACATTCTTGCAGACATACCATTACTCAAATAAAGGTACATTCCATTAAAGAATTGAACAGAAAGGAAGAAAAAACTGACGGATGTAAAATAATACGTAACAACATTTATTTTGCGTACACTGATAAAATTTTCCTTCATGGTATTAATGAATAGCTTTCATTAAAAAGGATTCACTGATTTAATGAAAAGTTATTAAAAATTATCTTAAGTCGACATAAGTGATTTTGTAAAAAGTCATCAGATAAGCAATGAACGCCAGTTTAAGCTTTCCGGCTCTTGTGCACAACAATTATTTAATTTATTTTTAATTTTTTAATCGTTTATTAAATAGTTGGCATGAGGAAGGTAATTTAGAAATCTTTAAATGGTTAAATTATTTCAATAAAAATTATTTATAGCATCTATGACAGACATCTCAAATTGTATAAACCAATGATTAGACTAATGATAATTTCTGTGATTGAAAATTTTAAATATCAATGAAAATATTTCGTACAAGCTCTTATTTTTTTTTATATAAAACTCATGAAACTTTCATGACAATTATGAATAAATCAAATTTCATTAATGAAGCCCCTTATTAAAATTAATTATCTGAAACACGTTTCATTGATTCAATGAAACATTTCTTTAAGGACTTTTTTATGAAATAATACATTGTTTTAACGAAGGAATTCATTAATACTATGCATAACATTCTGTGCAGTAATAATACACTACACAGTACACTCACAAAATATAAGTTAGTAGAAATTGCTGAAATTGTATTTTCAGCTAAAATTTTAGTTATACTTATTCAGCACTTAACTGTTCTGAACTAATATTTTACTAATTTATGTTGCTAAAAAAAATTGTGCTGATAAGCACATTAATTGTGTGAACGACAACCCGACTGAAAGATATACGCATAATCAAGTTGATGTCGCTGCATGTCAAGATGTGGTGGAGACGAGGAAAATTAGACTAAAAAGTACAACTCTTGCAAGACATACAAAAAATCAACCATGGAAGATGTTTGTATCTGTTTTTCATACAAATGGACTCTTAACAATAATAATACATATCGCTCATTTACTGCAGGACTGACATAACTCAAAAAACACGATTTTGCAGAAAACGAGTTTAAAGTTTTCAATCGATATCTGCCTCGCTCGACCCTTTCTCTATTTATTTGGACACGTTTTTTATAAATAGGTGGTTTTAGTGTATTTTTCTCTTAGTTGTGTGCGAATTCGCTAATTATCGAGAGACCCGTGAGTAGCACAGTTTCTCTATGAAGTATATACTTTTTGCACCCACTTTGAAGAAGAAATAAAATATATTATAGTCTATCTCGAAAAGTATACATGATATTAATATGAAATTTTTACACAATATAAAGCATGATATAGCTAATAAATCTGCATCATTAATTTAAAAATCGCATTTTTTACTTATGAAAAAACTTTAATTTTGTGTTGTCACCGGCTTGTCAAAGTAATTCTTAATTAATTAAATTAAAGATAAAATAAAATATTTAAATTTAATAAACATTAAATGTGTATTTGTAAACTAAATATTTAAGGTGATTATTAATGTAGTGTGGTGAAATTGTAAACAAACATACGTCCAGGTAGACAGATTATAGCGAAAGACAAGTAATTTTTTATGTAAAAAAGGGTTGTATATTTAGACAACCATTGATGTAAGTAGTTAAAAGATAATTTTGTTTATGTTGTATATAATTATTTCTATATATTTTCAAATATTAAATTAATTCATGTCGTCAATGTGGGAATAGGAACATTTTTATATTTTGTAACGCATTGTAAATTATTTTTAGAAGTATCACAAAAGTTTTTCAGATTTTCAGCAAATAAATTATGTATACTTTTTCTACAAATTTGGGTTTTTTTCAGTCTACTAATTTTCAGCATAAATTTTATTAACTTTTAGCAAGGATTTTTTAATTTTTAATCAACTATGTGATAGCAAAACTTTAGTTGAATCTACTAATTTTGTTGCTGAAAATCAGCGAGCTAAAAACCAGCAAGATTTTGCTGAAATAGCAATTTTTTTGCAAGCACCCTCCTGACTAAAATTTTGCTGACTCAGCAAATTTTTTTGTCGTCTTTACAAACTTTTTTTTTGAGTGTAGTAGTAGGTACTCGTACCATCCACACATACTTTCAATTGTATTACTATTGTATTGTTTAGTATTTGAATTGAAAATTTCCTTTGTCATTTTTTTATACTTGCCACAGTTGGATGTTTTTTCATTTATGTATTATTAGAATGAGAAAGTTTTACATTTAACAATAAATATTTTTGTGGTGGCCTCTGAAGCATAAAACAGCCTTAAAACAGATTGTTACAGGCAATATATTATAAAATAAATTTATCGTAATAATTTGGATATGGTTGTTTGTGTGTTCGAAATTAAATTGAAATTTCGAAATTTTTATTAAGCAAAAAGTTAATAAGATATCAAAGTTTTTTTTTTTACAATTTGAATTGAAAACAACTACATGCATTAACATTTTTTTAAAGAATTTTTTATACCCTTCACCCTGTTATGTGTTACAACTAAAACAAACAAAAAAATAAATTATGAACAAAAAATTGCAGAGGTGAACAATTTTTTTTATTTAAAAAAATATTTTTGCGTTGAAAAAACATTTTTGAGGTGAAACACTGTTTTTGTGGTGAAAAAGAATTTTGAGTTGAAATAAAAATGTGAGGTGAGTTTTAAATCCTTTTAGTGTCTGGTGTAAAAATATAACATTAAATTTTATACACCAGATGCTTCTATGAAATTGCTCAAATATACAGTGTATTATACAACAATTTGTATGTAAAATTTAAAGGAACCAACACATTTTCACATTTCATGCACTTAAAAAACTAATATATGCGTCTTTAAAATTCCGCTAAAAACAAATAATATGCGAAAAATGTGCACTCAATATAGTTTATTTTCCAAAAATCACGCACATTATAAAATACAAAAAAAAAAATGTGGATTAGGTCGTTATTTTTCAAATAGGATCGGAATCCCAACTCATTTCTTCGAGTCAGCAAGACTGTTAAAATGATTTTGCTTAAATCAAAATATAGAAGTGTATCCCTATTTTATATTTTAAAGTAAATTTAAGTAATACTACGGATTTATAAAAATATGATCAGGACAGCGACTTTCATGTATTAAAAAATCGGGAATATGCGCTTAAAATGTGCAGTAAAAAATTCAAAATATGCGCTACATTTTTGCCAAAACTAAGAAAAAAATATGCAACTACAAATGGCTGCAATATTGTTCTAAACTTGATGATTCGGATAAATATTTACTCCATAGCAGTTTAGCGCTATGGAGTACAAAGATTTCTGGCCCCAGATTTCTATCTGTAAAAAATGTCATAACAGTTTTGTTTAATGTAAAAAACGGAACTTTTTTATGAAAAAAATATTTTATAAATGTTTTACTTTTAAATTTTAAAAAATTAAAACCAAAAGTTTATTTTTCGATCTTTTATCATAAATTATGATGGGAGCAAGATTATTCAAGTTGAAGATCATTTGTTTTTTGTTAAACAAAAAAACCGTGCAATGTTTATTAATTAATTAAAAAACTTCTTCATCCGCTAATTTAAAGCAAACTTTATCCACTGACACTACATGTTTGTAAGAATTTTTAAGAATTTGTTAAGAATTTGTAAGAATTTACATGTTTGTAAAAATATGTCCAAAAAAACTTCGATTTTTTTTTTACATGGGGCTATACTTAATTATATATAAATGAACTTAGAATTTATCCTTTTACATGGGGTTATACTGAATTATATATAAATGAACTTAGAAGTTTTTTTCTACATGGATCTATACATCATTATATATAAATTAACTTAGAAAGTATTTTTACAATTTTATATGATTTTCTATAAAACCATTTTTAATTATATATGATACCGTGTCAAAAATGTCTAACTATATATGGTACCTATAAATATATATGGGCACATACTTATTCATATTTCTTTATATATGACGGCATATTTGAAATTGTTAAAAAACTGAACGTTATACATAATTATATTCTCACAAATATAGCATCGCACTTGGCCATATATAATCTTATTTGTTGATGTATTGAAATTGGTTAGTTTATGGTTTGGTTTTGTTTGACTAATTGAACAACTTTATTTTGAGGTTTCTAACTTACTCGATTAATCGAGTAATATTTTAAAATTATAGTTTCCCAGGCAGAAACAAGCACTGGTATACCACTTTCTAACGCAGGAATTGTAAATAAACCACTGGCAGAACACTTGTTAAAGATGCTTTACCAGCGTTTCCAAAAAGCGTTTTGCCAATATTTGTTTTACATTAATTTGAATGGTCTACAGGTAAAATCATTGGCAAAGAGTGCTTTTCCCAGTGCTATCCAGTCAGAAATTAGTAACTGCACAAAAGTCTCACCACTGGTAAAGCATTTATTTTATAAAAATTATGATGATTTGTTTAAAAAAGTGTGTAGTCGGAATTTTCCAAGTTCAAGTCTGGTTTAAGCAATTTTTTTTTTTTTTTTTTTAATTTTTTTATATAAAATGATTTTTTTTTGTTTCTGTAAAAGCTCTTTTAAGACCAACTTTTTTTTGTTTTCACAAGTTGTTTCGATCATACCTTATGCCAGTGCTGATATATTTGAGCAGTCAACCGTTACCCAGCAGTTATCATTTACTTACGTTTTAAGCGATCAAGTATTATATGTGGCGTTAGCTCAGTGGTTATAGCTATCTGCTGCCAAACTGGCGGCCACGGTTCGAGTCAAGGCGGGACCATAAAAATTTCTCCATTAACTCTTTCTTAATTTTATTTTGTAAATCAAATTTTTAGAGCACTTAAATCATGGTTTTACCAACATTTTGACAAGGTTGGGAATTTTGTTTCCCCGCTACTTGTCCGATACTTTTTGAACAGACGGACCTTTTGCCTATGATGTTATCGTTTTAGGATTGACAAAGCACTTGTTGCCAGCACTTGTACCACTTGCTAAAGTGCCTTGCCAGCGGTGGTCCTTTTGCCTTTTGCTGACTGGGTTTATTTAATTAATTTTTACTTAAAAATAAATAATAACACACAAAGAAAATAAAAAATTAGGAATTCCGAATATTTTTTTTATTAATATTTAAAATTTAACTCATCTAGTTATTTCAAAATAAGCAAACCGTTTAAGACAATATACAAAATACGGCGTTTTATTTTTTTTTTTTCGTTTCTGTAAAGTTTGACTTTAAGGAAACATGAGGGATATAACTTTTAGCATTTTTGCAAATATCAAAAATAATAAGGCATAGAAAGAAGTTCATGGCTAGGAAAAACATAAATAAAAAAATTACTTTTTATTACTTTTTTCAAGTCGTTTAAAAATTTTCTTAGTTGAAGTTTGGAAGACAGGACAGCCCATTCAGAGCTGGAACACTAAAAAATGATTCATAATTAATTCAATTCGAATTTTGCAAAAATAAAATTAGTGTTGTGTTGAGATTATGATGATTGTTGAGATTATTTATTTTTTGATGAATATTTATATATTTAAAAATTTCGCTAAGTCCCGGTTCACACACGGCAATTTTACTTGCGCAAGTCTTGAGTTTATAGAAGAGGGAGGAAAAGAGAATGGAAGGGGGTACAGAATTGCCCGTACTCCAATTCCGTTTTGTTTTGTCATCCGCAATTTTCAACACGAAGTTGGCAATGTATGCACAGCGCATACTATGGGGACATTTGAATTTACACCAAAAAATGTCTTAATTATGCGCTGTATCGAACAAAATGTCCCCGACTTATACGCTAGATGTATGAAAATTTTGAGGACAGTCCCGTACATGTTCGTTATTTTACATGGATATCTGCCGTTTGACTCAATTCCATGGTGTTGTAACACTAGTTGAATACGAGGCGTCCAACAAACGCTCCTTTTATTACTGACTGGATCCTGAGGATACCAGTTCAGGTACCAGTATTGGAGTATGCTGATGTGGAACATATCATCCAAACCACTGGTTAGGCCGAGGCCTATCTAAAACCTCTGCTTGGTCTCTGGGTCCCAGCACCCGGTTGAGAATGCAACTCCACATTGAACACATACATGCTCTTCCTGCTTAGGCATAACCACAGCCACCACGAAACTCCCCGAAGGGCCTTTCCCAATAGCCATTACCGTTATGTTCCATAGCATGGATCATGTTGCCGTATAAACAATAAGAACACATTGACATGTCGCTGTATATATAATTACCAGAAAGATGATCCTCGCCGCCTTCCTTAATATCCTTCTATAACGCGTTCTGCAGATACATCTTTACTACTGACAGAACATTCCATGGATAGGGACATGGATACGACTGAGGTTCATACAAGATCATTCTGTTACTAACATACTACCGGATATCTATTTTTTGGCTTCATGTCCTCATACAGATAACTCATTACTAAAGAAGACACTTCGTGATGGTGAGGCACAAAGTATACTTCAAGTTCATAAAGCTATTCTGCGTGACATCCATCACCCCAACGCACACCTAGATGATAACCTTTTGACAAATCACAACACCAGTCAAATGAACCAATCAAGACCTTGCACCATAAACATCTCACTCTAGTTCCTTTCCATCATTAAGACTTCCGGGAACTAGAGCGTTTTCATCTTTCCTGCTCATACCTCTTCATCTTGGTTCATTCTTCCGGAGCTGAGACCATCGCCAGGATAACATCTCACACCATCTAATCATCTTCTGGTATCACGTGTATACCTTGTACATGTCTTGATTCTTATCGTATTAAACAGCAGATCCTGTTCTATGGTACCAACGGCGGGCCAATGGCTCCCGTGGTACCATTTTAAAGTCTTTGGTAAGACCTTGTAGCCATAAGATCACAGGGCCTAAAAGACCGTTGCAACCGACTACTCCCAGTATAGTTCACACATAACTATGCTTTGGTATACATTGTATATGCGAAGCGGAAACCAGGCAAATATCCACCAAAGCAGATAGATTCCAAGTAACGTTTTCGCGAAATAGCCATGATCGTTAGCCGCCAAGTGATCGTTAGCCTTCTATTGCTATGCCAATAGGGACCTCCCACTTGACGTTGCCCAGGTGAAACCACGTGGAGGAGATCGTTAGGCACTTGTTGCTGACAAGTCAGCAACTTTACACCCAACAGTCCCGTACAGTACGCAAATGCCCCCAAACCCCAAAAATGTCCTGATAGTACACACAGAGAAAAATTTAGCTATTCGCCAACTGAATTCGCCAACGCTGTGCAGACATATATATATATGTATGCACAGCGCATACTCTAGAGACATTTATTCGTTCCCCCGCATAGTTTAGGGACACTTGCTTACTTTGGGGACTGTCCGCAAAGTTTTCGCGCCTTTTCATACATCTATCGTAGATGATACATCTATCGTAGATGAGAACAGTTGGTTCAATACACCGCATATTTAGGGGACACTTTTGGCCGTATTACGTATTATTATGTCTAGCATATATGTCTAATATCTCATTTTATAAATGTCAATATATAATAATATATCGTTATATATGTTCCCATATAAGAAACATATAATCAGATATGCCATGCATACACCATATATAATCACATATTATAATATATAACATTTTTACTCGGGTTCTGCTCTATTTTTTTACAACTACAACCATACCTACATATTATCTAATTGATAACTTCTACTTTTAATTGTACTTAGATGAAAATGTTTATGCATGCATGTTTAAACATATTATAAAAAAAGAATTTTCAATTATAATTATCCATAATTGATAAGTGGATGTCAAAAGCTCGTTATGTTTCATTTAAAATTAAAATTTACATTGTTATAAAGGGTGATTTTTAGCAACTTTCTTTTTGGCAACACTGTTTTTTTAGCTGTTGGTTTCGTGTAACATGTTACTGTTAAACATGTTCAGTTTGGTCTATAATTTAACCATGAATCGACTTACAAAAGAACAACGCTTGCAGATTATTGAATTTTATTATCAAAATTCATCCTCGGTTAAGAAAGTGCATCGTGAACTTCTTCCAATTTATGGTCAGTTTGTGCGACCTTCTAAGTCAGCTATTCGGAATCTTGCGGCTAAATTTTGCACCAAATTTACATTATTGAATATTAAACCACCAACACGCATACGTTGATTGCGGACAGAGGAAAATATCGCAGCTGTATCTTTCAGTGTTGTTGATGACCGTGAATTATCGATTTGGCGCCGTTCGCAGCAATTGAGCCTGTGTTACTCCACCACGTAGTAAATTTTGCGGAAGGATTTGGATACACGACCTACAACAACGGCTAACATTTGCTGAATGGGCGCTGGGAAAGTTGGATGAAGATCCAGTTTTTTATCGGAAAATTGTGTTCAGCGACGAAGCTTATTTCTGGATGAATGGATACGTGAACAATCAAAATTGACGTGTTTGGTGTGAAGAGAGCAGCCAGAAGCATTGCAATAACTGCCAATGCATCCCGAAAAATGAACTGTTTGGTATGGATTATGGGCCGGTGGCATCATTGGACCGTACTATTTCAAAGATATATAACGCTACCGTGCGATGATTATAGTTTAAAGGGACAATCCCGTAGCGGTTGACGCACTGGAAGCCAACATTGAAAAATTTGTTCGTGAGATAACGGCCGATATGTTAGGGAGAGAGTATGCCAAAATTGAACCCAGCGTATGAATCATTTGAGGCGTAGCCGCGGTCAACATTTACATGAAATCAGCTTTAAACATTGAATTATATAGATCGTTCTATCGGCTCAAATAAAGATTTCATACATTTTTTGAAATTAAATCCGATGGCTCTTAAAAAATCACCCTTTATAATGCTGCATTTACATTTAATATCGAAATCTAGTTTACACAAGATTTCGATCATATGGTAGTGTACAAAATTATACGCGAACTAAATTTCGAAATCTAGGTTAAACTAGATTTCGAGGTAATGTAAATGCAGCTTAACACAAAACTCATTTAGTTGTTGATGTTGCTGTTGTTGTAACACAATTACAACAAGTACTACAACACAACAGGAATGATAAAGTTGGTACGTTTTTTAGTACTATTTGAACATCAAAAGTACTATGGTGCTTCTATGACTCTTTTAGTATAATTTTCAAATTTTCCAATATTTTAATTTATTGACCTCTTAATTCAATCCTTAATTCGATTTACAATCCTATATACACATTTAATGTATACATCATTCGGAATCAATCGCTGTGAATTCAAATAAATGAAATCAGTTTAATTGATTACCGATGATTCTGGTTAAGTTGTATTAATCGATTTAATCATTTACTGAATTAAATCACAAGGGATTTATTCATTTAATTCCTTTCTTGGTCGATTTTCAAATAACTTATAGCCAATCTTCTTCTTCAAACATTCCTCTATTCTCCCATTGGAGCATATGGCCTAGATGTCAATAGATTTTTATTTATTTCATTCATTTCAAAATAGAAAACTAAAATCTTGTAAAAAAAAGCAAAATTACAAAAACTAAAGCTAAAAGTTGAATATTTTCTGTTTGTTTCTAAAATCGAATAATTGAACAAAGCAAGTTATTTATATGGGCTATTTCAAATTTTTTGAGCACCTGCTGAAACCGACATACTATGGCTCTTATTTCGTTAAGTTTTATTAATTGAAAAAAAACGTTGTATAGGGTTTGGATGACTATACTTGAAGGATATGACGTGCAAAGTTTTAAGTTGAAAAGTCTTCACCTTAAGAATTGGTTGTCATCTAAAGTTCGAAAAATTAAAAAAACGACTTGAAACATGCAAGAGTTTTTTCATTCATTCCGTTTTCTTTGTAATAGTTTTTAGCTTGCAGATCCGAACCAATACAAAATATAGTCACTAGACTTGGAGGATACATCCACAAAAGAGAAATATTTGATATCGCTGCTGGGTGAAAAGTTGCATGGTGGTTTACAACTGAAACCAAAATTTTCCGAATTTTGAACTTTTTAATAGGGTTTTTGCGCCGTTTAATTAAAATGTATTTTAAGCGCAGAATTAATAAAACGGCGTAATTTTATAAAGTTTGAGGTATATCAAGTTGGTGTCAGCGCACCAATAACGTACCACGGACATCACAAACTTAAATGAAATTAGCGTAAATTTTTTTGAAAATATATCTTTTTTGCCTCTGACAATCTGAATTATCTTTTAAGTTGGCTAGAGTATTGCGTAATGTGAGTAACTTCATAAAGTGCACCTCCGAGGCGAAAACGCACTTTAAAATTTTTAAACGCAAAAATTTTATGAACTTTGAAAATTTTTGCAAAAAAAAAACAATTATTTTTAAGCTTTTTTTTATATCAAAACATGGCATGGGAACATGTTTAGGTATCTAAATAGATTCTTCGCGACGGACTAAACTGATAAAGTGCAAAAAAAAATAATTTTTTTCAATCCTGGTGCGTGCAGCGTCAGCTTTTTCCAAACACATTTCGCTTTGTGGCAACTAAAGCTCTGTATCAATTCCGCTCAAACGTACATCGAATGGAAAACTTTACTGAGCTTGATACTAAAATAGAAAACGCACCAAAAAATTTTAAGGATTTAAAATTTTATGGAGAAAGCAAAATGTTTCTAACCTCAAAAAGCACCCTTGTATGAAATATTTGATTTTGAATTCGGGTTAATAAGTAACCCAGAATCCCAACAAGTATTTTATAATCGGGCCAATAATAATATTTGCGAAAAAAACGCGTTTTTTTTTTTGAACCCCTGGAAAGTGAGACTATATTTTTAAACAATATTCATTAGGGCCACCTTAACAAATTTCAACAAAACAATTGAAACATACTACCGCGAAAACCGCCAAATTACCGCCGATGCAATGACATCTTTAAGAACTTGCTTTATTATAAAAACTCTATGATCATAGTAGCCTTTGCTGAATGCTTCTAAGAATAAATATTTGAGTTTCAATTCAGTTTATTTTATTTATGTGCGTGAACAGTTGTGAACAAAAATTAGTAAAATGGTTTCAGATTATACGTTAAAAAAACGTGAAATTCGTAAAAAAAAACTGAGAAGCGAAACAAATTAACCGAAAAAAACGCGAATATCGCCAATCTGAAAATATAAAAAACAACAAAAAAACAAACAAATCGCAAATTGGTGTAAGAAAGTCAGTTAAGTATTCGGTTTTAAATAACAATAATAATAAAAACAATGCCATCATAACAAAAAATTGCGGATTAAAAAAAAAATTGAAAACGGCTTAGAATCTATCACTGAAACCCAAGATTTAACTAACGAAACGTTAGTTACAGATTCCAATTTGCAGAACAATTTTGATTGCAAAGAATGTGGAAAATCTTGTGAATGTTTGAAGATAACAAAATCAAAGCTAACAAATCAAAATAACAAAAAATCATGAGTGGTAAAGTTTAAATGGTTATATCTCTTAAACCATTAGCGAAATTCAAATAGTTTTTTCCCAAAATATTGCAAATTATGTCTTATACTAGCGGTAATTTTGTAAAATGTTTAAAAATTTTAAATAAATTTTTATATGCATACACGATCAAAAAAGTGTAGTTTAAAAAGTATTGAAGCTTTTACAAATATTTTAGTGTGCTAAGAAAGCCCTTAAGGGATATTATCCACACGCGTTATCATTTTTCAATTTTAACAAAAACTGTAATTTTAATATTTTTTTTTTAATTTTTAACTTTAAACCGCCGTAAAATTTGCGCCGTTTAATAAAAATGATTAACACGAACGGATTTCACATGCTCAAATATCGGTTTATACACACGCAAATCGACATTGATGTCAGACAAAAAAAAAATTTAAAAAAAAATGTCTAGGTGCCGTAAATTTTTGAAGTTGCCCATATATTCAAAAAAGTGTTAAAAATTTAATTATTTTAGAAAAAGTCTTGTTGTTTTATACAAATAAATTTTTAATACAAGTTTTCGTTTGTTGATTCATAATTAAATCTTTTTTATTACTATTGGGGTCGAAAAATGACAATTTTTTTTTAGCTGTTTGGTACTATTTTGAAAATCCCATTTATCATCCCTGTGTTGTACATATTTATATTCATGTTGAATGTATTATTTCCCTAAGAACCTATCAATTAAATTTACACTCATTAATAACAGGACAATATAAAACAACGGTGTTTTTTTTAACGTTACATTGCGTTATACATATTTGAATTAAAAATATGTAATTTCAACGTGTTTGATGGTCTGCGTATAAAGAATATAAATTTTTAATTTGACCATTATCAACACCAGACCAACTACAAAACCATTAATTTGTAAAAAAAATAAAAATGAGCATTAAAAATTGATTTTGAATATTCATGTGTGTTCTATAGAGTGTAATTTGATTTCAACAAAGTTCGCACTTAATTAATGAAAATATATATAACTGGGGTTATATTAAAGAGGTTAAAAGTGCATTGTTTAAATAAATTTACATAGACTTTTAGTAAACGGATATTGTATGCTTTTTGTTAAAATATACTTGGGAATTTTTCATTATCATTGTATTTTCATTACCTGTTAGTTGATACTAATGCAAATGAAAAAACATTACTATTTTAAATGAAATCATACTAACCCGATGAAAAAAGTTCCAATACAGGTATTTGGGCTTACGTAAAAAAATTTTAAATTCTTTGATACTGCTATTATTTTGTAAAAACTTTCGCAATTTTTATACTTAAAAAAACGAGTTATATGTTTGGATTAACAACACTTTAACTTATACACTCTAAAGCTACTAAAAATTAGTTAAAAAATAACGTTGCAAAAAAAAAACGCCTAAAGTAGCAGATTTTTTGTTGATAAAAACAGCAAAAATAAAACTGCAGATAAAAACAGCAGAAATAAAACTGCTAACAAGTTTGATATAATTTTTAGTAAAAATAAAAATTATGTTTTTTCGACCTTTAATGAAAATGATTCAAATTCGAGGCCATACTCTGTATTTCTTTATTGGGATATTGTCCTAACAAATAATCTATAGAGTTTTTGTTTTCAAATTTATTAATTGACCACCTTCAGGAATGTCTTGATAGATATATTTCGGGTATTTCCTAGATTCCCATCATCAAAACACGTTTTGAAAGAAGTGACAATACCATGCAAACATCAAACATTCATATAACCTAGTTTTCTCACTAAATGAGAACTAATATATGAGCTCAAAGCTAAAGATTATCACCATTGATCAAAAATAAATTGAAAACTTGTTCGTTTTGTGCAAGCTCTACCTTTGGTAGATATACAATACACGCTTTTTGTTTTTATTTTTCTTTTTGTTTTTACACTCGTTTTGTTTTATTTAAAAACAAGATGTAAAGGTGAAGTAAACTAAGGCCGTACTTTGTCTTTTTTACAAGTTTGTTATTTTCAATTACCTAAAATTTAGCTCGAATAATAACTAAAATTTTGTAAAGTAAACAGTTTTATTTTTGCTGTTCTTATTTTATTAATATTTTGCAAAAAAATCTGCTAATTTTAGCAGTATTTTCGGCTAAACTGTAATTTATGTATGGGGCGTTCAAAAAAACAATTAGGTGGTCACCTAAAGAATAAAAAAAGATTTTTTTTTTTAAATTCTGGAGGGGCCCCCATTGCTCAAAAACTTTACTCAGCGAATCCACTAAACAGCCTATCACATAGGAGAAGCCCCCTAAATCCGACCGAAAGCCGTTCTCGCAGAAAAACTTCATTTAGCGAAGTCACTAAACTGTCTATCACATATATCACTATCACGCAGAAAAACTTTCCTCAGCGAAGCCGGTTTTTGGCCGGACTGGAGGAGAAAATCCTTAAACTAAAAAGTCATACCCAGTAAAATAGTAAAATCCAAATAACTGGTTGCAGAACAGCTTATACTGTATTATAAAAGGTTCTAATTTCTGTTCTGCAACTGGTTCTTTTTATATGGAGTTTGTCCTATTTGCAATAGGTTCTTTACCTCCAAACTAGAACAGGTTGCTTTGGAACCGGTTCTAGAACCAGTTATAGAACTGGTCTTGGGCCAGTGACACCTTACATTTCGACTCCCAGGAACATGTTCTAGAACCGGTTCCATGTAACCGGTGGTAAAAGAAGTTGTTCTAGAACACGTTCAAAGGTAATCTGTTGCACAATAATTTTACAAAAATAACCAAAAAAAAAACACTAAAAAACTTCCTCTCCATTTTTTGTACTTCAAATATTCTTGAAATAGCTCAAGAGGCGCTACATATCCATGGATCATACAAATAATATAATTTTTCAATCTTGAAGAAATCTCCTTTCATTGCGTACTTATATGTTTCTACGCATACCAGGTTTTGGGCCCTGAGTCCTCAATAACCGAAGATAGAAAAAAAAAATTTTTTTTTTAATTCCTGGGGGTCACATTTTTTTTTGAGGAACGCCTCATAAAGTGCAGTTTTGCTGTTTTTCTGCAACATGCTTGTTAACTAATTTGTAGTAGTTGTAGCAAAATTTTTTACAAATTTTGCTCTATCAGGGCATGCAAATTATCCAATTTGCAGATCCGTTCAGATATGAACATCAATGGTGCTAGATCTGATCAGATCTGGCCATAAAGTGCAACACAATTGCCCTGTCTTACCATATATGATCTGACACCTGATTTAATTATATTCAATCATATATAATTATATTCAATCATATAATTTTAGATCTGATCAGATCAAATCTTTTTTACTCGGGATGTTAAAAATAATTCATAAAAATAATTTTGACTTTCTATAGAAACTATTGGATATGATAGGTCCCAGTTCCCTATAATTTAATTAAAAATAAACGAAATAAACACTTGTACCATATCTTTAATTCCATACCTGTATAAGGCGTTAGGTTTTTACTTACACTAAAAAAAAGTCAGCAAAGTCAGCAAAGTCAGCATCATATTTGCTGGGAGGATCTTTGTAGAAAAACTGAAAATATAAGAAAAAAATATTAAATTCAGGAAAAATTTTGCTACCAGCAAAAATGTTGGAGATTTTACTGATTTTTTTTAGTGTACGTCTTTTCTGAAAAACTTATAATTCTGACAAAAATATGTATTTTTACGTATAATTAAAAAAAAAAATTTTTTTTGATATCATGTTCCTTTTCTGCACATACTAGATTACAAAATTTTGTTAGGCTACATCGCATAGGCTAAAGAATATTTCAATTTAAAGTCAACCCTAAATTTGTGAGAATTTTTTAGGAGCAACATTATGAAGATCGTAAATTCCAACGTAAAATCCCTCGGAATCCCTTCCTAACTTAGGCTGAATTGACATGTACAAAATGGCTAGAATCTCGATGTTGTGCAAAAAATATTTTTGTTTTGTGCAAAACTGAACTGACGTAAATTATATATGGCTGGATCGATTTTTATAAAATTCGAACTGGATAAAACTGAACTGACGTAATTAATATATGGCTGGATCTATTTTTATAAAATTCGAACTGGAAAACTTATCCCCTTTTTCGTTTTTTTAAATTTATTTGAAAATACAAATATGAAATTCAAAATCCTGTTCCAATTCCATTCCATTCTCTGTGTTTAGTGTTCCAATTCTACCAGTTCCTTGTTTTAATCCATTTCGTTTTACTTAACCAGGCTACAAATCAGAACGTAAATTAATATCTATATAATTTTAACAAATTTATAGAAATGCAATTTTATTACTTTCATTACAATACGGAATACTACGGCTTAAAACAACTAAAATATTAATTTAAAAATTAGTAAATTAACAAAATATTAAATTGGTAAAATATTATTTGAATTATTGGTAGAAACATTTTTCAAATTCGCTAATGAGCACATAAATTGCATTTTTATTTAGCTACTTTTTGTAAGTCTCAAGTATACTTCAGGGTTAATATTATTATTTTTAAAGCTTTATATCCATACCTACACCCAGAGAAAACCTGGAATAAGTTTAATCGATTTTTGTCCAATGTAACAATTTCATCAATATTTATGAAACATTTTGGTAATGAAAGCATTTTAATAACCATATCATGGTCTCTGTGAACTTTTTTCTACACAAAAATTTTGAAATATTTGAAAATACGAAATATCCTTTGCATTTCATAACTATGAAGATATTAATTTTGTTATTTATGAAAAGTTTTATAAATACTATGAAACGTTACATTGGACGAAAGTCTATGAAACATATCATAAATATGATGAAGCTTTTCCTTTCACTGTATAGTAAGTCTTACAAATTAGTTAGTTGACCGTATAGCAACGTAATTTGGATAAAGGTGGTTATTAAAGTAACTTTGGCTTACGTTTGTGGTGTTTTTAATGACCAAAAACTAAAAAAAGAAACGATGGTAAACAAAATTGTATAATTGTATGCAAAATCTTTATGCCGTCATTCATTTACATAATAACGTATACAATTGTTGGGTCCTATACTACGGTATATAAAATAATAAAATCTCCGTAAAAAAAGAATTACAGAATTACATTCATAGACTATGTATGAGATTACCGCAGTAAAAAATAGATTTTATGAATAATATTTACTTAAGTATACATATGAGGCTTTCCTTTTATTAAAACTACGCCATGTACGTTTTGACATGGCAACCTGAGAACATTTAAGATGGACAATCCTAAACGAATATTTTCTCCACAACAAATTCGAATAATACGATGAAACTGTCTAGATTAATATAAAAATGTTTGTCTTTTTTATATAAAAAAAAAATGGCCGATTTTAAGATAAACTGATCTTTTTATTACATTAAAAATTTAGAACTAGTTCTGATTTTTTAAAAAAATTGTATTGTTTCAAATTCCACACTATAGATAAAGTAATATTTCAAAAATTTTACAAATTAAATTAAAGTATTTAACCATTCATATTTCGCCCACGCTTCGGAAAAACTGTTAAAGTTGTTTAATTTTTTATTCATCTATTTTTTATTTTTTTGGCTAGACAGTTGGATTGGAAAGCCCCTTATGTATTAACATCTGTCTTCATACTTATATGAGAATGTGTATATTTAATTCGTACGTATTTATGTATTTAACCCATTAACGGCTGACCACCGACTCCTTTCTCTCATGTCGACAATATTTAAGGTATTGGGTATACAAGTTAATAATGTCTATTTGGACAACATATCGCTTATTTACTTCAAGAACGTCATAACTCAAAAAACATGATTTTTGAGTTAATGACGCAGAATTATTCGTTATACCAAGTTACATATTGTGTAAAAAATTCGTATTGATATCTTGTATACTCACCACTTGAGAGAAATCATGTCGTTATTTTTTTCTGCAAGGTGGGAGTAAATTGAAAACTTTAAACTCGTTTTCTACAAAATCAAAATTTTTGAGTTATGACGTTATTGAAGTAAATGAGCGACATGTCATAACTATCACATATATTCTGTGTCAATAAGTACAAATATGGTATTTTGGAGGGTAAACATCTGTCATTATATTTTAGTATTCGATAGACGCCAAAGTGTAAACAGACATTTTTTTCAATTACTATAATAATGTCGAATTTTGTGCCTAAAAAATATGTTTTTCGGGCAAGTCTGATAACTTTCTTTCATTTGAAGAAAACTGCTGCTGAAAGTTATCGATGGTTGGTAGAAGCTTACGGTTAACATGCACCAACTCAAAAAACTTGTGAACGATGGTTTGCTTAATTCAAAAGTGGTGATTTCGACACAGAAGACAAGTAGAGGCCTGGTCAGCCGAAAAAGTTTGAAGATGAGGAATTGGAAGCATTACTCCACGAAGATTGTTGTCAAACTCAAGAAGAACTTGCATTATCATTGGGAGTCACACAACAAGCCATTTTCCTACGTTTAAAAGCATTGGGATTCATTCAAAAAAAAAGAAATCGGGTCTCATATGAATTGAAGCCGAGAGACATTGAAAGGATATTATGCATGTCGGAAATGCTGCTTGAACGCTACAAAAAGAAATAATTTTTGCATCGAATTGTTACTGGTGATGAAAAATGGATACATTACGATAACCCCAAGCTCAAAAAGTCATATGTAAAGCCCGGTCAACCAGCCAAATCAACGCCGAAGCCGAATATCCATGGCGCCAAGGTAATGTTCTGTATTTGAATCAGAAGGGTGTTTTGTATTATGAGCTGCTGAAATCGGGTCAGACGATCAAAGGGGACCTGTACCAAACACAATTGATTCGTTTAAAGAGAGCAATCAACGAAAAACGACCAGACACGAGGCCAAAAGCTATTTGTAAAATAGTGGATGGGAAGTTTTGGCTCACCCGCCTTATAGCCCAGACCTTGCCCCTTCTGACTACCATTTGTTGCGATCGAAGCAGAACGCCCTTACAGGAATACGCTTCACTTCAGAACATTGGCTTGATTCATTCTTCACCTCAAATTCGTAGCAGTTCTTTTGGCGCGGAATCCATATGCTAGCAGAACGATGGGAAAAGGTAGTGGCTAACGATGGACAATACTTTGAATAATGTATTAATTCATTTTGTTATTATAATAAATACATTTTTCAAGCAAAAAAATCGACATTGTTAACTTGTATACCCAATATTTAATTTATTTATGTTAGTATGGTGTACGTAACCAGACCAACCAGCCCTCTTTTGGCCGGATTTTTCATCTTTTTATGGGCTGATCGCGCCTTGAATTGTTTTCCGCTTTTTTAACCAAAATCCCGGTTTCTATATTTTAAAACTTGTTAATATAATTTTTATATGCAATAGTAAAATGTTTTAAAAACGTTCAATATATTAGAAATTTTGGAGTTTTTTTTAATTGAAATAAAGTTATCAGTGTCTCGAGTCGAGAAGCCGGTTTTAATAATTTTTGAATGCAGCATCGTATAGTGTTGCAATCTTTTTTTATATCTGAATAAACTTTTGACAAAAGATGCCGTAACTAATTTTTAATTTACAGAAAATAGGATTTTTGATTCACACGGTCTGTTATCACGAAAGCCGAAATATTTCAGGCGTCATCATAAAACATGTTAATCTCTATTTTCATTGGATTGCATCTTGCATTTTTTGTTTTAAAGGATCAATATAAGTCACTCTAATATCCACAAACAAATAGTCAGTATTGAAAGGATTTAGTAATCCTGTCTGTTCTCTATCTGTCCTTGAAAATCGGATTGAGTAGATATTTTATCTTTAAGCTGTTTCTCTTGCTGCACTGAAAGAATTATCAGCATATTAATAATAATACATTTGTGCATAAAATCAATGAAAATATACTGGAATTCGTCCATTAAAACTTTAAATTAAGTTAATGCTATGTTTAATAAAATTTGATGAAAAATATAATTTTGTTTATTAAAAGTTTCATGCACTTAAAGTTTCATTAAAAAACTAATTTCATAAAAAGTATGAAGATTTATATTAATTTTAAGAACATTTTCGTTTATTTTTTGAAGCAAAATTTCAACGATTTACTGAACATTTTCAGAAAAATTATCTCCTTGTGTGTATAAAAATATCCAATAACCGCTAATGGGTTAAGACTGGTGGTTGCTATGAAAATTGTATTTTAATTAAAGGATGTGGTTTAAAGTAATTTTATATGTGTTTTTGTTCATATTTACGAGTACTTAAAAATGTAGAAGTCTGCAACTTTTAAGAGGGTTTATATTTCATTAAGTTTTGGAAAATGCTTCTAAAAAAAATTATTAATTATAGGATTATAGTAACATTATGTGTTTTATTTTATTATCATATTTTATTTATAAAATTTTCAAATTTTTTAATACAAACGTATTAAATATTTTTTTTTTTTTTTGTAAAGAGAAGCAACACTCAGGAAATTCTTCCTATTAATTAATGTGTTGCTTTCTTTGGAAAGGGGATAGTGGAGAGATGAAAGGTGATGAAAAATGAAGGGCTTCAAACATGGCAACACTGTAATTGCTCGAGATGATAAGTCTTAGAACAGTTGTAGCTCGCCACCTGATGTAGAGTTGGCGAATTTATTGAAGCTTTTTGTTTCATAGCCCTGATTCATTATTTTACTTCGGTGGGGTTAACTGCTATGGGAACACCGAAGGTGGGCGCTGCGATACATATAAGTGATAGAAAACTCATACATATTATTTTTCTAAATTAATGTTGTCGTCACCGGGAATCGAACCCGGGACCATCCGTGTAACAGTCCAACGCGCTAACCATTACACCACAATGCCCACAATTTAATTGAACACAAGTGATAATTTTTAAAAACCCCATTTATTAGTAACAGTCATTTCCAAACTAAGCAGTCGTGAATAGTTAGCAACTCTTGCGTGTTCTTAATCTTTCTAAAGCTCCACTCAAGTATTTCTTGAGTTTATCTTGCTTTACCTTATTAAAAAGCTTCAGCTCTTTCTGCTGTTTTTCCCTTCCTTCGACATTAGCCCTTTCTATTCGACTCTTTGTCTTCAAAAACTTTTTAACAGCTCCCAAATTCATACCACTCTTCTTAGCAATATCTCTTTGAATCAAAAATGTGTGTTCTCTAAAATTTACTGTCTTTGTCCGTCTTTGAGGAGTTACATATATCTATTTTCAAAATCAAATTCGAATACGAATATAAAAAGTCTAAATGAAGTCCAAATAACGCTCTTTAAAAATCGAGATAATTCTAATAAAGGTCTTATAATATGCAGTTACTTAATGAATATCAAAACATTAGATCGGAACTGACATTCATTTTGGATTAAACCACTGCAATCTACAAAAATAATAAAACTTAACAATTATTTTATGATCTCTCTATAACTTCTCTCATATGATTTTTTTAAATAGTTATTATATTTATTTAGTGAGGATTATTATTTTTTAACAAGGAAACTAAATAGTGAGGTAGCCCACAGATCTCAATGAAACTTGGATATGTTGTAAGGAATAAAAAAAGTTTTTACGTTCTCAATATAACCTCGAGTTATTAAAAAATTGGGTCAAAAATTAACCCATTTGTGTACAAAACAGATATAGTAGTACACAGTATTAAAGTATTAGCCTATACTGTGTGCCCAGGGTTGCTACATATTTTAAAGAACATATCGCTAGTTTGATTTATAACCAACTGAAAAATATTGAATTTTCGACTTCTCCCCTTCAAAATTTGTTAAAATTTTACACGAATAGTTTACGCAACTAAGGTTGACACAAGTTTTTGGCTTACTATAGCCCTTGGTTAGCAAAATATGGCAACTTAAAAGTTGACAAATTGTAAGTACTTAAAATTCATCATCAGAATAATTAAACTATATTGTAAACAGAAAATATATAAAATTAACCAAAACACAGTCACATCATTCAAACTATTGGTTGTCCTTACCAATAGCCTGCTAAAAAAAAAATAATAATTCTATCTAAAATATTAGTTTTCGTTACCAATTTTAAAATAATATAAAGTTTTTGGTAACTCGAATAAAATATTATGATTAGGAACCTAATTTCTGTTGTACATTAAAATCTATTTTTAGACATACATATTTAAATTTGAAACAAAAAAAATATTCAAGGTTGAAATTGGAAAATGCAATTTAAAATTAGGTTTAGGCAAGAGGTAAAGTAATTGCATGACAAGCAGGAGGTCGTCGGTTCTAGTCCAGTTCGCGGATAAGAATTTTTAATTAATAAAATATTTTTAAAATAATATAAAATTTGGGTAACTCCAATGAAATATTGAGATTAGCAACCGAATTTCATCTAAATTTATTTTTAGATAAATATTCAAATTTGAAACTAGAAAATAATTAAGGTTGAAATTAAAAAAAAAAAGAAATTAAATTGAGTTTAGTCTAGTCTAGAAGATTGCCGGTTCGATAACAGTTCGGGGCATATAATTTTTTTTATTAATAAAATAAATTTTGTTGAACGCATGTGAATCTACGAGGGCGGATCAATAAGTCCGTGACTTTTCGAACTTCCCTCGTAGTTATATGAAATGCAACACTGTTCCCATCAAGTACCACCTGTTAATAGTCTACTATCAAATTTTGATCAAGTTCCGTCATTTACTTTGCGTTGAACAGCTGTTCAAAACATACAACCTCGTGGATTTTTTTAAAAATCGAAAAAAGTGAATTTCGAGTGCTCATTAAACATTATTTTTTGCGAAAAAAAAACGTCAATAAAACTAAGGAAAAGCTTGATAAATACTATGGGGACTCTGCACAATCGATTTTAATGGTAAAAAAGTGGTTTACTTTCAAGAAAGCTGTCTGCAAGATGGGTGCCGCGTTTGCCCTCAATTGACCATAAACGTAATCGTGGCCAATAAGGTGATGGCAGCAGTTTTTTGGGATGCACGCGGGATAATCCACATCGATTACCTTCAAAAGGGAAAAACAATAAACGGCAAATATTGTGCCATCTTATTGGACCGATTTAACGAGGATTTAAAAAAAAAAACGACGCCATACAGCCAAGAAATGCCTATTTTATGGACCTCGAAAAATCCTATTTTTTGGAAGGGTTACAAAAATTGGAGAAACGTTGAACTAAGTGTATTGAGCTAAAAGGAGATTTTTTTGAAAAATAAATTTTTTTTTGCAATAAAAACTGTGTTTCATTCAAAAAGTCACGGGCTTATTTATCCACCCTCGTACATATTGCATTTACCAAGAGCAGTAAGTCTTGATAAATAAATTGTATTTAATGTTGAATTAAAATTCCAAGTTTCAATTCCAAAATTTTCTTTCGAAGATTTTGCATTTGCAGCTTATAATAAGAGATTTTTAACAATGCAATCATTTTTTCTTTAGTGTATGCAATTATTTTCCATATTTCCTCTCAAAAGTTTGCATGTAATCTTTTTCTCAAGAATATATTATTATTATTATATTTTAAATTATATTTTTTTATTATAGTAGAATATTTAACAATTTGTTTAGTAATAAGAACAAATGATTTGTGAAAATGTTTATAACTGTGAAAAAAAACATACAATAAATACACATATAGGCAAAGACCACAGTAAATGTAGTTAAAAACAAATGAAATTTCACTTAAAGAAATTGCGACTTACATTTCAGTAAATTCAACTAACATTGCCATTTGTTTTTTAATGTTCAAAAAATGAATCACAATTGTAGTAAAAATGAACCACATATGTTAGGAAAAAATAAACAAACATTTATTTTTTTTATTTTTTTAAAAAACAAAAAAAACAGCTGTAAAAAATGAATATAAAATCATAAAACAGTCATTTGATGTGGTTTGTTTTTTAAATGAACTACAAGGTTAGTAAAAAATTTAATTTGTTCCACAAATGACTGACATTTACATTAAAAATAAAGAAACTGTTTTACAACCCAAGCAACTACATATTTTTAAAGCAGAAGTTCCCTGAGTGTACAGTCGAATAATAACTTATTATAGAACAACTGTTCCGTTTTCAAGCCAAGACTTTAAAACGGCTTTAATGTTTTTAAAACCAAAAAATAATAAACATCTTTAAATAGTTGTATATAAAAAATGTAGAAAATTGTTATACAGAGTTGCCAAATACTTATTTAAAAAAAATCAATATTTGCCTCTTTTAGAAAGAGCCATTTTAAAAAATGCTATAAAAAATATAAAAAAACCTAAAATTTTATATTTTTTATCATTATATTGACAGCACAAATACAAAAATTTTTATTACATTGCTAACAATAAGTTAAAAAATTTAACATAATTTAACTTTTATCTAACTTTTTCACTTAAAGCAATAGTGACTAATTTTTACAGATTTATTTTTTTTATTTTTTTAAATTATAATGTCAGGCTCACTTTAAAACCGCGATATTTTTACAAAAATTTGAAAACATCGGTTAATTTAAAAAAATTAAAAATTAAAATGAAAATTATTCAAGTTCGATGCCATACTCTATATTTCTTTATTAGGATATTGTCCTAACAATTAATCTATAGAGTTTTTTTGTTTTCAAATTTATTATTTGACACTTTGAGGAATGTGTTGATAGATCTATTTCGGGAATTTTCTAGGTTCCCATCATCAGAACACGTTTTGAAAGCGGTAACAATCCCATGCTAAACATCAAACATTCATATAAACTAGTTTACTCACTACATGAGAACTAATGTATGAGCTTGAAGTTAAAGGTTATTACCATTGATCTAAAAATAAATTGAAAACTTGTTTGTTATTTGTTAGGACAATATCCTAATAAAGAAATATAGAGATGGCCTCGAACTTGAATAATTTTTATTTTCATTGCACAATTAAAGGTCGAAAAAACATAATTTTTATTTTTAATAAAAATTATATCAAACTTAAAATTAAAAATTTAATATATTTTTGAATAAACTGTTGTCCAAAAACTTTTAATCGTCTAGGATTTATTTACATGTTGTTGCAATACAATAATAAGCCTTTAATCCCAAGGATGTATTGCCGGTATACTTCATAATATTACAAATGTAATAACAAAGTTTTTTAAAAATAAGTTTTAATACTAAATTCAATATATAAATTTGAACTCTTCACTTTCTGGATATGGTACAAAAAAAATAAAATGTATAACTCCATATCAGTGAAAGCATAATTTTAAGGCGATTTCAAATGTTATAAATACAAGTTATCCTGCAAGTAATATAATAATCAGTTTAAATATATCATACGATTAAGTGAAAATTCGTAATCTAAGAGACAAAATATTTCATACCCTAGTAATTCTTATAATTATATTCTACCCTGTTAAAAATCAGCAGCCATTTATAAATATGTATGAACTCATTTATCCTTATTAAAGCGACTTACCTTGTATGGACAAAAAAAAAATTGTCTTTTGTCCACCCCTCAAACTGTACTTTGGTTTATTTTCAATTTATAACGAGCTTTCAACCTCCGTATATTTACAAAAATAAAACAAATCAAACATATTAGCTAGGTTGATACTAGTATTTCGATCTGGCTAAAGATCTCATCAGAACCCGAAGTTTTAGAAAAGTTAGAGCCTCCATAATAGGCAGAACTTTAACAAAAAACCTATTAATAATCAATTTTGCTCCATTCTTGTCTTCTTAGTAATCAAGCACGTGGTTAGGTCTTTTCCTAACAAGCATCATGACGTTACTAAACTTTGAAGACCAAAAATGCAACACTGTTCCCATCAAGTACCACCTGTTAATAGTCTACTATCAAATTTTGATCAAGTTCCGTCATTTACTTTGCGTTGAACAGCTGTTCAAAACATTAAATTTGTGGATTTTTTTTAAAAATGGAAAAAAGTGAATTTCGAGTTCTCATTAAACATAACTTTTTGCGAAAAAACCGTCAATCAAACTAAGGAAAAGCTTGATAAATACTATGTGGACTCTGCACCATCGATTTCAATGGGAAAAAGGTGGTTTACTGAGTTTCGTTATGGTCGCACAAGTACAAATGACGCTGAGCATTCTGGACGGCCAATTGAAGTCAATACACCCGAAAATGTCGAAAAAATCCACAATATGGTGTTGGCCGATCGAAGAGTAAAAGTGCGTGAGATTGTTGATGCCATAGGCAGTTAATATGGCAGTGTGGTTTCGATTTTAAATGCTCAGTTGGGTTTAAGAAATCTGTCTGCAAGACGGGTGCAGCGTTTGCTCTCAATTAATATAAACGTAATCGTGGCCAATAAGGTGATGGCAACAGGTTTTTGGGATGCACGCGGGATAATCCACATCGATTACATTTAAAAGGTAAAAACAATAAACTGCGAATATTATACCAACTTATTGGACCGTTTTAATGAGGATTTAAAAAAAAAAAAACAACCCCATATTTCCAAGAAATGCCTATTTTATGGACCTCGAAAAATCCTATTTTTTGAAAGAGATACAAAAATTGGAGAAACGTTAGACTAAGTGTATTGAGCTAAAAGAAGATTTTTTTTTGCAAAAAAAAACTGTTTCATTCAAAAAGTCACTGACTTATTCGCCCTCGCATTTAAAGAATATTATAGTCCATAAGCATAAAATATTTTTTACAATAAAAATTCGAAATTTGTAAATAAATGTCGATTGTTACAATAGTATTACAATTTAATAATAGCGATAGTACGTGAAACCACAAAAATTCGGTTGCAACTACAAAACTGTTTTCTGTGTGTACTAAAATATCTAAAAAAAATTTGCAAATTTCCCTGTACAATTATGTATCTCATAATTCATTTTTCAAAATTTTAAAGGTCAACTTTTCGTGGCATATGGTTCGCGGGCGAATATTTAAAAAAGTAGTATTTTTAAAAAATTATAAGTTACTGGTGTACAATTTCTCAATACTGTCCTTAAGTTACATGGTGTAGAATGTATTGGCTTCCGATTTATTAAAAAAAAAAATGTCACACCAAGTAAAATTTAAAAATAATTAAATATTTTATATGTTACTAAAATTAAATAGAATTACATAAAATGTTTTAATTTTGTTTTAACCATTATTCCGATATGTTTTAGCTATGCTGGTTTAATTGGTGAACTTCGTGTGCAAAACGACTTTAAGCATTTGGAGCATTTATATTAATTTTTTCATACACAAAAATGTTTAAGTGTAAGAAATGTAACATTTTGCTGGTGCAATTCATTAATTACACTACTCAACGGCCAAAATCTAGCTTTCAAACACACTTTTTTTAACTGACCGCTGAATTCAAATCTGGCAAAAACATTTTCTCACTTGCGGTTTTTTAAATATCGTGATTTTTACATTTGCATCATTCACTCCATTTTTTCATTGGAAGACTCAATAAATTTTTTTAATATATAAACAAAGCTCAAAAAAAGTCAGTAAAGTCAACAACATTGTTGCTGGAAGGATCCTTGCTGACAAATTGCTAATATCAGCAAAAAAGTTGCTAAGACCAAGATTTTTGCTGAATTTACTAAGTTTTTTTTTACTGATATTAGCAATTTTTCCGCAAGGATCATCCCATGAAAAAATGTGGCTGACTTTACTGACTTCTTTTTTGAGTGTGTACACAAAATTATCTTATGTTTCAAAGACAGGTTGTGCTAAAAGTTTAAAATTATTGAGTAGTTTTCAATAACTATTTGATGTCAAAAGTATATTAAATGACATGTTTTTTATAGTAACATTCAACGTTTAATAACACGGCTTGACATCAAAAAAAATTAATTAGGTTCTGGCCAGCAGTGCTATATATTTCGGGCTTGCTGATTTTAATGGCGTACTTTAGTTGTCGATGTATGGTACAATAAATCTGATTTCTTTCTGTTTAAATCTAAATCTAACCAGTAGTAAAATTAATGATCTATATTTGATTCCCAAAGCTTAAAATTAAGCTCGCTGTTGAGCCTTTTTTAATCTAGCTAACCAAAATTTCACGCAGTCGAAAAAGTCATTTAAGAGGAGTTATATTAGAAAGAAATATTATATTATATCGAAGCGTTTTTTATGAAAAATTCGCGATTTGCCAAAAATGTAACATGTCAGGATGACCCCGTGGTCCAGCTTTTAGTATGATTAACACGACCAACTGTCTTTGATAAAAAAGTGCAACTCGACACACAAAAAACGGGATATTAAAAACTTTTTGTCTAAAAATCCGGATTTTTATCAAATCTGACTGATTTATTAATAATGAGTTTTGTTATTTAAAAATGGCTTTCCGAGCAATAAAACTCAAATATTACTTCGAAAATGTTGTGGAGTTGTTCTTATTTTAAAATTTTTTCATCTTAAGAATTTTTTTTTTTTTAATTCGGGACTATTGCGGTTGGCGTTGTCAACGTCGACAATACGCACAATTAAAAGACTAAATAAAAAGAGTTTCTTGTAAAGTTTTATAATTGAGTTCACCATACATATTTCTGTTTGCACAATTTGGAAGCGTTGTTTAGGCGTCAGTATATTCATGTTGAAATGCCAACCCAAACTAAACATAAATCACTTGACAGCTGACAAAATGGCCGCATGTTAAAAAAGTGTTGCCAACTTAAAGTGATATACCTGTATATAAAACACCCTTTACAAAGAAGTTATAAGATTAGAAAAACTTTTATTTTTTAATTTATAAATTTTGTAGGCAGTCAGAAAATTGTTTTACTTAAATGATAGCTCTGACAGCACGTCGTAAAAATCGAGGTGTCCTCATATGTGGGCAGCAGGCGTTAATAGGTTAAAGTCCAAGAAATATGTACTTTAAAACTTTTAAATCAAATGTTTTTCATTTATTTTTAACTATATTAATATTAAATTAAAATCCGTAAAAATAAGATTTTTTTCTTTTTTTTTTTCTATTAAACATAAAATAAAAAATCTTAAAAAACCCCCAAATCCGTAAAAATAAACGATTTTTTTTTTTATCAAAAATTAACTCTCAAATTATTAAAAACAACAGTTTTTCTTGTATTTTTACTATGAGTAGCTTTTTGAAAGAATTTTTCGTAAATAGAAAATTTTAAATGAAAATAATAACTGGTACAGAAAAGCAATTAAAAAAATTAAAAATAACTTTAGAGTTATATATGTAACTTCAATCGTTAACGAAATGTGTGTTAAGTACTTCTGTACATTAGGTTTACAAAATGTTAACATTTTTATACTTACATTCACGTGCTCATTATGCTGTCCCTTCATTATATAAGGGGGATAAAAGTATTCAAATTAAAGGTCGACATATGCGAAGTTTTGGGCCTCCTCTAAATATCATTTGATTGGCCCAAAATTTTGTATTTCCCAGTTTTTTTTCTATTCGCATATGCTATCTTAAATTTTAGTACTTTTTTTTAATTTCTATCCTAGTGCTCACACATTTGTACTTAGCAACATAATGAAAAAATATGTATATTATGGTATCACAAGTTGTTAACACTTGGACATTTTGAGAAGTGGACAGCTTCAATGTCTTCATTGCGAATAGAAATAATTCCATTGCACAAACATTTTCCCTAAAGACTTAGGAAAATTACTCGTAGAGGAAAAACAATAAATATAATCCTAACTAATCATATTATGATTACTGCTACAGATATTAGGATAATTTAGGATATCATGCTAATCATTAGAACCATACTATAATTATTACTTTCTTCTCTCTGCATGTACGCTCGGACTTTTATTTGTTGACCTCTTGAAATGTCAGTATTTTCCTACCTTGAAAATAATTGTATATTCCCGTAATCTTGCTTATACGTCACAATATTCTTACATGAAAATATTTCGGGACACCCTAACATACCTACCTATTTATACTGATGTAACATACATATTTATTATATTGTATTTCCATTGGCAAAACGACAATAGGAGACCAAATGTTACAAATGCATAATAATAATGCATTGTTGCCATATTCTGAATGTGTTTGGGTGCTAGATAGTAAAAAAAGTGCTATAAAGTGCTAGATTTTAAAAACAAAGTGCTAGATTTTTTTTATCGTTTTTTTTTTATAGAAATAATGAATGCACTACTCGGCGGCCAAAAAACTCTCTTTTATCAGATCTTTTTTAATTAACCTATGTACGCTGAATCCAAATATAGCAAACTTTTTTTCACATTTGCAGTTTTTGAAGTATTGCAGCTCTTATCATTTTGCTTAATTTTTCGTATACAAATCTACACAAAATTATCTTTAATATGAGAATTATAATGTCGGTATTTGTATCTGGATATCGAACTAGTATTACAAGTAAGTTGAAAATTTTACCTTTTCAGTTTTTTCCTTATAAATTTTATGCATGCCAAAAAATTTTAAATTGAATTACTATGCGTAAACTAAACATTCCACTGAACTTATTGTTGTATTAAAATTGCAACCCCATGATTATACTCAAATGAAATAAAGTTTTGTGTATTTTTATAAATTTCAACAAATTCAAATATTAAAACCGTGTTACTTCAAAAACTATAAATGAGAAAAACATTTTTTGACAGATTTGAATTCACCGTAAATTAGTCTGTTAATGGACAAGGCTTTATGCATTTGACAAAATAAGAATTTAATTTTGAAGAACATTTCAATATTGTACCACTTGTTTTGTTGAAAAGACTTTACAGCAGAGCTCTAAATGAATCATTCTTTTTTGATTTCAATTCATAACGAATTTGATTTGAATTGCAATTCATTTTGAATTCAAATGAGTTGGGCGTAATGAATTGCAATTCATTTCCAATTCATTTGACTTGAATTGATTTTGAATTAATTTAAATGAATTAGAAAAATGAATTGCAATTCATTTTCAATTCATTTGAATTGATTTTGAATTAATTCAAATAAATTAGAAAAAAAAATATTGCAATTCATATTAATGAAATGAAAAATGAAATGCAATTAATCAAAGTAAACATGGTGTTTGGAGTTTGTTTCGTCAAGTATTACTTATTTTGGTTTTGACATACGCTTAACGACAAAACACGTTTAATAATCGAGAAACAGTTAATAGTTTATGAAATTTTATGACCCACGACCACCCAACGACAAACACCTGAGTAATATTTATGTAATATTTATTTTAAGAAATAAAGAAATAACTTCAAATAACAATTGAAAGGTCGAATAATATACAACATTACATGTACAACATTAAATATACAATATTTAATATAAACCAAATAATTAAAAAAAAATTATAATATATGTAGTTCAAACAAACATAATTAATTATGCCTCAGAAACATTGTAAAAATATGACCTTATGTACGAGGGCGGATCAATAAGTCCGTGACTTTTTGAATGTAATACAGTTTTTTTTTGCAAAAAAAAATTATTTTTCAACGCAGACTTATTGATCCGCCCTCGTACATCAACTAATTATACTATTATTTTAATGAGAAAATAAATGCTAATTAGATTAAACTAGAATGCATCGTTCACTTTCAACAACAATAACTTTTCAAAATTCTCTTCTAATAGACATCCACGTTTAGTGATATTTAGAATAGAGGCGTACGAAAATAATCTTTCAACAACAGCTGACGATGGTAACGGTGCATTTAACTTTAAAAAAGCCTTTTTAACCGTCGGATAATTATTCAGCATACTTAGAGATTTTGAAGAATCTGCTAATTATGCTGTAAATTCCGTTTCTGAGGGAATATTGATACACAAAATATTTTCTGGAGTTTCTATAATAAATATTATAATGTTATTGTGAAACAGCAGCAAGTCAACTTCAGGAGAAAATTTTTTATGAAGAAAAAATGTTGCTGCATAGCTATTCTCTTTCATACGAAATCACTCATTTGTTCTTATTGCATATTGCCCTTTGACAACTCAAAGGCAAAGAAACAATAAAAAATCGCCATAATTTAAAAAAAATCGTTACATTAACAATTTTGAACAGATTTCAAAAAACAATATGTCACTTAACGCATTATTAAATGTCCTTTAAAATAAAAATAAGAAAAAACTAGGTTTTCAAAGCATGCTTAGAAAAAAGGCGTTAAAGAGGAAAAAAATTAAAAAAAAAATTGAAAGTTCGAAATATTTTGGATAATATTTTCACATTTGTTTACTAAAAGTATAAACAGATATATATATATATTTGTAAAGCTTAACTATTCATCTTTGCAAAAGCGTTCAAAAATTTATAATCGGCTTAGAAGTAATTAAGTTAAAATTATTTTTGTCCGTAAAGTCCTGAAAAAACGATTTTTGTCGATAACTTTAGATTTTAAGGGGGTATTCAAAATTCTGAAAATTGAAAAGTGATTTACTCAACAAGTCTTACAACCTACACTAGGTCATTTTACAAGTTGTTTTCACTGTAGCACCGTGTAATTAATCATATATGTGATGAAGTTTCATAAAATTCATTTGAATTAATTCAAAATCAATTCAAATGAATTGAAAATGAATTGCAATTCATTTTTCTAATTCATTTCAATTAATTCAAAATCAATTCAAGTCAAATGAATTGGAAATGAATTGCAATTCATTTCGCCTAACTCATTTGAATTGAAAATGAATTGCAATTCATTTTGCCAAATTCATTTGATTTAAAATGAATTGCAATTTATTCTAGCCAAATGCATATGAATTGATTCGAATTTCATTCAATCCGTTTTTTTGCGAAAAGATTTAATTCAAAATTTTACTAATTTATTTATTTTTTTATTTATTTATTTATTTATTTATTTATTTGTTTTTTTTCAGTACAACAAGATTGAATCTTATAATTATAGTACATGAATAAAATATCCCAATTAATTCACAATGATTAATATAATATAAAAAATATAAAAAAAAGATATAGAAAATTTAAAAAAATGAATATAAAATATATAAAAAAATATAATATAATAAAACCAAAAATAGAGAAAAAGATAAAAGTATTGAAAACAAAATTAGTAAAAATTATTAAAGAAAGAAAAACATTGAAAAATTAAAGTTATTCAAAAAAATTAAAAAGTAAATTTTTGAAGTGCGTTGCGTTGCTGGCTTGTTGTATGTTTTGTGGTAATAAATTCCAAAGACGAGCAGAATGTACATGAAATTGATATTCAGAAACAAGAGAGTGATGTCTAGGAAGTATTAACTTTTTTCCCCTAATGGATCTTGCAAATCGAATTTGATCAAAGATATATTTTGGCTTTTGTGTGTATATAATTTTATGAAGAAACAATAGAACTCTTATTTTTAGAAAATTATCCAAAGAAACACCGTATATATTCCTGGAAATTAATGATAGACTACTAAATCTCCTTAGATTGTAGACATATCGTACAATATTATTAAATACAATATTAAGTCGACGTTTGCTTGTGGCGTCACAATTTGCGAAGAGTTCGCAGCCGTATAAAAGACCAGGAATAACGTAGGTCTTAGCTTGAATATGATGCCTAAGTTTTTAGCCGCTGGGACAATTGAAATTTTCTGGTTGTTAATAAGGATTTCTTCATCAATTTCTGGTTGCATGGACCTCTTATGTATAACGAGACATTTAGACTTATTAGGGTTTAAGCAAAGACCATTTGCGATGGCCCAATGATGAATTTTATCCAGATCATAATTCAGTTTATCGATGTTCTCCTTAATTGATTTTTCGGGGCTACGTCGTCTGCATACATATGTACTTTGCTGTACGATAGTTGTTGAGGGAGATCGTTTGCATATAGTGAGAAAAGTAGCGGTCCCAAAATAGAACCTTGAGGTACGCCTCGAGTAAGAGACAATGGTTCAGATGATAAATTATTAACACATACGGATTGTGTACGGTTTACAAGGTAAGTTAACATGAGTTCAGTTGAGCTTGATGCGAAGTACTAGGAAGTACAAGGAGTACTAGGAAGTTTAGTTTGTTATTATCTAGTTCACGTCTAATATTCTCGCTTACTTCGACAAGAGCAGTTATACAGCTGTGATCTGAACGGAAACCTGATTGTTTTTCACACATTAAGCCTTGTCCATGTATGTACTCACATATCTGAGAATACAATAGCTTTTCAAAGAGTTTTGAAAGGTAGCATAAAATAGCAATAGGTCGATATTCATTATTTGATTTCGGTATTGGTATAACTTTTGCATGTTTCCATTTAGAAGGGACCGTGCTAGACATTAAAATTGTGTTAAAGATATGAGTTACATATGGAATAAGAAGAGGTAGGAGGATCCTAAAGAACTTAGGGTGAATATTATCGCATCCAATTGCATTCGACTTTACTGAAGAGAAGCATGACAAAACTTCTAATTGGTTAACACAAGAAAATTCAAAAAAACGTTCATCTTCAGAAAAATTGTCCATATTGTTATTAAAGTTATAAAGATCACTGTCGGCTTGAACAAATGGTAGATTTGTAAAGGCAGAATTTAATTCGTTGACATCAGTCGAGTAGTTTTCGTTAATAACTTTTTTGCCAATGCCAATGTCCCGAATAGTTTTCCAGGTTTTTTTTGACTCCAAAGCAGTACCAAATTGATTGGAATAATATTCTGATTTTGCTAATTTGATCTTCTGGTTAACACATTTTCTGGCAGTACTGTACTCATTCTTAAGCTCGGGTGTTTTAAATCGCTTCCACCTAGCGTAGGCAATATCCCTTAGATGAATTAATTGTTGTAAACCAAGGTTTACTTTTCACTGATGGTATTTTGGTTTTTAATGGAACAGTTTCATCGTACAGTTGACGTATATTACTTTCAAGGAAAGCTAATTTATCATCAACAGAAAGTAAATAGTATATATTATTCCAGTTAATTTGAAAGAAGTTATTGTATAGTAAATTGTAGTCTATATTGTTGAAGTCACGATAAGTGAAGGATTTTTGTTCGGGTTTAGTCCTAAAATCATATGATATAAAGATTAAGTCATGATGAGAAAAACATGAAGCAGAAAGTTGGTCGGATTAATTTTTGCATTTTTTTATATCGTTAAAAATTTCGAAGTTAACTTATTAATTTGACAAAAATTATATTTCTTTAATTTAGCTATTCGCTAACTGAAATTCGGTTACTACGACTCAAATTCGGTTATTACGTTTTTTTTTTTTTTTTTTTTATTTATTTTTCAAGTACAATTATAATTCAAAATTATGTAGGTCTCAGCGCCTTACAGGCATTATTGATACGAGCTTACATAGGTGCACTTATTACAAGTTATTTTACTCAAATAAAATAAATTTTAGAAAAATAGAAAAAAATAGAAAGCATTTATTTTCAATAGAAGCGTTTAAGGTTTCCAGTCAAGTAGTCTTTAAGATTTGATTTAAAAATCGAAATTCTATTTCTATTCTTCTATTTTCAGACTGTTGGCATAACTTTTTATTATTTATCATGAAAAAGTTCGGTTAATGCAACTGAATTTTAGTTGCAACACCGAAAATATTCAGAAATCGAATGTAAATATCGTTGTTTTAACTGACTTTATAAGTTGTTACCATTAACGTACACTTTTAGCTCGGTTGGCACTTTATATCTGGGTGTAAGTCTGACACTTACTCGCTATTATAGTTAATTAAATAAATTTTTTTCAATAATGCAAGTTATGGAGAACAACGAACTGGATGGATTTCCAATTTTGCAATATTTTAATTTTTTCCTTCATATTATATTAGTGAATAAGTATTTGATTAAAATAAAAATATGATTTATATCAAATTAAACGTCATGTTATAGATTTTTAACGAAATAAAAAAAAAAAAAATCAAAAATAAATCCGATGATTAAAACGCAGGGGATTGTATGATTTATATAAAGAGAAAAAATAAATAATATAAATTAGAGAAAAATAAATAAAATAAATTTATAAGGAGTATAAGTCATATAAAAGTTGCTTCAAAACTTAACGAAAAAACTTTTGTATATCAAACATTTGTAACGTTTAAAATCATATATTATTTACGTAGATCGTATTTTATGCTGACTTTTAAATATTTATTAAGATATATCATATTTTATTAATTTCTGTTAAAAAATGAAATATATTTTTATTACTTAAATTTTAATATATTTAATTTATTTGTTTGAAACAAAAAAATTTTATGAATGAAAAAGTGCTAAAAAAATTCAATTACTTAAAAAAAAAAGTGATAAACAGCAAATAGCACTTTTTTTTTATAAATTTCGAATGCGAACTCATAAAAAAGTGCTAGATCTAGCATCCATTATGCTAAAATGGCAACCCTGTAATAATGTTAAGGTGTTAAGTTACACACTTCATAAACAAATATCACATCAAAGCAAAGTGTCGGAAGAACTCAAGATTGAATTCTCAAGTGTTTGTTATTTACACATTTCTTCATAAAAGTCATAAAAATGGAACGCGTTTATTGTTTGTATTATAATGAAAATTAAAATTGATTTTAATTACTTTTTTTCTGTTCTATAAAACATAATTCGAAGGAATATATAATTTTGATTTTGAGACATTTTATATTTAGAGACGAATTGACATTTTAACCTAAAAGCAAAAAAGTTTTAAAAATTACATAATTTTGTTAAAAGGACACAATTCAAATTTTGCCATATGTATATGAGGCTTTCTAATAAAACCGTCCAGCTGGAAAAAGGTACATTAAAGGAGTCCAAAAAAATTAAAGTGATTTCTAAAGTCAAGCCATGGGCTAGTTTGGTTCCTTTGTATGTAAAAACATTTAATATGAAGTTTGGTGCCGATTGGATAAAGAAAATACAAGGCGGAAATCGATTGAAAATTGAAAGTGTGTTTTGTATGGGGGAAAAAATGTCTTTTTTTGCGTTTTTTTAAAATATTGTTAAAATTGAAGCAGTTTTTATTCCATATTATAAATTAATCGAGACGAAGACAAAAAAGTGTTTTCAAAAAGATAAAAAAATCGCTTGAGAATTTTTGTGCGCCCCCGTTAGGCTAGTTGGTAGCTTGCTGGCTTATCAGTGCGGGGGTCGTGGGTTCGATTCCCACCAGAGGCACTGGTCTGTTTTCGCTACAACGCGCCGAATGCTATAGTAGCAAGTGCTCGGTTAGGGCAATAGTATATAATTTGTAATTATATGATTATTAATTAATAATAATTAATAATAATTACCCGGGTAAAAAAAAAAATAGCCCAGACCACTAATGTGCCAAATACCACTTGATCAAACATTTCGAGCCCACATCCTAAACGTTTTCGAAAAAAAACCAAAATATTTTATTTTTTTACTTACTGGACCCATTAACTGTTAGATATGAAATATTTAATTTTTAGGATGTCGGTATCCTGTCCTAAGGTGACGTCGAAAACCAGCAATATGTTTGGGGTATTTTTCAAATCTCCAATTTCAAATTTTAAAAAATTTTGTTCAACAAAATTAAAAAAAAATAGTTTCGCACACTAAGATCTCATTAAGTATAAAATTGAAAATAAAAATACCAAAAATTACACATATCTTACGTTTAATTTAGTAAGGGCAGCTATTTAAATTCGGCGGATTTCGAGGAAAACGCTTTTTTTTGCACAAAATTCGATCATAGGGTAAAATTTATCTACTTTTAACAAGTAACAATTAATGTTACTTTTTGAAAACACTTTTTTGTCTTCATTTCGATTAATTTATAATATGGACTAAAAACTGCGTCAATATTAACAATTTTTTGAAAAAACGCAAAAAAAAGCCATTTTTCCTCCATACAAAACACACTTTCAATTTTCAATCGATTTCCGCCTCGTGTTTTCTTTATCCAATCGGCACCAAACTCCATATTAAATGTTTTTACATACAAAGGAACCAAACTAGCCCATGGCTTGACTTTATAACTCATTTTGAAAAAACGGCCATACAAAGTTGAACACCTCTAAGGTACATATATTAAATCACTGCCAAGTTATGGCATTTATTGTCCTATCCCTACGGGAAATTAGAAGTTAATTGAATAGTTACAAAAGACCTATAACATGGCTGGTTGATTCACGACTAAGCACAGAACTAGTAAGGCAGTATTCGCTAATATGAGCCACTATTTCAATTAAACTTTTGTTTGACTTCAAACACACTTGTAATTAAAAGTTTAATAATATCTATTAATGGATATATGTAAAATCATTTTGTTGTTGTTGGACATGCAAATTTAATTATATTTATTGCACTAAAAAATCAACAAACTTTCTATGCATATATGACCTACTTTAAAGATTTTGACACCTGCTGAAACTGACATTAAATGAACGACTCATATTTCTCAGGGTTTTGTGAATTGAGGGGAACGACGAACAGGGGTTGGTTGACTATATTTAAAAGCTATCACGTGCAAAGTTTCTATTGAAATATTTGTGTATTAGCCCATATGTAATTAGCATTCTAAATTTATTGATATGGCAACTCTTTAGATCATATGTTAGTCTTTTGACATTTCTATTATTATAATTTAACATTCCTTTTTATCCCTCTCTCTTCCGGTTTAACTCTTGTAGCAATAAGAAGTATTTTAATAAAGCGTGAATTTAATTTGAATTAAACTTAATCATCTTAGCGTTTTTCTTTAGGTTATGGGCCCAGTCACCCTAGTTAAAATAATTTAAATCGGTAAATAATAAAATTTTAAGGAAAAATGTCGGCTGAAATAAAAACATCAGTGGTAAAACTTAATGGTGAAAATTATTTCACATGGAAGTTTAAGGTTGAGATGCTGCTGATTAAAGAAGGTGTTTGGGATGTTTTAACGAAGAAAAAACCAGAAACAGGTGTAGATGATTGGATAAAAAAGGATAACATCGCCAGGGCAACAATTTCATTATCGGTTGAGGATGATCAATTACATCTTATAAGGCAATGTACTACAGCGGCTACAATGTGGCAGAATTTGCAAAACTATCACGAAAGAAAGTCTTTAAGCAACAAAGTAGGCGTGATGCGACAAATTTGCTGTATGAACTTGAATGAAAACGGTGACATTAAGGCACATATTGGTATAATGCGTGTTTTATTTTTAAAATTACAAAATTTAGGTGAAAATGCTTTTAATGAAAAATGGAATATCGCTATGCTTTTAAGTAGTTTACCAAACAGCTATAATAATTTGATCACTGCATTTGAAACCCGTTCTGAAGAGGAATTAACAATTGCGTATGTAGAATCTAAATTAATTGAAGAGTTTACCAGACGTAAAGGTGGTGATATTGCAGATGCACATAAGGCTATGATGGTAACAAATAAGAAACACAACTTTAATATTGAATGTTTCTTTTGTCACAAGAAAGGTCATCAAAAGAAAAATTGTACACGTTATAGTGATTGGAAAAAGAAACACCAACAACAAAAAGCCAACACAACCACAAATAAAGATTTTTGTTTAGTAGCAACAGAAAGCTATGGTAAATGGATCGTTGATTCAGGCGCTTCATGTCATATTTGCAACGATGAAAGTGCGTTTGTAAGCATGGATAAAACAAAAAGAAAACCAATAGTATTGGCAAATGATGATAATGTATTAGCGGTAGGTGAAGGTACAATAAAAATTAAAATAAAGAAGAATGACAGAGATTACAGCAACATAACTTTTGAGAACGTTTTATTTACACCATCTCTAAATATGAACATATTATCAGTACAACAATTAACTAGAAAAGGTTGTCGTGTCGAATTTGAAAAAGATAAATGCGTCGTGCGAAAAAATAATGAAATTTTATTTTATGCTGAATCTAAAGCTGGTTTATATTTGTGCGAAAATGTTGAACGTTTAAATCTAATGAAGGTATGTGGAACTGATTGCATTCATTATTGGCATAAAGTTTTAGGCCATAGACATACAGATGCTATTAAAGTTATGCAGTCAAAACAGCTAGCAACTGGTCTCAATGTAAAACCTTGTGATAACAGTGACTGTTGTGAAGTTTGTCCAGTTGGTAAATCTACAAGAACACCATTTCCTAGCAAGACTGGGGTAAGTTCAGAAAAAACGTTTGAATTGATTCACACAGATTTATGTGGACCAATGGAAACGGCTACACCCAGTGGTAACCGGTACATATTAACATTTATAGATGATTGCAGTAGATTTTGTTATATTTATTTGATAAAATACAAATCTGAGGTGGCTGAAAAATTAAAAAATTTTGTTTCGTTAATAAAAAACAATTTTGGTCAGAAACCAAGAACATTTCGTTCTGATCGGGGCAAAGAATACGTTAATAAGGAGATAATCAGTTTTTTAGAAGATGAAGGCATACAGATGCAATATACTGCCGGCTACAGCCCAGAACAAAACGGCGTTGCAGAACGTAAAAATAGGTCTCTAATTGAAATGGTAAGATGTATGCTTGCTGAAGCTAAATTGCCAACAGAATTTTGGGACGTTGAAACGTCTTCAACAAAAGAATTGAAAGTCATTTAGAAGTCGAAAAGTTAAAAAAAGTACTTGATACTTACACGAGTTTTTTGATTAATTTAATTTGTTTGCTAATAGTTTTCAACTATCAGTTCCAAACCAATACCAAATGGACTCACTAGACTTGGAAGATATATTCACGAAAAAGGACTTTCTATATCGCTGCTTGGTGAAATGTTGTATGGTGGTTTACAAGTGAAACTAAAATTTTCCGAGTATCTTTCGCTGTTTTTTCTATAATGGTTTTGCGACGTTTAATAGAATTGAGTTTTGAGAACAGTATTTGAAAAATGGTGTAGTGTAGGATCATCACAATCTCTTAATTAAAATGCGTACATTTTTTTTAAAGGTATGTTTTTTCGTCTTACATTCAATTATATTTGAAATTGGCTAGCGTATTGCGTGAACTGAGTTACTTTACAGAAAAAATTATTGTGCCAAAAAATTCAGCAAAATTTTAGTCAGGAGGGTGCTTGCAAAAAAAGTTGCTAATGTCAACAAAATCTTTTGCTGGAAATCAGCGAGCTAATTTTTAGCGAAAAAATTAGTAAATTCAGCAAAAGATTTGCTAACACTTAGTGGATTAGAAATAAAAAAGCCTTGCTAAAAATTAATAATTTTTTTGCTGAATTTTAGTAGACTGAAAAAAAACTCAAAAAATTTGTAGAAAAATTGTAATTTAGTTAATTTAGTTGCTGAAAATAATAAAACATCTTTTTGTGATTCTTTTAAAAATAATTTACAATAATTACGAAATATAAAAATTAAAATTTTCCCACATTGACGACATGAATTAATTTAATATCTGAAAATATATAGAAATAAATATATATAACATAACAAAAATTTTCTTTCAACTACTTACATCAATGGTTGTCTAAATGATGTTATCTTTTAAAGGACGCACCAAACGAAAAGAAAAAACAACCCTTTTTTTCAATAAGAAAAAGGAACCATGAAAATCTACCTAAGATGTGTGTCTTTGTCTTTCGCTTTACTCTGTCTACATGTCTGTATATGTTTGTTTGCAATTTGACCACACTAGATTATTAATCTATTAACATTTAGTTTAGAAATACATATTAAATATTTTATTTTGTCTTTTATTTAATTAATAGACAATTATTTTCACAAGCCGGTGACAACGCAAAATTTAAGTTGTTTTAATCCTCAATTTTGTTTTATGTACGAAAAGCAGATACATAAATCTTTCATGGTTGATTTTTTATATGTCTTATTAGAGTTGTACTTTAAAGTATCACTTTCCTCTTCTCTGCTACATCTTGACATGCCGCGACATCTGCTTCATTCTGCGAATATCTTTCAACCTGGTTGTTGTCCACACTATTAATGTGCTTATCAGCACAATTTTGTTAGCAAAATTAATTAGTAAAACATTAGTATAATATTACACTCATAATAATCCATTCATAAAAATACGAAATTATTGTCAAAACTACAAAAAATTTCGTAAAATGTACGAATTTTCGTGTATTTTACAAAAAATTTGGTTATTTTGACATTTTTTTGTAATTTTACGCATGGATTATTATCAGTGTAGTAAAGCATTAGTATAAAACAGTTATGTGCTGAATAAGTATAACAAAAATTTTAGCTGAAAACACGACTTTAGCAAAAAAATTTGCTAAAAAATAGTATACCTGATTTACAAGACGTTTTACTAACTTTTCTACTAACTTAGTTTTTTGAGTGTATTACTAATTATAATCGGTGAAGTTATATCACGATTTGCATACGATCCAAAAAGATTTGCCAGTTATTTGAAAATGTTCAGTCTAGTATTACGGTGCAAATTATGCTTTTTGCATAGTGTTCACACATCGTGAATATCCTTAATATAACGGCCCCTAGAGTTTTAAACATAGTGTAAAATTAGCAAAATATATCTTTTGTTCTTTAAACTGTTGTAAGTAAAAATTAAGTGACGTTTTAGTTTTTCAAATAAAAATAATAATATTGTTCAAACAAAAAATTTAGCGTTTTTATATTTGTTTATATATCATGTAATTATAAGCATTTAATTGTACTTTCACGCATTTATAAATATATTTTTATTCACATTTTATGTAAATTTACAGGAAATTAGAATGTTGCTAAACATTTCTTAAGCACATAAGTAGGTATATTTACATGTTTTGTGTCTATTTGTTTTTACATACTATGTATGTAAATGTTAAAGTTTAGACACATCAAGTATTTTTACCCTAATTACACTAGGATCTCTGCTACTACTATAAATAGAGTAAATTTACATGAACATGTATTAGAGTTTAACCTTAAATGACAACAAATTTAAAATAACGCAAAAATTTGAGTGTCCGAAACCGTAACCGAAACCCGGTTTTTTATTTTCAAAACCGAACCGGTTTCGAATATATAACATTTTTGAATACTCCGGAAATCGGATTTTTTGAATCGATTAACCGGTTATTTTTTAATAAGAAGATATTTTACTTAAAAAAAACTAGAATGACCTCTAAAAATGCTTTTTTTTATAAGACCATAAAAGTTTCGAACTTTTTTTCAATTTTCGCCAGTATACACAACTAAAAACCCGTTACTTTAACAGAAAATACGTTTTCTTTCGGCCTAAAATAAAATCATGTCAAAATAATTGTTTCCGTGCTTAAAATCTTAAATGTACCAAAAAATATATTATATAAGTTTAAATTAAGAGGCGTCGAGTAGTTAATGAAGAAAGGAAAAATTGTCGTGGTTAAATTGTGTTAAGTACATTTTTTAAAATTCGTTTACAGCACAATAAATAAATTGTATTCTTTATTTTCGGTTAAGCGGTTGATCTACCAGATGGTAACAAAGTTACAAAAATATGTTTTTAAAATATTTCAATTAAAATTGAAAAATATTTCAAAATTAATTATAAAATGCTTAAAAAAAATCCCGTGCAAAAATTCCTTGGGACTTTTATATAACCCACACTCTACCACCCGCCATCGGCGCTGCTGCTGCGCCGCCGAAATTACAAAAAAAAAGCTACACAAATTAAAAAATAGTTAGAAAAATAAAAACAATCGCAAAAAAATCAGGAAAAACTGCCAAAAAAATTAAAAAATCGTCAAAATTAAAAAGGTCGCAAACATTAAAAAAATCTATTAAATTAAATAGGGGTACTATTTATTTTTCGGGAACTGGCAACACTAATGTCAATAGCTAAAATCTGGCAACACCATAATAAAGTTTGACATTTTTTTAGCATAAATGTACTCACAACAATTTGATGTACAAGTGCTATTTATTGTTTTGTTTACAGTGAGTTAAGAAAATCAATTTGGCAAAAAAAATGGAAATTTCAAGAGATGGTTTTCATTGGATTATTTTTCACAACTTTCGACGTGGATTATCTCCACAAGAATGTGTCGATGAACTCAGTTCTTTGTATGGCGATAAAGCACCATCCAAACCAACAGTATATCGCTGGTGTAGTGAATTCAATCGTGGTGGTAGTTCGGTCGCCGACGAATTGTGCCACAAAACATCGATGCTGTGCGTGGAATGATAACGCAAGATCGTCATGTGACATATTGTGAGATAGAGGCATCCTTGCACGCACATTAGTTCCACTTCAATACATTCGATTTTGCATGAACACTTAGTTGTAAAAAAAATTTGTTCTCGTTGGATACCCCATAATTTATCAATCGCTCAAAAAAAAAGGCTCGCATCGATTGGTGTAAGGAAATGATTAAAAAGTTCTACCGCGGTGCTTCAAAAGACGTGTTTAAAATCGTGACAGGTGACGAATCATGGATATATGCGTATGAGCCGGAAACAAAACAGCATTCGACCGTGTGGGTATTCCAAGACGAGCTATGTATATCCAACAAAAGTTGTTCATTTAAGAAGCACAGCAAAGCAAATGGTAGCCTGTTTCTTCGGCAAAATGGGTCATGTGGCCACTGTTCCTCTTGAGCAACGTATGACGGTCGATTATTCTCCATCATGACAATGCGAGCTCTCACACATCTCGTCAAACAAGTGAATTTTTGAGCAGTCAAAACATAGAATTGATGACTCATCCTCCGTACAGTCCTGATTTGGCACCCAATGACTTCTTCTTGTTCCCGAATATCAAAGGTAAACTCCATGGTCAATAATTTACGAGCGCCGAAGAAGCAGTTGAAGCGTTCAAAAATCATGTTTTGAAGGTGTCTCAAGAGGAATGGAAAAACTGCTATGACGAATGGTTTGAACGAATGCAAAAGTGTATTGATCATCAAGGAGAATATTTTGAAAAACAATAAAGCCATTTTCATTTAAAAATTTCATTTAAAAATGTTTGTTATTATTTGCTATTCCCGAAATATAAAAAGTACCCCTCGTATTAGAGAAAATCGCCAAAATGAAAAAATTCGCCAAAAATAAAAAAAAAAAAAAAAAAATAATTCAATTCTTTGGCAATCATTTATTCTTAAGATACGGGTGAAATTCCAAATAAGGTGCCAACCGAATTGAAAAGTGTATTTTGGTGTTAACAACCAATAAATTCGGTTAGTACATCAAATTTAATTTATGAATATTTTGCTCTCATTTTGCTTTATTTGTTAATAAACAAATAAAGCAAATAAGAATTTATGAAAATATTTTTAAAATGAATCTAAAATATGTATTTATTACTAATACATAGACACTTATAAAAACAACTACATACATATATATTAAAAAAAAAAACAGCATTATGTTGATGTTATCTTGTTTTTTTTATCAAATGCTTTTAAGCAAATACAATAATAAATTTCAAGCGAGTTGCAAATTTGAGAAATTATTTAATTGATGCAATTAATTTTTAATTGACAGCTTTTAATATTTTCAACAATTCAATTTAATTGAAAAAATTAATGTCAATATCATATTTTTTTTACAATATTATTAATATTTCAAACTATTAACAAAATTTAATTGAATAATTGAACATGTTTTGGACGACATTACTTAGATAGATTCATTCTCTCCCAAAATTTCCTATTACTTACAATAGGTCCTTTTATTAATTGTGCATCAAATTGTAAAATACCTTTCACTGATTGTTTTTATAATTGATTCTATTAACAGTTTTAATAACATTTTCATACAAAAAAAGTCTATGACTCTAGCTATGACTGGCTAGGAATTCTGTAGGACAATCGACGATAATCGTCCGCTTTCTAAAGTCAAATTACGACAATATTACATATAAATTTTAAATAATTTTCTTATTTTTCTTCGATCTTTTTGAATAAATTTTTGTCTTTTGTTTTATTGAGCTAAAGATCCTTTATTTTATAATTATAAGTATTTATTTCCAATATTTCGTCTTCGCATTGGAAGACTTCTTCAGGGAAAATTTTTTATAATTAAAAAACTTAAAAATAATAATTACAAAAAAAAGAAAAAAAAAAAAGCGGGAAATAAAATATTTTCTAATGTCAAATTGAAAATTAACCCAGAAAACAAAGTATAAATAATTGAAATATCAGAAAATAGCAAACAATTTTAAATTAATAATTTCTTAAAATCTAAATGAGAATTATAATAATTTTATTATTTCCTATTGACTAAATGTCTGTAATTCTGTGCAATATTGGATGTGTCTGTTTTATAGTTAATCCTTTGTGTTGATGGTACCTTTATGATCTGTGACATTTATAATGTATATCTTCGTTTGTAATTGCTTTCTGTGTTTAAAATTGATGTGTTATCTGGATAATGATTGGAGTTGCTGCAGTGTAATGATAATGCTGTTTTTTGCGTAGAAGTGGTTTTATTGTATTTTTGATCGGATTTATGACCTGCTATTCTAGTTTTCAATTTATTCTTTGTGGGACCTACGTATACTTTAGTGCAATTTTCTGTGTCATTACCCCTACATGGTATCTTATAAACTAAATTGGACATATCAAATTTACTTATTTTATATTTTGTCTTGCTAAATAGTGAACCTAATGTGTTATATATTTTATGTGTTACCAAGTATTTCTTATCATCGAAAATTTTGGATTTTTCTAATCTTTCAGATATAAGAGGAACATAAGTTAAAGATTTATAAATTTTGGGTTCCGCAACCCTTATCGTATTAACATTATTCCGGTTTTTAAATTGTCTTATTAATTTGTAGCTTAAATGTATTGGGTAATTATTATCCTTCAAAATATCCTTAATTTTTCTTATATTAGTTTCATGAAATTCTACATCGCTTATTCTTAATACTCTGTCAATTATATTTTTCGCAGTATTAATTATTATTCTCTTGGGGTGTTTTGAATGGTAGTTTATAATCCTACCAGAAGCTGTTGGTTTTTGATTCCAATCTATTTTTAAGATGTTATTCCTTCTCATTATCAATGTATCTAAATAGGGAATTTTAGAGTTACATACTTCTTTTATCGTAAATTTTATATCTTCATGAAAAGAATTAAATTATTTCCAATAATTTATTGGAAGTAAATACTTATAATTATAAAATAAAGGATCTTTAGCTCAATAAAACAAAAGACAAAAATTTTCAATAATGTTAACAATTTTGGTAAAAACAACAATTTTCGTAAAAACAACGATAGCAAATTAGGTATCGTTTTGAACGAAACGATATCATTTTCCTCAGAGAATCTGTCCCCTGTATTCCCCATGTGTTTGTTGCAATAGTCACATGAAATTTCATTTATTTGAAATTGGCATGACAAATAAAATTTAAATTTTAACATTGTTTTGTTTTGTATAAAAAGTTGTCACTTTCAGTCTTTAAAATAGTCCTAGGACAGTCACAGCCACTCACAGTCTTAAATTGTATTTCTAAAAATTAATATTTTTGTATGATAGCAATTCCTTACAAAGATTTTTTCTTAATTGAAGACCCCCTAAAAACAAGTTATGGCTCAAATACTGAACATTTTTTGAAATTTTTTTATTTGCTCAAAAAAATATACAAATTTTCCTAACACCATTGTATTTTTGATGATTCTTTTCTTAAATCTCGTGCAATCGGTTAAGAGTAAACCTTGGTTATTATGAACTAATTTTAAAGTTCTAATGTTTTGGTAACAACTTCAAAGTAACATCTGTTAATACAAACGTGCTTAGAATAAACAATTGGTTAATATGAACTGTTTTTCAAAGTCCCAAATTTTTATATAATTTTCCATTTTAATACAGAATTACTAAAATTTTGTAAATTCTCTTAAAATATCTTTGACTTCAAACAGGTTTTAATCCGAACACACCGACATTTTTTCTGAAATGTATCAAAAACTCTCCAATTATCAAATCAAATGAAAGAATTTTACAATTTTATTAATTATTTTCAACGTTTTAAAAGTTATGTTGATAATAATTTTTGTGTTTAATATTGTTTATTGTTGTTTCATACTCCCTGATGATGGCATTCAAAGAATGGCGAAATATTGGGAACAATATTATAAAAACTTGGGCTCGAGCTCAATTATTAAATAAATTAATTTATTTCACAATATTTAAAAAATGTTTATACAAATTTTTCCTATTTTGTTCACAATAAAAAAATTAAAACAAATTTTTCTACAGTAAATACAAACCTTGTATATGACAAATAAATTTTCTTAGTCCTTCGGAGTTCATCTTAATTGGGTTCAACTGCATTTAGTTTTATTAATTTTTTTTTATTTTTAAAAAAATATATATACAGTGGCCGACAAAAGTCTACGTACGACCACAATTTTTGCCATTTATTGAGATCAAAAGCGTTAGACAATAAAGTAATGAAGCAGTTTTGTTTGAAATCTATTTTTATAGATACAAAAAAAAAACATATTTATTGCAATGAAAACTTAAAAAATTATTCATGAAAAACATTAAAAAAGCATTGACAAAAGTCTACATATAACCAGCATTGGCTTTTGTTATTGAATATTAACCAAAAAAAGCCGTTATTTATTACTAATGGAAAAGTGCCGTTGTTTTTTTTTAATTGTTGTGTTAAATGTTTGCTTAAAATAGTATTCAGTTGAAGTTTATGCAGATTCAATTAATATTTATTGTACTAATGGCTTCTCGTAAAGAAATTTCAATTGATGTCTGAAATTTAGTTGTTAAGTGCCGAAATGAAGGGAAATCTTTTGGTGAAATATCAAAGTTTTTAAATTTAAGTAAGTCTACAATTCAAACAATATTTAGAAACTTTGAAAACAGTGGTACAGCTGAAAACAAACCGCGTAGTGGTCGCCCAAAAAAAACTAAGTCGTAGAGACGTTAGCTTCCTTTTAAGAGAAGTGGACAAAGATCCAAAAGTAAATGCCACAATATTGACCCAGAGCTCGCAACAAGATCAGAAGTAATTGTACATCCACGAACCATACAAAGTACTTTAAATAATAATGGTTACCATAGCAGAACTCCTCGCAAAAAGCTTTTAGTAAGCGACAAAAATCGGAAACTCCGATTGGAATTCGCCGAAAACCATATTGAAAAGTACATGGAGTGCTGGAAGACAGTTTTGTTCACTGACGAGTCGAGATATAACATATTTGGAAGTGATGGTAGAGATAGAGTATGGCGAAAAATAAATACAGCAATGGATCCGAAGAACTTAGTCGTCACTGTTAAGCATGGTGGAGGCAGCGTGATGGTTTGGGGTGCTGTCGTTTGCTTCTGGAGTAGCAAAGTTAGTATTTATTGAGGGTAATATGGATCGTTATTTGTACAAATCCATTTTGGAACAAAATTTGAAACCATCGGTTGACAATTTAAATCTTGGCCAGAGTTGGATTTTTCAGCAAGACAGCGATCCAAAGCACACTGATCAAATTGTCATAGATTGGCTGCTCTCCCATGCCTCACTACAGCTGCACACACCACCTCAACGCCCGGACTTGAATGTAATTGAGCACGTATGGGAGCTTCTAGAACGGAAAATCCGAAAAAATCATATTAATAGTGCCCCAATGCTGAAAGAGAAGCTTCAAGAAGAATGGCAAAACATCACGTCCGCAAAGCTGGACTATTTAGTTGCTTCGATGGCCAGACGATTACAGGCAGTGTTAGATGCCCGTGGTGGCCCAACGAAATATTAATTTCAAGAAAAAGTAATAACTTTTAATACTGCAACAAAGTTCTTTATGGTAGTGCACATATCGTATATAGACTTTTGTCAAACATTTTGGGGTCGTACGTAGACTTTGTCGGCCACTGTATATAATATTTGTAGTTCCTCATTTTTTTAAATATAAGGAAAAATAAAATTTTTTTTGAGTCGGTGAACCGGTAAAATTGCATCAATTGGTCCGTGAAGCTAAAGTTGGTGGAAAGCCAACTGATATAGTACATCAAATAATGTAAGGGGCAGTTGTTATTGAAAGACTCATATGTGGATTGTTTATTGTTTTCTTGTTTGCAACATGCTGCTTACTCTTTTAAATTATAGTCAACAAATGTTTGTAGTTCACTATAACATCCAATATTCCCCATAAAATAACCACATAAAATCTACTGTTCTCTCCCTCAAATATTAGTGTCCACATAATGAAATCCACTTTATGCTCTATCTCACTTAATAAAAGTATAATTTAACCGGCTTTTATATTTTAACTTCAGTTGGTTTGGCAAGCCGTTGTTTGACAATACACGCTATGATATGCTTAGTTTTGGTAAACGTTGTTAAGTCATACAAAGTCATACATTTTATTTTGTTTGTTTCTGCTTTGATTATTTTTTAGCCAAAACAACAAAATACCGTAAGTGTTTGTAGTGTATTGTAAAAGTGCGTAGCAGTCAGTTAATGTGTGTGTGTGTGTGTTTGAGTGTTTGTTTGGTGTTTGTCGTTATACCATGCGTGCTGAGTGAAATATGATATTGAAATGTTAAGAATTTTTGCGTGTATTGGGTTTGGTTGGTTTACATGACATTGTTTATTGTTATTGTCTTATTATGTAAATAATATACTAGTTCGTCTGTATGAATGTTTGTTTGTGTGTGTGTGTGTGTGTGTATGATTTTATGAATACATATTTGAAAGAAAATGAAATTTATCGCATTTTATTTATTTGCTTACCATATTAGTATTGTATGTAATTGTCAAATAAATCTAAGTGTCACATCTAATTATTGATTCTATTTAATGTTTTACCAAATATTCTAAGGATAGTAAACTTGGGAATAAATTATGTTTTAGCAAGGAATATTAATTTGAAGGCAAGTTTTAAAATCATATTTATGTGCGTCCTCTAAAGATTACATATAATAATTACTTTTATTAAAACTGTCAAATTTAAATAAAAAGTTAAACAACAATTTCAATTGTTGTAACAATAGTTTAGAAAAAAATTAGTAAAATAACATTATTTTTTTTTTTTACCTTATCTATAAATCTGTAAATCTGACATTCTTCTATGGTATATGGTTGCGTATGAGTGTTACTTTATATGGGTAATTAATTTATATTACTCATACGAAAAATTTAATATTTTGTTTTTGAATTAAAAAATCGAATAGAGTGAAAACATGTCAACTCAATCAAAATAATTCCTTTTCCGATCGATCATATCCGATCTCAATGAAATTTACCACAACTGTCATAACCGACAAGAAATCGACGAAACATAAATTTCAGATTCGGCACCCTTTCGGTTTCCGAAATATGAAAATTGCAAAAAACTATAAAATTTTTCTAAAGTATCGTTACAAAATTGACAATTACTTTTTATTTTTTTTAAAGAGAAGCAACACTTAAGAAATTCTTCCTCTTAATTACTGTGTTGCTTTCTTTGGAAAGGGGATAGTGGAGAGATGAAAATTGGTGAAAGATGTAGGGCTTCAAACATGACAGCACTGTAATTGCGCGAGATGATAAGTCTTAGAACAGTTGTTGCTTGCCACCTGATGTAGAGTTGGCGAACTTATTGAAGCTTTTTTGGTTCATAGCCCTGATTCATTATTTTACTTCGGTGGGGTTAACTGCTATGGGAACACCGAAGGTGGGCGCTGCGATACATATAAGTGATAGAAAACTAATACATATTATTTTTCTAAATTAAGGTTGTCGTCACCGGGAATCGAACCCGGGACCATCTGTGTAACAGTCCAACGCGCTAACCATTACACCACAACGCACTACACAACTATACAAGATTCAAAATTCGTGTTGGCCTTATTTTTTTGGTTAACTCATTAACCAAAAACAGAGCCACTGTAAAGCAAATCTAGCTAAGTCCTGGTAAGAGGTATCGCAAATTGATTTTCATAGACAGGTAGAGAGAAAGGGTAAAGCTTCTTTAAAAAAAACTTTTGGGTGAAACTTAACCCCCTCCCAGATGGGTAGTTAGCGGTTCAAAAGTCTGCAAATTTACCCAGTCAGAAAAGCTGCACGAAAATGGCTCTGAAAAATTGGGGAAGTGAAACATCGGAAAACTTTCTTGGCGCTTAATAGTCTTATGTAATCTCCATCTTATTAAAGCAATATTTACCTCTTTTGGACCACCCGCCTGGCTTACAGGTATGATTTTGTGACATGGCCATTAAAATACGAATTTTACAGTTTTATGAAATACCCATACGAGAAATATCGATTCTTTTCAAGTAAAATGAAGATTTGCATGTGGAAGATCATTTAAAAAATGTTTTATTCAAAAAACATGGTGGAATTATTTAATAATAGTGATTAAAGCGTAAGTCTCAGGTATGGAAAATCAAAACAAAATATACCATATCAATACAAACACCTAAAATTTTGTATTTGTTAAGTTTCATCGATATTAGACAAAGTAATCGGGGTCAGTCTTTAAAATAACTCTTTTAAATGCTATGCATATTGATTATTTCCATGGAAGTGTCCTTGGTTATATTTTGTGGACTTGAGTTCAAATTCCCATATCTCAAAATGCGCATTTTTTTAAATTCTTAAAAAAATATATGCTTATTATTGAATCCTCCTCTAAGTATGTTTTTTCCGAAGTATGCTGTGTACAAATTCAACTCATATAAAATTAATTCAACTCATATAAAATAGGACGACTCTTTAATTTTATCACGCTTTTGTCCATAACTCAGAGGCCAGTCGAGATATCAGCCTGAATTTTTCACACAAATGTATAGGAGCGGTCAATATAGATTTTAAGAATAAAAAAATTATATATGTATATATATATAATTATTGATATGTGGACAATTTGAACTCACGGGCGGGGGTTTATAATTCTTAGGTGAGTTTATTGCTAGACTATTTTCTATAATTTTAAGCGAATTTGGAGATACAGTATAAAAACGCCATACTACTACCCGAAAAACACCGTGTCATTTTCATGTGATTCCACTGTGATTTTTGAAAAAATTTTGTTTCACAACCCGGGCGGAGACTTATAATTACTAGTCGAATTTATGTCTAGATTGTTTCCTGTTTAGAGCTCAGCTATGAAAACGCCGTACGACTATCCGAAAAAGACTGATACTTTTTTGGAAGAGGGCACTTTTTTTTAAAAAATTATACTTTTGTGAAAGATACTATTTTAAAAAATGCTTATGACTTTTTGCTGGTGACTTTTTTGATACAAGACCTTATTTTTGATAAAGAGCCCTTAAGAGGTTATTTTTTCGAAAGTGGTACCTATTTTGTAAAAGTGTACTTTTTTGAAAAAAGTACTTTTTTTGAAAAAGATATCTTTTTTTAAAAAAGCTACTTCTTTTGAAAAAAGAACTTTAAAAAACTTTGTATTTGAACTTTTTCCAAAGTCACTTTTTTTGATAAAACTGTGCTTGAAAAAGGTAATTTTTTTATGTAAAAACTACTGTGTTCTAATCGCTCTGACCGGTTTTTACGAGTAGAACGGTCTACTCGGGTTTTCCGTCTACTCCGGTCTTTTGGTCTGACCGGGTAGACCGTAGGTCCGTTTGTAAAAACTGGTCTGACTGGTTAGAGCGGTCTGCTCAGTTAACCGGTCTTGACCGTATGCTCTAATTGCAACCAATTTATTCTCTGTTTGTACATGGGCAAAATGCTTTATTATAATTAATCCAATAAATAACACTGTGCTACAGAAACAAAAAATTGCAATCACTTTTCAGGTGACCATTTACACGAATGTAAATGTAACGGGGACGAGTCATAAATGAGCTTTCATTTGCTAAAATCGGCTAAAAATTTACAAAGTAATGGTACTTTTTCTGTACATATAATCATTAAAATATTCCGTTTTTTTTTTTAATTTTTCAACTTCAACGAGGGTTTTTTCGAATCTTCTTTTAAGTCAACAATTTTCATAAAATTTTGTGTTTTCTTGAGTAAAATGAGAATTACTATGTTAAAATCGGTTGAAAATTGACATAGTTATGGTACTTTATATACAGAAATTTGTTTTTCCTCTTTCGCATTAATGCATTAGTTTACATTAGAAAAAACAAAATCCACTACGTATATATAGAAAAAGTACCATAACTTTGTCAATTTTCAACCGATTTTAAGGAATTTTCAGAAAACCATTAACTTTAACAACATTGCAGAAATATAAATTTAAGAAGATTCGAAAAACCCTCGTAGAAGTGGAAAAAAAAATAGAAAAAATACTCTCGATAACGTTATATTGCAACTTCTCAAACCGGTTTTGTAATACACTCAGCTAAACTTACAACCTTAAACTAGGGGATTTGACAAGTGATTTTTCTGTGTAAAACAGTCGAATATAAATTATTTTCTTCAAATAAATTTTAGTTTGCCGTTTAGTTCAGCTTATGAATTATAATCTTATATCTATATTTATACTACGATATAACGGACTTCGAGAAAAGATTTCGATTAAAATAACAAAAACCTTATAATTCAGCTTAAATTAAGTTTCGCTTTTCATAATTGCACTTGTTTTAGTTTTTTTTTGTATGCTCCAATATTATCTTTACTATGTGTATACATTGAGCAACGACAATGTAAGGACATTAAACCCCATAAACAACATGGTATTATAGACTTTTTTTATGGAAAATCAATTCATAATCACTTAAGCATAAATAACAACAAATGATACGCATGCTCATTTATGCATGGATAAAAACCGCACTAGCAGATTCACATACACACAAGTACATGCACCACAAGCTAAATTCCATCAAAATGTCTTTATGAAGTTGACATTGAGTTAATTGCTTTGAACTATATTAAGAATATGTAATACAATGTTGCCATACATACATACCCAGGCAGAAAAATAGAACCGGCACAGTGTTGGCAAAGCATCGGCGACGGTCGGTTATGCGTTGGCTGAAAGTGGGATTAACAATCTTGACAGTATTGTCCTGTTACCGGATTGATAACAGTGACCAATCGTTGGTTTAAGCGAACTTGCCAACGTTGGCAAAAGATTGGTAATTCAAAAAAGTTTATGCTTTTAAAATAGCTTAAATTTAATTTGAGAAATATGTTTAATAAAAAACATTAAAAGGCAGCAATACCGTTCGGTCTAAGTCTTATACATCATAATTAAATGTGTAAAATATAAAAAAATATTTAAATAAAATGCTTCGTATTGGTTGTAATAATAATAAAAATAATATTTGCAAAGAATTTTGCGGTGGGTACTTTGCAAACAAAATAGTATTAGTTGTACCATTGGTAATTAGTTGTACCATTGTTAATTTTTAACACGGTAGGTTTTACAAAAATAACAGTGGTATGCCAGTACTATTTTTTTTTTTTGGCACGGTTGGCAATTTTTCCTGGGTACATGTATAAGGCTTATTGCTTTGATATAATTCTTTTTTTATTCTTGTACAAAGTCCTACGTTAACAATTGACTTGAAATTTAGTTAAAACTAGATTTTGATTATATACACTGTAATAATATATGCATAAACATACAAAAAAAAAATAAATGAAAATAATAAAAACCTCCGTAAAATCCACAAAAATTTGTTCATTTTACAATATATTTCGTACACTCAAAAAAAAGTTTACCAAATATTAAGTAATTTGAACTAAATTTTAAGAAATTAATCAACTGCACTTCTTCTTACATTACAAATGTAACAATACAAAGTCATTTCATTTCATTTCATTTATTAATTAAAAAACCAAGCCCATAGGGCCAAATATGGTTCGTATTCAACAATAAATTTTTACAAAAAATAAAAAAATAAATTTAAAAAATAAAAAAATAAATTTATAATTTAAAGGAATGCCTAAAATAAATAAAATTATAACTAAAGTTTAACGGTCCAAAATGTAGCAATAAGATTATCAAAATAAGTAGACGATTAAAAAATAAAAAATATATGAAAAATGATCGTAAATTATCAAAATTATAGTGAGTGATTAAAAAACTGCCTTAGTTTGCGTTTAAACATAGCACTTGCAACAACAAAGCTTTTAAGAGATCTAGGTAATGAATTCCAGACTCTAGTTATCCTCACATTAAAGGATCTCTCGAAAATAGAAGAGTTTATACGTTGAAAAACTATCTAAGGGTTCCTACTCGATCTTGTAAATCTAAAGTTGTCAACAATGTAACCAGGACAGTTCGCTCTAATTAGCTTGTAAAACAATAACAAGATTCTCAGTTTTATAAAATTCTCAAAAGAAAAACCAAGAAAATCCAACACAAACGGAGAGACATGTTCTCTTATCCTCAATCTGTAAACATATCTCACTATACGGTTAACTGTAAGATGAAGACGTCTAAGAATATTACTGCTAGTACCCGTAAATACCTCCAAAGCATAAATTAACTGGGGCATAAGAAGAGCACTAGCTACACGTTTCCTTACATGTAGAGGCAAACAAAGATCAAGAGACCATAATCGTCTCAACGTAGCATTCACTCGAGCACACACGTAATCAACGTGTTTCGAAAAAAGTACCCGTAACGTGACCGTTTTAGCGATCACACCCAAGTATGGACTCGAATGTAATGCAGCTAAATTGCAGTTTTCTTTCTTATTAGCTTTTTCTGTTTTTGTATATTATACTCAGAAGTGACAAACACTAACAAACACAAATATTCTATTTTTAGAGTTCTGTTTATTTTTATAATATCCTCCGTCTCTATTTCACAACGTTACCAGATTGACGTATCGTTTTTACGTTCAGTGTTGACAACTTTTACGTTTAAGTCAAATTAGGTAAATTTGTATTAAACTTTAGAAAAATTTTTCTTAAATTTTATGAAACTTTACTAAAATTTAGTATATTTTTGACAAAAACTAGGTATACATTTTATTCAAATCTGGGAAAAACTTATTTTTAGTTCTTATGTACTAATCATATGTACACATTCATATTAAGTTGGTATATTTTAAGTCTGTTTAATTTTTTGTTTATAATATTATTAATTAATTGGTAATTCTCGAGAGGTTTAAAAAATATAAGTATTTAGGTTTGCCACCTATCACTCAAGTAATGAACTTCATCTTTCTCTTAAGTTAATATTAACGAAAATAATTATAAGATTATTTTCGTTAATACAAATGATGTGAATGTGAAATTTATTACTTAAGTTTTACTTGACACAAATAAAACACTAATATAACATGAATTATACACCAAACGAGAATTATAGCCTTCAAAATTTTAAACTTTTAAAATAAAAATTTTTAAGAAGTTGTTGAACTTAATTTTAGGGAGTTAAATTTTTTTAACCAAATTTAGGTCAGTTGCGTATTTGGTTTTACTTTTTTAATACAATTTTAGATTTCTTGAATTTTATTTTAATATTAGAAAGAAATAAAGTTTATAATATTTTTTAAGATCATTTATTTATTAATTATAATTATTTATTTGCAATATTTCGTACCCACATTAGGTGACTTCTTCAGGGAACAATTAAACAATGTACATTTTGAATTCGAATAGTGCGCCCCGGTAGGCTAGTTGGTAGCGTGCTGGCTTATCAGTGCGGGGGTCGTGGATTCGATTCCCACCAGAGGCACTGGTCTGTTTTCGCTACAACGCGCCGAAGGCCATAGTAGCTAGTGCTCGGTTAGGGTAATAGTATATAATTTGTAATTATATGATTATTAATTTATAAAATAAAAAAAAAAAAAATTTCTTTTTTTTTTTTAAACTTTTTCAACTTCTACGATGGTTTTTTTTCGAATCTTCTTTTAAGTCAACACTATTTTTAAAGTTAGTATTTTCTTCAGTAAATCGAGCCTTCATTTGTCATAATCGTTTGAAAATTAAAAAAGATTTTGGTACCTTTTCTAAATATATAATAATTTTCAATATTTTTTACAACTTTTTCGACTTCTACAATGGTTTTTTCGAATCTTCTTGTAAAACTACAATATTCTTAATTCTAGTGTTTTCCTGAGTAAAATTGGAAATTTTAATTGTTATATTTATGGAAAAAGGACCATTACTTTGTCAATTTGCAGCTGATTTTTCAATTTACTCAGGAAAACACTAATTTAAAGAATATTGTTGTTTTAATAGAAGATTCACCAAAACCCCTCGTATAAGTTGAAAAAGTTTAAAAAAAAATTTAAAATTTTAATTGTTATTGTTATTAAAAAAGTCTCTACACATTTATATTAATAATTTAAAGAAAGTATATATTTTTAGAATATAATTTTCTTTTAAATACAGTTTACAAAATTTAAAATCGGATAAAAAATTACTGATTAGCAAATGTTTAAATGGGTCAGTCAGAAAAAATACTCCTTTACCGTTATCCCGAAAATTTGAGGGTATATTGCAACTTCTCAAACCGATTTTGTAATACACTAGACTTACAAACCTACACTAGGTCATTTGAGAAATAGTTTTTCTGTGTAGCACAGTATAGTAAAAGTGATATTAAGTGTCAATATATGTTTAAAACATTTGCAGCTGAAATCATGGTTTAGGTAATTATAATTTTTTTTTGATCAAAAAGATTTGTGGTATAAGTTTTTTTTTTTTTTATTAAATTCAGTTATAGCATATTATTTTACAAATAAAAAAAGTTATTTTAACAAAATAAGTCGATTGTGCAGTGTTCAAAACATTTGCAACGTTTAAAGTAATTAACAAGAAACACAAACAATGGTTTTAACGCTCAGTATTTTGTAGCGTAGTCATTATTTTTTATAACTTCTGAACACCTCTTAGGCATTGAGGCAATGCGCTTTTTAATATAATCGTCAGAAATTTCATTCCACTGCTTCTCCAACTCTACGAAAAGTTCATCACCATTTCGGAATACTTTATTGCCGATATTCCGTTTTACAATCATCCACATGTTCTCAATCGGGTTGAGATCGGGAGATTGAGCCGGCCACGACATGATATTAATTTCATTTTCCTGCAGCCAAACTTTTACAACCCCCGCCGTGTGTTTTGTGTCGTTGTCGTGCTGAAAGGTCCATAAGAGTGGCATTTCCCATTCAGCATACGGAAGCATAACTGAAATCAAAAGATCTCTAAAGATTGTGGCCGTCATTGTGCTAGTAATACGGTTAATTGGGCCAATCCCATTTCCTGAAAAACACCCCCACCCCATAATGTTTCCAACTCCGTGCTTTACTGTGGCGGTTGTGTATCTGGGATTAAACTTTTCGCCTCGTGGTCTTCGAACATTGGCTCTTTCATCTGATCCCCGGAGGTTGAATTTAGACTCATCTGACCACAGTACATTTTTCCATTGCTGTTGAGTCCAGTTCAAATGGGTGCGTGTAAAGTCAAGGCGAGCTTTTCGGTTTTTTCCGACACAAACGGTTTTTTTGTGCATCTATAACTTCTAAGACCATATTCTCTGGCTGTTCTTTTAATGGTAGGAAGACTGGAATCTATTAAAAGTTCAGTTTTACCTTCTCTGGGAACTGTTTTGGATATTTCGTACTATTAACAATGCGGCAAATCGTTGATTTTGGAACGGAGTACTGTATAGAAATTTCTTTTTGGGAAAGTCCATTTTGAAAATAATTTAAAACTCTTGATTTAAAATCAGAATTGTATTTATTTCCTGCCATTTTTTACAAAAATTATTCTTACGATATTTATGCTTTCAACATCTTATTACAACTATTAAAGAACAATAATTATAATAAAGTTGTTTAAAAAATGTAACGGCCTGAATCTCATATTAAAAAGGAATGCGATTACCGTTATATCCTAGCATTTGTTAGTATAAATTGTTTCGTTAAGAGTAAGAATAATGAGAGTTGTAAATGTTTTGAACACCTGCATTTTGAATACATCTATTATTATTAATATTTTTGTTGTTTTAATTTAACGGAATTAATTTTTTTTATTTGTTTAACATAAAACAATGTATGAAGAATATGTAAAAAATAAATTTTAGTATCTTAGTGTGATTTAAAGAAAAGAAATCAATAAAAACAACAAATGCGATCTCAGTTCCAAATGTTTTGACCTCTACTGTAGTTTCCCAATAGTGTAGTTTATTGAAAATAAAATCAAGTTAAGAATAGTTACAAACATTTGTTTTTTTTTTTTTATAAGTAATATTTTTAAAAGGCTGGTAATGTTGTTTTAACTGCATTTGCAGTTGTTTTTACTAAATTCCACAGTTGACTATGGACGCTTAAAATAACTACACATTGCAATTGATTTAATTGAAAATGTAGTGTACTCTTTTTCAATTGGAAATTCATTTATTTTAGTTACCATTTTCAGTTGATTCTACCTACATAATATTCTTAGTGTAATTTGGCCTATTGCGTTATCGTAGTTTCTCTTCTGTAAAATACTTACGGAAAAAATCCTTAAAAATATAATTAATTGTTGCTTATAATCATCATTATTATAGTCTTGTCATCATTCTGCTGGCAGCAATTTTTTCAAAACCTTTTTTTTACATTTTCTTGTGTATTTTTTTTTTGTGCTTTTGAAAGAAGAAAATTCTTTATTTTGTTTCATATCTTTTAACTAAAGATAATATTGTCAGCATTAAAAAAGGGCAATTAAATGTTGAAGCAAAAAAAAGGAGAAAGCAACAAAATAAAATAAAAAAAATAATATTGTAAATAACACAACAGTGATAAACCATGGCATTGCGTAGGTATTAACGTCTACAACAAGTACTTGTTACTCGAATAAATATAATAGAAGACTTAAATATTATTTTAAATTGGTAAAGGACGACTTATAAGGAATCTTAAAATTTAAAAAAAGTGTACTTTGAAATGCTTGGATGAGGTTGTAGACACTTTTTAGTATAGTTTTAAAAATTTTGAAAATAATTGTTAACAATTTTTAATATGTTTTATCAGCGAAATGAGGAAATTATTTGTAATTAGACAGCGCTACAAAATTGACCCTTAAAATCTAAAACAAGAGTACCGACCATTGATCCTAAATATTTCGTCCAGTCTGATTTAAATGGCATGCCTAGTTTTTTCACTTATGGGCCAGATTTTTCTCAAAATTCAATTAATTTTTTTTCTACCTCAGGTTTTTGTACCTAAAATTTAAAAATAAAATATTTTATCTTAGTTTTTTATGGTAAATACTTATCTTATGACCTTCATCAACATTCGGGTATCAAATTTGGTTAATAAATGCGCATACACAAAATTATTGTTGCCAAGAAATTAAAGCATTTCAACTTATAAAGTTTATTCGCAAAAATTATGTGAAAACTACACTCAAAAAAAAGTTTGTAAAGTCAGCAAAAAATTTTGCTGAGTCGGCAAAATTTTAGTCAGGAGGGTGCTTGCAAAAAAATTGCTAATGTCAGCAAAATCTTTTGCTGAAAATCAGCGAGCTAATTTTTAGCGAAAAAATTAGTAAATTCAGCAAAAGATTTGCTAACACTTAGTGGATTAGAAATAAAAAAGCCTTGCTAAAAATTAATAAATTTTTTGCTGAATTTTAGTAGACTGAAAAAAAACGCAAAAAATTTGTAGAAAAATTGTAATTTAGTTAATTTATTTGCTGAGAATCATAAAACATATTTTTGTGATTCTTTTAAAAATAATTTACAATAATTACGAAATATAAAAATTTTTATTTTCCCACATTGACGACATGAATTAATTTAATATCTGAAAATATATAGAAATAAATATATATAACATAACAAAAATTTTCTTTCAACTACTTACATCAATGGTTGTCTAAATGATGGTTTCTTTTAAAGGACGCAACTGCCGAGGATAATTATAGAAACGAAACGAAAAAAACAACCCTTTTTTTTTGCAATAAGAAAAAGGAACCATAAAAATCTTCCTAAGATGTGTGTCTTTGTCTTTCGCTTTACTCTGTCTACATGTCTGTATATGTTTGTTTGCAATTTGACCACACTAGATTATTAATCTATAAACATTTAGTTTAGAAATACATATTAAATTTAAATATTTTATTTTGTCTTTTATTTAATTAAAAGACAATTATTTTCACAAGCCGGTGACAACGCAAAATTTAAGTTGTTTTAATCCTCAATTTTGTTTTATGTATGAAAAACAGACACAAAAGTCTTCCATGGTTGATTTTTTTATATGTCTTATTAGAGTTGTACTTTTTAGTATCATTTTCCTCTTCTCTACTACATCTTGACATGCCGCGACATCTGCTTCAGTCTGCGCATATCTTTCAATCTGGTTGTCGTCCACACTATTAATGTGCTTATCAGCACAATTTTTTTTAGCAAAATTAATTGGTAAAACATTAGTATATTAGTAAAGCATTAGTATAAAACAGTTAAGTGCTGAATAAGTATAACAAAAATTTTAGCTGAAAACACGATTTTAGCAAAAAAATTTGCTAAAAAATAGTTGTCTGATTTACAAGACGTTTTACTAACTTTTGTACTAACTTATTTTTTTGAGTGTTGTAGTATGTTACCAAGTTTTTTATTGTTTCTACTTAATGTTTGAATGATTTTGGCGAATAAACTTTATTACTTGAAATGCACCTAATTACTTGGCAACAATTTTTTTGTGTGCAGCATTGACACTTTCATGTTTATCTACGGTTTTTCTCAGTTTTTACTATATTTTACTGTTTTGCTCAATCTTTTTTCCCTCATTTCGCAATAGATTAAAACGTTTTTGAGCTTACGTAAAATGAGAAATCTAAATCATTATTGCGTGTATAAAAGAAAAAAATCGAAATAGCGGTTTATGGAAAAAACGTGAAATGTGCCTAAAATTCATACAAATATGATAAGATTTAAAAAAAATAAAATTTAAAAACATTTGGTAAACATTCATGGTAATGAAAGATTTTGTTAAAATAACTTTCGCAAGTAACAATTTTTTTGGCAGAATTTTGGTATCCTTTTTCGCTGTCCTGTCGTATAAACTTTAGGAATATTTCGCTTTTTTTCATTTCTTTTTTACTCGAAATAATTGTTCTGCTTTGTCTGTTTGTTTATGCAAAAATAGTAAAAAGTAGTAAAAACTGAGAAAAACGCGGAAATGCTTGTTAATGCCGCACATTTACTACCCAAATTTGGTACCAGAAGGTTGCTAAAGGTCTTATATGAATTTACCATTGAAAACTAAGATAAAATATTGCATGTTTAAAATTGTATGTATAAAAAACTGCGTTAAAACATACAAAACTTTAATGCGGTTCTGCTAAAAATCTAGCCCGTAAGTGAAAAATTTGGGACGCCATTTAAATTAGCGTTGCCGAAATATTTAATCAATGGTCGGTACTCATGTTTTATTTTTAGTCGCTCAGAGTTACCTAGGAACTGTATGATTGTCTGTGATTAAATCATTTAAAAACTTTCATTTATTGTAGGGTACAAAAGTACATGTGTATATGGATATAAGAAATATACCCGGGTAAAAAGAGTTTTATATTATTTAATACAACTATATCTCGCTATATATTGAATTGTATGGCACAATATATAAAAAGATATAGTTTTGAATTTTCGAAAAAAAATTTATATTGCCCCATATCTAAATGTATCTTTTTACTTGTGTTACCATTTTTAATCAGATCTGCCTCGATGAATTTAAATTGTCGACTATATTTATTCAAAACATGAGGAAATATCAATTTCCCTAATATCTGCTGCATTTTATTACGTTAAATAAACATCTTGTAATATCTTATTGAATTCCAATGAGAAATTCATGTAAATACTCAGGATATTTCTACAGTATGCTATTCGGGTAGTAAAAAAAGTAATTGTTTTAACTGTTATTATAGTAATTTTTCTATGAGAAAATGGAAAATGGAAAACGACAGTCATTTAAAAAAATAACAAACAAGAAATACTGTACTTCTGTAACAGTTGTTTTTGAGTAGTTCTTTTAGTATTTCAATAAACAACAACCAAAACAGTAATTTTGCTATAAACAGGTAATTTTTGTTAGTTATTTAAAAATAGAAGATTATGTCAAGCTTATTATGATTGTGAAGATTTTTGTTTTTCATTCAAGGTAGATTATGAAAATGTTTGTACATTAGGTAGATTTTTGTTTTTAATTCAAGGTAGATTATACTATATATTTAAAAACAATCATTATCCCGTGATTAGTCTAGATTTGGTAGATTAGACTATATATTTGAAAAAAAATATATCATAATCCCGTAGTTATATATTTTATGAATCTCCCTAATAGTTTCTCCTCTTTGAATTATACTTTGTATCCGTTTTATTTGATTAAAATATTTTATATTGTCCTACTTTTAATTTGGTAATTACACGGATACGGAAACTCAAACGATGGAAACACTTCGAGAAGATTTTTTGAAAATGATGAGGCTGTAGCTCGAATCACTGGAATAGACAATGAAATCATTAAGAGATTGGGAACGATCTTGAATATTTTAAACTGCAAGGAAAAAGTTGATTCTGAAAAGTAGGGAGAATATGCCTCGAAAACTGCATCTCTTTTAGCAAACTTATATCCACAGAAAAAGTTGACCCCGACAGTTCATAAAATATTGTCACATGGAAAAGATATAATTGAATATCAGCCTTTGCCAATTGGAGAGCTTTCTGAAGAAGCACAGGAGTCCCTAAACAAATTTTATAAAAAATATAGACTGCTGAACACTTTCAAATCATCAAGGGTAAGACAAAATGAGGATCTCTTCAACATGTTAGCAGCATCTTCCGATCCACTTATTTCATCACTGCGGCATATAAAGTCACGAAAAGAGTTAGAAAATAATTATAGTTCAGAAATGATAAGTCTTTTAGATATACCTTCCTTTACGGACTGTGAGCAATATTTTACAAAAAATTTAAAAATAAATAAAAAAAAAATTAAATTTTTTCTGGAATAGTTTTAAATCATAAAAGCTTTTAACAGAGACAAAAAAAAAAATAAAAAAATTTAAAAAAAATAAAAAATATTTTATTTTACTACCCATGAAAATGATTTTTTTACAAATATCAACTTTGCTAACCTATAAGTAGGCACCTTAGAGGCGTAGAACACTTTTCAAACACTCATTTCATAGGTTTATCGATTATCTATCATATGCTTTTTAAATTTGTTGATTACCTCATTTGGTTCGAAAGTTATGATTTTTGCAACGAAAAAACTCAAATGGCGCCACTGTGCACCGGTTACATGGAACCGTTTTTAGAACAGGTACTTGGGAGTCAAGTTTTAAGGTTTTACTGTCCCGGAACCAGTTCTATAACTGGTTCTAGAACCGGTTCTAAAACAACTTGTTCTAGTTTGGAGGTAAAGAACCTATTGCAAATAGGACAAACTCCATATAAAAGGAATCGATTATAGAACAGAAATGATAACCTAGTATTATACAGTATAAGTGGTTCTACAACCTGTTATTTTAATTTTACTGGGACATTTTAATATTGACAAACATTTTTTTAAATTAAATTAAATTTGATGACAAAAAAAAAAAAAAAAAAATATAAATATAAATATAAATAAAATTTAAGTTATTTACAAATTTCAATCATACCTTATGTGTTTTTAAACCTTTTTGTTAAGGTCAAATATATGTAACTTAATATCTTTAAATTTAAGTATATTTGGATCTTGGATCTTTAAGTATATTTGGATTTGTAAGTAATTGTATCTAATTATATCTAATTGTATTAACTATAATATAATTAGATGTAATTGTATCGGGACAAAACTCGGATAGAATTGGATAGTTTTTTTTTTATTAAATAATTAGATCCAAAGTTATACAATTTATTAGAACCATTTTTCGGATCAAATTATATCCTCTTATATTTGCGGAAAATATCTCATTATATATAATTTTATATAAACTTTTTTACTCGGATCCATATAAATTTTTCTAATCGGGTAATTGTATTCAATTTTATGTAGTATGATATTATTCAATTACATATCATTTGAAGAACTTAAATCTAATTTGATCCACGTAGATACTATTGTATTCAACATTTTTCGGAATAAATTGTATCTGATTAGTTATTAGACCCTATCTAATTATATATGCCACCCTATATTTTTATTTTTACTCGGGTAGAGCAAATATTAAGATATGCAGCTGATTAGGGTTTCAGGCAAAAGATGAAAAAAAAAAATAATATTTCTCCTAGGCGCTTCGTAGAACTATAAAGGAATAGACAGACTAGCAAAAAAATACATTATAGTACAATTCAAAACAAGTAACAACATAATTTATGAGCTGTCGAAATAATGGAGATATTAACCAGAGTAGTAAATAATAAATAATAAACAAAACAAAGAAAAATAAAAGTAAAAGTAAAACAAACTAGAAATGATAAATACTAAGCAAAGGCAATGCGAAAAAATGCATAAAAATATTTAAATTTAAATATTTCCCATGTGCTAGAAGTACCCTTTTAAACTCTTTATTGAATAACTTTGTTGAATCTTTTTAACACTTTATTTTCAACAGGAGTGTTTTTGAAAATTATGAAAAAATACCTTTAAAATGTTACACTTTACTATCACGTTTTTGTTAGGTAAAATTCATTTTTGTGTATAGCAGTGTTGTCAAGTTAGGAGTTTTCTCCCTAGATTTAGGGGGATTTTTTTAATTCGTTTAGGGGGATTTTAGGTGGTAAAAATTTGTTAGTTTTAATTTTGGGCGGTACAAATGTGATTAAAAGAGGTAATTTTGCCTTTATAAAAATATATTTTTTTTTTGATTATTTTTATCAAGTTTTTGGCATAATTTAAACTTCTTTTAGATTGTTGGTACAAATAAAGTCACTTTACTGCGCTGTGGAAATAAAATTTCAGATTTTGACTTTGAAAACTAATAAAATTAGGGTATTTTAATATTTTTATTCAAAAAAATTTTAAACAAAAACTAAAAAATTTTGCAGATTTTAGAAACAATATTGTTTAGGGGTATTTTTTTGGTAGTACAGTAAATCTAGCTTTTTTTTTGGACAATCAAGGGGGATTTGTAAAAAAAATACTTGGCAACACTGGTGTATAGTAAATGAAAACTAGTGCACGATTTAACACAGGTTGTTAAGTGGTGCCAGAAAATTGGCAAAAAAAAGGACACTCAACCTTACAGAATAAAATCGCTCTATCATTTATGTTTAGGGGAGGGTTTTGTACCTTGAAACGGTTGTACCTTGAATAGGGTGGGGCGATTTGAACATCTTAATGGGCGCTTCGCGTTTCTGATTCTTGGGATTGTACTGAGCAAAAAAGTTCACTAGAGCATACGTCTACGGTGAAAATCGAGCTTCTACATTTTGACTTTTTAGCCGTATTTTGTGAAAGTAACAATGTGTGGGATGGACATATCTCAGGAAGTAGGAGGAGCTTATCCAAGATTATGGTATCAATCTCTTCTTTGGAAGATTCTCTAGCAGATTAATACATCAATCATATTTGTGGGTGGGGTTTAAGGGGTTAATTTCAAAATAGGGATTTTTTGCAGTAAAGGTAAAATCTTGAAGCTCGATTTTCACCGTAGACGTATGGTCTAGTGGACTTTTTTGCTCAGTACAATCCCAAGAATTAGAAACGCGAAGCGCCCATTAAGATTATTTTCCTTCCATACTAATCGCCCCACCCTAACCTTGAACCTTTCATTTTTCACTACACTCAACGGAAAAGCTTGATCATGTTTATAAATTGTTTCATGGATTTTCTTCCAATGTAACGTTTGACAGTATTTATGAAACCTTTCATAAAAAATATATTTTATCATATTTATATATGTTATGAAGAATATTTTGTTATAGTAAGATTTTCATAATTTTTGTGTAGAAAAAAGTTCATAGAGACCATGATATGGTCATTATAATTTTTGTTGTTCATGAAATGTTTCATAAATATTGATGAAATTGTTACGTTGCACGAAAATAATGAAACTTATTCCTTTTTTTTATGTGTGTAGCTTTACGTTTTACAAAAAAGTGTTCCTCTACAAGATGTTTTATTTCTCATTACACCCATAATAATAAGTTTAAATTTTAATCTATTAAGGCCCGATTACTGAATGTCCCTTTAGGTACTAACTGGGACATTAACTGACACATTTGTTGTTGTTTCCCATAAAAATTTTCAATTTAGCTATTTGTTAAATTTTAACTGTACATTCAGTAATCGGGCCCAAGTCTGAAATTGCTAAGAAAAATCGTGGTTGTACCTTGAAACGCAAAGTTAAATGTTTTTTAATAACTCGGTGCTACAAAAAAAAGTGCAATCACTTTTCAAGTAACCTAGTGCAGGTTGTAAGTCTAGCTGAGTGTATTACAAAACAGTTTTGAAAAGTTTCAATATACGAGGGCGGATCAATAAGTCCGTGACTTTTTGAATGAAACACAGTTTTTTTTGTAAAAAAAAAAAAATAATTATTTTTCAACATAATCTCCTTTTAGCTCAATACACCTACCTAGTCCAACGTTTCTCTAATTTTTGTATTCCTTCCAAAAAATAGGATTTTTCGAGGTACATAAAATAGACATTTGTTTGATCAATAATTTCATTGTTGGAGCTAAATCTCTTTCCATCGAGCCATTTCTTTAGGTTTGGAAATAGGAAATAGTCACTGGGGCTAAATCCGGAGAATAGAGTGGATGAGGTACCAATTCATGGAATTTTGCTATTGATGCATTATCTTGTTGAAAAAACCTTTTTTTCTTGGCTATAGGGGGTCGTTTTTTTTAAATCCTCTTTAAATCGGTCCAATAAGTTGGCATAATATTCGCCGTTTATTGTTTTTCCCTTTTGAAGGTAATCGATGTGGATTGTCCCGCGTGCATCCCAAAAAACTGTTGCCATCACCTTATTGGTCGACAAACTTACCTCGGCCTTCTTCGGAGCCGGTTCACCCGGAGAAACCCACTGTTTAAACTGATGCTTGGTCTCCGGAGTGTTGTAATGGATCCATGTTTCATCCACAGTTACAAAACGCAGCAAAAAATCATTCAAATTGCGGTTAAACAACTCCAAACAATCCTTTGAAGTTGTCACACGATTACGTTTATGGTCAATTGAGAGCAAACGCGGCACCCATCTTGCAGACAGCTTTCTTAAACCCAACTGATAATTTAAAATCGAAACCACACTGCCATATGAAATGCCTATGTCCTCAACAATCTCACGCACTTTTACTCTTCCATCGGCCAACACCATATCGTTGATTTTTTCAACATTTTCGGGTGTATTGACAATTGGCCGCCCAGAACTATTTTTTTTTTTCTTTTTGAGTGTACTGGGGAAGCTTGGAGAAAAGTTTTACGACAATGTTGTTGATTACTTTTTTGAGGAAACTCTTGGTTTTGTTGGATTTGATAAGATTTTGAAGGTTAATTTAAAAAATATTTTGATGTCTATGTTTTCGAGGAGTGCGAACATTTGTGGGTGTTGCAATATAATTCAGTTTGTGGGTACTTGTTAGTTTTAAAGGTGTTTGGCGTTCTTTGGTTGGTTGTTAATATTTTTGTAATGGGTGAGGCTCCAGTATGTGATATTTTTACCTTGGGGTTGTAGGATTTATTACATACAGTTGTTGTTGTTGCTCTTGATGACAACAATACACACAGAGAAAATTAGCTGTTTGCCAACTGAAATTCGGTTACTTCGACTCTAATTCGGTTATTACGAATTTCAGTCGGTTGGTACGGCTGAGCATTAGTTTTCACAGCAAAAGTTCGTTTAATTCTACTGAATTTTAGTTGCAACACCCAAAATATTCAGAAATCTAATGTAACTATCGTGTTGTACTAACTGAATTTATAATTTGTGTCTATGAAAATACACTGTTCAATTCGGTTAGCACATAATTTCTCTGTGTGTATCTATTTAATGCTTCTTTAAAACTATTCTTTAAACCTGCTCTGTACTTGTTTCAATTCGTGACCTTCAAATACATGACGCATTTTTAATAATTCTTCTAAATAACGTTTAAGTTGCTTGGGACATTATGCTTTATGATATGTCTTATTAACTTGTTGCAAGAACTTTTGCTGTTCCTGAGAAACACTATCTATATGCATGCCTAATGAAGCATCGCCACCAAAATTAGACTCGAATGCGGTAGTTTCTCTCAAACGTGTTCAAGGGGCTAAAGGAGAATTAGGCATAGTTTGTAAATGAATACAACGTTATATTGAAAAATTAAAAAATTACTTCTATTTTGAAATTGTATAATAAAATTTTAATCCTCTAACCGGCATTAGCTTTTTTGGACTGAAATTTATTCCACTTGTTCGGCACGAGAAATAAATAATATTTTGTTTTAGCGAAATTTTTATTGTTGCCTATTTTAGGCGATATGGGTCAACATAGGTTTAGAGGCTATCTCAAAAACTAACCTATAAAATTTAAAAAGTTAATGCATACATTATTATTCTTACAAAGATATAACAACAGTCCAAAAATTAGTCCTTTTGAGCTTTCAGATAAAAAGATATGGCGATTTTCGTTTTTCGAAAAACGCGAAATCGAGCGAAAACGAACCTTAACTTTAATATATATTGACGAAACTTTGAAGCTTTGATAGTGTTAGCAAATATAATATTTATGCCAAATTTCATAAAAATCCGTCTACTCGTTTTCAAGATAAGATGATGTCCTTTATATGTATCCTTTTAAAGTCCTTTTAGAGTATTTTCCAAAAGTTTAAGCTTTAATCTGCCTCTGTGTGGAATATGGATGGTTTCATGTTAATAGAAATGTGTTTTAAGGACTTTTCAAAATTGTGGTTGTTTGAAAATATTTATTTTTTGAAATTACTGAAAATTTTAACTATAACGCTTTCTCGCTTCCAAACTATGACATGTACACAAAACATTACTTCGCAAACTATGTGGCTAACTTCGTTCTCTATCGATATAGCTTACATTTTTATAATAAAACACTTTTTTTGGCGAACTTATGGCCAATTTAAAATACCCCGCCTAGATGCGGGCTTGCCGATTAAAGGGTTAAAGTGAATTAGTAGTTAAATTTAAAAACAATACAATACTTTAAACAAACACAGTTTTTTTTTTTCAAAACAATCATCAAATACGATCGACATCAGCACATGTACTGAATTTTGATCATGTGTACACTCAGATTCAGATAAAATTTTAATATCAGTTAGTGGGTTAAAAATTAAGAAATCCGTGCTAGAAGAAAATAAAATTTTTGTTGAATATTAGTAGACTGAAAACGACTTAAAAAATTGTATAAAAATTATATTTAAGTTAATTTATTTGCGGAAAATCTGCAGCATTTTTTTGTGATTCTTTCAAAAATAATCTCCAAAGAAGAGTGGACGTCGCCCAAGTCGCGGAAAAATTTGTCCGATTTCGATATAGTTTCTAAAACAAATTCTATTAAATAAACATTTGAATTTATATGAAACTTTTTTTTTTACGAGGTAAGTCCTTTTAACCCGGTGCCGTTATAACCGGTCACGTGATTGGTCTTTTCGGACAGTTCCTATTGGCAGCAGTCACTTGACAAGTGTTTCAATTTCTACTTACGCTCTTTTTTTCACAGAATATTTTTTTCCAATTTTGTATGCTTTGAACGGTGATCAGACATATCTCGCAAGGCATCACATCAATTTCGAAATTGAGGGTTATGTCAACATATTTTCGGCCATAATCCCATTAATAATATATGGATTATGGACGATTGTTGTTCTGCTATATTGCTCAGATAAACTTTAACATAACACCCACAATTATTACCAGCTGTCAAAATTAAAATATCTTGATTAGTTTAAATTTTATAAAGATGCAAAGCATAACTTCATACAGGGTTTATAAATATGAAACGGATCACTTTATTGGCTAGTAATCGACTTTTAGACCGTCTAATACAACAGTATTTAAAATATGGTATGTAGCACAGTGATATTTTTTATTTTATTTATTTTTTATTTATTTTTTGTACCCAAGTAAAAAAATATTTTGTGAATTTTCGTATTATGTATAATTATATTCGAAAAACGAGAACATCTAACTGTATCATATTAGATCTTATCTGATACAATTACACATTAGATCTAATTTGATGGAACTATATGTAGTTTGATGCAATTGTATAAAAATTTTGTCCTAATTCAAAATAGTGAATTTTTATTGTTGATCTATATAAATTGTATGTGAGTTGTTGGTTAGTTCGGTTCAAGATCATGAAAATTTTTTTTTTTTTTTCATATTAACAGAAAAATTATAATTTTATTTGTGATAATTTACTTTAATTAACAGAAAAAACAATTAGAAAAAAGTTATTTGACACCTGCATGAATGGAGTTAACTTTCTAGCCCGCAACGGCCTTCATCAACATTCTTCGTGCCTTAAAGTGTTAAATTGTAAACATCATCTATTTAACTCAACTAGTTAGGTTAAAAATGTGCCGTAACTTAGTTTTTGAGTATGACGAAATTTACTGCGAACTTATTTTCTATAAAGCTATGTTTAGTTGTTAATTATTACCACAGTTGCCAGTTCAACTAATTAAGTTGAAATTTGACTGGCAGTTATTTTCAAATGTCATCATATTCTATCCTTTACATTGTAAGTGAAGGAATATCAAACATTGAAGATTTTATTCAAAATGTTTCAAATTATATGTTATGTTATATGCAATTACATGTGACATATATACATAGATCGATAAGTAATTGGATATTTTTACATATTCCACTATATGAAGTGTAATATAAAGAAAGATACAATTATATATTTCAGATATAAATTTTTATGATTTTGTATGATTTTGTATATTTTGCAATATATCATTATAAACTATTGTATAAATTAATATATATCGATATTAAAACTTTTTTACTTGGGTACTGAAGATATATGGTAACGTACAGTATGTGTATATAAGGCCAATAAAGATAAGTCTTATAATAATAATGTTAACAAAACCAAAACTGAATCTAACCCACATAAAAGGCAAAACTAAATATATGTTACTATTTATCATTTCACATAAAAGTTAAGAGAATGATTATAATAAAAAGGAAAAATATGTTGGCAAAGAAAAATGTTTTTTTATTATTGGGAAAGAAGATTTTCCGGCATTGACCACTTGCAGATAAACAATTTAGTAAATAATTTTGGTAATTCTAACATATTTAATTAGAACAATTCTTGACAGCAAACGGACGAAGAATGAGTCAAAAAGGGGCTCAAAATATATGATTAATTTTTGCATGAAAGTGGTTCATCGAAAAGAGTCTTCTTTTTATACTCAAACATGAGTCAGGAAATTGAGTGTGTCAATATACATTTCTCTGAGATTAGAGAGTTTGAGGAATCATTTTTGAGACCGAAAAAAAATAAAATTTGGAGTCTTCTCTGAGGGTTTTTTGATTAAAAATAATTCTTTTTCCTTTCATTTGTACCCACAGAAAACGAATTTGTGGTTCCAACCGAGTTATTTGCCAACCGAGTTTTTTTGCTAACCGAATTGTTATAGTCACATGCATTATCTTTTAATTATTTCGTTAGTTCGATTGCAGTACCCAAATTTTTGTTGAAGTAATTATGTGGGTAAGTTACATATACCGAAATTTGTTGTTGTACCCACCGAATTAGGTTGTTGATGCAATTCAGATTATATGTTAAATTCTATCGAATTAATTTAAATAATACACTGTTTCCAAATAAAATATAAATAAAATATTTTTAATATTATTAAACTGCAAATATAAGTTAATAAAATTATATTTTATAAAGCTTTAAATTAAAGCAAATCTTTAGTGAATTACCTTAATGCATTTTTCTATAGAATTTTTAATTTCACTTTTTTAATTTTTTTATATTCGATAAACAAAAAGTTTTTTTTTTTTTTTTTGTAACTATTCTGTGGAAAACAAACTTTAAGGTTGATTATTTTTTGAGCCGAATTAATGAATTATTAAAACAGTTTAACCTCCAAAGAATTTGGAGGACTGAGGCTAACACTCAACGCCCTATGAAAAAAATTGGACGCATGTTTTTCAGAGCTTTGTATTAGCATTTAAACAATTTAGCATTTTATCTGCTTTTTGTGAGATAGTAAAGAAGGGGGGTTTCCTGATGGGTTCTCTCCGATTTTAATGAAGTTTGGATATGTGATAAGTTTTTCGGCTTATTTCGAATTGTTTCAGAGAAATTTTAGACAAATGGGGTACCAAAATGAAAAAGCTGTTGAAGACGCATTAACTAGTATACCAAACATGTCCAATAACTTTCAAGTATTTTTGTTATTCAAAAAAACTGTGTTTTAAGTGATATTAAAACAGGTGTTTCGTTAAAGAATTACAGTTGGATGAAACTTAAAACATTTTTCGAAAAGCTTTTTTACCGATATTTTAAATATTTTTTTAAAAATGGCAACCCTAACACACTACATATGCAATATTGGAATAAACATTTTTGTTTTCTCTAGTACATCAAAACTGCGTTCAAAAAATCTCAATTTCATTAGTTTTAGGCATGTTTCCATACAAAAATGTATTAACTTTGGTCTCACTTTTTAATCCTTACACGTGAGATTGGGCCGCTAAAAAACTAAGTGTCCCATATTTTTTCTTTTCTATATCACATACAAATTTCACTAAGATCGGAGAGAACCAATCGGCAGACTTCCCTTGTGTGGCGCTTTGTAATTAAATAACTACCAGGATCTCTAAAACGATAATTTTAAGAGTTAAAATGTTAAGGAATTAAGGATTGCCAAAGACGAAAAAATGCGCGTGGGAGATTTATAGTTTTGAATAACCAAATTGTAATTTTTTATGTAGTTGCATTCCTTTTAAATGATACTGCAAATGTACATACATATTTCTTAAACAAATTGTATGATTGAATGTCTGGGATACAATTTAACGATGTAATTTTTAACCTTTACAAAATACACGTTTAAACAATAAATTTGTCTTAGAATAATTACATGCAATTGAACAAATTTAATTACTAATTACATGTAATTGTAATTGGTAAATGTGAATTACAATAACATGTAATTAAAAAAAATGAATTGGTTTTAAGAAGTAATAACAACAAAATTTAATCATTACATTAAAACTAAATTAATTTCCAAAATGTATTCAATTAGGATTATTATCAATTACATATAATAACAGATTTCGATAATAATGAAAATACCCTGTTAAAAATCGATATATATAGATGCATGGGCGGGTCGATTTTAAAATCGCTCAACGTTCAAGGAAAATCGTATTCTAGGGATCAAAATAAGAAACTTTGCCGAAGGAACCATACCTCTAAAACGAATTCTGATGTTCCTTGAACGTTGAGCGATTTTTTTGCCTCCATACAAATCGACCCGGCCTAATGGACACACATGCTTTATACATGTCCACATGCATCCATACATAATTTATATGTGTTCATAACCCATTCTTGTATGTTCATATGAGGAATCATATATGTTCATATGTGTGCATTAACGAAAATTGAGGTAATATTTAAAAATATATACATACATGGTCGTATGTGTATATTAACTAAAATTGAGGTAGTATTTATACATATGATCACATGTGCACTCTTATTAATACATATGAATCCTATATGGTCTTATATGGACAAAAAAATTAGAAATATTTTTTGCTTAAACTACTAAAAATTAGTTAAAAATTACATTGCAAAAAAACAGTTAAAAGCAGATTTTTTTGCTAAATATTAGTAAGATAAGAATAGCAAAAATAAATCTGTTGAATCTACTTATATTAAATTATCTTTAAGTTAAATATTAGTTAATTGGAAGTACCAAATTTATCTGCTAAAATCAGCAAAAAATATGAAACTTTAAAAGTGTTTTTCTAAATTTATTTTATTTACCTTCTTTTTTTTTTATTTACCTTCTAAAATCAGCAAGCTACAATTTTTTATCAAAAATTTCTGTTGATTTCAGAAAGATATATATTTGTAAGAAATGTAATTTCAGAAAAGTAAATTGCTATTTCAATTAACTAAATTCTGCTCGAATATAACTAAAATTTTGTAAAGTTAAAAGTTCTATTTTTGCTGTTTTTATTTTATTAATATCTAGCAAGAAAAATCTGGTAATTGTAGCAGTTTTAGGTGATTACTTTCATAAAATGCCAGGACATTTTTCTTAACACCACTTATTAGTCTCTGTACAGTAATCTTGTCAACATCGGAGTATGCTCTTCTCCACTAATTTTAGAAATATTGGTCGTTTTGTGATACCTTTTTGCTTCTCTTTAGTGATATTTTCATCAGCTCGCAAAATCTCGCAATTGGGTTGAGCTCAGGGCAATTTTGTGGACTTACTTCTTTCGTATGTACCACTCTATTGTGTTTCTGCCAGAGTGGCTGGTCGCTGCGTTGGACCAAAATAGCCCTAAACCATTGTATTGTTGAATAAACTGCCTCAGTGAACCCCTCAAAACACTTCTCGACACAAGTTTTTGAGTTTATTAATCCTTTTACGACCACCTTCTTCCCTCGTAGACCGCAGCTACAAATTGCCTGCCAGGAAAGGAAATTAGGAAATTTACTTTTTTTGTGTATATTTTGCATTGATACCTCCTCTTTTAAGAGCGGTATAAAATTCAATTCCATGTAACTGATTTAAATCAGCCTTGCAGTAAGTGTCATCTTTCATCACAATACAATCGTATTTTATAATATACTGAGTATAAAGTCTTCAGTTTCGTCTTATGGCTATCTTATGCTTATTATCCGATCGATTTGCCACTTTCGTCACTTTGTATGTGTTAAGATTTTAATGTTGTTTTACCTTATGGACATAAGACTCCGATGTTCCTGTATTTTTATTTTTTTTTTGGTATATTTCAAACCGAGATGTTAGGATTTTGATCAAACCGTTGAATTATTTCTCTCCCCACTTTTTTTATTACTGATTCCACTTTATCTTCCGGAGCCTGGTATTCTCCGAGTTGATAATCCTTCAATATATCCACGTACTACCCTCTTAACTCTACTTATTAAGACTTTTAGTACAAGATTTGTTTAGGAATTTTATACAAAATTAAATTTTTTTAAATATCTTCAACAGTATATTATTTATATTCTGTCAAAGTTGTAAGTTTGGTTGCAAATATTTCCAATGGAGGGCAAAAAAAACTTACACAAATTCCTTAATGAAGCATTTTTCAATATATCTGCGAAGTTTGGTTGAAAAATGTCCTTCGGATCAATGACATGTCTTTCATAAGTTTACGATGTAATACAAAATGAATTTAGTAATGACCTTAAAAAATATTCTTATAGTTTATCAGTCTTTCGGAAGGTTAAAAAATGATTCCAATTTTTTTTTAAAGGGAATTCTTTGCCTATTAAATATTTAGTTATTAAGTTTTATTTCTACTAATTAAATTTATTCATATTAGAAAACATGTATACAATACATGTATACAATAACAAAAAACTGCTAAAACTGTTACAAATATTACTTGAGCCAGAGTAAATTTTTTTTATATAAATAGAACATTTTCGGTCTTCAAAGTTTAGTAATGTCATGATTCTTGTTAGGAAAAGACCCTAGCCACGTGCTTGATTACTAAGAAGACAAGAATGAAGCAAAATTGATAATTAATAGGTTTTTTTCTTAAAGCTCTGCCTATTATGGAGGCTCTAGCTTTTCTAAAACTTCGGGATCTGATGACATCTTTAGCCACATCGATATAGTTGTATCAGCCTAGCTAATATATTGAATTTGCTTTATTTTTGTTAATATACGGAGGTTGGAAGCTCATTATAAATTATAAAGAAAATAACATTTTAGTGCTTTAGCGGAATGCATTGCCGACATATTGCTGATATCGTTGACTCAGAGTTGCCACTTATTAGAAATATAGCTGATAGATCTGCGGAAAAAATCGCCTCAACTTATTAAGGGTACGTCAAACATTTGCAGATTAATTGAACAGTGCTTCATTAAGAAATTCTTTTAATTGGTTTGGTTTTACTGCGCCCTCTATTGGAAATATTAGCAACCACAGTTTAGTCTTTAGCAGAATAAGATCGTAGACGGTAGACGATTTTCTAAAATTTGTAATCTTGTATGTTATGGACAAAACTTTATTAAAAAAATATAAGAAATTTTAAGTTATTGAAGTTGAACGATTTTATATTTTTTTTGTTGGTAAAAACGTGGTTTTTGACTATTTTTTAAAATTGTCCTATGGCCACCCTGACACTATATTTTGTATAAATGTAGTAGTATTTGAATAAAAACTAGCAACTTTTTATGTTTTCAATATTTTATAATTTGACCGGTCAGAGATCCATATATGTCGATTTTTAACAGGAAAGCTGTATTTTTTTTATATCTGCGATTTTTTCTCCATAATTTTCATAGCTTATAGAAAAAAGTTCAAACTGTTGAAATATGAAACAAAGACAAAATTAATATAAATAAAATTCAAAAGCTAGTAAACCAATTAAGTGTCTTTGTAGAGTTTGTGAATACAAAATTTAATTGACATCGGAAAACCCAAGCTCAAAAAATTACCCGTGTTGGCCGGTCTTCAGTGGAATGGCCGATGTATATTTTAAAAGAAATAACTATTTAAACAACGTGTTAAATAAAATAATCACTTTCTACTTTTCACACATACATATATGTAATTTTGTAATCAGTTAAACGTTAAATACCAAATTGCATGTTGGATTATTATTAAGATGAACTTACTACATACATATCGCTCATTTACTAAAAGACTGACATAACTCAAAAAACCACGATTTTGCGAAAAACGTTTGGTCACGTTTTTTATAAATAAAATTTTATTGCATTTTTCTCTTAGTAAGGGTTGCGGGCGAATTCACTAATTATCAAGAGACCCGTGAGTAGCACAGTTTCTCTAAGAAGTGTTTACTCTTGGCACCCACTTTCCAGAAAAAAAAATATATATTCTTCTCTAACTCGAAAAGTATACATAATATTAATAAGACATTTTTACACAATATGAAGCATCGTTAACTCAATAGTCGCGTTTTTTGACTTATGACTGTCTTTTAGTATAGTAGCGATATATATTTTAAATTCGCACAAAAAAAACTTTGCAAGTTACTTCTTTAAGTAACGATAAATGACCATTTCATTTGTATTAATAAAACATGTTTATTAGTGGATATAAATGAACACAAAAAAAAAACTTGCATAATTTGTAATAGTATTTCATTTGCGAACGAACATGTATTACCATAAGCTGACTTTATATAATTAGCATCGATTTTATACTTTACAAATTATATGGCAACTTGTTTTAGTTTTTAAACTAATTGAAATAAGTTTTTGTTTTTTTGTATTTTATTTAGAAATAAAAAGACTAGCATTGGAGTAAGTGCAGGTTATATGTAAAAGGTGGGTAATTTGAAATAAACCCTTATTTTGGAAACTAGTGATTGTTTGAGATGAATTTAATTTTGAGGTGGATAAATTAAGACGGTGTTGTGAAATCCTTCCCATTTTGTAAATTAAAAATTTAGGGGTATTTGATATTTTTCGCGAGTTTTTTTAAAATACTTACAAACATAATTGAACAATCAAATTAAATAAAAATCACTGTTAATTGTGGCGGAAAGCTAGAAGAAACTCAAAATCGGTACTCCACATTACCCGCGTTTCCTCTAACAATTGGTTTTTTCAGACAACGCATTTGTAACTACAAATTTAAATATGAAGAAATTTATCAAAAGGCAGGTTTTGCCAGACAACAAAGACTAAATAAACATTTTATTGTTTTTTAATTGTTATTAATTTCTAAAGGCACCCATACACTACGCAATATTCTTGTGCAACTTTTGCTATTGTGCAAAATGTTACGAGTGTGTATGTCATATTGGAAGGTTGTGCAATATATTGGAAAAAATCATAATGGTTTTGATTCCTATTGCACAACCAAGAAATGTGAAACATATTTTATAGTGTGTTGGCTTCGCCACATTGTGAAAATTGTATTTTCCTCTACAACAGAACAAAAGAGTAGTGCCATATTTTGTGTGAAAGTATTGTATTGCACTATGTAAGTCAAAATTACAATAATACTGGCAATCATATTAGCAATGATATTATCAAGCGTACATTCAAAAAAAGTTAGTAAAGTCAGCAAACAAATTTTGCTAAGTCAGCAAAATTTTAGTCAGAAGGGTGCTTGCCAAAAATTTCTAGTGTCAGCGAGCTGATTTTTTGGAAAAAAAAATTAGTAGATTCAGCAAAAGTTTGGCTAACACTTAGTTGATTCAAAATTAAAAATCCTTGCTAAAAGTTAATCAAATTATTGTTAAATATTAGACTGAACAAACTCAAAAAATTTGTAGAAAAATTATTCTTTAGTTAGTTATTTGCTCAAAATCTTGAAACTGTTTTTGTTATTCTTTTAAAAGTCATTTACAATATGTTACAAAATATGACAATGTTCATAATGACGACACGAATTAATTTAATATCAGCAAATATATAGAAAAAATTTTATATAACATAAAGAAATTATCTTTCAACTACTTACATCAATGGTTGTCTAAGTGATGGCATCTGTCTAGTAACGAAACGAAACGAAATAACAAAATATGAAATATACAACTCTTTTTTTGCAATAAGAAAACGGAAATATACAAAATTGCGTAAGATGTGTGCCCTTCTGCTTTATTCTGTCTACCTGACATAGTTGTTTGCAATTTCACTACACTACATTAATAGTCACTATAATCATTTGGTTTACAAATACACATTTAATCTTTAGTAAATTTAAATATTTTATTTTGTTTTTTTATTTAATTAATAGATAATTACTTTGACAAGCCGGCGACAAACCAAAATTTAAGTTTTTTCAATCCGAAATTTATATGTTTGTCTTTTTGTTTTATTATGTATGAAAAACACATGCCGCGACATCTATCATTCTGCGTATATCTTTCAATCTGGTTGTCGTACACACTTTTAATGTGTGCTTATCAACAAAATTTTTTAGCAAAATAAATTAGTAAATCATTTGTAAAATATTAGTAAAACATTAGTTCAAAACAGTTAAGTGGTAAATAAGTATAACTAAAATTATAGCTGAAAACATAATTTCAGCAAAAAAAATTTCTGAAATATAGTATACTTGATTTTCAAGACGTTTTACTAACTTATTTTTTTTTGATTGTACCTTAAGTAAGTAATGTCTTCAATATTTACATGGCAATACGCAAGATAAAATGTTCAAAGTGTACACTCAAAAAAAAAAAGTTTTTAAAGTCAGCAAAAAATTTTGCTGAGTCAGCAAAATTTTAGTCAGGAGGATGCTAGCAAAAAAATTGCTAATGTCAGCAAAATCTTTTGCTGAAAATCAGCGAGCTGATTTTTAGCAACAAAATAAGTAGATTCAGCAAAAGTTTTGCTAACACTTAGTAGATTACAAATAAAAAAGCGTTGGTAAAAATTAATAAATTTTTTGCTGAATGTTAGTAGACTGAAAAAAACGCAAAAAAATTGTAAAAAAAATTGTAATTTAGTTAATATATTTGCTGAAAATCATAAAACATATTTTTGTGATTCTTTTAAAAATAATTTACAATAATTACGAAATATAAAAATTTTCATATTCCCACATTGACGACATGAATTAATTTAATATCTGAAAATATATAGAAATAAATATATATAACATAACAAAAATTTTCTTTCAACTACTTACATCAATGGTTGTCTTAATGATGCTATCTTTGCAATGACGAAACTGCCGAAGATAATTCTAGAAACGAAACGAAAAAATAAACAAAAACAAACGAAACGAAAAAAAAACAACCCTTGTTTTTGCAATAAGAAAAAGGAACCATACAAATCTACCTAAGATGTGTGTCTTTGTCTTTCGCTTTACTCTGTCTACATGTCTGTATATGTTTTTTCATGGTTGATTTTTTACTTGTCTTGTTAACATTGTACTTTTTAGTATCATCTTCCTCTTCTCTACTACATCTTGACATGCCGCGACTTCTGCTTATCAGCACAATTTTTTTTAGCAAAATTAATTAGTAAAACATTAGTATATTAGTAAAGCATTAGTATAAAACAGTTAAGTGCTGAATAAGTATAACAAAATTTTAGCTGAAAACACGATTTTAGCAAAAATATTTGCTAAAAAATAGTATACCTGATTTACAAGACGTTTTACTAACTTTTCTACTAACTTATTTTTTTGAGTGTATTAAATTATGAATTTTGAAATGGGCACATATTGGATTATTTTCCAACCTGCGCTTTCTTCCATAAATTACGCTTCACATAAAGACTAACTTGAAACGTTTGTAGTTGTATAATTACTAAGCAATTCGTTAATATTCCCCCAGTTTTTTTTCTGCGTGTAGTAATCGAATTTGAGTTGTAAAACCCGGTTTTAAGTTGGCAAATAACTACATTTTTCTCTGTGTGTATGCGAAACATACACGCCACTTAAGACGCACGCGATTTTACGGTTACTTTTTACTCGAAAAGAAAAATCTTCGACGAGGTGGGAAAAATTAAAATGTTATTATCCAAAACAAAATTGTTACTTCTCTATTTTGTAACACCGTGTAATTGGAAACACTTTATTTAAGTTAAATTTAGTAGAATAAAAAATAATTGTTAACCTGCTAAAAACAGGCAGAAAAGTATTAACTATATTTTAAAATGCTACATTTTAATTCGCTTAAAAAAAATATTTAAAATATTTAAAAAACTTCGAAAATTTGATTTTTTTTTTTTTGTTGACTACTAATGTTAAGCAACATCTTTCCTGTTTTTTGCAGGTCAAATTGAATTTCTCATTAACAAAAATTTGAGCAAAATATTACTAGAATTTGGTAGTTTTAACAGATATTTTGTTGTCTGCTTTCATCTTTTTATCATTCATCTTAGCAAAAAAGCGCTGATTTCAGCAGTTTTTCTGCAACGTTATTTTTACCTAATCTTTTAGATTTTTTTGTATTTTAACGGGATTATTTCTATTCAGCGTCAGGTCATGACACCGACTAGGTAAACCTCAAACTGTATAAAATTATACCGATGTGTAAAAACTGAAAACGGAAAATTTTGGTTTTACTTGTAAACCACTGCTGTTGTCACGCGATTAAAAATTATTCGATTAATTTAAAATTCATGATTTTCAAATAACGAAAAATTCAAATAAGTTTTGGCTATAAATCGAATAAAACGTATTATTTATAAAAAAGTACTTTTTTTAATAAAACTTTTTGAAAAAATCACTTATTTTAAACATTTTTTTTTACTTAAATTAGTGTTGGATAAGAAAAAAATTAAAATCCTATTTAAAAAACACTTGGTACAGCCTAGAAACTAAAAACAAATCAAAATATGATTTGAAAAAAGCTCATACTAAAATTGATAACATGATTTTCCAACAAAAACTACATCCTAATGCTCGATATATTAAAAATGTTTTAGATTTACGGCCTGTTTTTACAAGACGTGTATACATACTACCACACGAACGAATACGTAATAAAATGAGTATTTTTAATTCGTTCGTCTGACTTAAGTTTGATTACGTTAAGCTTTATGTTTTGTCAAACAGTAAGATTGCCAACATAATGTTTTTCGCATTTTGTTTACTTTTTTCATATACAAATAACTCATTTTTCGTTGGTAGATGGCAACCCAACACTGTAAATGAAATATAAACAAAACAGCTGATTTTTGCGTGAAAAAAATTTACAAATAAAAATAATGATGATAGTGATTTTTTATTATGGCCTCATTAGTTGTTACTTTCTGTTGCCGTTCTGTGTCGTTCTGTAGGTAATATTTTGTAATTACTTTTTCTGTGAAAGGAATCAGCTGTTTTAAAATGTAAAAGAAAATCTAACCAAAAACATTCAATTCAGGGATGATAAATGCGATTTTAAAATAGTACCAACCTGCATATAAAATAGTACTTTTTTGGCATCCAAAGTATAAAAAAAATTTAAATATAAATTAACAAACAACAAGTGCATGCATAAATTTGGTTTTACCAATTTTTTGTTTTACACTCCAAAATGAACAATTACAAATGAAACAAAAAAATATATTAAAAAAAAAAAAATATGTTAAGAGGTGAAAACAAAATTTTGAGGTGAAAAACTTTTTTGGATGTAAAAAAATAAATTGCGTGGTGAAAAACATTTTTGAGGTAACAAAACTATTTTTGGGGTGAAAAAAAAATTTTTTGTGGAGAAAAAATAGTTTGCGGTGAATTTTATTTATTATTCACCGCTTAGCGTTTGGTGGAAAAATATGACGTTATATTTTATACACCAGACACTACAATGAATTCTAATAATTTACAGTGCATTATACACCAATTTGAATGGAAAATTTAGAGGTACTTTCACATTGTCACTCATGACTTTTGAACCGCTGGACCGGTTTTGCTCATTTTCAATACCAAACTTTTCGGAAAAATGTACACAAAGCTATGTAAATGAGCAGTGCGTACTAAGAAAATTAGCCGATATTGATTTAAAAAATTATTAAAATTTTGAAATTTTTTCTTAAATTCACTAAATTTTTAATATTTTTTGAATGTGCTATTAATATCTTGCTGTATTGAATTACGTTTGTTTTTTGCGAATTTAATATTTGTATTTGGTAGCAAACAAATTTGTTCGTGACCTCATTCGATTTTAAAAACACGCAGCTAATAGTCAATTTCACATTTTAATAAGATTTTTATTATTTACTTTTTTCAAAATCAAAATTAGTTAATAATAATTATAACCCTTAGTGATTGAATTCAATAATTGGTTTGGATTAATAAAACTCTAATACAATCATCTGTAATCAGTCGCACTCAGTGAATTCATGTGATTGAATTCACAGCGTTTGGTTCCAAATTAATTCATTGTTCATATGTAATTGCAAATCGAATTAATAATTATTGAGTTTTAAAGGTCCCAAGAAATTCATACATAAAAAAATTTTTACATCTGAGGTTTAAATAGTACCATAATAAGTACTTTAGTACCAACTTTATCATCCCTGATTCAAATATTGAGAAAAAGATTTCACAACAAACCAATACATACGCACTTTAGGCTGTCACTTAACGTTAAATTCTATTTTCAATAGATTTGTCCGCAACAGAACAGAACGAAAAAGTGAAAACTAACTACACGTACAGACTTTTAATTGAACAGAAACAAAACAGTTGATTCTTAACAGAACAGAACGTACAAACTAATTCTGCCTTTACAATTTTTTGTTAAAAAGTATTTTTTTTTAATATTAAATTGTGTTCCCTTTTTTATATGACGAATACTTTTTGTGAACGTCTGTTTTTGACGTTTGTGACGTTGCAAATCGCAATGTGGAAACCAAAAAAAAGAGACGAAAACGACAACTCTTACGTTTTCACTCAATTCACAGTGGCATTTGCGATACAGAACCCCAAAATGAATTTCTTCACTCATTTACACGAATTTTTTGGGTGACACGTCTTACAAAAACAGGATGTTATTTTTTTTTTAACGATTTTCAAATTTTTTTTAAGAAAACTAACTTATTTTTTATAATTTTTACTCATATTTGCTTATGTTGCATTTTTGTTTGTTTTTCATTTTCTGAGCTTAAAAACCAAGGATGGGGATACCAACACGATTTAGATTATAGTTCATGCTTAAATATTTACCACTATAATTTTAAAATTGCATTCGTGTTGAATGGAAAAAGATTGTTAAATGCTGGATAATCTTATGATGTACGAATAAATAATTATAATCAACCAAATATATTAAAATTGGTTAAAATCAGGTCAACAACGGCGCTACGAAATAACCCCCAACGGCCAAAAATAAAATAACCCCCAAAAAAATTGTGTAAAATTGTTTGGGGGTTTTTTCATTTTTTTTGGGATTATTTCATCTTACGGTTTGGAGATTATTTCATTATGAAGCAACCCCCAATGAAATAAAGCCCAAAATTTAAATTCTTTGGAGATTATTTCATATGCAATTATTTTGGGGGTTATTTCATATTTTTTGGGGGACATTTCATTTTGCTAAAAGTGAAATTTTTTTAATATTTGTTAGTTTTTCTGCGTGGCGGCCTGCGGCCGCTCTTAGGGGTTTTCTCCTCCATGGGACGCGGCAGTTGGCTTCGCTGAATAAAGTTTCCCTGCGCGCGTCACACTAGGGAAGATAATGAGACGCGCGCAGGAAAACTGTATTCAGCGAAGCCACCTGCCGCGTCCTATGGAGGAGAAAACCCCTAAGATCGGCCGCAGGCCGCCACGCAGAAAAACTGAACAGTGTAACAAAAGAATCAAAAATATGAAAACAAAAAATAAAAAAAATTTGGGACATATTTCATTTCTTTGGAGCTTATTTCATTGGGGGTTATTTCATTTCTTCCTTTGGGAGTTATTTCATTACGAAACAACCCCTAAATTTTGGGTGTTATTTCATTTTCACCTTTGGGGAATATTTCATTTCTTTTGGGTATTATTTCATTTTTTTTTGTTGGGACTTATTTCATTTTTTTTTGGATTTATTTCATTGGGGGTTATTTCATTTTGTCGTTTGGGTGTTATTTCATTGGGGGTTATTTCGTAGCGCCGTCAACAACATGTTATTGTAAACTGAAAAATCGGTGGCATATTATAATTTTCAATGTCAGATGGTCCATGGACGTTATCTCACTCCAAAATGTGTACTAATGTCCATGGACTTTATTACAAATTTTGGTGCCATTTTGCATGAAAATGGCTGCGATTTTTAGTTGCATATTTTTGCACATTTTGTTATAAATGCATATTTTGCTATAAATTTTATGACATATTTTCAATTTATTTTTTTTTTTTTTTTTTTTTAAAAAGAGAGGCAACACTCAGGAAATACTTCCTATATTTAGTGTGTTGCTTTCTTTGGAAAGGGATAGTATAGATATGAAAGGTGGGGAAAGATAAAGGGCTTCAGACATGGCAACACTGTAATTGCGCGAGATGATAAGTCTTAGAACAGTTGTTGCTCGCCACCTGATGGAGAGTTGGCGAACTTATTGAAGCTTTTTGGTTCATAGCCCTGATTCATTATTTTACTTCGGTGGGGTTAATTGCTATGGGAACACCGAAGGTTAACATTGCGATACGTATGAGGGATAGAAAAAACTCATACATACACTCATAATAATCCATGCTTAAAAATACAAATATATTTTTCGTAAATTTTTTTCGTAGAATGTACAAACATTTTGTTTATATTACAAAACTTTTGTATAAAACAAATTATATAAATTTACAAATTTCGTAAAAAATACAAACATGATTTCGTAATATTTTTTTTAGTACATTGTACAAAAATTTGTAATGTTACAAATATTACATATGGATGTTGATGTGGTTAGAGGTCGGATTTGCAATCAGAAGGTTGCGAGTTCAACTCCTGGCCAGGACAATTTTTTTTTTATTTTTTTTTTTTTTTAGTTTTTATATTTTTTTTTTGTTTATTAATGTTTTTTAAATTTCTATGTTTTATTTTTTTATTTCATTATTACTATTTTTGTGTTTTGATATAAATGGATATTTTGTATTTTGTTTAATAAAGAGGATCCTAAAACAAGTCAAAGAGGACCCGAAAACACTACTTCCACTTTATTTGCCGGGTTTAGTATGAAATTCAATAAAACAAATATTTAAAAAGATAAAATATTTAATAATAAAATGCAATTAGTTTGAAATTGTTATTTAAGTTTTTTATTATTATTATTTTATTATTATTTTATTTTGTTTTTTAATATATTATTTGATATATTTATAAAAAAATTATATTATTTTATTTAGTTCAATAAACATATTAAAAATATTTAGTTGCCATTTTACCCTTTTTATTAAATATTTGTAGCATATTTTTATAGTTTTCATAAAAATTTCATAATATTTTCGACTTAAGTTCCTTTTTAGTTTGTTGTATTGCATCAGCTACTTTGGTGCAAATGGTAGAGGGGTCTACTTCAACACAGCAGAACGTCACTGAAATCGTGAGTTCGATTCTGGTGTGGCACCATTACATTTTTTTTTTAATTTTAAAATAAACCCGTAAGGTATGCACCACATTTTTATTTAAAAAAAGTTTTTACAAAACTTTACGAAATGTGATTTGTATATTCTACAAATTTTTTCGTAATGTCAAAATAACCAAAACTTTCGTAAAATGAACAACGATTTTCGTGTATTTTACCTATAGATTATTATGAGTGTATTATTTTGATGTTGCCGGCACCGGGGATCGAACCCGGGACCTTCTGTGTAAAAGTCCAACGCGCTAACCATTACCCCACAACGCCCACAAATTGTATATTTTCTAAAAATTAAAATTCTGTTTTAATTAAAAATAAACTAAAGAAAGCACTTGTAACAGCCATACCTAAACAAGAGCGGCAAGCGGAACGTTTTTTACCGCCTAGCGTTAAGGTTGAAATGTCATCCCTAAACAAGAGCGGCAACGCTACGTCAAATCGATAAAAACAGGGTTATCAAAATAAAAAATATAACAACCCTGATTATTTTGACAATAAAGTACATTACAATATTGGTGTTTCTGATTTATGTTTTGTGTTTTGTATAATAACAAATATATATAAATAATAATATAAATAATAATATAATATATATATGTACATAAATAACAAATATATTTTTTTCTGTCTTATTTTTTTGTTTATATCAGGGATGAGAAATGAGAATTTCGTTTCGGTACCAATAAAATTTTCAAATAGTACTTTTGGGACTCTCAGAGTACTAAAATTATTTTTTATTTTATTTTTCTTAAAATTCATACAAAATGCATTAAAATAACATTAAATGTTATTGAACATAAATTTAAGTTTATATGAATTTATAAAAAAATAAAGTTTTACTTAAAAAAAAGTATATTTTTTAAATTAATGTACAGGAACAAAGAACTCCAAATGAGATCCAAATTAAATTAATCAATACAGCTAAAAAAGAATATTATAAATTGGTTTATAATAACTTGTTAGAGATTTTAAAATTGTAACAACAAGAATTTGTTGCATTTAATAAATCTTTTGTTTGTATTAGATTTGATACTGTTGGAACATGAAGTCTGTTTCTGCCTTTGGTTTTAATCAGATTTTGGTATGGAAAAATTCTCTCAACGTTTGCAGAAGAATGTGGTATGGATAAAATACCTGCAGCAATTCTTAAAATGTCGGGAAACAAATATTTGTTTAACTCATTTTTAATTTTAGATACTTTCGACCAGAAACTACATATATTTTCCTTTCTAGAAAGTTTTAGTTCTTGCCAATCTGCCAACGCTCTGTATTGGATATTAATGGCGTCAAAATTATTTTCTTCGTTTGGAAAATTTTTTATCCAAAATTTCACGATACTATTGGTTCTTCCGCAAACAACGTTTTCAGGTAAAAGTTTACTGAACCAAATTAAAATTTTATTATCAAAATTTACTCTGGTCTTCAAATACTCACAAAATTTAATATAACATTTTTTTGAATTTGCTTTTATATGATTTACAGGGCCGGATTCAATCTGATTTGTATTTATATACAAATCCACTTCCGTACCACAAAAAACGTCGTTTAGCGGAATATGGTTATCGTGGATATTTAATTGTAACGGTGTGCAATTATCTAACCAATCTTTATTTATGAAGTTGCGAGCAATATATTAATAAAATTTATATATTAATAAAAATTAAAAAAAATAAAATGAATTAAAAACTTTAAATCGTTCAATAGTATCAAATGAGTCGCGGGAGTACTTTGAAACATCGAATAGTATCAAAAAAAGTACTATAGTATCATCTCTGCCATCCCTGGTTTATATTAGTTGTCTTTTGCAACTAACTTCACTATGAAACGCTCTGTCAAAATCGGATTTTCCAATTGCAAAGAGTTTCCGCCGCGTTGCCGCCGCGTTATTTCGGGATGCTACATACAAATTGTATGGGCATGAGAATTTTTGACAGCTAGAAAACTCTTGCCGCTCTTGTTTAGGTATGGCTGTAACTCTGAACATAGGATCTAGTTTTTATTTGTTAGACATTTAGATTGGATTTAATTTTTAATAAGTAGAATTTTAAAAATCCAAAAATTGTATGCGCATATGTTTTTTGATTTTTATTGCATATTTTTGGAATATTATGTATGGTTTTGTGTGGATATTTTAAATGCATATTTAAGCGCATATTTTGAATGCATGCTGCACATTTTAAGGCTGTATACTGCATATTTTAAGCTCCTATTGTCCTTTTTTAGTTGCATGAAATTTCTTGGCCTAGTGATGACTTTTCAAAGTGAAACTTTGCATGTCATAGTTTTTAAGCATAGTCTAACTAATCCTGTCCATCATTTCTATCAATTAAAAAACTTTTAGAGATAAGAGGCATCTAAAGTCACTTTCAACCAGTGCCGAAAATTTTTGAAATTTCTAATATCCTGGATATTTTCTTTCAAAAGAAATTATGTAAGTTTCTCATTTAAACATTTTTCTATAGCAAAAAAAAATATTTTTATTCGCTTAAAATTTAAAACAATAGAATATATATGTTAAATTCCTTTTAGCAAAAATATATATTAAATTTTTCATTTTCTATTAAGGTTTTAGAAAATTTAAACTAATCAAACTTTAAGGTTAAATTAATGTAAATAAATTTTTAATAATAATTCAACACTTTTAGTTGGCAATTAAGGCCTACACACAAAACGTCGTAAAAAGTTACATACAATGAAAAAAAAAAGTTAAATTAAAGTTTGAACGTATATAGGATGTATTTACAACATAAAACATCCATATACTACACTAAAAAAATAACGTCAGTGTAGTCAACAACATATTTGATGGTGGGATGATTGCAGAAAAATTTCTAATAACAACCAAAACTAGCTAAATTCTGCAAAATTGTTGCTAAATTCAGCAAAATTGATGTTGAATTTACAAATTGATTTGCTGATATTCGCAATTTTTCTGCAAGGATCCTCGTAGCAAAAAATGTTAATGACTTTATTGACTTGTTTTTTTTTTGAGTGTAGGGCTAAAAACAAGTAGGAAAAAACACGTGTTTTTCTATCTTAGAATCGACCTTCCAAATACTAATAATACGTATTACAAAAACTAAACTGGAAAAAAGAAAACTTTTCATAACAAGATGTAGGAGCTATAAAAATATCGTAAAAATATATAATTTCCTTTGTAGCCAAGTTTTACGACTTACGCTTCACTTGATGAATGCGTATAATACATGCCCCCGTGTATGGAATGTAGTAGATTTTTTTTTTTATTTTTATTTTGTGAGCTCATTTTATTCCAAATAACACCCCCTTCTAAGATGAATTTTAAGGTGCCATTGCTAGGAACATAAAAATTCCTGTTTTTTTTTCTTCTCTTCAAGGCAGCTTTATAAACATCATCGTTATTCATAAACCAAGCAAAAGGTTTTCTTAATAAATTCCAAATGAATAGAACAAGACACATGGCAACCAAGAAAGGAGTTTGAGTTTTTTTTTGTAAAGGAGGGAATTGTAACAAAAGATAAACATTTCGTTTTATATTTTTTTTTGTATATTATGACTTATCTTTATAATGCAAGGAAAGAAAAAATTAAGTTTATTATACCCAAGATATAAATGTTGCACAGTGGGAGATCTCACAAAAATGTTTGATAATTATTGTATAGCTGCCCGATCTCAAGGAAATTTTGAACAGGGATGAGTGACGCAATATGGACCTTAAGTTTTGTCGTTAAACCTTACAAACCCCGGGGCAACAAAATGACCCCCAAAGTAGGGCACTTCAAGCATATAAAAATATGAGTGCTCGTATTATTTTTTTGTTTCTTATTCGATTTGCAAAAAAAAATATATATTTGTAATTTGCTAGTAAAGGCCTACAAAAAAATTGGCTCTTACAAAAGGGTTATCTTATATAGTTCCTGAGATATTTCCATTTAGAAATGTGAAATTCTAAATTTGGTCCGACTCTGGTGCAGTTTTTTTGCGAATACCGAGACCAAATCAAAGCAATTTTTTTTAATAAAAAAAATGCAACTTTATATTCCACTCAAAAACTACATTCGTGTTTAAATTAAAAAACTAAAATTTTTACGATTTTTATCTAAAGATAAATATTTTCTTTCTAAATATTTAAAGTATGCATACTTTTCAGAAAGGTTTTGAAGCGAGTTCTGTTAAGAAATCTTTGATTTCAATATGAGCTACTTCAAAAATTTTCGAAATCTGTTATGACTGACTTTAGATGCCTCTTATTTCAAAAGTTTTTTTTTTTTAATTTAGAGGAATGCCGAATACCGAGACCTAATTCATGCAAATTTTTTTAAAAACATTTTGGTTACTTAAAACAAATAAATTTTTGAATTAATAAAAAAAATTGCAACTTCATATTCTACTGTAAAACTACATTCGTTTAAAATTTCAATTGATTTTTTGCCCAAAAAGCAATAACAGCCTTTTATCTCCAGATAAATATTTTCTTTCTTAATATATTAAGTATTCATACTTTTCAGAAAGGTCTTTTCATGATAAAAGCGAGTTTTGTTAAGAAATCTTTGATTTCTATATGAGCTACTTCACGACACCTGTTGAAACTGAATTTATTTTACAAGGTTTCATGAATTTAGAGGAACGATGGACAGGGTTAGCTTGAATATACTTATAAGCATTGATATGCAAATTTTCACGTTGAAACGTCTTCCCCAAAAGCATTAATGGCCATTAAAAAGTCGAAAAATTAAAAAAATATTACTTATAGCTAACAATAGTTAATTCATTAATTTTATTTTTTTGCTCACAGTTTTTAACATGCAGATCCAAAACAATACAAATTGAAGTCACTGGACTTGCGAAATACATTCACTAAAAAAGGAATTACCATATCGCTGCTTGGTGAAAAGTTGTATTTTGGTTCACTGGTTCACTAGTTCACAACATTTTACGGTTTTTAAAATTTCGAATTTTTTCCATAGTATTTTTGCACCGTTTTATGGAATAACATTTTGATAACAGTACATATTTAAAAAATTGTGCAATTTTAGACAGTTTGAGTCATCCCAAGTTGATAACGCGATACGAACAACACAAACTTATAATGAATAGTTGTAAATTTTTTGAAAATGAATGTTTTTTGCGTCTGACATTCACAATTATATTTAAAATTTTCCAGCGTTAAAATTTTGGACGCAAACGTTTTATAAACTTTTTTATAACTTTGCGAATTTTAAGTATTTTTTTCGCATTCGTTTAATAAAAAAAAAAACATGGCTTGAGGACATACTAATACCTACTGAGTCTTTGCGACGACGCCCATTTTAACATTTTCAGAGGCTAAAATTCATTCTTTTTTTTTCAAGCGATTTTAGAACATATAAGCCCATTCGAAAGAAAACACCGTAGAAACTATGGAGCCAAAAAATCAAAGCAACATTTTCACTGTGAACAGGGTGATCAAAAGGGTCGAAGGGACAATCGAAAGTCTCGAGGACTCTGTAGGGGTCCTGGAAAAGGCCATTGATGTGGCGTTCAAAGCTTCCTGCCCTCAGACTAGGGCAAGGAAGAGTTTTCCTCCCTGGTGGAATTCTGAACTGTCAGAGCTTCGGAGGGAGACACGAAGAGCTTTCAACGCTAGCTATTCCAGCAGACAGTGGAAGCCATACCGCGACAAGCTGAAGGTGTACAAGAAAGCATTGGCGTTGGCAAAGCGGAACTCATGGAGAGAGTTCTGCGAATCCATAGACAACACTAGGGACACTGCTAGACTTAGCAAGGTGCTGGCAAAGGGTCACTCTAACCCCACTTATGTTAAGAGGGGTGATGGATCCTGGTCAGAGTCATCGGCTGAGTCGTTGGAGATCCTTCTGAATATTCATTTTCCTGGCTGCTTGGATGCAGATACCTTGGACAATGACCAACGTAGCCGCTCTAGGGGCGCTTCTAATGGGATGGAAAACGAGCTAATTACACTTGATAGGATAGCCTGGGCAATTGGCAGTTTCTCCCCATACAAATCGCCGGGTCTGGATGGCATTTTACCGATAATGCTGCAGAGGGGTCAAGATTTGATTACTCCCTGGCTGCTTGTGATATACAGACTTTGCCTCTCTCTTAACTACGTGCCCGTAAGCTGGAGGAAGGTTAAAGTAGTCTTTATTCCTAAAATTGGCAAATGTGGTCACGGGGCTGCAAAGGACTTTAGGCCAATCAGTCTCTCATCTTTTCTACTGAAGACGTTGGAAAGACTCATTGACGTACATATAAGGCTGAAACTCGAGGGATCGCCTCAACTGTCGGGTAGTCAACATGCGTATATCAAGGGACGCTCAACGGAAACTGCACTCCATGAGGTTGTGAGAGTGGTGGAGAGATCCTTGGAATTTGGACAATATACACTGGCCGCCTTTCTGGACATAGAGGGGGCTTTCAACAATGTCACGACCGATGCAATACAGGGAGCCCTCGTGGATCTGGGCGCTGAGACTTTCATCAGCGACTGGATAGTGAACATGTTGGACTCCCGTGTTGTCAGTGCTAGTCTGGGAAATAGCGAGTTGTCAAAGCAGGTCAGGAGAGGTACACCTCAGGGTGGTGTGATCTCGCCCCTGTTATGGCTCCTTGTTATTAACTCAGTTCTCGTCACGCTGGATAATAAGGGTGTTAAGGTTGTCGCTTATGCGGACGATGTGGTGATATTGGTATCAGGGATGTTCTTGGACGTGATTAGCGATATTATGACCAGCGCTCTGGATACTCTCAGTAGCTGGGCCACCAGTTGTGGCTTAGGAGTGAATCCGAGTAAAACAGAACTGGTACTTTTCACCACTCGGTCCAATTCGGGCTTCAGACCTCCGCGGCTGCAAGGCTGTGAGCTCACCCTCTCTGATCATGCGAAATATCTGGGTATCATCTTGGACTCTAAACTATCATGGCGACTTAACACCGAGCACAGGGTCAGGAAGGCAACGGTAGCCTTCTACTCCTGTAGGAGGATGTTTGGTTCAAGGTGGGGTTTGAGTCCGAAAATGGTGCTGTGGATGTACATGGCTATTGTGCGTCCAATACTGACATATGGCTCTATCGTGTGGTGGACTGCGACCACTAAGAGGGTGGTTACGGATCGTCTGTATAGGGTGCAGCGCTCTGCTTGCATTGGGGTCACGGGCGCGATAAGAACTTGCCCCTCGGAGGCTCTCAATGTAATGCTTCACATTATCCCTATTGATTTGCATATAATGGCGGTTTCTTCTAGCAGCGCAGCGCGGCTTGCTGCAACGGGTTCCTGGAAGTCCAGGACCTATGGACATGCTAGGCTTCTTGATGGACTTCACCCACGTGTGGGATTTGAGTCCGACTATGTTACTCCTAGATTGGATTTCTGCCGACCTTTTCGGGTTAGCTTTCCCTCCAGGCGGGAGTGGGATATGGGGGATCCAACTTTTGGTTTTGACATCAGGGTATATACCGACGGCTCAAAGATGAGTTGTGGTGTAGGCTCCGGGGTCTTCTCGGGTGAGTGTAACTTGCGGTGTTCTTTCAGGCTACCTGATCACGCTACTGTTTTTCAGGCGGAAATTCTGGCTATCAGGGAAGCCTGCAGACTCCTGTCTGAAAGGGGGGCTCGAGGGACAGTGGGCATTTTCGCCGATAGCCAAGCGGCTCTAATGTCCCTGAGCTCGTACGTCACATCCTCTGCTCTCGTTGGTCAGTGCAGGGAGGAACTGTCCAGGCTAAGCTGTCTATCCCAAGTTACTCTAGTTTGGGTCCCCGGCCACAGAGACCTCTACGGTAATGAAAGGGCAGATGAATTGGCAAGGGCAGGATCTGCCTTAAACGTCTCCACATCGGTGTCAGTCGCTGCACCGCTGGGGACTGTTAAGGGGGAAATTTTCCGGCACTATTTTCGCAGGGCGGGGAACAGGTGGCATAATTTGGATACCTGTAGGACCGCGAGACTTACGTGGCCCAACTACGACCTAGGGCGTACAAACTCTCTCCTGAGCAGGAGCAGGAGGGACGTCTCGAGGCTGACGGCTGTTCTGACCGGTCACTGGCTGATTGGTAGGCATGGCATTAGACTTGGGATTGTACGCGGTTCGCATTGTCGCAGCTGCGGCATACCGGGCGAGGAGGAGACTGTGGAGCATCTTCTCTGCGATTGTCCGGCGCTGCAGAATATTCGACTCCGGATCTTGGGTGACCATATACTGGACGACCTCTCGGTAATATCACGTGTGGGATTCGGTAATCTCATACGTTATCTTAACCGAACGGGGTGGGTCTAGTACTCCGGATACTAGTTCCTTACGGGTAGTGTGGTCTCTTCAAAACGGAGTCGCTTTTTGACTCTACTTGATGCTCACGAGTAGCGTGAGCTGCCACTTAAACCGACCGACCGACCGACCGACCGACCGATCAAAAATATATTTTTCTGCGTAAAGTTATAACTTTTGAGTTTTTCCCAATTTAAAGTTTTTTATATTTTTTTGTTTTCAAAAATACTAATTTCGGGTAGTTTTTTAATTCCATAAATTAACTGATAGCAAAAATAAACTTTTTTATTCTACATTACTGAGTAGTTTTTTTTTCATACTTTTTCGATTAGGTTGTGTTTTTAACGAAAATTCTCGCCTTTGTTGCAGTATAACTAATTTGCTTTAAAAGTCTTCAAAACAGATTTTATATTGCCGAAAAGAAGAAGAAAATCAGATTTTTATTCGCAGATAAATTTGTTACTTTCAGTTAACTAAAATTTACATGTAATCTAACTAAATTTTTGTTGATTCAACAGATTTAATTTTGGTACTACTACTACTTACTAATATTTAGCATAACCATCTGCTAAGTTTAAAAGTTTTTTCTGCAACGTTATTTTTAACAAATTTTTAGTAGTTTTAGCTTAAATATCTACTAATTTGTTTTCTATTTGTGCAAGAAATGAACGAATTATTTCCAAAAAATTTGTGCTATATCCCACTGTATGTTGTTTTTATGTGTATGTAAGCCATGTAATAATGTTGGTTCACTGCTTGGTGTGTGCGTATGTTTAAGTATTTATGTACTAAAAAAATTTGTGAACATGTTGCCATCAAGTTAATTAAAAATACCTTAGAGAAGAAGATGGCATTTACATTTTACAATCATAAATATAATCATGCATACATTTACCAAGATCCATCTATATACAGGCAGGCATACGCGTATGATTATAAACTCATAGAAATTATGATAAAAAGAAAAAAATCTCATAAAACATTGCAAATTGTTTGACTAATATTCACATCAAATTTTTATATAATTAGTTTTTTCCTTAAAAACGAATCATAAAACCACCAGTCAGACCACCGATTCATCCATCCAAACCATTAACCATAAAAGTCGTAAAACATATTTTCGTTTAATACTCAACATACAAATATGAACATGAAGTTTGGTGTGTCTTAAATCCGCCTAGTATGTCAACTTGATTTGTATGTTAACACCATTAACAGTTACCTGCCTTATTTGCAAAATCATATGTGAGAATGCCCTAGGGCAGGGATTGCAAAACTATGGCACTCTACCACCCTGAGAGAATTATCTGAATGATATCAACGAATTTTTACATACGATCTATGAAGTATTACTGGAATTCGTCCTTTGAAACTATTTAATAAATTAATGCAGTTTTTCATTAAATTTTGTGAACAATTTCGTTTTATTTATGAAAAATTTCAAACGCCTAATGAAAACCTCCATTAAAAATAGTTTTTTCCAAAAATTATGAAGCTTTTTAACTTATTTCCGCAAATTTTTATTAGTAAAGTGAAAGTAGTAGAAAAAATTAGTAAACTTTACTAAGATTTAGTAAAATTATGGTAAACCCTTTATAAAAATCGATTTGCTTTAATCAGACAATTCGTTTTACTAAAAAATTTGTATTTTTTCACCAAATCAAGTTATTTGTTGAGAAATTTCTAGTTAACTAATTTAAGAAGAAAATTTTTTATCTTTTGTATTAAGTCAAAAAAAGAACGCTAAATAAAATAGATGGATTTTATTAAATATTACTAAATAAATAAGATAACAATGTTAGGTTTTTAATAGGAAATATTAAATGTTATTAAATACAGTATTTTTTTTTTCTTTCAGATCTTTAATATTTTCCTTTAAATTCTACCTGCAAAAGTAAACACACAAGTGTTTCCAATTGTGCAATTTGTTCGAGAATAAAATCAAGTAAAGAGTAAGTATTTACATAAAATTTTCTTTAATCAAGTAATAACGTAGTGCAACAAAAAATAAAAGTCTCAATAACTCAAGTGTGAAATAATGTTGTTATACAAAAACCCTCAAAGTGATTTGCGACGTTGGCTCTTATATTTATTTGGTAAAAATTACCCTATTTTTAGTTTATTCGGCTTATTAAAGTGACTTTGGACAAATAGTATCAAATGAAAGCTTTGTTGAAGACCCATTTACTAGTATATAAAACATATCGAAGGCTTGTTCCAAAAGCAACGTTTAGGTCGTCACCTTCCGATATGCATGAAACTTAGTATATGTAATCATAGAATATATATATGACAGAATATTTTGTTATTTTTTTTAATATTCGTTGTCGTTCTCGGTTTATCGCTGCTTATAGTTGGTATATTTTTTTTTAAATTTATAAAAATACATACTGTTAAAATGGTCGTAAATATTGAACGCGTAATACGATTTGAAAAATTATTATCTCATTGCATTTATTTTGTCTTCTTTTTAATATGTAAAGCTTTGATTTTATACGCTTTTGAGTAAGGATAAAAAAATTAAAAAAGTCCTTGTATCGCAAATATCTCAAAATGCATCTCTTTTTTTTTATTACATTTTTGTTTGCAGATTGATCAATACACGCAGAAAAAATACACTTTTTGACATGCAAACATCATTAGTTCCAAACATATATATGTTTACAAGCAAACATAATTATATTTGCAAGCAAACTATTATAATGGAAACATTGGAAACGGAAATGTTTTCCAAACAGAAGTATTTTACCAGCCTTCAGAATGGAGTTTTAATGTGGTTTTTTTAGAAAAACGATTTTTCCGACATTGCTACGTTATATTCAATATAAAACAATATAAATTTCAAAAACAAAACTATTAAATTTGAAAAAAAATAATGTAATTGAAAAAGTCATATTTTCGTCAATATGTCTTCTGGAATGACTCATAAAGACTTTAGCATTCTTATTATTAAAAAAAATAGTTTTATGTAACATTACAGCTGGCACTTTATTAAGGAATTGTGCATGCTGAAAACAACGCCCTGCTGGAAATATAAATTCTGTTTAGATTTGCAAATTTGAATCATTGTAAACATAAATATAATAACCTGCAAACATATTCAAAAGTGTCTTTTTTTCTGCGTGTACTTAAGCTCAAAATAATGCAGATTAATTTTTGTTTAATTTAATCGAGAGAGTGTCTGAGCTTTTCCGATTTTCGTAATCGATCAGTTTTATGCGACTTTTCCTGAAGAGCCTTTTTACTTATATTTTAAAGAATTTACAAATGTTTTCTCGAATACTTTAACCATATACATATGTAAATAAATCTAATTTCTGTTAATTTCGGACATGTTTTCATACAAAAACCTATTAATTTGTCACACCACTTTTTGGTCCTCCGCAACACATCTCAAGTTCGGCAAAATCTGCGAGCTAGGGTCGGGATACCTCCCTTCTGTTACCTGCATGATATTAATACATAAAAGCAATGAAGCTGCACTGGAACTCATTCATTGAAACTTTTCATAAAATTGAAGCAACTCTTTATACAATTTTATCTTTTTGTTCCACTGAAATCGAAGTTCAGAATTCAGCAGAAAAAAATCTTGTGTTCTCTCAACATTAACTAAGCAATAAATCATACAGGTTTTTCATATTCACGATGGAAACGTTTTATTACCACAGAATTACATGAGGAATATCGTATTGCGCGAAAGGAAACCAATAAATTAATGAAAAAAGCCAAATCAGAAATTTTTGCTTCGAAATTTTCTATAGGCATTGCATCACAGAAAACATGGCAAACAATTCGCGAAATCGGTATTGGCATTGTCAATAGTCAGGAATCCCTAGCAGTTGATGCTGATACACAAAATGAGAATTTTTTAAACATTCCGATAATACCACCTGATGGTACTTAATACCATTACCTACTCTGATGCTTCAAATGAAAACATTTATTTTACCAACAAAAACCAATGTGATGTGTTAGTCTATTATCAATTAAATCTAATGCTGTTGGTGTAGATGTTATAGATCCTGGATTTCTCAAAATCCTTTTACCACAACTTCTTCCCCTGATTACATTTGTTTTCAGCAAGATACTTACTAATAGCGTTTATTTCAAAATATGGAAACTGGCCAAATTATTCCAATTCCAAAATCGAATTCTGATTACATGCCGATAGCAATTTTACCATTTCTTTCTAAAGTTTGTAAAAGATTGATTCACAATCAAGTGACCAATTCTTGCGTACCAATAATATGATAATTGATCGGTAGTCTGGTTTTCTTAAAAACACAGTTGTATAACTGCTTCAGTAGGTGTCTCCGAAGAAATCAGACAAGAAGTAGATCGAGGAAATGTTACGTTTCTGATTCTTTTGGATCGGTCGAAAGCGTTTGATAATGTCGGCCATAACATTCTATGTTATAAACTGAGACACATGTTAAACTTCTCGTCTACCGCCACAGTCAGATATAATATCAGAATTTTCCAGTTATGAGAAATTATTAAATTAATTGTGTTTAGCATTTGCACAACATTTTTGTGTTTTCGGCACACAAAAATGCCTTGCCACCCACCCCTGCCTTAGTGGTTGGTTGCCACTTTTTCTTCTCGTATCATCAGAAATTATAAGATTAAGGAAAAAGTTATTCTGTATTTATTATTAAAGTTTTTAGTGCTGGTTTTGTGGAAAAAGATTAAAATATGCAATACAGCTTAATAAGCAGCAATGGGGCTGAATCCTTATTGGGTAATTTTATATTGTTCTACAACTTTTTTTAAAAGTTAAAAAGTATTTAGAAAACCTTAGTTCTCAAAGAAATGCGTAGGATTTTTTCGATATTTAAAGTTGTCTAAACATTAGGGCTATGACTTTTGATTTTTTTTTTGTAATTATCAAATTTTGCCTACCCAACGCATATAGTCCATAAAAAAAATATAATGGAACACCATTTTATATTTTCGCGTCATTCAAAAAAGTTCCCGCATACACCTTTTTGAAGTTTGATAAACTTTTATGGTGTAATTAACTAAAAATTTATCTTTCGCTAAAATTTTGAAGTAATTCGACTATTACGATGCTAATCACTCTTAAAGTATATACATTTAAAATTGTTCGTGGATATTAATAAAAAAAATGATTATAGTGTTGTTTCTCAATAGACGCAGAAAAAAATTGCATCATTTTATTAAAGTTTAAGAGCATCATGTTATGATTAAACCACGCATAAATCATAATAAGATTCCCATAATCATATTACGATTCTAGAAGATGATAAAATCGTTCTCAGTGATAATAATATAATCAGCAAGAATCATGTTTATTATTGAAAGGATCATAATATGATAATTTTTTGTCGGCAAGCATGTTCAGTAATATTTTTTTCCTGCGTGTATGGGTATTTAAATTCGCAATACAACGACAAAATTACATAAAAAGTACTTTAAAATTTTTTGGTCCACCAAGCAACTGTAATGGTAAAAATATGTTAAAAATGCATTTTTAGAAAATATACTTTATGCGGGAGGGTTTTGTTTCAAAATGACCCGAAAAAGCGAATTTTATTATTAATACAATAATAATACAATATTTCCCATCACGTGTTGATGGGTAAAAATTTTGCAGAAAACAAGTTATAATCAAAATAAACATCTTTTTAATAGCAGTGAAATTCCGAAATTACCTTTTCCCTTAACCAATACTATTTGATAAACATTTCTCATAAGTTGCAACCATTTAAAACTTAAAATATATGAAAACGCATACTAATATATTTTTGAACATAAAAATATAATTTAATGACAATTTTATTACTGCAGTTAGACTGTGTTTTTCATTTCTATAGTTTTGATATGATTGTGGGCATGTTGTTTTTTTAATGTCGATGGGATGCTTGTGTTGTCAGTTTATCAGTTGATATCAATTAATTTAATGCTTGTTATAATAATTATAAATGTATTATGTGCTATGATAAAATTATGGTCAATAACTATTTATGTTATTGTATGATTTTCGAAAAAGCGAGAAGAAAAATATAAAAATTGGAATAATTGTTTACAGCAGAGATATATAAAATGTATAAAAAAATAAGTTTTATATGTAAGCAATGCACAGTGCGCCTGAGTCGATTTAAAATTAAAAATTAGCGTAATACTCCATTCCCCACCGATTTTGATAAAATATTTAGAAACGATTTAGATACGTGAACAGAGTCGATATTTTTTTTGTCAGACACGCGCGCTTTGGAGGCGCCAAGGCTTAAGAGTAATTTTTTTAAAGTTTAAATTTTCTGAGGGCAAATGTTCGGGGCAAAATATTTCTCGTTGGAGAGCTTATAAAATCGTCTTTCGTATACTAGGTATATATTTTTACAATCGAGTAATGCGAGCGTGTTATTTGACTTTAAAATCAAAAAATATATTTTTTGAAAATTTAAGCTAAAAAATTGACTTTTAAGCCTTGCCTTTTTTAAGTCTTGCCATCTCGACTCAGCTCACGCATCTGAATCGTTCCCAACTTTTTTATCAAAGTCGGTGTGACTTAACTTAAGACAGACCAAATTTTTAAAATTTCAATTGGCCTCGAAAAAAAGCGCCACCTAGATTTTTGTCTCTAAAATAGTACTTTTATTGTTGGTCTCACGTCTTATCTATTATACCATACACGCAAATAAAAAAGTTAGTAAAGCCAGCAAAAAAATGTTGCTGAGTAAGCAAAATTTTAGTCTGGAGGGTGCTTGCCAAAAAATTGCTAATGTCAGCAAAATCTTTTGCTGAAAATCAGCGAGCTGATTTTTAGCAACAAAATTAGTAGATTCAGCAAAAGTTTTTGCTAAAACTTAGTGGATTAGAAATTAAAAAACCCTTGCTAAACATTAATAAAATTTTTGCTGAATATTAGTAGACTGAAAAAAAAAACTCAAAAAATTTGTTGAAAATTTTTACTTTAGGTAATTTATTTTGCTGAAAATAATAATTTACAAACGTTACAAAATATAAAATTGTTCATCCTCCCACATTGACGACATGAATTAATGTAATATCTGCAAATATATAGAAATAATTATATATAACATAAACAAAATTATCTTTCAACTACTTACATCAATGGTTGTCTCAATGATGCTATCTTTTAAAGGAACACTAATGCCGCAGAGCAATATAGAAACGAAACGAAAAAATAACAAAATGTAACATATACAACCCTTTGTTTTTGCAATAAGAAAAAGGAAACATAAAAATCTACCTAAGATGTATATCTTTGTCTTTCGCTTTATTCTATCTACCTGCTGTATATTTGTTTGCGACTTGGCCACTTAATTTGACTACAAATACACATTTAATCTTTTTTTAAATTTAAATATTTTAATTTGGTTTTTTTTTTAATTAATAGACAATTACTTTTACAAGCCGGTGAAAATGCAAAATTTAAGTTGTTTCAATCCACAATTTTGTTTTATGTATGAAAAACACATACAAAATCTTCCATGGTTGTTTTTTTTATGTGTCTTTCTAGAGTTGTACTTTTTAGTATAATTTTAATCGTCACTACTACATCTTGACATCTAATTCATTCTGCGTATAACTTTTTATCTGGTTGTCGTTCATACTGTTGATGTTGCTAATCAGCACAATTATTTTAGCGAAATAAATTAGTAAAATATTAGTAAAACATTAGTTCAAAACAGTTAAGTGCTGACTAAGTATAACTAAAATTTTAGTTTAAAACATAATTTTAGCAAAAAATTTGCTGAAAAATAGTATACCTGATTTACAACATGTTTTACTAACTTTTCTACTAACTTATTTTTTTGAGTGTATAATTGTCAAAATGCAGAGTTTTTGTTTTGTTTTTCGGTAATTTTTGATTTTGAAGTGAAAAAATACGCGCCCTGGAATATTAAAATGTATATATAATACAATGTTCCTTAAAATGACGATTTTTCAATTTTCCTTCATTACAACACCCAGTGTGATTTTCCCCGAAAACTATGCAAACTTTGATGAAAACATTCAATTGACAAATCTTTTTTAAGAGACACCCTTATATATATCCTACGGAAGAAGATTTTATGAACTTTCCAATGACATCTAATTTGTCCCGAACAGATAAGTAATTTTTAAGAACATTGAAATTTTAAAAAATTTAACTCTTAAGCCATGTCGCGTCCAAAGGGGGCTGTCTGACAAAAAAAATCTAGGCTCTGCCAAGTAACTGAATCGTTCCTAATTTTTTTTGTCAAAATCATCAATGTGCCCCTGAACTAAAAACAGACCAAATGCTGATAAATTTGATTGGCAGCGAAAAAAGCGCCACCTAGAAGTTTTTTGTTTTCGTTGGAAAATGGGTTTTAAACCAGAACAGAATCAGGCGCGCTGTGAATGGAATTGAAACTATATTGAAAAATAATGTCTTTAGATAAAACTATTGTTAGATAAGTACACTCAGAAAAGTTCTGCAGTTACTACATGATAGTTATTTGTGTAGTAATGCGTTTGTAGTTATTTTAACTGCAATTGCTGTGGTTTTACCTAGAAAAATAATTTTTAACTTTTCCGAGGGTTGATATTTTAAACAACCTACCAAAATTAATGCTTTGCGGTAACAGTTATTTTATGCAGTTGTTTCGACTTTTTCGACAAAGTGTGTATGTGTGTAAAGATACAAAAACAAAACACCAATGTGACGTCTACAACAAGCGGCTTGTTTATACATTTTTTCTCATTTATCTTTATTGTAAAAGAGAATGTTAAAGAAGATTGACAAATAAAACGAAAACGCTGTAAAATTTATGTAATATATAAAATATTAACGTAAGATTTGTAATAGAAAATAAATTTATTTCCTTGAACATTATTAAATGTTGTATTTCTTTTTCCTTGTAGCTATTTAATATTTGTGTATTAAGTCAACGTGACGAGAAGAAATCAATATTACAACTTTTAAAGGGAAACATGTGGCAGAAATGATTTGGACAATAGCGTGAAACGTGATTATTTTATGTAAATATAGTGTGTTTATTAAATAATAAAATCAGTTTAGGAATGTTTTCAAGAAAGTATTTTTTTATTAATATTTTTTTTTATATGCTGGTAATGTTGTTTTAACTGCATTTGTAGTTGTTTTACTACATTCGACAGCTATGATTAACAGTTAAAAATAGTAACACATCGCAATTGATTTAAATGCAAATGTAGTGTACACCTTTTCAACTGCAATATGAAAATTTAAATGTCGGTTATGGTAGACTACTTTCATCGAAACGGAGTTGCCACATTACGGATACCACTTTTTCCAGAACCTGTCTCTGAAATACATAAATATAAATAGAGTTAATTATACTGAATCCAATTTTTCTTTTCTCATTTGCAGTTTTTGAAATACCACGGTTTTTATATTTACACCATTGATCCCATTTTTTTTTTTGCATATTTTGATATATCATCTATCAGGATCTTAAATTAGATATTTTTTAAACACCCAGTTTTGAGATCAATTTAGATCTAAGTTCATCCATTAATATATTTAAGGGATCTAATTGGATATTACTGGATAACCCAATTATGAGATAAACTTGGATAAGAATAAATATTGATCTACAGTCAAGGAAAAAAGTCAACATACACCCGTTGATTTAGGGGTTTTATAGAGTTTGTGAAGAAAATTAAAAAATATATTTATGTCAATATTTAAGGTATTAATAAATAAGTTTATTTATAAAATAAAAAAGTAATTATTTTACATAATAAAAACAATAATAACAAAAACATTAAAAATTCATTGGAAAAAAGTCTACATACAGCTACAAAAATTAAACATTATTTCAAAATGTTATATAAAAAAAAATAAAAAAAAATTTAACTTTTAGTATTTGGTCGGTCCAACTCGAGCATCAATAACTGCTTGAAGACGATGGGGCATTGATTTCACCAAATTTTCCGTAATATCGGGTGTTATTTCGGCCCATGCACGAATAAGGGCGGTTTTCAATGTTTCACGGCTACTAATGTTATATTTTCGAACCGATTTTTCCAAAACGTGCCATATGTGCTCTATAGGGTTTAAGTCTGAGGTGGTGAATTGAGCTGTTTTGGGGCATAGTATTTAGAAGCCAGTCTCGAACAACGTGTGCAGTATGCTTAGGGTCGTTATCTTGTTGGAAAATCCATTGATTTCTCAGGCCCAAGCAATCAACAGATGACTGCAGATTATGTTCCAATATGTTCTTATATTGATAGCGGTCCATATTACCCTATACAAAAACCAAACGACCAATTCCAGATGACGCAATGGCGCCCCAAACCATAACGTTACCACCACCATGTTTAACAGTAGGTATTATATTCTTTGGATCAAGTGCTGTGTTTAGTTTTCGCCAAACTTTGGATCGACCATCACTTCCAAAAATGTTGTACTCACTTTCGTTGGTAAATATAACACGCTTCCAAAAATCCATATCATTGCCTAGATGTGCTTTAGCAAACTCAAGGCGAAGTTTACGATTTTTTTTAATTATCGCTACTAATTCACTAGAACTTCAAATCCGTACGGTCTATGTAGACTTTATTCCTTGACTGTATATCAAATTAGATCTTATTTTGTATTTGAGGTGTAACTTTTTTTTACGGGTAATGAACATAAAATGTTGAATGAAATATATTTCCAAACGACTGAAATATAATTCTAGTTAAACATACTAGTCTTAGGTGTACAGTTTCTTTTGACGCTCCCAGTATGGTTATTAAACTATATTAAAAAAGTATGTGTTCCCGAGTAAAAATGATATTATATAATCTTATGTGATTCAGTTTTGTAAAATTTAATATAGTTAAATACGATATCACGTGTAGTAAGATACAATTTTACTTACTACTTTAATTTTTCGTAAAATTGCATATTTAATTGTATCTTACAATATGCTATACAATACGTTATTAGACGGGCAATATATAATTGGATTTGGAGAATTAATTTAATATAATGGATTAAAAAAAACAGTGTATTGCCCCATGTAAAAAAAATATATGTTTTTTTAAGTTGTGGAAAAGTAACGTTTTTGTTTTAAAATTCATAACTCTATACTCAAAATTTGAATATCAACTCGAAAATTTCCATTGAAAATATGTATTGAAATTATCTTAAATGAACATCACAATACAAAATATTAAACTCCAAACATTGGCATGGAAATTTTTGATTGTTAAGCATATAAAATTTAAATGTAACTGTAACTGTACGTTAAATTTATATTGGTCTATTAACTCGTTAACGACGAATGGTGTGACGTGTATCGACAAAGATTGTAGCTTTCAGATCATACCAGCATCTTAGACCAATATGGTTGCAGACCTGAATAGTCTAACCCCAAAGTTAAAAAAGTGAATATTTTGTTCACAATTTTTGGTACATATTTTCTCGAACGCTATGTGACATAGGCGATCAAACTTGGAATTGATTCATTAATTTTCCTGCAGGACATTGATGCAATATGGGACATATATATACTATTGGTCGGCAAAGATAAAAAAGAGAAGGTTTGATCAGTTCTTTTGAATTTTATTTTCGTATAGAAATTTAAGCAATTTTGGTTAGATTTGATATATACATATTTGGCCTCCAAATTATTCTATACCTTCACAGTTTTGAAATATGGTATAAAAAGTATACGTAAGGAGCTGCAGTCAAAAATCGATTTACGACTTAAGCTTCGAATCCTCAAAAGCAATTTAAAATGTTGCCTGCAGTTTAAGTTTGGTAGTCAAAGGGATAAAAATCCGACCAAAACATCTATCCCCCTTTTGCGTGGTTAAATATTGTTTAAATTTGCACTTATTTTAAGTATATTATTTATAATTATTTAAATGAGTTTGGAAACTGCTAGAAATTTGACTTATCAACAGATTTTTTATTATTAAAAAATTCAGAACTAGTTTTTTTTTTTTTATTTTTAGTGTACTCATTTACTTAAAAATCTGCCGAAATTTATTATTGGTTTTACTTATTAAAAACTCTACAAGTGTTTCGTCGACAAAAACAGTTTCATCGTGTAATTTGGGTTAGTTTTGGAAAAACTATTCGTTATACATTGTCCATTTTAAACATTCTAATATTTGTATGGCGTATGATGAATTTTATTGTATGTATTATTGATTTATCATATGCCATAAAGTTTTAACATACACATATTGTAATATTTAAGATGGACAATATTCAACGAATATTTTCTGCACAACAAATCCGAGTTACACGGTAAACTTTTTGGATCGATAGAATGTTTAATATAAATATAAAATATTTAAAAATATGTTGGTCGATTATTACACTCACAAGAACTTTTCCATAAAATTTCAACAGTTATTTAAAAGGATAATCGGTAAAGTTGTTTCAATGGAATATACAGTTAATTGGTAATTTAATATATATATTTTTAACTTTCTGTCTGTTATTCAATAAACGAAAAACGAACTTTCGGTAATAGTTAAAATATTCAGTTAGATTTTTCATTTAAAACAAAAAGTTGTTATACTATATTGAGTAATGAAATAAACGAAAACAATCTATTATTTTTACCGATTTGGTCAATTAATTTTTCAACAGTTGAAAATAAACTAAAAAATACAATTGTTTTTAACGAAAAGTATGTAGTCGTTTTTTTTAACTGATTTTCAATTCATTTAATGTGTTCAGTAGTCTTTATGGAAAAAAATATTGTGAGTGTAGCTAAATTGAGTTATATAGTCACAATATTAGCACTTTCCGCACTTAATTATAGTATTATAAATTATATACTAAAATTGAGCTCAAAATTTATCAACATACGTCCACTTTTTATAAAAATTTTAAAATTGTGCCATTTTCAATTTTTCTCATGTTGAAGAATAAATTCTGTTAGTTTGACATTGCTACGATATACTGCTGGACAGTTGGTTTGGAAAGCTGCATAAACTTAAATTCCTATTTACTTAAAAAAAAAAAAAAATTGTAGAAAAAATCATTTAAATTCAATTTGTACATCATTTAAAATGTTGGTTGAGTGATTTAAATGTTTTACTTCATTTTTTTTTTTATTGCATTTTCTTTACTTTTTTTTGTACTGAAAGCACAAACAATTCCTAATGGATTCTTTAAACATTGAACCAGTAAATTAAACAAATTGCTTTGTCCACATCAACTAAATAAAAAATGAACCTAAAACGTTTCTTTTGAAATTGTGGTTTTGCTTTGATAAATGTTTCGAAATTATAAAATGAAAATATAAAAATAAAAAATAGTGTAAGAAAAAATTATATAAAAAATCAACAAACGACAGGGACCAAATAAGAAGAAAAAGCAGAGTAATATTAACAGAAAGTGCATTTTTTGAAATAAAAAAAAAAAAAAAAAAAAAAAAAAAAAAATATATAAAAAAATACAGAACATAAAAACATCAAAGATTGTTGTTGTTTTTTTGTCCATTTTATTACATTTTTTTTCGAAATAAAATGTTAATTTATAAAAATAACAAGTAAACTAAATGTTAGTAAAGAAATAGGAAAATGAAAGCAATTAGTTTTCATTAAAATAAAAATATATTATAAGAATGAATGAAGAAAAGTTCTTAAAATATATTTAAATTATACACTGATCGAAATTTGTGCGTAGTAATAATGAATTCCTTCATTAATACGATTAATTTTTCATAAAAATTCTGCAAAGAAATGTTTCATTGAATCAATGAAACCTTTTTTATTAATACAGTTTTAATGAAAAGTTTTATTGACCCAATGAAAATTTCATTAAGTATATTAACTTTTTTTCATTAATAAACGTTATAAAAGTTTCATGAATTTAATGAAAAAAATTCATAGTTCCAACGAAATATTTTTATTACTTTTGATTACAAACAAAAATATTAATTTCTCTATAATACACTTTTTAAAGAGGTTGAAATATTACACAAAAATAATTTGTTCTTTAACCCTTTCGACCCCAACTTTTAATGGCTTTGAATTTTTCGATCAAACTTTGTGACAACATTGATCTATGGTAAAGTTATATTTTGTATTAATCTCATGGCTTTTGCAGCACAACTAGCGGAGATATTTGTACCTAAAGTTAAAACTTTAACAAGCTGCCGGTCCCGAACGGGTTAAAATTTTTCCAAAATCTAAATTTTTTATTTTTGTTTAAACTAAACTCTACATAAAATATAAAAAGTTTTTTAATTTTGTTCATCATACGATTTTTGAGTTTTTTTTTTAAATTATGTATATATTTTTAACTATTAATAAATCACTAATTATCGCCGATGCAACTGTACATTTTTGAACATAATTAAAAATTTAACTGTAAAATTTTAGTAGTTTGTTTTGATTTCACTTCTAAAAACATTAACTTGTAAGCAACTACTTAAACAAAAGAAATATATCAATCACAGCTTGTGCTAAATGGCCACAAAACAGTGAAGTTGCCCACAGGCAACTTCGGGGTCGAAAGGGTTAATAAAAAAAAAAATAAAATCGTTAAACTTTTAACAAAAGCACTTATGTCGACTTAAGAAAAATTTTTAAGAAATTTGTAGTCATTTCACTTCAACCCTGTATACGCTATTAGGCGTTTAACTTCAGCGGTTTTTTTTTTCATCCGAAAGAGTTCTATATAGAACAAAAATATAAAATTACATTAAACTATTTTTTTTTGCATATTAGAAGTTAACATTGCAATTGAAAAAAGGTCCAAAATTTTTCATTGATTTAATGAATTTTTTTAATGAAATTTTGAAAAAGTTATAATATAATGTAATGACAAAATTAACAATATTAATGAATTTTGATTCAGATAATGAAATTATTCTTTAAATCAATGAATCCATTTTAATGAAATCGATTCATTAATACTTTGAAAGAAAATTCGATCAGTGTACAAGATTTTTTTTTAATATTTCTTTAATTTAATTGTTTAAAACTGGCGAGACATTATGTCACCAAATTTTATGTTGATGCATAAATTTATGGTTACTAAAAGTAATTTATCTATTGGTTTATTTAAAAAAAAATATTACATTAGAGTACATTAGAGCGTTTCAGCATTTTATTTTTGTTGGAATTATCCAACTCTTGAAGCGGAATATGAAAGCTAATAGCCCAAAAGAATTTGGGCTTTTCAAATTTTTTGAAGGAGGCTGCAGTGAAAAGAAACAACAAACATTTTTGTCAATACAGTTTGTCAATTAATTTTTTTAAAAATGAAATTATTTCAAAATATTTCTAAAAATGACTAAATAACAAATAAAGTTTTTTAAGAATTTTTGTAATTATTTATGTTTTATGCACTTATGTTTAGGTAGAATACCAAAGAAAAATATGATTTTGGTAATACATTTGAAGGAAGCAATTTTAATAGTTTTTTGATTGCCAGCAGCATTTTCAATGAAGTTGAGAATCACAGTCTGCTAAATTTAGGTGAACTAAATGTTAGAAGAACTAAATCTGAGTTGAAATTTACAGTTAAATTAAGTAAGAATTTAGCGAAAACAAAAAAATTTTTAAGCTAAATTAACAGAAAAGTTCTGCTTAAATGTCTTTTCAGATCTCACCAGAGTCAGTGCCATATATATTACCGGGAGTACAGGTAGTTCATAAAAACTACTTAATAGTAAATTACTTAGTAGTAATGATTTTGCTCTATCTCGCTTAGTTTCTTATGATTTCAAAATAAAAAATGTGAACAAATAACGCCATCTACAAGTGGGACTGATAGCGGAGACTGAAAGAAATTATGGTTTAAAAGCAATTTTTATTTAAATTAATTGGTAAAATTTGTAAATTTGATTATCACTAAGTACTAAATTTTAGGTCGAAAAATTAGTTAAAATACGAATGAAATTTGATCTTGAGGCAAAGTGAGATAACTAATAACTTTAGCTAGATAACAAAAAAAATTAGTTCAACCGAATGGGAACCCGTTGAACAGACTTTTGAAATAATTTTTTTTATGAGTATAGCTAAAAAAATTTTTTTAAGGCTGTTAGAACATCATGTACTTAGATTCGATCAGAAGGCACTATGCACCGCGAGCAATGTAGGTCTTTTGTGCTGCCTAAAGTTACCTACAGATTCAAGCTACCTATAAAGCCAATTATCCTATTCGGCAAAATGTTCGCGATGTCGGAAGGCGAAATGAAGCGATCACCTAGAAACCTAAGTCTCCTATCACAAAGCCTGGGACATTCGCAGAGAACATGCTCCGAGGTTTCAGACACCATCTCACAAAACCTACACATATCCGTGTCCGATTGAATCTTCTTGTGCAGATGGTATCTGAGATTACAGTGTCCAGTTAAGTACGACGCCAGGGTCCTCAAACCCCCCCTTTCAAGCGACAAGAGTCGCCTCGACCCCCTACTGGAAAAAGAGATCAATCTTTTAGCCTGGCGCTGACCAGGAGAGTTTTCCCAGTAACCAGAGAATTCAGACTCTCTCCATGCCCTGAGCCTTTCCCTAACATACCTCGCAGGTATTCCACAGAATGGTTCAGGACCAATAAAGGCCTTCGGGCCCCGCGGTTGCCAAGACAATCTGCCCTCTCGTTGCCCTCATGCCCCTCATGACCAGGAATCCACTTCAAGGTTAAAGAGTTGCCCCTACCGAGCCTATTGAGAGTCTGAATGCATTCCATGACCAACCCGGACGACACCTTTTTTTTTTTTTTTTTTTTTTTTTTTTATTTATTTATTTATTTTAGTCTATGGAAAAATCCTTACAGACAATAACATCAAATTGCATTAATACAAATAACATATATATAAATTTATGTGTTTAGAAATAAAATAATATTGCGTTTAATAATCCTAACATTAATATTAAAATCAATATAACTATAAAATTCATTAAAATCATTACACATTCTAATAAGAGGATCAGCGTCAGCATAATTTTGACGAAAAAAATGGAACATTAAGGCCCACAGTGCAGCCTGACTGTCAGAAAGAATGTAGATGCGAGAAAAATGCCTGAAAAATGGACGGATATTTTCCCATAGGTAAAGCACGCTGGAAGCCTGGTCCAAAGACGCCCGCACCCGTGTTCCCATTCGACTGCTTAGAGCCATCAGTGAACCACACCTGAGAACCATCTTCCGGTTCCCAGGATTGATTGGTCCACATGTCTCTGTCAAACAATAACACATCAAAATATCTATCAAAGATCCACTCCGGTGACACTCTGTCCGCAACCTTAGAAATCGGGTCATCTATTAGGATTCGCGCAATCCTCATGTGACCCCTTAGGTCGCCCCCCTCATGCAACCGAATTCATTTAGTCTAGAGGAACCCATACTGGCAACCTCCATTACGGAAATATGCAATGGCGGGATCCCCAGCATAACCTCCAAGGCATCCGTCGGACAAGTTCCGCCGGCCCCTGTAATGCCAACACACGCAAGACGGTAGATTCTGTTAAGAGCATCCCTTGCCTTACTCTGCTCAACTTTTGGCCACCATGCAAGGGCAGCATAGGTGATCATCGGTTTAACAATAGTATTGAACGACCAGTAGACCATTTGTGGCCTTAGACCCCATGTACTTAACTCGGGTTTAAAGAAAAAGAGCTATATTTCTCATCAGGGAATATTGTTAAGAGTCTAATGCCTCAATGATTTTTTTGCATTATATTTGTAAATTAATGCAGTGTTTCACCAACATGTAAACAGTACCGCTATACTGAATAACCTAAATAACCAAAACAAAATGATGTGCTTATTTAGAATTTTGTATTAAAATTGCTTTTTCAAATTGTTTAAGCGCCTCCTGCTGAAATCTGTTGGAACTAAATGTTTGGTGTACAACAGATATGTATATAAAAATGATTGCATATTTTAAGGATCAACCAAAACATTTTATGAAAATTTCATTTACTCAATGAATTTTCATTAATTTAATGAAAATTATTCATTAAATCAATGAATCCAACTTAATGAAAGACATTCATTAATAGTATCAGTGTAGGAACTAGTTTATAAGGAAGGAATTAACTATATAATGCACATAGAGACAAAATATTATATTCCGCCATATAAAAAGGATGCTTTAAGAAGTTTTGAAAAAAATATTTACAGTTGTTTTTAGTAAAATAAATGTTTAAAACTATTCCTATCAACGCTTTAACAAATATTTAATTTAGAAAACTAGAGAGCTATCCTGAATGTTCAAAAAAAAAAATACCCGATTCCCGGGTGTTGAAAAAAGTCACAAATTTGGAAACCCGTGTTATATCAACTCACTCTAAGAACGAGCAAAAACTCCCTTTTGAATAATTATATTAAGTATTCTGACAAACTGTCCTAGGTATGTATTTTTAAGTCTTATCGCATAAGGAAAAAACCCACGATTAATAATAATAACCAGATATATTTTTAAGTGTTATCACATAAGAGAAAAACCCATGATTAGTATTGTAATCTTTTAGTACCTTTCTTATGAAACATAATAAAGATCTAATTATGTGTTAGGGAAAAACAACAGCACCGATAAACAATTATCTACCTGTGTTTGTTTATCAGGATAACACATTTATTATGTAGAGCATAAATAGTATAAATAGAGAAACAATTCATTTTAATAAACAGTTCTGATAATACTACGGAGAAAGAAACAAACGTTTTTTTTTATTAATTTTATATCAGGATTCAAAATTGGCGCAGTCGGTAGGATAACAAACTAGTTTTGTTATCCCTGCAAATAAGAACCTACGTCATACTAACATCCTTAAACGAATATTAAGGATATCAAGTGCTAACGGTATAAAATTCGTAAAAAAGATTTATTGAAAATAAAATCTATAACGAATTATGGCAGTCAACGCAGGAAATCCTAACTTAGCAGCAGCAGCAGCAGCTGGAGGACAATTACGAGCGCTTGACATCAATCCACTAAACTATTTGGAAAAACTACAAGGATTTGATGGTAGAAAAGAAGATTTGTCAACCTTTTGTACCAACGTCGATGATATTTTACCCACACTATTGGCCTATAACGCACAAGCTCAAAGAATGTGCATAAACATCATCAAGTCAAAACTAACTGGAAAAGCTAGAAGAGCAATGGAAATAAATACACATTTAAACAGCTGGACAGAAATAAAAGCAATGCTAGAAACTAATTTCGGAGGATTTCAAACTTCCGATCAATTGTACGAAGAACTGAGAGCAGCACAATATCGAGGTAATGCCCTCGAATATTACAACTTCATATTACATAAGTTAGCAATACTGAATCAAAAGTCCAGACAAGAAGGAAACCTCCAAGATGTTCCAAGAAATATCCAAACAGCTTTAAAAATCTTTATGACAAGATTGCCAGTACACATGAGGACGGTATTATGTGCTTTAAAACCGAAAACAATGGAAGAAGCCATCCATGAATTATCCCAATCAGGATTTCTAACAGAGGAAAAAAGAAAACCTATAACAATGAACAATCATCAAAATAATCAACAACAAAAAGGACAACCCAAGAGCAACTCAAACCAACAGCTCAACATAAATTGGGCACCAAAGATATATAACCCTCAGCATAACCAACAACATAGAGGTAATAACCCTAATTGGCAACAAAGGTTTCACCAACAACAACAACAACATTATGTTCAACAATCACTACCAGAACCAATGGACACAACCACAGCCCAAACTAGAAGACAAAATCATCATCAAACCCCAAGAATGGAATGTAATTGTAAGTGTACAAATTATAAAAATAATGTTGACCAATACAAAAACGAAATTGTAGAAACCTATGAATCAGGAAATTTTCATGTACCAGCCTCTCTGGGGGACAACCCAAACGACGTGGACTTCCCTAGATCTTACTTAGAGGACAGACAAGAACTCTTAGAGTACTAATTGACACAGGATCTACTGAAAATTTTCTCAATTTAGACCAATGTCCGCCTAAGTTCATTAAAAAATTAAATAACCCCAGTCACATTAAAACCGCTTCAGGAAATTTTCATATTACCCATGAAGGCACAATTCCCAAAAATACTATTCAAATCCCTTTAAATTCGGACACTACTTTTGGACTCTATAAATTCCATGAATTTTTTAACGGTCTTTTAGGACATCTAACGTTAGAACAAAATAACTCCATAATTAATTACGAGACAAAACAGATTAAAATCAACGGAAAAACTTTCCCATTGTATTATGAAGGAGATTCAGAGGAAATACTCCCAAAAATTTTAAATCAACTACCAGAACTATTCAATATCGAATATTTAGGTACTAATGACCTATTACGCTTAGACCATCTTAATTCAGAGGAATCAAAGGCGATAAGAATTTTGGTTCAGAATCACGGAGACTTTTTTATCACAAAGGTGACGATTTGACCTTTACTAATGAGATTAAACACAAAATTGATACTGGACTTTCCGGACCAATCTATAGCAAAACCTATAGATATCCTGTTATCCACACTGAAGAAGTGGAAAAACAAATGAATGAAATGCTAGAACAAGGCATCATTAAACATAGTAATTCCCCATATAATGCTCCTATATGGATTGTTCCTACAAAAGAGGACAAAGAAGGTAACAAAGAGTGGCGCATTGTCATTGATTACCGCAAATTAAACCAAGTCACTAGAGAAGATAAATATCCTATCCCTAGAACTGATGACGTCTTAGATAAACTAGGACGGGCAAATTATTTCTCAACTTTAGATCTAACTAAAGGATTTTATCAAATAGAAGTAGAACCAAAGGATAGAGAGAAAACTGCTTTTACAACTCACAACGGACATTTTGAATTTGTAAGAATGCCTTTTGGACTGAAAAATGCTCCGGCGACATTCCAGAGAATGATGAACAACGTTTTAAGGGAACATATAAATAGGATCTGCGTCGTGTACATGGATGACATTCTGGTCTTCTCAACTTCACTACAGGAACACATTAATAGTTTGGAAAAAATATTTGAAACCTTGAGGAAAGCAAACCTCAAAGTATCTTTAAACAAATCAGATTTCTTAAAAAAAGAAACCGAATTTTTAGGACACATTGTCACAAAGGATGGCATAAGCCCTAATCCACATAAAATAGACGGCATAAAACGTCAAACTATTCCGAAAACCATTAAGGAGATACAAAGTTTCCTCGGACTCAGTGGTTATTACCGTAAGTTTATACCTGATTATGCGAAGATAGCTAAGCCTTTAACAATCCGCCTCAAAAAGGATTCAATTATCAATGTAAATGATAAGGACTATAAAGAAGCTTTCGAAAAATTGAAAAACATATTAATGTCAAACATGGTTCTGAAATACCCCGACTTTAATGAAAATTTTATTTTAACTACAGATGCAAGTAATTATGCATTAGGCGCGGTTTTATCTCAAAAAAAACGGACCCTTAGCATTTGCATCTAGGACATTAAATAAACATGAATGCAACTATTCAACTATAGAAAAAGAATTACTAGCCATAGTATGGGCCGTAAAACAATTTAGACATTACCTATATGGAAGAAAGTTCGATCTCCAAACAGATCACAAACCACTCATATGGTTAGCCAGTCTTAAAGAACCTAATTCTAAACTTATCCGATGGAAAATCAAACTCAATGAATATGAATTTAATATATCCCATGTACAAGGAAAGGAGAATAAGGTGGCTGACGCACTTTCAAGGATTAGAGAAACTAACGTCAATAGGAGGGTGAAAGAAAAGACAATCAGATTAGGTGAGAATATATGCTCTCTTTGTAATAGAAAATATGCCACAATTAGCTCACTGAATAAACATTTAAGAGATATACACAATAGAGAAGATTTAACAGAGGAATCTAGGCCAAGAAGAAAATTGGAAGAACCCCACAGAATAACGATGTTAGACAATATTCCTATTATCCCTGATGATGATAACCAAACCATACATTCTGCCGAAGAGGATAGTATGGACTTATTCAAAACGACCGAGAAATCTTTCCAAAGTTTTTCTAACCAAATTGTCCTTAAAAAGGGGACAGAAAATAATATTGAAAAGGAAATAGTATTCTCAAACAAAAGAACTACATACAATTATGAAAACTTAAATCCTGAACTAATAGAGCAAATATTAGACCAGATTACAGTCTACAAATTAGTAGTTCTTCGTTGTAACAATACCGAAGACTTAATAACACTTCAAGATAAATATAAAGAAAGAAAATCTAATCCAAATAACATTATGGAGACTGATGTGTTTGTATCTTACGAAAATGTAACGGAAAAAAGTTACGAGGAGATAATAGAAATAATAGCAAAACATCATAGACTTGATAATAATCACCCAGGTATAACTAAAACTCATGAGGAATTAAAGAAAATTTATTACTATCCAAATCTGAAAAAGGAAATTACTAAATTCATTAATAACTGTCATATTTGTAACTTTAATCACGAACGAAACCCTATTAAACTACCCTTTAAAAACACGGAAACCCCAACAGAACCTTTTCAAATTTATCATTCGGATATATATTTCATAAACAACCAACAAATGTATGTCACTATGATAGACAAATTCACAAAATACGCAATGATCGAAGAGATACCCGACAGATCAACTCTTACACTTATCAAAGCCTACCTGAAATTATTTATTTTAATGAAGAAACCCAAAAAACTTATCCTAGATAACGAAAAGGGATTTAGATCACCACTATTTACTGATTTTTTGGAAAAACAAAATATTCAATATCACTTCACAACACCTAATCGACACACAGGTAATTCTGATATAGAAAGGTTTCATGGATCAATGAATGAACAAATACGAATATTAAAAATTAGAGAAATAGAAAATGATATTAATCTAAATATAGATTTACCAGTACAAGCCCTAAGCAATTATAATAATTTACTTCACCTCACTACAGGTAAAAAACCTATAGATTTACATTTTTCTAATAAAATAAACCTTCAGGAGATATTTAAAAGAATGGAGGATAAGAAAAGGAAAATATGCGAATATAGAAACAGAGATAGAGTGGATAAAAAGATAAACTCTAACTATGTGAAGATATACAAGAACAAACTAGATCAGAAAGTAAAGAAAGTTAACGTAAAGAAAACAGACAATAAAAAATACACCAATAATAATCAAGAATTTCATAAGGATCAATTCATTAAACAAAAGAAATATATTTCCAGATCTTTGGAAGTCCTTATCGATCCTATTGATGATCAACCTAGCTGTAGCACAAAAGCTATTAACAGCCGATCTTAAATGGATTCACTATCATCCAAATAGGAGAGATATCCTTAATTCAAAATTACTCGAAAATACATATTCAAAACTGAAGATTATTTAACTTACATTAAAACATTGGCTTCAAAATTGCGAACACTAAACAGGGACATTCTAACAGATCAGGAAATTAATGACTTTAACATTACATTGGAAAAAATGGAAAACATCGAATTAGATGTTGCGACCCAAAATAAAAACATTATTTTTATAATTAAGGTACCTAACATGAATCAAGACAACTATAAGGAGATTGTTATACAACCAATACCTAATTTTAACAAAAAACAATTAACCTTAGTCAATAGAAACTACTTAATGAAAGATAATATAATCTATGAGAAAACTAACAAAATATATCTATCTCTACTATTGTAATAATCACAATTATCATAATTTGTATCTACATTTATATCAAAATCCGAAATAGGAATATTAGGCAAAATGGAGTTACTATTAACTTACCCTCAATCCCTTTGGGAACCGGGCAAGCATCTTCGTCTGGGGTGTTATATCAACTCACTCTAAGAACGAGCAAAAACTCCCTTTTGAATAATTATATTAAGTATTCTGACAAACTGTCCTAGGTATGTATTTTTAAGTCTTATCGCATAAGGAAAGAACCCACGATTAATAATAATAACCAGATATATTTTTAAGTGTTATCACATAAGAGAAAAACCCATGATTAGTATTGTAATCTTTTAGTACCTTTCTTATGAAACATAATAAAGATCTAATTATGTGTTAGGGAAAAACAACAGCACCGATAAACAATTATCTACCTGTGTTTGTTTATCAGGATAACACATTTATTATGTAGAGCATAAATAGTATAAATAGAGAAACAATTCATTTTAATAAACAGTTCTGATAATACTACGGAGAAAGAAACAAACGTTTTTTTTTATTAATTTTATATCAGGATTCAAAATTCCCGAAAGAAAAATTAAGAGTTCTAGCCTTCCTAGAAATGTTTGTTTTGGGTACAACTTTTTAGTTTAAGGGTCACTTTGATGACCTTAAAAGCAAATATTCGGCATGAAATAATTTGTTGGATACGTCTATAAAATACGTTTCATTTGATAAAAATTTTAGTCTTGACACTTTTGGAGAAATATTGAAAAAAATTAAAATGTTCAAACAAACTGATTTATTCTGACCCAGTTCACATGAGATTTGACCAATAAGTATGGAAATTTCACAATACTGTATCAACTGAAAGGTGTTTTTAAGACCTTTCCAACAAATTTTTGTTCACGCTAACAATATGCCTAGTTCTGAAAATATTGGGGCTTGAATTTAAAAATTCTGAATTTTAATATTTGAGGTCATCAGATTGGCCGTAAAACTAATAATTAATACCTCGAAAAAGTTTTTTTTAGTAGGCTAGAACTCTTGAGTAGTTATTTATCTGGATTTGTGAAAACAAAGTACAATAAATCCAGCTTGCACAAAATCCATTTCAGCGATCCCATATCCGCATTGAAAAATCTGAAATGCTTTCATATTCCGCTTCAAGAGTTGCAAAAATCCAAAAAAGTGAAACTCCCTAATGTACATACTTATGCCAGATTTTCATTTAAATAAAACGATTTACAATAAAATAAATAACTATCAATAATAAGAGTAATTTATTTTTATTTTTTTAAATGAATTAAGTATTCCTCTTCGCTTTTATTTAATTTATATTAAAAGAGAAATAAATTTAAATTATTTGTATGCACCAGCACAGTGGTAGGTTAGTACCCTAACGGACATAATCAAAATTTATAGTTGGAGAATTATTTCCAAAATCTTTTTGGAAATTGAATGTTCTTAGACTTAGAGAATTACTCGTATTTGCATGATATTAATGTATTGTTGCATAAATTTAATTAAGTTCGTCCATTGACACTTTTCATTAACTTAATTCAAGTTTTCATAAAATTTTATGAAAAGTAATATGCTATTTCTTAAAAATTTCATTATTTTTCGATCAACAAAATTCTCTCGGTGTTGTTCTTGAAAATACATTGGAATGTACATTAATCCATTCAAGTCAATTTTAATTAAATTTAATTAATGTGGTAGATACAAAATAAGTTTGGTCAGTTTAGGTTTTGTTTGTTGGTCATGCACTTTAGGATTATATCTGGGCACTATGCAATTATAAAAAAATGAATTTAAACAATTATAAATGGCTAAGACCAACCCATTCCTATATCAATTCAGTACTTTTAAAATACTATGTTTTTTTATCGGATAAAGTTAATCAGGTAGTTTAAAAACCAAAAATATATTTTACATCTTGACTACAATGTTAAATAAAACATTTATGTACAATTAATTAGAAACATGGCATTACTCTCATAAAAAAAATAATTGTTGAACAATACTAGGTTATTCATCTTATTACTTCCAGTCAAAATATAATGATTTTTGGAACTCTTTTTATAGACTTATTAGAATTCGCATTTTTTGTAAGCTTTTGGATAAGGTGTTAGTTTTGGTATATCTTGAAGGAATATGCTTGGGAAACATTTATTTACGTTTTAAACTATTAAGTATTATATGCCTCTGTAGCTTAGGGTATAGAGCAATCGCCTGTTAATCAGACAACCCGGGATCGTTTCCCGTCTCGACCATATTTAAAAAAAAATAATAAAATATATTTTTAAATTCGTATTTTTTCAAAATCAATTTTTAGACGCATTCGTTTTTCCTTCTGGTAATGACTTATTATTTATACCCTTGTATGCAAATATGTAACCCATTTATAATTCATATTTACCATAGGCTGCTGGTAATGCATAACTTATTACTTTTGTGACATTTCATATAAAAATTGTTATTATTATAATAACCTACTTATTATTTTATACATTACTTTGTAATGTGTACTTATTTCCTTCTGCATTACTGTAAATAATATAATTATGGGTTACCAATAATAAAACTATAATGGATTACTTTCATACCAAACATAATTGGTGCACAATAATAGGTTATTCGTCTTATTACTTAGGGGAAAAATATAAATATACATTTTCTGGATTCTTTTTTTAGACTCATTATAATTTGTCTCTTTGTAAGCTAAATTGTAAGGTGTTAATTTTATTAAATCTTAAACGAATTTACATAGAAAAAAGTCATTATTGTTTTTTAAACTATCAAATGTTATGTGCCTCGGTGGCTTAGGACATAGAGCAGTCGCCTGTTAATCTGTTGACCCTGGATCGATTCCCTGCTCGACCATATTTTAAAAAAATTACTATTATTTTTTTTTAAATCTATTTTTAGATGCATTATTTTTTCCTTCTGATAATGGCTTGTTATTAATACCCTTGAATGCAAATATATAACCAATTTATAATTCATAATTATTTAAGGGCAATACATCCAAATCTTCGAGTTTAGATTACTAGACTCATTATTTGGTAAGATATGTTTTTGCTGGGAACCTCTAAAATAACGCTAAATTACCGCAATGCCGATTTATAACGGTATTTTACAGATCTAATAATATTTAATGTCTAAAATTTCAAAATAAACATTGTTATAATAGAACACATATGCCACATATGCAATTGTAGCTTTAAAATTTGTATATCGGTATTGATGTGGGCGTGGTAGGCAACAAGCATTGTAATGAAGTGTTTGCCAACCATGGTTTTTTGCCCTTCTTTTGATGGAACTTTTTCAAAAATTATTTGAAAACAATGTTAAAAATGTATCAATCCCAATTTTGTTAAAGTAATTTAAATTTAAACATTTAAAAATACTGGCTGATTGTTCTATGTTCAAGCATGCACAAGCATGCTTAATGAAATTGCAATTATGCTTAATTTATGCTCCATGCCCCATGACAATATTATGTACACATATTATTATTGTGTAAATATTTTTAAAACATTTTAACCTTTAAACTTCAACACACACATGCATATATAAAAATACATCCATAGTTAATACATTATTATTTATATACACACACTTTAATACATCAGTTTAAATACGAAGGCATGATTTAAAGTTTCCTAAATTTTTTGTATTTTTTACTACGCGATAAAGGTTCAAGGTCATTTACAAAAAAGTTTTATCTTTTCAACAAAATATTTTTTAGGTAAAAGTAAAAATGTTTTTACTAGAGTTGCGGATTCTGTTTCGGTGAGAGAAAGCAAACTAATAGACAACAGCTGCGGTAATGGATGTTTTTATGCATAGGCAATTTTCAGTACATGTATGGCTTTCCAAGCCAACTGTCCAGCTAGAAAAAACGTTTGTCATATTAATGTTAAACTTACAGTATTTATTCTCCTATTTGAGATGACTAAAAAAATTGGGCAACTTTTCAAATTTTCCGAAAAGTGGCCGAAATAGGCATTGGTAAATAATGACAAAATGTAAGTTAATTTATGGTTTTGCAATGATACGAGCAATAGCTACCCGATGAAAAAAATTCCGATATAATCATATATGATTATATATAGTATCACATATAACTAAACATCACATCTCATCGGATCTGAACAATGGCATACATAAGCTGATCTCATGGTATCTCATGTGATCTAATCTCATATAGTTTGATCCGAAAAATGGGCCTATCAAATATGAAAATTTTATATAATTTGATACAATTTTATCTAATAAGTTTTTAATTGAAAAATGTTAAATGCTTTATAGATCAGCACTTTTTATTTTAATCCAATTAAGAACTACCTCCAATTCATTTAGAAAACATATTAATATTAGAGTCCGACCGAACAGTTCGGCCAAATAACTATACTTTGTTTGTTTATTGGTGTCTAGAGGCAATGAGGATACATTTTCTTATTGGAAACATTTTTGTTGAGATAATTAAATAAATTTTTTGTATAAAATTTAACGAAAAAGCAGAAGTTTAGCTATAAAGTTAAAAGTTCGGCCACCGAACTATTTTCGATTTGGCCGAAATTTTGGAGGCCCTACGGTGAATTCATTGCTTAACTTCGGACTTTTCTTTAAATTTGGTACTCTAAATCGCATCTAATCAGTGCAATAAACATTTTTAAATTCGCCAAATTTGTCTAAAAAACACCGAATGCCGACCAAATTAATTTTCTGGAAGAACTGTTCGGCCGGACACTAATAAACATTAATTTTAAAAAATAATGGTAAATCTTAAAGTTTATGATTTTTATGAACCTGAACTTATAACATGTAATAAATTTAAGACGCTGGGTAAAACAAAAAAACAATTCAACATTTACCGGGAAAAAAATCAAATTATTTCTTCGTAAAATGTTCAAGACCTACAGATTTTTCAAGAGCAGAAATAAACAGCAAACTTAACACGTCCTTGTTATACAAAATAATTAAAAATAATAACTATACGGTCGGTATTATGGATCAATACGATATTTTGTTTAAGAACGATAAATCTCCCTATTAAGTACTTCAGCAATTTCAGATTGTTCAAAACAAATATACCTTGGTCCTTCTGTAGTCTGTAGTATGTTCGTTGGCTTAAAATCATGGTTGGCAAACACTTCCTTTTCATTATAAAGGCAGTTACCTGCCACGCCTATCTCAATATCGATATGAATTTTCTAATATCAAAGGGTTTATTTCAAAATTTCACAAATTAAATTTTGTTATATCTACAAAATACCGTTATAAATCGATGTTTCGTTATTTTAGCGTTATTTTACCTTTAGTACAAGATGTTTCAAAATCAAACCGGCAATATAGCAAAGTAGAACCGGTTATACAAGAACAATCATGTCCTTAATGGAATCGCTTTTTTTAAAATTTTCATTTCGTCGTTGATGGAGCTGTGGTAGCTAACTGCCGTTATTATGAAAAGATGAATGCCAATCCTGATTAAACTCTGATAATTACTTATAACGTTGTTTTTTTTGGTACTTTAATAAAAAATATAAATAATCATTACCAAACAAAAAAAACCGTAGTTTTTAATTTTTTTTCATTAAATTTTAACCCTTTATAGCCTCATGTAACATTACTGTAACAAACCCTAAAATCCCGAAATAATACATACTGAATTTATTTAGTTCGCTCAAATTTGTGCGACCCTACTGTGACATACCACTGATCAAATTAGTACCAAAAAAAAAATATCATAGATGGCGTAATTTTTTTTACTTCCGTCAGTTTGTCCCTATTTACATAATACGAATAGGGACAAGTTTGAAAATTTAAAATTTTATAAAAAAATACAAAAAGTGCAAAAAATTGGATTGGTTTTATGAAAACCTGTGAATAATATTTTTTACTTATTGTATACAATGCATATTTTTACATTTTTACATGAAAACATTATATTTTTATGTTATGTAACAGTAATGTCACAATCCCTAAAATGTCAAATAAATAATAAATAAAGGATATTTTTTAATTTCTAAGTAATACGTTTTTTTTTTATTTACCTTAACCTTTCCCGTACCAAAAAAATTTTTAATTTTTAAGTTCATGGGCTACAAGGGTTAAAACTAATTAAAAACAATGCTAAAAAAGTGATAGATTTGTTTCATTAAATCTTATATTTTTAACGGTTGAAAATACATGCATTTTGGTGCAATTTTCAAAATGCACACATATAGTGAAACTTTTGTGCGAAAATTGGAGCCAATATTGTTTGCATCTGAAACTACATTTTTTTTTTTTTTTTTTTTTTTTTTTTTTAATTGTTTATTTATTATTTAAATTATTAAAAGTACAATACAAAATTTATTTGTCTCGCGCCAGTAATGGCTTTTGAGACTAGTTGGCAAAAATTAATTATTCAATTGGAATATTATTTTAAAAAAAGTATATAAGCATTTTAATAAGTATAATATATGTAATTTATGTAATTTAAAAATATAAAGTTTTATTCAAGAAGCATTTCAATATTTTCTAATAGAAAGTCATTTATACGTTTTTTAAAAATTGATAACCGACTACAACTTTTTATGTTATTGGGAATACCGTTAAAAAGTAAACTTCCTGCATATTCTATTCTCTGCTTGGTAGTCTCCCATCTGCACCTTGTAGTTCTGAGATTTGCTGCATTTCTTGTATTAAATCGAGTTTGATGATTTTCTAATTTCACAGTTCTGTAACCTATGTTATTAACTGATTTGTAAACATAATACAAAAGTTGTTTTTGATATAAACCATTAATTGGCAAAATAGTTTTGCAATATTGTTTATACAAAGATACAGTATTGTGTCTAAGATTAAGATTAAATATACATTTAAGAGCTTTATTTTGCATTGTTTGTAGCGATTTCAATTCGTTGCTCCTTTATTCTATTTATTCAGAACAACCTAAAACGGCTAAACTGCCCCACCTCGTGGGGTGCAATTCACAATTGGATTTACTTTATCCCTTTGACGGCGAATGGTTGATATATGTCCCATTTTTACTTTTTGTTGTATTGGCTACACTTTCTAAGCAATTCTGCCGAGTGTGACGTATATCTACAAAGTATAGGTGCATATTTTAGATCAGACCAACCACTTGGCCCAATATGGTCTAAGAGCCGCATAGTATGACCCCAAAGTTAAAAAATATGAACATTTTTTTCATAATTTTGGTACATATTTTTTCGGACGCTGTTGATTCATTGCATTTCCTCAAGGACACTGATATGGGCCATATATATCGCATTGGTGGCCAAAAGTAGAATTAAATATCTTTCATATTTTTTTAGAATTTTTGAATTTCTAATTTTTGGCGAAAAAAGAGATTTTTCAATGTAATTTCGACCCATAGGTCCTAATTTACTGAACCGATTTAAAGTGAGTATTCAAAAAATATCTTGCGCATTGGATGTTTGTTTTGCAATTTGACTAACAAAAGTACTTTGATCATAAATCAAAATATAGTAAAATTAGTTAAAAACTAAAATTAAATTCTTTTTAATACGATTTTTTTTTGTGTTAACTTGTAAATATAAATTTTGTAGGACAATAACTAAAGTGACTTTAACGACAAAGCGAGATATATAAAATTTTTTACTCAAAAGCAAATTTTTAAAGCAAAGTATATAAATTTACTTTTCTCTTTACCATCGTATATAATAAATTTTCGTAGTAAAGTGGAATTGAATATTATGTTACGCTTGCAGAGGTTTTCTGGCATTTGTGCAATCGTTTGTAATGAAATAATTATAAATGTTAAACAGGCGGGTAAAAATAATGAAAATGCTATTGATTACTGAAAGTAGTTGCATTTGAGGATATTAAATTTTTTATAAATTTTAAAGAATATTTGTAATGATGTAGCAATGTGGAGATAGGACATCAATTTGGAAATATAATTTAAAATTAATTTTAAGTTTCAATCAATAAATAATTTTTTAAGTCACGCAATATTTAGTACATTTTTTTTTTATTTAAAGACTTTTTATAAGTTTAACATTAATTTTGGAGCCTTATGTAGATAAACAAAACGTTTTTTTTTTGTCAACATACGGCCTTCCTAAAGGCTTTAAAACAATATTTAACTTTAAATAACTTTTACTCGCCTAAAAGTATGCTTTAAAATACATTTAAATGAAATGCATTTGCAATTTCTTAAAATTATGCTTTAAAATTACATTTCGCCTAAAGCCTTGTTTAGTCGCCTAAGAGTATGCTAAAAAAACACTACAAAGGAAAATAACGCCAAACCGCCTAAGAGTGTCTATAAACACATCTTACCAAAATTAAATTGTAACCATCTAAAAGTTTCATTAACCACTTTACCCAAAAAAGGGAGTCTTACCCGTCATTACAATGATTTAGAAATTAATTTCGCCCACCCTAAAACTATACTTCACATTTCATTACATTTTATACTTATGCCTGAATGGTAATCAATGAAACAAAATGAATGATTACTACAGACTTAAACGCACACAAACATGCACGTAGCAATACACACAAGTAAACCCAATCACAATTATAACAACCCAAGTAAAAAAGTTTTTATATATTCAGACACAACTTTATACATATTAATGTTTCAATATAAATATTTGTTTATATATTCATATAAACATTTATGTTATAGCATACATATTTGTATCTAATTGTATATAGCTTTGTGTGTTTTCAAAAAATTTTATATGTGGCTATATAAAGCAATATATTATTTTATATGCTCCTGTATATAATTGTACTTAATATATAGACATTACCTGAAAATAACGTTACCCATAAAATACCGTTACCGAAATAAACAAAAATTGCGTTACCCTTACCGAAACCAGAATCGAAATGTTTACCATCCATGAACACAAATATCTGTGTTATTTGTTTACATTTAATACAGTGTTGTACAGCTTCTTTAAGTTTTTACAACACCGAAACAATAAATCGTTTCGTTTCGTAACGAGTACCATCATCAGAAAAAATTCCGGTGTCAAAATTAATTTCCAATCGGAATTATTTCAATCACGAATGCAGGAATTAGGCACCAGTTTTTATCAACTTTTATCCAATAATATTAAATTATATCTAATTCGATACAATTATATGTACACTTAGGAAATTATGTTGGTAAAGACGACAGCAATTGTAGTCAAAAACAAATGAAATTTCATTTAAAAAAAGGACGACTTACATTTCATTAAATTCAACTAACATTGCCATTTGTTTTTTAATGTTCAAAAAATGACTAACAATTGTAGTAAAAATGAACCACGTGGTAGTAAAAAATAAACCAAAAAATTTTTTTTTTATTTTTTTAAATAACAAAAAACAACTGTAAAAAATTAATGTAAATCATAAAACAGTCATTTGATGTAGGTTGTTTTTTTAAATGAACTACAAGGTTAGTTAAAAATTTGATTTGTTCTACAAATGACTTACATTTACATTAAAAATAATGAAACTGTATTACAACCTAAACAACTACATATTTTTAAAGTAGAAGTTTGTAATGGACAGATATTAGTAAAGCGGTGGCACTCTAGGCTTTTCTGCTGCGGCATGAGCTCGCCGGAAATGGGGGGTTCTTTCCGCTTAAATCCATTAACATTAATATTAGTGCCTGGTGGTTATATTTCAAAATTTTCAATTTAACGGTTAACATTGGACGATTACACTTTTTGGTATGGGATAACTCAATATTCACGGACTGACATTCTACAAACTATACGGGAGGATTTGATTTTTAGGACTAGATGACCTTAGTCCCACAAGCGGCCCTCCCACTATATGATCTGGAACAGATCATCCTTTTTAGATTTTCGGTGCCTGCAAATAAAATTAAGAAAATCTCCCTAAAACCTGTCATTGCTTCTTTTGTAGGCCCTACATACTCAACCTTCTACCTTTTTAGCCCAAATAAGACATTATTTCTTTTCTAATTCAAATTACAAAATATTTCATTATTTTATTAAACATAAAATAGATTAATAAGATTTTACAATATAATTATAATAAGCATTAGATGTAGGTTTAGTAAATAAAAAAAAAATAATTTTTATATAGAGAAAGAATATACCATTAATATAGTGGAATTATTTTTTTTATTAATTTTAAACATCTATTTTTCTAAGTGTTTTCCTTTTTCTAATACGTATATAATCAAATACTTTCTTTTCATACCCAGTAATTTGAAAATCTATGATATTATTCATACATGTGCATATTACTTTCAGATTCTTACGTAATTATTATTTTTAAAATTTTATATACATATGGTTATTTTTAATATTTTATATATATATTATTATTTTCATCGTTTTTGGCCAATTCTAGTTATTAATTTATTTTATTCATTAGTTATTGTTTTATAATTATTTTTATTATTTTTGATAAGATTCACCGAATTTCACTTTTCCATAATTTTTTTTTCTTTCTTTTATAATTATATTCCAAATCAATAGTATGAAAGAATTTCGTATTTTAAACACAGGATAATTTATTGACTTTAGAATATTTATTATCATTGCTTTTGATACGATTTTCTAAATTTCTATTTATTTACTTTATTATATTTTAAATCGATAATTTCTCGAAATTTTTAATAAATTTCATAATCTAAAATATGCAAATTATTTGATTTAAAATATTTCTCATTATCGTTTTATAGCACGAATATTTAAATGTGATTTAGTTTAAATTTATTCGAATTAGAGAAAAAAATTAATTATATCAAGTTTTTTTTTTTATTTAATGAATGGTATAAAGTTAGGTGATGTTTTGTTTTAAAATAAATTCAGTTTAAGTTCTTAACCTTCACGAAGGGTAAGCCCTTATATATAAGTACTGTTAGATTATTTCTATAGAATTTCGGTTAGATTTTTTTTTCTATTTTATACATAAGATATAAGTAAGGTTATATTTTTTTTTTGTATATAAGAATACGGTTAGATTACGTTTTATATATAATTTTATAGAATTCAGGTTAGGGTTTTGAACATACTATACTGTTATGTTTTATATATAATGTTCTATTAGTTTAAGTTTTATATACGATAAAAAAAGTTAGGTTAGGTTTTCACTATATATGTTAAAATGACGAAAATTTAGAGTTAAATATAATACTTTTTTATATAAACTTTTTAGCCGAAATTATTTTCAAATTTAAATGCATATAACTAGGTCTTTGTTCACGTCCGTATAATTTTTCCGTTACGTAACACAAATCAGAAGGCTTAAACGCCTTAATACACAGTTTTGTCGGGGTTTTAGTCACTTCAGACCAACCGTTTTGCACGTGGAACGTATTTCACACAAATTATATAATCTGTTGCACCCGGTGTTGCAATTATGTTAAATTTTGTCTGTACTCACGATATTTTCGTTAAATAATCCAATTCTCAACCCAAATAAGGGATTTTCGCTCGGAACAACGTGGTTTCGGCACCCAACGCTAGATGGTAGTGTATGTATTCTCCTAAACGTTAAACCTCACATGCACCTTTTCTGCTTGCCTCTTTCAATATTTTGGTTGATAGCAATTTATCCGCCACGTTATTCCGAGTTTTGAGAATTATCTGTCTTATTACGATAAATAGACAGTATATAACATTAGAGACTTCCTCGTGGTAACTTACGAGTCTCGATTTCAAAATTAAATTTTGAAAATCTAATTGAATTTAAAAATGTACTATACAATTTATTGTACACTTATTAAAGTTTCAATTCAATTCTTATTTAATGTAATATTCATGTAACGAGGGCTTACACGTGAAGCTTCAAGAATATTGAGTTCAATTCTCTCCAGATATACCATCTGTGTTGTACGACTTTAAACGGAAAAATGGCAGAGATGGGGCAAAACGATTTACAACGAAGACTGTCTCATCAATTGTCTTTAACAACCCTGTGTTTCTGATACTATTCAGTACAGCGGTTTTATTCCATTTACTTAAGGTGTCAACGCGTAGTGAATGTATCTGTCATTTTCTTTACCACGAAGAAGAATGATAACAAAGTGACAAATAAAAATTTAATTCACTTGGTGAAAGATATTTCATATTTTATGAAATAATATTGAAAAACATTAAAATATGCAGTGCAAGTGGCCGTCACAAAGCCAGCTTTTGTCTATGGAGTCCATGGAGTAACAAAAGTTGGGCATAAGGCAATCCGGACACAATAAAATGGGTAAGTATTAAAAAAAATTAAAGGTAAACAAACAAAAATTTCAATGTCAATGTCCATTTGCAGATACAAAAAAAATGTATCTCGAACAATTTATGATGACAACAATTCTTCAGATACAACTTCCCAGATGCATTCAACGGATTAAGATCATTAAAAATCGTAAGTTAGCACGTTTAACTTAAAAAGTTTTTATAAAAATTACAATATTCTTTCATGTTTTTCTCTTTTTCTTTTTCTTTTCAACATCGCTGCCTATGTCAACTTGTGGATCGTATTCAGTGGATATAGAAACGCAGAATTTGTGTACAAAGGAGCAGTCATATGATCGAAAGGCAAATCTCCATCATCGTATAAATGGACGGTCGACACTGTAGAAGACATTCGGACTTAACCGGGTGAGTATTTTCCCGTTTTATTCACTGAATGTGCGGTATTGTCAGGCAGAATTCAAAGCTCCTAACCGAGTTGCCATTTCCTTGGTCAGCCACTCAAGAAAGCCTCGAAAATATACGGGTACCAAAAAATGGTAAAACTGCTTTTTTGTGTTGCCAGTGTTCATGGACGTATTAAAAGAAGACGAAATGGTTATTTATACAAGAAAGTTTAAGAAGATTTATAGACAATCTTGAAAGGTTATCTCGTGAGATAGATTCTGATGTAGGTCTGCTGTACCCCAGACAAAAAGCAACTATTCGTTATTCCCAAGCTTTCCTGTCAAACCCAAATATGTACTTCGTTTAATTTTTATTTTTTTTTAGAAAGTTTGTGAAAACATCTGCAATAAACATTGGCAATACATAACGTGATCAAAGGATATTTAAGGGTTCTGCAAAAAAACAATGTTTTTAAGAAAATAATAAAAGAAATACATTTCAAAACTGGCAATATTAAAGGATATTTTCCTAGTTTATGCCTTTATTACAGAAATGATAATATGGATTGGTGATAATGTTGCAATTTAAACAGAAAATTAAAGGAATATTGAATTTTCCCTTTTTCCCTTATTTTTTCACTAAAAGGAAGTAGATTCATACACTGAGAGAATTTTTTTTGAAATTCAGAAATGATCTTATTCATTGTCTTAACGAGAATTGTCACCTTACTAAATTGACCTCATGAAATACGTTCTATTTGCGTCAATATTTATGAAATGTTATTCGAAGTCATGAAAAATCTTCATAAAATTAATAAATTATTCAGACAATGAAGATTCATAGAATTTACCATATGTTTATAAACTCTTCGAATATTAAATTTTTCCTAAAAATTTATACAACTTTTAAACGATGTTTTGAAAACGAATAGCTTTGTGGGTATTTAGTTTTAATACAAATCAATAAAATGATTTATAAAAAAATGTATTATGTTTTTTTTTTTTTTTAAAAAAAAACATAAATTTAACTACTTTAAAATTATACAGTAAAAAATCTATGAAAACCAATAAACCTATGAAAATTTATGAAAAGTATAGCTGATTAGGTTTCTGAAATATTTTCATATCCCCAAAGTGAATGTTCGTTGAATTTACGAAAAAAATCATTTATGAAATCAACAATGTCATTAATGATTTTGTAATTAATAAAAAAAAACACTTTCAGAATCAGCGATTGAGAATAACTATGCAGATATTTTCGGATACAATCCCAAAAATAAAATCTTAACAGATTTAAAAAAACTAACCAAAGCGTTAAGCTATTAAAAAAATATTACAAAATTAGATAATTTTTCAAAAATTATAAAATCTAAAAAAAAACTGCAAAAAAAATCAGTTTATCTAATATCGTGCTTTTAATTTTCAGGTCCTAGGTTTTTTCAACCAAAATATCAAAGTGTCAGAATCAAAGTGGAAACTTTCGTGGCCGAGAACCTATACCAATGAGGCGTAAGCAGAATGATTTAAGAAGCAAGATTTGAGAATCTACAATTGACCAGTGATTCTCTATCTGTTTTGAGGTCAAAGCTTTTTCAAGATAAGTAGAACTAAAAATACTTTAAATTTCGCTTTATTTTTCTAACAGTTGTTTTTTTCTTTTCTTATCTTTTCAGGTTTTTTCTTCTTTCTGGTTCCATTTAAGGTTTACTAAAAAGTTTTTTCTTTTATTTCAGGATCATGCCTATTTTTGTGGATTTCTGTCACTCGGTGTTATATATGTTTTTGCCATGATGTTAATTCCAACTGAAGCCATATTTAAACGCCGAAAAGTTATCAAGTGAGTTTTGCAAAAATTATTATTTTTTTTTTCAGTTTTTATCTAGAAAGAAATTTTTTTTTTTTTTTTTTTTTAAATTTTAAGTGTTGTGCATGTATGGTACCAATTAGTTGGCCCTTTAGGTTTTCGATTTCATACATGTTTTTTCCAATAGGCTTGCGGATTCTGCACTTTAACCAAGGCTTGCATAGTTTTGCATTAATGCCTTTTGCAAAATTACTTTGTATAAAATTCTTCCTATATACTTCTTGACCTATTTTAAATTGTATTTCTTTAGCCCTTTTGTTGTAGCTTCTCACATTTTTCTCATACGATTCATGTAGTTTTTCTTTGATTTTATCTTGAATTATTTGCATTTTTGCAGCCTTTGGCAAAACTAAAACTTCACCATCACATAAAGCGCCTATTTTTCTCAAAATCTGATATGATTGTGCGTGAGTTATCATATTGTAGCCAAAAAGCGCACAATAAGATGTTAACCCAGTAGATGAATGTATTGCTGACCTTAAAGAACATTCGACATTAGATAAATTTTCGTCCCATTTGCTTTGATCATTTTCTAAAAAGCTTCGGATGCTGCTCAGAATAGACTGATTTACCCGCTCACTCGCATTTGATTGTGGGGAATAAATGGCTGTTCGCATATGGTGTATTCCATACAGGTTCATCAGTTCTTTGAAAGATTCGCTTGTAAATTGCTTTCCATTATCGGAATGCAAAATCTCGGGCACTCCGAATTTATGAAATACTTCAGCTGTTAAAAATTTAATTACAGCTTTAGCTGTAGCTTTAGCCATAGCTTTTAGCAATACGAATTTTGTTCTATGATCAAGGACAATAAATATATGTGTGTTTCCGCTGCGAGTTCTTGGGTACGGTCCTAAAAAGTCGACGTAAATCTTTTGGAATGGCCTTTCAGTTTTAACTTCTTGGCCCATAGTTGGTCTTAGAGTCTGCCTAGGGTGTTTATTTTCTTTGCAGCTCTGGCAATTTTTAATAAAATTACGGACATCAGTAGCTAAAGTTGGCCAATAAAGTATTCTTTTATATTATAAATTGTTTTTGATGTTCCACCATGACATGTATTTTCATTATGTGACTTTTTGATAATATTTTCTGTTAATTTTTCTGGAAGCCATATTTTCCAAGTGTCATCGTCGTCATCCAATTCATATCGGTTAAATTTTGTTCTTTTATACACAATGCCATCTACAATTTTTAGATCGGGTAATTTTTCTTTATTTTGTTCAACGGTGTCTTTTAATTCTATATATTTTTGGCTCTTAAATTCCTCAGAATCAAAATCGATTAAAAAATTTGTTTCCATAGATAGCTCTTCCATATCTAAGCGCGAAAGCATATCCGGTACAATATTTTTAGTGCCTTTCCTATGTTCTATACTGAATTTAAATCCTTGCAACTTCAAACTCCAGCGTGCTAGTCTGCCATTCAAATCTTGCTGTTTCATCAGCCATTTCAGACTGGAATGGTCTGTAATGACTGTGAATTCCATGAGTTCGATGTACTGTCGAAATTTTTCTATTGCAAGCACTACGGCCAAGCACTCTTTTTCAGTTGTAGAGTAATTTTTTTGAGCTGGATTTAATTTCCTAGAAAAATACTCGATCGGATGCTCTCCCTCATCGTTATCTTTTTGAAATAGGACAGCACCAACGCCTACGTTTGATGCATCGCACTGGACATAGAAGGGTTTTTCGAAATCGGGGCTGCTTAATACCGGGCTTGAAACAAGTCTCTCTTTTAATTTTTCAAACGATTCTACGGCTTCTGGTGTAAAAACAAATTTAGCGCTCTTTTTTAATGTGTCGGTTATAGGTGCTGTTAAAGAAGAGAAATCTGGTATGAATCTTCTATACCAACCTACAGTTCCTAGAAATTTACGAACGTCCTTCGGTGTTTTTGGTGGTGTTATTTTCATAATTGCATCAACTTTACTAGGGTCGGTTTTTAGCTTGCCTTCACCTACGATATAGCCCAAATATTTTAATTCTTTATAGCAGAATTTAGACTTCTGCATATTTATTGTAAGACCTGCGGCGGTTAAACGTTTTCCTACCATTTTGAGCATATCCATATGGGAATCGAAATCTGACGAAACAATAAGCAGATCGTCAAGGTACACGAATACTCTGTCTTTAAGTTCTGATGGTATGACCCGGTCCATTAATCTGCATAGGCGTTGAGCGGCATTGCACAGTCCGAAGGGCATTACCGTAAATTGGTAATGTGGTCTCCCTTGGACTGTGAATGCAGTTTTTGGCCGGCTCGATTCCTCTAAGGGAATTTGCCAAAATGCATCCTTGAGGTCTATGGCAGATATGTAATGGGTGTCCCCTAATCTACTTAACAGACCATCAATATTGGGTAGGGGGTAAGCGTCTTTTCGTGTAACCTTGTTGAGTTCCCTAGCATCTAAACATAGCCTATTTTTGTTTGGTTTTATTACGAGGGTCGTTCTATTATTCCAATCGGATTTGGTTGCTATTTCAATCACATTTAGTGAGAGCATTCGATCAATTTCTGCAAATGTTAGTTTTTGTATAGCAGGTGATACAGGAAAAAATCTCATCTTTCTTGGCTCGGCATCGCCGGTATCGATGACATGGGTTTCTAACGTTGTCTTGCCAAGTCCAAATTTGCTAAAGCATCGAAATTCTAGCTTTGCATTTTCTAAAACAATAGTTTGTTCGTAGCTGAGTTCGTGCATCTTTGAGTCTTCATTTTCAATTGTTGATAATTCGCTGATTATGTGGTGGTTTATAGAAATTTTTATTTCAAATTTATTCCAAAAATCGATACCTAGTATGAGTTCTTGAGAAAGTGATGGTACTACATAAAAAGTAACTGTTTTTGACATTCCATAACATTTGACTTCGAGTCTAACCTTTCCGATTATACGCTGTGGTCGCCCATCGGCTGTATTTATACTTGAGCGAAAATTATATATTCCGGCATTCATTTTCGATAAATTTTCAATACAATTTTTGCCAAGACATGATACCGAAGCACCGCTGTCCATAAGTCCTTTTAAATTTAGCCCATTCATGACTACATCTAGGTAAGGTCTTATGTCATTATCTGCACTTAAACTTGAAATATAAAGAGATTTTCTTTCGGCTTTTCTATTTTTAAATCTAAGTCTGGTTTTTAAAGTTTGTGGCTTTGGTTTTTCGTCGAAATTTTTAAAAATTTCCTCACGCTTTTTGTTATAAATTGCTAGTCTATCTTCGTATGGTACTATCTGTTTTAATTTTTCTATATTTTTCACAGAAAGAATATTTTCTTCTTTAGTAACGTTTTTTTTCAAAATTTTATAAGCATCAGCAATATTGCTAGATACTAATTCTTCTTTGGCAATATATTTTCCGTTTTCTTTTGGGGTTTGGCTAAATTTTACGTTTTTGCTATTAGGTGTTATTAAAATTGGTTGGAATTTTAAATTATTGCTTTTCTGTGAATCGCATATTTTAAAGTTATTATCTATTGGGGCTGCTTGGGATCTGAACATGATGGCCCCGCCCTCACCATGCTCTTGGGTTTGTTTCCCGTGCAAGTTGGGCATTGTGGTGTAATTACGCCATCGAACCCACACCTATAGCAAAAAAGATTTCTCTGTAAAGAGTTGCACAAAACGAAGGAATGGCCGGTTTCTTTACAATTCCAGCAGACAAGTTGTCTAGCTGGAGGAGTATTAAATTTTAATGCTTCTAATTGAAATTCAAGGGGTTGTGTCGAAAATTGTGATTGAGCGTTTTGTTGCTCATTAAAATTTTCAAATGAAAATTCTAATTCGTTAATTTTACGATATTGATTTTGAGTTTGTCGATAATTGCTACGTTTAGCAATATTTCTTTCTGCTTTTCTACACTCATATAATAATTGGTCTAAATTTAAAATATTTATAGGGTAAATAAGTTGAGCAAGCCCATCTTTTAAATTGTCTTTTACGATATTTACCAATTCTTTTTCAGGCATAGAGCAGTTCATCTGATTTTTAAGAGCAATAATGTCGTTAATAAAAGTTTCAGCGTTCTCATTATAATTTTGTCTCCTTTCCATAACTCGACGCTGAATTTCATAATCACTTTCAAATCTTCTGAATTTTTTTATAATGGCAGCTTTTAAATTTTCCCAATTAGTATTTGGATTTTGCCTGCGGAAATTCCAAAACCAGGTATTGGCTGTGCCAGATAGTAAAAGATGGAAACCGTTAATCAGCGTTATCCATGGGCAATTATTGTCTTTTCTTAACGCTTCAACTCTGAAAATAAAATCTTCAATACTTGCCGATTTGTTAGTGTCATCAAATTTTATATTCCATTTTTCTATTTTGAGTTGATTGAGCGCTGAATTTGATACATGATTATAAGAAACGGGTGGAGGAGGAAAATTTGGTACTGGTATATAATTTGGTTGTAAGTTATCGCATCGTGGTGGTTGTTGCGGTTGTGGAGGCATCTGTTGTTGAGGCTGATGTGGTGTTTGGTTTTGATTTTGTAGCGGCGATAAATGAGGCTGTATGACTGTTTCATTATGCTGGTTAGATTCATCTATTGTTGAGTTAGCCGCTGTCCTTTCTGATCTTATTATTTCTCTTACAATTTCAGGTATCAATCGGTGTATATTTTCATTGGCTTCTTGCATTATCCTAGATTGTGCAGCTCCTATTGAGGCACAAACATAGTCTTTAAGTGCTAGACCACTACCATTTACAATCACGTTAGGATTAGCTTCTGTACCCAGACTTTGTAGATTTGGATTATTATTGTCTCTAAACTCGCTTCGAATACCTATGGCTGTTACGCTGCTAAAACTTGGAGACGGAATAGTGGAATTTGTAGCATTTGATGATGTTGTTAATGGACTCGATGGTAGATCTTGAGTTCCAGGTGGGACTTGTTGATTATTCTGCAATCGTGCAACAGTAGAAGTAGTTGCTGCTTGGGTACTTGTTGTTGTTATAGTGGGTGTCGTAGGAGTTGTTCCAGTTGTTGTAGTTTTCGGTATGGAATTCATTGTTGTAGCTTTTTTGCTTGATTTTTTTGTGGAATCTTTTGCTGATGGTTTAGGTGTATTTTTAGCTGTTTTAGCTGATGTTTTAGCCGTAGTTTTAGTTGTAGTTTTGGTTGTGGTTTTGGGTGCCGCTGGTTTTCTTCCTCTGCCCGATGTTGAAGTAGTTGCTCCAGTTGTTGTAGTTGTGGTTGTCGCTGTAGTAGTATTTCTGGCTCTAAGTTTCATACGCTCCCACAAAGACATGTGTAAATATTTTAGCTCCTAATCAAGATTTCTAAAGGGACAAGAATTTATCGAGGTACCTATTACCTGAACAAAACAGCATTTTTTTAAAAAAAAAACTAGCAACCTTTTTAACTCTCAAATTTCAAATTGAATTTTTGAGTCCTTAGGCTCTTCAGATTTCATATTTCAAAAAACAAACGAAGTTACAAACGATTACCCAAGTCGTTTTGATCTCAAAAAGTTCAGAGTTCAAAAGAATCAATTCTAAAAATTAAAAGAAATTATCAGGTGTGAAAATCGCAGAATTTTCAGTGTCATACAGTCGTGTCCGATAGTATATTTAAAAAAAATGTTAATTTTTCAAAGTTACGATACTGTTTTTAAGTTTTGGTTAGTCAAATCAGATTTTTTTTATACCAACTATGACCCTTTTTCGTATAAAAATTTAGTTTCCTTATGACAATATTAAATAATTTAATATTTTCATTCGTTTCTATGTTAGTTCAAAGTAAATTTTAAGTTATTTGTTTGTTAGAATAATTTTATATATTTTATTACTTTTTGTTATAATAGTTTTCTAAAATTTTGTTATTTATTTTTCTTTTCAGATATCATAAACATATATGGTTGAGTGTTTGCAGTTGCCTGTTCAAAGAAGCTTTAAGTAATATAAAAATTATCAAATCCCTATTTAAACTCGTGCTGGTGTGTATTTTCATAAAGTGTTTTGCATTTTTAACATATTTAATGTTAAAAAGAAAATGTTTAAAAATATTGAGATTATTTAAAAATTTTATTTTAGTTTTTACATAGTAAAAACAAATAAATTTCTCCGTATGTAGAGTGCGCTAAATTTAAATCAAAAAAATTGTGTTCTTTTTCCGATTGGGTGTAAATTTGGAATATTTGCTTTTGATTAAAATTCAGAACTCGGTTGTAGAATTAACAAAGACAAAACACAAGACTTATACAAACATAAAGTGGATTGAGTGACTACCTGTTTCGTGATAACTAATGACGCAGCGAATGAACTCAGACCTGTGGCCATATGGATCATGACTTACGCCATTGATAACACCAAACAACCAGTCGATCAACCCTCCAACATTCGATTGTCAATCAGGTGTTGTAGCAACACAGGCATAGCAAAACGGATTGCTTTCCGGGACTTACAATACGATCTTAACCTTCAAACACTGGGGTTTTACGGCATTAAATGCCCCACGTTGGGCGCCAAATGTAATGGACAGATATTAGTAAAGCGGTGGCACTCTAGGCTTTTCTGCTGCGGCATGAGCTCGCCGGAAATGGGGGGTTCTTTCCGCTTAAATCCATTAACATTAATATTAGTGCCTGGTGGTTATATTTCAAAATTTTCAATTTAACGGTTAACATTGGACGATTACACTTTTTGGTATGGGATAACTCAATATTCACGGACTGACATTCTACAAACTATACGGGAGGATTTGATTTTTAGGACTAGATGACCTTAGTCCCACAAGCGGCCCTCCCACTATATGATCTGGAACAGATCATCCTTTTTAGATTTTCGGTGCCTGCAAATAAAATTAAGAAAATCTGCCTAAAACCTGTCATTGCTTCTTTTGTAGGCCCTACATACTCAACCTTCTACCTTTTTAGCCCAAATAAGACATTATTTCTTTTCTAATTCAAATTACAAAATATTTCATTATTTTATTAAACATAAAATAGATTAATAAGATTTTACAATATAATTATAATAAGCATTAGATGTAGGTTTAGTAAATAAAAAAAAAATAATTTTTATATAGAGAAAGAATATACCATTAATATAGTGGAATTATTTTTTTTATTAATTTTAAACATCTATTTTTCTAAGTGTTTTCCTTTTTCTAATACGTTATATACTTTCTTTTCATACCCAGTAATTTGAAAATCTATGATATTATTCATACATGTGCATATTACTTTCAGATTCTTACGTAATTATTATTTTTAAAATTTTATATACATATGGTTATTTTTAATATTTTATATATATATTATTATTATTTTCATCGTTTTTGGCCAATTCTAGTTATTAATTTATTTTATTCATTAGTTATTGTTTTATAATTATTTTTATTATTTTTGATAAGATTCACCGAATTTCACTTTTCCATAATTTTTTTTTCTTTCTTTTATAATTATATTCCAAATCAATAGTATGAAAGAATTTCGTATTTTAAACACAGGATAATTTATTGACTTTAGAATATTTATTATCATTGCTTTTGATACGATTTTCTAAATTTCTATTTATTTACTTTATTATATTTTAAATCGATAATTTCTCGAAATTTTTAATAAATTTCATAATCTAAAATATGCAAATTATTTGATTTAAAATATTTCTCATTATCGTTTTATAGCACGAATATTTAAATGTGATTTAGTTTAAATTTATTCGAATTAGAGAAAAAAATTAATTATATCAAGTTTTTTTTTTTATTTAATGAATGGTATAAAGTTAGGTGATGTTTTGTTTTAAAATAAATTCAGTTTAAGTTCTTAACCTTCACGAAGGGTAAGCCCTTATATATAAGTACTGTTAGATTATTTCTATAGAATTTCGGTTAGATTTTTTTTTTCTATTTTATACATAAGATATAAGTAAGGTTATATTTTTTTTTTGTATATAAGAATACGGTTAGATTACGTTTTATATATAATTTTATAGAATTCAGGTTAGGGTTTTGAACATACTATACTGTTATGTTTTATATATAATGTTCTATTAGTTTAAGTTTTATATACGATAAAAAAAGTTAGGTTAGGTTTTCACTATATATGTTAAAATGACGAAAATTTAGAGTTAAATATAATACTTTTTTATATAAACTTTTTAGCCGAAATTATTTTCAAATTTAAATGCATATAACTAGGTCTTTGTTCACGTCCGTATAATTTTTCCGTTACGTAACACAAATCAGAAGGCTTAAACGCCTTAATACACAGTTTTGTCGGGGTTTTAGTCACTTCAGACCAACCGTTTTGCACGTGGAACGTATTTCACACAAATTATATAATCTGTTGCACCCGGTGTTGCAATTATGTTAAATTTTGTCTGTACTCACGATATTTTCGTTAAATAATCCAATTCTCAACCCAAATAAGGGATTTTCGCTCGGAACAACGTGGTTTCGGCACCCAACGCTAGATGGTAGTGTATGTATTCTCCTAAACGTTAAACCTCACATGCACCTTTTCTGCTTGCCTCTTTCAATATTTTGGTTGATAGCAATTTATCCGCCACGTTATTCCGAGTTTTGAGAATTATCTGTCTTATTACGATAAATAGACAGTATGTAACATTAGAGACTTCCTCGTGGTAACTTACGAGTCTCGATTTCAAAATTAAATTTTGAAAATCTAATTGAATTTAAAAATGTACTATACAATTTATTGTACACTTATTAAAGTTTCAATTCAATTCTTATTTAATGTAATATTCATGTAACGAGGGCTTACACGTGAAGCTTCAAGAATATTGAGTTCAATTCTCTCCAGATATACCATCTGTGTTGTACGACTTTAAACGGAAAAATGGCAGAGATGGGGCAAAACGATTTACAACGAAGACTGTCTCATCAATTGTCTTTAACAATCCTGTGTTTCTGATACTATTCAGTACAGCGGTTTTATTCCATTTACTTAAGGTGTCAACGCGTAGTGAATGTATCTGTCATTTTCTTTACCACGAAGAAGAATGATAACAAAGTGACAAATAAAAATTTAATTCACTTGGTGAAAGATATTTCATATTTTATGAAATAATATTGAAAAACATTAAAATATGCAATGCAAGTGGCCGTCACAAGTTCCCTGAGTGTAATACCAAAAAATTTGTATGGGGACAAAATTCGGATTAAATTGTATCTTATATACAGAAAATTGTACACATTTGTACACTCATAATAATCTATAGGTAAAATACACGAAAACCGTTGTTCATTTTACGAAAGTTTTGGTTATTTTGACATTACGAAAAAAATTGTAGAATATACAAATCACATTTCGTAAAGTTTTGTAAAAACATTTTTTTTAAATAAAAATGTGGTGCATACCTTACGGGTTTATTTTAAAATTAAAAAAAAAAAAAAATGTAATGGTGCCACACCAGAATCGAACTCACGATTTCAGTGACGTCCTGCTCTGTTGAAGTATACCCCTCTACCATTTGCACCAAAGTAGCTGATGCAATACAACAAACTAAAAAGGAACTTAAGTCGAAAATATTATGAAATTTTTATGAAAACTAGAAAAATATGCTACAAATATTTAAAAAAAAAGGTAAAATGGCAACTAAATATTTTTAATATGTTTATTGAACTAAATAAAATAATATAATTTTTTTATAAATATATCAAATAATATATTAAAAAACAAAATAAAAAAATAATAAAATAATAATAATAAAAAACTTAAATAACAATTTCAAACTAATTGCATTCTATTATTCAATATTTTATCTTTTTAAATATTTGTTTTATTAAATTTCATACTAAACCCGGCAAATAAAGTGGAAGTAGTGTTTTCGGGTCCTCTTTAACTTGTTTTAGGATCCTCTTTATTAAACAAAATACAAAATATCCATTTATATCAAAACACAAAAATAGCAATAATGAAATAAAAAAATAAAACAGAAATTTAAAAAACATTAATAAACAAAAATAATATAAAAACTAAAAAAAAAAAAAAATAAATTTGTCCTGGCCAGGAGTTGAACTTGCAACCTTCTGATTGAAAATCCGACCTCTAACCACATCAACATCAACATCCATATGTAATATTTGTAACATTACAAATTTTTGTACAATGTACAAAAAAATATTACGAAATCATATTTGTATTTTTTACGAAATTTGTAAATTTATATAATTTGTTTTATACAAAAGTTTTGTAATATAAACAAAATGTTTGTACATTCTACGAAAAAAAATTTACGAAAAATATATTTGTATTTTTAAGCATGGATTATTATGAGTGTATCTAATTGCATCGAATTCAATCAAATTACAGACGATTGTATTCTATACAATTTGATGTATTTTAGATACAATTATCGTATATAATATCATCGCGTATCTGATTTATATATAATTTCATGTTGCCTTATATCAATTGTTTTTACTTGGGAAGCAAAACAATGCTAAAAATATATTTCTATATTTAAGCCCCTGTTTGTATGCTATGTTTTTTTTTTTTTTTGTGTTTGTAAATAACTTCAGGGAACCGGAAAAGGCCGCCACAAAGTGATTTGTTATTTGGTTAAACAGAAACTGTTTTTGGATTTTGTTTTTTGCTTTGACTAAACTCTATTACAATATCAATACAATAACAGCCACTTAACAATACATACACAAAGCAATATAAGGAAATTGAAAGTGAAAATATAGAAGAGAACAATAAAAACAGAAAATTTAATCAGGCAGAAAGAGTTTGTCTAAAATAAGACTTTATTTAAGATGAAAAGCATAAATTTTAAGGAATACAATAAATTTAAGAAAATTTTTTTATTGCGAATTAAAAATATATTTTGATATTGAAAGAAAAACTGATTTCATTTATTTTTAAACTTTTTAAATGAGTTGTTGTTTTTTGTTTAATGTTTGAAATTTGAAAATGTTTACTCTTTAAAGAAAACGTTAACTTTAACCCTTTGACGACGAATGGTTAATATATATGCCATTTTTACTTTTTGCCAATTTAGGAAAACCTGCAGGACGATTTTAAAAAAACTTATTGTGTTCAACAAAAGGCAGATGTTGCTTTTTAGCGACACCTATATATTGGAGCATAATGCTCTCTGAGTCTTACAAGGTCACCCTAAGTCAAACAATTTTTTATTTGTTTTTTATGATTTTTTTTACGTTTCTGTTTTTAGTTTTTATAATGCTAAAAATTTTTAAGTTTGTACAAAAATGGTTATTAATTTTCGATTTGGCATAACTAAAAGCAAAATACAAAATTAAAAGTTAGACGAAATCTAAATCCATTACTAAATGACAGCCCATTAATGATTTTGCTTTAGTACTATATTTCTCTGATAGCACCAAAAGCCTCACACAATTTAGTCATAGGCCAAAGTCTTCGCGTAGTTTCATCAAAAACTCTTCAGCGGTTTAATCCAAATAGCAACCTACATTAAAAAATTTTACTGATTCGGAAAATCTAATATCTTTTTTATAAAAAAAATATTTGAAAATTTTATTAAAATGTATTTTTTTGATTTTTTAAAATTTTTCAGAAACTATTTCAAGAATTAATCAAAGTGGTTTTTCATTTTTATAAAAATTTGTTTTTCCAAATAGGAAACTAATCTTTCCTAGAGCAAAACATGATTGTTTATGGTTTACGAGCTTTAAAGCCCAAAATTCGTTAAAGAATTTTTTTGTTTCACATAATTTGTTTAATCATTTTGAAGTTGTTATTTTATTTTGGAAATATCCAAAAATCTGGTCTATACAGATGTCATGATAAGGTACCCACAAACCAAATTTTAAGTTTCTCGCTTTAGTGATTTGGCCAGTCCGCCATGTCTAGACTTTTCCCAATTGTTGCCCTTCCCGAAATTATTTGCAAAGATGCGATTACTGATGCGTACTTCTTATTAGGAACTCATTTATCAAATATTAAGTTCCGAGGTTGAGTTAGGTCACATCCGAACTAACACATTTTGAAAAATTTCAGCTTTCTAGCCAAAAGGGTTTGGAAGGTCCGCCAAGGGTGATACTTTCTAAAATCCCGTCTTAGCGGACGTCTACCTCGACGCCAAATTTCAAACATTTAGCTCCACAGGTATAAGCTGCGCGAAGTTGAGTCAGTGGGTGAGAAACGTTATTCCTTTATATACACTCAGGGAACTTCTGCTGTACATATTTGTAGTTGTTTGAGTAGTAATACAGTAACTTTACTTTTAAGTGAAACAGCAGTTATTTGTAGAACTTAAGTTTTGACTACATTTAATTTAAAAAAAAAACAAACCACACCAAATGACGCTACTTAAATTTACATTAATTTTATAAGTTTTTATTTAAAAAAAATTTGACAAATAAACGATTATGAATTTTTTACTATTTTTCTTTTTCATTTTTACTACATTTGTGGTTAATTTTATCAACAGAAAAAAAAAAACAAATGACAAATGAGTTTAATGAAATGTATGCCATATGTTTGATTACTAAGAAGACAAGAATTAAGCAAAATTGACTATAAAAGGTTTTTTTTGTTAAAACTCTGCCTATTCTGGAGGCTCTAGCTTTTTAAAAACTTTCGGTTATGAGATCGAAACACTAGTATCGACCTAGCTAATATGTTTGATTTGCTTTATTTTTGTAAATATACACTCACGATATTTTTCCTTAAATATTTTTTAATATGCACATTAAATTAATTGAAAATGAGATAAAAAAATGACTACTTACTTTTCGTTTACAACAATTGTATATTTTAGTTTATTTTCAACTGTTGAAAAATTAATGGACAAAATCGATAAAAATAATATATTGTTTTCGTTTATTTCAATACTCAATATAATATAACAACTTTTTGTTTTAAATAAAAAATTTTAACGGAATATTTTAACTATTACCGAAAGTCCGTTCTTTTGTTTATTGAATAACAGACAGAAAAGTTAAAAACTATATAAAGGGTCCGGCATCTAACGTTTTTTTTTTAACTAGTGCTTATTTCGTGAATGGTAACACTTAGCTCATGTCTGTTTTGACAGATAATTAGTTTTGTCCTTCCGCTGAACGAATATGGTCCGCATGTTCGTTATCTTGTGAAAAAAGTGAAAGAAACTGGCATCCTCATCGATAAACCAAAGCGTGAAAAGCCAAAAACAGTGCGTACACCCGAGAATATTGCTGCTGTGGCAGAAAGTGTGCGTGAAGCGCCATCAACATCAATTCACCGTCGTTCTCAACAATTGAACATTTCGGAGACATCATTGAGACGAATTTTGCATAAAGACCTTGGTATGACGCTATACAAAGTCCAATTGGTTCAGGAGTTCAAAAAAAAAAAGTTATTTGGCGGACCCCTTATTAATTTAACTGAATATTTAATTGAAATAACTTTATAGGTTAACTTTTTAAATAACTGTTGAACTTTTATGGACAAAACTTCTTGTGAGTGTACGGATGTTAAAACCTCGTTATAAATAAAAAAATTTTTTTTTTCAACAGTTTAAAAAATGTTTTTGAAAAAGTGAATAATTTACTAATTTTTTAATAACAATCCATTACTATGACAATGTTATTTGTAAGTAGAACGTATTGAAGGAAAAAGTACCCCATTTCAATCAATATTGAAAAATTTTTGTTCGATTTGTGGATATTTTTTCTCCCGCTTCTTTCATAAAAGTAACAAAAAAGCGAACTTAAAATTGATATTTTTTAGAAATGTGTGGCTAAGCCGTACTCAACTTTTGTATGAAAATGAACAAAATCAGTCTCAAATTTCAACAAAATCGGATCACGGATAGCATGTTTGGTAAACAATGGGTTAAGTTTTGGTTTGCAACGTTAATATTGTACAGGGTAATTCAAAAATGTTCAAACTGCTAATATTTTTTATACGTTTGAGCGTATTAAAAATTCATTAAAAATTTCACTAAAACGGTGCATTGTGGACTTTTCAAAAAAAGTGAATGTAGTTAATATTGAACTTCTAAACTACTGATCCGATCGGTATGAATTAAATTGAATATTGTAAATATGGTGTTAGTTCTTCATAATATTATGATTGAGTCACCGTGTTTTAGTACAGCGTATACTTAACGGGTGTCAAAATTAACTTCCTTGTGTAACAAACATCTTTTTGGCGTGTAATTTTTTAAGCTTTGATCAATTTTGTCGCAACGGGTTAAAGGGGAAAACTTGCAATTTTTAGGAAAAGTCGAGAAAATATTCATGAAAAGGAACATAATTCCGGTATAATTGGAAAAACATATAAAGTTGGAAAACTTCTTTAGTATTCGGATTTTATATACCATACTTTTGGAATGGGAAATAAAATATTACATTTAAATTAAAAATATATAAATTTTGTAAAGAAACGTCACCGGTAGGGTTAAACAAAAAAATCAGAAAAATATTAATCTTTAAATAGGTAAATGTTTAGAAAATGTACTTCATTTACGCTTCACTTAGTTTTCATCATAACAAAATTCTCTCCAGGGAGTAATATATTATTATACAAACACGCCTTCCTACACACACATAAAACAAAGAATATTTAAAACACATACATAAACCCAGAAATCTACAATCGTAGGCTTTTAAACAGAGGTTTAAGTAATGAATTCTTTTATTCAAATTTTTACATTATGTGGAAGCGGGAAAATTGAGAAAATATTAAACGAATTATTAAATTTGTTTTGCTTCTTTATTTGCTGATTTAATTATTTGCTTCTTTACATAATATCTGAAACAAACAAGTCGGAATCACTGGAAAAATGTTCGATTATTAACCCACTATTGACTAGCTGTTCGGTTTTCAACACAGTACTTTTGAACAGCTATACAGGACAGAGATTATTAAGTGGTTTAAAAAACTTTAAAATAACTTAACATCTTGGCCGCAATTGTAAATATAAAACGTTGGCAAATTGTTATTCAGAATTACCAAATAGTTATTCGAAAAAACAAATTTTACATTTTTTAAAAATATAAAAAAGACTAATATTTTATATTTTGATTGTTATGCTGATGAGCAAATATGAAAATATATTTCAATGATAAACATTAGTTCATTATTTGTATTTAATTTTTAAAAATCTGACCGATTTTTTCAAATACACTAAGTCGGAAATATGGCAAAATTTATTCCGTTTTTCTTAAAACATAAACAAGGGCTGGTTTTTAGAAAATAATACTAAATTGATAAAAAAAAATTACAACGTCAGGACAATATGAGCTTAAAAGATCGATACTTCGTTACCGTTAGTTTCATATATCGGAATATATAAGCACGGAAAATTAATTATTTCTTAAAGAATTTCTTCTTTTAATAAATCGTTTATCCCTTTAAATTGATGTTTTTGTGATTTCAAGTTTCAGATTTGTAACATAAATGAAGGTCATTGAGGGTGTAACTTATTTCTTTAAACCCCATACCAAGATTTTATAAAAACTCAAAAGGTATATTCACCGAATTATCCCATACCTCAAAAACATATCCTAAATTTTTAGCTAATAACTTTTAGCCCATATCGTTTGTGCATGATTCTTTTTGTCCCTCTGCGTAAACATTTTCTAAGATCCAGTTTTAGCAGATGCCTGCATTAAAAGTTCATAGTTCTAACGATTTATGCTGTGTGCTTTAGCCGAACAATTTTTCGCTATTTAAACCGCGTAACTCCCCTGAACAAACGTTTTCCCAATTTAATTCGGAAAATGGATTAATACAATTTAATCAAACAAAATCCAATTACATATATTAGTTTGTATTTATTTTAAATAAAATCTTTTGCAATTTAATCAAATTTTTACAAATAACCTCTAAGCTTAAAGAGTAATTTACAAACAAAATTTTACGTTTATTACTTCGGTGGGTTTGACAGGCCGCGGTGGGTTTGACACATAGTTTACGTCGTTCTTTTCAAAAACTCCAATATATACTTTATTAGTGAATTACCCTATACAAGAGTAAACAAATACTTCAAATTTAAATTTTTAAACTAAAAGGCTACAGATATGCCGACGATGCGAATAATTTTTAAACTTTTAACCCATCCCATCAGGAATTTCAAAGAACCTTGTAAAGGGTGATTTTTTTAGCAACTTTCTTTTTGACAACACTGTTTTTGTGTAACATGTTACTTTTAAAAATGTCCAGTTTGGTCTATAATTTAACAATGAATCGACTTACAAACGAGCAACTCTTGCAGATTATTGGATTTTCTTATCAAAATGCATACTCGGTTAAGAAAGTGCATCGTGCACTTCTTCCAATTTATGGTCAGTTTGGGCGACCTTCTGAGGCAGCTATTCGGAATCCTGTGACTAAATTTAGCACCAAATTTACATAATTGGACATTAAAAACCAAAACGCATACGTTGATTGCGGACAAAGGAAAATATCGCAGCTGTGTCCGCCAGTGTTGTTGATGACCGTGAATTATCGATTCGGCGCCGTTCGCAGCAATTGGGCTTCTGTTACTACACTACGTGGAAAACGGAAGGACTTGGTTGTAAAAAATGTTAAAATACAGCTGGTGCAACAATTGAAGCCATATGACCTACCACAATGGCTAACTTTTGGAGAATGGTGCTGTCAAAGTTGGATGAAGATCCACTTTTTTATCGGAAAATTGAGTTCAGCGAAGAAGCTCATTTCTGGTTGGATGGATACGTGAACAAGCAAAATTGCCGCATTTGGTGTGAAGAGCAGCCAGAGGCAGTGGAAGAACTGCCAATGTATCCCTAAAAATGCAATGTTTGGTGTGGATTATGGGCCGGTGCCTAGGTTCTATTTTTTTTTGTTTAGTTGATTAATCCTTTTCTTTTTTGGATAAGAATTTAATTTTTCACATTTTCTTTTTAATTGTTATATTTTTTGAGTAATCGATTAGTTTCAATAAAATTGAAAATACAATTCTTACCGTTTGCAAAAGTCTGAAATAGAAAATTCTTTAAAACTGGCTGGTTGTTCACTTTTTATGTCAATGGAAAATTATACTTTATGTTGCGTTCTTGTGCAACGATACAATAAAACCAGGAAAAATGTGTGCATTCACATCGAAACTTTTTTAAAATAGAGATATCGGAAATTAAACTTCATACCAGTTGACTGTTTTGACAAATTCATGAAACAACAGGAAGAGAACTGACCACACTAGGGAACATTTTCGAAGATTAAACATAATAATTCTTTTCAAACTCTGAATTTAACCATATACAACATATGAGTATCATTAACACTCATACTTCAATATATCAAACTTCGAACTATCCCAGGAAAACTTAGGCAATGGGTGCGATAAAGTAATACATTGCCTTGTAATGTGAACTTCTTACCTGTACCATTATTTTTCAACAAAGAGTAATGAGTTACCGGTAATGGGTTACATAACGCATTGCTTTGTAAAGAATACTCCTCACCTTCAGCGTTATTTCGAAACATAAATTAATCAGTTACCAACAGTTGGTTACATAATGCATTACATAGTAATGCATACTCCTTATATTCAACATTATTTGAAAACATAAAGTAATGAGGTTGTGAAAGTGCCCACTGGTCTATCGTCAGGTCGAGTTTGTTGTGATTAAAACTAGTTTTATTCAATACACGGTGTTTTTGTTCTTGGATACATAATCTCAGAAGTACAACTCCAACAACACAACAGTTTTATTTCTAGAAACTTACCTCACTCTAATGTCCACTGTTTTCCCATATGTTGTAAGTGATGCCATATCTATGATATATTCTTTGTATATTCGATAGATGGCGCTTACGTAGTTAGGGAAGAATTGCCAGAGAGAGGTAACTACAAATAATTGAACACTCTTGGATTACCTTATAATGATACCTCATTACCTTTATATTACTTCAAAACATAAAATATTCACTTATTGATCATCAATTACATAGTGCATGAATTAGAATCGTAAGGTAATTATTAAATATCCTTTTGGAAATCTATTTACAAACACATTTCTTTGTAATTTGTTATACGCATGAAGGTAATGTGTATATTTTTGATGTCACGAACGATAACACGAAGCACAACAATTCATTTACATTTTAAGCAACCCATTATTATAAGTGACTATAGCTCAGTTGGTATAGCTCTCGCCTAACCAATTGCTAACAACCAGAGACCCACAGGTTCGAATCCCAGCGTGACCACGATATTTATTTAATTGAACAGATATATTTGTAATAAATTTTTTTGTTAAATTTGTTTTTTTTATGAAAATCTATTTATTGTCACATCACTTTTTACCACCATGTAACCATATAAGTAGCCAGTTACTTTACCCTCTACAAGGTAATGAGTCTACCCATTACTTTTAGTTTCATCGCCTGTAAAATTCATCTGTGAAGTACGGTGTAATGTAATGCATGGATCCCTATGGCAATACATTACTTTACACATTATTTGGTAATGTGTGGTTTTGCTGGGATACTCAAAAATACAATGTTGACTTCATACTTTTTCGATTTTTTTATCCCCAGTTGTTTATCATACATGCATGATATGGCATAAAACAAAAAAGCCACAAAAATATAAAGTATCCCAGCAAATACATGGTAATGACTACTTATTATTTTACACATTATGAGTACTTATTACCTTCCCAATTACTTTAAATAATAAAATAATGGGATACCGATAAGGAACTTACAATGCATTACTCTCATACAAAATATAATTGGCGAACTATAATAGGTTATTCTTGTTAGTACTTCCAGGCAAAATATAATGTTACAACAATTTTCTGAAAATCTAAAGTGTAATGCATCCAAACCGAGTTTAGATTGCTAGATTTCATTATTGCTGGGTAGACTCATTATTTGGTAAGGTCTGTTTTTTGCTGGGATAGTACATAATTTGGTTTTTGCAATGATTTTTTCTAAAAAATATATGTTGTTCTTGTTGAACTCTATTGTGTTTATGAATTCATCTTTTTTGTAAGAGTGTTCGCCAGAACTTACTATATATTGATGTGGTTACAGAGTTAATGTTGCAGACAATGGAATGAGGCTTTAGAAAAAAAAATTGTACAAAAAAAATTATACAGTTTATAAAGTATTGATGAAATATTTGGGTTTTAGTAAAATATAAATTGCAAACGAAAGGGTCTAGTTATGTGTATTAGAGTACCAAAAAAAACAAAGTTTTGTTTTCTCGCTCCCCGCGCATTTAATGATACACTAGGTGTAAGAAAAAAGATTGCGAAAAACTGGACTTCTATCGCGTAATACGCCATATCGTTTTAATTTTTAACCTAAAAAATGTACTAAAAATGGTTAATAGCTTTGTTGTTCCACAACTTTTGAAATAATGGGTTTTCTTTAAAAAAGTGTTATAAATGTTATTACCCAAGTGAAAATGATAATATATTAACGTGCACGATTCCATGTATGATCATATATTGTTTCATATACCAGCATGTATGACGATGTATGTCATGTATGGAAGCATATACGGGTTCATGCATTCAAATAAAAAATTCATATATGGTAATGTATGATATCATTACTTTAAAAATTTCCATAAAAAATCGTTTCTTTTTAAATAAATAATTAAAATTTTTGTTTGTATAAACAAATAATTACTTTTGTTAATTTTATCAAAAATAAAACTTTTGTCTATTCGGATGCAAAAAAATTTTGTACGTGGAAAATTATCTCTCAACGTCAACCGAAGTTATAGGAGCATACTTGAGGGATGCCAAGAAGTTGAGAGGTTTCGTCAGTGCGACTGAGTTCCTGGGGTAGAAACGTGATATAGGACCGATTGTTTAGAGCGCACAACAAGCCGACATTCTGGCTTAAGTGTAAGTCCTCAGGGACTTGAGTCGGATTAGGGAAGTATTTTCCCTTCTCCGAATCCTCTTTTCGACCTAACCTAACCCGAGGGATGCCAATTCATTTGGAGTATTTTGAAGCGGTTAAGCTTACAACTGTGAGCGTAGGTCTGAAATTATTAATGATATAGAAAAATTTTACAAGTGAGTGATTATGAAATGTATTTGATGTCGCCCAAGTCTGTTTTGGTTAATGGTATGTCAGCGGAAATAAATACTTCACATAAGTCCACACAAAATTTACTTTTTGTCTCTGTATTTTTAAGCAACGATTGGGAAGACTTTTCTGTAACACGCTCGAGAAGCTCCTTGTGTTTTTGACTATTTAAGAGTTGCTCAACCAAAAACTTGCTTTCGTGTCTCATGGATTTATTGCAAACTTTACAATAAAGTATTCGACCATCAGATTTAAAGGCATTATTAAATTCGTTAATGTATTTCATTATGATGGAAGACTTTGATAGCTTTATCTTCGGTATATTTCCTGGACAAAGTCTCGTAAAACAAAGAGCTCCAAAAGAGTTTATTTATTGATTTTTAATTTTTTTTTTGTGTATTTTGAAATTTTTGAAGTTTTTTTTTTTTTTTTTTGTTAATATGGAAATTTCTTTAAAAATCACTCAAAAATGCCAAAATATGCATTCATATATTTAAAGTATGCAAAAAATATGCATTTTCAGCAAAATATGCTAAAATATGTTAAAACAAATCGATGCCATTTTAACCCAAATTTATTGATTCGGAAAGATAATTGGTTGACATCGTTCTTAGACTATCGTCATAAAACATGCATTTGCATGGAAATCGCAGCCCTAGATATCATGTATTGAAATATATACTAAGTATTGTTCTATATATAATATATATTTTTTTATTGTTGTAATATCCCTATGGTTAATGGGACCGGTTCATGAGCCACAGGATCGGTCCCTTCGTGTCAGAGACCAGTCCTCTGCTAAACCCTACCCTATGTAAACAACTGGCAACTTTAACATTGGCTTGTCATAGGAGGGGGTCATTTGTCCTGCTTTAAACCACATTGTGGCATGCCACAGGACTAACGAAAGATGGACATACCACAAGACTGTCGCAAAAGGGACATGTCGTATAAAATAAACAACAACTAAACAGCTTCCAATGGGTAAAATTCTGGTCAACTGGCTTTTTCTTGTTAATAAGCATTCTGGTTAAGTGGTACGTCCTTTCTTTACCAGTCACAGGATTGGTAAGTTCAGGACAATTGACACTGCTTAACCCACTTCAGTATTAAATTATACCAGTCCTGTGATAAGTCCTTCTTTAACCTGTCACTTTTAGGACAATTGACTCCTCATTCCCCATAGGGTATATTTTCATGTATTATTAACGTAGAAACAAAAAATTATTGTTTCCTAAAGTTATTGAAAGTAAGATTTTTAAGTCACAGAATCTAAAACTGATTTTATTTTTGAAAAGTCTTATGACCATTATAACTCAATATAGAGTCGCTAATCAGAACATTTAATTTTTTGTTTCCAATTATGTTTTATTTAAAAAAGTATTGTAATGTTCAACTAGTTTACAGATAAAATTTCCAACTTGCATTACATGATAATAAAATAGTCAATTGGTTTTTTTTTTGCAAAAATTTTTATTTATAAAGCAATTTCATGATTACATCTGATATACATACACGGATATCATACATACCTCTTTTTTTGTCACTCGGGTTTCTTAAGCACACAGTTTTTACAGGGAAGGGCGTATTTAAAAATCTCAATAAAAAAACTTATAATTTGAGTTTTTCAATTGTCTTCCATATATTTTGTTTGTTGTTTTTTTTTATTACACTAAAGAACATTTTTTGTTATGTCTGCTTAATATTTTTGAATTAAATTTTGTACACAGGTGCATATGATCTATATTTGTTGAATAGAAAAACAAAGTTATCAGAACTCATTTGTTTTACCGTTTGTCACGTTTTTTACCTGATCTCAAATACTTTGGTTTTCGGGTTTTATACCCTTGTTGGAGCAAGGCATGAATTGTTTATTAATTTATACCCCCCATACAATTGGTTTATACCCGATATAGTTAACTTTGAAACCCTGCCGAACACCCTGTGTTAAAAATCTTGTAAACACTGTTTCCCGATTGGAGCAGTAGTTTAGAAGATCCATAATTATTAAATTTTTTTTTTGTGTTTGCAACCATTGTGCGACGATTTAAAAAAATAGTAAAAATCCCAAAAAAAAAAGTTGCAAACATCGGTTAACTCAAAAAAAAAATAATTTTTTTCTTATATCTATTAACCCCCCGTCAAACACATATTCTGAAACCTTAGTACAAACACATATGCCTGGCCAGACCTATATACGTTTTCATGCATTTGTATGGCAAAAAGGGTACCGTAACTTTAAATTGAATGAAGTATGCTCGTATATTATGTTGGTAAAAATGTAAAAAAAATTTTATTCATTTCGTGGAATCCATGAAAAACAAGTATAATCAACTTGAGAATGTTGTTGTCACACAGGATTAGTGCATTTGGTGCAGTAAAAACGTGCTTTCCTACGCAGCTTTTCGTCTTGCGTGAGACAAATTCTGCAATCTTTTCAGGAATTCAATGTACTAGGGCCGCTTTGTTGGTTAGGCAGCATGTTGCTGGGAATATTCAACGGCCTTCCAAAGAAAGATTCAATGACCAAACGGGTTGAATGTTGTCCCAAAATATGGTTGTTGTTGTATAGGGGTCTGGCCAGGCATATGTGTTTGTTCGAGAGGGGACTTTTTTCTTTTGCAGTTTTCGTCGTGTTGGAACGATACTTTTGATTTTTTTACAGATAGAAAGCCAACAATACTTTCGAGGCTCCTGGACCCTATGAAGACACAAATTTGTTAAAGCACTGAGGAATTTAGTTCTTTGACAGTTGAATATATCTCATATCTATGCTTAAATCCGTGTTTGAACAAATAAAATTCTTAAAAGTAAGTCAAATCGATTTGAAACCCGTTTGATAGGTTTTTATTGATGTAGTATTTTAAGTATTCTACGATAAAAATAAATAAAATCGGTTCGGTCGAATATGTATGGGTCACCTTAAGAACTATTGTTTATGTACTCAAGGGACTTCTGCTGTAAATATTTGTAGTTGTTTTAAGTTGTCATACGGCATATTTATTTTTAGGTGAAAAATCAGTCATTTGTAGAAGAAACTTAATTTTTGACTTCAATTGATGTTCAGTTAAAAAAAACAAACCACAACAAATTATTGTATTATGATTTTACATTCATTTTATACAACAGTTTTTTTTTTTTATTTGAAAAAATAAAACAAATAAATATTTGTATATTATTTACTATAACATATGTGGTCCATTTTTACTACAATTGTGGTTAATTTTTTGATCAGTAAAAAACAAATGACAATGTTAGTTGATTTAACTGAATTCATCCTTTTTCAAGTAAAATGTCATTTGTTTTTAACCACATGTGCAGTGGTCTTTACCAGAAAGTTAAAGTACTTTTTATGTATTAGAAGTATATTTTTTTTTTGTAATATGTTAATTGGTCTGCCGGTAGCAATTTAACATTTAATTGTACTTAAAAAAAAAAAGTTCATGTTAACGAAAAAGAAACATTTTTTTTTTTGTAAAAAGAGTGTAAAAAAGTCCATATTTTAAATCCGCAACATAAAAAATCCGCATATAATAAAAAGTTTTGTTTTTAAACCAGAGAAAATTATAAAAGACATACTAAACAGTAAACACCATGGTTGGCAAACACTAATCCTAAAATACGGCTTTAAGTTCTAGCGCCCAAAATCATAAAGACCAAAAATAAAATGTCATATCGCTCTAAAAACACTGTGAGTAAATTGTTGTTGTAAATTTTTTAGCTTTTTGGGTAATGTGGCATCGAGTTTGGTCAATATGTAATTTTTTTTTGGATTGACACCCAAATTATTAGAAAAAATTTCATCCTTTGAAACGTTAAAATGCCCCAAATGAGGCACAATTAACTAAATGCTTTTATAATAAAGTAAACAAAAACAAATTTTAAAAGTCTTTAACAACCCAAAGTTTTGGGATTTATTATAATATTCAAGGGTCGAGGAACTTAGGTTCTATGTATAGTCCGTAAATTTCCAAATATACTCGTACTGAAAGGACTCAAAGACACAGCGCTCAAGGAGACTTCAAAAGTATATTCGATGAAAGTCTTTCTGGCGATTTTCGCATTTGTGAGTAGACTAACTGTTTCTATCGTTTCGTAACAGAAAATCGAGCTCTAAGCTTTTTGAATTCTCCAGAATACTGTATAAAAGATAATAAGAAATAAATAAAATTACTTCACCAAACTGCAATAAACGTATTAGAAGCGCTGTGACCTGCCTTACCGGCTGCGACCCGCCAGACGCGAGTCGGGTCGTGTGCGGCTCGGATGGCCGGCGTTAATGGCACATTAATCATTTACCTTCCTCAAACATTTTTAAAAACTTTTCGTATTCCGCTTGAAGCATTAGTATCACTAAGAAGTGCTGACTGTTCGGCTTCTACAGTGTTCCTTCATATTCTCAATTGCCTTTAGTTCATTAAATAAAATTTCTTGAGTTGGATGATTGGCACACCCTCTAAAGTTGGTAACATAAAACATAGATTACGTAGATATCTAACTCTTTGAGATTTGCTGTCAGAGAACGTAACCCTTGAGAATGTGTTGGACATATGTACGTACTATAATTATACAAGAAATATTTGAATGTACATGAAAAATTTGTATGTTGTTAAAAGAAGAAGAAGAGTTTTATATCTATGTAATCTATGATATAAAATTAAAATTTTGTAATATAATGTTTACCGGCAACGTATTCAAAATTTTCCTTTTCCATTTCATACTATTCACGACCGCACTATACTAAAGAATACAAAAATACTCTTTAAAAATGGTTTAACTGTATTGTGTTTTTTAGAACTGCCTGGCTAGAAATTCTGTAGGACGATCAACGATTATCGCCCACTTTTTGATTTGTATAATATGCTTTTGGACAATATGCAAGCCTTTTGGGCTACATGACTTTTCGGGTTTTGGGCGCTATTACCTAACGCCCAAAAATACCGATAACGATTTAATACCGTTTCAAGGAACTATTTTTAACCTAAAAAAAATAACACTAACGAAATAACTTAAAATATCGTTAACCTTAAAATGCCCTAACGAAATAATTCTAAAATATCGATAACCTTAAATTTTTTCTCTCTCGAAATCATCATTACGTTAAAACAACGGTTCCCAAATGGTATTGAGGACCAGGGTGTCCGTGAGGAGTTCCTACAAAATGTTTGTTTCAAAAAAAAACAAAACGAATTTCACTACACATTTTCCAATTTTATGAATAGTTCAAATTATTAAAAAAAAAATTTAATTGAAAGTTAGTTTGGACTCCATTAGTTAGATAAATTCAAGTACAATAAGTAGCTGCTCCATAGTTGATATTTAAATTAGCAAACGATGCACATAGAGGTACTTCAACGATCTGGGCGGCCAAAATTATTTTTGTGCTTAAATGTACATATCTTGTCGAGTACAACAAGACTGTGTCGTTGAAATTTGCGAAACCCTCTAAAATCTTGAGTTACGGGTAAAAAACCGGGTTTTCTGCCCTTTTGCACATATAAGCTAGTAACTTTGTTGAATATCAACCGATTTATAATTTCTCAGTGGATTTAGAAAGAAGAAACTAAGCCATTTCGAAGATATGAAAATGATACTTAAGTAATATTGAGACATCTGTGTGTATTCCTCCAGCAGACTAAGTTTTGCAAAAAAAATTGGGTATTTTTCAAGTTTGGAGATGTTTTTACACATTTTTTCATTTAGGAACCGTTTAATTTAAGACTGTAATATAAAAGTATGTTTATTTATGAGTAAAATGCAACTTTGATTTAAAACATCCGTTAAAAATTGACTGAGTTAATGAACTTTTAATAAAACCAAAATGTTGGAATAAATACGTACTCAAAAGTAATGAATAAAAAAAAAGAAATGGTATGTAAATGATGAGAATATATAACGAACATGTTTTATTGAAAACAAAATAACAAAAACAACATAAAAGATTAACAAAACATTTAATTGAATATTGCATCGCTCTCTGAAGAATAATCATTTGTATATGGCTCGTCAGATATGAACATTGATATTGCTGCTGGCAAGAACGGGTTAGTATTTCTATTCTTTATTGCTCTCATACAGCTTAACAAAGGGTCCGAACTAAGTAGAAGGCGATTAAATATATCTTCATTGCAGTTTTGTCTAGAAAATTTTCTTGCGAAGTCTTGCCGATAACTTCTGAAATGCTTATTACGAATTTCTGCCGCCTCCTCTTCCGAAACAATGATAAATAATTTCTTTTTTTCTTTAATGAAAACAATATGCACACGAACTCGACATAGACAACAACGATTTCTTTTTATTTTCAAAGTTACTTTTATTATTTGCAAAAACTCAACTGACAGAAAAAAAAAGCTTTTGAGATCCAAAATGTTTAAGGTGTCAAAAAAGTGCTTATCCGGGACTATCCGGGAAAAATTTTTTGCTACTTCAATAAAGGAAAGATTGAATAATGCTAAACAAAAAAAATTATTGCTTGATCTACCTTGATAACATATCAAAAAGCATCTTGAAAAAGAAATTCAACAAAAATTTACTACAAAAATAACCTTACTTTCAATCAATAAAAAAATCAGCATTGATATGACTAATTATATGTTGTAAAATGATTTTTCATAAGTCCATTATCTGAAGTACTAGGATCCATAATTTTTTCCTTGTGCGATTAACTTGTTTTGCTAATATTTACGATGAAAACCGGTTGTTTTGTAAGGGAACCCAGTTCTATTATGAGAACTATGTGAAACACTCAACTTTCGACTGCTCGTACGTGCGCGTGATGCGCGGAAAAAAAATTTTGGTTGTTGTCTCATGTTCTTTGGAATGTCTTTTAACGCAGTGACTATTTTTTTTCAATATTATTCCTACTTTGACTTTTGGGGTTTTGGCCCGCCCAGATCGAGCAAATACCTCTATGTGCGATGTCAAAAAATGATTTATATTTCTAATTTTTTTATGAAAGTAGTTTATCAAAAGGAGCTTTTTTCAATCAAAAACTCATAAAAAAAGATTAAAGCTCACATTTAAACTTTTTTTGAAATTTTCATTACACTTTTGTGTTTTTGATAATTCTTTCCAGAAGTCTCGGACAGTAAAATTCGTTTAAGATGAGTTTATTTAAAATGAATCCGTGGTTATTACGAACTAATTTGAAAATTCTGACGTTTTGGGAATAATTTCAATGTAACATTTGTTAATACAAACTTGCTTAAAAATCTAATCTCGGTTAAGATGGACTGCTTTTTGACAGTACCACAAAAAAAATTTCTTAAAATTTTTCACTTTTAATATGAAATTTACAAAACTTTACAAATATTACTAAAATTTCGTTGAATTTTAACAAATTTTAAACCCAACACAGAAATTATTTCTCAACAACTATTTATTTATGAAATTAAATAAAATAATTTCACAATAGGTATTTAAAGAAGTTTTTAATAAATTGTAGGCGATAAAAAAATTGTGAAGAAATATAATATTAGTGGTCCGATTAAATGAAATTTGGAACAGGTATAATTGACTTGATATCGTGCTTAAGTTTTGATTTTGAACCTCCCGAAACCCTTGTGAATTTTTTGTATATAAAATTTGGAGTGCTCGCCATATTTTTGTTTCTCATCCGATATTGCATTAATTTTTTTTTATTTAATCAAGAATTTCTTTAGTTCAACAACCAATATTTTAAAAAAGAAATTGGTCCCGATTTCTCCATACTATTCGCAAAAGAACTACACATGAGTCTGGCCAAATTTGGAATTTCACATTTTGAAATAGGAATATCTCGGAAACTATTACATATATCCCACACATGTAAGCATGTTTTTTATTATTCTTTACTAGTAGATTACAAATATGTTACTTTTTTGAAAATCGGAGTAGAAACAAAAAATTGGCGAGCAATCAAAATTTTATATGCAAAAAGTTACGCTTTTTGGGTCTGGAAGATTCAAAATCAAAAGTTAAGCTCAATATTACGTCACTTATGCCTTCTTCAAATTTCATTGCAATCGGACTACTAAGTAAGAAAAGGCCAAATTATTTCCAAAACTTTTGTGATATATCCTACTGTGCGTTGGTGGGAACCGTGTTTTAAAATGATCAAAAAGAAGCTCTTAAGGGTAGATTTTGTTAATCATAAATACATATAAACATACATATCGTTCACTCCATGAAAAAAAAAATTAAAAATGGGTATTTTTGACCTCATATCATCCAACTTTCTTCATATTTTGAAAAGGAAAAGTCTCCCGATTTTATTGATGTTTTTTTTTTTCGAAAACTTGAACAAATTTGAAAACTAGTAAACTTTTCAACCAACAGTTTATAAGCTGGCTACTTTATTAGAAAAGCTTCTGAAAGCTGTGATTGTCTACTTTTACGACCTGTAAGCCAAAAATAACCTATTCTTTCTAAAATTGCATTTTTACTGCAAGTTACAAACTTGCAGTAAAAATGCGTTTGTACTTTTTAATTCAGGTGTGATAGATTACCCTATAATAACCCAACGAAATAACGTAAAATAACTTTAACCTTAAAATAACAGAACGATATAATATAAAATATCGCTAAATATCCTAACAAAATATTCGCAAAATACTGTTATCCAATACCGATAACCGAATGAAACGGTTGCCAACCCTGGTAAATATAAATACATTTTTAGAATGAAAAAAAGTATCATAAAAATACCGGTAAAAAGTAAAATGTACATTTATTTAGCAAGAGTTTAGAGAAAGTTTTATTTTATTTTTTTTTTTTTTTTGTTAAGTTTTGTTAAAAAAAAGGATTTTTGTATGTAAATGAATACAGTAAAACCCGGTAAAATCGAACTCCAGAGGGGCCAGGAAAGTTAGTTCGTTATAGACGAGGCTCGTTATAACCCGGGTAAAATTTATTTAGCATTAACAATATCAACAACATATGTAAAAGTTCTAAAAGCAATTTAAAAATTGTACAATCTTTTCCTTAGTTTTCTTAGATTTATAAAATAAACCATTTCCGGTACATTTAAAAAAAACAAATTTTTGTGTTCAGCTTCGAAAAATGCCCAAAACTATAGAAAAAAATGCAATCTTTTCGGAAGTTTATATTTAAAATCGCATGACATTTTGTTCGTGTGACTGCCAAAAACAGTTCATTCGTTTTAAGGAAGTTCGTCTATAATGTTGTTTCTGTTAGCTGCTGTTAGCTGCTGTTGTTACTTTTTTTAATTTTTTATTTTATTTGTATGTGGTTAAGCTAAAATTACATGTTTAGTATAAACTAAGGAATACAAAAAAATTTTAACAATTTATTAAATAAAATTTGTTTAACTTTTTATTCGTATAGAACATTTAAATAAAGTTGAGAATACATGGTTGTGACTAAACAAAAATATGCACCAGAGTAAAAAATGCACCAGAGTTGCCACACAATTTTAAAACAACTGAATTTTAATTGCAACACCCAAAATATTCAGAAATCATATTTAAATATTATTGTAATAACTGAATGTGGACGCATCTAGTCCAACAAAAAACGCTTTTCAATTCGGCTGGCACTTTATTTCTCTGTGTGTAAAAAACTTGTTCCTTAAAGCTACTATAACTTTAGGAACTAGGGCGTAAAGATATGGTAAAAAAAATCCAAAATATTAAAAGTAAAAAAAGAGCTAATACACTTATTCTAATAAGATGTGACAACATTTTTTGTTATGAAATTTGTCACGTTTCTTTAATGTTGATTCAAGAATTTGATATGGATATCGATGAGAGGAAACGCTGTGCGATTCGAAAAACCTTCGCATTATGATAGGACTCTAATTATTTGGATGATGTATTTTGGCACCCAGATGAATCAACAAAATTGCAAGTCGAAAAAATAAGATCCACCCTAATGTATAGCCAAATGTGTTTCTAAAGAATACAAACACTTGTAAAATATTCAAAAATATTTCTAATGACACTGCAGTAAAGTTTTTATTTATCTTTAAACAAACAGTAGCAGCATTAATATTTTTAAGAGCTTGTTGCCTGGTTTCTGAATTTGAGTAAATGATTGTGAGTGAGTGACTCTGACTGCTGGAATGACTGGCTGGATGACTGACTGAAGTACTGGTTGGTTGGTTGGTTGGCTGTTTTATACGGCTGTTGGCTAAGAGTTTACAAAAGTATGGTGTAGTAAATTAAAAGCTGCTTACAATTGTTCAAAATAATCGTAATTTATAATTGAATAATTTATATCATTGTTATTAGAAGTTTTATCATTGTTGTTGACTGACTTATGGCAAACAAAAGACAAAACTTTCTTAACCTTCGCTATGTTGAATGTAAACTGAAACGTTTCTCTTTCCATATTGTTTTTGTAGATCCTGCAAACGCCAACTTTATTGATGTTATGGTTAAGATGGTGTTCTGGTTGCTATGCCATTAAAACATATTTTCAGCCATATTTCATTATTTAACATTTCAAAACTAACCAGCCAAAGTAAATTCATTACCATATTTCTTTAACATAACACAAGAGTCGTAAAACTTTAGTGTCGATTACAACTCGTACATTTCTTTACAACTCATTCATCAAATTCATCATTAGAATATTTTCGTACAAGTATAAAATGTATCTTCTCTAACTGAATAAGTCTGTTTAAAAAAAGTTTTTAACTCATTGTCGGCTCATTGTTGGTTATATCTTTTTTTTTTGTTGGTAATTTATTATTTCGTTAATACCTTGGTTAGGATATTTCTAACATTTACTTTTGTTTACCATAGCCACACTAACAAGGGAGGTATCCCGAACCGGACCCGCAGATCAAAATTAACTTTAGATTTACATTAGATACACATGTTTTTTTTAATGCTCAATCTCATGTTAAGGAGTAGGGTCAAAAAAGTCCCCATTCTTAGTTTTTTCAGATTTTTTCGTTATATATCAAGTGCCTATAAATTTGGTATTAAATTAAAGCATTTTCGAAGACACCCAGTCAGACACTGCCTGTGGTACAAACAATGAATCACGGGAATACCACTTGTTCAAGTAGGGTTGCCAGACGTACTGTTTTTCGCAGTACATGTACTATTTACTTTTTATAAAAAGTACTGTTTTATGCGTAGCACCTAAAACAGTACTCAAAAGTACTCTTTTTGTTGTTGTTGTTTTTTTTTAATTTTCTAAATGTATATTGAGGACAATTCATATTTTTAAAAAATTTAATTTTAGCACGATTTTTTAGGTAGAAAATTACATCTGAATTTTGGAGAACTGAATCTAGAAGTAAGAAGTAAAGAAAGACCTTTAAAAACATGATTCCATTTTTAAATCTGATTCGATTTTTAACGAATGGATCTGTAAAATTTTTTTTTTTATCGATTGCCTGAAACTGATATGAACGTTGCCTATTTTAGGCGATATGGGCCAAAGTAGGTTAAGAGAGAGAGAGATCTAAAAAAAAAACAATCCATTAAAATAAATAACTTTAGGCATACATTATTCCTTTTACCAAGATATAACTACAGTCTAAAAACTACCATTTTTGTGCTTTTAGTACAGAAGATATTCATTCATTTTCATTTTGAGCGAAAACGAAACTTAATTTCAATATACAGGGTGAATTAGTCACGACCCGCCGAATTTCACCAGCGAATTCCTTGGCTCATTTCATGAAAATATGTCCACTACGACCATCCCCGAAAATGCAAGTGTGCGAAATGGCAGCTGATTGGTGGTCGGAGGGTAAAATTGCTTGCTGAACCAGTGGTCGGATTTGTTGTTGGGCTTGTTGGAATGGTCTTTGGGATACCTTTCAGAATCAATAAATAAATTGAAAAAAGCGAAATCGCCGAGATACAGATACAAATTGTTTCCAGCAAGCATTATGCCAGTGCCGACATATTTGATCAGCCAACTGTATCCCAGCAGTTAAAGGCCCCGAAGGGACATTAAAAAATCCCGTCAATACAGATGCCAACTCGTGATAAGATACCCACATACCAAATTTCAAGTTATTCTCTTTAGTGGGTTGGCTAGGGCGCCAAAGTGGAGAATTTTTCACATTTTCCCTACAGGAATTTCTAAAAACCCGTCTACTCCTGATTATGAACTCACATACAATATCTTAAATTAAAAACTTCAGCGGTTTTTCCAGGCCGCCAAGTGGGAGGGTTTTCCCTACGTTAACATCCATTTTAACTACGTTTATGGTCTAAACTCCAAAAAGTACAAGGGGGAAACTTTTTTCTTTTTTTGCCCCTCCCCTTGAGAATATCCACAAATCCCGCCAACAGAAGTCTTCTGTACCCACTTACCGAATTTCAAGTGCCTCGCTGTAGTATAAATTTTAAATTTACCGATTAGAACTCACTTACCATATTTCAACTTCCTAGCTTTAGCAGTTTGGTCAGTTCACCAAGGGGAGACTTTTTCCTTCTTTTAGCCCATATTCTACCACTTTGCTGGGTAATATTCATAAAACTACCATATCAGATAGTTCATATCCGAAAGAACACATATTGAAAATTTCAGCTTTCTAGCTAAAGGAATTTCGATAGGCCGCCAAATAGGATATTTGTTCGCTTTTTGCCGCTCCCGTTTTAGCAATTGTCTGTAGTCTAGGCTGGGCGATGTTGAGTCAATAATCCCGTCAATACAGATGTCTAATCATGATTAGGTACTCACACAAAAAATCTAATGTTCATTACTTAAGATGTTTGTACAGGCCGTTAAAGGGAAAACTTTTACTCTTTTTGCACTTCCCCGTAAAAATTTACAAATACAGATGTCTACTATTGATTACGAACTCACATACCAAATTTCAAGTTTCTGGCTTCAGCGGTTTGGCCAGGCCACCAGTGGCAGATTTTCACGTTTTACCACTCCCTGTGGGAATTTCCAAAACTCCCGTCAATACAGATGTCTACTCAAATTCCTCGCTTTAGTGGTTTGGAAAGGACCCAAGGGGGATTCTTTCCCCTTCTTGTCCAAAATCCCACTGCGCATGCAAAATTTCAAGTTCCAAGCTAAAGCGGTATAGCCTGGGCTATGTTGAGTCAGTAACTCAGTCAGTGAGTAACGATATCCTGTTTAAACATGATGTCCAAAGACTTTTAAGTATTCTTTTTATTTATAACCAACATTATAACTGACGCTTTATTAGGGATTTTTAGTTGGATTAAGTTAAATAATGCATATTAATGTCTATTTAATTCAATCGGAAGGGTATCCGAACCTTTTCCGATATTCGTAGTCGTTCGGTTTTGATGCGACTTTTCCTAAATAGATTTTTCCGCTATGTTTTGAATAATTAAAAAATATGGCCACTCTGCGTCAACGCTATAGTTATAATATATTGATATAATTTTTATTGTTGTCTCCCTATGGGGAATGGGACCGGTTCTGCGTGTTCCACAGGATCGGTCCCTTCGTGCCCTACCATATGTAAATAACTGGCAACTTTAACATTGGCTTGTCATAGGAGGTGGTCATTTGTCCTGCTTGAAACCACATAGGGGCATGCCACAGGACTAACCAAAGATTGGCATACCACAAGACTGTCGCAAAAGCGCCATGTTGTATAAAATAAACGAAAACTAAACAGCTTCCAGTGGGTAAAATTCTGGCCAACTGGCTTTTTCTTGTTAATAAGCATTCTGGTTAAGTGGTATGTCCTCCCTTTGCCAGTCACAGGATTGGTAATTTTAGGACAATTGACACTGCTTAACCCACTTCTGTATTAAATTATACCGGCCCTGTGATAAGTCCTTCTTTAACCAGTCTCTTTTAGGTCAATTGACTCCTCATTCCCCATAGGGCTTGTTTTCCTGGATACTAATAAATTTAATTTTGTTAACTAAAACATATAATTTTTTACACTTGATTTTAGCCCTAAAACGTGACATTGGACAGCTAAAAAGAAAATACTTGTAACTTTAGATCTAACTCCTTTCAAACATATCCAAAGTTAATTAAAATCTGTGGGTACTGGTCGGGATACCTCCCTTGTAAGGTAAAACAAACGCGATGGCAGAAAATAAAATAAAATCCTTGCGTTTCGTTTGTTTAGGTTTAATTCTTAGTAAAGTTAAACAAATACAACTTTTCTTAAAATTTTTGATGAATTTGTATCTCTAGAGAAAAATAAAATACGCGGCTAATTTAATTAGTCTCTAGTGAGTTTTTTTATTTGGCTGCTGTGCAGGCATAATAGGATAATTTCATTACAAGAGTTAAGCTTAAATGGTAATTTTAAAATAATTGCCAACACTTTGTTGTTTTTATAAAGAAAAAGAAAATACTTTTGTTTTTTTTTTTTGGCGATATTGAAACTATTTAGGCTGGAAATTAAAACTTGCAGTTGCAGTTGTAAACAGACTGAGAATGTTTTGAGAATTTTTATATTTCAGTTTTCCCCAAAATGTTTTCTAATTATTTATTAAACTACTGAACCGATCGCTTAAGTGTTTTCGGAAGATTTACTCACCTGTGTTTTATTTTTTGATTACCACAACACAAAAGTTGTTTTTGTTATAAGTCGCGGAATATATGAAATTATGTAGTTGTGTTTCATAACACAGTGCTACAAAAAACAAATAAAATACCATAACTTTGACAATTTTCAAGCGATTTTGATAAATGAAGGCTCATTTTACTCAGGAAAACATTCGCTTTAAGAATATTGCTGCTTTAAAAGAAGATGCGAAAAAACCCCCGAAGAATTTGAAAAAGTTAAAAAAAAAACTGAAAATTTTAATTATTATATATTTATTTATATGGAAAAAGTACTATAACTTTGTCAAGTTTCAGTTGATTTTATCAAATGAAGGCTCAATTTACTCATGAAAATACGAACTTAAAGAATATTGTTGCTTTACTAGAAGATTAAAAAAAACTCTACCGGTTTATATTAATAATATTAAGAAAATATATATTTTTAGAAAGTCCAGGGGTCAAATTACGGCATTCGTAATCGTAATTTTTCGAGCGAAATTAATTTTATATTTCCGAAAATAAAACATCACGAATGCCGTAATTCAGCCCAGATCAATTTCTTTTAACCGTTTAAAAATATTAAATCGGATAAAAAATTACTGATTAATAAATGTTTAAATGCGCCAGTCGCAAAAAAGACTTTTACCGTCATCTCGAAAATGTAAGGGTTATTGCAACTTCTCTTTTGACGAGTGATTCTACTGTGTAGTACAGTGTAATTATATAGTAATTTTGAGAAAATTTTAAAATTAAGCGTTAAATGATTAAAACTTTGGGTAAAAATTAATCTGCAGTAAAGAACATTTTTGTTTATTTGATTTCATTGTAGATTTCGTTCAGTTTATTTCAAACAAATATGGATTTTTAGCGATTTTATTCCAAAATATGTATATCTAGAAAAACTTTCATAAATTCAACCAAATTAGTCGAGACCTGATTTTTTCTCAATGATCCTCATTGCTAGTTGACAGACAAACAATTTTGATAGAAAAAAACTAATTCGCATGACATGAATGCTTTCAAATTTTACGAGGGTTTTTCGACTCTTCTTTTAAAGCAACAATATTATAGTATTGTTTCGAGTAAATCGAACCTTCATTTGTTAAAATCGGTTGAAAATTGACAACGTTATGGTACTTTAATGTTAATTAAAACTTTACTTTTTTTTTTTTAAACTTTTCCAACTTTTACTACTGTTTTTTTGAATCTTCCTATAAAACAACAATATTCTTAAAGGAACTGTTTTAATTAGTAAGTTGAGTGTTTTTTTAAATTAATTTTCATCGGGATAAACATTAATTGCATTTATAGTAATTAAATGTGCTAAAGTCCCAAAACTTATTTAGCAAATTGTGAAAACAATCTGCTGTAGGCTTGTCCCTATCCGGATTTCATTCCTGCCCAAGGAAATCTTCAGGGGACTTTGTTATTAGAATTTCTAGAGATATTTGTTATGTTAAATCACAAACTCAATGAGAATTTCTTGTCCTCGTCTAGGAGCGTGATTCAAAATTTTTAAAATATCAAAGAAAAAACAAAAACAACAACAAAATATTATCATTTAAATTATTTGTTAAATTCGGTTGAAATTTTACGAAGTTAATTATGGTATTTTTTCTAAATATATCATAATTAAAATGTTCAGTTTTTTTTACAACTTTTTCAACTTCTACGAGGGTTTTTTCGAATCTGCTTTTAAAAGAACAATGCTTTAATTATTTTTCATTTTAGAGATCATAATTAAAATGTTACTATTAGCTAGGTCATCTGCAGCCTCATTTTAATCCACCACCCACAAGAAACTCAAGGCTTCATCAGGTATATACATATATATCAACCAACCAAAGATAATCGATGGTCGGTTGTACATTTACTAGTCTATTTTTTTTTGGTAATTTTTGCATAAATTTTGAAAATAACGCTTTATAATCAAGCGTTATTTTCATTATTTAAAAAACGAATGATGCAGTTTAAAAGAATGATAAATTTGAATTAATTTTTGCAAAAAACATTTAAATTATCTCTTACAGATTTAAAGTTATAGCTTTTTTGCTTAATACTTTGAATTTATGATTTTTTGTCTTTCGCGGACTAATAATTTTTGATATTTGTTACCTGGAGTGAAAAAATAAAAACTAAACACAAAAAATCTTATAATAATGAGATTTTTCGAGTTTCGCGGACTCAATATTTTTAATATTTAATATCTTGAGCGATAAAATAAGTAGCAAACTGGATATCACTAATTTTTAAAGTGAAATTGGTACGTGAGTGAATTGCGACTCACACACTGATAGAATTTTCCTTCATAGTATTAATGAACCGATTTCATTAAAAAGGATTCATCGATTATATAAGAATATTTTCATTAACTGTATGACAATTAATTAATATTTTTAATTTTTTACTTTTTCATAAAATTTTTTTTACAATTTTTTCATAAACAAATTCATTAAATCAATGACATTTTGTTGAATTTTTTTCAATAGAAATGTTCACTTGTAATATGCAAAATAAACTTTGTTCAGTGTAATTTTGTGATTTTTTCCTAAAGTACAGTATATTTTTGATTAAAAAAAATCGTTGAAGTTGAAATTACAAATTACAAATTACAAGACGGAAATTATTTAGTGTAAAAGCGTTGATGTGAAAAGACTACAAAATTCTTAAAAAAAATTTCGTAAAAAGTGTATTATAAAGAACTTAATATTTGTTTTGTAATAACAAGTAATGAAAATATGAAAATGAAAATTATTCAAGTTCGAGGCCATACTCTATATTTCTATATTAGGATATTGTTCTTACAAATAATCTATAGAGTTTTTGTTTTCAAAGAGGTCAAATAATAAATTTGAAAACAACAACAAAAACTCTATAGATTATTTGTAAGGGCAAATAATTGAATAATTTCCATTTTCACTGCAAACACAAAGTCCATATTTTTAAAGGTTCATACTATTTATGAAATTTACTTACTATTTATGAAGTATTCCTAGTTTCCCTAGATTTTATGAAAGTATTATTGCAATTTATGCAAGTTTTCTTAAATATTAAGATTTTGTACAATATCAAATTTTTTAAGTACTTTTTCATAAATATTAATATATTACATATATTTTAAGAACTTTGTCATAATTTATGAGACACAAACTTTCCCAAAATTGTTTATGAACTGTTCATAAATGTTATGAAAAAGTTCATAAATTAGTACATTGGTAAATTTTTTCATAAAATAAAGGTAGAAAAAACATAATTTTTATTTAAAAAAAAAAAATTATATCAAACTAGTAAAGAAAATATTTCATACAAAATTTGAATTTTATTTATTAAACACATGAAACTTTCATAACTTTTTTGCTAGAATTAATGAAAAAAAATTTCATACAATTTAGGAAATTTTCATTGTGTTAATGAAACCATTCATTGCAATTCATTAAATGAAACATGTCTCATTGATTCAATGAAACATTTCTTTGGGGACTTTTTAATGAAAAAATTCATTGTATTAATGAAAAAAATCATTAATACTACTCACAAATTTCTATCAGTGCACTTACTCACGTTTACGAGAGAAAAATTCCACTCACGCACAATCACTTACGCGTACAACTCACGCGTGATACGCTCATACTGACGCGTGATTCACGTGAATCACGCAAAATGCTGCTTAAATTCAAAGTTTAAATCAAATCCAAAACTAGCAAACATCTTATAATACTTTTTTTTATACAATCGGTAGAAAGATCTTAGTGGGTATAACTCTCTAACAGTAAACGCAAACTAAAATATTTTTTTAACAAAATTATTTAGAATTTTTCCATGTTTTAATCTGCATCATTAGTTTTTTTTAATTTTAGTAGAAATTTACAAGATTTATTCAAAATTTACGAAAAAGAAATATATACTACGCACAGAGAAAAACTTTGCTATTTGCCAACTGAAATTCGGTTATTATGGCCTGGGTTCTATATTCCACTACGAAGTGAAAGTGGAATCGATTTTAATTCCACATTTTCAATTCCGCTGTGTTCTGAAAAACGAGTGAATAGTTTTTTTCACGACGATTTCATTTTCATTTTGTGCTTAGCAACAACATAAAAAAAATGCGGGAAAAACCCAAATTATCACTTAAAGTGAATGAAATTGCAATAAAGAAGAGTGCATTTCTTAACAAAAATAAAAATTAACAAAAAAATACTTATTTTTAGTATAATATAAAATGAGTTTCGTAAGACAATCGTAAGACAATAATTAAAACTGAGTCGCAAGTGTTTAAAATTAAAAAAAAAAAATAGTTTTATTGCGTATTTTAGATTAAATAAGTATGCATTTATGATGGTTTTAGAAGAATTATCACCAATGGCTAAAAAGACAAGCATTCCAATTATTTTTCAATTGGACACATCACTACGCTATTTCGGACAAGGAATTTACCAACAAATGATCGCAAAAGACTTCAATTTAGCTGTGGAAAGAAGTACAGCGTCAAAAATTTTAACAAATATGTGTAATGTTTTGAAAACTGTCATATGCCCAAAATGGATTAGATTTGAAAGAAGTCGAGAAGAAATTGAGAAATCAAAAAGGGAAATCATCGGTTGCGGTTCCTCATTTTCTATATTTTCAGTACCTTCGTCATTTTTATTTAATTTGTGTAAAATCACGTATACTACATTGTCGGAACTGGTGCCATCTAAGTTTGACAATTCAGTAATGAATTTGTGGTTGTTTACCGTTTGCTAGTCGTCCTAAATGATTTAGCAGCTGGAACACCTTCGACTGCTGTATAAAGGCCAGAAAGTTTGGCAACTGAATCTTCTTTGGATGATATGTGTTGGATATTATTGGGTCCTCCACCTGTTGCCGTTACCTCTGCTCTATTTTCGGCCAATTTTTTACGAATGGTAGCCTTCCAATCAGCCCAAGCCTTTTTCCAACCAGTTGCATCGTCTTTCCTAAGCTGTTTAATATCTTGCTAAGTCCTTCCACAACTGGTCTTCAACTGTTTTGTCGCCCCTCTAAAAACCTTTGGCCAAACCAGATTTTTTTTTTAAATGAATGTTAAAAATGGGGCCTCTTGTTCCGGATTCATGTGTTTTCCTGTAAAAATACAACACTTTTTCAGTTAAATAAACGTATATTAACAACATATCACATTTACTTACATTGTTTGATTTTTTTTTTACGTTTCATATTCAAAATAATTTTATTTTCTAAAAAGTTTGGTTTTTCACTCAGTTAACTAATACCGTTTTACAATTCCTTTTTTTTGTAGTGAAATTGTTTTATAGAACACATCAAATCACTTTAATTCCACTAGAAACGAAATGAAAATAAAATTTTTCTTTTCAAATCACTTATGTGGAATTGAGAACACAAATTGAGCGGAAGTTTCACTTTCACTTCATTTTCGGAATGTAGAACCCATTCGTATATCTCAAATTCGGTTATCACGAATCTCAGTCGGTTGGCACAACTTAACGTTATTTTTACAACAAAGTTATGTTAATTCCACTGAATTTTAGTCGCAACACCCAATATATTCAGAAATCTAATGTACATAAATATCATTCTACTAACTGAATTTAGAAGTTGTTACATTAAAATACACATTTTGATTCGGTTGGCACTTAATTTCTCTGTGTGTACGCAAATAAAAAAAATATTTTAAAAAAATTCAAAAATATATGATGCCTGAAACCGTGATCGAACTTGAAACCTTCTGACTACAAACCTTTCTAAAGAAAGCATCATCGTTTTGATAAAATAAATACCCTGCCAGTGCATAGACTTTTGAACAGTTGGCAGTTTCTGACTGGATAACACTGGGAATACCCTTTATGCATTTCTTTTTATAGTTCTTTAGTTGCTTTTTATAGACCACCGAATTTATTGTAAAACAAATACTGAGAAAACCTTTTAGGGATTTTTAAAATCTGAATTAAATTCTGGCGGAATTCAGTTCAACTTGAACGAATTCCATAGAAGCTCTGCAATAAATATAGAATTTTATTCATATAAATATGCTTTTAATTTATTTATAATGTAGAACGTCTTTTCATTTATTTTGAAAACTTAAAATAATATTAAAGAAGTTTTTTCCTACTGAGTCATTCTCTATGAAAACACCGAAAAAAATGAAAAATTGTTGCTGGACCATTTTGGATTTTGTTAAAATTTTGTGGAAATGTTCCTAAGGGTTCCAAGAACCAAAATCCAAGAGGATTTAATTTTTGCACACGGCACTACCGGTTCACGCAAAATAAAAAAACTAAAAAGACTTGTTTTTGTGCGTAGTGGTTTGAGCTATTAAATTTTTCTGCTAGAGATATCTATATGGTAAATGCATAGTTTTAAAGCTGAAGGATTATAGTTTCTATCAAAAATATAAAATTTGACTTAATTCATACACCCGAAAAATAACGTGGTATTGAAAATAAGCATATTTCATTGGTTTTTTGTGTTTTTCAATGAACTCCAGTGTCGGCGCTAATGAATATAAAAGCATAATAATTCTCAGATACAAATTAGACATGTCGGAGAAAAATACAAAATTAAAATTGGCTCAATCTGGCAACTCGTTATGAAAAAATCGTTACATGAAATTTGGAAATTTTGAAAATTTGCATATTTCAGGCTACAATTTGGTCATGTTTGTTAGCAGATACAAACTTGAAAATTACAGAGTATTTACTCCCTACTTTTAATTTTATAACACTTTAAGACCCGTTTAGTTATTTTCACTCCTCTCGGATTTACAGGGTTTTAAAGAAAAGCCTTTTTGATTTTTTGTATGTATTTTTGTACTTCCCTCAATTGTTATATATAGAGAAATTAAAAAAAAAACAAGTATTATTATGAGGTAACAAAGAATAATTATGGACTAAAAATGTATTTAATAAATTCAGTAGATTTTTGATGTTAAAAAATTTTACAGTGGTGGCGAAAAATAGGCAAATGGTATATTTTTATCATTTAAAGTAGAAAAGTTATAGTTTAAATGTGGGTAATTAAGAATCGTGGAATAAGTTTTATATTATTTTTATAAAGTGTTTGTTCTTATAATATTCGAAGTTTCAAAGTTATCAGAAGCTGAAAACTTTCGTACTTTTATCTGACTGTGAGAAATCGGAGAGAAACTGTGGTAGTTTCTTGTATTTTTAATTGTGCAAACATCAATAAATCTTTTTGACAAAAAGTTTTCGATAGCATCAACATCAGGAATGGATACAAAACAAAAAAATATACCAGGAATTTGGGTAGAACAAAAATCAAACATTGCTGTAGGTGTTAGGATATGATGATCCGCAGTTCGCTGTAGACTTGCTTTCCTTACAGTCTGCTTAATTGTACCTCCTGCTCCGTCACAAGGACTTTTGCCATGAGAAGTGGCAAAAAAGTGCCACTTAGGTTCTAAGAAGAAATAGTCTTTGTGATGACAAATGTTGATAAAAATTTTTTAATTATTGTAAAATTTTTGTAAAATTTTTGTAAACATAAAAAATCTACTGAATTTATTAAATAAATTTTTTAGTCCATAATTATTCTTTGTTTCTTCATAATACTACTTGTTTTTATTTTAATTTCTCTGTATATAACAATTGAGGGAAGTACAAAAATACATACAAAAAATCAAAAAGGCTTTTCTTTAAAACCCTGTAAATCCGAGAGGAGTGAAAATAACTAAACGGGTCTTAAAGTCTTATAAAGTTAAAAGTAGGGAGTAAATACTCTGTAATTTTTAAGTTTGTATCTGCTAACAAACATGACCAAATTGTAGCCTGAAATATGCAAATTTTCAAAGTTTCCAAATTTCAAGTAACGATTTTTTCATAACGAGTTGCCAGATTGAGCCAATTTTAATTTTGTATTTTTCTCAGACATGTCTAATTTGTATCTGAGAATTATTATGCTTTTATATTCATTAGCGCCGACACTGGAGTCCATTGAAAAACACAAAAAACCAATGAAATATGCTTATTTTCAATACCGCGTTATTTTTCGGGTGTATGAATTAAGTCAAATTTTATATTTTTGATAGAAACTATAATCCTTCAGCTTTAAAACAATGTGTTCATCATGTAGATATCTCTAGCAGAAAAATTTTAACACCTCAAACCACTACGCACAAAAACAAGTCTTTTTAGTTTTTTTATTTTGCGTGAACCGGTAGTGCCGTGTGCAAAAATTAAATCCTCTTGGATTTTGGGTTTTCAGACCCTAAATATCATTTCCAGTTAGTTTGAGTAAAATCTAAGATATGCCAGCTTTGCCGATTTGGTGATTTCATACAGAATAACTCTACTGCGATTTATTCCTTTTTTTTTGCACAACTCTTTACGCACCTTACACACAAGAGTTAGACCGATGTGCTTGTTAAAGGGTTTGTAACTATAGAATCTGAAATTTATAAAAACTTTTCTTCACAAATTGATAACATTTTTTTTTTTTAAATTTATGAAAAGATACATACTTTTCATGAAACTAGTATTTGGATGACACATCTTCATGGAAACGATATTTTTGATTACATTTTATGAAAACTTGCTTTAGTTTAATGAAAAGTTTCGATGGACGAGTTTCAGTGGAACTTCATTGTTTCCATGCAAAATTTCATTAATATTACGAAGAGAATTCCCTCAGTGAAACAAAACCAAAGAATATATTTAGTATGTGTGACATTTTTAATAGGTTTCAAGTAAAACTGAAAATAATTTCAATTCCAATTCCTTAAGAGACATTATGGAAATGATATTTAACAAACAAATTTATCTAAAGCTGTATTTACATTTTCCATCGAAATGCAGTTTAAACTGATCGAAATTTGTGCGTAGTTTTAATGAATTCCTTCATCAATAAAATGCATTTTTTCATATAAAAAAGTCCCCAAAGAAATGATTTATTGAATCAATGAAACATGCTTCATTAAATCAATTTTAGTGAATGGTTTCATTGACCCAATGAAAATTTCACAGAGCACATGAAATATCTTCATTAATTAATATGCGTTTTGAAAGTTACATTTGTTTAGTGAATAAATTCATAATTTAAATGAAATACTTTTATTACAAAACAAAAATTAATTTCTTTATAATCAGAGACTATTAAAGTTATAAATTTAATTTTTAAAAAAGACGATTTATTTTTGTTTAAAAAAAAAAACACGAAGCAATAAATTTTATTTTTGATTTTTTATAATTACTCGTACTGTTAAAAATATTAGTTACTTTGATATTTTTTTAAATTCATGTGTGAAAAATCAACTTGTTAATGCTTTAAAATTGTAAATTAATGGCGATATTCCTTACTAATCGCCAGTGCTAACATTTCATTCATTAATAAAGGATTTCAAACGTATTATTTATAGGGGGTTTATAGAGGCATAGAAATTTTTTAAAGAAGCATAGAACTTTGAAATGGAATAAAGCAAAGATGAATTTTTTAAATTGACATGAAATTTACTTTATTCGAAAGATAGTCTCTGGCATTGTAAATATGACATCTGACATATGACCGATACGGCTGGCTCGGACGTAGTCTAATCTGGAGGTCCAATTTTCGATGACTTTTTCCAACATTTGTGGCCGTACGTATTGTTCAGGTTAGTTTGGTTTGAAATGCCAAACCAAACTAAACATAAATCACTTGACAGCTGACAAAATGTCTGCCAGTTAAAAAAGTGTTGCCAACTTATAATTCTATACCTGTATAAAAACACCCTTTACTATATATTTAGGAAAAAATTTATTTTTTGCATATTACAAGTTAAAATTTTTATTGAAAAAAATTATAAAAAATTTTCATTGATTTAATGAATTTTTTTTATGAAATTATGAAAAATCATAAAAAAATTTAATGAAAAAACTAACAATATTAACGAATTTTCATTCAGTTAATGAAATTATTCATTAAATTAATGAAATCGATTCATTAATACTATGAAGGAAAATTCTATCAGTGTAGATTTCGATCATATGGTAGTGTACGCGAACTAGCTTTCAAAATCTAGTTTAAACTGGACTTCCAGGTAATGTAATTACAGCTTAACTTATTTAGTGTTAAGTACTTTTTAGTCGTTTTAAACCGATTACTACAGTTTATTTTTTAGCACATTTTTTATTTCACATTATTTAAAACTTAAAACAGCTACACTGATAGAATTTTCCTTCATAATATTAATGAATGTCTTTAATTAAGTTGGATTCATTGATTGAATAATTTTATTTTCATTAAATTAATAAAGAAATAATAATTTTTTCCATTATAATTCATTTAATGAAAATATTTCATTAACTCAATGAAACTTTCATTGGTTACTTTTTAATTGAAAAATTCATTGTATTTATAATGGATTACATTAATACAATGCACAAAATTCTATCAGTGTACCAAAGTGAGTAGAGGAGAAGCTACTCGTATTTCATTGAGATTTAGCACGCATCTACTTCTTTTTTGGTTTTACACAAAATAAAATTTATGAAATTCAAAATTTAAAGACCACATGTTGAGTTGTATTCTTCGAATAAAACATACAAAAATAAACTTTTTTTTTTTTTTTTTTAAATTTTAAGACTGCTTGTGGCGCTTTAAAATTACTTTATTAAATTCTTTTTTCTTTTCCCAAAACTAAAAAAGAGTTTGATAAGAGATTCAAATGCTTTTTAAATATTATTAAATTTGAATTTTAAAATAAATAAATTTATTCGTTTTTATTGGATTTGTTACTTATTTTATGAACTAAAACTTGCAGATGAATGCAATGAAGTGCAAGTAACGAACTACTTTTCAAATTTAATAGAGATTTTTTTTGCACAAATTATTCAAGTGCAATTATTTTATAGCATTAACGATATAAAGACCGCATCAGTGTCTGTCTGTCTGTCTGTCTATCTGTCTGTCTGTTTTTTTTAACTACGTCTGTCTGTGTTGTCTCAAGTTAACATTATTTATAATCGTCGTATGTTTTGTCATTGTATCAACATTTTTTTTCTCTTCTTTTTGAAGTCTAAGAATGGCTTGAGAATGTTAAAAGAAACCACACACCACCATGAACTTCAAATGCAGATAAACTTAGTCCTCATTAAACGCTGTTTTTTAATAAATGATAAGGTTTGTGAATGAGTTAGTAGTGAAAAAATTTCAATAACTTACACTACACTAAACCATATAAAAAATTGTTTCAATAAAAATGCTCAGATGTATTTGTATATAGAGCAATTCCATACGAAAACGATCAAAATTGGCAAATTTTTGGACGACCCCTCTCCGATTTTAAAATAAATAGTCTCAATCGATTGCCCAGCAAAAAATAATGTACCTACATATTTTATTTTTTTTTAAATTAAAGCCTGATTCAATACCTTTCCAACGAGCTATCACTCGTTGCGATCGCTTTAGTAGTTTTTTTTAAAACAACTTTCAATTAGGTCCCTTATGAAGAATTCTTCAATTTTGTCACATGTCATATGGAATTGCTCTATAGTGACAACTTTCAATGAGTGACAACTTTCAATGAGGTCCCTTATGAAGAATTCTTCAATTTTGTCACATGTCATATGCAATTGCTCTATAGTGACAACTTTCAATGAGTGACAACTTTCAATGAGGTCCCTTATGAAGAATTCTTCAATTTTGTCACATGTCATATGGAATTGCTCTATATGTGACAAAATTGAAGAATTCTTCATAAGGGACCTCATTGAAAGTTGTTTAAAAAACTACTAAAGCGATCGCAACGAGTGATAGCTCGTTGGAAAGGTATTGAATCAGGCTTTGATTGAAAAATAAAATTTTCCTAATTTTTCTCAGACAACTTTCAATGAGGTCCCTTATGAAGAATTCTTCAATTTTGTCACATGACAGTGGTGCACACCACCACTAAACCAGTCACTATAAAAAAAAAGAATATGTAGGTACATTATTTTTTGCTGGGCAATCGATTGAGACTATTTATTTTAAAATCGGAGAGGGGTCGTCCAAAAGGTGATCGCTTTCATATGGAATTGCTCTATAATGATATTAGCCGTAATGTGCGTTGATACAAAGTCATATATGACTTAATTATATTATATATGACCATGTTAAACATATTTTCTAAGTTAATTTATACATTATAAAGTATAGCTGGAGATAAAAAAAAACTTCAAAGTTCGTTTATATAAAATTCAGTATAGCCCCATGTTAAAGGAAAAAATTCTAAGTTCATATATATATATAAAGGGTGTTTTTTTTTGAACTTGAGGCCATTTTGTAAGCTGTCAAGTGATTTATGTTTAGTTTAGGTTGACATTTCGACATAAATAGACTGACGCCTGAACAACGCTTCCAAATTGTGCAAATTTTGTTTGAAAATAATGGTTCTGTTCTAAATACGTATCGCGCACTACGTCCATTTTATAAGAGAATTTTATTTAGCGATGAAGCTCATTTTTGGTCAACTGGATCCGTCAATAAACAAAACTGCCATATTTGAAGTGATGATAATCCTCAAGTGTATGTTGAGTTGAGACACCGTTACATCCAGAAAAACTGACTGTTTGGTGTGGGCTGGCGGAATCATTGGTCCGTACTTCTTTAAAATCTATGCTGGTCAGAACGTTACTGACTTTTTCGTCCATCAATTGAACAACCATGATGTTCAGGCGCTGTGGTTTCAACAATACGGCGCAACATGTCACACAGCTCGTGCCATAATTGATTTATTGAAGGAAACATTTGGTAACCGCATAGTTCCACGTTTCAGATCCGTGAATTGGCCTCCAAGATCATGTGAATTAACGACGGTGGACTATTTTCTGTGGGGAAATGTGAAGTCGCTACACTACGCCGATAAGCCCAAAACTATTGACCACTTGGAGGACAACATTCGCCGCGTTATTTCCAATATACAGTCACATTTGGGGAAAAGTAATCGAAAATTTGACCTCCAAATTAGACTACGACCGAGCCAGAAGTCATGTTTCAATTATAATTATTATCTTTCGAATAAAGTAAATTTCATGTCAATTTAAAAAATTCATCTTTGTTTTATTCCCTTTCAAAGTTCTATACCTCTATAAAAAACACCCTATATATAATTAAGAATAGCCCCATGTAGAAAAAAATTCTTATTATTTTTATATATATAATTCAGTATCGAAATGGTTTAATCATAGATAACTATAAAAAGGATATATAATGGAAATTGATGATCAATGTAATTGGTTTAAAATCATTATTCCAATTTAATTTTTTTGTGTCCTTGTGGTAATGTGGTTTCTAGGTGACATAACCTAAATGTTTCTTACACAAAAAATTATATCTGGACATGAAGTTTCAAGAGTGGAACTGTTTGTCAAAGTTTGTATAATAATTTGGAACTTAGATTTCGCCGGCATAATTTTAGTAATTTTAGTTTAGCACTATTTTCGAATATCTTTACCGAATTTGGTTAGTTTTGGCTACAAATATTATGTATAAACAGACTGGGTACTTCGAAGTATCCACAAAAATCTGAATATTACACACAGAGAAAACTTTAGCTATTTGCCAACTGAAATTCGGTTACTACGATTCAAATGCGGTTATTACGAATTTCAGTAATTTAGTACAATTGAACATCAGTTTTCACAACAAATTTGGGTAAGTTCAACTGCATTTTAGTTGCAACACCCAAAATATTCAGAAATCTAAAGTAAATATCGTTGTACTAACTGAAGTTATAGGTTGTTACCAATTTAATACACTTTTCATTTCGGTTGTCACTGTATTTCTCTGTGTGTACCAAAATAAATCACAGAAAGCAATAAAATAAAACAAAATAATTATATATTTTTTTTTTTTTTAATTATGGGCCTATGAGTGTTAATGGTAAATATTTAGTGGGAGTGTGGTGAGGGCGTGGTTCGACTGTTTTTTTTTTTGCTTAATATTAAAAACAAAGCTCTGCCAATACTTTCCAAATTTATGACAAACAAATGGATTTGCGGCCGGCCACAGTGCAATGTAACTGTTTCATAAAAATATTATTAAGCTGACGCGTTTCGGACTTCCACCGGGATCTGGATATGGATTTTCGTTCAATGAAACTGTATCATAAATATGATGAAAATCTTTTCCCTGAGTGTAAATCTTTAGTTAAGGATGCCATATTAATTTTGTAAGATGGAGCCCAGAAGTAATTGTGTTATTGGAAATTTGTATTTGAGTATAGTTAAAGGGATAGGTGTACTTTCAAGTTTTATATTTATTATCCATATTGTGAATAGCATTCAGCGTAGTTAATTCATAATACACATCTTTCAACTGTCCTATGTTCTATTAATAATGATTATCATAATCATAATAACTACTACGACTAACTGGGAGTAGTATTCTTTGTAAATATCTTATAAACTTACGCTTGTTAATTTTTCAATGAGTAGAGAGCAGACTAATAATAATCATAATATTTGAAATAACTATGATGATTTTACTTAAGATTAGGGAGGATCTGTTGAAAGTTTTGTTAGAATTTAGACAGTGGTCCTATACAATATTTACGCATATATACAATATTAGATTCACGCCTTTCACTACGATGCATTTTCTGCCAAAGTAATTTTGGGGTTTTCACTATTTTCGTGATTTCTGACTGAGTACGAGTTATGTCAACAAAATTGGATTCACCAGTGGGTTATATCACAAAATTTTTGGAAATAATTCGGCCATTTCTTACTTAGTGCTCCGATTACACTGAAATTTGGAACATGCTTAATATTGAGCTTAAGTTTTGGTTCTGAACCTTCCTATAGTCGAGACTAGATTAGATTATATGGCACTATGCACCGCGACCAACTTAGGTCTTTTGTGCTGTCTAAAGTTACCCTAAAGATTCAAGCTACCTATAAAGCCAATAATCCTATTAGGCAAAATCTTCATAATGTCCGAAGGGGAGACAAAGCGATTGCCAAGAAACTTGGCACGCCTTTCACATAGCCTCGGACATTCGCAAAGAACATGCTCTGATGTCTCAGCTACCAGTTCGCAAAACCTACACTCATCCGTGTCTGAAAGACCCCTTTTGAGCAGGTGGTATCTGAGATTGCAGTGTCCAGTCAGGTAAGACACCAGGGTTCTCAAGTCACCCCTCCCGAGGGACAAGAGTCTCCTCGATCCTGCACTGGAAAAAGAAATCAATCTCTTAGCCTGTCGTTGGCCAAGAGAGTTTTCCCAATAGAGAGAGAATTCTGACTCCCTCCACGACCCGAGCTTCTCCCTAACATACCCCAAAGGTATACCACAGAATGGTTCAGGGCCAATAAAGGGCCCTGAAAGGGCCAATAAAGGCCCTTTAGTCGAGACTAAATGCTATCATTATCAACACTGGGCCAGAAACTATAAATTAACATGGATGATCCAAATAAGAAAAGATTTGGCGCAAATCATCTTTATTTCTATAGCTTTGCATTGGGCCTTATAGCAGCTCATAAACTAAGTTGTTTTTTTCCATAAAAGAGTAGACTTCAAACTTATGCATTGGGATAAGTTTGAAGTCACAGGCGACCATAAAACGACTCGGCACCCCAAAAAATAGAAATTTAAAATAGCGATATTTCGAAAAGCTAGGATTCCACTAAAAGAGGTTTTGGAAACTATATGACCACTGGTGAAAAAATCGCAAAAATTAAATTTTTTAATTTCTACTTCAAAAAATATTAGTTATTGAGTGGAACAAGATATTGCATTATTTTTTTTTATTTAATCAGGAATTTATTTAGTTAAGTAACCAATATTTAAGGATATTTGGAAGGTTCAAAATTAAAACTTAAGCTCGATATTACGTCTATTTTGCCTGTCATTCCGCATTATTTTCAAACATTTCAATAAATCAATAAGTCCGTGACTTTTCGAACTTCCCTCGTTGTTATATGAAATGCAACACTGCTCCCATCAAGTACCTCCTGTCAATAGACTACTGTCAATTTTGAGCAAGTTGCGTCATTTACTTTGCTGTTTAAAACATACAACCTCGTGAATTTTTTTAAAAATTGGAAAAAATGAATTTCGAGTGCTCATTAAACCTTATTTTTTGCGAAAAAAAACCGTCAATCAAACCAAGGAAAAGCTTGATAAATACTATGGGGACACTGCGCCATCGATTACAACAGTAAGAAAGTGGTTTACTGACTTTCGTTGTGGTCGCACAAGTACAAATGACGCTGAACATTCTGGACGGCCAAATGAGGGGAATACACCCGAAAATGTCGAAAAAATCCACGATATGGTGTTGGCCGATCGAAGAGTAAAAGTGCGTGAGATTGTTGATGCCATAGGCATTTCATATGACAGTGTGGTTTCGATTTGAAATGATCACATGGGTTTAAGAAAGCTGTCTGCAAGATGGGTGCGGCACCCAATCTCTCAATTGACCATAAACGTAATCATGGCCAATAAGGTGATGGCAACAGTTTTTTTGGGATGTACGCGGGATAATCCACATCGATTACCTTCAAAATGAAAAAACAACAAATGGCGGTAATATAATGCCAACTTATTGTACCGATTTAACGAGGATTTAAAAAAAACGACCCCATATGGCCAAGAAATGCCTATTTTATGGACCTCGAAAAATCCTATTTTTTGGAAGGGATACAAAAATTGGAGAAACGTTGGACTAAGTGTATTGAGCTAAAAGGAGATTATGTTGAAAAAATATTTTTTTTTTGCAAAAAAAAACTGTGTTTCATTCAAAAAGTCACGGACTTTGAGATCATAACAATTTGTGAACTGTAACTAAATATTGGTTATTCTACAAAAAATTATCTCTTAAGACCCCACATTTATCTTTTTGAAAATTGTAATTTTTACTCCTTAAGGAAAACTCCTACACTAATAATAATCCATGCGTAAAATTACAATTTTTTGTAAAATAAACGAAAATTTGTACATTTTTCAAAATTTTTTGTAGTTTTCATAATAACTTCGTATTTTTATGCATGGATTAGTATGAGTGTAGCGGGTAAGTAAGACCAAATTGTGATTAACCACCCAAAGCATTTATATTGCCCCAACCATTCTCTACTAAACACATTTGGTTATATCTGCTAGAATGTATTAACAAAAGATGTGTCGATTTTCATTCATTAAACTCCCACCAGATTTATCCCAAATGGTTCTGAATTGAGAAAATTCGATTTTTATTTTTGAAAACGTTAACCCGTACCGAATATCGTCCGGAAATAAATAGTTTTTGAGAAAAGTGTATTTTTTTTTTAATTTCCCAAAAATTGCTCTATCCTTACGTGTATCGCCACTTCTGAGGAGACTAAAATAAATTATAAAGCGAAAACGATAAAAAATAAATTGCGAGTTTAGAAAAAAATTTAATTTCTTAAACTGTTTTAAATAAGTTATACAATATTGAATACGCTGTTTTCGTTTTCACAATAAAAAATAAGTCTTATACACACAGGGAAAATATTAGTTGGAATTCATTTAGTACCATTAAAAATCTTTCATTTTGATTTTAATTCGATAACTCGTACTTTCTATATATAATTTCAACGAATTAACCATCATTTTTATAAAACGACAGCGATTGTAACAAAAAAATAGTGCACATGCCTAAAATAATTGTTATCCATACTTTATTTAAAAAATAAATGCTTTCTTATTTATTCGTAATGGTCACAGCTGTTATAAAAATACATTTTTATCACTTGAACATATTTTTTAGTTATACGTATAAAAATATTGTCTTCAGAATTGGCTTTAATTTTAAAAAATAAAATAACCAATTATTAAGTAATTTTTACCATTAGGTGGTCATTAATATTATAAATTTGGTTACAAACACAAAAACAGATAGTACCGAAACTTAAAAAAACAATTCTTGCCACCAAAGAATTAGCTTTTTTTTAAATGTCATAAAATAAAAAAATTATCATAAAATAAAAATAACAAAAAAAATTAAAAAGTAAATATTTAAAAATGTATATTCCAAAAAAAAATAAAAATAAAAAATAACAACATCCAACAGACATCAGAAATGAATGGTTCAGAAAGGTATTCTATTTATATTTTAAATTTCAAAATGAGACGCAGCAAATAATAATACCCAAATATATTTATGTATTCGTTACAGGAATTTTCAACAATTGCTTGAAACTTTAAGAAGCAGAACATTCAAATTGATTACATTGCAAGGAATGGTGTTGCAGAAATTATTATCCTGGAAAACATGGAGATACAAAATTGTAAAAAAGTACTTTTAAAATTTAAAATTCACTAAGGCTCTTGCATTAAAAACCACTTATATTTCGGTATATATTCAATGCAGAAAACCCGCTTAGAATTGGGGAATCTTTCGTAAAGATAAAGTCTGATAACCAACAGAAAGTAATTACATATATATTTGTGGATTTTCCTAGAAAAAGAACAATATTTTCCAAAGGCAAACATTTCGCTGACTTTTGTACACACGAAAAAGTGTAATGATTTTCCGGGGAAAATTTTTTTTGTAATCTTATAATATAGTTTTTTTTTAATAATTTTCATCGTACGGAATTTTTTATGTTATACAACACTTTTGCTACACATAAAAATAATTTTGAGGGGATTACCTTTTAAAAGAATTTTAAGGCAAGATCTTAAGGCATCTATTGATGGAAATAATTACCATAATTTTTCTTTTTTCGAACCATAAAAAACTTATACTTTGTACTTTTTTAAAGATTTCTGGAAATTTTTACCTTTAAATACTGCTTTTTATGGAAAAACTCATACAATATTGATTTTCTTCTTAATCTGATAATGTCTTATAATGAAAAAGGGGTTTCTGCAGGAAAATTATAACGACCTACTAAGGGGCTTGTGAAAAAAAACACTTTGGAAAAATTCAACGATTTTCAAGATTAATTCTTAAGTATTAGAATAAGAAAATCAGCGTTTTTGGGTTGTCATAGGATATTGCAAAAAATTCGAGTTTTTACAAAAATTTTATTAATGTTTGGCAAAACAGCTGTTTTGGCAAAACACATATCTTGACCTCTTGTTTGAATGTGGCTTTATGTTTCGAAATGTATTATTTAACTTGCATTTTTATTTTGCTTAAATTAGCAAAAATAAAAACAAAATAAAATTTTTTTAAACTAATTGGAAACGGTGTGTACTTATTAAAAAAAAATCGTTTGGATAAGCAATCATACGTATTTAATTCAGTAGGGATAATTACAAATGGTAGTATGTGCAACAACATTATTTTATAGTTCTAACATAAACTTGGTTACAACAATCAAATCGGAAATCGGTTTTGAGGATAGTGCATGTGACTATCAAAATTCGGTTGGCAAAAAATTCAGTTGGAGCAACAAATCAGTTTTCTGTGTGTATCGAAATTCCCCCATTCAATAACTTTTATTGTTAACATTTCTCCAACCGCAAACATTTCCAATTCGATTTAAAATTTATATATTATTAATTGAATAATTTTTCAATATAATACGAGTATTAATACATTTGAATACTATTTTTAATAATAAAATTTTTTGGAAAAGGAAATTCGTTAATTATAATTACACTAGCTTACAAAAATGTTATTTTTTTCAGATTTTATATAAACTATTAAATTTATGAAAAAATAACGCCATAAAGTGAGACTGATAGCGGAGACACAAACAAAATATTTGTTGAAAACAACTGCGGATTAAATTAACTGGAAAATTTGTAAATTTGATAATCGCGAGTTACTAAATATTAGCTTGCAGAATTCGTTCAAATAAGAATGAAATTTGTTCTTGTGGTGAAATAAATTAACTAAAACCTTTAGCTATATAACTGATTTAAAAGTAACCAACAGAAAAAAATTGTTCAACTAAATTAGATAAACGCACACAGAAAATGAATTTGTGGTCCCAACCGAATTTTTTGCCAACCGAATTTTTGTAGTCACATGTACTATCTTTTAATTATTTTGTTAGTTCGATTGTATTACCCAAATTTCTGTTGAGGCAATTATGTGGGTTAGTTACGTATACCGAAATCTTTTTTGTACCCACCGAATTAGGTTGCTGATGCAATTGAAATTATGTGGCAAATAATATCGAATTAATTTAAATAATACTCTGTTTCCAAATAATATGAAAATAATAAATTTTTAATGCTATTAAATTGCAAATATAAGTTAATAATATTACATAAAGCTTTAAATTCAAGCAAACTTTAAACGAAAAACCTTAATAATCTAATGCATTTTTGTAGAGAAAAATTAATTAAACTTTTTTTTTTGTATATTCGATTAGCAAATCTTTTTTTTTTTCATTTTGTTACTATTCTGTGGAAAACAATCTTTGGGATTGAATAATTTTCGATCCGAATTAATGAATTAATTAAAACAGAATGACCTCTAAGAAATTTGGTGTACTGAGGCTACATCTCAATGCTTCTTAGCATTTTATCTGCTTTTTTGTGAGATAGCTAACAAGGGGAGTCACCCAATGGGTTCTTTTCGATCTAAATTAAATTTGGATATATGGTATGTTTTTCGGCTTATTTCGAATTGTTTCAGAAAAAGTTGAGAGAAATTATATACCAAATCAAAGAGCTTTTTAAGCGATATTTTAAATAAATAAATTTCAAATTTTAAAATATTCTGCGACTACGTTATATAATTTTAACACTTTCTGGGTTATTTTATAAAACGCAACGCCTTATGATGCTTTGATTTGTAAGAAAATCTATATGGATATTTATATAAAACAGTCTTATTCATTCATTAACTCCCACTGAAATTTAATCTAGAGTATTTTCGTGAAGGAGTTAACAAGAGTCATCGATTTAATTGATTTAGACGTTTAAACATAAAATTTATCTTAGAAAACCTTTTCCATTGTAGACCCAAACCCTTTAGGAGTTCTACTTAAGCACTCGGCTAAGAAATCGTTCAATCCCAAGATCATTACCATCAATTAGACACAAAGTGCTGTTTGATGTTATTTTTTTCATTAATAAAGTGATTTCAACCGCTGAATTCTCCTGCACAATGTTCAGTAATACCTTGAATTTGAATTTCTGCTTAATGCTGCATACGTTGCTGATTTCAAGATTTTCTGAAACCAGTGGAATTTCACACTTTTGGCCATTTTTTCTTCAAGAGTATGGATAGAATAGGTAGAATATGTAGTCGTTGCTTATGACAAAAGTTGTGCTGCAAAAATTGACATTTATTAAAAAAATGTTGTAGTATACGGAAACTAATACTTACGACAGTCAATATGTTATGTTGTGTTATAATAAATTTGTATGTTTTTTTAATAATTTTATTTAGCATTTTCATTTTTATGCAGCTGTTATTTTTTATGTGTAGACGAATTCAAAATAAATTTTCAATTTTGAATAATATATTTGACAGAAAAAGCTAATAATTGAATATTCTTTCGTAAACATTATTTTATTGCTACTGCAGATAAAAAGTGGTAGTTGTGATTATATTGAATAGTTGGGTCTGATAAAGGCTTAAGGCCTCATTAGTTTTTACTTTCTGTTGCCGTTCTGTTCTGTAGGTAATATTTTGTAATTACTTTTTCTGTGAAAGGAATCAGCTGTTTTCAAAAGTAAAAGAAACTCCAACCAAAAACATTTAAATCAGGGATGATAAATGCGATTAAAAAATAGTACCAACCTGCATATAAATAGTACTTTTTCGGCATCAAAAGTAAAAAAAAAAAATTAAATATAAATTAACGAACAAATCTTTGTACCCTCCAAAATGAATAATTACAAATGAAACAACAAAAATATATTAAAAAAAAAAATATGTTAAGATGTGGAAACAAAATTTTGAGGTGAAAAACTTTTTGGGCTGTAAAAAAATAAATTGTGTAGTGAAAAACATTTTTGAGGTAACAAAACTATTTATGAGGTGAAAAAAAAAAATTTTTTTTGTGGAGAAAAAAAAAATTTGCGGTGAATTTTAAATATTATTCACCTCTTAGCGTCTGGTGGAAAAACATGACGTTATATTTTATACATCAGACACTACAATGAAATCTAATAATATACACTGCATTATACACCAATTTGTATGAAAAATTTAGAGGTACTTTCACATTGTCACTAATTACTTTTGAACCGCTGGACCGATTTTGCTCATTTTCAATACCAAACTTTTCGGAAAAATGTACATAAAGCTATGTAAAAACGAGCAGTGCGTAATAAGAAAATTAGCTGATTTTGATTTAAAAAATTATTAAAATTTTGAGATTTTTTCTTAAATTCACCAAATTTTTAATATTTTTTGAACGTCCTATTAATTTTTGCTGTATTGAATTACGTTTCTCACAGTTTTTTGCGAATTCAATCCTTGTGATTGGTAGCAAACAAATTTGTTCGTGAACTCATTCGATTTTAAAAACACGCAGCTAGTAGTCAATTTCACATTTTTATAAGATTTTTATTATTTATTTTTTTTAAAATCAAAATTAGTTAATAATAATTATAACCCTTAATGATTGAATTCAATAATTGGTTTAATCGGTTAATAAAACTCTAATATAATCACCTTTCAAAGTCGCACTCAGTGAAATCATGTGATTGAATTCACAGCATTTGGTTCCAAATTAATTCATTGTTCATATAGGACTGCAAAGCGAATTAATAATTATTGAATTTTAAAGGGATCAAGAAATTCATACATAGAAAAATTTGTAAATCGTACTAAATGAGTCATAGGAGTACCATGGTACATTTGAGGTTCAAATAGTACCATTAAAAGTACTATAGTACCAACTTTATCATTCCTGATTCAAATATTGAAAAAAGAATTTCACAACAAAACAATACATATGCACTTTAGGCTGTCACTTAACGTTGAATTCTATTTTCAATAGAATTGTCCGCAACAGAACAGAACGACAAAGTGAAAACTAACCACACATACAGACTTTCAATTGAACAGAAACAAAACAGCTGATTCGTAACAGAACAGAACGTACAAAATAATTCTGCCTTTAAATAATGATATTTTAATTTCAGAATTAGGTGCAACAACAAATAAATGGTGATTTCAAAATATAATTTAGAGTTGTGTCCACTGAAATTATTACTGGCATTATTTTAAATTTAAAATTAGGTGTTTGGAGTAATTATTTGTTATTGTGATAATAAAACAATGAATTTTTGTAGTTGTATCTACTGGAAGTTTCTCTATATATATTTTATTTTTAAAATTAGGTGGCATAACTAACTGATTGTACCTAAGATAACCAATTAATCGTCCTAATGTTTAAATAGGCACAATGAAAGACTATCATTTACAATTATTTAATTTATGCATATACAACTAAAATATTAATGGAGTAACGAAAAATCAATAGTATCGATAGTTTTCCAACTAATATTTTCCCTGTGTGCGGGTTCAAATTCAGTTGAACAAATTTTTTCTGACTTCTGTGTTAAATTTATTTTGAACCATCTAATCTATATTGGAATTTCACAACCTCTGTATTTAATAGGGTGATCGAGCCGGTTTTTAAAAACCGATTTTTTGTGCGTTGTGCGTTGTCGGTTTCGGTTTTTCCAAAAAGTTAGATTTTTGAATATCGAATAAACCGGTTTTTGAGGTCGAATACCAGGTTTTTTCTTAAATGTTTGTTGTTTAGCTTTTAATATATAGGAAAATGTAAAATTAATATAATAGTCCAAATGTTTAGAAAATTTATTTTAAAAACAATTTTTTTCTGTAAAAGTAGTTCATGCAGGAGAGTTCCTTAAAAATTAAATTATTTTTTGAATTAATATTGAATTGTTCCAGTGTTAAGATTTGTCTTTGTATATTATTATTATTATTCGTTAACATTTTTTACACCGATTTATTTTATTAAATATTTGTTCATAAAACATATTTAATTTAAGGTGCTTTCAATAATTAATGTTTTTTTTTATTAATTTTTTGAATACAAATTCAAAAGGTGTTTCTCACGTAACAACTTCGGCGCGCATAAATAAGAATTTAAATGTTTTTTTTTTAAATATGCCCAGTGTAGAAAAGCATTATCATATAAGTGGTACATATTTGGTAATGGCAAGTACTTACAATTGTCATCACAAATTTCATTACTTTTATATGGGGATGTCTCGAAAATAATGACATATGATTACTAAACACCTTATAATAAATATATAAATATTTGGTAACCTATATGCTTACCGGTATGGACAAAAATAATGATTCTGAAAAAAAAAAAAAAATTTAATAATGGGATTTAATACGATTCGAACAATATATAAAAATATAAATTAATTGCTTGCACAAAATGTCATTAGCTTCAGCAGCTTCTCAAAAATAAGTAGTAATATATGTACTTGCTCGAAATGAAAAAATAATAGACTCAATTAGATTTCAAAGATTTTTTTTTATTTAACAATTTTTTTTAATAGAATGTGCTCACATGGGATTTGAACCCTGGCCTACAGTTTTCAGTCAACCGCTCTACCATCTGAGCTATCTCGACATGATATACTTGATAGATAGAAACATAAAAGACTAGCTTGCACAAAATGTTATATATATATATATGCAGTTTCTAGAAGTGAAAAAAGAACGAGTCTAAAAATAGATTTTCAAAATATTTCTAGATCATTACTTTATATTTGAAATAATGGTAAAAATAAGTACTGGATTACGCACTATTTTTTGTTTTGAAATAATGGGAACATTTGCTAGTTATTAGTAAGTCCTTACAATTTGTGTAAAAGTAATTGAGAGAGTAAGCTGGTGTCGTTAGTGGTAGTGAGAAAAGTAGAGACATATCAATACTGGGTGGTTATTGTTTTTGTTAACCATTGAAAAATTGTCTCAACTATATAAAAATCATTTTCAAAATGAATAAGAATTTTTCAAATAAAGATTATGAAATTATTCAAATATCTGAAATAAGTTTTAGTTTCTGAGCATAATGCGAAAAATATTATAACCGGTTTAAGCGGTTTTTTTTCAAATTTCCGAAACACGGGATTTTTTTAATTTTAACTATTTGAAAAACTGAAACCCGGTTTTTAGATGTCGAATAATCCATCACTCTAGTATTTAAGCACTTATCAACACACGTAGAACAGATTCGTTGTGAGAACCGAATTTGTCGCCAATTTATGTAGTTAAACGTACTAACACATTATTCGGTTACACAGAAAATACTTAAGACGGGTTTCAATTAAAAAATTTATTGGAACAATTAATATTTTAATTGATTTTGCACCTATCACGGCAATGATGTTAATTAACACTTTTATTGAAAATTAAAAAGAAAAAAGCTATAAATAACTATCTACAAAAAAAATTATGATACTCAAAAAAAGTGTGTGAACGACACGTTTGTATGCATATGTGTTTTTAGTAATGTTATGTCTGTTTGTGTATTTGCTTGTGCTTGTTTTGTTTGTAAACTACAAATGCATTTAATATTTTATACTGAAACTTTTCTATTTAACATCCAGTATATGAAAAAATTATTTGTCTAAAAGAAAATATGAATTTATATATTTTAAAGATAATTAAAATAGTAATTGATTCATTTAAATATTTGTTTAGAAACAAATTTAATTTAATTCAAATCAAATCTTTCATTAGATATTTTAGGTTGATAATATTTTCTGTGTATAAAATATATAAAAGTGACCAAAACACAGTCACATCATTCAAACTATTGGTTTTCCTTCTTAATATTGAAAAAATATTATATATTCTACATTATATATATTGTAAATTACCTTTATTACAAACAACCAACAACTTTTCGAACAACTTGCATAAACTATGTGCAGTTAAAATTGAATATTCGTTTCGCCTGCAAAAAACAATCACTCTTTCTAAGATATAAGTTTTCGTTACCAATTTTACAGTAATACAAAGCTTTTTAATAGTTTTGGTAACTCTAATAAAATATTAAGAGTAACAACCCAATTTCTGTTTTACATACAAATCTATTTTGAGACATTAATATTTAAACTTGAAAGAAAAAAAATACTCAAGGTAGAAATTTGAAAATACAAATTCAAATTGGGTTTGGGCTAGAGGTAAATCAATTGCCTGACAACCAGAAGGTCACCGCTTCGAGTGCAGTTCGTGGCATAGGAATTTTTTTAATAAAATAATTTTAAAATAATATATTAATATTTTTATTGTTTTGTAACTCTAATAAAATATTGAGATCAGCAACCGAATTTCTGTTGTACATAAAAATCCATTTTTAGAAATACATATTTAAAAACAAAAAAACAAAAAACATTCAAGATTGAAATTGAAAATAAAATTTTAAATTAGGATTAGGTTATAGGTAAGGTAATTGAGTGACAAGCATGATGTTGCCGGTGCGAGCCCAGTTCGCGGATAAGAATTTTGTATTAATAAAATAGTTTTTTTTTTTTTTTTTTTAAAGAGAAGCAACACTCAGGAAATTTTTCCTATTAATTAATGTGTTGCTTTCTTTGGAAAGGGGATAGTGGAGAGACGAAAGGTGGTGAAAGATGAAGTGCTTCAAACATGGCAACACTGTAATTGCGCGAGTAGATAAGTCTTAGAACAGTTGTTGCTCGCCACCTGATGTAGAGTGGGCGAATTTATTGAAGCTTTTTGTTTGATAGTCCTGATTAATTATTTTACTTCGGTGGGGTTAAGTGCTATGGGAACACCGAAGGTGGGCGCAGCGATACATATAAGTGATAGAAAACTCATACATATTATTTTCTAAATTTATGTTGTCGTCACCGGGAATCGAACCCGCGCTAACCATTGCACCACAACGCCCACAAATTTCCGAATTTCTATTGTACATACAAATCTATTTTTAAACAAATATTTAAATTTGAAACTAGAAAATATTCAAGGTTGAAATTTAAAAAAAACCATTTAAATTGGGTTTAGGCTAGAGGGACTTGTCTGACAAACGGAATACCGCCAGTTCGAGCCTAGTCCGAGGCATATTATTTTTTTTTATTAATAAAATAAATTTTGTTGAACGCATGTGAATCTATTTATAGAATATTGTAGTCCATAAACCTAAAATATTTAATTGTTACAATAAAAATTCGAAATTTTTAAATAAATGTCGGTTGTTACAATAGTATTAAAATTTAGTAATAGTGATAGTACGTGGAACCACAAAAATGCGGTTGTAACTATGGGAACGGTATTAGTCTCCCAAGTTTTATTTATTTTATTAATAACATTTGTATTTTAATTTTTTTATAAAATATATTTTTTTCGTTCTTAATAAAATTAATTACAAAATTAAACTGAAAATATTTGACAAACAAGTCTATGAAGCAAAGTTTTAAACAATAATTTCATTTGAAAGTCTTTTGAGTAGATAGTTGTAGGAATGTTGCCACATAACTACAAAACTGTTTTCTGTATATATATTATTGAAATCTTCATGGAAGCCTTCAAATATTTTGGAGCTCTGAATTAAGATTTCACTTGCAGTGATATTTAGATGCAAAATTATGAAGACAAATATTTTTGTTAAAAAATTTAACTCATATTTATTTTCTTAATTGTACCTATCTACAATTCCTTTCTGACAAGCTCATGGTTTTTCAGTTTTTTTTCTTTGTGATTAAGATTGTTGTACTTAGTTTTGTTTTTTTTTTTTGGAAAAAAAAAATTTAATATTTTTTATTGACATTTTATTAGGAATTTATATTAAAAATCAATTGAGACAACACATTGGTAGTTTCCAGTACTATATTAAATATTTTGATACCGTTGGCTCTACCAATCATTACCACAATTTTTTTTTTTTAATTCCGTATAGGTTGGTTTTACCAATTATTGAAGAATTGCAGAATAAATTTGCAATTGTAGAACCTTCCAATATGACATACAACACACTGATAATATTTTGCACAATAGAAAAAGTTGCGCAAGAATATTGCGTAGTGTATGGGTGGGTACCTTAAGAGACAAACGTTCGCGTAACAGCAACAAAAAAGTCTACTTCTAATACTGTTTGTTCAACTATCGAAGCATAAAAAACCAAATTATTTTTTTTTCTAAAGAAACTTAGTAAAATATTGTTAGCGGATAGAAAACCTAGAAAATTTTCCTTAGTCTTCTTATCTTTGCAACAAAATAAGAGAAATTTAGCATATAATGAGGTACTTCAAATACAAAAAGTTATTAAGTTGTATGCAAAAATTTTGAAAACAAAATTTTTCTTTATATTTTAAACACACAGCATTAACGCCTTTGATAAAGAAACTTTACTAAACACAGTTTGCAATATATATATATTTTTTTTATCGCTAAGAAAACTTTTTAAAATTTTATAATCTTTACACTTGTTTTTTTTTTTTCGAAGAAAAATAAAGGATAAATGTTACTGTAATAAAAGTTTCAAATAGAAACATTTGTAGTCTTAAGGACAAACTTCATTAAGCTAAACGGTGTCTAATAATGGGGTTTTGTTTTTAGTTATTGTGAAAAAAACATAACAATTCTTATTTGTTTCATATTGTTTTGAAAATCATAAGGCTTATGAAAATAATAGTGTTATTCAAGATTCACTACAACATACAAATGGGCATCACGTAATCGTCTGTCGATAATGCTTTGCCAACACTCTGCCAATCGTATTTTTCTTTTTGGGTATTTATTAAATTAGATATCGCATATCTAGCAAATCTCGCAAAACTAAAACAAGACATCAGAGGGTTTATCTTAATTAGTGAATGTGAAGTGCCTTATAATTACACTGAAAAAAATTATCAACCTAAAATATGTAATTAAAGATTTGATTAGAATTAAATTTGTTTCTCAACAAATATTTAATTGAAACAATTAATATTTTATTTGACTTCTAAATATATAAATGCATATTTTATCTTAGACGTAATTCCCCAATTATTTTTTCATACACTGTCTGTTTATATAGAAAATTTTCAGGATAAACTAAAAAATGCATTTGAAGTTTACAAACGAAACAAAACAATCACAAACACAAACATACAAACAGACGTAGTATTAACATTAACATTCACATGCATATCAACGTATCTTTCATTCACTTTTTTTTGTGAGTTATATATTTTTTTTTGTTGAAGTTATTTTAACTTTTTTTCCTTATTAATTTTCAATAAAAGTTTTAATTGATATTATCATTGCCGTGATAGGTGCAAAATCAATTAAAATATTAATTTATTCAATAAATTTTTTAATTGAAACCCGTTTTTAGTTTTTTCTGCGTATGTTTGAAGTTGAAAACCAGTTATCAATATTTACTATAAAAAAATCTTATAAATCATACACACATGTCAGAAACAAAGTTTTAATTATATTTCTTATTTGACGTATATTAGGGTGGGTCGGACTTGTAATTTAATGGGACTTTGATTAGTGCAGGTGTAAACAAGTTCTAAGTAGATGTTAAAAATTGGTTTGTAAATTTGTAGTCCAATCGGAATTGAGCTTTAACTTTCGTTTTCCATCCGAAGAAATTTTCCAACAAAAAAACGAGAAAAATTGTAAATAGCGATCGGACAAAATTTGCAGTCTCTACACACTCAAAGTGATTAAAATTTACTTTTATCGGATAATTCTCTGTAAAGACGTTACATTTAAATTATAAAATTGTTTCTCGTTGATAGAAGAAAATGAAGACACATTTACTTCAGTTTAATCGAAAAATTCAGATCTTTGGATGAAAAACGTAAACGTGTCTGTTATAAGTAAATCTCCACCAAGTCCAAATTCGATCGTGAATGTACATATCCAGTCAGAAAGTGCCAGTGGCACAAAAAATCAAGCACTGGCATACCACTGTCTAACCAAGGAATTGTAATTTAATTACTGGCAGAAGAACAATTGTTGAAGACGCTTTACCAGTGTTTCCAAGAAGCGTTTTGCCAGTATTTGTTTTACAGTAATTTCAGTGGTCTACAAAAAAAAAAAAAAAAAACACTGGCAACAAATTGGTTAAGACCACTAAACTAACGTAGGCAAAAAGTGTTTTCCCAATGCTATCCAGTCTGAAATTACTATCGGTACAAAAGTCTAACCACTGGTAGATCATTTATTTCATAAAAATTATGATCTTTGTTTAAATGCATACATTTTTTGTGTGATTTTTTTTATACATTTTAATATTTTTGTACATAAAATTTATTTTTTTTTGTCTGGAAAAGCTCTTTGAAGACCAACTTTTATTTGTTTTCCTAAAGTTGGCAAGTTGTTTCCAGCAACTAGTTCTAGCATATTTGTGCAACCATCGTTTACTTAGCAGTTATCATCACATACCTAGTCAGAATCTGAAAGTGGTACAAAAAATCAAGCACTTGTACACCACTGGCTAAACGAAGAATTGTAAATAAACTACTGGCAGTGCACTTTTTTAAGACGCTTTACCAGCGTTTCTAAAAAGCGTTTTGCCAGTCTTTGTTTTAAAGTAATTTCAGTGTTCTACAGTTAAAATCATTGGCAAAGAAGTCTTCTAGTTTCTAGTCCAACCAGCATTTATTTAAGAAAAGATATGATGATTTGTTTGTTAAAGTTTGTAGTCTGAATTTTTCGAGTTCAAACACTGTTTCAGGCAAACAGATTTTTTGTGATTTTTCTATACTTTTTAATTTTTTTTTTTCATATAAAATTAATTTCTTTATTCTGAAAAAGCATTTTTAAGACCAAATTTTTTTTTTTTTGTTTTTCCCACGTAGGCAAGTTGTTTCCATCAAACATTATGTCAGCGCTGGCATATTTGAAAAGCCAACTTTAGCAATCAAGTATTATATGTATCGTTAGCTCAGTGGTTAGAGCTGTCGGCTGCCAGGTTTCAAATCCCAACGGGACCAAACAAATTATACCTGAACTTTTTTGTAATTTTATTTTGGAAAATAAATTTTTAGACAACCTATTTCAAGATTTTACCATTTTGCCAACGTTGACAATTTTGTTTCTCCAGTGCTTGTCCGACACTTTTTGAACAGACGGACCTTCTGTCTAATGATGTTATCAGTTTGAGATTGGGAAGGCACATGGTGCCAGCACTTGTACCACCTTTTAAAGCGTGGTCCGTTTTTATTTTTCTGACTGGGTAATTATTTATTTAATTTTAAATTGTTAATGTAGAATTAATAAACTATTGGTTGATCTTAAAAATAGAACGTCAATCATTATTGGTTTAACAATAACTGAGATTAATAATCAGTAACGTACATTCAACAAGGTTTGCCAGTACGTTATTTTTTTGTTATCAAAATAAATTGGAAAGTATGTAAAAATAATAAAGGGTCCGCCATCTAACGTTTTTTTTCAACTAGTGCTTATTTCGTGAATGGTAACACTTAGCTCATGTCTGATTTGACAGATAATTAGTTTTATCCTTCCGCTGAACGAATATGGTCCGTATGTTCGTTATCTTGTGAAAAAAGTGAAAGAAATAGGCATCCTCATCGATAAACCAATGCGTGAAAAGCCAAAAACAGTGCGTACACCCGAGAATATAGCTGCTGTGGCAGAAAGTGTGCGTGAAGCGCCATCAACATCAATTCACCGTCGTTCTCAACAATTGAACATTTCGGAGACATCATTGAGACGAATTTTGCATAAAGACCTTGGTATGACGCCATACAAAGTCCAATTGGTTCAGGAGTTCAAAAAAAAAAAAGTTATTTGGCTGACCCTTTAGTATTTTTTGGTAACGGATTAGTCATGATGGATCAGAAAGCAGATTCTCTAAGAAAAACGATATTGTTTTGATACCTAAACTGCTATCGTTTTGATGATGTTACCTACGAAAACGTTGAACTAAACAATGAAAAATTGCATTTTTTTTTACCAAAATTTTTAAAATTATTTAAAATTTTTATTTAATATGGGCGTAATTTACCTTCGAAAAGTGAACGATAATCGTCCATCGCCCTACAGAATATCTACCCAGCTTTTAACGATATATACTTGATGAAATACAGAATATATATAAAATTAGTACGCAAATGAAAATTACAGTTCAATTGCAATATGCTCTGCGCTCTCTAAGGTGATGGAGAGCATGGTTAATCATAATCTTGTTAATTATCTAGAGTTAAATTCACTTATTAGTAATCGACAGTATGGCTTTCGTAGAAGCCGCTCTACGGGGGAATTGTTATCGTTTCTTTCGGAACATTCAAGTAGCTCCATTCACAAATTTGGTGAGACCAGAGTGGTTGGTCTAGTGCGCACGCATACTTTCTAGGTGAAAAATTGCTAAATTTTCAATGGTAAATTAGAAAAAAAATTATAACTAAGCAAATAAACACTGGCATATTTGATTAAAATCTAAAAATGAATTCCAAAGATATGGCAAATTATGTCAAAATAATTAAAAAATATACATAAGTATACACTGAGATAAATTTTGGCATTGAATACGTTAAACCATTTCAATAAATTAATGAAGTTTATCACAAGTTTTTATGAAAAATTCAATTTATTAAAAATGTCATACACCGAATAAAAAAGTTTCAATGAAAATTGTTTTATTAAAATTGTGAAGCTTTTTCATAAAATTTAAAAATGTTATTATCTGTGAAGAAAACTAACGAAAAAGTTCAATAAAACTCGTCCAAGAAGATTCTCTCTATGTACGAAATAAAATATTACTCATACGTATATGAGACTCGAAATCTATCTGTGAACATACTTGAAAAAAACTGTTTTCTCTCTATTACACTTCTGGCAAAATACCCAACGATGAAGTAAAAAAATAATTTGCAATAAATCCCAAAGTCTGGCAAGTCTACATTTATTATTTAATTATACAAATAACGGATATTTGTTAACTGAAAAAAAAAAATGAATTCATATTTATACAAAAAACCCACATTATGTATAATAAAAATAACAATAATGGTCATGATATGATTTCATGTCATACGTATAAAAAAGTCAATTTAATAGATTTTTTAGATTTATTCTTATATTGACAGTACAACACACACACACGTTTTGAAAATTATTTATTTTTTCAAATAAAAACGTATATGTATCTATACCGGCCCCCTATTGAGTCTGAAATTGAAATAAAGAATAAACGTTAGAAACATTATTTGCTTAGTCATTGAAATTTGTTTTGTGGAGTCGATTCGAGTGGAGTAGAGTAATTATGATTGAAATAGTTGTTTATGACATATAAAACTATTCAAGTTAATAACAGTGGTCCAAGCCGTCGCAAAATAATCGGCGGAGGCGGCTTGACAATAAATTGTCGGCGGCGGCTTAAATTCGGCTGAAGACGATGTTTTTATAATTTTTTTTAATAATTCTTGCAAGACTATGTTCAAAATCCGCTTATACACCGCTTATACACTGAAACAATAACAAAATTGTGTTTATAATATAAAACAAACAAAAATATAAAAAAAAAACGCAAACACCCTTTTGTAAGAGATGCCAAAAAAATTCAATAGTCGGTATATTCGGCATGTTTTTACTATTCGGGCAAATACCGAATAATATTAGTTAAAATAAAATAACTCGAAAAATTTTATTTTTATGAAAAAAATTCAGAAATTCAAGTTTTTCACTAACTATTTTCTTTAAACCGTCAAACTCGGCTGTTTGTATTGGTTTTAAATGATTTTTCAACCTAAACAATTTTCATATAAGTATAAGGTAAGTATAGTGTATATGGTGTTATTTATAGAGGTATAGAACTTTGAAATGGAATCAAGCAAAGATTAATTTTTTAAATTGACATGAAATTTACTTTATTCGAAAGATAATATGAGTGATTTGTTGTGTGACATCTAGTTGAAACCACAGCTCCTGCATATCATGGTTGTTCAATTGATGTACGAAAAACTCAGTAATCATGGCTCTATAGCGGTTACCATTGACTATAACGTTCTCACCAGCATCGTTGTTAAAGAATTACGGACCAATGATTCCACCAGCCCATAAAGCACAAACAGTCAGTTTTTCTGGATGTAGCGGTGTCTCAACATACACTTGTGAATTATCATCACTTCAAATACGGCAGTTTTGTTTATTGACGTATCCATTTAAAAAAAAAATGAGTTTCATCGCTAAACAAAATTCGCTTATGAAAATTTCAAACAGAAGCATGATTTACAAAATAAATTTTGCACAATTTGGAAGCGTTGTTCAGGCGTCAGTCTATTCATGTTGAAATGCCAAAACAAACTAAACATAAATCACTTGACAGCTGACAAAATGGCCGCCAGTTAAAAAAGTGTTGCTAACTTAAGGCTCTATACCTGTATAAAAAACACATTTTATAACAATAGTAAACATTATTCGCTACATCTCTAATTTTTGTTAGTTTTTTTTGTAAATTTGATTTTTTCTTTTAAATTTTTTTTATTTAAAATACTACAATCTACACTCAGGGAACTTCTGCTTTAAAAATATGTAGTTGTTTGGGTTGTAAAACAGTTTCATTATTTTTAATGTAAACTGTTTACATCATTTAAAAAAACAACTCACATCATATGACTGTTTTATGATTTTATATTCATTTTTTACAGTTGTTTTTTGTGTTTACAAAATAGCTCTATAAATATGTCATATTGTTATTTTTTATAATTGGAGATTATAGGGCTGCCAGATTAATGATAAAAGTCGGAATAAGGTTTACTAAAATATTAAAAAGTTAATAAAAAAACGATGTTTTGCTCTTTGAATACAAAAATCTATAAGCTAAGCTGGTTAAGTCGGTTAGCAAATTTAGGCCAAGTTCAGCCGCTTTGTTCGGCGGCAGCGTGAACTCTAAAAAAAAAGACGGTTGCGGTGCCAGTGGACTTGGACCTCTGGCCAATAAAAACAACAGTATGTGAATTTAAACAAATAAAAAATTAAAATCTATTTAATTTAAGAACATAATAGAACAACGTTTTGGGAGGCAGATATGAGCATTTTTAAAAATATCTGAGACCTGTTGAAACCGACTTTAGGTGCCCATTATTACTCAAAGTTTTTAAAATTGAGAGAAATGATGGACAGTAGTTAGGACATGTAAATATTCACGTTTCACATTTAAAAATCGAAAAATTAAAAAAAAAAATAAAAATTACTTGAAACTTACAAGTTCTTTCAACAATTTTATTTTTTTGCTCATAGTTTTTAAATTTCAGATCCAACCGAATACAAAATGGAGTCACTAGACTTGGGAGCTACATTAACTAAAAAAGTAATTACATTAGCGTTGTTTAGTAAAATGTTGTATGTATGGTGGTTTACAAGTGAAACCAAAATTTCCGATTTTTTTTTTTCATATTGTTTTTGCGCCGTTTAATGGAATTGAGTTTCGAGAACAGTATTTAAAAAATAGTGTTATTTTTAGACTTGTGTAGTTATTGAACGATATGACCTAGTTCAATCGTTCATTTCATACTTTTTATTCATGAGATAATTTCATCTGTTTTCAATAGGTAAATTTTTTAAAGTAATTTTTGAGATCCAAATTAAACGAAGTACGTAGAAAATATTATTTTTCACCAATCAAATTGTTCTTTATATACATAAGTACACCCAGAGAAAATTTTAGCTATTTTGCCAACTGAAATTCGGTTACTACGACTCAAATTTAGTTATTACGAATTTCAGACGGGTGGTTCAACTTAAAATTAGTTTTCACAACCAAGTTCGGTTAATTCAACTAAATTTTAGTTGCAACACCCAGAATATTTAGAAATCTAATGTAAATATCGTTGTACTAGCTAAATTTATAAGTTGTTGCCACTAATATACACTTTTAAATTCGGTTGACACTTTATTTCTCTGTGTGTATTATTTTTATTAAAATGTTTCTTTATTTTTATTTAGTTTATTTTCTTGTCTTAATCTTAATATTATATATTTTATCATTACTAATTAGCATTAAAAAGAAGTGTAAAATATTAACAGTTCGCTTTAAAATTATCAAATAAACGATCTTAAAAACTGTCATATGAACGATTGAAAGAAAATTTCAAAAAGACCGATTGAACTAGATGAACGATCAAGTTCATTAAGATCGATTAAACGAACTAGATTGCCCAAGTCTAGATATTTTATACAGTTTGAAGTTTACCATGTTGATGTCAGCGCACCAATAAGGGAATACGTACATCACAAACTTATAACAAATTTGCGTAAATCTTTTGAAATTTTATTTTATTTTGCGTCTGACACAATTTATTTGAAATTAGCTAGCGTGTTGTGTGAACTGAGTTTCTTAGTAAACAGCACATTCGAGACAGAAAGGCATTTTAAATGTTTTTAACGCAAACTTTTAGTAAACAAGTGTACAAATAAAAAAGGAAAAAAAAAACTAAAAACGTGTATTGAATATCTACCAAAGGTAGATCTTGGACACAACAAACAAGTTTTCAATTTATGTTTTGATCATTGGTGATAATCTTTAACTTCGAAGCTCATATATTAGTTCTCATTTAGTGAGAAAACTAGTTTATATGAATGCTTGATGTTTTGCATGGGATTGCCACTTCTTTCAAAAAGTGTTCTGATGATGGGAACCTAGAAAATTCCCGAAATAGATCTATCAACACATTCCTGAAAGTGGTCAATTAATAAATTTGAAAACAAAAACTCTATAGATTATCTGTTAGGACAATATCCTAATAAAGAAATATAGAGTATGGCCTCGAACTTGAATAATTTTCATTTTCATTGAACTTTTTAAAAATTTTGACAAATTTAATTATTTTTGTTCGCATATTTTTTATAACAAAACATGGCTTGGGAACATAGTTAGGTACCTAAAAGTGCCACAGGTTCCAGAAGGTTGCTTTTAAAAATTTCTACTCTAAAATGTGGCACTTATATACAAATTCTTTACCAAATAAATTCAAAAAACCAAAAAGTGTCAAATTTTTACCCCACTTTTAACCCCTGTAATCTCCACTATGACGATAATCTTAGATACCGCAACCTAAGAATTTTTTTTTTCTACCAAATATTCAAATTTCATCCAAATCGGATATTATCTCATGAGAGACGTTCCTTGTCATAAAAAAGACTCCTTGTTTGTTAAAATCGGTTAAATATTTTTAAAGTTACAATTTTTTCTTTAGAATACAAATTTAATTTTACGTATATATGCGAAACATGCACAGGGGCTGGTCCAGGAAAAGGTTTTAAAGAGGGTAATTAGAGTAGTTATTATTAACTTTTCTAATCTCATTTACACATTTGTATTGAAAAATTTTATTTTCAGGGAAGAGTTGTCCCATTTTCCCTCCTGGAATCCCCGCCTGCTACGCAGTGCAGAAACGGAAATGACATGTCATTACATTTCTCACTAGCAAGCCGACTAAAAATGACTGGCTAATAACTAGTTAATTTGCATATTATTTTAATACAAAAATAATGCGTTACCCAGAAGTACTTATTTTTATCATTATTTTAAATATAAATTAATGATCTAAATTTTTTTTTTTTAAATTTATGTTCATTATGCGCGACATCCCCATGTAAAAGTAATGAAATTTGTATTGGCAATTGTAACTTATGTTTTAATGCTTTTCTGCACTGTGGGGTTACCGCGTAACTCGAATCGAAAATCAAAATTTTTCGAAAAGAACTTCCGTATCGAAAGTAAATGCGTACTGTGAGTAAGAGAACAGTATGTGCTTAAACCACCTCCGGTTTCATAAATGCTGTTTCGGTTACGACGGCATTTAGCTTTTACATGAGTCTTGTAATCGGCCCAAACCTATTGGAAAAATATGTTTTCAAATACATTATTAAAAACGCTCATTACACAAACTTACTTTTTTCCAGCCATTGACATCACATTCGGGTGGTCCGAACACAACTTTTGCCACAAATTATTTGAGTTATTCTTAGCATCTGGGACTTTTAGATGCCCTTTTGCCAAGTCTGAATGCTTGACCATGAAGTCGACCATTACCTCATATTGTTTTTTCTTTGTTGTATAAATTTCTCTTTGGAGCTTGCCTTTATAGATTGAAAACACAAATATTATTGCATTTAATATAACATGTTTATTGGGTAATTTAATAAATATTTTTGTATAAATAAACAATATTATTAAGTTTTATTTATTTGTTAATCATTTTTTATTTTTTAAATGTGTAAATACTTAAATACTTAAATTTTTAATATTTTTTCATTTTTTTCATTTTTTTGTTCGAAAAGGGAGTAAAAAAATGTCCCTACTTTCGAGAAAAAAAAGTACAAAAATCGTACTTCGCAGTACAATTTGTTGGTATTCGTACATTTTTCTTTTGCGAGTCGAGTTACGTGGTTACCCCCATGGGTACCTAAAAAAATCGTGGATGTGGTGGTAAAATTTAAGACGTTATTATAGAAAAAGAATTATAACTTTAACAGTTTTTAACCGATTTCAACAAAGAAGGTCTTCTTCTACTCAGTATTTAACGTGCTTTCAAGAAAAAATAAGTAAAAATACTGTTTCAAATAAAGTATTAGAATACAAAGGCGCGAAACTTCAAAAAATTAAAAAAAAAAGTTGAACATTTTAAATATCTTGGATAATATTTCCACACGGGCTTGTTAAAAGTATAAACATGTATTCGATTTTGGAAAGCTTGACTATTCGTCTTTCTGACTAAGTTAAAAATATTTTAATCCGAGGAGTCTGGCAAATCGTTTTTTTTATCGATTACTTCAGATTTGGGGTGAATTCAAAATTCTGAAAATTGAAAAGTGATTTACTCCACTAGGTGTACAACATTTACTAGTTCACTTTAAAAAAATACACATTTATCTATTTTGTAACACCGTCTAATAGATTACAAATATATTACTTTATAAAATGTAGCCATTATTATTTGCTTTGTAAAATTGTACTTGTTGAATTCATCTTTTTGAAAGCCTGCAATTACAACAAAACTGAAACTGATGCACTTTTTTAAAACAAATACAGGAGACTGTCAACACACAGTGGGATATTTCAGAAAAAGTTTGGAAATAATTCGGTAATCTCTTACTTAGTGGTCCGATTGTAATGAACATTGTTTGGAACAGGCGTAGGTAGGTGACGTAATATCTAGCTTAAGTTTTAATTTTTAACCTTTCAAACACCCTGGGGGGGGGGGGGGGGGCAATATGACCAGCCAAACTAGGAAACGTTTTGCATATAAAATTAACATGTTTTTAATCTGCTAGTAGAGACTAACAAAACCGTGCTTTGCATTTGTGGGTTATCTCTTAGTAGTTTCCGAGGTATTCCCATTTAAAAATGTGAAATTCCAAATTTGGCCCGACTCAGGTCCTTTTTTTTACGAATAGCGGGACGGAATCGGGACAATTTATTTTTGTAATTTTACTAAATAAATTATTGATTAAATAAAACAAAAATGAATTGAATATCTTGTTCCACTTAAAAACTACGTTCGTTTAAAGTAGAAAATAAAATAAAAATAAAATTTTTGCTATTTTGTCACCAGAAAGTATCAATAGTCATTAGGTTCCAGATAAATATTTTCTTTCTGAACATATATAGTGTATATACTATTCTGAAAGGCCCTTTTATATACAAGCGAGATTTGTATACACTTTTCCCACCAGCCGCTTTTAAATTTGCCACATTTTTAAATCAAATATCAACTTTAACCCACTGTTAAAAATTTTTCACGCCTCCAATTAGATGGCCGAAGCGCTTATAGATACTCCAACATATACCTAATTTATTGCGTAAGTCTGTTCCAAGCCCAGCAAGGCAGCAAAAAATGTAAAAATCCCATTTTTTATTTTTAAATTGTGGGATTGCTTAGAGCAAATCATAAATTCGGACATAAATTTCACATTATTGACTTATGGCCGTAATTTCAAGCAATATATACTGGTGCTTAGATACCTACCGTGTTCACGAACAAAATCGGGTAGGTATCTAAGCACCGGTAGGTATCTATTGCTTGAAATTACGGGCATTAAAAGTCTATTTAGGCCAAAAAATCATTATGTTTTGTCTATTAATAAATATTTTATTAAATAGTGAACATTTTCATATTAACAAAAACTGAAATTTCCTATTAGGAGTACACAAGTTTTTTTCTACCTAGAGTGGTATCCAACGATACCAAATACTTGTGTAATGTGTTAATAACTCCGTAACAGGAAATCTTCAAAAGTTATCGCTTAAGCAAATATTTCTTATATTTCTCAGAGCTTTAAGGAATTCATTCAATTTAGACTTGAATTCCCTGCAATTGAATTAAATTTCTTAATTCAAGGAATGAATTCTTTAATAACAAAAAATTAAAAATGAATTCGTGTGAATGAATTCAAGGAATTCAAATTAAGAAAAATAATTCCATGACTAAAACATTGAGTATTAAAATTAAGGAATTCATTCAACAAGAATTCATTCAAATGCAGTTAGTTCAACTTTCGGTCAGGGAATTCATTCCGTAGAGAATGAGTTCCATTTTCGTTTAATTTCTTTATGGAATTAAATATTTTTGTTTAATTCCCAAAGGACTTAACTTTTTGGTTTAAGTTCCTAGGGACTTAACTTTTTTGTTAAATTCCCTAAGGATATAACTTTTTGGTTTAAGTTCCTTGGTACTTAACTTTTTTGTTTAATACCCTGAAATACGCTTTTCACCTAATGCCCAAAAAATAACTTTTCACGTGAGACTATAAAGGAAAAACAATATATTCCTGGTTAAATCAGAGATGATCGGAACATAAAAATTGTCCTGAAAGGAACTACATGATCTTTAAATACAACAATCCTTTTTGTGTCAAAAATTGGGTGTAGGTTTTAAAATGTGTTATTATTATTTATGCATTTGTTCCATTATTTTTATTTTGTCCAACAACCAATCTTTCGAGTTTTTTTTTTACCAAACCAGGAAAGCATTAACTATAAAATATGTATTTTAATATTCGGTTTTATTGTATTTAATTAACAAACTCTTTTTTCGTTATTTATTATTTTTATATTATTAGTTTATTAGCATGCAGTTCCTTTAGGGAATTAAACAAAAAATTTAAGTCTCTAGGGACTTCAAGCTAATTTAAGTCCTTAGGGAATTAAACAAAAAAGTTAAGTCCCTAAGGGAATTAAACGAAAACGGAATGAATTCCCTGACCAAAAGTTGAATTAAGTAGATTTGAATGAATTCACTACTGAATGAATTACATAATTATCATCAAGCAATTAAAAAAAAAAATAGGAATGAATTCCTTTAAGATAAATCGAAAGAAAAAAAGTAATTCATTCAATTCGTTAAAGTTGATCAGGGAATTCATTCCCAAAATTTAAATTCATTTTAAAAATTGGGAATTAGAGAATGAATTCTTCAAAGCTCTGATATTTTTTATTATGAGTGTTCAGGTTCATTTTAACCTGACTTCACTGATGCAAGATGTGAAAATCATAAGAAGAAATATTTGCATAAGAAGTAACTTCTGAAGATTTTCTGTTAAGGAGTTATAAACATATCATATAAGTGTTTTTTGTATCTTTGGAAAGGAAATTATCTGTAGATTACGACATTATTAAAAAGAGTGCCATTTAGCACTCTTGGCAAAACAAAAACGTGGGTAATCCTAATATTAAGGTAAAATCTAAAATAAGTAACCATTAAAAAGAAGACACAACTAGCTTTATAATAGCTATAAAATAGTCTTAATTAAAATTGTATAATGTGGGTTTTAAAAGAATTTCGCCCGTATACATAAAAAATCTTAATTCAGATTTCAAATTCATTTTAGTTAAAACACATTTTAAGCCTTAAAAGTGTATTCATAAACGAATGATAGCATAAAATACCTATTTTAACTCTTGTGTAAAAATTATTATTCGTTTCTGAATATATTTTTAAGGCTAAGATTTGTGTTTTAAATATATTTGAAATGCTGTTTAATATTTTTGTGTTTATATGTCTTTTGTTAAATGTATAATCTTTATATTCTTAGAAAATAGCGTTAATAGAAAAATATGAAATATAAGTTCGAATTATGATTTACTGTAAGCAATCCCACAATTCTCAAAAACCAAAAATAAAAAATGACATAGCCAATAAATTAGGTATATTTTGGAGTATCTACAACCGCTTCCGCTACCAAATTGAAGGGGAGAACAATTTTAGTTGATATTTTCATTAAAAATGTAACAGCTTTCGAAGCGATTGGGAGGAAAAATTTTTTTTAAACACAATTCGCTTTTACGTAAAAGGACCTTTCAGAATAGTATGCACACTTTACATATTCAGAAAGAAAATATTTATTTGGAGGTAAAATACTGTTGGTGCTTTTTGGAAAAAAAAATCGCAAAAATTAGACATTTTTGGAATTTCTCATTTTTAACATACATTGAAATAAATTGAAAATAACATAAAAATAATCTCGATGTATATAAAAACAAAAAACTAATATAACTGTAAAAAATATTACTTGAGCCAGAGTACAAACTAAATTTTTTTTATATAAATAGAACATTTTTGGTCTTCAAAGTTTAGTAACGTCATGATGCTTGTTAAGAAAAGACCTAACCACGTGCTTGATTACTAAGAAGACAAGAATGGAGCAAAATTGATTATTAATAGGTTTTTTGTTAAAGTTCTGCCTATTATGGAGGCTCTAACTTTTCTAAAACTTCGGGTTCTGATGAGATCTTTAGCCAGATCGAAATACTAGTATCAACCTAGCTAATATGTTTGATTTGCTTTATTTTTGTAAATATACGGAGGTTGAAAGCTCGTTATAAATTGAAAATAACATAAAAATAATCTCGATGTATGTATATAAAAACAAAAAACTAATATAACTGTAAAAAATATTACTTGAGCCAGAGTACAAACTAAATTTTTTTTATATAAATAGAACATTTTTGGTCTTCAAAGTTTAGTAACGTCATGATGCTTGTTAGGAAAAGACCTAACCACGTGCTTGATTACTAAGAAGACAAGAATGGAGCAAAATTGATTATTAATAGGTTTTTTGTTAAAGTTCTGCCTATTATGGAGGCTCTAACTTTTCTAAAACTTCGGGTTCTGATGAGATCTTTAGCCAGATCGAAATACTAGTATCAACCTAGCTAATATGTTTGATTTGCTTTATTTTTGTAAATATACGGAGGTTGAAAGCTCGTTATAAATTGAAAATAACATAAAAATAATCTCGATGTATATAAAAACAAAAAACTAATATAACTGTAAAAAATATTACTTGAGCCAGAGTACAAACTAAACTTTTTTTATATAAATAGAACATTTTTGGTCTTCAAAGTTTAGTAACGTAATGATGCTTGTTAGGAAAAGACCTAACCACGTGCTTGATTACTAAGAAGACAAGAATGGAGCAAAATTGATTATTAATAGGTTTTTTGTTAAAGTTCTGCCTATTATGGAGGCTCTAACTTTTCTAAAACTTCGGGTTCTGATGAGGTCTTTAGCCAGATCGAAATACTAGTATCAACCTAGCTAATATGTTTGATTTGCTTTATTTTTGTAAATATACGGAGGTTGAAAGCTCGTTATAAATTGAAAATAACATACACGTTGTTTGTTAGTATTTGATAGCAGATTAAAAATATGCTATCAAATACTAGCAGATTAAAAATATGGTAATCGTTTTAAAATCGGATTAGAAAAAAAAAAAAATGTCGAGCACTCAAAATTACATATGCAAACAGTTCCCTATTTTGGGTGGTCATATTGCCGCCCCCGGCGGGTCTGGAAGGTACAAAATCAAAAAATGTGTTTTGGTGAAAAAAAAAATGTATGATAAATCATGTACAAAACATGTTTTATTTCAAAACACGTTCAGCGGAAAGCTCAATATTACGTGATTTATGACTGTTCCAAATTGCATTGCAATCGAAATACTATGTAAGAAATTTCCAAATTATTACAAACAAATTTGGTATATCCCATTGTGCAGCACTTGTATAATAAATTTATCTGTTAAATGCATAAAAAGAAATTTCAATTTCTTTTAAATTTGTTTTTTTTGATTACATCTGCTGTAATTTTACAAAGAATAATTTGGCATGTCAATGTCAGATCAATCTTTTGGTGATTTTGAATTGATTGTTTTTTCACACACAATTTGATAAAGCATCCCAGCGCAACTTTATTAAAAAAAAGTATTTATCTTCTAGAAAATTCTATAATTTTATTTTTTTTTTATTTGTGAGAAAATCGAATGTAGTACTTACCTCCAATAGCATTTCAGTGTAAAAATAATGAATAGTGAATAATTTTACCCCAACGTAATAGATGGATTTGTTTGAATTATTTTATTTGTTTATTTTTTTTTTGATCTTCTTGAATTGAAAATTTATTGATTTGCTTTATTGTGTCTGTGACAGATTTATAATATAGCTGGACATTTTAGTTCTTTTTAGAAAACTAGTTCATTTCGTTATTTATGGTTTACTGTACTAATTCGTTGTTTTATCATCTTCATTTTCATTTTGGAAAAAACACAGGAAAAGCAGCAACGTACCACAATGGAAACTCAAACATATTACGGCTGTCGAAATTACACAAACATTTTAAAACAACACGTGTAAATACTCAGAATCTTATGTTATCCTTTATAAATATTTAGAGAATATGGGCTATTCCACTTATTCAAAGGATATGAAAATCTAATATTTTTGCTAAAGAAAAATAGTCTCAGAGATCTATAAGGTTTTCTATTGGATATATTTTTTGAACTTGAAGGCATTTTACTATAAACAAGTGGAAGCATTAAAGTCCGATGTGCCGAATTTGGTATTAAAAAAGATTAAATTCGGCTGTGACGAATTTTTAGATACCCTCCATCTCGGTGTTTTCATAAACCAGGGAAAGTGCAAACAATATTAATATCTATATTCTTTGTAAAAATAACAAAAATAATGTTGTTTTTATAAGTAAAACAAAATATGACTGATTGATTAATGTATTTGGGATGTTACAAAAGAAAAAATGTTTAATTAAAGTTTACTAAAATGAATCTGAAATTCTGCATGCTTATAACAGTGGGTATTCAAAGGTTATTCTGATTACCTAAAGAAGAACGTGTAGTGAAAAATATATATATTTGTATAGTTCCTTATGATGTTAAAAAAACTGTTGTAAAATTCGCCTGTTGTTTGTCTCTTTGCCTATATAATAATGAAAGAAAGTTACTAAAATATATTTTTGGATCGTTAGAAGAGATGCAATGAATACAAACGCATAAAAACAGTTTCGAATAATCAGAATTTTAGATAAATTTAAGGGAACAAAAATACACTTGCGGAGACATACATAATGAAATAATTATGAAATGCCAGTTTACATTACAACACATGTGTTTATACTATACATCACATAAGTAAAACGGAAAGTGTGATGAAACTAAGTTTGTCAAAAATTATAAAAGAAAATCTTTCGTGTGTTTAGGGTGTTTTCGAGATACAAAAATTAAAGAAACTGGTATTTCAAATTATTGTTTTTCAGCTCAGTTGCTTGTGCAATTCTCGTTTACCACTCCTACAATAAGAACCCTAAGAAATTTTCACAAAATTCGATTGGTTTTTACACATCAATACTTTAATTTAGATTATTTTTGTATGTATCAAATAAAAATTAGGGCTTTTAAGGAAAACAAATGCATATAATCAAAAGATTTTAAGATGAAGTATGCACCTTATATGTCTTAAATAAAAAAGTTCTGAAAGTGAATGTCCTTTAAATTGAATGGGGTTTTTAATAAATGTAATTAGGATGTAAGAGTTTCCTTGCAAATTTATTAAAGGTTGAGAATGAAAACAAGTAAAAATAGTGTACGAAAAAAAGTTATGAATTTACATTGTTGGATTCGGGGATTTTGTTCCTGGATATATTTTTGATCTGATAACGATTAATGTGTCTGGCAACTCCGGTTAATGCAGTCAAATAAATAAAGAATTTTAACTCAACTATTTTGTTCTACCTTTTTTCTAATTGGTGATTTTTTGATTTGTTGGGGTTAACAAAAAAAGGTATATGGCAAGCCTGGTATATGGAAAACAAAAGCATACTTTATAAATTGGCTTAACAATTTTTCGAGGGCTTCTCGCATTTGCACTTATAACCAGTGTTGCCAGGTTTGCAAAGCATAAAAACGACAAACTTTCTAGAAAAAATCGTCAAAATCGTCATCATATTTTGAAAAATCGTCAAAATAAAATATATTTGTTAGAAGAGGGATAAAGTTTTAATAAAAAATAAAATACAATAATGTTATTCACATTTCAAATGTTAACGTGTTATCGTTGTAATATAACACGATTTTTAACACTTCTCTTTGGTTTAAACTTCGAAAATCATTATATTTTACAACGATATTCATATTTATAAAATGTTGAAACAGTGTGCCCCAGTAGGCTAGTTGGTAGCGTGCTGGCTTATCAGTGCGGGGGTCGTGGGTTCGATTCCCACCAGAGGCACTGATCTGTTTTCGCTACAACGCGCCGAAGGCCATAGTAGCTAGTGCTCGGTTAGGGTAATAGTATATAACTTGTAATTATATGATTATTAATTAATAAAATAACAAAAATATAATGTTGAAAGATCAAATAAATACAACTTTAAATCAAACTAGTTTTACCACTTGAACTGTTAAACACTTATATCTGCATAATTCTGTGAGCAACATTTCAGTGGCACAACTTTTTAAATATTAAATTCTTTTACAAAATTTGGAAATTCTTTAACAATAAGTCTGTTCGATTACTTTTCCTGTAAAGTTCAGTAAAAACTACTCAGTAACAAAATTACAAATAGTAAGACAAATTTACAAAAAAGTAAACGAACAGAAAATTTGTAGGAATTATTAAATTAGATAAAGCAGCTTGTTTTAAATATTAAAAAAAAATCAACTGGTCATTATGGAAAAGGAAAAATTTAATTGAAATTATCGACCAAAAATAATTTAAATGTTTTTTAACTTCTTCCATAGTTAATTATTTAATCATTTTCACTTTCAATCCATAAACAATTAAAATTTAATTTAATTTTTGTTTACTAAAAATACAAGCATATTTTTTTATTTTTTAGTCATATGTTTTTTTTCATCTTACAAATTCTTTCTGGCAAAAATGTATCCAGTAAAAACTTGTAAGTTCTTTGGCATCAAACTGTCACTTTACTCTCTCTTTTTACCAGTTTTTACTGCGAACACCTTCCAGTAAAAACTTGTACAAATTTTTGTGTTATCGAACAAACTTAATGTTATATTTTTAATTATTAAATTTTGGCACTTTATTTATATTATTAGGCCTGTTTTTTAAGCACCGGATTTATTTTTGGATGTATTTTGTTTCATTTAAAGTTGTATATATATCATCTTTCAACATGAAATATATTCGGGCTAGAGATCTGTTTGTTTCGCAAAAAAAGTCCATGCCTTGTGTTTTAACATGAAAATTTTTTTATTTTTATTTAAATCTAACTCCAATTAAATTTTATAAAAATTTAAAGAAATGTTCTAAACATATAAACACAGAAACTAAATTAAGCTAAACCCGTAATGAATTTATAAAAAAATAAATGCGGTTTGGATTAAGTTTTATTCAATTCTAGGATTTGCTTTTTTGCAAAATTGTATTTCACATCACATTAGCATTTAAAAGCTAGCTATCGATCAAAAAACAATGTTTTTGCTTTCAATTTTTAACGAAATAATATAAATTTAATGATCGAGCCGGCGATTTTATGAGAATGATAAATAAGTAGATCTTGCTGACATATTAAATTATTGTCAAAAAATCGTCATTTTGGAAGCAAAAGTCGTCAAATAGTCATTTAGTTATTTTGGGTATTAAATATCATCAAAATGAATACAAATCGTCAAACCTGGCAACTCTGCATGCGATTGCTACTAATTCATACGTACATACATACTGTATACAAAACAAAACAAAAAAACAACAACAATATTTTGTGAGTTTTTTTTTTGTTTTTAAGTGTTGATCATGACCATGGATGGTAACCGATTCTATGTGGTTATTGGTCGTAGTAACGCTATTTTCTTTTATTTCGGTAACGGTATTTTAGCCCGAGTTTAAATGACTGTCTAGTTTATGATCATACTTTGGGAAAATATATCTATTTACAGAAGCTTTTTGTTCAGATCTTGTTAGATTATTTCGGTAACGGTATTTTAAGGTAACGGTATTTTACGGATAACGGTATTTCAAGAATATCGGTAACGGTATTTAAGCGATAACGATAGTCAGTTGAAAGGTGTTAGAATCGGGGACGGTAATTCAGCGATATTGACAGCCATCCCTGCTTGCGTATATTCTTGTGTATAAGCATTGAATGTACGTACGTATGTATGCATGTATGTATGTATGTATGATGAAATAAAAAAAAAAAATTTTAGAGGTCTTCCCACATTTTCACTCATAACTTTTGAACGCGTTAACCGATTTTGATCATTTTCACTAGAAAACTGCTCATGATATCAACAAACAATTTGACTGAAAATTAGCAGTACCTCTTCTGTATTGGAGGAGTATTTTGTGTTTCCACAGACAGACGGACGGACAGACGGACAGACGGACATGGCTATATCGACTTCTCTATCCATGCTGATCAAGAATATATATAGTTTATGGGGTCCCAGAATTTTTTTAAAAGAATTACAAACATTTGACAAAGTGAATATACCCTCCTGCACTATGGGATGGAGGGTATAAAAAGTTTTCAGAATATGTGGGTTATTAATTGAAAAATTTATTAGGAATTAAACAGAGTTTCCATCTTAAAAACGTCATAGATTTTTATTGAAAAAAGTTTGCACAATTAGAGTAATATTTATATTTAATCTGACCGTTCTTAAGGGGATACACTCTTTTCATTTTGTTTTTATTTAAGAGATTTTTTTTTATTTCACATTTCTTTTGAACTTTTTTATATAAACTGTAAAAAGTTTGGCAACAAATTCGCGGAAATAAAAAAGTTATAGATTGTTAAATACACTCCTTGCCCTATATTTTACTTCAGAAATATTTTCTTTAATAATACGTTTACACTGAACGTGTTTTGGATGTGTTTTGAAATAAAACATGTTTTGTACATGTTTTCCCAAAACACATGTTTTCATCAAAACACATGTTTTGCTCAACACACGTAAGTGGAAACTTAGTATAAAAGCCTTTTTCTCAAACAAAATATTAAAATATCTTAATAAGATTTGTGGGAGATTACTCAGAATGATCACGGCTTCCACACAAATGTCCTCAAGGTCATGGTGGAGAATCACACGACGCACCACATAGATCCAAAGTACCAGTTTTTGGTTTTGTACATCTATTATTTATTTTTTACTATTTGTAATCTTGAATAATGTATAAATAAATATCATATCAACATGGGCCTACAACTTTTACCGTTACAATTATATAAATCCTCGAAAATACACCTATTTCTTGAAAAATTAAATTCCCTCCAAAAACTCATTTTTCAGAAGCCGTAAAATGAAGTGAAGAAGATAATTTTCGAAAAATAGGTTAAGGAAAATATTATTAAAATTTAAAACCACATAAACAACTTCACTGAAGCTTTTGAGATCAAAGGAATATATCTGTGCGCTCAACAGAAAAATGTATTACATTTAACAAAATGTATTCCTGTTTATTGGCTCAGAAGCAGTATTTTTTAACAATTCTTAATTTAACAATTCTTAATTAAAGTACAAAATAGTAAGTTTTACAGTTTTATTTCTACTATTACAAAGTTATTTAAGCCATATATTTTTTAAATTTAACCGGTTAACTAGTTTAGCCGCATATTTACACACAATTTTTATTCAACCCAAAAACTATGCTACATTGATGTTTAATATAATAATAAAATTTGGTTTGGTTTTGGGCTCTTTGTTCTAAAGTTATGACAAATTTAGTGAAATTTGGTTTTGGATTTTTTAAAATTAATGAACTAGTTAAGGATCGCGGAAACTTTCCCAGCTCTGGTCCATATCTATTATGAACATTTGTAGATGTTCCAGAGAAACAAGCATTTTGTAAGTTTGTAAGTTGCAAGGGTCCTGGGGCCCACCAATGTACAATTTTGTAGAGGGATGTTAGAATCACGAAGCTAGGAGTAATACAAATTTTCGCCCATTTAGTTTTAACTTTCTCAGTTTTCAAGGTATGTGTCTTAAAAACTTCGGATAAGCTGATGTCGCCATCTGCCAGGTAATAGCATATTTTAACAATAAATTTTAAAAAATTTAACAAATAAGTTCTAAAAAAATAGTTTTGAAAATAACACTCAAAAATGGTTAAGGCAATGGGAATTTTAGGTAGTTTATTTAATAAGCATAACTTAAATCTATGCTTAAGTCAGTGTTTAAACAAAAAATTTTTTTTTTTAAATAGTCAAATCGATTTTTTTAAATAGTCAAATCGATTTAACACGCGTTGTATTTTTAGGTTATTGTTTTACACACAAAAAAATAAAAACCCAATTCAATCACGAAAACTATTGATTCAATGACTTTAATCGCTGAAATTCCGCTAACAACGAAAAATGCTAATTCAATAAGAAATTGAACTCATTTGACTAAAATGTGATCAATATTGTATACATTTTCGAAAAGCAAAAACAGAATTGGATAAATTGTTGTTGTCATACCAAATGTTTTTTTATAGCTTGCATTTTATAGCATTGAATTTAAACTGGCATGTAATTATCATTTAGTTAGCAGATTTATTTATACTTAGGTGAACAAATTGAGGCAAAAAAAAATTTTTTTTTCTTTCTATTGAAACGTACTTTGCAAACTTTTTATTTAATTTTTTTTTTTTTGCTGTTTATATTTTGCATTTTTTATTTTAAAAAGTGGTTACATTTTTATTAACCAAAATTTAACTTCTAAAATAACATTATAAATTTTATGATAATGTTTTAGAATAAATTAATATTTAGATTTTAACCATTGAAATAAAATTATTTAACTTAATAAAGTAATAAACCTAATGGGAATTAATAAAAATCAAATTAAAATGAATTTAAAATATTTATTACTAATACATACAAACATTAATAAAACACAAACAACAACTGTATGTTTTGAGCGATAGTATAAAAAGATGTCAAGCAAGTTCCGAATTTGACTAAATATTTAATTGGATCGATTAATTTTTAATTGACATAAAATCGATTTAATTGAAAAAAGTAGGGAACTATTTGTTTCTGTGTTCGAAATACATGGAATTTCGTTCTGAAGTTTTAGTATAATTTTTTTTTGTGGAAAAGTTTCTACTGTCTATTCATAATTAGGATGTGATCGGAGAAAAAAATCGTCCAGAAATATTTTTTACAAGTTCCAAATTTCGTGCTTTTGTGTTCATTGGTAGTCCGGGACGAAATATTTTTTATAGATTCCAAATTTCGTGCTTTTGTGTTTATTTGTTAACAACTTTGCAGCAGTTGAAACAATTTTGCCGCAGTTGAAACGGTAAATGAAAAGGTAAATTTCTTTAAAAGTTGTAAAGAGTACCATGTAAAACCTTTTGCTATTTTTATACCACTAACTTCTGAATATCCAAATTCCTTTCTAACTTACTGTTTATTATCACTCGCCTAGCTGAAAAATCCGAGACGCCTTCACCGGTAGTTTTTAATATCGGAATACATTAAGATTTCCTCGTTCAATAATTAAACATTAGAAGTGTTTGCCAAATTTCAAGTTCCCAGCTTTAGTGTTTTGATCTTTGTGATTAATGGCCATTTATCCCTTTTGAGCCCCGTTTTTAACATGTTTTATGATAAATTGCAAAAAAAAAATCTGTAGTAAATTACCTGAAGGGATTTCACACAAGGAGGCTTTTCCCCGTAAAAAGTGCCAAAATGGGAGGAACCTACGTGCCAATTTGGTCGCGACAACTGAATCATTCGATTGTGAGGAAAATCATGTAATTGACGCAGCAGACATTGTGACACGACAATACAATTTCGATTGCTTCAACAGAAGGTTGGTGATAATTAACAAAAAATTCGATAGCTACTACCGAACCATTCGATTTGCTACAAATACGGTTATTACGGCCCTAAAATACCTATAACGATTCAATACTATTTCAATGGCCATTTGAAGTCACTTTAAGTTTATTTTCAATATCAACTTATTGTAAATATCACTTAAGTTGATATTTAACAGAGTTTTTGTAGAGATTCGTCGTTCCACTGTCGTCATTCCCCTGCCAAAAAATATATATATTTTTTACGTTAGACCAATACTTAGGGGCTAGAAATAAAACAAAAACAACGGAACTGGTATAGGCAGAAAAGCGAGTGGCAGAAAATAAACGATATAGTAAAATTAAATACAATATAGTTCAATATGAAGAGCCAAAGTATGAAAAAAAAAACAAGAAATGGATGTGTACCTTCGATAATTGAGAAGATACTATTAAAACGATTAAAGCCAACTATTTGAAGTAATAAATTCGGCAAAAACAAACCTTAATGCAATAAATGGTGTCGAAATTTGCCCGTAATATCAGAATCAACCATGTATTGATTAAACTTATAATCATGGCTACCACTACTAAATATATTCATTCTGCCAAATTTCAAAAAAAATCCGTATGTACGTTTTAAAATTAATACGATGTCCTTTAGATTTATCCTATTGTAATCCTGTATGTCCTTGGACCAAAATAATAGCTTTTTTTAAAAGCTCAAGATGTAATCTTACAATCTTACTTTGTGTTTACTACTTTTAAATTTGTGTTATTTATTTTATTTATTTTATTTATTTTTTATTATAAATTTTTTAATTTATGGCCAATTTAAAGTACCCCTCCTGTAGGCAGTGTTACCGGTTAAACTAAAATTGCGTATAATGGTTAACTAGTTCACATAGTTCATAAAAAGTATATCATTCAATGAAACTAGTTTGTTCTTGAATAAAACAATTTCAATTGATGCACAAACTGTCGCAATGTTACAGAGTAAACAATCAAAACTAATGATCAAGAAAAAAGTAAGTTTGAGATACTTTTTTTTTGGATGTAGAATTAATTAAATACTTTTGACGTATAAACTAAAAATAACCTGAAAAAATTTGATTATAAAATATTTAAAAATAATTGAAAAAAAAACACATTAAAGCACGTGTTTTCCTTATGGGTTTTTGCAAATTGAAATCTAAATACACACAATAGTCAGCAGACACAAACAGATAGATAGATAGACAGTCAGCAAAACCTGAAGACATGATATATTTCATGAAGACAATATGATGCAAAGATTATGTGAAACCATAACTAAACATGTACTATGGTTTAGGGTATGCAAATCAAGTTTTCTTCAAAATGTGAATGAAAAATTTCTTACACTTCATGAAAAAGCTTCATAGTTTTAATGAAACTATTTTTAATGGAACTTTTTCATTAGTCGTATGAAATTTTTAATAAATAACATGAAATTTCTCATTAAAAGTTACGAAAAACTGCATTACTTTAATGAAAAGATTCAATGGACGAGTTTTATAACATTTCACAGATCTATTGCAAAAATTCATTGATAAAGGGTGGTTAAATTTCAAGGGCCGATGTTGATTTTGGCACACCTCCATCCGATGGTCCAAATTTTCGATGACGCTGAGGCATAATGGAGGTTCTATGCCGTTAATGTGCCGAATTATCTCATCCTTTAGCTCTTGAATTGTTGCTGGCTTATCGACGTACACCTTTTCTTTCAAATACCCCCAAAGAAAAAAGTCCAACGGTGTCAAATCACATGATCTTGGCGGCCAATTGACATCGCCATTACGTGAGATAACACGGCCATTGAATTTGTTGCGCAAAAGAGCCATTGTTTCGTTAGCTGTGTGGCAAGTGGCACCGTCCTGCTGAAACCACATATCGTCCACATCCATATCTTCCAATTCGGGCCTTAAAAGTTCGTTATCATCTCACGATAGCGAACACCATTCACAGTAACTGCCTGACCGGCCTCATTTTGGAATAAATACGGCCCGATGATGCCGCCAGCCCATAAACCGCACCAAACAGTCACTCTTTGTGGGTGCATTGGTTTTTCGACAATCACTCTTAGATTCTCATTCGCCCAAATGCGGCAATTCTGTTTATTGACGAATCCACTGAGGTGAAAATGTGCCTCATCACTGAAGATGATTTTCTTCGAAAATTGATCATCCACTGTTGCCATTTCTTGCCACCATTCTGCCCATTCACGACGTTTGGAATGGTCAAGAGGCTTTAGTTCTTGAGCCAATTGCACCTTGTAAGCGTGTAAATGCAAGTCGTTATTCATAATGTTCATCAACGACGAGCGTGAGAGGTGCAATTGTTGGGAACGACGACGAGTTGAGGTGGACGGCTCTTCAGCCATACTATCGCGAACAGCAGCAATATTTTCTGCAGTACGAGCTGTACGAGCATGCACTGGTGTTCTCACATCTTCTACAGACCCGGTTTGCTCGAATTTTTCCACGATTTTTGCGATTGTACGCACATTTGGACGATCAAATTGACCAAAAAAATCACAAAGTGCACGATATGCATTTTGATTTGAACGCCCATTTTCATAATAAGTCTGGATAACTTTAACACGTTGTTGGATTGTGTATCTCTCCATGGTTCAAATTGAGTAAGTCTGAAATAGAGAAATGTCAAATAAAATTCGGAAAAAAACTTGGCGTTTAGGTGTGGTTCACATTCAACATCGGCCCTTTCAATTTAACCACCCTTTATCATACAGAAAATTCTCTCAGTGTAGTTGGCAATGATTAAGTCGAAAGCGATGCCAATTTCGATATACTTTTTGTTTCAATAGTCGTTAATAGGGCAAACAAAAAACAGCTCTATAAGAAATGTTTTAAGCGCTTAAAAAAGCTCGAAAAACTGTAAAATAAGCCGTTTAAATATAAAAATAAGCCGCTACATTTTAAATAAACCGTTAAATTAAAAATAAATCATTAAATTTCATAACAAAAAAAAGTCATATCTCAAATATAATATTATATCTCATTTGATATAGAACGATATTAAATCTTATCCAATTTTAGCTTAAAATTGGGATATCCAGTAAGATTCGATTAGATACTTAAGTTTCTGATAGATCCCAAAGGATCCCATGAGGTTAATTTAGATCTAATTGGATCTTATTTGATCCAGAAACATACGTTATTTTTGGTGGATCGAATAAGATATTTTGAGATTAAATTTTTAATAAAATTTAAAAAAAAAAAAAACGAGCACCACCAACATAAAAAATTCCGCTATCGAAACTAATTTCGATTCGTAATTATTTCGATCACAAATGCTATAATTAGGCCCCAGGATAAATAAATATCTTTGCAAATCAAAGAATTCATATTTTGGCAAATGCTAATTTTTCGTTCTAATGCATATTTTTATTGCATATTTTCACTTATTTTGCTCTTAATGCAAGTTTCTACGTATTGTGCTTTAAATGCATATATTTATTTTTCTTAGTTTCTCGTAAAAAATATATATTTTTTTCCATAAATTTCATACCCAAATTGGAACAAAGAGGAACTGTTTTAAGTGGATATTTAAATGCACATTTCTCAATATAAACTATTTAAATGTTTTGCTAGTTGTGCAAGACGTATGTTTTATCACATGCTACGGTTTACGGCCAAAGTCTAAAAATCTGAAAATTTTGGCTTCACTTGTTTAACCACCATATCAAGTACCGATTTGGAAATTATTTTTTTATTGAATATATCTCCCAAGTCTTCATGACTCCATTTTCTATTGGTTGGGATCTGAAAGTAAACAACGCTGAGCAAAAAAATACAATGAATGAAAAACTCTTGTATGTTTTAAGTATTTTTTTTCGACTTTTAAATGGCCATCAATTCTTTAGGTGAAGACTTTTCAAAGTCAAACTTTGCACTTCATAGTTTTTTTAAGTAAAGTCAGTCTACCTAAACCTGTCCATCGTTTTTCTCAATTCATAAAACCTTGCGAAATACGTGACAGCTGTCGATCATTTTTGAAGTAACTCATATGAATTCCTTGTAATAGCATCCCCACTAATTAAGTTCTACAAACCCCTTTAGTACTGCGTTCTATGCACTTTTAGTAAAATTTGTATATCACGTTGGTATGAATATTCTGTTACATTTGCATTGTAATAATCTTTTAGGAAAGAGTCACTTACTCTTTAAACTCATGCTGCAAGCCATGCATGCAAATCATTTTCAATGTTTTTGTTTTAAGAAGAGCACGTGCCCACGCCAAATTTAAGAAATATGAATACAGATTTAAAGGTATATCTTTACTATCCAATGCACAGTGGGACATATATCAACATTTTTGGAAATAATTCGGCCATTTGTTACTTAGTGGTCCGATTGCAATGAAATTTGTAACAGGCATAAGTGACATAATATCGAGCTTAAGTTTTGGTTTGAACCATGCAAATCCCACACGGGCGGAAATATGAAAATCTAAAATAGGGAACTTTTTGAATATACAAATTTGCTATTTTTTTGTTTCTAATTTTTGACATTTTTTTTTGTTTCTAATCCGATTTTCAAAAAATTAACATATTTGTAATCTGCTAGAGACTAAAAAATAACATGAGTATAAATACTCCAACATATACCCCATTTATTAGGAAAATCTCTTCCAATGCCCGCTTTAAATGTAGACATGGCAGCAAAAAATGTAAAAACTACCATTTTTGGAAATTTTATTTTTACATATTTGCTGCCATGTCTAGATTTAAAGCGGGGATTGGAAGAGACTTACCCAATAAATTGCGCATATGTTGGATTATCTTCAACCGCTTCCGCTACATAATTGGAAGCGTGCACAGTTTTTAATGTTGGGTTTAATGTTGGTAAACCTTAGAAGCAGCTTTTGGGAAAAGTATATATATTTATATAAAAACATCTTTCACACTTTATACGTTCAGAAAGATAAATATTTATCTGGAGGAAAAAGACTGTTGGTGGTTTTTGGGGGAAAGAAAAATCCCAAAAATTTTATATTTTTTATTTCTACTTTAAACGAATGCAGTTTTAGAGTAAAACAAGATATTGCACTAATCTTTTATTTAATCAACAATTTATTAAGTTAAATAACCAATATTTTAAAAAAGAATTTGACCCCGATTTGGTCCTGCTATTCGCAAAAAAACTGGAACTGAGTCGGACCAAATTTGGAATTTCACTTTTTTAAACAAAACTATTAGAGATAACCCACACATGAACGATCGCGTGTTTATTGTTAGTCGCAACTAGCAGATTACAAAAATTTTAGTTTTTTGTAAAATCGGAATAAAAACAAAAAAATGACAAGCACTTAAAATTGTATATGCAAAAAGTTTCCAATTTTGGGTGGTCATATTGCCGTCCCCGACGGGTTTGGAAGGTTCGAACTTAAGCTCGGTATTAAGGCACTTATGCCTGTTCACAATTTCATTGCAATCGGATTACTAACGGCCGAATTATTTCAAAAAATTTTGTGAGGTATCCCACTGTGCAATGTAAGTACTCCAGCATGTATCGACCATTTGACTAGTGGTGGTATTGTAAAGTGAAATATTTTGCAAAAAATTTTGTTCAATGTCTTTAGGGTTTGCAAAACCAAATCAAAACAGATTGAAGACTGACTGATGTCTATCTTAACTTTAAGAAAATAAAAAAAATACTTTAAATTTAGGTTTGGCATACTTTATTTTATATAATCTGCAACCATTATTCTTTTATTTTTCTTCCATATTTTTAACACTTTTTTTTTGTGAAAAAAAAACTTTTTTATTTTATTTTATTTTCTATTGTTCAGTTGTTCTTCTGCAAAACAAACATACATTTATCGTAAGTTTTTTGTAACTTTTTAACTCGATTGTTTGGAAATAAATTTTTAAACACTGATAACAAAGTTTTTAGTTGTTTTCTGTGTCTGCCCAAAAACACAAAAATACATGTGGAATCTTTAAAAATACAAACACAGTGTAACCAATTTTTTCTAAACTTAAATACTCAAGATGTCTATTGTAAATTTGAAGTTTACAAAGTAAAACCATTGTAAGCTCTTTTTCTGTATTCTAGTTCAACCATATTTATGACAATTTAAATTTTTCTAAAATAATTTTTAATAAAATTTTCTTTCAGAAAATGTTTTTATGTAATATCCCTATGGGGAATGGGACCGGTTCTGCGTGTGCCACAGGTTCGGTCCCTTCGGGCCAGATACCGGTCCTCTGCTAAACCCTACCCTATGTAAACAACTGGCAACTTTAACGTTGGCTTGTCATAGGAGGGGATCATTTTGATTTTTTTTTATAAACAATCTTTTGTCTATTTAAAAACTGTTTTAAAACCTGTTAAAAATATCCAAATTAAAAACTATACAAAAAATTTAATTTTTTGAATGGAAAAAATAGATACCCGAGTAAAAAAATTATATATAGTCTTATGTTTTTTCATCTTAAACTATATTATGTGATTATTAGGGCAAAAGAATTTCATACAAATTCATGCACAGGTAGAAATTACCAACCGTACCAAAAAATAGTACTGGCAAACCACTGCTATTTTTGTAAAACCCACTGTGCTAAAAATTACCAAAGTTAGAACTAATATTGTAGTAGGAAAAGACTATTTTGTTTGCAAAGCATGTATTTTGCCAGCTGCTCCCGCAAATTTTTTTGCCAGTATTGTTTTTACCAATATTGTAACCAACTAGAAGCATTTTTTTTAAATATTTTATTACATCACCCAGAAAACAGTCTGAATTATGGCCATCGAATTTGTTACCAATCGAATTCTGGAGGTTACTGCAATTATCTTTATACTAAATTACATATTTAGCCATGAAAGCTAATATTCAGTTGTCTCATTCAATATTATATTCTACTTAAATATTATTATGTTCGACAAAATTTTATTGATATTAAAAAACTTTTCTGATTTTTTAAGTATTGAACCGTGGCCTTCAGATTAATAGCCCAGAGTCCTACTCATTGCACCACAACTGCTTTTAATTTTCTTTAAATTTTTGGCTGTTTGAACATTTTAGTATTTTTTTTAATAAAAAAAAAAAAAATTGCGTTTGTCTTTTTCGGGATTTGAACTCGGAAACACTTATAAATGTTGAGTGCTAAATTTGAATTTAAATATTTTGTTAGGAAAACAAACATAGTCTTAAAATAGTTTGCCAATACCAATCATTACGCAGGTAGAAATTGCCAACCGTGCCAACAAAAGAGTACTGGCAAACCACTGATATTATTGTAAAATGACCAAAGAAACAACTAATTTTTTTTAAATATACCCGAGTAAAAAAGATATGGTGGCATATCTAATTAGATAGGTTCCAATACCTAATCAGATACAAAGTGGTGAATACAATTGAATATACGTGGATCAAATTGGGGTTACTTTCTTCTAATGATATACAATTAAATACGAGTTTTGACCATCTATTATTGTACTAAATAATATCATACTATATAAAGTTTAATAGAATTAGGTTCAATTTCGTATAAATGGTTCAATTTATACTTTTTTTAAAAATAATATGTAAATTTAAAAAAATATGAAACAATTATGATTTTAAATAATTTTTGAAGGTACGATTTGCATTTTGAAAGTGAGAATAATTCAAATACGATTGCAGTTTTAAAACTATTTATTTTTACATAAAATTAAGTTAAGAAAAATTAAATTATGCATAAACGGTAATTTGAAAATTTCAAATCAACTGACAATATGTGGATCATATTAACCGAGGTAAAATTTCTATATAATTTTTTTTATAGTTTCCCACAAAGTCTTTAAAATTTAAAACTATTTGAAAAATTGAGAAAACCTTTCATTTAATTTCTTAAAAAAAAATTTTTGCGATACATTTAATCAAAAATTTATGTGTTTCGGTTTAAAATTGTTCAAATTCAAAAGAAAAAAAAATTGCTTATCTATTTGGATCCAATTAGATCTAAATTAACCTCATATATTTTGGGAGCTATTGCGATGTTAAATTTGATATTATTGGATGCCCCAATTTCGGAAAATATTTTGATCTAATTTAATCCAGTAATATATTTGAGGGATCTAATTAGATATTGGTATCCCACCCTAATTTTTAGATAAACTTTGATCAGAATAAATATCGATCTATATCAAATGAGATCTGATTTTGTATTTGAGATATAACTTTTTTACCACTTTATTGGGTAAGGCTATTTTTAATGTATATTTTTTTTTTTTATTGCGTAAGTGTGAAGTTTTGAATCAGTGAAATCCGGCAATAAGAAATAGAAGCTCTTAAAAATACGTACTTTTGGGATTTTATATTTTTTTTTAAAGCTCCAAAAATATACCAAATTTTTAAAACATTCATAAAACTGAATGTGCAAATGTGTTTATATGGGCTCAATGAAGTATGTGTGTACAAAAAATTAATCAAATTTGAAACCTCAATGTGATGTATCAAAGAACTCATGATATTGAAAATAAGTAAAGACTGCCCGTTTTAAGTAAATTAAATTGGCCACCACATATATGTTAAAAGTCATTGGCAAAGGAAAACATTAAAATGGTGTGGTGTTGAAACAAATAATGTTTCATGGAACAATATTTTGGAATTCTATATTATGCACATCACATAAAAGCAAAGAATAATATATTTATTCCAATAACACTAGGTTCTCTACAAAAATCGACTTAATTTGCATATACTACTTCTTTATTTGCATACAGTGGGGGGAGCACTCGTGAGTACATGTAAGTACTTTTTACACCTAAACTTTCAGGCAAAAAAATACTTGACCGTAGAACTAAAGTATACTCTTCTAATGTTATAAGGTGTTCCGCATCCAAATCTTTTCTCAGAATCACTCTTCGACATCAGGCGTTCGAGTAATATATATGGTATTATTCAAGTTCAAGATCATTTGCCTTTTATTAAACAAAACCAGTGCAATGTTTATTTAGTAATTAAATATGTCTTCATCCGCTAATAATGGAGCAATATTGATGATTAATAGGTTTTTTGTTAAAGCTCTGCCTATTATGGAGGCTGCAGATTTTCTAAAACTTCGGGTTCTGATGAGATCTTTAGGCAGATCGAAATACTAGTATCAACCTAGCTAATATGTTTGCTTTATTTTTGTAAATATGCTGAGATTGAAAGCTCGTTATAAATTGAAAATAACTTACAAATAATCTCGATTTATATAAAAACAAAAAGCTTATAAAACTGTAAAAAAAAATGATACTTTCTGACTATAGCATAAGGGCTCAATTAGTCTTGCCGTTCCGTGACGTTTCTGTAACGTGCCATTCCGGATGGCTGTTTTGTGTGGTTAGTCTGTTCCGTAACAACATAGCAGCTTTGGCTAAGCGACTATAGTAATTGTTTGAGTAGTTGCAAATGTAGTTGTAATATTATTATCATAATGTGTCACAAAACCTTTTTTTATGTTATTTTGTACAATTTAGCTTATAAAACTAAAAAAAAAATGTTTTTGTATTGGTTGCTTAGTTTTTTTTTTATGTGAGAGCAATCAGCTGTTTTTTGCTGTCACTTAACGTAGTAGAGAAAATTCTGTTTTTAACAGGTTCGTCCGGGAAAGCAACGTTACATTTCAGACAAACTCACCACACACACTCATTTTCATACATCAAAAACAAATCAGCTGATTCGTCACGGAACGTAACGTACAAACTAATTCAGCCTTAAGGGCCATAAGTCAGTTTTTGCCGTACTCTGCAATTTTCAAACAAAAGTTTATTTTTTGATCTTTTATCAAAACTTACGATGTGAGCAATATTATTCAAGTTAAAGATCATTTGATTTTGTTAAACAATACACCGTCCAATGTTTATTTATTTAATTATTAAAAAACTGATTGGGTCACCCTGTTTTAGTACAGGGTTGTACTTACAGGTTGGCAAATTTGACTACCTCGTGTATAAAAAATCTTTTGGAGGGTGTAACTTTTGTAAATGTGGACCGATTTCTAAAATTTATCTCTCTTCTTTAAAAGTTATTTAAATTATGAAATAAAGATTTTTGTTTTTCGTCACGAGATTTTTTTTTTTTGTTTATCCACCCAAAAAAACTTTATTAATTAATCAGTTTAAAGACAAAAAATTGTCCGTGTTAATAATGCTTCGCGATAAAAAAAAAAAAATAGCAAAACCTTTTTAAATTATCTTTAATAGTTAATCCTTAAAGTTCAAAATTAAAAAAAAATTTTAAAATTTGTCATTTTTGCCCAAAAAAAAAAAAATATTTATATTTCTTAACAATATTCTTGGAACTTTGTTAAAAAACCAATAAAAATTTTAATATTTTCTGAAAGATTGGGCTTTAAAAAAAATCTAATTGCACCAGCAATTCGACTTGCACCCTACGTCCGACATTAGTTGAAAATGGCACACTTTTGACAAAAAAAAAATACTTTTAGAGTGTGTTAGAAAAGTTGCACACTGATTTCAGAAAATTTCTTGATTTCGTATTGTGAATCAATACTTTGTTGTCAAATCTCCGTATAAAAAAGAAGAAACACCGCCGCAGTGTTGTATCACACTACTCTAACGAATGCAAACAATGAAACATTTATGTTATTAACTCACACAAAAAGCGCTTTTTATTGCCTACGAAGGCATGAATTTATTGCTTTTTAGAGCACATGAAAGAAGCGCATTTCACCTGTCTAAAACCCAAACACCAAGTGGGACATCGCAAAGAGAAATCATGCCTTCTGGATTTGCTTTGTAAACGTTCGGTAACTAAATAATGCTGTCCAGAACTGCTTCTGAGTAAGCACTATTTTTTGCTATGGAATAACATATGAAAGGTTTTTTGTTAAATATTTAGGAATAGCAAATTTTGTTGGGTGTTTTCAAATATCTGCTTGCCTACACAAAAATAATATTCAATTATTTTTCAATAAAGTAAAAACTGTTTTAGAAAGTTTAAAATTTGCTTACCTTTACCCTTAAAAAAAATAATTTAGGGCAGGTGACTTATTCAAAAAAAAAAAAGAAAAGAATAACCAGGTTAATCGTTAACTACAAATAGTTCCATTTAAATTTGACATTTATAACTACATATAATAAAACACTAAACTATGGTTATTTTAAGACAAGTTAGCAGATCTTACAAGTTGAATATTTTACATTGATATAACATTGACCAACAATTTAGAAGCATATTTGAAAATATATATTCCCATTCAAAGATGAATTATTCTCATGTGTATGGGCTGTGTGTAGTTTAATGTAAAAGTCTTTAGGCTTTCTATTCTATGTAATACTGACAAGGAAATCCCCCAACGCTTACACGCCGATTTGAATAAAACTTGGATATGTTGTAGAAAATCAAAATTTATGATATACTGTTTATTTTGAAGTCAAAAATTACTAATTTTTTCGTTTTTAGCATTTTTTTTGGTAGTTTTTCTTAGAGAACCCTAAGTAAATGTGGTATCGATGGAAAGAGATCTTAGAGACTCATCTGCCGAAAGGTTGTTTTTGTAAAATTTGGCTTTAACCCTCTAACTGGCAAACAATGTTTTGCAACGAAATTCATACCATGTGCCCCACTCGAAAAACAAATAATAAGTTCTACAACAAAATTGTTTATCGTTGCCTAATTTAGGCCAAAATATTTTAGGGTGCATTTTAAAAACTAAAGCATATAAAAATGAAGGTTTGGACAAAAAAAATTTCTCTTACCAAGATATTACCACGCTCGAAAAACTATTTTTTTTTCTGCTCCTATTTAAGAAGATATCGGGATTTTCGCTTTTTTAAAAAAGCGAAATTAACCGAAAAAATATCTAAACTTCAATTTATATTATTCAAACTTAAACGCTTTCTTTTTAATACTTAATGTCTTCTTTCTGCAAAATTTCATAAAAATCCGTCTATTAGTTTATAAGTTAAAACGATGTCCTTTAGAAGAATCCTGATAAAATCCTGTGAGTCCTTGGACTAAAGTAAGGACTTATTATTTAAAATAAAGCTTCAATTTTACTTATATTTTATTATAAAGAGTTTTTAGTCACTTTAAATTGGTTTTATAGATTTTTAAAAACTATATTTTTTTGTAAATAATTAGTTTTTGAAATTTTACGAAATTTTGATTTTGAAGCTTTTTCGCTTCCAAACCGTGGATGGCAAACGAAAAATTTATTCGCAAAATATTTATCACATTTAGTTTTCTATCAGAATATATTAATTTCTAAGTATAAAACGCTCATTTGACGCATTTGTGATAAATTTTATGAAGGCTACGCCGAAGCAGTCTAACCTGTTAGAGGGTTAATGTTGTTGTAAAATGTACTAACTTTAGGTACTTTATATGGGGAGGTATACTGGTATCATGACCAGATTGCCCTTATTAAGTTTAAGTGGACTCGTAATTTATACTTTTTCAATATTCAACATATTTCGGATTTGATCGTTGTTTTCTCGAAGTAAAATTTGTGGTGCATTTTGAAGAGCTGTGTGGGCAACATTTATACAATATGAATATTAAACTTCATATTTTTAATTTATATGTGAAAGTCTACTTATTTTCACTTCAATAATATGTATTTTTTTTAATAAGCTTTCCAATGATAGATTATTATGTACTAATGAAAAATACTTATCGTAAAATAAGCAAAAATAGGTTGTCAGGTACTTTACCATTCAAAATAGTACTTTATGCATTATTGGCTTTCTTGTTTGCCATTCAATGACAAATATGTAGTTAAAGCACAAACTATATGCATATAAAAATTTAAATTTTTGAGTAATACAATACAAAAATTTAAATATTTTTAATATTCACAAAATTGTGACATGTTTCCGAACAAAATTAAAAAAAAAAAAAACGTTTTTACCATACAACTTTTGTAACCAAATCATATACAATATGCATATCAAAAACTTTAATTTTTTGAGAACACCACTACAAGGCATTACTAATTTTTAAATTCTCAAAATTAAGTCATGTCCTTGTGCAAAATGTTAAATAAAAAAAATTTTCCATGCAACTTGTGAATCTATTTTCTAAGCCACTTTTTTCGATGTACTTCAATGTCTTACTAATTTTTGGAAACTTTTTTTTTAAATTGAATATTTGCATATAGTAATTTTAGTTTTTTCCGATTTTCTTTTATGCAAAACTATCCCTTTCCGCGGAGTGCTTGCTCCAAAATAATTTCATACAATTATTTCATTTAGTAAATTTAAGATATTTAATTGTTTTTGAAAAGGCTGTTGAAAACTGCACAGACTAGAATTGCTCCAATTTTTTATCTTTTTTAACATCGGAGAAAAACGGGATTGATTTATTGTGTCCCACTGGCGAAGGTGGGTTGTGGCACCATATATTGAAAATAAGAGCAAAAATCAATATAAATTGATGTAAAATATTTGATTTCAATTATGTTTATTCTTTTCATAAGTACTATTTACTTATGTTGTCACTGCAAAACAGGTATGGTAAAAAGTTTTTATCATAATCTTGTGAATATTATAAATATAATTAAACTTTTTATTGATATACTCAAAAAATTAAAAATTTTAATATGCATATTGTATTGTATATGTTTTAACTACATAGTGCTTATTGTATGGCAAACAAGAAAGCCAAGAATGCATAAATTATTATTTTGTATGGAAAAGTACCAGAAAAACACATTTTTGGTTGTTTTACTATAAATACACTCACAATATTTTTCCGTAATACACTCACAATATTTTTCCGTAAAGATTACACATTAAATTAACTGAAAATCTGTTAAAAAAGGACTACATACTTTTTGTTTAAAACAAGTGTATTTTTAGTTTATTTTCAACTGTTGAAAAATTAGTTGACCAAATCGGTAAAAACAATAGATTGTTTTAGTTAGTCTCTTTACAGGAAGAAGAAGAAGAAGAAAACATTTTTATTGCAAAATTTTTCGGACACAAGGGATACACCAGACTGCCGCAGTTTCGTCCCCCTCCTGGGACTCGTCAGTGGTTAATTTATGTGTCAATTGAACAAAGTATTTTATATTGTTAATTTGCTCTATATGAAAAACTTTTTATTTTTTGGTGTCGTACTGTGATTTGAACTCACTGCCTTAGCATCAAGCTATGTATCGTAATCTCACCTCTTAACGAGTTGAGATTTCGTTTATTTCAATACTCAATATAATATAACAACTTTTTTTTATAAATAGAAATTTTTAACTATTACCGAAAGTCCGTTTTTTTTTTTTTTTATTTTGTTTTTTGAATAACAGACAGAAAGTTAAAAAATATATTTCTTCGGTAATTTAATTGTATATTCCATTGAAACAACTTTACCAATTCAATTTTTAAATAACTATTGAACTTTTATGAAAAAGTTCTTGTGAGTTTATTTATATCTGGTATATAATAATATTATATATCATTGGAATGCTTATTAAAAAATACATATTATAAAGAGAATTTTGATTTTTTTTTTTTTTTTTTTTTTTTTGATAAAACCCGATTTTTTTATATTGTTGGTATGGGAGTATGTCTCAAATTTATGAAATTAAAACTGAAATTTATACGAAATTACTGTAAAAAAAAATATGTAGTTCGATATGCATCTTGCCTATGTTTTGATCACACAGCTCTTTAAAATGCACTAAAAATTGTACTTCGGGAAAACAACGATCAAGCTCGAATACCAATATCCCGATCAATAGCCCGAATATTGAAAAAAGATTAAACACTTAAAATAGGATTATCATATGTGAATAATCCTATAATTATTATCAAATGTGAATTTGGTCGTGATATAAGTATATATCCCCACATAAAGTACATATCCTCCATATAAATAATGTACCCTAAAATTAGTAAATTTTTAACAAAAATGACAACATTATTCCATCGATACCACATTTACTTGTGGTTCCTTAAAAAAAAATACAAAAAACAAAAAAAATCGGTAATTTTTGACTCCACCTTTTACCCCTTAAACCATCGAGATGACACAAAAAAACATAAAAAAACGCGTATCCTAAATTGGGATTATCTACAACATATCCGAGTTTCATTCAAATCGGAGTGTAAGCGCTGGACGAATCCCTTATAAGTATTTGTGTGTATGCTTGCATGTCCATAAAAAGAGTTTTTGCAATTAAGCATTTTGTTGTGTGCGTTGATGTTGTTTGAACTTTACCATTCGTAAATTATGGATTTTGCAACAAAAAAAAAAAAATATTTGCTTAAGGCCTTCCAACTAACTACTGAGGGTTTGAAAGTGGGAAGTGTAAAAGGTAAGACAAATTAACAAGAAATTTTAGGCTATAATGCTATAATGAAGAATAAGGCGAAATCAAATAATGTACTGTCTGAATGACTGAAAAACAAAGTGATGAATGCCAGACATAAAGGTTTGAAAATGATTTGTGGTCTGATGAAGGTTTTATTATTTTGAAAAGTTTTGTTGTTTCCACATATGCACATAGAGAATAAATTGGTTGGAATTCCATTCTAAACAACAAAATTTAATCATTATTCAAAAATTTTAATTGTAAGTACTTAAAATTCATCATCAGAATAATTAAACTATATTGTAAACAGAAAATATATTAAATTAACCAAAACACAGTCACATCATTCAAACTATTGGGTTTCCTTATCAATATTGAAAAAATATTATAAACTACAATACCTTTAATAACAACAACCAAAAACTTTTCGGAGGTTTTATTCCTTGAATAAAATATCTGCAGTTAAAATCGAATATTAGTTTCGCCTGCAAAAACACAAGCACTCTATCTAAGATATAAGTTTTCGTTACCAATTTTAAAATAATATTAAGTTTTGTTAACAGTTTTGGTAACTCTAATAAAATATTAAGATTAGCAACCCAATTTCTGTTGTACATACAAATCTATTTTTAGACGTACATATTTGAATTTGGAACAAAAAACATTCAAAGTTGAAATTGGAAAATACATTTTAAAATTGGGGTTAAGCTAGAGGTAAATTAATTGCCTGACAAGTAGGAGGTCGCCGGTTCGAGCCCAGTTCGCGGCATAAGAATTTTTTTAATAAAATAATTTCAAAATAATATATTAAGTTTTTATAGTTTTGGTAACTCAAATAAAGAATTTTTTATTAATAAAATAATTTTAAAATAATACAAAATTTTTTGGTAACTCTAATAAAATATTGAGATTATCAACCGAATTTCTCTCGTACAGACTGTTTTTAGACAATTATTTAAATTTAAAACTAGAAAATATTCAAGGTTGAATTTAAAAAAACCTGTTTAAATTGAGTTTAGGCTAGAGGTAAAGTACTCGCCTGACAAACGGAAGATCGCCGGTTCGATGCATACAGTTTTTTTTATTAATTAAATGAATTTTATTGAACGCATGTGAATCTATTTATAGAATATTATAGTCCATAAACATAAAATATTCAATTGTTACAATAAAAATTTGAAATTTTGTAAATAAATGTCGGTTGCAATAGTATCAAAATTTAATAATAGCGATAGTACGTGGATCCACAAAAATTCGGTAGGCTAAAAGAACAAAAACGGTTGAAACTACAAAACTGTGTTCTGTGTGTGACTATACACAGAGAAATAAAGTGGCAACCGAACTGAAAAGTGTATTTTAATGGTAACAACTTATAAATTCAGTTAGTACAACGATATTTACATTAGATTTCAGAATAGTATGAGTGTTGCAACTAAAGTTCAGTTGAAAACTTTTGCTCAATATGTAATTACCGAATTTGAGTCATAGTAACCGAATTTTAGTTGGCAAATAGCTAAATTTTTCGTTGTGAAAGACGTGGTAGAAAAAAATGAGTGTATTTTCTAAAAATCATAACTAAAGGGGTCATCTAACGTTTTTTTTTCAACTAGTGCTTATTTCGTGAATGGTAAACACTTAACTCATGTCTGATTTGACAGATAATTAGTTTTATCCTTCCGCTGAACGAATATGGTTGTGTATACGCTTCAACAACGCTGGGAAATATTGCGACATTACTTTGAAAATCATGGTGATGTTGCAGAATGTGTGCGAAAATTGCGTACGGATTTTGGAAGAAGCCATGTTGAACGAATTTTTGTTCACAAAAATTAAAGAGGATGATATTGGCAGCATTTGGTTTCAACAGGACGGAGCTACGTGCCACACAGCCAAAGCTATACTCGATGTTTTGCGCACTGTTTTTGAAGATCGCATTATCAGCCCCAGAGCTGATGTCGTTTGGCCACCTCTGCGCTGCGATTTGACACCGTTGGACTATTATTTGTGGGGTGCCGTCAAAGATAAATGTTACGCCAACATGCCAGATACAATTGACGCTTTAAAGGACAATATTCGTGAAGCCATTGGTGAAATACAGCTGCACACAATCGATAATTCGATAATGTGCTTAAAAATTGGACCGATCGTGTAGGCTACTGCATGGCCAGCCGAGGCAGCCATTTGAATGAAATTATTTTCCATTATTAACCGGAAGGATTGTACTTTCAAATAAAAAAAGAAATTTGAGAAAGTATTCAGTATTTTTTTTATAGCATTTTCAAAAAAAAAAAAAGTTATTTGGCGGACCCTTTATATTGCAAATTTTCAATTTTCTGAATCAGACTGCGCAGTTTCTGGTATTGAACCTTCGTCTGTGACCCTGTTTTTTTTTTTTTTTTAATAATGTAATATTTTTTATGTTTTTATTTGTTCGATTGCGTCTATATGAAATTTTCTGTGCAATCACTGACCGTGGTATAGATAAACTGATTTCTAATGTCACATGCACTCGCACTACACGTTAGACAGAGCGCTTAAGCCCACTGATCTATCGTCAGGTCGAGTTTTGTTGTGATTAAAACTAGTTTTATTCAATACACGGTGTTTTTGTTCATGCATACATGATCTCAGAAGTACAACTACAACAACACAACAGTTCTATTTTTAGAAACTTACCTCACTCTAATGTCCACTGTTTTTCTCTGTGTGTATGTTTTGTCCTTTTTATGAAATTTAGCAATAATTTTTAAAATTATGTTATATTACATTAATTTAATGAAAAGTTTCATTAGAACTTCAAGTGCAATTTCATTTTGAATTCTCTCAGTGTAGAACATAAACTAAAACGTGTTGTAATAATGTATAATTTGCTCTGCAACCCATTCTCTGAATTTACCATTTTTACTGGGTTTACAGAAATTACTGGACATTCTTTGTCATCATTGATATATTGGGTAAATTTTTAATTCTCATATAACCACTTCTGTTTGTAGTCCTATAAATAACCATATTTAAGTGCATGACATTATCCTTTTACTCTGTTGAAGTGTTCTTGTTTAATATGTCAACACATAAATGTTAGTTTTTTTTCTATTTTTGTAGCCTCTCAGTAGTTCAGATCTCCTCCATAGAAATTGTGTTTGTATTGACAAACATAAATTCTATTTTATGCAAAATGTCATCGTATCTCATATTTGAATCTTTGATTGCTTTTTCACATTTATGAATAGTCACAACACAAAAGACAACCAAAACAAATATGAAAAAATTAAAAAAAAAAAAATGAAATGAAATGAAAATATTATTTATGAACATTCATATGCATATGAATATTTTACATACAATGTATAAATGTCGAAAGTTGAATGCACTTTTTTTCTCACATATATGATGAAAATGTAAATATGGAAAATTCACACATACTTATAAACCTACATACACATTAAAATGGAAAAGTATAAGTAATGCATGATTTATGTGTCTAGAGATCAATGGCACACTTTTGACAGACTCTCTGTGTCTCATGTACTATGATGTTATAAACACCATGAAAATGAACTTGGATAATTAAAAATGAAATGTGAACAGTAGATAGAAAGATTTCTATAAAACTTTAGTCATGTACGATAGATGTTCAGAAAAACGTATTAAAATTTTTAAAAACTTTTAAATTTATATTTGAACGAAGTGACAAAAGAAAATTTTAATATCTTATTAAATTTAAATATTTGCTAATAAAATCTATTTTATATCCCAGCAAAATCTTTTATTACCACTTAAGTGGTTATGTAATAAAAATAAATATCTTAACACATTATAATTGGCGTCAGCATGAGTTATTTTTGTTTGACGAAGTCGATTTTGTAAGCAGTCAAGCTTACGCATGACTCCTTATTTAATTACAAAAATAATGCCCTATTAATTGTTTTTTAATTACTGATAATTATTGTTTACAAACTTGTAACCACATATTTTTACTCGCTTATAAGCATAGTAAAAAATTATTTTGGTAACCACTTATTTTTTATTTTTTTTGTAATGCAGCGGGTAAGCGATTGTACAAATTTTGTGCAATTTTTTCATAATTAAAATATGTAAAACTAAACACTTACAAAAACGTCCTCGTCGAACAAAAATAATGAGTTTTAACACCGAATTATATGCATTTTCCAGCGAAATCTCAGTTATGGGCTCTCATAACCAGTATCTAAATAATAAGCAGTAGAATTAGATACAATTGCACATATTTCGGTATTAACACTCATTATTTTCTCAAGTAGAGGAATACAGTTGATAATGATTTGAAAACTATATTATTTAACTAGTTATTCTCTAATGTAAATATAAACAGTTTTTTGTTTTATTTTTTATTTTCTACACTACAAAAAAAAAAGCTTAAAGTACAAATTATAAGTATTAAAGAACAGTTTTAAATATGTGCCATTCACAGACAGAGCCCTTTTATGCATACAAATAGAGAAACTTTGGTGTTAGTAATACCCTCGAAGGAATTTAAAATTTTTCACGTGACTGAAATGCGACTAGACGTTTCCGATTTGCATGATAACAAATGCTCAGCTATACACATATAACTTTTCAAATTGATAAGAATCTATAGGTTCTTCAAAAAATAAAAAAAATCTTAGTTAAATATTCGGTTTTCGGCATTAAATATAATAATCGATATTAAGTAACTTAACCCTAAAGATATCGGTTTAGAAAAAGTCCAAAGAATATAAATTTTGTTTAAGTTTTTATAATCTTTAGGTTTTTGTTGGAAAAGGTTTAGAAAAAGTCCAAAGAATATAATTTTTTTAAAGTTTTTATAATCTTTAGGTTTTTGTTGGAAAATTATGATACATTCTGAGCATTTCTCTACAGAAAAGGTTTGGCAGAATCTTATGATTAATCGAAGGAAATTTTTTTCAGAATTAAGGATATAAAGGGTGTTTTTTATAGAGGTAAAAAACTTTGAAATGGAATAAAACAAAGATGAATTTTTTAAATTGACCAGAAATTTACTTTACTCGAAAGATAATCTTCTGCCATTAAAATTTAAATATGACGCGGATTATGTTGTCCTCCAAGTGGTCAATCGTTTCTGGCTAATCGGCGTCACAAATTTCGTGTATGAAAATTTCGAACAGAACCATAAATTAGCACAATTTGAAAGCGTTGCTCAGGCGTCAGTCTATTCATGTTGAAATGCCAAGCCAAACTAAACATAAATCACTTGACAGCTGACAAAATGGCCGCCAGATAAAAAAGTGTTGCCAACTTAAAGTTTTATACCTGTATAAAAAACACCCTTTAAAATCAAATGGGAAAAGTATATAGTATATAGCAAAACAATATATGCTTACAAAACTGTACACTCAGGGAACTTCTGCTGTAAATATTTGTACTCAGGAAACTTCTGCTTTAAAAATATGTAGTTGTTTGGGTTGTAGTACAGTTTCTTTATTTTTAATGTAAATGTCAGTCATTTGTAGAACAAATTAAATTTTTGACTAACCTTGTAGTTCATTTAAAAAAACAACTCACATCAAATGACTGTTTCATGATTTTACATTAATTTTTTACAGTTGTTTTTTAATTATTTAAAAAAAAAAATATGTTTGTTTATTTTTTACTTCCATGTGGTTCATTTTTATAACAATTGTTAGTAATTTTTTGATTATTAAAAAACAAATGACAATGTTAGTTGAATTTCATTTGTTTTCAACTACATTTGCAGTGGTCTTTACCTACATAGTATTCTAAGTGTAGTTGTTTGAGTTGTAATAAAGTAATCGTTGTTTTTAAGTGAAAAGCAGTCATTTGTAGAAGAAATTTAATTTTTGACTACATATGTAGTTCATTTAAAAACACAAACTACATCAAATTACTGTATTATGATTTTACATTAATTTTATACCGTAGTTTTTTTTATTTAAAAAAATAAAACAAATAAATGTTTGTTTATTTTTTACTGCATATGTGGTTCATTTTTACTACAATTGTGGTTCATTTTTTTGAACAGTAAAAAACAATTGACAATGTTAGTTAAATTTACTGAAATGTAAATCGTCCTTTCTTTAAGTGAAATTTCATTTGTTTTTAACTACATTTTCAGTGGTTTTATTTACATAGTATTCTAAGCCCTGCAGGAAACTTGGGGTCAAGTGTCTCCAAGTCTCCACTTTTGTCTACTATTTTGTTGACATTGTCAACTAAGCGTCTACACTTTTTACTTTATTAACTCACTAGTAAATTTTTGGTTCCAATGTCTATATATGGTCCCATTAGAACTAATTAGTCACTAGTGAATCTATGGTTATTATGTCTACATGTGGTCCCATAAGAACTAAAGAGTCACTAGTGAATCTTTGGTCCAATGTCTGCATATGTTCCCATAAGAACTACCTAGTCACTAGTGAATCTATGTTTCTAATGTCTACTTATGGTGCCATAAGAACTACCTAGTCACTAGTGAATCTTTGGTTCCAATGTCTACATATGGTCCCATAAGAACTACCTATTCACTACCTAGTCAATAGTTCTAATGTCACTAGTGATTTTCAATGACACGTACATGTTAAATGTCTATAGCAAATTACACTGCCTGGGGAATATTTGGTTAGTAGTACTGGTGACACAGTCAATAGTGAATCAATACTTTTTCACTATTGACATTTCCTGCAGGGAGTGTACTTACCTCAATTGGCTTTTGAATAGCAATTAATGTTACATATTATTTTGGATTTTTTTATAGGTTCCTTAATATTAATTTGACACAGGAGCCATTGGAAGATCTTCATGTTTATGCAAAAACTCAAACAAGTAAAACTTAATTAATAAATCATCTTCAATTCTTATTTATTTGAAATTTTGTACTTCTATTTATAAAGGTGTGTCCTTGCTGAAAGTAGCCAACATTTCAAATATGTACTTCGCGATATGTATAAGAAATTATTTTTTTCATATTTTTGTTAGAATTTTATTTTGAAAATACAATAGAAACTTTCAAAAATATTTTGATTTATTGTGATTGTTGGTTGCCATTAAAAAAGTATTATAAAAAATATTAAATCTCAAATGAAGGGCTTATTGTAAACACTTTATGAGCCATATTTTATTTTCAGTTTGTTTTTGCCTTTTAAAGGTTGAAAAATTAAAAAAAATGGCTTATGCAGGACGTTTATGCTCTAGGTAGTTGTAATAGGTGTTTAAGCAAGACTTCTTTCTATCAATTAATGACCCAGCAAAACTTTGGTAATGGGTGCGATAAAGTAATGCATTACCTTGTAATGTGTACTCCTTACGTGTATCATTATTTTCCAACAAGAAGTAATGAGTTACCGATAATTGAACACTCATGGATTACCTTGTAATGAGACCTCATTACATTTTACATTACTTCAAAACATAAAATAATGACTTACCGATCATCAATTACATAATGCATGAATTATAAACGTAAAGTAATTATTAATATATATTTTTGAAAATCTATTTTTAGACACATTACTTTGCGATTTTTTGTAAGCATAATGGTAAGGTGTATATTTTTGATATCACGAACGAAAACACGAAGCACAACCACTCATCTACATGTTAAGCAATAAAATATTGCATATATCGATAGCTCAGTTGGTAGAGTTCTCGCCTAACTAATTGTTAAATACCAGAGACCCCAGGTTCGAATCCCAGCATGACCAAGTTATTTATTTAATAAAAAAAAAAGTTATTTATTTAATTAAAAAAAAATATCTGTAAAAAAAATTTTTAAGCATTTTTTTTATAAAAATCTATTTATAGACACATTACTTTTTCCCACCATGTAACCATATAAGTAACCAGTTACTTTACCCACTACAAGGTAATGAGTTACTTTGAGGCTCATCGCCTGTAAAATTCATCAGTGAAGTAACGTGTAAAGTAATGCATGAAGCCCTATGGCGATACATTACTTTATCCATGATTTGGTAATGTGTGGTTTTGCTGGGGATTTTCTAGAAAACAGCAAAAATCCATAAAACAATAAAAGTGGCTCATCAAGTTTTTGCAATATTTCAAATCATTTTCATGGCACATTATCAAATTTATTTCCAGTTAGCAAAATATTTGATAACAATTTGAAAAATTCTAGTTATTTTAAAACTTTATGCGAAAGATAAAAAAGTATATTTTGTTAGTTCGAGATTTACTTGAGATTTACCCTAATTTGCAACTTGAAAAAACTTGAGCAATACAGTTGCGGTTTATTTAATATTTTAAAGTATTTTAAATATGTTTCTTGTAAATTTCTTAAATATTTTACTTTTTAATTTTACAAAATTAGCACCAAAGGATTATTTTTCCATATTTTATCATAAATTATGATGTGAACAATATTGATAAAGATCATTTGTTTTTTGGTAAACAAAACACCGTGCAATGTTTATTTTTTAATTAAAAATATCATCATCCGCTAATTTAAAACAGACTTTATCTACTGACAGGTCCTTACATTCTTCATTTCGCATCACCGAAAGTCATCAAAGGACCAATGTAGACGGGATAGAGGATAGGATAGAATCCAAATAATAATTTTTTAAGTAAAAAGCTCAACGCTTTTCCCGTTTTGTTTTATTTACTTGCCGAGAAGTAAAAAACAAACTTGGAACAATTGAATTAAAGCATGCGCCCAAATAAATGTCAACAAACATTTTTCTTTATAATTTTTTTTTTTTTAAATTGATTGAAATATTTGTTATTCATCAGACTGTGTTTGAAAAATGTGTCAGATAATAACATATTTTGACTTGTCAAAATCAGTTGCATAGTTATTTACACAGAAAAAAATATTTTCCTTCTAATTTTAATTAAATCGGTTTGTTGAACATTTTAAAAGCTGTCAATTAAAAATTAATTGAATCAATTAAATATTTGCTCAAATTCGGAACTTGCTTGACATTTTTTTTTATATTATCGCTTAAAAGCAAACATCAACACATTGTTGTGGTTTTCTGTAATATTTATGTAGTGGTTTTTTAAAAATGTTTATGTTTAGTGGTATTAGTAATAAATATTTTAAATTCATTTCTATTACAGTAGATATTAATTCTTATTTGGTTGATAACTTTATTAAGTTAAATAATTTAAATTCAGTTATTTAAATCTGAATACTTATTTATTCTAAAACATTATCATAAAATTGATAATGTAATTTTTTAAAGTTTAATTTCGTTTAATAAAAATTTTAAATTTTTTTTAAACAGAAAGAGAAAATGCAAAAATTAAATTAAAATTTTTTTTAAACAAACAAAAATACTTTGATTTCAATAAAAGGGCCAATTCCTGCAGAGAAAAAAATCCAAAGTTTTTTGCCCTAACCCCTACGCTTCCATAGAAAGAAAAAATTAATTTCTGTGTGAAATTGTTCACATAAATATAAATAAATCTGCTAACTTAATGAGAATTTCATACCGGTTTAAATTCAATGTTATAAAATTTCAGCTGCTAAAAAACTCTTGGTATGGCAACAGAAATTATTTTTTATTTTTTGGTTTTTTTGGGACTGTATACGATATTGACCACTTTTCAATCAAATGAGTTATTAATTAATTGAAAAATAATTCAATTAAAGAGCTATCAATTTCTATTTGAATTAGCAATTTTCGTTGTTGGCGGAATTTCAGCAATTAAAGTTATTGAATCGGTGGTTTTCGTAATTGAAATAAGTTTTTATTTTTTTTTGTGTGTTAAACAATAACAACGCAGTGTATTATGACTAAAGATTTTAGCCTGTATACTAACAATATTTATTAGTTAAACATTTTTTATTTTTGATTTGAATTAGTTCAATTCTGCCAATTTTGTTTTTTACTTCTCATCGGGAAAATAAAACAATACGGGTAAAGTATTGATCGTTTTCCTTCAACAATTATAATTTGGGTAAATCTTCTAGCCCTTCTAAATTGGTCCTCTGAGGATTTTCGGTGGCGCGAAATGAAACATGTAAAGACCTGCCAGTAGATAATGTCTGCATTAAATTAACGGATGAAAATATTTTTAATCAATAAATAAGCATTGCACGGTTGTTTTGTTTGACAAAAAACAAATGATCTTGGACTTGAATAATCTTGCTCATATCATATTTCTTAAATTATTTTCATACATTTTTCGAACGCAATTGCAGAGCTTATTGTTAAAACATGATAAGCCACGTTTTATTCTTAGTTTGTTTTCACCTTTTAAAGGTTAAAAAAATGCGAAAAATATTAATTTAGCCGAACGTTTATACTCCAGGTACTTGTAATAAGTATTTAAGCTAGAATTCTATCAAATATTAATCAATAGAAGTCTAGAAAAGAGCGAAAAACCATAAAACACTAAATGTGGCTTATCAAGTTTTTACAATAAGCCTTCAATTCAAAGGCTGGACTCACTTTATAGAGAAGGACTAGAAAAATACATTGGATATCAAAAGAAAATCTCAAAGTTTCTCAAAGTCTTGAAAATGATGTTTATTGTGAATAGGTGGGCGTTGTGGTGTAATGGTGTAATGGTTAGCTCATTGGACTGTTACACAGATCGTCCCGGGTTCGATTCCCGGTGACGACAACATCAATTTAGAAAAATAATATGTATGAGTTTTCTATCACTGATATGTATCGCTGCGCCCACCTTCGGTGTTCAAATAGCACTTAACCCCACCGAAGTAAAATAATAAATCAGGGCTATGAAACAAAAAAGCTTCAATAAATTCGCCAACTCTACATCAGGTGGCGAGCAACAACTGTTCTAAGACTTACCCTGCGGGAAATGAACCAGTCACTGGTATGGTCACGTGACTAGAGCTTTGTGTGTATGAACCTGTCTTAGTTTCGGTTCTGTTATATGAAAGAGACCGGTACTTTTAACATGGGCTTGTCATAGGAGGTGGCAATTGCTACCTTTGGAGCTCCATGTGACATGGCGAATAACTTCACGAAGGTTACCCATCACAGTACCGACTGAAATTAATAAGCGACTGGACAAGTTAGAAGTAGGCAGTGTTAAAGTAGGATAATTTTACGATTTATGTGATATGCAACAGGACCAGTGGGAAAATAATTATCACGTAACTGGTGAAGGTGTACGTATCGTAGAACTGGAGAACAGCTTTTGATGGAAAACTATTCACATATTAAGCTCAATCTGTGCTGCTACTGAGGTAGTTTGAATGGATTAGATTTGTAAAGTACCACTGCACTGGTCTAGGGAGTACATGTCGCCGGGTATGCGAAAAGTAATTAGCAAATAACCCTTTACTTTTTATTCACCGTGTGTCATATTATATACGAGTTGCTAAATTGTCCGTCCGGAACCAGTCACTAAACTTCTCCAAAACAGTGTTCACAAAACCTTCAAAAAGGCACAACAAAAATCAATTTTAAAATAAGTTTATTTCAGTGTTATATCCGATTTGTAGCAGTCAAGAGACTGAATCCTTTGGTACTAATTGCTATGTTTTCATCAACTGCTAACGGGATTGAACCAGTTCAATGACCAGTAAGAACTCTAAATGCATCAGCCCTAGTTGCTTCAGTACACTATAATGTTATGTTATTTTTTCTCCAGTTAAATGATATACCTGATACCAACTTGTCAATGTTTTGTCACCATTACTATATTCACGTGATTGGTCATTTCACACAAATTAACACTTTTTGGTATACCACAATTTCGGTTTCACCAGTTTTGTGACGTGCCACCCAATCATATATCACAAAATCGTCACTTTGGATCAATCAACCCTTCATTTCCCGCAGGGTATATACTCGCGCAATTACAGTGTTGCCATGTTTGAAGCCCTTCATCTTTCACCACCTTTCATCTCTCCACTATCCCCTTTCCAAAGAAAGCAACACATTAATGAATAGGAAGAATTTCATGAGTGTTGCTTCTTTTAAAAAAAAAAAAATATTTAATTGTCTACACTAATACAATCTTGACATTTTAATACAAAGACTACAAATTAATTGTAAATGCAATACGGAACGAGAACATATTCAGCTCTTTTTTTCTTTCTCAAAATTTAAACAGTAATATTTCCATTGTGTTGTTTTATTCAAACTCTATCAAAATATCATTTGTGTTAAAGTCGCTATTTGTCATCAATTTGTCATTTTTAAACAAATTTCTGAAACTGGCTAAAATAAATGGAGTACATTTTTTAACCATATGTCACCTGCAGAAATAAGGTGTGTAAGGTTTGTAAGCATTGTTTGTTTTCTTGTGTCAAAAAATCTATTGTAGACCATTCAAACCCACACTAAAAATTTGAAAATGATTGATGGGGTTTGGTGTAAAGTACTTAAAAACAGTTTGAATACGAGTAAAGTTTACATTTTTCAATGTAACCAAAAATAAAAAAAAATAATAAAATATTGTTATTACATCATAGAAAACCCCTTAGGTTCTTTAAACATCTTTTTTTTTATGATTTTAAAAAAATATCAACCGAAATTTTTTATATTTTTTTTACACATTTTTGTCATATTTTTTCTACACAATTGATTTAAACAAATGTTGTTATAGGTATTTGTCATTGTTTTTAGATGATTTATTTTTTTTGAAATAAAACTAAAAGTGGTTGAATTGTATGTATTTTATTTCCCATGAGTGGTTTAAATCATATTAGTTAGTAGTTTTTGTGTGTTTGACACTTTTTTATATTAAAATTCAATCATATTTGTATGCATGGAATGAATGTCTAGACAATTGTATTAAATGAAATTGAATATTGAAAAGGATATTAAATGTTTCACCTGGTGTAGAATAAACATGTATAGAATATGTATAAAAAAAAGCATTTTATTTGTTTCAAATCCTAAGAGATTTAAATAATAAGTAATTGTGTTTTTTTTTACATTAAATATATATTATAATAGATTTATATCTTGATTTGCTGAAGTGGTCTTAAATTTTATAATAAATATGTGGCCTTTAGTTTATTACCCACTAAAGTTTCATTTAATAATTTTAAATTTGTAAAAATTTTAATTTTTAAATTTTATTCTAAATTTTTAACTTTAATTTCTGTAAATCAATTTAAATCGAAAAATCATTTGTTTCTTAATAGTTGATTGACTTACTTCTTCTTAAATTTTTTTTTCAAGCATTCCGAACTAACAATGAAGAATGTTCTTAACAATGCCAATCACTCAAATTGGCAATATGCTATCCACACAAACGCATTCCAGCATTTTGTAACAAAATTTGTTCACTTTGTATGTGGGTAAAAATCCTTTCGTTTAACTTTAGCATATCTACCAAAAGAGTAATAAAACTTAACATAGAAAGATAACATGAATTTACGCAAACATGCTGCAGGACGTATTAACCCTTTTAAATGAGATATATATGAGGTTGTGCATAACAACTGCTTCTAAATATACCCACCTTTTTGTATATCGATCGTTTACAATTTTTTCATACAAATTTGAAAAATATTTTTATTTTTTCGTGTTTGTTTGGGATAAAATGGTTTGGTAAATCCTGTTAAGTTTAAAGTAGTATTCGGCGGCTAATAATGGGTCCGCCTAATAACTTTTTTTTTTTTTGAAAATGTTATAAAAAAAAACTACTGAATATTTTCTCAAATCCTTCCGGTTAATAATGGAAAATAATTTCATTCAAATGGCTGCCTCGGCTGGCCATGCAGTAGCCTACACGATCGGTCCAATTTTTAAGCACATTATCGAATTATCGATTGTGTGCAGCTGTATTTCACCAATGGCTTCACGAATATTGTCCTTTAAAGCGTCAATTGTCTCTGGCTTGTTGGCGTAACACTTATCTTTGACGGCACCCCACAAATAATAGTCCAACGGTGTCAAATCGCAGCTCCGAGGTGGCCAAACGACATCAGCTCTGCGGCTGATAATGCGATCTTCAAAAAACAGCGCGCAAAACATCGAGTGTAGCCTCGGCTGTGTGGCACGTAGCGCCGTCCTGTTGAAACCAAATGTTGCCAATATCCTCCTCTTCAATTTTTGTGAACAAAAATTCGTTCAACATGGCCGGATAACGATCGCCATTGACTGTAACGGCCACTCCTTGCTTATTTTGCAACATTACCATGATTTTCAAAGTAGTGTCGCAATATTTCCCAGCGTTGTTCAAGGGTATACAACCATATTCGTTCAGCGGAATTATAAAACTAATTATCTGTCAAATCAGACATGAGCTAAGTGTTACCATTCACGAAATAAGCACTAGTTGAAAAAAAAACGTTAGATGGCGGACCCTTTATATACATACATTTTTGGACTCCTACCCAGCAAAATATTGGTAATGTCATCTTATTAATGTTTGCATTACAAATAATGTCATCACTGATTAATTTAAAGGTTTTAAAATCTTGTAGTCATAATTAAATTTCATGGATCTAATTTTTTTTTTTATTTTTTAGGGTTAACTATTTTTTAGATAAGAAGTACAAATAATTCTAGTCTAATTTTAGGTGATATTTTCCTGAAAATTATGCATTCTTGGATAAAAACAGTAAATTTTTGACAAAATAATCAATTTTCATCAGAGACGCTAACAGCTACGAATTTAGTTTTAAAAAATCGCAAAGTAGATTGTGTTAGTAATAGATGTGTTTGATTACTAAGCAGACATCAACCTAGCTAATATGTTTGATTTGCTTTATTTTTGTAAATATACGGAGGTTGGAAGCTCGTTATAAATATAATGTCGATCTATATACGAGTATCTCTCAACTGGTCTTAACTCCGGGCAGTTTGGTACATAAGCAATGTTATTTGCTTCATACCACTCAAGGGATTTCTTGCTGTAGTGGCAAGATGCCATGTCAGGCCAGAAGTATGTGAACATACTGTGTTGGCATATAAACGGAATTAGTAATTTTTGCAAATATTCTTTTATATAAATTTTGGTTTTTATTGTTCCTGTTGTTAGAAATGTTCTACTTCATACTGCTTTCCATACCAGGAACTTTTTAGGGAATAGTTTTATATTGGTGACCTCGATTTCTTCCTGAGCCAGATATTCTTTCAATGGTCAAGTCTTCCTTAAACCGTGGAATTAGTTTTGAAACAGTCTGACGACTAACTTTTGATTCCTGGCTAATTTTTACATGTCCAAGAAGGATTTTGTTGAACATTTTTAATTACTTTCAAACGAACTTTTTTCAGCACTCATTTTGTGAAATATTACAAAGACAAATTCTAGATTGCCATTAATTTATTTGCTGACATAGGTACTATGATACGAGTATTTTCAAAATTGGTACTATGATCAAAAAGAAAAAAAAAAAAAATTTAAAGCCAGCTTATGACGAAAGTTATAAGGGATTGATATGTTACAAGTTATAAGGAAATATATATTAATAGCGATATGATATGTATTATTACTATTAATTATTTGTTCAGGCACTAATTATACCTTATGCATCAAGTTTTACACTACACTCATAATAATCCGTGCATAAAACTACGAAGTTATTATCAAAACAACGAAAACTTTTGTAAAATGAACAAAATTTCGTTTTTGTTATTTCGACATTTTTTTTTTCGTAATTTGAACATTTTCACTTTTTGCTTCTTGGCAATTTACAAGAATATTTTTCAAATGTTCTTAAGTTTTATTTCACTTTATACTATTTGACGTTTTTACCTATCGTATAACTACATTTTCACTGAATTCTCTTGGGCAGATTTCATTTGGGAGTTAATGGGTTAAAAATCCTTTTAATTGTCACTAATTTCCTTCATCTATTGTATGAAAAAAAATATCAAGAAGATTGCATAAATAGTGAATTCACTGATAATAATCCATGCATAAAAATACAAAAAAAAAATACTGTGAAAATAAAATTTAATAAAAGTTTTCGTTTTTTTTACATTCATTTCACATTTTTATGCTTGGATTATTATGAGTTTATTTAAAACACAACATTTATATTTACAATTTTTATTTTAAATGTTTTACTTTTAAATTTTAAAAAATTAAAACCAAAAGTTTATTTTTCGATCTTTTATCATAAATTATGATGTGAGCAAGATTATTCAAGTTCAAGATCATTTGTTTTTTGTTAAACAAAAAACCGTGCAATGTTTATTTATTAATCAAAAAAGTTTTCTGTCCGCTAACTTAAAGCAGACTTTATCTGCTGACAGGTCCTTACATGATTCATTTCGAGTCACCGTAAATCATCAGAGAATCAATGTAGAAGGGGTAGAATTTTTTTACCCAAATTTTGAAGGAAAAAGATCATCGCTTTACCAGTATTGTTTTATTTACCCGATGAGAAGTAAAAAACAAAATTGGAAGAATTGAACTAATTCAAGTAATAAACATTGCACGGTTTTTTTTTAACAAAACACAAATGATCTCGAACTTGAATAATCTTGCTCACATCATAATTTGTGATAAAAGATCGAAAAATAAACTTTTGGTATTAATTTTTTAAAATTTAAAAGAAAACATTTAAAAAATTGCAGAGTACGGCAATACTGATTTATGCTCCTTATACTATAGTCAGAAAGCGTTGTTGTTTATTTAATAAACAATAACAACACAGTGTATTATGACTAGAGATTCTAGCCTATACACGAACAATGATTATTAGTTAAAAATGTTTTATTTTTGATTTGAATTAGTTCAATTCTTCCAATTATGTTTTTTACTTCTCATTGGGTAAATAAAACAATACGGGTAAAGCGTTGATCTTTTTCCTTCAACATTTGGGTAAAAATATTCTACCCCTTCTACATTGGTTCTCTGATGATTTTCGGTGACGCGAAATAAAACATGTAAGGACCTGTCAGTAGATAAAGTCTGCTTTAAGTTAGCGGACAGAAAACTTTTTTGATTGATAAATAAACATTGCACGGTTTTTTGTTTAACAAAAAACAAATGATCTTGAACTTGAATAATCTTGCTCACATCTCAATTTTTAATTTACTTTTAGCTTTTTTCGAATTATGTTTTTTTTTTATTAAAAATGCTATTTCCATTAAATTAGAATTTTAAGGCAGAAGTGTCGTTTTATTTACAATTAAAAGAAAGTAATTGGTATTGGATTGTTATGAAACTTTTTGTTGTCATTGACTACAAGTTATGTCAATATTATTTAATGCCAATAAAAAAGTCCCAATTATGATCTGAGTAATACTTAACTTAAGTTTACCTCCTTTGCAGCTGGTTTGTTTGGAATGCCTCATATACAAACATTCATGCATACAGCCCAACATACAAATATACTACAATATGAAACTATGTAATGCATGCAATGTAACCACACAATTAGTAAGTTTACAACAAGCTTTAGCTGCTAGTATGTATGTTGTTTGTTGCAGTATGTGTGTGTTTATGTACGGATGCTATAAAAGAACGATTTGAGACAACAATGTGCAGGTTTTGTTCTTGTTGCTGTTTTTTTTTTTTTTTTGTTTTGTGGGGCGTAACTGCTGGTGTTGATAGCTACTTTATGGGAGTCTGTTAAAAAATAAGAGAATACAGTATAAAAAACAACACACTAAAATACCACTAAATTGAAACTGTTACGCCCGCAGTGTATTAAAACTAAAATATGTAGCAAAGGAACTGTGGATCAAGAGATATGCTAGAAGCAGACAATCTGCAACTTAAATTGTCTTTGCTTTAAAAGGAACATCAGATATGCTTACCTTAGGGATTTCTCAGAATGCTCGAAAGGCGTTATTGGCCAAATAATCAGGCATCTGCTTAAAAAGGCGAAAAATTCTACAGAAGACTAGGGTCTGGAGACATTTTTTGTAAATTTTTTTTTTTTTTTTGTAAAAGAGAGGCAACACTCCGGAAATACTTCCTATATTTAGTGTGTTGCTTTCTTTGGAAAGGGATAGTATAGAGATGAAAGGTGGGGAAAGATGAAGGGCTCAGACATGGCAACACTGTAATTGCGCAAGATGATAAGTCTTAGAATAGTTGTTGCTCGCCACCTGATGAAGCTTTTTGGTTCATAGCCCTGATTCATTATTTTACTTCGGTGGGGTTAATTGCTATGGGAACACCGAAGGTGGACATTGCGATACGTATGAGGGATAGAAAAAACTCATACATATTATTTTGATGTTGCCGGCACCGGGGATCGAACCCGGGACCTTCTGTGTAAAAGTCCAACGCGCTAACCATTACACCACAACGCCCACAATGTTCCTTTTCTTGACCAAATATAGTTTACTTAAAAAAACTTCCCTTTATCCCACTGTGCATGTTTGAGTAGCACAGTTTTTGGTATCCTTTTTGGTTCTGTTTTTTTTTTTTTTTTGACTAGATTTTATAACATTTTGTGGTAAAAACGTATTGCGGTAGATCTATAAAACTAAGTTGTCGATAAAAAGACAACAAAAAAAAAAAAAACAACTAAAAAGGTGTATAAATATGTAAGTTTGTGTATGTGTATATATTTTAGATATATTTATACATAAAAGTATCAATAGTATTGTTCTAAAGAGTTTATAAATATCTATGGTTGTATGTATGCTACAAAGTATGTAGGATAGTTTGTTGTTATTTTTTTATATATATTCGTGTGGCGCTTTTGCCAGCAGCAATATTTTACTATTTAGTTCGTTGTCTGTTAGAGATTATAAAATGTAGATGAACAAAATCTTTTTGAATAACACCGTCTTTAAGATTTTTGTGGGTTGATAATGTTTAAAACATGCCTTTGCTTGTTATATATTTACTGTACCCTACATCCACTTATTCAGGATATAATAAGTTTGTGATGGTATTTGTAACAAGCAAAAATATCGGCCATATACCCATCATTTTGTATACCTATCGACTCAAAATCACTTTCTGGATATGGTCCATCCGTCTGAACTCTACTGATTTTAGTAAGAACCAGTTGAGATCATATGTTTGTTCACTAATTTTTTTTTGTTAAACAAACTTATAAACCAAAAGAACGAACTAGTTCAATAAATGGAAATGAACTATGAACTAAAGAATGCTTACGAAAAAATGTTTACGTTTTGTTGTTATCACAACTTTATCAAATAAAAAGATTTATACATCAAATAAAGCTAAAAATTTAAAGCATCGACAATTATTTTCAATTAGAGGCTAAATATTGCGAATAGTATAGTTTTCCAGGCTAAAGGAAACCAAATTGGGTTTGAACAACTTTCTACCAAAAGGTAGTCCAGCTGAATATTTAGCTCAGTAATAGTTTTATTCAAAAGAAGATCTACATATTTCTGATAACTTTGAATAGGTCAGGATATCGTTATATCCAAAATGAAATAAATTTTTTGGATTATTACACTATATGATATTATATATAATTATGATTTGTGTTATATCTAATAATACATACATTCGTACATAATTAGATTAACCATATGTAATTGTATATGTAATATATGATTATATATTGATCGATATGTAATACCATGTAATTGTGGCATTGTATAGAGGAAGAAAATGTTTATATACAAGGTGGCGCAAAAATAACCTTCCGATTTTTTTGGCTGTAATTTAAAAAAAAAAAAAATGAAAAACTTTGTTTCTTCTTGTGGATTATTTTTATTTGGTATTTTAATTTTATTTACATCAAGTCGAGAATATGATGTCATGTAAATGGCCGCCGCCACAGTTGATTGTCATTTGAGCCCTTTTTATGGCATTTTCCATCACTTTGGCCAAAACTTCCGGCGCTAGGTCTTCACATTCTTGACGGATATTGTCTTTAAGAGCTGCAAGAGTCTGAGGCTTGTTGACATAAACCCGCGACTTCAAAAAGCCCCACAAAAAGAAGTCTGGAGCGGTCAAATCAGGCGATATTGCTGGCCAGTGCAAATCGCCAAAACGGGAGATTAGGCGCCCGGGAAATGCATCCTTCAGCATATCGGTTGTGGCACGTGCAGTGTGTGCCGTTGCCCCGTCCTGTTGGAACCACATGTTTTCCAATCCCAATTCATCAAGTTGCGGCAAAAAGAACTCGTTGATCATTGCTCTGTAGCGCTCACCATTCACAGTAACCGTTTGGCCCGCGACGTCTTCGAAGAAAAAAGGTCCGATGACTCCTCCAGCGAAAACAGCACACCATACAGTGACTTTGAGCAAGTATAATGGCTCTTCGTGGGTTACACGCGGATTTTCAGTGCCCCAGAAGCGTAAATTTTGCTTATTTACGTACCCGCTAAGATGAAAATGGGCCTCATCACTCATGATTATTTTTGATGCAAAATCATCTTCCTCTTGGTGGTGATTAAGTATGACTTGAGCGTATGTTACACGCGATTGGCGGTCAGCAGCTAACAGCTGATGCACCGTCTGGACTTTGTACGGAAACATCTTCAAATCTTGTACCAAAATTCGCTGTAAAGACCGTCGACTGATACATATTTGCGTGGCACGTCGTCTGGTCGATGTCTGCCACGCCTGGCAGCATCTCGTGTTGTGCCAGTCTCTTCGAGGCGAGTGGCTAAACGTCGCAGTGTTTCACCAGTAGGCGTTGGACGGCCAGGAAATCTGCGACGAAATTCACGTTGTGCCAAAGTCACCGACCGATTATTGGTCAAATAAATAGTCACCAATATTCCGCGTTCTGGAGCAGTGTAGCGTAACATTGTTTATTAACGTATATTTCGCATGTGTTTACTACACAAATGTCAAAACAGAACTGACATTAGGGGCCAATCGCAAAATTTATAGCATTTTCTGATAGGAGGATTACTTTTGCGCCACCGTGTATATACATAAACATATGTATTCACATATACTAGCATGCAATAACATATATATTTATATAAAATAGTTTTAGTTTTTATCAATCTACTAAGCTACAGCAAAAAATTTTGTTGATTTCAACATGTTGATTTTCATTTGCATTAAACTAAGTATGAGCAAAACACTTTGCTAAATTTAGGAATTCTGTGCTAAAAGTCAGCTCACTGATTTCCACCAAAACGCTTTTGCAGATATTAGCAATTTTTCTGCAAAGATCCTCACATCAAACATTTTGATAACTCAACTAGCTTTTTTGCTAACTTCACGAACTTATTTTTTTGAGTGTAGAATGGTTTATGTGAAGAACGCCTTATATGCCACCGACGTAGGACTGACAATAATTTAGACTAACAACACATTCTTTGTTTCTAAATAAGCAATTGCAACAAAAAAATATAAAGATTTTTCAAAAATACTAAAAAATATGTTCAAATAAAATTGTAAACCTAAAACCTCCCAGAACTACAACGAGCTGAGTTCAAATTATTGACATTCATGAAAAAGCATTAAAAGGAACGAAATATGACAAAATAAATATCAGTTTTTAGATTTATGTTTGAAAAAAGGACAAAAATAAAGTGTGCAATAATGGTCCCTTTGACAAAAAAAAACGAAAACTCGCTAAGTTTCCCCACGAATTACATATATATTTTTTATTTCTAGATTTTTGTGTTTAATTAGTTGTAAACATTTTGTCAGTAGTTTTTATTTCAGAAAGTTATGATGAAAACGAAATGTAAACATTTTTTCGTAAGCATTCTTTATTTAGAACAAGTTTAGTTCGATTGCAGACACCGACATTTTTGATTTGGGAAACAGAAAATCGATTAATTGTAGCAGTAACTTTGAATTGGCCCAGGAATACATTTGATTGTGACAACCAAATAATTCGAGTTTTGATACCAAACGGTTCGGTTTGCAACAATTGTGGTTGTCGCAATTAATATGTAGGCTAGGGTGGGGCAATTAGTATGGAAAGAAAAAAATCTTAATGGGCGCTTCGCGTTTCAGATTCTTGGGATTGTACTGAGCAAAAAAGTCCACTAGACCATACGTCTACGGTGAAAATCGAGCTTCCAGATTTTGACTTTACGGCAAAAAAGCCCTATTTTGAAATTAAAAATTAACCCCCTAAACCCAATCCACAAATATGATTGATGCATTAATCTGATAGAGAATCTTCCAAAGAAGAGATTGATACCATAATCTTGGATAAGCTCCTCCTGTTTCCTGAGATATGTCCATCCCACACATTGTTACTTTCACAAAATACGGCAAAAAAGCCCTATCTTGAAATTAAAAATTAATACCCCACCCACAAATATGATTGATGCATTAGTCTGCTAGAGAATCTTCCAAAGAAGAGATTGATACCATAATCTTGGATAAGCTCTTCCATCCCACACATTTTTACTTTCACAAAATACGGCTAAAAAGTCAAAATCTGGAAGCTCGATTTTCACCGTAGACGTATGGTCTAGTGGACTTTTTTGCTCAGTACAATCCCAAGAATCAGAAACGCGAAGCGCCCATTAAGATGTTCAAATCGCCCTACCCTAATGTGGGCTCTGTATAAAATTTGGTACACTGACTCATATTGGACCAGGGATAAATTTATTTTAGCTAAAGCATTTGGTATCGCATCTGCACTTTATTCAATTGTTTTTTGCGTTTTGAGAAGGTATAACATATAGATCAGTTTTTACTCAAAGGAGTTATTATTTAATTAAAAAAATAATTAAATTTCAAATTGAATTAGCAATTTTCGTTGTTGGCGGAATTACAGCAATTGAAGTTATTGAATCGGTGGTTTTAGTGATTTAAATGGGTTTCTATTTTTTTTTTTTGTGTGAGAGAATACATATATTGAAAAACACAATTTGACATGAAAATTTAATTAAAACTGCTTCGAAACTTAAAAACTATTTAATTAAAAGTAGAACTAAAAGTAGAACTGTTAACAAAATTTTAACATTTTCTACCAAAACTCTCAAAATCCGAGTTCAGCTTTTTGGATGAGAGCGATTGCACTAAAAAAAATTTAAGTTTTTCAAAGAAATTGTATGTTTTTTACAATTGACTTAACATTTTTGGATACTTAAATTTCGGTTTGAAACTTTTGAGGAATTTTACATAGACTGATGTAGAGTATCATATGGTCGGTTTTGAGCAACTTATTTATTTTTTTTTACTTTTTATTGAAGTTTATTTAGTATTATGTTATTGTTCATCTTATCCATATCATAAGTTTTTATAATAGATTATTTTTTTTGGTTCATAAATGCTTTAAAATAATTTATTTTCCAGTTTAATTGAAAAAGGAGTATGAAGCTTTGTTGTGGATGACTTTTTATGAAGCAACAATGTGTCAAGGTTGTCTTACATTTTTAAAAATAAAAATCTATTAAGGAAATTTATATAAAACTTTAACAGGAATTTTAAAGGTGGGCTAAAAAATTATTTGCAGTACAGCATACACTTTAACAAATTTGGTTAGTTGAAGGTCAGTAACATTGTTTTAACAATTTTTTTGTGAGTGTATATCCAGCAAATTTCGAAAAGAATTTATTTTGATATTAACTTTTTTTTTAATTAATTCAAGTTGATTCAAATTCATGAACCTTTTACTGCATGAAACTCCAGATCTTAATGAAAGTTGCGTATTTTGATAGTAAATAGAGAATAAGTGAACACATATTTTGGCGTTTTGCAATATTTTCACTTTTTATGATTTTAAAAATGTAGCTAATATACAGAAACCAAAATGATAAGCTTTCCAACACACAAGGAAAGCTTATCATTTTTACTTCATATCTAATTAGTTTGTTTAGTAACTTTTCAAATATTACTGCTATAAATTGTAATTATTAAAAAATTATAAAAATAATTTTGTTTTTTTTTGAATGACCGTTTTTTTAAATTTTCTCGACACAAAAATGTGTGTATCTCCACATTTAAAATATAAGCAGTTGAGTATTACAATAGAGATGTGACTATATTGTATTTAATAAAAACAAAGTGTGTTTCGGTTACTTTTATCAGGCGCTGCATTCAGTAAAATTATTAGTTACATATATGTAACACCATGCTGTAAAGGGTTAAAAACTTTTTTATAAAATTATTTCAAAAGCTTAATTTTCGAAAAGCTTTAAATTATATGAATGAAATTGATTTTGTAGAATTCAAACTAAACAATTTAAAATTACTCATTTTTTAGAACAAATTACCTTTGAATCTGTTCTAGAACAACTTTTTTTATCACCGGTTATGGAACCGATTCTAGAACAGATGTAACGTGTCACTGGTTCTAGAACCGGTTCTAAAGCAACATGTTCTTGTTTGGAGGTAAAGAACTTATTGCAAATAGGGCAAACTTCATATAAAAAGAATCAGGTGCAGAACAGAAATTAGAAGTTATATGTATTTTACTATTTTACTGGGTAATTAAATTCTTAAAATTAAAATTTGAGCAATAAAATATTTTTTAATTGAAGGGCTTAGTGCTAAAACTTGATAAACTACAAAATTAAAATATTGAAATAATCGCCTTTACAGTTTAAAAAATTGTATAAAATAATGTTTTAAATAAACCAGACGTAATAAGTACATATCACATATCAGTTCATTGTTGACCGAAAACCAGCGGAAACTATTGTTTCAAAAAAAGTGTGGCTTAAATATCAAGTTATTGCAACAAGATAATTAAAAAAGTTTATAATTTGGTTTGACAAAATGGTTTTCACTGTCTTCTAGTCTTCCAGCGATGAACATGTAATAGGCTTAACATTGTGGCACTTATTTCAAGTATCAAGAGTATGAAAGTCCTGCCAGATAACAACTTTTTCTTCAAAGTAAAATAATCTTAAATATAATTTCTGCAAAAACTTGATAAGCCACATTGATTTAAGAAAATGATTTTTATTGTCTTCCAGCACCGGAAATATAATAGAAGACATATATTGGCATGTACTACAAAAATCTAGAGCGCAAATGTTCTGCAGCTACATTTTCTTCAAAATATTAAAGCCTTAAATAAAATTTCTGCAAAACTTGATAAGCCACATAGACTCATCAAAATGGTTTGAACTCTCTTCCAGTCTTCAAGCGACGAAAATGCAATAGAATACACATATTGTCACTAATTAAAAGTATCTATCTAGTCAGCCCCTGTAGGCTAGTTGGTAGCTTACTGGTTTATCAGTGCGGGGGTCGTGGGTTCGATTTCCACCAGAGGCACTGGTCTGTTTTCGCTACAACGCGTCGAAGGCCATAGCAGCTCGGTTAGGGTAATAGTATATAATTTGTAATAATATGATTATTAATTAATAAAAAAAAAAAGTATCTAAAGCATAAAAGACCTGCAAAATAGTAAATTTTTCTTCAAAATGCAAAAACTTGATAAGCCACAGTGACTTAATAAAACGATTTTTACTGTTTCCTAGTCTTCCAGCGACTGACATGTAATATAATACACATCTTGACACTTATAACAAGTATCTACGACATAAAAGTCCTCCAAAATAGCAATTTTTTCTTATAAATCAGATAGTCTTACAATTAGATATAAATAGGATAATCTTAGAATAGAATTTATGCAAAAACTTGATAAGCCACATTGATTTAAAAAATTTTGTCTTCTAGTCTTCCAGCGACGGACATATAATAGACGACATATAATGGCATTTACTACAAATACCTAGAGCGCAAAAGTTCTGAAGAGCAGTTACATTTTTTATTAAAACCTTATTAAGGCTTCCAGTGCCGAACATGCAATAGAAGACACATCTTGGCACTAATTTGAAGTATCTAAAGCATATAAGTTCTGCAAAATAGCAATTTGTTGTTCAAAATAAGAAAATAGAATTTCTGCAAAAACTTGATATAAAAAAAGGGTCTTATAGTCTTCTTTTAAATCTTAATTTAAATTTTTGCAATAACTTGATAAGACACAATTTTTAAATAATGGTTTTCAGTGGCATCTAGTCATTTAGCGACGGATATATGATAGGATTTTGCATAAAAACATGTTACAAGCATTTTTAATATAATAGACTGTTTTCAAAATAGAAATATCTTTAAAAAATTTCTGGAATAACTTGATAAGCCACAAAAGTTATAATAAATCACACTTCGCTGTTTTCTGAAATTACTACATACATTAACTGTTGGCAAAAAGCCTTTGTCCACCATACTTCCATCAATATAATAACAAAAAGCTTCGCTTTTGCTTCTTATTTCTTCAGACTTCGTCATCTTTCTTCAGAAGTCTAACTTATTGGTATAGCAAATTAAGTTCTAGAGTAAAAAATTATTGCAATAAGATCGAAATGTAAAAAGTAACATTTGCTCTGGATCTGATATAATTTTTATTAAAAATATGGTTTTTCGACCTTTAATTGTGCAATGAAAATTAAAATTATTCAAGTTCGAGGCCATACTCTATATTTCTTTATTAGGATATTGTCATAACAAATAATCAATATAGAGTTTTTGTTTTCAAATTTATTAATTGACCACTTTCAGGAATGTATTTCGGGAATTTTCTAGGTTCACATCATCAGAACACGTTTTGAAAGAACCTGAAAATTCCCGAAATACATTATTCTATAGGTCTAATTGGTTATCCGAAATGAGGAAACAAATTAAGGTTTTAGCCAGGGAAAAGTTCAAAAATAGTTTGCTTGCTTCTCAGTATCCAAAAGTATTATTTTAGACAATAATAATATAATCTGAGGTTTTTCCCATAGGAAATAGTCATTAGAGTCTTGTGGTTTTTTTTTATCGTAAAATGGTCCTTGAATGTGAGTACATTTTCATATGAACCACTCATCATAATGCTTGGGGTTGGAAAAAAGTAATCATAAACTCATGTTTGTTTTAATAGAAAAATGTCCTTATAATCAATATAATTTTTCCTTACAAAAAAGCGAGTATAATCTGAGTGTTTGCCACAGCAAAAGACTCTGAATATCAACTAGAGTGTTGTGGATTTTTTCTACCGAAAAACCATTGGGTTCTAAGGATTTTTTCCTATACAAATAACTTCAAAGTATACAGATAAATCCTCAAATTCCGATATTTTGAGAACGTTTTGTATCGCAAACTCTTCGCTTTTAAAAGGTTTCTACTGTCAAGAATCCCTTGGATTCTGAGGCAGTTCCTAACTGTATAGCACTGGGAAAACACTTTTGCCAACGTTGGCATAAAGGTCTCAGCCAATTCATTGCCAATGTTTTTTTTTTATAGGCCACTGAAATTGTTGTAAAACATACACTGGCAAAACGCTTTTTGGAGACTCTGGTAAAGTGTCTTAAACAAGTGTTCTGCCAATAATTGATTTACAATTTCTTGGTTAGCCAGTGGTATGCCAATGCTTGAGTTTTCGTGAACATATTAAGTTTCTTTCTTTTTTAAATTTTGAAAGCCTTAGGAAAACTTGAAAAATTCCATTTTTAGTAAGTACTTTAAATTGTTCCTGGAATGCAAAAAATATGCCATTTTTTGCAAAATATTAGAAAGGTATAACAAAAACATATGTTACTAAGAAAATTCTTTTAAAAACGATAGTTTGTTTTTGTAGATCCATCAGCCAATATTTTGTACACATTCAAATGCAAGAAAAGAAATTGATTTTGACTGATTAATCAGAATTCATAAGCACTACAATAAATTTTTAAATGAATCCGGCAGCCATAGCCGAATTCCAAAAAAGTGAAACATTTAAAAATGTGGGTTTGTTTAATCTTGTCTTTGTTTTCCGATTATTTGCCCCGAGATTTTGATCATTTAACTAGAAAATTTTTAAATGTATTAGACCTCTCTAAATCTGAAAGTATCAGTTCTGCCCAAATTTTATCAAATATAATTATATCTCATATTTGTCTCCATTTTTGAGATCTATTTAGCTCTGATCATATATGCTATGAGATCTATTTAGATCTGGTAAAAAAGATCGAACTCGATCTGGTCAGATCATATATTTTATACTAGGGTACTTAAGTTATGAACAACTTTAAATATTATTCTTTAAACTTTTCTTATGCTTTTACTTTATTGAGTATATGTCATGTTAAAAGTTTGCAAACATTTTTTATGTTTAGTGTTACAGTTTTTGTTATTGCTACTGCTGCTTGTTGCAACATTGTTTTTAATTTAGTTCTCTTGTTTTTGTACATTAAGATTTTTTGTTTGCTTGAAATTTGTATTGTTCTTTTCTTATTGTTGCAATCAACCAACAACAACAATAAGAACACCAAATACTAACCAACCACCTTCTCAATTTCAATGACCTCAAAAGTTCACCTTATCTCCTAATTACTAACCACAATAAGTAGATGAAGTGAAAAGAAACCGAAAAAATTTGCACTGAGTCCAACACAATGTACTTCATCAGTGGGATTCAATCCATCTCAGTTTCTCTCAATCTGCCCTCTTTTTATTTATTTGTAAACTCGCACCGAGCAAATGAAAACATGTTGCAGAAACTTAAAAGTTTAAATTAGTTATTATTATGTTTTTAAATAAAACTTTAATAAAATTTTTATTTATTTCAAATATTAACGATAAAATAAGCCAGATGAAATTAAAATATATTAATTTTTAATAGAAAATAACAAAATATAAGCATAATAAAAGTGAGTGTTTCAAGCAACAATTTTTATCAACATGTTTCAACTATTTTTTAATGTAGAAAAAGAATGTTTTCATTTGTTTGCCCGAATTCGGTATTTGTTGCTGAGAGGCGTGGGAAGTGAAGTCTCTCTATTTGTATATACTCTTTGAGTTCACTTTCTGACTACCTACAGCTCCTATTGCATTGTTTCAAAGAAACAAGTACAAAAAACGAAACATTAGCAGTACCTTGTAAGCTGTAACCAACATAAACTAAACGTGAATACATAAAGTTTACATTTTGTTGCTTTATATTGTTTATAGAGGGAATTTAGGTCATTGAACACAACAACAAAAGTTAATTTGTAACAATAGTCTCTAACATTTTTCGTAAGTATATATTTGTCTTACTTATTGGCTTCAATTTGACAAAGTGCTAAACTATGTTGCACTTTCAGTAACAAACATAAAACACTAACTAAAAAAAAATTGAAGGAAATCACTTTGAGGGTGCTTTTGAAGAGTTAATGATAAAGTTTCATTATTTACGATAATTTTTAGAAGGATTCTTTTAAGAATGATTGATTGATTGATTAATTAACTTACTCAATTAGGAAACAAAGATATGAAAACTATTTTAATTGCAGCAAGTATGAATGTTTCCTTTTCAGTTGGTGTTAATCCAAGGTTGGATACCATTTCAGTTTTAAAATAAAGATATTGGTTTATCATAGGGCTGACAAAATTGGTACTATAGTATTTTTATAATACTATTTGAAACTCAAAAGTACCATAGTAGGGTAGATCAGGGAAGGTTTCACCTCTGGGGCACATCCCAGTAAAAAAATTTCTTGTTTTTAGAAGCAGGATAAAACAAATGCGCTGATGTAAGTCCTTACTATTAGATAACACAGAGAAGCAGCAAAAGAAAGGAATATTTTTCGTATAAAAATAAACAAACAGAAATTTTGAGCTTACTGTTTTCCCTAACAAGGATGCAGGTTGTAAGCAGCTTACCCTAATCCCTTATAAGGATACAGGTTGTAATGCAGAAAGTTTCATATCGTGTATTATAAACGATCTGTACCAATTTTCCCGAGTGATTTCCGATTGTGTTTGCTGTTTTCGAGTGTGTAATAAAAACTAATTACCCAGCAAAAAATTGTCTTGTTTTTAGAAGCAGGATAAAACAAATGCGCTGATGTAAGTGCTTAATATTACATAATATTCTGAAGCAGCAAGAGAAACGAATAATTTTCGTATAAAAATAAACAAACAAAAATTTTGAGCTTACTGTTTTCCCTAACAAGGATGCAGGTTGTAAGCAGCAGATAAAAAAATAATTAGTCATTTAACTGTTTCTGAAGAGCTAGCACGTGTAGCGGTAAAAAAATAAAATAATTATATTATATGACAAAAATTGTAACAACAAAAAACTAATATCTGTAGAATTGTATGTGGAATAAATATTATTATTATTACTTTTAATCGTAATAATATTGACATGAAATGTGATTTTACTGAAACCCATGAAATCAATGCTTTTTATAAGCGCTGAAATCCGCGCTTATTTTGCGAAAAAGTAATGCTTCCAAGTGGGAATTCGCCATATAAAAATCATGGCATATGTAAGCAGTATTGTAATGGATTCTTTTCGGCTTACTCCCTTACAAACCTTCTTGTATGTAAGCAGCGTTTTTTACTGGGTAGTCATTAACTTGTTTCTGAAGAGCTAGCACATGAAGCGGTAAAAAAATAAAATGATTATAAAGGGTCCGCCAAATAACTTTTTTTTTTTGAACTCCTGAACCAATTGGACTTTGTATGGCGTCATACTAAGGTCTTTATGCAAAATTCGTCTCAATGATGTCTCCGAAATGTTCAATTGTTGAGAACGACGGTGAATTGATGTTGATGGCGCTTCACGCACACTTTCTGCCACAGCAGCAATATTCTCGGGTGTACGTACTGTTTTTGGCTTTTCACGCTTTGGTTTATCGATGAGGATGCCAGTTTCTTTCACTTTTTTTCACAAGATAACGAACATACGAACCATATTCGTTCAGCGGAAGGATAAAACTAATTATCTGTCAAATCAGACATGAGCTAAGTGTTACTTACCATTTACGAAATAAGCACTAGTTGAAAAAAAAAAACGTTAGATGGCGGACCCTTTATTATATGTCCAAAATTTTAACAAAAAAAAATTAATGTCTGTAGAATTTTATGTAAAATAAATTATGTATGATATATTCATGTTATTACTTTTAATTGTAATAATATAGACGTGAATTATGATTCTACTTCAAGCCATGAAATCGCTGTTTTTTATAAGCGCTAAAATCAGCGCTTATTTTGCCCAAAAGTAATGCTTCCAAGCCCAAAAATCATGGCATATGTAAGCAGGTTTGTACGGGATTGTTTTTGGCTTACTCCCTTACAAACCTGCTTGCATGTAAGTAGCGTTTTTACTGGGTTATATCACCCCCGATTTTCGCTGTATTTAGAGAAGTTATTAAATTGTGCGTTTCCATAATTTGTGCCGTTATTGATACAAAAATTTACACTTTCAATGTTTTATTATTATTATTATATATTTATTATAGTTAATAATATTTGCTTTTGTTTGCTGATGACTTGAAAATATATTCAAGAATATCTAATATTGACTGCAGTAAACTGCTATCTGATATAACCAGTTTATCCGATTGGTGCATCGAAAATGAGATAGGGATAAATGTATCTAAATGTTGTACAGTGTCCTACACTCGTTGTTTTAATCCTATAGTTTTCGATTATCATTTTATATTATATCGTCCTCCAAGATATTTAAGAGTAAACCGGATTTTCGAAGAATCTGTTCATAGAACAAACTCCGCCGAAAATGAGCCGATTGCAAGATGTTTACACTTTTGTAATAGTTTTGCTCCAATTTTAAACTTTAATGTAAATAAAGATAAATTTAAGTTGTTTTTATTTAAACATTGTAATTAGTTTTTAAGTTTTCTTCTAGTTTAGTAATCTGTAAGAAATTAATTCTGTAGATGAAATGAAATAAATAAATAAATAAAAAGTTTTTGAATTGAATTTTGGGGAAATCATTTCAACAGAAAAATCCTCAAATTCTGAAATTCTGCAATAATTATAGAGTAATTGTAAAATTACCAATAAAAAAGTTTATTATGAAAACATTTCACAGGAAAATTTTTAATTGAACAAACACCCTTCTCTCAAAACCTTCTAAGCATTTTTCCATGCAAAAATTATTTTTGTAAATTAAATTTTTAGATTCATTTATAGAAATTATTATAAATATGTTAGTTTTAGATAGTCTCCAAACCTTTTTTCCAACGAATTTAACTAAAAAACGCTGTATTGATAAAATAAGGCTTTGTACACAGAAAATTTAAATATCCCGCTTTTTGCACCAAAATCCAGCTTTTTCGATCAAAAACACGTGGTCAGGTTAATTGAGAGAAATTAAAATTATCCTTGGCTTTTCCATTCATTTTGTGCTTTTTTTTAATATAAGAGTCTAAATATTCAATTCTAGATAAGATTTATTGTTGAATTAAACAAATTTAAATTTTATTACGATTATACGTTTTTTTTTTTTGTTTATTTACGGTTTTTTAAGTAAGCAAATATAGTTGTTTTAGTGCTTTTAATAATCGGGAAATGAAAAATAGACAAATTCCGGATGAAACCCCATATCTGTGACATATCACAATCTTCATTTTCCCCCCATCAGACATCTAAATTATCATATTTAATTTTTTTTATTAACACTCGTACATTAATAATTCTAAATGAACATCTGTTTATCCGATTGTCCATCATCAATTTTTGATTTGAAGCAAAAGACCAGTTCTGTCGGCTCTTGTTACCAATTTATAGTATCGTTTAGAAAATAGCCGCATTTTTTATATCCAATTATATTTTATGATTTAAAATTACTTTACTTTCATTTTATCTTATATGAATATTGTAATAGTAATTTTGTTGTATTACGTAGCTTTTCAACGATCATAACTTGACTCTACTTACTCTATCACAATTGTTACTTGTTACGATCTAAATTGGAATCTAAACAAATACAAGACAAGAAATAACGATTAGTTATGCTCACCTGATTTCAGTTTTAAGAAGAGGTTCTTTCTTGTTTAATAAAGCAAGGATAATATAAATTAAAAGGTATGCAGAATAAAAGTGACCAAGGTAGCAAATGAACTACCGCTGCCTATAAAATACAGATAAGTCTCTACGAGGTTAAGAGTTATATTGTTCAACAAAACCCTACGGACAAACGGGCATGTCCCGAACGACACGCAGGATATGTCCGAAAGTGGCGGTGACACGCGAGGGATCGAAATTTTTCTATGAAAGGGACATATCACTTTAACATGGTTTTATCATTAGAGATTACGTATTTATACATTTCTGGCATCTGGTGCGTGTTAGCTCAGGCCTTCTATACTACTCATAGGTACTCAACCCACCCTATTTTCCTTCAACAGCTCTGCCCAAGTCAGTAACCAACCAAAGAGTAAATAAACGTTTTTTTAAGAGAAATTTAGGTTGTGTCGAAGAGTATATACAAATAGAGGAGCTATTTATCAACTTAACACAGGAGATGTAATGAACATGTTGATAAAGAATTGTTGCTGAAAACACTCACTTTGTTTTTGCTTATATTTTGTTATTTTATATTAAAATTTAATATATTTTTTTGATTTTATCTTGTTTAATTTATCGGTAAAATTTGAAATAAATAAAAATTTAATTAAATTACTATTCAAAAACATAATAAAAATTAATTTAAACTTTAAAGTTTCTGCAACATGTTTTCATTTGCTCGGTGCGAGTTTACGAATTGAGAGATACTGAGGTGGATAGAGTCAAAATATTAAAATTTTCTATGTAAATGCTGCGTTTTTTTACTACATTTTCGTGTTAAATAAACTTTTTTTAAGGTTTTTTTAATTTGTAAACGTTTAACAGCATCAAAAAGTTTTGAAACTATTTATTTTTAATTCTATAAAAACACAATTTTGATTGGAAAAAATATACTGAAAAGCACTTTTTACAAACAAAACATACATTTGTCATATTTATTTAATTGTAGTTTGGTTTATTATTGGTTTCATGTTATAAAATTAGTTTATTTTTCAAAAATATCGTAACCTCCCAAGAAAAAGCTTTAAACAAAATTATGCAACTCGACTCATTTTTAAGAGAAAATGTTGGTTACTGCACGTGAGAGGTATTTCTGTTAATAGTTACTCTATGGTGTTAGGTGATATATCTAAAAATAGATTTTTACATTAGTTAAATAAAAATTACGGATTATGGGACTTGATCCCACAACCTTCTACTTACAAAGCAAGAAGTGCAGTGCTGCCCGTAAATACAAAATTAAAAACGAAGAAGTGAAAAAACAGTTCTACAATTGGTCCTATCTTAACCAGTCCCGGAATATGTTCTTCAAGCACATATCCCGGAATACACCCTGGATATATACAACTCACATAATATACTCGTAACTAAAAATTGGCTGTCTTTGACATTGTTTGGTTTTTTATTAAAAATTTGTTTGGAATTTGAAAATTAGATACAAATAGTTTTAAAAAAATACTTGCTTTAGCTGTAGCAAAAATGTGGTATCAAAATTAGATTAACCCCGTATTTAAAAACATTGCGAAGATAATACAAGGCTGACAGTGCTTGTTAAGTGGTACGTCACATTTTCATCGGTCAGGGGACCAGTTCATTAAATATAATTGACCTCATTTAAGCCACATCAATGGCAAATTATACTAATTCCATAATATATCCTACTTTAACCAATCCCGGGATATGTCCTTTAAGGACAATTGATTTCTCATTCCCCGTAGGGTCAAAAAACAGATAATAGTTTTGATTTCCGACAGATTTCGATTTTTAACATTTATATGTTTTTTGTGTCAATTTTGGGGAGCCTTTGTTTTTTTTTTTTGGGCTTGCTCGAACGCTTTCATTCTGCACATCCTCTACTTTGTAGTGTTCTTGTTTAAAGTGTTAACAGTAATATTTTGTTACATGATATTGTTTCTTACAATTAATTTTTTTTTTGTGGTCAGACTATTCCGCAAAATATTCCATTCTTTGGCGCAACATGATATAACTTGTTTTAGCAGATGTAATTCTAGAAGAATTTAAATGATTTCATATTAAAACTGTAAACTCTGTTAACCAGGAGAGCTGCAAGTGTTGTGTCTAAAGTAATTTATGAAGTGTGCCACACAAAATTGATACATAATTAATAATAACGATATGAAAGGGGTGATTAGATTTTACAAATTACATTGACATTTCAAATTTAATGATAAAGGTTTTTCGTTAAAATAATCGGATCATTAAAAAAAAAATTTAAACATCTCCGAAAAATTTCTTTACAAAATTCCTAGAAAAAATTCCAAAGTAAATGTCGATTGGTCAAATCAGATCATTTTTTTTACTACTTGTTTTTTTTTTTAATTAAAATCTATTTTAATTATCAATTCCCGATTTAAAAAAACTGATATGGTGCCACATATTTTTTGATATGCTACCATACTTTCTTTGATATGATTTGTTTTAAAATTGGTTCTATAAATTTGTATAAATCATGATCAATTTCAATAAATTGATATAAAGCTCGGTGCATATGGATAGGAGTTTTGGTCATATCGCGCAATAGAAAATTATATATTGTTATATTAAATGTTAAACAATTTGATCCAAAATGAATGGTCGATTGATCCAAAGTGGTAATTCTGTGATATATGATTGGGGAGCACGTCACTAAACTGGTGAAACCAAAATTGTGGTGCACCAAAAAGTGTTAATTTGGATGAAATGTGCAATAACGTGACTATAGTTATGGTGACAAAACATTCACTGGTTGGTTCTAGATACATGACGTAACTGGAGAAAAAGTAACATAACATCAAAGTGTACTGATGCAAACTAGGGTCATTGCAGTTGAAGTTGGTGCTGGTCATTGAGCTGGCTCAAAACCGTTAGCAGTGGATGAAAACATGGCAATTAGTACCAAAGGATGCAGTTCCTTGCTGCTACAAAGTGGACTCAACACTGAAGGAATGACAGATAAGCCGATTTATCGCCAAACGTTGCGATCTTAAAACTCGTTTGGCAAGTTCATTTTCGAAATGCCGACTGGCGATTTTCCGAATGAGTGGAGTTTTAACACATAAAATATCGCTACCAAACTTATTCAAAAACTTTAATATTTTTTTTTTTTTTATAAAATCTTTCTTTATTTGCAATCTATCTTAAGACAATAAAGGCCAAAAACCTCAGATGTTAGTGCCTATGTAAATTATATTTATCTTCATAATTTATTATGATTGTAAATCTTGTAAATAAATAAATAAATAAATTAAGACAATAAGCAAATTTGATAATAACTTCAATATAAATTAAAATTTAAATATTTCTGCATATTGATTTCGAAGTATCTGGTTTAGATATTTTACAAGATTTCTAGGAACGATTTGTCTTTGTTTGGGAACAAAATTGAAACTGAGTATATATTTTGTTACTCTGCTTTATAAGTTATACATTAAATTTGTGCTGAATTGTTGCAACTCCTTCTTTTTATAAAGATATTATTGTGAACTTGAATTATAATGCAGAATGCATAATGCAAAATGCTAAATTAAAGTGTTCATGAAGTGCTTTTTAGATGTGTTGGAAAATAAAAATTAGTAGAAAATGTTAGCAAATAAAGAAAAAAACTTGCAAAAAATCTATATTTTGAATATCCGGACTTCTTGTCTAGTTTATGTACTTTTCCAAATTTAAATTGTTATAATGAATTTAATGTTATAGTTTTTTGTTGCGTATAGACAAAATTAACTATTTTTATAATTGATTTTTGTTGTGCCTTGTTGAAGGTTTTTTGAGCAGGTGGTATGACGCGCTGTTTTGAATAAGTGCAGCGACTGGTTCGGGACGGGCTATTTAGCAACCCGTACATAATATGACACACGCTGAATAAAAAGTGACAGGTTACTTGCTAATTACTTTTCGCATGCCCGGCGACATGTACCCCTTAGGCCAGTGCAGTGGTACATTACAAAACTATTCCACTCAAACTACCCCTAAAACAGAACACATTTCGCTTAATATGTGACCAGTTTTCCTTCAACAAATTTTCTCCAGTTCTACGATACGTACACCTACACCAGTCACGTGATTATTTTTTTCCCATGGGTTCTGTTGCATATCACATAAATACTAAAATGGTCATACTTTGACACTCCCTACATCTAACTTGTCCCGTAGCATATTCATTTCAGTCGGTGCGGTGATAGGTTACCTTGGTCAAGTTATTCGCCACGTCACACAGTGCCTCAAAGGTAGCAATTGTCACCTCCTATGACAAGCCCATGTTAAAAGTACCGGTCACTTTTATATAACAGAACCGAAACTTGGACTGGTTCATACACACAAAGTTCTAGTCACGTGACCATACCAGTGACTGGTCCATTTCCAGCAGGGATATTACTAAACTGAATTTCTTAAATGCTAGATATTTTACTATCCCGGTTATTAAGTTCATATATATTCGTATATATTTTTTATATGATGATATGTATATGGTCATCCATGTGCGTACATACTAGAAAAATTAGCCAACATTTCCATACATGGACAAATATGGTCATATATGTTCATATATTATTTTATATGGTCATGAATGCATTTTTTTTTAATTTCATTTTGGAAAATCTATTTTTAGACCACACATCATCTGATGGTTTTACCAACACTTTGCAAACGTTGTAAATTTTGTTCCCCAGTGCTTGTTCAACACTTTTTGAACAGACGGATCTTTAGTGATGGGATTGGAAAAGCACTTGTGCCACCTGTTAGAGAGCCTTCCCTGCGGTGGTCCCTTTGTCTTTTTCTGGCTGGGTAGTTATGGTGATATGATTTAAATTTATTTATTTTTTACTTACCCTTAATAAAGTACCATTTAACACAAAAAAAAATATAAAATATTATAAAGGGTCCGCCAAATAACTTTTTTTTGAAAATGCTATAAAAAAAACTACTGAATATTTTCTCAAATTTCTTTTTTTATTTGAAAGTACAATCCTTCCGGTTAATAATGGAAAATAATTTCATTCAAATGGCTGCCTCGGCTGGCCATGCAGTAGCCTACACGATCGGTCCAATTTTTAAGCCCATTATCGATTGTGTGCAGCTGTATTTCACCAATGGCTTCACGAATATTGTCCTTTAAAGCGTCAATTGTCTCTGGCTTGTTGGCGTAACACTTATCTTTGACGGCACCCCACAAATAATAGTCCAACGGTGTCAAATCGCTGCTCCGAGGTGGCCAAACGACATCAGCTCTGCGGCTGATAATGCGATCTTCAAAAACAGGGCGCAAAACATCGAGTGTAGCTTCGGCTGTGTGGCACCGTCCGTGTAGCGCCGTCCTGTTGAAACCAAATGTTGCCAATATCCTCCTCTTCAATTTTTGTGAACAAAAATTCGTTCAACATGGCCCGATAACGATCGCCATTGACTGTAACGGCCACTCCTTGCTAATTTTCGAAGAAAAATGGCCCAATTATGCCTCTGGACCAAAATCTGCACCAAACAGTGACTCGTTTTGGGTGTATCGGCTTTTCAATGCATGCGTGCGGGTTTTCTGTGCCCCAAATGCGACAATTTTGCTTGTTTACATACCCGCCAAGATCAAAATGAGCTTCATCTGAAAAGATGGCAAAATCGGCATCTTTTGTAAGTCGATCGCAGGCCATGATTTTCAAAGTAATGTCGCAATATTTCCCAGCGTTGTTCAAGCGTATACACAACCATATTCGTTCAGCGGAAGGATAAAACTAATTATCTGTCAAATCAGACATGAGCTAAGTGTTACCATTTACGAAATAAGCACTAGTTGAAAAAAAAACGTTAGATGGCGGACCCTTTGTTATAATTGTCATTAATTGCAATATTAATTTAATGATGGCTATTATAAGCACTTTATCATTACGTTGAAGAAATGCTCTGTGTGTCGAGCTTTAAATTACAGTTTTTTTACTTTAAGGGCTTACTAGCTTTAGAAATCAATAAAAATGCCAATATTTAAACAATTATAAAAAAAAAATTTTGTTATTCAAAGACTTCGGACTACCATGGCAACCCTGGTATACATTTCATTATATACACTTTTTTAAGGCAAAATTGGGAGACATCGTGGAGCCTTTGGGACTCATGTGAAAAAAATTTAATATTGTTTCACACACGAAAAATTCTTTAGTAACTAAAACAGACAGATTTTAAAATTTTTTATTTACATGAAAATGGTACGAGGGTAAACTAAAAAATTAAAAAAACACCAAAAAATCGTTTTTTTATATTTTGCAAGAAAATACTAAGCAAAAATTTAAAAATGTCTTTCCGTTTGAAAATCGGTCCACCCGTTAGGGCTGCACCGTAACCTATGTAAAATATAGGGCAAGGAGTAATTTTTTCTTTCTGCCTTTTTTTCTCCAAACTTTTCATAGCATATTGAAAAAAGATTAACCTATTAAACTATGGGGAAAAAAAAAAATAAAATAAAATACATTATTTGGTTTTATCAAATTTTTATTTATAGCCTCCACGGTGTATATGTTATAAATAAACAAAAAACAATTAATAAAAAAAAACATTATAGAGGTGAAACAAATAATTTAGAGGTAAGAAACTTTTTTGGGTGTAAAAAAGAAATTGTTGATGTGAAAAACAATTTATGTGGTAGAAAAATAATTTTTAGGTGAAATAAAAGTTTAAGGTTAAGTCAAAATATTATTCACCATTAAGCGTCTGTTCAAAAAATATGATACCATATTTAATATACCAGACGCTACTATGAAATTTTGCTACAATACTCCGTTTTATATGGAAAATTTAGAGGTACCTTAACATCTTCACTCATAACTTTTGAACCGTTTGACCGATTTTGCTCATTTTCAATACCAAACTGCCCATTTCAAAAGACAAACAGACGGACATCGCTAAATAATTGAACAATGATCAAAAATATATCGTCACATTAAATTCAAAAGTGCATAACTAACAAAGTTTCCCAAACCGGTTTTATAGATGATTATGATTCATTTGGCTAAACTACATGCCTACACAAAATTTTGGACTTCTGCGTTAAAAATAGCGAGTTTATAAAGTTCGAATCTTATGTGACTTGACTTTCGCCCATTTCTTGGTTGCCCTGTAAAGTATTCAAGTAGGGTTAAGTGATTATGACACAATGCATCGAACTACATTTCTCCACAAAATTGTTTGGTTCTATGATTAAAACTATTATTGACGATACTGTTAAAATAGCTGTGGACGTTGTTTGCTTCTAATGTAAATAAGTAAATATGTTAATTACGCCCTTTTGCATTTTATGCCGATGTTATGGCTTTTACAAATTTCTTTGCTATCGGACCACTCAGTAAGAAATGGCCGAAAAAATTTGTGATCTATCCCACTGTGCCTCATCACAGTGTGCGGAAGGTATAACAAATCTAAAGCTAGTAAATCCCTTAAGAATACATCTCCAAGGTACAAAATTGAACCATTTGTAAAGAATTCTGAAAAATGCATAGCTTATTTTCTAGGCGCAGATATTATGTATTTTTTTTTTTTGTATTAAATAAAAGTCTAATTTTGTTAAAAGAAAAAAAAATCAGTAGGCATTTTGATTGAATTCTAAATTTTAATAAATATTTATAAAAAATTGTGTAACAGAAATCTTTATCATTGACTCTTTGACCGTCTATTATAAATTATACACCGAAGAAAAATCCCTGCAACTTTTTACGAAAAAATCTTTCTAGCTACGAGTTTCATACATACAAGAAATTTTCATACATTTCACGAAAAAAATTTAAGTGCACTTTTAAAATTTTAGGAAACCAACGTTTTTTCTATTTTACGAAACAAAAATAGTAAAAACTCTATATTTCGTATAATATTTGTTCGTAAAGAATTTTATTTTGTTTTACGAAATACATTTTTTAATGAAAATGAAAATTATTCAAGTTCGGGGCCATACTCTATATTTCTTTATTAGGATATTGTCCTAACAAATAATCTATAGAGTTTTTGTTTTCAAATTTATTCTTTGACCCTTTCAGGAATGTGTTGATAGATCTATTTCGGGAATTTTCTATGTTCCCATCATCAGAACACGTTTTGAAAGCGGTAACAATCCTATGTCAAACATCAAACATTCATATAAACTAGTTTACTCAATACATGAGAACTAATATATATTATATGAGCTCGAAGTAAAACAGATTATCACCATTGATCAAAAAATAAATTGAAAACTTTTTTGTGTGTATGTCTACCTTTGGTAAATATCACAGGCCTACAAAAAAAAATTTGTTTGGTGCCGCTAATTCTATGTTATAATTTGGTTAATTAGTCCGCAAGACGTCATGGTTAGCTGTCAAAATCGCGAAGCTACGTTCAGGTTTGTATCGATCGGTCATAACCTAAAAAATGTATTTTATTATACTTAATGTCATTATAGTCAATTAATTTCTTTGATTAAATGATAATATCGATATGCCGTCGTCGAGAAGGTGTTGTGTAAATAATCCAAATACATTTTGTTATATTTGTGGTGAATATGTAGTAAAAAAGTTTGTTTTTTTAATAAATTTATTAAATGTTATTTAATTTATTTATCCTTGCGAAATCTCGAAAACTACACGTAGCATTAAAAAAGTAAGTATCAATTTTTTATCAGGGTACCGAACGTACTTGAAATCTGTTTTATTTTTAGCGGCACCAAAATCATTGTAGGCCTGTGTATTCAATACACGTTTTTGTTTCTTTTCCTTTGATATGCACATTTGTTAAAACAAAATGTACAGGGGAAGTAGTAAACAAGACCATACTCTGTCTTTTATGCAAGTTTAATATAATTTTTATTAAAAATAAAAATTATGTTTTTTTCCGACCTTTAATTTTGCAATGAAAATGAAAATTATTCAAGTTCGAGGCCATGCTCTATATTTCTTTATTAGGATATTGTCCTAACAAATAATCTATAGAGTTTTTGTTTCCAAATTTATTCTTTGACCCTTTCAGGAATGTATTGATAGATCTATTTCGGGAATTTTCTATTTAAAAATTTTAAATATATTTATTCCATATATATGTGCAACATTTTTAAATTTACAAAAACTTTCTTAGCTTATGATATTATTTATTTGTATTTATTATTTTTTACATTTCGCTCTGATATGTTTTAAAGCGCGGATATTTTTTCGTAATATAAAAAATAATTCGTAAATCAGAAAATGTATTTCGTAAATTATACGAGAGACATTTGTACATATACGTGTAATTTACACCAAGCTTTCGTGGTGCGAAACAACGCACGTCGATTTTCGTACATATAACGCATGGATTTTTTTCGGTGTATGTAACGTTTTATAAATACGATGAAATATTTTTTATACTCAACATGTTTTGTACTTTAAAAAAATAAAATTAATCATAAATCAATTAAAACCCGGTCTACTTTCTTTTCATTTAACTCAAATGTTTAAACAACTAACAAATCAGTAATACCCAGGGACCTGAAGTTCATTCAAATACATGTTTTCCCCTTAAGGCTGAGAACAGGATAAACAAAAAAATTTTGTGTTAAAATAACATCAATTCCTTAGTGCATATTTTTGCATATATGGCCATAAATGCATATTTTTGCACATATTGCTTAAAATGCATAAGTTTATAGCATATTTTTACTTATTTAGCTTCTAAAAATAGAACTGCTGTGTTGTTGGAGTTGTACTTCTGAGATTATGTATGCAAGAACAAAAACACCGTGTATTGAATAAAACTAGTTTCAATCACAACAAAACTCGACCTGACGATAGCTCAGTGCGCTAAAGCGCCCTGTCTAACGTGTAGTGCGAGTGCATGTGGCATTAGAAATCAGTTTATCTATACCACGGTCAGTGATTGCACAAAAAATTTCATATAGACGCAATCGAACAAATAAAAACATAACAAATGTTTCATTATTCAAAAAACAGGGGCACTGACGAAGGTTCAATACCAGAAACTGCGCAGTCTGATTCAGAAAATTGAAAACTTACAATGTAGTTATGATTTTTAGAAAATACACTCATTCTTCTCTACCACGCCTTTCACAATATTTTTATAGTTCTTATGTTTCTTTTAGTGCATACTTTTATGGCATGTTTATTAGTTTTTGGATTTTCAATACTTATAATTGTTTTTTATTCGAAATATTAAAAATCAGGATATTTTGATATTATATCTTCATGTCACTGTTACGTATGATAATCAATTCGCTAGAAGGGTACACATTTTTAAGATTTTTACTGAAATCGCCAACACAAATGATCGCGGTACTCTGCCTTTAACTAGTATTAGTAAATACACTCAGGGAACAAATTAAAATATTTACAAACCTTGTAGTTTATTTAAAAAAACAACTAATGACTGTTTTATGATTTTACATTAATTTTTTACAGTTGTTTTTTGTTATTTAAAAAAAAATGTTTGTTTATTTTTTACTACCATGTGGTTAATTTTTACTACAATTGTGGTTCATTTTTTGAACATTAAAAAACAAATGACAATGTTAGTTGAATTTACGTAATGTAAGTCGTCCTTTATTTAAGTGAAATTTCATTTGTTTTCAACTACAATTGCAGTGGTATTTATCTACTTAGTATTCTAAGTGTACTAGTTAATATATTTTGATCGACACCCACATGTATAATTATGAGGTACGTTGACTTTTGCGATATACTTTGGGTTTCCCATATGATTTTAGGACTAACTAATAAGGATATTTGGTGCTATTTTCCTATTGGGCCAAATATTCGTTAGAGAGTGTTCCCACTAAAAACAAAAATTTGATGGGCTACTGGCGAAATTTAGCGTTTCATACAAAATGTATGGGGAACTTTTTTTTGTGAGCACTCTGTTGTTCGGATTAAACCGAATATTCCTTAAATTTCCGAATACATTTTTTTCTAGTAATTAATGCCATAATTTTTGTGATATTCAGGCAATTTCATAATTAAATCTGGGCTATAACTTTTTCTGCGAATTATAAATTTTAAAGTTCATTGCTTTTTTATTATTAATATTTATATTAACATATTTAATTTATGATTTATTTATTTATAAAAAAAAAAATTTCAATGTATAAAAAACGCACATAAATATTTACATTGTTTAAATATTAATAAAATGTATTTGATACTTTCCTGATGTAAACAAAATGACAAATAAAATTATATAAATGTTTGTAATTTTATAATGCAAATGTAATTAATTTAAATTACCATAAACAAAAATTAATTACCAATGTCATAAACTTTTTTTTGAAAAAATACTGAATGGCGTATTATAATTTATTTTAAATTTAAATTAAATAAAGTTTAAAAGTGTTCATAAATAATTTTAATTTTTAAAATTTTCTAGAAAAAAATGAGGGAGCTTTTACCGACACACCTCTCAGATAACGGTCTTTTAAATTTCATTGAACTTGGCATTTATATTCTACTAGTAAATGTGGAGATTACTTATTTTTTCTTTTTTCAAAATTCGTTATAGTTCGAGTTTAGTCACTGCACAAATTTGGGGGCTTTTAACAAATGTATAAGAAATATACTATTTTTGAATTACACAACTTTTGAATGTGTCTACAGAAAATTAAAAATTTGATGTAATTTTTAAAATAAAATCCTCTTCCTTAAAATGTGTTGCACAAAAATTTACTTTTATTCGCAAAATTGATAACGAAATTGAAAAATTTACCTTAATTTGCGTATATCTAAAAAAAAAAACATAATTAATGTGTATGACATTTATTTTGCAATTAACTCAAAGTATCACTTACAACTAGGATTTTTGTCCCTGGACTTTCCGGGTCCAATTCCGGTGCTTTGTGCGGGATTTAGCGGGATTTTATTTTTTATTATTTCAGAGAATTTGTACACACAGAAAAATAATTTTTATTTTCTAACTGAAATGCGGTTGTTAAGACTCAAATTCAGGTATTACGAATTTCAGTGGGTTGGTACAACTGAACATTAATTTTCACAATAAATTTCGGTTAATTCACTGAGTTTTAGTTGCAACAACCAACATATTCAGAAATCTATCGTTGTACTAACTGAATTTATAGGTTGTTATCATTAAAATACACTTTGCAATACGGTTGGCACATTATTTTTCTGCGTGTAATAAATATTAAAAATGTTCCATATTTTAGTTGAAATTGTAACATTATCAATGGATTTCTTTGAAATTATTTTTAATAAAACTATTTGAAATTAAAAGGAAGAAAAAAACTATTCAGTACTAATTAAATTGTTTCTAAAAATATGTATTTGAAATTGCAATTTGTAATTTTTACTTTAATTAATATAAATTTAAGTTTTTATTAAAAAAATACTAATTAAAATTAAACATCTACTAACCCTTTAAAGGCCAATTATTACTATAACATTAACATTATATATACATTATATACATTATACATTAACATTTTTTATGATTTTTTCATAATTTCATAAAAACAATTCATTATATCAATGAAAAATTTTCAAATTTTTTTTAATAAAAATTTTGACTTGTAATAAGAAAAAAATTTTTTTGAATAGTTGGTCACTAAATTCCAGGGAACAGATTCTCTAAGAAAAACTATATAGTTAGTTTTGTTCAAAACGAGACCTGAATTGTTATCGTTTTCACGATGTTACACAAAAACCTTATGCTAAACGATAATAAAATTTTGTTTTTTAACAACATTGTTAACAATATTAAACATTTTTATCTAATATGGTCGTAATATAACTACAAAAAGTAGGCTATAATCGTCGATCGTTCTACAGAATTCCAAGCCAGACCGATAAAATAATTACATATTTTGTACCGACATATAAGAAAATATGTCATCTTTTAACACAAATTATAAAAAATGTAAAAAAAGATTGAATAATTTTGTAAAAATAAAACAATAAAAACAGAAATAAATTAAAATTGGTTTTTTTTAGCTCAGCTTTTAATATTTTAATGCCTGTTAATTATATTTCAACGATTTTTTCAATCATTAAAGTTGTTAATATTCATAATTTAAAAAAAGTACAATAATTAAAATCTTTATTTTTTATGGATAAAAAAATTTTATTTTTAAAATTTGTAATTTTCGATCTGAAATGTAATTAGATACTTTTCAAATTTGATCTTTTTCGAATTCGTCAAAAATTATGAGCTTTGTCAACGATTAGGCTACGATTAATGAAAAAAATTTCATATACTTTATGAAATTTTCATTGGGTCAATGAAACCATTCATTAAAATTGATTTAATGAAACACATTTCATTGACTCAATGAAACGTTTCTTTGGGGACTTTTTTATGAAAAAATTCATTATATTAATGAAGGAATTCATTAATACTACGCACAAATTTCTACGCATATATGTGTTAAATTTTTAAATTTTACTTTTTTTAAAAAGGTGCTATAAACTGTATCCTGGTAGTCCCCAAATATTTCAAGGTCAACCCAAACTCAAAATTAATTTTTTTGTTGATATATGATTTTTTCACATTTTTGTTTTTAGTTTTTTATTTTCAAAATTTGGTTATAAATCTAGTCTAAATTTTGTGTTACTTCGGATTAGGCATAATTTAAGAGTAAATACAAAATTAGAATTTTAACAAAATCTTAACCCGTTCAGAATCGACAGAACATTAATATTTTTACTTTAGTTCTATATTTTTCTATATATTTTAAAGTTTTTGATAACAAAATTTCAAAACGAATTTTTCTGCACTTCTTTGGAAAATTAGAGGGGAAGAAATTCTTGGATTTTACATTTTAAATTCATATTTTGAGTAGAAATAATAAATTTGGTGTTTTCTGTACTCCTTTAGACAAAATATATATTTTTAGCCTGTTCCATAATTTCTTCGTTTAATATTGTTTGAAACTTGTGTGAACAGATGCAAAATTCAAACTTTAAATTTGTATGAAAATCAAAAAAAAAGCATACGTTTTACAATATTTTTATTTCTACTTTGATTAAACACTATGGGCAAGTAACGTTTCTATAAATAACCATAGCTTAACTTTAACCAAAGATATTTCCATATAAATATGACATTCATAACTTTGGTTAAGCCTTAAACTTTGGGTAATTTTAGATAAGTTAGCAGGTCTTTAAGTGATTCTATCACATCAACGGTAAAAATATCTTCTTGTAGATAAAACGAAAAGCAAATACTGTAAGAAAATGTGGATTATTGGATATCGTTGTAAACTGAATGAATTTCAAAAATGTTTTTCTAAGGTTCCTAGTTTTAGCTTTTTAAGTAATATTTTTGACAATTCTTGTAAAAACTACGTGTTTCGGTTTAATAAAATAGTTTTTATAATAAAACTCGAATTTGTCAATTACAAATTATATCAAATTTAAATAATTGCGAATGAGTCCCGGGAAACGAAAAAGCTCGGGATATTAAAAACCCTACTTACAAAATTTAAACTTGAGAATCAGAGGAGTTCAAAAATACACGGAATTTTTCAGAAGGTATCTTTAATATTTAATATGAAATATTGTATGTTCACATAGCACCCTACGATAAATTTCTGATGGTACCAAGATCTTTGAAATCGGTTCAGCCGTTCCGTACACTGATAGAAATTCGTGCGTAGTATTAATGAATTCCTTCATTAATCCAATGAATTTTTTCATAAAAAAGTCCCCAAAGAAACGTTACATTGAGTCAATGAAAAGTGTTTCATTAAATAAATTTTAATTAATGGTTTCATTGACCTAATGCAAATTTCATAATGTATATTAAGAACTTTAATGATTGAAAAAATCGTTTAAATATAATTAACAGGCATTAAAATATTAAAAGCTGAACTAAAAAATGCAATTTTAATTTATTTCTGTTTTCATTCTTTTATTTTCACAAAATTGTTCAATCTTTCTTTACATTTTTTATAATTTGTGTTAAAAGATGATATATTTTCTTATATGTCGGTACAAAATATGTAATTTTTTATCGATCTGGCTTGAAATTCTGTAGAACGATTAACGATTATAGTCGACTTTTTGTAGTTAAATTACGACCATATTTCTGTTGATATGGAAAAATATTCATGATCTTTAACCGAACTAACCAACAACTCACACACAATTTATAGATCAAAAATAAAAATTCAATATTAAATATTGTTAACAATCTTGTTAAAAAACAAAATTTTATTATCGTTTTTGTGTAACATCGTCACTACGATAACAATTTAGGTCTCGTTTTGAACAAAACTATATCGTTTTTATTAGAGAATCTGTTCCCTGGAATTTAGTCACCAACTATTCAAATTCGTCAAAAACTGTTCGCTCTAGGCAAACTTAATAAAAAAAAATTATTTATATCAAAGTTTTGGTTTATTCTGTTTAAAAGAAATTTTTCAGTTTTTTTTTTCAAAATGATAGTAAATACAAAAAAAATTTTTTTTTTTTCTTATTACAAGTCAACATTTTTATTAAAAAGTTTGAAAATTTTTCATTGATTTAATGATTTTTTTTAATGAAATTATGAAAAAATCTTAAAAAATGTTAATGAAAAAAATACCAATATTAATGAATTTTAATTCAGTTAATGAAATTTTTCATTAAACCAATGAATCGATTTTAATGAAATCGTTTCATTAATTCTATGATGAAAAATTCTATCAGTGTAGTAATCACAGCTTGAAAGTACATATTATCGTCATTTTTCAAAAACTTCGATACCTTGCCACGCCCACATATTTTCGAAAATGCAATTTCTAAAAATGAGGTTGTGTTTGTATGGGTAAAATGTAGCTGTATGCAAAATTCAAAATTCAAAATCTGAGAGGGTCGAGTTCAATGCATATCGGTTTTGATATTTAAATCTTCATATATGATATTTTAGATATTCGCGAATTATGGACATATTTTCAATTTCGTTATCTTTTCGATAAAAATATTACTTTTTGTGCAACACTAATTAAAACACCATCAAATTAATATTTTTTTTTTTCTTTAAAAAGTTACAATAATTCAAATATTGTATATTTCTAACAAATTTGTTTAAATGAAATCAATAATGAATTTTGGAGAAAAAATGCCTAAAAACAATATTAACTGGGAGAATGTTTATACCAAGTTTTACTAAAATATCGTTTTTTTTATGCTCATTATTTTTAATATGTCACATTAAAAAAAAAACACACACATTAAAAAATGTAAATGAAATTTAAGAAAATTTAATTGAAATCTTAAAATTGTATATCTTAAAATTGTTCTATAAACTACTCTAATAAATTTGATATAATCGTATCATACATAAATAATGTTTAAAACTTCTACTTTACCTCTTAACGTTTTATCTTGCAATTGTTGCTTTTAGTAGTTGCTGCTACCATTTATTAAATGTTGCTATTAGTTTTCGTGGTTTTAATGTTAGTGGCTTGTTAGTTAAACCGGCATCAACAACATCTTTAATACTTGTTAAGACTAAATTCAGGCGTTACTTGCGTTGTGCATAAAACCCTACTAATTTGATTTATTAAGTAGTCAAAAGTTACAAGATGTGGGTGTTAAACTTAAAAGCTGTGGTAGAAATTAATTTTAAATTATGGTGAATATTTAAAGCTATAGTATTAATAGTTTTAAAATTATAAATGCATCAATTTTTTATCTATTTTTTAAACATTTTTGACAAAGTTTTCTGTTACGTATTTTTTTTTTTTTTGTCTATATTTACCAGCTTTTTTTGCGTGTAAATGTGCCTTAACTTTAGTTATTCGAAAAATCCAGAAGTTAGGGGTTTTTTAAGGGAATTCCGAGGAATTTAAATTTTTTTAATTTCCCGCTTTAACGGGAATTTTGTTTTGGGAACCCGGGAAATAAAACAAAAAATGCCAAAATTTGGATGTGCTGCTGTAGAAGAGAAAACATTTGAAGAAGTTTTTAATGCACATTTTAATAATTTTAGTTTATTATCTTAATCATTGTTCCCAGGTAAAATTAGTTATATGAGTCATTCCATGTCAAACCGTACGATTTTTGATAAAAATGACTTTGATGTCTCCGATGTCTTTCAAAATTTGAGAACGAAGTCTTCATTAAAAAATATTTTACACGTATTTCGGGAAAAAAATTAAAAATTTTTTTTTTAAAAGTTATTTGCATTTGAAAATCGTCAAAATCGTGAAAAATCTTCCGACATGACAACATTTAAACTAATGTTTTTATAAAACTAGTGAATGGATTTTGAAGTTCAATACCTTATTTTAAAGGTAATTTCAGAGTGGAGGTCGAATGGATTCTATTTTTTTACGATTTTTTTCCATTGCAGCACCACAAAAAAATTACATTTTGTATGTAAACATTTTATTTTCAAGCATGTTAACGAAAATGTCAACGCATGTATGTATGTGTGTATGTATTCAAAAACACACGCTACATATTCATGTTGTTCTTGAGCATTATGTGTTGTTTTGCTTTTTATATGTGTCGTTAGATTTTTTTTAAAATTGCATTTTGCGTAACGAAAATATCAATGCATGTATGTATGCAAAAACACAAGCTAACAAATTCATATTGTTCTGGAGATTTGTTTGTTTTGCTTGAAAATAAAATGTTTATATACAAAATGTAATTTTTTTGTGGTGCTGCAATGGAAAAAAATCGTAAAAAAATAGAATCCATTCGACCTCCACTCTGAAATTTTGAGGGAATGTTAAGAATATATTAACCTTTAAAAAAATATTTTTTTCAGATTTTTCGACTTGTTCGAAGATTGTGGAAAACAGAAATTAAGTAAAAAAAACAAATTTTAATAATAAAAAAAATTAATTTATAAAAAATAATATTTTTTTAAAAAAGAAGGTTCAAATACCTTTAAAATAAAGTATTGAACTTTAAAATCCATTCACTAGTTTTATAAAAACATTAGTTTAAATGTTGTCATGTCTGAAGATTTTTCACGATTTTGACGATTTTCAAATGCACATAACTCTTTGAAAAAAAAAAATTTAATTTTTTTCCCGAAACACGTGAAAAATATTTTTTTATGTTTAATACGTCTGGCAAATTTAAAGAAAATCGGAAGAGGTGGTGTAAAAAAGGTGTTCGGTCTGACATGGAATGACTCATATCTAGTCATATATAATATGATTAAGTCATATATTACTTTGAATGAAGTCACATTACAGCTAATATCTTTATATACTGATAATTTTTATTGAGAGAATTTTTTATATAGTACTTGATATTATTATATGTCTTCAAATCTTACTCCATACATATGTATCTACATAAACCATATAATAACCCTACAAGAAATGGATGACCGAAACTAATACATGCAAATCTTGCATCTTCCTCTAACTTATGAATTTATAAATTAGAGGGAGATGCAAAATCACATGTACACAAAGTTTCCATCACTTTTTTCATATTTCCCTTAAGAAAATGATAGAAACTTTGTTCTACGCATTGATGGATATTTCCATCAGCAGTGTCGGTCATTTGTCCGGTCATATGACCGTCACTGTTCTTGCTGGGAATAGTCCAAATATATTTAGTGATTGTTATGATTATATATGTTCCCATGCTAAGGCTTATTAAACTATATGTGACGCCTAACTGAAAATATTTTCCATATAATTTTATATATCATTATATATAAACCCATACATATTTTGGTAAAGTTCAATATCAAATTAAGTTATCTGCAAGTTAAGACTATTACGTATGGCTTCACATATAAAAATATTAATTTTATAACGAAATCATTTGCAAATGATTTATTTTATATAATTTCAAATAAAAATATGTATACATTTTATAAGACGATACCACTTAATAAATTCATTTTTGAAACACTAAATTTGTTCTTCATAATTTTTAATCATTTTGTTGTTTCATTTGAAAAACTGTTACTCTTTAAAATTGTAAATTTTTAGAAATTTCAATTTTAAACTTAAATACTTTTAAGCATAACTGCAAGTTGCATAAAGAATAGCTACTATTGGCTGAAATTCTATAAAATCAGATATATTAATATCTAATTACGTATAATTTAATGTCCCGGATATGGACAAATCTCGGATAAAATTGTATCAAAATATATCTGTAGATGAACCATTTTTTTGATTAATGTGTATGTTCTTATATATGGGAACTTATCAAGTAATAAATATATAATTTTAATAGACTTCATATTAAAATTCTAACGCCGGTTGACATATTCTGAATGTGCTAGATCGTACAAAGTGCTAAATAAAAAATGCTAAAAAAGGTGCTAGCTTGTTTTATTGATTTAATAATTACACTACTCTATGGCCAAAAAAATTGCTTTGAAACTGATTTTTTTTCGGACGCTGATTCTAAATCTGGTAACATTATTTTTTCTCATTTCCAGTTTTTAAATTTTGCGGTTTTAACATTTATATAATATGGGGCACATTTTTTTCTCATTTGTAGTTTTTGAAATATGGCGGTTTTTTTATATTTATGCCTACTTGATTTTTTGTGTATAAAAATGTTATTTATATTCTAAATATTTCAGGATATTTTCAATGGATAGGCAATTTTAATACAAAAATGAGTTCAGTGGAATGTCTAGTTTACGCATACCCAGCAAAAAAATGCTTACCCAGAAGCACTTCCGGAAGGCAATATTTAATTACGAAGCGATTCTCAAGTAATTCCAGAAGGCATGATTTTTGTTCGCGATGTCTCACTTGGAATGTCACTTTTAAGCAGGTGGAAAGCGCTTCTTTCATGTTCTCTTAGAAGCAACAAATACATGCCTTCTTAAGCAATAAGAAGGGCTTTTTTGTATGTTGACAACATTAATGGTTCATGGTATGCATTCTTTACTGCTTCATTGTAAGCATTATTCACTTCTTCAAAGAAGGCATTTAGTCCAAAATTCGTTGACCAATACCAATCATTAGTTGCTTCTATAAACAATGTAATCTACAATTCGGTTGGTTCTACCGAAACCCCAATTTAATGGTATATTTCGTTGTTGAAACCGTGTTTAGATTTGACTGCCACTTTTGATTAAAACTCTTAATTTTTTAAAATAAATTTGATAGATGTTACCAAATTTCTTGTATTACCACTAAATGGTTGCTTCTACCGTACACAATTACTAACCGAATTTTATTTGAAAAATTAATTGGAAATACCAACAGTTTTGCTTTATTAATAGATTATTGGTAGTTCCGGTTGTAGCTATCGAATTTTTTTGGTATTTAGCATTAAATTTCTGTTGAGACAATCGAAATTCTATTAACTTAACAGAATTTCTGTTGTTTCAATCGAATGCCCGAAAAATTCTGTCGCAACAACCGAAACATTTTCAACAAATACGGTTACTAATACCGAGTCGGTTTTCTGGGTGAACTGATCTTTTATCTGGGTGAAGATTGAGTCATCTAAAGGAGAGAGAACGTTGTGCTCATTAACATGTGGACAGAGCAGTATAGCAAAATATGTTCTTTCAAACTGCCGAAGTATTTAATTATAAATATGCCAGACCAAAAACGGTGAATATTTGATTTGTCATATGATAATGATTGTTGCCTACACAAATATGCTTATATGATTCTTATATCCGATAGCAATTTTACAACTGCATTAAATCACTGTGAACATACAGTAGGAATAGAAACAACAAAATTGTATCCTGAGTAACTGTAGGAGCACAAAAGGGTACAAAGACGTATATAGTCTGGCACAAAGCGGAGAAGACTATCGTCATGTTTTATTACTTGCAGCATATAATTTACTAATTTTCAATGCTAAAAGAAAATGGTCTTACTTTAGGATTAATCTACAAACCCGCGCTAGCCCTTTTTTAGGAGAGAAATGGTAACGACGGAGAAGTAGACAAGTTAACAGAAAATGTTGTTAACGTTGTTTGAGGAGTGCTGGTTCACTCACGGTATAGCAGATGTCCGCATGAAAAGCCCTGATCAATTGCAGTACTGATAAATCCCCTTTACTGCATGGGGTTACATATACGAAACGAATAATTTGACTGAATGCAGTGCCGGTTAATAGTAACCAAGACATATTTTCTTTTATTAAATACGATAAAGCTACACCTCTATTGAAATATTCAACAGCTTATATGTCCAAAACAATGGGCGTTGTGGTGTTATGGTTAGCGCGAACGACTGTTACACAGATGGTCCCGGTGAGTTCTCTATCCCTCATAAATTTCGCAGCATCCACCTTCGATGTTCCCATAGCAGTTAACCCCACCAAAGTAAAATAACGAATCAGTACTATGAACCAAAAAGCTTCAATAAATTTCCAGAAAGCTTCATTCACTTGTGAACTTTTTCTATATTTTTGATGTTATTGTGTGGCTTTAGGTCACGATAAATAAAAACTCAAATTGACTTTTTCTATATTATTAATAATTTCAAATATTTGCTCACACTTGTAGGCTTAAACGATTCCCTGGAAAATTTGTAAAATTTCTAATATCAGACATGGTCATTAGGAACAATATCTGGGCATTTGATCATATTATAATTACACAATTGCATCCAATTACATGGAATTAGACGTAATAAAAATAAAATTTCCCAGTTTTCCTCCCCCTGGAACCGCGCATGAGCTCTAGGATATAAAACCCAAACCGAAATATTAAAATTCGCTTAAAAAACTTAAATCTCAAAATTTGCGCGATTAATTTCTTTTGTATCTGATTTGTATACTAAAATGTTATTATTCCAATTATTTCCATAGAATAAGTTTAACTAAATAGTGTTTTTTTAAGTTGCTGGACCGAAGATATAGCTTAAGTTTTCGCAAACTTGGGTTAAACTATAAATCCACAGATGAATTGAAATATGAATGTTAAGACATTGCTGCAACAATCACACACCTAGCAATCTAAGGAATTATATGTACAGCAATATCATTACACCACTACTACTACTATTACAACTTTTGGCGAGTATTTTTCAATACTATTGCAATCTGGAACAGAAGCAGCTAAAGAGCCAACCAAAAAAAATTCATACACATTAAATTACACTCGTGGCGGCACTTTGTGTTTACAGTTGTGGTTACACACAAACAAGCAGAACACAAAGCAATAGCAACAGCATCACCGACAACGGCAACAAACACCGGCTCAGGAAACATCAGCAAGAGTAGCATATCCCAGTAAACAAATCTTTGCCGATACAACGTTAACGGAATATATTTAGAAGAAAACAATATTACTTTTGTTGCATATTGTTTAATAAATTGTTTTTATATTTCAATTTCTAGTTTCACATCTTTACCTTAAAGGTTTTGCATAAATTATTAAACTTTTTTTACTGCTTATCTTTAAAGCCCCATTTAAACAAAGATTTTATAAAATAATCTCCAAAGTATACCTTCTTAAGCCTATAACTCAAGCGACACATATTTAAAGTTTCAGAGTTTTAGTTCAAGTGGTTTGGGCAGGTCTTTAAGGTGGAGCCTTCCCCTTGTTGTGTATTTTCGTCAAAATTTTTAAAATCTTATTCCTAGAAGATGCCTACATTTTAAATTTAAAAAGTTTTAAAACATAAATTATTAAACTATAACATTTTAGGATACAAATCATATACAACAGAAATTAATCGCGCAAATTTTGAGATTTAAGTTTTTTAAGCGAATTTTAATATTTCGGTTTGGGTTTTATATCCTAGAGCTCATGCGCGGTTCCAGGGGGAGGAAAAATGGGAAATTTTATTTTTATTACGTCTAATTCCATGTAATTGGATGCAATTGTGTAATTATAATGTGATAAAATTCCCAGATATTGTTCCTAATCACCATGTCTGATGTTATGAATTTTAAAAATTAGCAGAAAAACGGCTAAATTTAGCAGATTTTTGCTAAATATTAATAAAATAGGAACAGCAAAAATAAATTTGTTAACTTTACAAACAAAAATTTTGATGGTTTACTTTTCTAAAGTCAAAAGAAAATTTTGCAAAAAAATTGTAGATTGCTGATTTCATAAGGCTTGACTTTTATTTGCATTAAAAAAAGTAAAAAAAAAACTTTAAAAATTTTACATTTTTTAATGATTTTTTTTGTATATAGAAAATGTTTTTGCTGATTTCAGCAGATTATTTTGTTACGTTCAATTAACTAAAATGTAGCTCAAATATTGCTAAATATTAGTAAATTCAACAGTTTTATTTTTGCTATTGTTATATTACAAATATTTAGTAAAAAAAATCTGCTAATTTCAGCAGTTTTTTATGCAAGCTCATTTTGAACTTATTTCTAGTAGCTTATTTTTTGTTATTTTTACAGGAATATTTCTATGAGTGTACTTGTTCGTCAAATCCCATGTGTATTACGATGAAATAAATAATTTTGTTTTAATTTTTTAATTTATTTGTCCATACTTCTCTAAAAGTGTCAAGACCAAATTTGGTATAAAACGAAAGTTGTTTCAAAGACCGACCCAACAAATTAAATCACGTCAGTAGGGTACCTGTTTCCGAAGTTACTGATGTTTTAATTTGGGCAATTTTTAATTTTTACTTTTAAGGTCATCAGAGTGACCCTTAAGTTAATAATTTGTATCCCGAATGTTTTTTTATAGGCTACACTTCTTGAGTAGTGATTTATCTATGTTTGTGAAACAAAACCCTCTTCAGTAACCCACCTTCAAAAAATTAAAAAAAAAAAATCTGAAAAATATTTTGGACCACAAGCTTTTATATTCCGCTTTAAGACTTAAAAAATACAAAAAGTGGAATTACTGAAACGTTGTACTCTACTCTCATGGAATAAATTTCATTATATTGATGAAACTGTTTCATAAATCGTTTGTTATCAATGTGTTATTATATTAATGAAGTTTTCATAGATATGATGAAAAGCTTCGTAAAATGTATGAAAAATGTTTCTTAAACTTTGTGTACATACTTTTGTTTGTTTTCCTGCATTCACAGAAAAAAGTTAGTAGAAAAATTAGTAAAGCCGTTAGTTATTCAACTTTGCAAGTTTTTAACTAATTTTTAATTAAAATTAAGATTTTAGTAAAAAAAAAAATTTTTTGACTGGATGAAATACTACATTTTTAACTAATTTGTGTTAGTTGTAATGCCATGTTTGCGTTTCAGTATTTGAACACGTCATCTTAAATAAAAAATTAGACTATAAAAAATATTCGAGAGTTTTATAAAAAAAAAAAAAAAAAATTAAATTTTTTTCTGAATTGAGGGACTATAAAAAGTGGTTTTTGGGTTTATACAAAAATTAAAAAAAACATACTTTTTATTTTTAATAAAAACTATATGAAACTTATAATTTATAATTTATAATGTTTAAAAAATTAATATAATAATTTAAAAAATATACCTATTTTTTTTAACAATCAATAGATATCGAAATAATTGGAAAATCATTGCTTATTTAATAAAATCTTTACTTATTTTTTATTATTTTCACTTTTTTAGAATACTCTTCAGTATTTGACTATTGCATTCCGATGCACATACAAAAGGAATAATGGGCATAATAAACGATAGATAAAAGACAGATACAACTCTGTATTTTGTTTATCTTATAAATACAGAGCTGTATTTTTGTTAACTTATTATTTATAATAAAAATTTTCACGAATAGATGTCGCTTCGTTTTCATGCAAACAACTAAAAATTGAACTAAAATTAAGTAGATTTTACAGTTTTTTTCAGCTGTTTTTATTTTACTAATATTTAGCAAAAATATTGTGCTAATTTCACTGCTTCTTTCAGCAACGTCATTTTTAATAAATTTTTAGTAACATTTCTGCAATTTTTAGAGACTTATTTGTATAAGTGTATCAATTAAAATTCAGAATCCATTTGAAATTTAGAAATCATCAATAGAAATTAATATTTTTCATTTGAAATTAAAAAAATTAAATTTGTAACTTAAATTTTACATTTAAAATTAAGAAACTATCCTAACATCAATTGAAAATCAGAAAAAAAATTTTATTTTATAAAAATTAATGAATATGCTTCATCATATTTACAAAGCTTCTTATAACATTTCTGAAACATTTCATGAAAAGCTACAAAACTTCTCCATATTTATGATTCATTTCGTAAATATGAAGAAGCTTGTCATCAATTTAAACTTTTATGAAATTGCTTTATCATATTTATGAAATGTTACATTGGGCGAAAATCTATGAAATATTTCGTCATATTTATGATGTTTTTCATAAATGTGATGAATCTTTTTCTTTGAGTGTACAATAAGTCAATTTATATATCGTGACCTTAAAGCTATTGCACCGAAAAGATAGTTCTTGTGTAGGAAAACTGGACGATTAGGAATGGTAACAAATTTTGCTATATATTTAATTTTACAAAGATGACTAAATTCGTTAACTGGGTTGTAAGTATGAGCAACGGACAAGTTTATTGTAGTTACATATACGAGTTGTTCGTTTGTAGAATTCTAGTTGTTACTGGTTCATAAAAAAGAGTGAATCACTTTGTACAATATTTTCCCGTCTGCCTGGTTATTTGTCTGTCTCCCAAGGTTTGTCTTTATGTTTGTGAGTTTCTCTATGATGTTTGCGGTCATTTCCCTAGATACCCTCTACACACTGCAACTGCATGGCATTGTACCAAAAGCAGCAGCAACATCAGCAGGAGGAATAATATCATCATAAAATTTACTATATCACGTCTGTCAAAACTATGACACACGTGTCAGTAGTAGCACGCGACATTTTCTTCAACATTTTCAAATATCGTAATTTTATTAGAAAAATTCTATAAAATAAGTTATCATAGGTTTAAATATTTATTTTCGCTGTTATAAGACTGTGCAAAAAATTTGCGGTCAATGATTGTATCCTAAATAAAACCAATGGAAAATGAAGAGAGACTAGCAGTAGACCGAGAGAATTATCTTTACTTCATTGATGAATGTCTTCATAGCTTTAATGAGTTGTCAATAGAACTCGTTTTTTAAAAATTTTGATATAATATATGAAAGGGGTTTCATTAAAGTCAACGTTTATGAAATGTTTGTATAACTAATGAAGATCTTCATTAATCTAATGAATCATTCCGATAATGAAAAGTTTATAGAGTTTATGAAATAAATTCATAAAAAAATGTTTTTATTACTAATTTGAATATATAAAACCCTTCATGAGTGTCTTCAAAATGCATTGGAACTAAGCCAATGAACCACTTTACATGATTTTTAAAACAATTTCATTGAATTCCAAAATTAATAAAGGGCTTAATTTATAAAATATGTTGAACCCTTGAGAATTAAATCTTAAAACTAAAAGTAATTTAAAAATTAGTGAAATTATAAAACTTTTAAAAAAATAAGAAAAATAAGTCTTTGAAATAATTTCATAGCTATAAAGAAAATTTTCATTAAATTTATGAAGAGATAATTTATGAAATCGAATGAATTTTTTTATGACATTATGAAATTTTAAGAGAAAAAACTTATGAAAATTGTCTAAATATTAATAACATTTCATGATGAAATTCTACATTGAATCTATGAAAAAAAAATGTATGAAATTGTTTCATTAATATCATGAGGTATAATACAACATAAGGTGTAAAAATAAATATTTGAAAACGAAATAACTTGAAAATGATTAACAAATAATGTTCTGCTTTAACTCTTTTTAATCTTTTTTGGAGTTTTATAAATTGTACTACAGTGGGCGAAATAATTATAAGTTCATCTATGAAAATGCGAACTTTTCCAAAACAATTGCAAAATTTAAAAATGTTTTCTATACCATAAAAGTAACAATAGTTCATACCAGGGCAGATTTTTTAAGTTTGTGGACTTTAGAATAAAGCTAGTTGGATAAAGCTAATTCTTCTTCCTAAAATAATTCATCTTTACCAAGCCAAATTTGGTACACAGAAAAAAATATTTCCCTACTTTTTTCAATGAAATCGATTTGTTAAAAATTTTAATTTTTGATTACTAAGAAGACAAGAATGGAGCAAAATTGATTATTAATGGGGTTTTTGTTAAAGTTCTGCCTATTATATAGGCTCTAGCTTTTCTAAAACTTCGGGTTCTGATGAGATCTTTAGCCAGATCGAAATACTAGTATCAACCTAGCTAATATGTTTGATTTGCTTTATTTTTGTAAATATACGGAGGTTGAAAGCTCGTTATAAATTGAAAATTTAATAGCTGTCAATTTAAAATTAATTGAATCAATTAATTCTTTGGTCAAATTTATACTATCGCTCAAAACATATTGTTGTTGTTTTTGTAATATTTATGTATGTAGTTGTTTTTTATAAATGTTTAGGTATTAGTAATAAATATTTGAAATTGATTTTAATTAGATTTTTATTAATTCTCATTAGGTTTATTACTCTTTTAAGTTAAATTTTGTTTAATAAAAAATTTAACCATTTTTTAAACTCAAAACAAATCCGAAAAATAAATTAAAAATTTTGATATAATTTTTATTAAAAATAAAAATTTCTTTCAAAACGTGTTCTGATGATGCGAACCTAGAAAATTCCCGAAATATATCTATCATCACAATCCTGAAAGTGATCAATTAATAAATTTGAAAACAAAAACTCTATAGATTATTTGTTAGGACAATATCATAATAAAGAAATAGAGATTATGGCCTCGAACTTGAATAATTTTCATTTTCATTGCACACTTAAAGGTCGAAAAAACATAATTTTTATTTTTAATAAAAATTATATCAAACATGTAAAAAAGACAAAGTACGGTCTTGTTTACTCACCCTTTACATATAGTTTTTAAACAAAACAAAACAAGTGTGAAAATAAAAAGGAGAATATAAACTCAACAATAGTTCTATTTGAAATAATTTGTTGCCTACAAATTACGTCAAGAATTTACCTTTTGCAGTGTTAGGTCAAAACTCCCTGTAGAAAATATTCGGCTTTTGGGTCTATAAGAAAACTTAGTTTATTTTTTAAATATTTTTATTAATTAATAATCATATAATTACAAATTATATCGTATTACCCTAACCGAGTACTAGCTACTATGTCCTTTGGCGCGTTGTAGCGAAAACTGACCAGTGCCTCTGGCGGGAATCGAACCCACGAACCCAGCACTGATAACCCAGCACGCTACCAACTAGCCTACCGGGGATCACTACTTAAAGTTTTATTAGGTAAAATTAATCTAAAATGTCAGATTGATGCAAATGAGGTATATTATTCTGTATATTCAAGATTTTACTTCGGATAAATTTATGCAAAATCGTAAAGGATATTGAAGGATTGCTTTTTTGAGAGGACGTTTTTGAAAATTTCGGTCCTGCAAAATTCTAATCATTATTTTTAGTTTAAAGCAGAGATTCTCACCATGAGTTCAAGCATTTTAATATATTTTTATTTTTTTTTTTAAATTTAAACTTTTAAGTCTTTTTTAAAAGGAATTTTGATATGTTTTCTAGTTTCACGTGTATATTGTTTTGTCCATGTGTGAAAACATCTGGTGCACGTTGTAACAAATACTATATTATGATTGTAGACAAGACTAAAGAAAGAAAACTAAAAAAAGACAGATTTTTACAAAAACATGATGAAAGCAACCATATTATTGGTGAACTATGATTGATGCAATAATAATTTAATTGAAACAATCATATATGCAACCATATTTGAGAAATAAAATATGTTAATGACAGAAAATTTAAAGTTCTGTAAATAAATTGTAAGGCGCAGTGCGATAAAGCCAAGGGCAGTAAGCCCATATGGTCTTATTTCACCGTTTTTAGAGAAATAAGACCATAAGGTGTTTTTTTCCCATTTCATTTGGAAATAAAGCCATTATGGCTTTATTACTCAATTAAAAAATTTTGGTTCAACAAAAATGTAGTATATTTCATTACAAAAAAATAATATTTACAACAAATTTAACAAAAAAAATTACAAATTTTCCTGCGAAGCCCGCCTTCGGCCGGGCTTAGGGGATTTTTCATCCAGTGTGTCCCACTCTCGGCTCCGCTGATGAAAGTTTTTCTGTGTAGAAGTAACCTATAAATAATAAGTGGCTTTGCCGAGCAAAGTTTTTCTGCGTTGCCGGCCTTCGGCCGGGCTTAGGGGTTTTCTTTTCCAGTATGTCACACTCTCGGCTTCGCTGAGGAAAGCTTTTCTGTGTAAAATTAATTTATAAATTTTAAGTGGCTTTGCCGTGGCCGGCTACTCAGAAAAACTTTGCTAGGCCAATCCCCTTATTATTTATAGATTACTTTTACACAGAAAAACTTTCCTCAGCGAAGCCGAGAGTGGGACATACTGGAGGAAAAAACCCCTAAGCCCGGCCGAAGGCCGGCTACGCAGGAAAACTTTGCTCAGCAAAGCCACTTACTTATTTATAGATTACTTTACCCCCACCCCACTCGCTCCCGCGATTGTACCATAACTTTTCAACACTTCGCAATAAGAACTCATTATTTTATCACTATGTAACTAAAAAAATACACAACATGGCTTTATTTCCCATTTGGCTGCAAAACGACCATGGCCTTATTTCCCAATTAGTTGGAAAAGACGCCATATGGCATTATTTCTCATTTTTTGAGAAATAAGTCCTTACTGCCCATGGTTTTATCGCACTGCGCCAAATTGTAATTATATGGGCCGAAAATAAGCAAACTTATAAAAAAAACCTAAAAAACAACAAAGTTGAAAATCCAAAACATTTAAATACAAATTTACACGAGAAGTCAAAAATTAAAAAAAAAGATATATTCTTTTTCCCTGGTAATGGCATTTTTAAAAGAAAAAAATTTCCGAATTTTAGAAGATTGCAAAAAAACCCTTTTTACAACAAAATATATCTGTTATTCGGCACACAGCGTTAAAAGTCTAGCCACCCCTGTACTATATCATCCTCAAATATTTATCTTTCATTTTAGTAGTAGATTCCGTTCTGCTTTAAATTTTTCGTCGTGCCATGTAGCAGCCGAGGTATTATTTCATTTTGATTGTACGTAAAGGAGAAAAAATAGAATGGAAGAAATAATTTATATAAATGCAATTCTTTTTGATATTTATGCGCGAAATTTCACGCCATGAATGAATTTTTCATGAGTTGTGTGGCATAAACGAATAATATATTTGTGTTGTTTTTGGATTTAACAGTCGCAATTTCGTTTAGTTAAAATTTAATTTTTTTTTTCTTTTCTCGGTTTGCAGTAGATGGAATCTGCTCTAGAGGATAATGATGATAGTGATCATGATGAGGATGATAGTCATCTCCCCTTAGAGATAGAGAACATATTCTGTTTTTTTTTTTTGTTTTGCTTGTTTCGTTTTCCTGTGTTGATGAAAATCATACTGTTAATGATGTATAGCATCGAAACAGTCACCCAGACAGATGACCGGTCAGTCCGTCAGTCAGTTTGTGTTTATTTGTATGTTTGGTATATTTGGTTTTGTTGGTCTGTTTGATGGATGCAAGTGCGGTAACATCGGCTTTTGTTTTAAACGATGATATGGACAACATGGTACTATAAACGTGTTGCTTGCTGCATGTAGCCTTCTATGTCATTGTTGCTGCTTTATCATTTTTTTTTTTTTTTTTACTTATTGTTTATTGTTAGTGTTTATACGCCTGCGGTTTGTTGCATGTATATTTTATTATAAAGACTTTTTAATTGTGATTTCATTAAAATGATTATTTTAAGTGTTTATCAAAAGCAGAGTTAAATAAATAAATAATAATAAATAAAGACAAGTGATTTTTAATCGTTTGCACTAAATTTAATATATCGAGACCTTATATTCAATACCCTCCATGAACCAATTTTGTGAAAATCAGTTTTTGTTGGAAAATTGATGACAGCTACATCCAAGGTTGCCAACTTTGGATGTGAAAACATGGCTAGATTATTCAAAAAAAAAATTGCTATGGAATGTTTTCGCACCATGTTTACTCTAAATGATAATATGCATCAACAGAGACGTTGTACAGTGCGTACAGAAGAAGTCATTGCTGCTGTAGAGCGTAGCGTAGTGGAAGACCCCAATGCTGTGGTTTCAACAAGACGGCGCAACATGTCACACAGCTCGTGCCACAACTTATTTATTGAATGAAACGTTTGATAATCGCATAGTTTCACGTTTCGGACACATGAATTGTCCTCCAAGATCGTGCGATTTAACGCCGCTGGACTATTTTCTGTGGGGATATGTGAAGTCGTTAGTCTACGCCGATAAGCCCGAAACGATTGACCACTTGGAGGACAACATTCGCCGAGTTATTGCCAATATATGGCCAAAAATGTTGGAAAAGTCATCGAAAATTGGACCTCCAGATTAGGCTACGTCCGAGCCAGCCGTGGCGGTTATATGCTAGAAGTCATATTTAAATTATAATGCCAGAAGATTATCTTTCGAATAAAGTAAATTTCATGTCAATTTAGAAAATTCATCTTTGTTTTATTCCATTTCAAAGTTCTATACCTATATAAAAAACCCCCTTTATATTTTTCTTTTTATTAAACAGTATTTTCTGACGAGGAACCTATATTTAACCTTTTATTTAACTTCTACCCAAGCTGAGTGTGTTTTAAATTCTGAAAAGGAAAAGCATTCAGATTCTCAAAAAACAACTTTTTCGATATTATTATAGAAAGTTCCCAGATTGCCCTACTCATAAGTATGTTTTAAGCGATTCAAAAAAGCTCTAAAAAGAGCAAAATAAGCCGCAAAAATAAAAAAAATATAAAAGCGAACTTGGTAAGATAGTAAATATTCTCACCGGGCATTCAACGCTGAGTGCACCCAAATTTCGAATGGGTCGTGTCAGTAACTTGTAGAGGCTGTGGGGAGATTGACGAGACCATAGAACACTATCTTTGTGGTTGTTCCGCTTTCGCAAGGATTAGGGTTCAACACCTGGCCGCTGACAACGTGCGACTTTGGGTGACCTTGGTGGAGTTGGATGGAGGAGACTAAGTCATTTTGTCAACGGGTCGGAGTTTCTGGAATAGATAGGGACGGAAACCACCGGATATGAGAGCGCACAAGAAGCCGACTTGCGGGCTTAAGTGTAGGTCCTATTTTATTGGACATGAGTCGGTTGTGAAGGGTATCTTCACTTCAGATTCCTCTTTTCAACCTACCCTAACCTTAGCATTTTAACAATTTAATTGTATTTCCAACTGACTTGTTTCGATCATTCTTGTCTGTGTTTGTGTCTTTGTTAATGCCATGGAGAATTGTATGAAAATATTTAAGAAATGAAAGAGAAATAATATTTAATAATGTTCACATAGATAAGTATATTTTTTATTTTAACACAGACCTTATTATTTTAATTATATTATTTAATATTTAATTATTAACTAAATATTTTAACAGGCCCAATTTGGTATGTTTTCTTCTCGGCATTCGGTTTCTGACTGATGTACAAGAACAAACATGTTTTTATCTACAAGCGCTTGTTATTGTTTTTATATAAAAAGTTAATACACACTTAAACAAACACCACCACGTTATTTATAGCTTTTTTTAATTGTCAATATAAGTTTTAATTATAATATTATCATTGTCGTGATAGATGCAAAATAAATTATAATATTAAATGATTCAATAAATTTTTTAATTGAAACCCGTTTTTAGTTTTTTCTGCGTATGTAAACTGAGAAACGGCTCTTGGTAGCTCTTTCCAATTTCAAAATCATCAAAGACATTAAAGGACTACATTTTTAAAAGGAAATTTGTAAATTTTTATTAGCGAAAACTAATAAACAATATATTTTTAAAAACAGCTAAGATTTTCGCCTTTCATTTTATGCCCACATTATGATCCTTAAATGGTCCTTTTAAATGTACCTTTTTTAAGTAATGGCGAAAAACTGAAAACGCAGTTTTCTCTAGTTTCTCGTATATATTGATTTTTCTATGTGTGAGAAAAAATTTTGAAATTTGTTGCAGGGTGTAGTAGTAAGCATTTTTATACCACAATAGTAATACATTTTTTAAACAATTAAAATTCATTAATATGTTTCTCTGCCTCATGCTACATTTGAAAACGCTGTTTTGTTCCAAAAGTATTAAAATGTTTACTATACACCAAGAAATAAAAACAAAAACGGATACAATGAAATTAAATGATGCATACGAATAGTCATAAGATGAAATTATGTACCAGAACAATAACGGCTGTATAAATGAGAATAATCTGGTTGTTGCAAGATGGTATTTTACACAATACATATATGCAGTTTGAAATGTAGAGATTAGTGTTTCTAAAAACAGTTAATCGATTAACCGTTTCTTCGACCAAATTTCAGTTTTTGGCAAACCGGATGTTTTCTTGGTTAACCGGTTTTTAAATTTTATTTAAATCATTTGGAACGCAAAGATAGTAGAAATATTTAGTTTTTAAGAATATTAAATTGATTTTACCGTTAAAAAAATCGCAATTTAAACAATTAAATTGAATTAAATTTTAATTTTATTAGAAAGACAAAATCGTAACTTCACATATAAAATTTGAATGAAATACATTTTACGAGAATTTCACGTGGTTAAATTCAAAATTTAATTTTTTAAATTCAAAATTTAAAATTTTCGGATTATAATTATTATTATTACACTCAGGGAACCTCTGCTCTATGTAGTTGTTTTATTTTTAATGTAAATGTAAGTCATTTGTAGAACAAATAAAATTTTTAACTAACCTTGTAGTTCATTTAAAAAAAAACAACCCACATCAAATGACTGTTTTATGATTTTACGTTCATTTTTTACAGTTGTTTTTTGTTATTTAAATAAATAAAAAAATAAATGTTTATTTATTTTTTACTACCATGTGGTTCATTTTTACTACAATTGTTAGTCAGTTTTTGAACATTGAAAAACAAATGACAATGTTAGTTGAATTTACTGAAATGTAAGTCGTCCTTTCTTCAAGTGAAATTTCAGTTGCTTTTAACTACATTTGCAGTGGTCTTTATCTACATAGTATTCTAAGTGTATATTTACAACAAATTCGGTTGTCAACACCAAATCTGTTTACTGGGTGTATGTATAAAAATTGAAAAATATTTTATTCCTTAAATATATGAATTGTTAAAAATTTATTGTTAGTAAAACTTCAAACAATTTACGAATTGTAATGCAAAAATATGTATTTAAAGCAAAATATGCAACAAAAAATGCCAAAATATGAATTAAAATATGCATTTATAGTTAATTATGCAAAAGTATGCATTTATAGCAAAATATGTAAAAATAAGCTGGAAATGTTGAGGTTGAGAAGAAGAACGTTTTGCTATAAAAATTATAAACACTTTTTATTTTTTAAATCAGACTAGATTAGTTTCTACCTCTTTTTATGGACAGGCGTCATCAGTGATTTTCCAGTTTTTTAAATTGTATTATTATTTGTGTCTTATAATTGTCAGATTTTTTTTTTTTTTTAAGAGAAGCAACACTCAGGAAATTCTTCCTATTAATTACTGTGTTGTTTTCTTTGGAAAGGGATAGTGGAGAGATGAAAGGTGGTGAAAGATGAAGGGCTTCAAACATGGCAACACTGTAATTGCGCGAGATGATAAGTCTTAGAACAGTTGTTGCTCGCCACCTGATGTAGAGTTGGCGAATTTATTGAAGCTTTTTTTTTGTTTCATAGCCCTGATTCATTATTTTACTTCGGTGGGGTTTAGTGCTATGGGAACACCGAAGGTGGGCGCAGCGATACATATAAGTGATAGAAAACTCATACATATTATTTTTCTAAATTGTTGTTGGCGTCACCGATAATCGAACCTGGGACCATCCGTGTAACAGTCCAACGCGCTAACCATTACACTACAACGCCCACAACAACCTGCGGCTATTCTATTTTTGGATTGTTGTTTATTTTTCTCATATTTTCCGTCTCTATTTCACAACGTTACCAGACTGATTATGATTTTTACATTCAGTGTAGACAACTTTGTGTTCATGTAGAGACATTGCCGCAGGTCAAATTTTATTATGTATTTTAGCATTTTTAATTAATATGGATTTGACAAATTTAATTTAGAAAGGTTGAGGTTAAGAAGAAAAATACACGTTTTGCTCAAAAATTAACAAATCGATGTCATTTTATTACAAATTTATTAATTCGAAAATATATTTGGTTACCATTGGTCTTCAGCTAACGACAACAAACATGTATTTACATGAAGTTCCGAGCCCTAATTATAAGTGAAGGTAACAAAGAGAAATTGAATATGACGTCAAAAGTTATTATGTTAAATGTACTAATAAGAATATTTATACTCGTAACTTAAAAAGATTTTGTTGGACTTTTTGCGAAAACTTCTATTTAGCTGGAAAAATTTTATTTTAGCTGGACACTGAACAAGCATAAAAAAAGCTAAAAAATCCAGCCGTATCCAGCCCGTCTGGCAACCCTACTGCAAAGTGTGGTTTAAACTTGCCAAGCGTATCGGTACAGTGAAATAACTCCCAAATGAAATAAGTCCCAATGAAATAACTCCCAATGAAATAAGTCCCATCAAAAATGAAATAACACCCAATGTAAAAAAATGAAATATCTCCCAATGAGGAAAATGAAATAAGTCCCAATTTTTGGGAGTTATTTCAAAATTTAAAAATAAATCCCAAAAAAAATGAATTAACTCCCAATGAAATAAGTCCCAACAAAAATGAATTAACTCCCAATTTTTGTTTGTTTTGTTTTTCTGTTAGAGAACACTTTTTATTTCATAAGTATATGTAAGCATAGGTGGAGTGCAATAATGCCTTACGAAATAAGGCCTTTAAGGCTTTATTTCACTTTCAATTGAGAAATAAGGCCTTTATTTGCAAAAAGGCTTTATTGCACTTTGAAAGTGAAATAAGGCCTTTATTTAAATTTAGCCAATGGTGCAATAAAGCCTTTATTTTGTATTTTTTGACTCTTTTGTTACACTGTTCAGTTTTTCTGCGTGGCGGCCTGCGGCCGATCTTAGGGGTTTTCTCCTCCATAGGACGCGGCAGGTGGCTTCGCTGAATACAGTTTTCCTGCGCCCGTCTCATTATCTTCCCTAGTGTGACGCGCGCAGGGAAACTTTATTCAGCGAAGCCACCTGCCGCGTCCCATGGAGGAGAAAACCCCTAAAGTTTTTCTGCCGCCACGCAGAAAAACTTTATAAAGCAAAGATTTTCAATATTGTTGCAGTTAAATTTTTTGTTGAATTATTAATGTTCTATTAATTTTTGTTAATATGAAATTTTTTTATAATTGTTCGATAAAATATAAGAAGAATAAGAATAAGAAATTTAATTGCTTCATTTAAAAAAAAATTTTAGTGAAATAAGGCCTTTACGTAAAATTGTGTTTGCAATAAAAATGAAATAAGTCCCAACTGCGATGAAATAAGTGCCAATGGTAACTCCCAAATGAAATAACTCCCAACAAAAAAACTGTTGGGACTTATTTCATTTGGGAGTTATTTCATAATGAATTAACTCCCAACAAAAATTATGAAATAAGTCCCAACGCATTGGGACTTATTTCATAATGAAATAAGTCCCAATTTACATGGAAAATTTTTTGGGACTTATTTCATTTTTCCATTGGGACTTATTTCATTTGGGAGTTATTTCACTGTACCAAGCGTATCTATGACGTGTCCTTAATGAAAAAAATAATTTTTTCCTATATTTTTTCAAAAAAATGCTGGAAAAAATGATTTTTTGCACATAAAATGTTTATAATATTTGTTCAATAGACTCTTCACTACATTACTGCCAAATATAGTTTAAGCAACATCATCAATTCTGAATTAGCTGTAGGCCAAAAACTGAGGACACTTTTTTCTGAGTGGTGCACTGATTTTCATAACTTTTGAGGTCCATAAAAAAAAAATGGTAATCAAACTGGCCAAACCGAGTACAGGGTTTTACTAACCTTTGGTAGTACAATCGAACCTATACTGTCGAGTCCATGCATTTTTCCAAAAGTCTTCATTTGTTGCACTGTGTTATGAATAAGAAAAAAAAAAATAAAAATTTGATAAAACCAGTTATGGGCAACACATTTTTTATATGTTGCTCATAATAATTACGAATCAACTTTTTGAAATATTCCTTAAAATAAAGTAATTTTTTTTAATTCCCAAAATTTTGATAATACATAATAATTATTTTGGGTCATTGATTAAGATTTGTAATCAATTTTGTATAAGTACTTCTTAAATGCATTTTATTGTATTTAGTTGTCTTTTAGTTGCCTTAGAGCCCCTTAATAAGGCACTTGATAAAGAGGAAAATTTACCCTTAAAATTTTGTTTAAACATCCTAATTTCAAAAAAAATCTATTCATTTGTAGACAGCTTTAAGTGTTTTATAAGAATAATAAACCATTTAATTCAAATTCTAAAGTGTCATTTTAATATTTTAAAAAACATTTTATATATTTTGTAGTAGGAGAAATGCGGATTTAAATTAAGAACGTTTAACCGATTTTTTTTACAGTCGGTTACCGGAAGACCCGGTTTCTCAAAAAGACGTTTTTTTGGAAACACTAGTAGAGACAAACAAATATTGTAACAATGCTAAAAAAAAAAATCAAAAAAATTATTCATAAAAGTTTTTGTTTTATTGTAAAAGAAAATTAATTTTCAACAATTTTTGTGGTTTTGATTAAAAAACTAGTTAACATTTGCTAAAAATAATAAACAATTTTAATTAAATTTGAATTTCTATATTTAAGAAAATTCATGTTACATATTTGAAATTCTTTTCTTGAATTAAAATTGTTTTCCTTAAAAAATTATTAATGATTATTTTGAATGGTACACAGAAAGAAATTGCAAAATTCTGTTTGTAATATTAAACAACTGCCATACAGCATTTTTGTAAATACAAAAAAAAGTTTTTTAAATTGGCACCAACAATGGGGTTTTGTTGATTTTTTTGTAAATTTGAATTTTTGTTTTTAAAGAATTTTTATATGAGAAACTACAATTTACAAACATTTCATATAAAAAATTTGTCACAAATAAATTTGAATTTAAAAATTAGGTTTTTTGAATTTAGAAATTCCATTGTTGGTGGCAACAGTTTTTTCTGTGTATGTTAACAATTAATAGCAAGAAAAAATTCAAAATTTATTAGAATTTATCAAAATGTTTATAATTTACATTAAGTTCAAGTTCTGCAATTAAGCATAGCACGTTGGGACAAAAGGATGTTTTAGCTGGCATGAATAATTCGCAAGTTTTGATAAAAGATATTAGTATCGTTTAAAAGAGGAGATCTTAAAGATTATACTTAACTGATATTTATGTCTTAGTCAAAAAAAAAAATTTTTTTTATAATTAAAAAAAAAAATTATTTTCCAATTTAAAATAGTTTCTTAATTATATTTCAATTTGTATCAGTAAAAAGATAAATAAAATGCATAAATTATGTTGTGATAAAGAATATTTACGTGCAAGATCAATTGTTTTTTGTAAAACAAAAAACCGTGCAATGATATTTATTAATTAAAAATTACTTCATCAGCTAATTTAATGCAGATTTTATCTACTGACAGGTCCTTACATGTTTAATTTCGCGTCACCAAAATTCTTCAGAGGACCAATGATTTACAAAAAACAGACGATCTTCAACGTCAATAATCTTGTTCAAATTATAATTTATGACAACAGATTAAGATATACTTTAATTTTTTAAAATTAAAAATCAAAATTTTTAAAATTTATAATGATATACTTAGTTTGCAAAAAATGAATTCATTGCATGTGCAAATGACTATTTTTTTATTTGTTTCCTAACTCTACTCGATTATAATAATTAAGGGCCAATAGATTAATTAAAAAAAGAATTCAGATGTTTTTCTTTGTTTTTTAGAAAATATTTGTTGAATATTGTACAGTTTAAATAAAATACTATGTAGATAAAGACCACTGCAAATATACTTCAAAACTAATGAAATTGTACTTGAAAAAAATTCAACTAACATTATTTGTTTTACTGTTCAAAATATGAACCACAATTGTAGTAAAAATAAACCACATATGCAGTAAAAAAACAAACAGAAATCTATTTGTTTTATTTTTTAAATAAAAAATATATATATTGCTTGAAATTACGGGCATTAGAACTATAGTGCGTATGATTAATCATAAAATAATATTCATCACACGCACTTTAGCTGTAACTAGCAAATATTTGAGATTAAAAATATTCAATGAATATTTTCTCCACAACGAAGCCGAGTCACACGTTAAAAATTTCTGGATTTATAGAAACTCATCTGAAGCCTTTTTTAAATAACAACAAATTTTAGTTGATTTTTAGATATAGTTTTTTATTACACCAGAAATTCAAAGTGCATAGGACTCATTCCATATATAACCATCAAAAAATATAAAATTTTCGACCTCTACCCCCTTCAATTTTAACCAAACTTGGCATGGAAAGTAAGTCCCATATATATATGTCTCCGTACTAGTTTTTGGTTGTGGAACGGTTGTGAAAATATCGCGTTTTAAAATACGAAAAATAATCGAAAAAGTAACAAAAGTAGTCGTACTTAAATGTCCAAATCTTTGTAACGGTTAAATCTACGTGATTCGTTGATAACGCATTTTAAAGCCATTGTTGTCGTGCTTCAAATAAAATAAGCAAACAAATAATTTTTTTAGATAAAAAGGATTTTTTCAAAATTCGCGGTTTAAATCGCTGTATTTTAAAAAAACAGTTTTTGTAAAATTTTCAAAAAAATACATATTAATTATAATTTATTCCACTATGATGTTGCCAAATTAATATTTCACATACGGGGTTCAAAGTTATGGATAAAAATAAAAATCTAAAGAAATACTTAATATTGCAGAAAAAAGATTTACACAAAATAATTTATCATAATTTTTTGAAAAAAAATTTAAGTTTTGCAAAAGTAGTTTTTTTTGTTTGTTTTTTTTTTTTTTAAAGAGAAGCAACACTCAGGAAATTCTTCCTATTAATTAATGTGTTGCTTTCTTTGGAAAGGGGATAGTGGAGAGATGAAAGGTGGTGAAAGATGAAAGGCTTCAAACATGGCAACACTGTAATTGCGCGAGATGATAAGTCTTAAAACAGTTGTTGGTCGCCACCTGATGTAGAGTTGGCGAATTTATTAAAGCTTTTTGTTTCATAGCCCTGATTTATTATTTTACTTCGGTGGGGTTAAGTGCTATGGGAACACCGAAGGTGGGCGTAGCGATACATATAAGTAATAGAAAACTCATACATATTTGCCCATAGTTTGTATTTCCCCTGCGTTCAACGCTTCACCTACGCCAACACAAACGCTAAGTAAAAAACATGTTATTTTATAAATCACTACGTCACCGCGTTGTGTCAACACTGAACTAATATGTTATCACTTCAATTGTCAAACCATTGCGTTATTATGGTTTCCTACTTATAGGACAGTATTGAACTAAAAAACAAAAAGTTGAGAAATCCAGGTTTTTTATGATCTGGTAACTCCATCAGCTGTGATTGTGAATACAAATGTAAATACAGCTGATGAAAATTTAAAACCAAATTCAAATTTGTGTTTATAGCTTTTTTTTATTTGTTTTATTTAAAACTAACATAATTTTTTAAATTGTGATAATTAAAAAGCAGTCTTTTTGTTTTATTAAAAGATATTACAAGTGGAAAATTGTGAACATTATAGAAAATAAACACAGAAATCTAAAATATTTTTTTTTCTATTTGTAATATGTATATTTCAAATATGTAAGCTAACGCTTCAAAAAATTGGGTGTTTAATTAGACAGTTCAAGTGATAAAAAAGTAAGCGTTGCGTTTTACACAATTGGCTTTTTCAAACATTTGAGTTTAAAATAAAGTAATAATCAGCTGTTGCAACGCGAGCAGTCACTTTTTTGAACGCTGTTATTTAAGAAATTCAAATAAGGCCAACGCAAGGTGAAGTGATGCGTAGCGTTTTACAAAATAAGGGCAACTATTTTTATAGATTGATGTTGTCGTCACCGGGTATCGAACCCGGGACCATCTGTGTAACAGTTCAACGCGCTAACCATTACACCACAACGCCCACAATATTGTCCATGTCTTTTTAACAGTTTCAGATACAAGATTCATTGATATCTCATTTTAAAGGTACTTAAATATTGGTTTTTATTAAGTCACTAAAATAATTCGCTTCTTGACGGTAAAATGCATTTTTTTTTTCATAATCCGTTGTATTTCAAAAAACTGGTTTCCTAAAATTTTACAAAAAAATATATGTATGTTAATTATAAATTAAATTATTAAAACTATATATGATACTAATTCGTGTTTCTGACTTATCGGCTTTTTAGTTAAATTTTTTCACATTTTTATTCATAACTCCAAATTGGGATTTGGACATGGCATAGGGAAGTAATATATATTAAACATGTTTTTTAAAAATTAAAAAAAAAACTGTTTTTTGAAATACAGCTTTTTGAAACGCGTTTTTTGAAAACAATGCATTTTGCCTCTGATAAGTGAATAATTTGTGTGCGCTAATAAAACCACAAATTATGTGGTATCAAAATGAGGTATCAACGATTCTCGTAGCTTAATCAGTTAGAAATATATTTAATATTATATACGATTACTTTCTTAAAATTTTCGAATATTTTCCATATTTTGAAACGCGATATTTCAAGATCCGCTGGGATTAGCCGTCCTACATTTGGGCGAGGATATAGCTATATGATGTACAACTTCTACAACAAGTTTGGTAGAAATCAGAAGGGATGGAGGAAATCGTGTGATTGGTTTTATATGTTTTCAGTTAAAATTTTTTCAAACTATAATTTTTTTTTAAAGAAATTTAGTTTCTCTGATTTTATTAAAATTCTATCAAAATGCACTAAATTTTCAAATAATTCTTTAAGTGTAATAAAAAGTTTAATATGAACTTATGATTTTGATATTTAATGAATTACATTCTTTCTTAATAGCGTCAAATGAGTTTTCTATAGATAAAAAATTAATGTTCAGCAAAAAAAAGTAAAAAAAAAAACTGACTCCAACATTGAACAATAATCTTTAATCAGACCAGAGAAGGAGCGGCAATTGTTTAAATGTATATTAAATAACAACCAAGATGCAATTGTTTGCTGTTTGTTCTAAATATGTCTTAAATTGTTGGTTTGTTACATCACAATCTCTATTAGAGAAAATAAAAGAAACCGTTGCACAGTGGGCTTAAATAACTAATCTATAAGAATACAAACTTACTTACTAACATATAACTAAATAACATATAACCATCCGACATGGTTTTTGGGTCTGACTTCTAAATTTAAAATTTTGGTTTCATTCTTTATTAAAGTTTGCATTTGATGTAAGTGCTACACGCAAAGGAAAAGCTTCATCATATTAATGAAAAACTTCATAAATATGATGAAAAACTTAATAGATTTTCGTAAAAAGTAACACTTCATAAATATGATAAAGCTGTTTCAGAAAAGTTGAAATTGAAGATAAGCTTTATCATACTAATGAAATGTTTCATAAATATGAAGAAGTTTCATAGGTTTTCATAAAATATGTGATAATTGATAATAATTGATTGATAATTGATAATCGTTTGATAATCAAAAGTGGTAACTGCAAATACGGGTTTCCCAATCAAATATGCAATTAAATTAGTGTTTTGGTAGAACCAACCGAATTGTGGATTGCATTGATTATAGAAGCAACTATATTTGTTTTCCTAACAAAATATTTAAATTAATGTTTAGAACTCTTTATAAGTGCTTTTGGTGTAATGGGAAGAGCGGCAGCCAATTACTCCAAGTTTCCGAATTCAAATCACCGAAAGGACAAACCCAAAAAGTTTTTTTTTTAATTAAAAGAAAATACTAAAATGTTTAAGCAAACAATAATTTTAATATTTGAAATATCAAAAAACTTTTTTAATTTCAATAAAATTTTGTGGAGCGTAATAATATTTAAGTGGAATATAATATTAAATAAGACAACTGAATATTAGCTTTCACTACTAAATTTTATATAATATGAAGATAAGTTGTCGTAGCCGCCAGAATTCGATTGGCAACGAATTCGGTGGCCACAACTGAGACTGTTTTCTGGGATAACTTTTTTAAATGGAGTGTTGAAAACGTAATTCTTAGTAAGATCTGGACTTAAAAAAAATACAATGTGGTTTTTGGAAAAAGTATTAGAAAAGTGTAAAAAAATGGTTTTGTGGGAGGGGTTGCAAATTTGCACAGTGAGTAAAATTTGACTTTTTGTTGTGGCAAATTTGCGTACAGCTTTAAACGATTTTAAAAAATAGCAGACTGCATTCCAGATCGATTTCCTATGGCCCATTTTTAAAAGTCATTTATTTTATGTTCTTAATAAATTATCAAAATCAGCGAATTTTTCATTTATTTGATGTATCTGCTATACAAATTTTAAAATTTGTGGGATATAAACGAAATGTATTTCAAATTTTAGGTAATTTATTCTCTATTGATAATCATGATCAAATCTGCGGTCACTTTTATTTTCGTTTTCATTGCATAAACATATTTAGTTGGAAATATCGCATTAGAACATCTTCAAAAATTTACCAATCGTGTTGGTCTTTTATGGAGATGAATTTTGATATTCTGCTTCATCGACAGGCATCTTTACAATATTCAAGAAATTTAATTAAATTTACATAATTTTGTTTAAAAATTTGTTAACTTTTTGAAACAAACAAACATTAGTAAAAAAGTAACAAATTTATTACAAATATTATTTATTTAAAACATAAATATGTCATGTTCTTACTAAAAATACAAAACTTTAAAATTTTCTAAACATTTTTTTTAATTGTGGGCATTTGTGAATTAGAATATTGGTTTTTAATTAAAGAAAAGTTTAAAGATTTTGGTTAGATAGTAAAGATGATGCAATAGGAGCAAAAAAAGTAAAATATTAAAGTTTTTTTTTTGATTATTATCAGGAAGTTAAAATTGTGACCGCGGATTTAACAAAAAGTATCAATAGAGAATTGTGTTTAATTTCAGATTTATTTTGTATCCCACAACTTTTAAATTTTTTGTAGTATTAATATAACAAAAATTTCGGTGATGTTGATGATTTGTTACGGATATAATATAAATTACTTTTAAAAATCTGCAATGAGGAATCGATCTGCAATTTAGTTAGCTATTTTTAAAATTTAACCATTTTCTAACTCGTTTAAAACTGTCGCACGTAGGGAAATTTGCTTATAAAGGTCCAATTTCCCCACTGTGATGGGGCTCAGTCACCATCATGCAGCCATAGCAATATCTTTTTGAATATTTCCAATGGGCTTGATTTACATTTGGTAGATGTTCCCCAAATAACTTAACCTACCTCTAACGGACACTAAAAATGACTCTTCTTATTGAACATTTTTGGTGCAACTTAACCAAACTGAAAAACAGAATTGAAAAAAAAATCGATAAAATTTAAAAAATATCGTTAAAATGAAAAAGAAAAATAAATACTGATTAAATAATAACATTGTTAACAATTAATTCTGAATACAGCATAAAAAACTTTTAAAAATTAAATAGAAATTCATTGTTAAACAATAATATTTGTTTAACAGTACATTTTTATTTAAATTTTGTAGGGGAAGGAGCCTCAAGATGGACATGGTTTTGAAATAATGCCCTAAAGCCCAAACGGAATAAGACATCTTAAAGTGTTATATACACTCAAAGTTTAAAAACAAATTTACTTAGCAAGGTGCTTGCAAAAAAAGTGCTAATGTGTGCAAAATCTTTTGCTGAGAAATAGCGAACTGATTTTAGCAACAAAATCACTTATTTTTTCAAAATTAAAAAATGTTTGCTAAAAGTAAATGAAATTATTGCTTAATATTAGTAGACTGAATAAAACTCAAAATATTTGTGGAAAAATCATACTTTACTTAATTTATTTGCTGAAAATCTTTAAATTTTGTTTTGTTATTCTTTTAAAAATAATTAACAATGCGTTAAAAATATAAAAATGTTCATAATGCGACATTTACGGCACAAATTAATTTAGTAACTGAAATCAGGTGGCGAGCAACAACTGTTCTAAGACTTATCTCGCGCAAGTACAGTGTTGCCATGTTTGAAGCCCTTCATCCTTCATCCTTCACCACCTTTCATCTCTCCACTATCCACTTTCCAAAGAAAGCAACACATTAATTAATGGGAAGAATTTCCTGTGTTGCTTCTCTTTAAAAAAAAAAAAAAAAAAAAAAAACGAAACGAAACGAAACGAAACGAAACGAAACAAAAACAAAAACAAAAACAAAAACAAAAACAAAAACAAAAACAAAAACAAAAACAAAAACAAAACAACATAATATGAAATATATAACCTTGTTTTGCAATTAAAAAAAGGAAAGATATAAAATTACGTAATATGTGTGTTCTTGTCTTTCGCTTTAGTCTGTCTATCTGAACGTATATTTGTTTGCAATTTGGCAACACTACATTTACAACCACTTTTAAGATTTAGTTTACAAATACACATTTAATACTTATTAAATTTAGTTTATATTTAATTAAATTAATAGAACAATACTTTGACAAGCCGGTGACAACAAAAAATATAAGTTTTTTTAATCTGCAATTTATATGTATACGATACACATTGCTGGCGTTAGTTTGTTTTATTATGCATGAAAAACAGATACAAAAAGCTTCCATGGTTGATTTGTTGATATGTCTTACAGGAGTTGTACTTTTTAGTATAATTTTCTTTGTCTCTACTACATCTTTTACATGCTGCGACAACTACTTCATTCTGCGTATATCTTTCAAATAATTTTTATAATATTTAGTGATATTTTGATTTTTTTTTTTTGTATTTTAGATTTATCTTGATTTGAAAAATGTAAAATTGCGTCATACATAAACATTCATTGGGAATTTTTATGTTTTGTTCTTAATGTTATTAGTAAAATATTTTGTTTACTTCCAGATGTTTTATTTAATGGCATTATGTTAACGATGTGAAACTGCTGACATTTTTATATATATTTAAAACAATCACAAAAAAAAATTGATTTAAATTTAATTTTTAACTAAAGCAAAGCTTTTATATTAAGTTCGTTAGTTTTATTTTCCATCTACTAAGCTCCAGCTAAAAATTTTGTTATTTTCAACAAGTCGATATTAATTTACATTGCACTAAGTGACAGCAAAACATATTGCTGAATTTAGAAATTTTTTGTTAAATATCAGCTCACTGATTTTCAGCAAAACAGTTTTGCAGACATTAAAAATTTTCCAGCAAGGATCCTCCCCACAAAAATTTTGCTGACTCAACTAACTTTTTTTTAACTTTACGGACTTTTTTGAGTGTAATGTCTTACCGAACATCAATTACATAGTGCATGAAAAATAAACGTAAAGCAAGAATTAAAATATTTTTGAAAATCTATATTTTGACGCATTAACTACACTTAGAATACTATGTAGATAAAGACCACTGCAAATGTAGTTAAAAACAAATGAAATTTCACTTAAAGAAAGGACGACTTATATTTCAGTAAATTCAACTAACATTGTCATTTGTTTGTTAATGTTCAAAAAATGACTAACAACTGTAGTAAATAAATAACAAAAAACAACTGTAAAAAATGAATGTAAATTCATAAAACAGTCATTTGGTTAGTAAAAAATTTAATTTGTTCTACAAATGACTGACATTTACATTAAAAATAAAGAAACTGTATTACAACCCAAACAACTACATATTTTTAAAGCAGGAGTTTCCTGAGTGTACTTTGTGATTTTTTATAGGCATGAGGGTAAGGTATATTCTTTTGGCGTCACGAACCAAATCTCGAAGCTCTTCAATTCATTTAGTCGCCTAACAACCAGTGACCCCAGGTTCGAATCCCATGGTGATCACGTTATTAATTTAATGAAAAAAAGTTATTTGTAATATTTTTTTGAATACTTTTTTTAAGAAAATATATTTATAGACTCATTGCTATATTTGTACATTACTTTATAATTACTATAACTATATAAGTAACCAGTTACTTTACACCATACAAGGTAATAGGTGCATACATTATATTTAGGCTCATCGTCTGTAAAACTCATCAGAGAAGTATGTTATGGAGGTATGGAGATTCATTACTTTGCGCATTTTCTGGAAATGTATGGGTTTGCAGGAACTCATGAACTTATGATATAATTTTGTCCCGAACCCGGTTAAAACGGAAGTAAATGTGTAGATCTTAACATTAATATCAAAATTAATTCTTCCTAAATATTCTATTGGTTTGGTAGTGACAGCGCTTCATACACGAAAACGCTGAATGCCTCCTAGTCTACCCTATTTCTGAATGCAATGTTGTCAAAGGCACATTTTTGGCTTAATGAATTCTTACCCATTGCCCCATCACACTAAAGAAAGGTTCAAAACGTCAAAAATTATGTTTTTTACCACTGTAATTTACAATTGCACGACATACAACAAAAAATTTCATCAGCAGCAACAAAAAATAATGGTAAAAAAAACATAAAACAACCAGTTTTAAAATCATTTTACATGACTACTTTAGTTCTTAAGATACTACTACTTTCTAAAATTCATTTTACAAAAAAAAGAAAGATTTAAACACTTAATAGAGTTCTAAATGTTATTAGGAAAAAAGGTTAAAAATTTAAATCAATCCAGAACGACTACAATGATACCCTTCAAACATTACACACTAAAAGAAAAAGTCCGTAAAGTTAGGAAAAAGTTAGTTGAGTCACAAAATTTTTGCTGAAAGGACCCTTGGAAAAAATTTTGCTAACATTACTTGCTGAAAATCAGAGAGCTGATTTTTAACAAAACATTACAAAAATCAGCAAAATGATTTAGATAGAGGAAGTTTTTTAACGTTTTTTTTTTTTTTTTTTTTTGGTTATTTTTGTAAAATTTAATGTTCAAATAATGAATTTTACATGAAAATATGACTTTGTTGGCATTATCCAGGATAACCGCGTGGAGGTGATAGTACAAAATGTATTGGCTTAAGGGTTTTCTCCTCCAGTAAGTCCAAAGGTCGACTTTAGCGGCTTCGCTGAGTAAAGTTTTTCATTTTGCCATTTTATTAAAAAAAAAATATTTTGTTTTAATTTCGATGTACAGTCGACTCGCGATAACAAAAACACCGGCTAGCATGAACAATTTTTTTTTTTTACACTGACTACTCTGTAGCGTGAACACAGTAAGAAAGCCCTATAACGTGAACAAATGTAAAATTAATGGAACATAGAAAACGTTGTTTTCTTTTGAACATTTTTAAGCAATCATTACTTTTTTAAAAATTGGGAATCCCCGTAAATGATTGCTCATGAATATATTCTGGCATTTTGTGTATCGCGCGCTGTTGATTTGCTTATTTTGTTTTTAGTTTAATATAAAGTGTGTCGTGAAAAATGTCGCAAAAACTACCAAATTTTTTATCTTTAAAGGAAAAAGTGGAGGTAATAGAAAAAATAAAAAGAGGATCAAGCGTGACTAGCTTAGCAAAGCAAATATGAATATGAATTAATGAATATGAATTAATAAAAAAATATATGAATATGAGTTAAATATATGTCTATTTTATTTTTAAGATGTAAAAAATTACACCTTCGTAAACATGAACAACTTCGCAAACGTGAACACGCTGAGGAGGTTTTAATAGTTCACGTTACCGCGAGTCTACTGTATTTGTAAGTGTTTTCAAAAATAGCGCTGCAGGTAAAATTTGTAAACAGGTGTAGAGAGCACTACGTATCATAGATCCAAAAAATTAATTATTTTTGAAATCCTGAGGAAATGGTCCAATTCACCGATAATAAAAAAAAATCTTTTCTGGAGGGGACTACCTACTTTTAATTTTCTATTTTTGGAGAACGTCCCATTAAGTGCAATTTAGCTAAAAAATTTATTGGGAAATCTTTAGTGTCCTAAATCAGGCTGTCCCCTTAAATACGATAAAACTTTTTATTAAACAGCATTTTGTAAACATTATCGACCACAGCCTTATAGTATTAAATGTAGGGTATACCTATTTAAAAAGTTGGACATTATGCATTATGCAGCCTTTCTAAATTTTGTGGTTTAACAAAAAAAAATATTAAAAAATTGAATGCAGGGAACATAAATAAGGAAATAGTAAAATTGTATACAAAAGTTCACCAGCACAGTGCCAAATGTAATCAAATTGTTAAAATTAAGAATTAAAAGAAAAACTTTCAAAATATACCATAAATCATTAATATTTTGTAAACCAAATACTAAGAAATCTTTTTGAAAGTAATTGCTATACACAGAAGACATTATTGTTAAAAAAAAATTAAATTAAACTTTTGTTTGATTTCAAATTCACTATCATTTTAAAGTTTTATAATATTTAATTTAAAATGAAATTTACAGTTCCTATAAGGCACAATGACAACACAGAAAAAATGCCAAAATTAAAAAAAAAAAAAATCGACTAAATTAAAAAATTCGCTATTTAAAAAAAGTCCAAATTTAAAAAAAATCTTTAATTTAAAAAAATCTGTAAATTAAAAGGAAAAATTGCTAATTTTGAAAAAAGCGCCAAAAATTAAAAAAAAATCGCCAAATTAAAATTGCTAAAATTGAAAAACTCACTATTATTAACAAAAATTAAAAATATTTTTGCGATATAGACGTTTTAATTTTATTTAGGAGATTTTTTAAAGTTTGAAGATTTTTTTTTTCAATTTTGCTGATTATTTAAATTTTTTGCGATTTTTTTTCAAATATCATCGATATTTAAATTTTAACGATTTTTTTTTATCAATTTGAGAGTTTTTTTTTTTAATTTTAACGAATTTTTTTTCCAATTTTGCCTTTTTTAATTTTGGGATTTATTTTAATTTCGGTTATTTTGAGGATTTTTAAAAATTTTGACATTTTTTTTTAAAAATTGATTTTTTTTATCTTCTTTTAATATTATTAACCATTAGTGTTTTCTATTTGTAATAGTAACATTTAATTATGATCTCAAACCTGAAAATTCAAAATAAAATTAAATTTTCAAACATCAACAATAAATACAAAATCTCAATTTTGGCGATTTTTTTTTTTAAATTAGCGATTTTTCATTTTAGATAATTTTGTATATTCCAGAGATTTTTTTAAATTTTGAAAAAATTGTGTTTTTATTAGTTTTTTGTTTTTATATACATCGAGATTATTTTTATGTTATTTTCAATTTATAACGAGCTTTCAACCTCCGTATATTTACAAAAATAAAGCAAATCAAACATATTAGCTAGGTTGATACTAGTATTTCGATCTGGCTAAAGATCTCATCAGAACCCGAAGTTTTAGAAAAGTTAGAGCCTCCATAATAGGCAGAACTTTAACAAAAAATCTATTAATAATCAATTTTGCTGCATTCTTGTCTTCTTAGTAATCAAGACGTGGTTAGGTCTTTTCCTAACAAGCATCATGACGTTACTAAACTTTGAAGACCAAAAATGTTCTATTTATATAATGTTCTATTTTTTAATTTTAACGAATTTTTTCGATTTTTTTTTTTAATTTTTGCAATTTTTTTCAATTTTGAGAATTTGTTAATTTTTTAAATTTTGTGTTTTTTTTATTTTGGCGGTTTTTTTTTTAATTTTGGAGATTTTTTTTTTTAAATATTAAAATTTTTTTAATTTTAGCGTTTTTTTTTTTTTTTTAATTTTAGTGATTTTTTCGCCCAATTTTTGGCGATTTTTTCTTTTGCAAATTTTAATTCAAGTTTTAATAGCATATACTTAAAATTTGTTCGAAGTTAAAAACAATATTCAATTAAATTTTTAATAGATATGATTAAAACCTTTATTAAAATAAAAATCAATTAAATAATTACAAATTGTTTTAATTGATACTGCAATTTCCTTAATTGGAAGGCAAAATAAAAATTTAATATTTTAATTGAAAGTCGATTTTAGTTTGTTTTGCTGTAAACATTTTAAAGCTGTATACTTTCACACTGTTTATGTTCTTAATGACGTTTAACCTCTTTGATGTTTAAATGGTGCAAAAAAAAAAAATTATTTTAATAGTTATTATAACATGAAAGGATGTTAGAAAATTTCATTAACACTTAACAATTGCAAACAAAAAACGCAACTGGAATACTATCAACAGACATTGTCGTCAATTTTGCTTTGAAAATATCAACACATTAATAAGTGAATGTCAACAACATACAACATTTTTTTGTTTATATCCACCACCTCCACATTGTGTAACTCATTTTTTTCTATTTATATCTAAAATAATGCGTATCATTTTACAAGACTAAATACTCTTCTTAGACTTGATGACGAACACAAAATGTTGGTTTTACTGTTAAACAGGTAGCGAGAAAAACTGGCCCCTTAAGTGAGTGCCACCATTTAAGGAAATACGTCATGTTTTCTTTTACTATTTTAAACTGGAATCTAAATCAGCCAGGACAAGACGTGTTCTGACGACTTTTTCTTAAAAACTTAACAAATGAGTTATCGTATTATAATTGATTAACTTTATTGCCAAACTCATTATGTGCTAACCAGCTGGAGTTAAACATGAAGTGCGGTTGGATGGTTGGCGGTGCCAGCAAGTCCGCGTTTTAGCTCGGCTAAAGCTCGCAGATTTTGATCGTAGCCTATCTGATTACTCTTGGTATAATAATGCCTGGTAATGCTCTTAGTTTTATCACAATCAAATTCTCGTTTAGAATACCAATCAAAGTACATTCGTAGATATAAACCGGTAAAAATAGCAGAAAAGCAACTAAAAAAAATGTTCAAAATTATGTTGCAATCAGCTAAAATTAGCAGTTTTTGTTTGCTAAATATTAATACAAGAAGAATAGCAAAATTAATACTGTTTATTTTACAAAATTTTAGTTGTATTCGAGAATTTTAGTTAATTGAAATTATACTAAAATTAGCAAAATCTTTTACTAAATATTTGTAAAATCAACAGATTTTTTTTTGCAAACTATTTGTAAGATTAGAATAGCAAAAACAAAACAGTTAAATTTACAAATTTATGGTTATATTCGAGTTTAATCTTAGTTAATGGGAAATAATTTAAAATTTCTTGCTTGAGCCGTTTTTCCCAGCCTCCAATGAACAGTGGTAAAATACGGTTATAACTCTATAACTTTTTTGTTTATTCCTCTAAATAAGTGAAATTTAGTACATGAATAAAGCATATACTTTCTTATCTGCCACCTTAATTTGGGTGCAATAAATAAATTGGTTGGCCAAGTTAGTATGGACATGACATATGAACATAAAATATTCAGACATATGAACATAAAATATATTAAAGATGCACTTAAATATTTTACAATTTGTCTGCTATTTGGCAAACTATTTATAAATATTGCCTTATGCCTGATATCAAAAACTATCAAATTCGGTAATCGCATTTAGAAGTTATGTGTAAAAGTATGAACTTTTTTTACATTTTCTGTAAAACTTTTATTATTTGGACCTAGGTTTGGTATAGACTGTCGATGATAAAAATAATAAATACACCGTTATGTTTTGACATAGAAGCGCTGAGTCCGGAAAAAGGAACTAAATTGTTGTAGGGTTGTAATATTTGTTATAGTGTTGCCACATTTTTTGCGGCAACCCTACTCAAAAGTAAGTTGCAATTTTAAGCTAATCGCATGTTTTTCACCCTAAAAATGTTTTTTTATTACGATCATATTAATACGATAGTCTTAAAAAAGTAAATAATTTTCAGAAAGTGTATTAATTCCAAATAAATTTTTACATTTCCACATATATTGTCTTAGTACATGGACCGATTTTGATGAAATTTTATTTTAGATATGAGCTGATACGAAGAAATGTTTTGCTTAAACTTCGGAATGTATATAGTACATTCCATTTGCATTTTTTTGGTACTTTTGTGATGCCTTTACCAATAATTAATTTGCTATACAGGAAGTCACAAAAATGCTTCCAGTTAATTAAATGGCAAAAAGGGCAGCTCTAATGCATAGTACTCGTCTAATGACATTAAGTTCTATCAAATCATGTGAAGCCACAACCTCCAAGAAGTTGCAGGAATTTTCTGGAGCTTATTCAAATTTAGTAGATTTTCTTTTTTTTATTTCTTGAAAAGACAATTTCTGAAATTAAATAGATCATGGAAATACGTATTCGAAATACTTAAATACGCCATACAATTATTAAAAACAAAATTAATTTTGATAAAGAGATCATTTTATAAAAAAGCTATAATTAAAAGGATGGTCATATTTTACTTTGTTTTCATATTTTGAAACTGAAACTTTTTAATCAGGAAATTGATATAAGAAAAAATGCAGCTTTGCTGTATCATATAATTTAATATAGCAGCCTTACAATAGCAAAGGTGACGGACTCTTTTTATTTGGAATATAAGTTTTCGATTGGCATCAAAATGTCTAAAAAATTTGTTATTCTTTTAAAAATAATTTACTATACGTTGCAAAATATAAAAATTTTCACAATCCCACTTTGACGACACGAATTAATTTAATATCTGAAAATATATAGAAATAATTATATATAACATAAATAAATTTCGTTTCAACTACTTACCTCAATGGTTGTCTAAGTGATCTTCTCTTTCTAGAAACGAAAAAAAAAAAAAACGAAATAAAATATAAAATATGCTACTCTTTTTTTGCAATAAGTTTTAAAATACACATTTAATCTTTATTAAATTTAAATATTTTATTTTGTCTTTAATTTAATTAATAGACAATTTCTTTGACAAGCCGGTGGCAACACAAAATTAAAGTCTTTTTAATCCACCTATGTATTCACATTATTAGCGTCCTTTTGCTTAAAAAACAGATACAAAAACCTTCCATGGTTGATTTTTTTATATGTCTTACAAGATTTCTACTTTTTAGTATAATTTTCCTCATCTCTACTACATCTTGACATGCCGCAACATCTACTTTTAATCCTGTTGTCGTCCACACTTTTAATGTGCTTATCAGGACGATTTTTTTTAGCAAAATTAATTGGTAAAACATTAGTAAACTATTAGTAACACATTAGTTCAAAACAGTTAAGTGCTGAATAAGTACAAATAAAGTTTTAGCTCAACCCCTAATTTCAGCAAAAAATAGTATACTTGATTTACAAGACGTTTAACTAACTTTTCTACTAATTTATTTTTTTGAGTGTATATTAAGGGCTAAACTTATATAACAGTTGTTTTTGCTAAATAGTATTGCAATACACAAATTTCAACAACTATGGGCATATTTATAACTTACCTTAATAGTACACAAAATAAAACACTATCGTTTTTCTATATTTTTCCATTTATACACTCAAAAATATAATTTAATAAAAACACGTAGGATGTTTAAAAGGCCGGGTCGATTTGTATGGAGGCAAAAAAATCGCTCAACGTTCAAGGGAAATCGTATTCTAGGGATCAAAATAAGAAACTTTGCCGAAGGAATCATACCTCTAAAACAAATTCTGATGTCCCGACTTTTGACCCGTGGGGTCAAATTTTGAAAAATTTCACTTTGACCCATTTAGAGTGCCCCAATCGAATCCAACCCCAATCGAATATAATTTATACATGCATCTGCTAGAGCGTCTTCTGGAGAAGAAATAGAGACCCTAATCTTGGAAAGACTCCTCCTACTTTCTGAAATATCTCTATCCCGAGATTTGTACATTTTGCTATAAAAACACGGTTAAAAAGGCTCCTTTTCAACTTAAATTTTAACCCCTTTACGGTCACCGAATATGATGATTAATCTGCTAGCGCGTCTCCCGGAGAAGAAGTAGCTCCCATAATCTTGGAGAGATTCCTCCTACTTTCTGAAATATCAAAGTGGGTTTTTTCAAAATTTGACATCAGAATTCGTTTTAGAGGTATGGTTCCTTCGGCAAAGTTTCCTTTTTTGATCCCTAGAATACGATTTTCCTTGAACGTTGAGCGATTTTTAAATCGACCCGCAATAATGTTTAACCTCCATGCCAAATTTAAAATTCCCAGCTCCAGCGATATAGGCTGGTCGATGTTGAATCAGTCAGTGAGTTAGTCAGTAACATTATTATTTTATAAATATAATACTAAAAGAATATTATTGCTCATACGCCATATGTCTGCTCCCAGCAACTAGGATACAAAAGATTCAAAAATAAACCTCTATCGCTCACTCGAATCAATAAGCCTATTGGTTTAATATTTTGCACACTTAATCTGACAACCTTCTAAAAGATATTTTGATAAGAAAAAGGTTCAATGTAGTATTCAAAAGCAGTTGTAAGTGAAACTGTGTGTGTTTTCTACCTCCAAATTATATTTTTTAAATACAAATTCTATTGACTCGTATAAAATTTAAGAAGCTTCCAAATTCTCATTAGGATTTTTAGAAATTTGATAAAACTATTTGTTGACAATTTTCCAATCAAAGGTTGCCCAGGATGGCTTTCCAATTTTCTGCTCATGTCTTATAATGTCTATAATGACAATGCTTTTCATCATGTACTCCTACCACAAAAATAAGTCACTAATAGCAAAAACATAAAAAACGAACTAAAAAAAAAAAAGAAGAACACAACCTGACAAGAAATTGTAAACGTCATTGACATTAACATCAAAGTATTCCTTCATTTATTTTCCTGTCTACACTGTTGCTGATGTTCATTTTCATTTGAGACAAGACACGTTTATATGGATGGAAGTGGCAGTTGTAAGGTATACATGCATGTATGTATGTGTGTGTGTTAACTTTGTTAACTTTGGCTGAGTCTGTATGTCTGTGGCTGTGGCGGCGGCATAAACATTTAAGACGTTTGAACGTTAGTGTTACAAATTGCAACTAATTAAAAGTTGATGAGTTTGCTTTTGTGGTGTTATATTTTTGCTTACAACAAATACAGAAAGAAAACAACAACAACAACAACAAATAGATTTATATCTTGAGTGATTGATAAATTCAGATTTTTTTCTTTTCATTTCTTTATCTTTAAGGAATTCAACCTTATTTGACATCATAATGTTACAAGGAAACGTAGTCAGGAACTGGAGGAGTAATAGAAATATCAAGAATAATGTGAAAATATTTATGTTGTAAGTGAAATGAAGAGATTTCGGCAAACCAAAAAAAAAAAAAAAAAAAAAACTGTGTATCTTGTTAAGGTGATATGTATTATTAATAAGATGATTTTAAATGTGATTGTAGATAAAGAGATGATTTAATCTTTATATTTCCGTTTGCAGATTTAAATTGTTTTGTTATTTTAAATTTTATTGCATTATAACTTTTACAAGTCTATGGAGTTTTTATTTAATTAAATCTATTTTGTTAATAATGATTTTATATTTAAACCTCAAAACACCTGCTGCATGTAGTTAAGTTCATTATTAAATTATTATTTTAATATGCAGAAGCTTAAAACTATTAAATCTATACTACAGCTGTCTTTCATAAACATAAACTGTCCAGCTAAAAAAAGTTTTATTGTATCAATGCCAAACTGCAGTATATACTGTCCGGTATGCTACGAACAAAAAAAAAACAAGTCATAGACGTGTTTGTATTTTTTAGTTTTTTTGCTTTACAACGTCCTTTTGTGGACATATTTGACCGAATATAAATCATTGACGGTCGAAGATATTTTAAAAAGTATAATTTAGCATATTTTTGTCTTTATTTAAAAATATAGAAAAATTAGTTTTATAATATAAAAGATTATTAAATTTTTTTGGAAATATATCGTAGTTTTCTACCTTTTTTAAAATTTACATATGGCAACCCTGATACTATAATTTATATAAGTGTTGTAGTATTTTAATAAACAACAGCATGTTTTGAGTGAAATCGAGAGAAATTTGGGAATAGTTTTGAAAAATTCATTGTCCGATTGATCAGATTTTCGATAATTGAATACAATTGATGAACTAATTTTGTACATGGAAATGTTATCAATCAAAAATATGAAATATTATGTACAGTTTTAGTTAATGTTCCAGTCAGAAAAATACGAACGGGCAACCGTCGGCAAGGCACTTTAACAGGTGATGCAAGTGCTGACAACAAGTGCTTTCCCAATCCCAAAATGACGAAAGGTCCAAATCCGCTTGGTCCGTGAATGACTTTGAGCAAGGGGTTCAAAAGTTTGGCAATTTTAAGCTTAACATTTCTACAATTTCTCAAAATTAAATTTTTTAATTGAAAAAATATGAAAAATTAAGCGCATGTAGTTTTTATATATTCTGGCGTGGAAATTTACTTTTTTTATTTTGTCAATTTCGGAGATGTTTCAATACATTAAGTTTTTGACTTAATATCGCGGTTTACGCGGTGTTTAAAAATTATAATTTGTTTTAGAGACTGAATTTAACGTAATCAGTTGATACAAAAATTTATTTTTTACAAATTAATTCCAAATAAGTGCAGTTTTTTAACATTATGCTTTTTAAAACTAATTAAGTTTTATTTGTCCGTAAAATCTTTATTTCTTAACATTTTTTAATGGCCCCCAGGTTTTGAAGAAAGGTCCAAATAATGTTTATTTTGACTAATTTCACGCAACAGCTCAAATTTGTATTGTTTTAAAAAATGTATTCAAAAATTTGAAACTAAAAACCACTGGGCCCATTTTTCGACTGCTGGGTGATCCAAAAGTTGAAAGGCCCAACAAACGATTATTTGAATTTTTCTTTTAATGATAGCATTTAGAAATATGGACATATGAACGTAAAATTTTACACTACTACGAGTTGAAGTGTTGTTAATCCAATCATATAAACCTCTTTTCTAAAATACAAATTATTGAAAAATAATACCAGCGGATTAAAAATTTGTTGACATAAGCTAATATATCTTACGAGATAGGAAAGACTTTGGTACAAGCGTTTGCGATCAGGGGTACTCCTTAAGGAGGCGTTATATCGCCTTTGATATGAGTTGTGGTTGTGAACGAGATTCTTCTCAAACAGAATGAAACGGGTATCACCGTCGTGGCTTATGCTGACGATATTGGTGTTGTGTCTTCGTCCTTAAACTACATCGGAAATCTTATCGAGATCCTTAGTAATGTTGTCGTCATGGGCCACTGAATGCGGAATTAACGTTAATCAGCAAAGACTGAACTTGTGTTGTTCACCAATAGGCGAGGTAAACCTTTTGGCCTTCTGAAATTGAATGGCACTACTCTCGGCCTATCTAAATCAGCAACATTTTTGAGTGTTATCTTTGATTATAGGCTGAACTGGATTGAGAACATTGCCGAACGGGTCACAAATGCATATCCACATCTTTACTTGTGTCAAAAGCTTATAGGCAGGAAATGAGATATAAAACCTAAGCTATATCACTGGCTGTACACCGCGGTAGTAAGGCTTATAGTTGGCACGTTTGCTGGCCAGTGTTGGGACGGGCTATTCATTGTGGCAACCTGACTGGGGTAAATAGAACAGTATTATTAATCTTAACAGCGGCAATGAGGAAAACTTAAACTGCTGCATTAGAGATGTTCCTTGAAATTACGCCACTTGATCTTCATGTCCGGGAGAACGCGACAATAACACTGATCAGGTTACATCGGAAATGCTGTCTTAAGAAACAGGTGTGTGCGATATATTAACCTTCTGGGTGATTCGGTGAATGTACTCGTAATGTACTACTATATTCCGAACAACTTAACCGAGAGGAAGCCAAAAGTTATCTTCGATTGAGGACTGGGAAATCTGCAGAGCTAACTTTTCTTAGTTCATTGTTTACACAAAAGGCTCAAAAACGACGACGGGTACGGGAAGTGGATTCCACTGAGTGAAACTTGGTATTGAGGAATCATATAGACTTTTTGCTGACTACAGTATTCTTCAGGCCGAAATATTTGTGATAGCCGAGGCTGCAAGGCAGATATCGATTATGTCAATATTTAGATGCGATATCAGTTTTTTCATCGATAGTCAAGCGGCACTAAGGGCTCTAATTACGGGAAATAACAGGTAGTCAGCCTCTTCTATAGAGAGCTTAAGGTGATCAATGAGCAGCATAATACCACTGTGCTGAGTACCTGTAAATAAGAATATTCGGGATAATGAGGAGGCAGATACACTTACAAAGGCGAGCACCAATATTTTTGACGACACTTCTTTTCAGAAATGTTGGGTCGATAAATCTCGTCGTCAAAATATTAATAATCCGACCATAATATCTATACCCCTGTATTTAATTTAACTAATTTATATTCATTGGATAGAATCGTATCAAATTATATCAAACTCAATTTAATACAATCCATTTATAGACAATACGATCCACCATTTTTCGGAACAAATTATATTTGAATTAGATATAAGGCTATAACAAATTAGATACATTTCTTTGTTGCATCATATTAATTGTTTTAAATCGGGATATTTTAAATTGTGCTGTTTATTTAAGATAATTTTAATAGATATTTTTAATGACAATTTGATATTAAAATTTTGAGTAGGATGTTGTGGATTTCAAAACAAAAACGTTACATGTTCACAACTTAAAGAATGTTTTTATTTTTTATATGGGGTAATACATTGTTTTTGTTTAATGTCATATATTAATTTAATTTTGCCAATATAATTATATTTTGACCGTCTATTAGCATATGGTATAACATATTGTAAGATACAATTAAATATGACGTTTAACGAAAAATTACAGTGACAAGTAATATGTATGACTTTCTTTATATGATGTCATAGTAATTAAACTGTAGAACATCTCAACAAAAAAATAACCTGGATTTGGTAAGCAGTAACTATATTTTATGCTTCCAAAATAGCGCTTCACCGAGTTGCATACTATAAAGAATTTCCGGAAGGCATTCTGTAGTGCTTCCCAAAATTCCTTCTTTGAAGCAGTGAATAATGCATACAATGAAGAATGCATTCATTTTGTCAACATACAAAAAAGTGCTTCTTATTGCCTAAAAAGGCATGCATTTATTGCTTCTAAGAGCACATGCTTAAAAGAGACATAAAAAGTGGGGCATAGCGAACAAAAATCATGCCTTCTGGATATGCTTTGCAAGCGCATCGCAATTAAATAATGCCTTCCGGAGGCGCTTCTGGGTAAGCACTATTTTTTGCTGGGATTGTATCACATTATACAAGTATATAAAATATAATTTTTATTCGGGCAGTCTTTATTCGATTTCAGTTGAATTAATTCCTTAAAGTTCTGCTCAAACGTATTTATTTGTTATTTTGCTTACTTTTGTGAATGTTTGTATGAATATTTATATACAAATTATGTTGCATTATGCATTTGCATGATAATGCATGCATACGCATGCAAATATTGTTGTTTATAAATAATTAAATTAACACATTATTGTATTCAATAGCATTACTATACTTTACAATTACGTCTGTGAATTAAACATACATGGGTTAATGACATTATATTATAATATAATAAAACTTGTTAATATTATTACAATTTTTTTTTATTTACACATTTGTATGTAATTTAAATTTTTTAATAAAGTATTATTTTTAATACAGTTTAAAAACAATAATGAGAAGTGAAAGTAATTGCTTCTTTTATTGAAAATGTAACCCTCTTAATGGTAAGACTGTTACTAAGAGGCAACATAATCTCCTTTTAGCTCAATACTCTTAGTCCAACGTTTCTCCAATTTTCGTATCCCTTCCTAAAAATATGATTTTTCGAGGTCCATAAAATAGGCATTTCTTGGCCATATGGGGTCGTTTTTTTAAATCCTCTTTAAATCGGTCAAATAAGTTGGCATAATATTCGACGTTTATTGTTTTTTTCCCTTTTGAAGGCAATCGATGTGGATTATCCCGCGTGCATCCCAAAAAACTGTTGCCATCACCTTATTGGCCACGATTACGTTTATGGTCAATTGAGGGCAAACGCGGCACCCGTCTTGCAGACAGCTTTCTTAAACCCAACTGATCATTTAAAATCGAAACCACACTGCCATATGAAATGCCTATGGCATCAACAATCTCACGCATTTTTACTCTTCGATCGGCCAACACCATATCGTCGATTTTTTCGGCATTTTCATGTGTATTGACCTCAATTGGCCGTCCAGAACGTTCAGCGTCATTTGTACTTGTGCGACTACAACGAAAATCAGTAAACCACTTTTGTACCATTGAAATCGATTGTGCAGAGTCCCCATAGTATTTATCAAGCTTTTCCTTGTTGCATTTCATATAACTACGAGGGAAGTTCGAAAAGTAACGGGCTTATTGATCCGCGCTCGTATATACCGACAGAAACCTTAATTTACTAAAAATGGCTTGTTCATGTGCTGTAAAAAAACGTGCACTGATAATATTCTTTGAGTGTTATCCTTGTAAATTTGAAAAATTTATATTCTTTAATACACTTTAAAATTTTTAATAAAACATTTCTTTTAATCAAAAAAAAAAAAACAAAAATATAATAACATAGGTTTGCACAACTTGAACAATTTTTTACTACCAAGAAAAGTTTATACTGTATGATAAGATAAATTTTTCTTTGCACAAAAATTTTTCAAAAATTTAATATTTTACATATCTATCTTATGGTATGGCATGAAACTGTTGGAAAATGATTTATTTTATTGGCAAACATACATAACTACCAAAAATATTATAAATGCAACTACCGTAACAAAATATTTGGCATACATTTTAAACATTAGTTTTTTTTTTTTAAATCCTACAACATAGACCACTTTTCGGTATAATTAGTCAATGGTAATGTTTGTGTCATTAAAGTAAAAATTGAGGAGCAAAAAAAATCTGAATTTTTTAACGAATTCGAAAAGGAGTGCATAGTAAGCGTTCCAATCCTACGTTCATATTGAATCAAAAAATAGGAGTTTTCTTGTTTTCAATTTTAAATTTGTATGGAATTTGAAAGTTGAAAACGATAAGTCGTATTTAGGGTTCATTACACTGAGAGAATTATGAAACAATTTCATTGAGTGTTATGAAACAATTTCAGAGAGTGTTTCGTAAATTCAATGAAGAATTTCATTATATTCTAGAAATTTTATTAATATAAAAAAAATTTCCATAAACTTTTTTTTATAGAATTTCATCGAAAAATTCATTCGATTTCGTAAATTATCTCTTCATAAATTTAATGAAAATTTTCTTCAGAGCTATGAAATGAAAGACTTAATTTTTTATTTTTTTTATAAAATTTCATTAATTTTCGTACATTTCAAACTTTAGTTTTAAGATTTAATTCTCAAGTGTTCAACATATTTTCTAAAGTGCTTTATTATTTCAATGTAGCCTTTTGTTAACCCTTTCACTACCGACTTTTTGTTTGTGGATATATTTCTTTAGATTCTTGTTAGGGTTTCTTAAATTAGAAATAAAAAGGTTTACATATACGAATTTTTGAAACTTCTCCGCCCATTTTTACCTCTAAAACATTCGAATAACCAATAATGAATTTCTTCAAAGATTTAATAAAAATTGTCACTGGAACTCGTCCATTGAAACTTTTCATAGAATGTATGAAACAGGTTTCATTAAAGTCAATGTTTATGAAATGTTTGTAAAATTAATGAAAATCATCATAAAACTAATGAATTATACCGACAATGAAGTGTTTATATAACTTCTTATTATTAAAAACTCTATAGATTATTTGTTAGGACAATATCCTTAAAAAAGAAATATAGAGTATGGCCTCGAACTTGAATAATTTTCATTTTCATTGCACAATTAAAGGTCGAACAAAACATAATTTTTATTTTTTAATAAAAATTATAACAAACTTATATAAAAGACAAAGTACATTCTAGTTTAATCCCCCTGTTTTGTTTATAAACGAAACAAAAAGTAAAAAGGAGGAAAATAAACAAAAAATGTGTCTTAAATATCCACCAGAGGTGGACCTTGCTCATAACAAACAAGTTTTCAATTTATTTTTTTTTGATCAATGGTGATAATTTTTATTTTCGAGCTCATATATATATTAGAGCGACTCACCAAAAAAAGTGCTCGATGTACCCTCCTAAAAATGAACCTTGGACTTTTTAAGATGACATTTAAAATATTTCGGCTCCAGCTTTGACCTCTCGTGAGCTGGACCATTTTGAAAATGGGTCCATTTTTGCATGTTTTGTTAATTTAAGAGTCTGTTTCCTTACCAACATATACAATAAGGGTATAATAAGAAAGGTTTTTTTAAGGCACGTCCAACTGTCTATACAATTTGTCCAATGACGATCATCCATGTCCTTGTTTTTAAGGATATTCTGTGAAAAAAAAGGTTTTTGAATTTTTTGTTCGGGGTTGTTTGTAATAAAAATGCCAAATTAACATATTTTAATCTTTAGTCGATTTAATTAAATACGGGTCTCAGTTTTTTTTTTAAATTCGTGCTAGTTCGCGTTTTGACAAAAATGCAACAGGGTGGTAACTCTTCGTTTTATATAGGGCAATATGGGTATCACATTTTTTTCTTTTGCCAAGTGCATCATCTTTGTATGTAAATAATTTTGATTTTTGCAAATTAGATGCATTTTACACGGTGCTCTTGAATATATATAAGTGCAATTTTGTGGTAACTCTAATATGATAGCGGATTTAGTTTCTAGATCATGTTTGGATGAAAATAGGACTAAAGAAAGAAAAAAAAAATGATCCACGACTTTCTGGCGGCATATTTTTTTTGCAAATTAAAAAAAAAATATGCCGCCAAAAAGTCGTGGATCATTTTTTTTTCTTTCTTTAGTCCTATTTTCATCTAGAAACTAAATCCGCTATCATATTAGAGTTACCACAAAATTTCATTTATATATATTCAAGAGCTCGTGTAAAATACATCTAATTTGCAAAAATCTAAATTATTTACATACAAAGATGATGTACTTGGCAAAAGAAAAAATTTGATACCCATATTGCCCTATTTAAAACGAAGAGTTAACACCATATTGCATTTTTGTCAAAACGCGAACTAGCACGAATTTCAAAAAAAGCTGAGATCCCGTATTTAATTAAACCGACTAAAGATTAAAATATGTTAATTTGGCATTTTTATCACAAACAACCACGAACAAAAATTCAAAAACCGTTTTTTTAAACAGAATATCCTTAAAAAAAGGACATGGATGATCGTCCTTGGACAAATTATATATACAGTTGGACGTGCCTTAAAAAAACCTTTCTTATGATACCCTTATTGTATATGTTGGTAAGGAAACAGATTCTTAAATTAACAAAACATGCAAAAATGGACCCTTTTTCAAAATGGTCCAGCTCACGAGATGTCAAAGCTAGAGCCGAAATATTTTAGATGTCATCATAAAAATACCAATGTTCATTTCGAGGGGGGTATACCTTGCACGAATTTCGCTTCCATACAACTTGAGTCGCTCTAATATATATTAGTTCTCATGTAGTGAGTAAACTAGTTTAAACTATGTTTAATGTTTGGCATGGGATTGTTACCTCTTTCAAAACGTGTTCTGATGATGGGAACCCAGAAAATTCCCGAAATAGATCTATCAACACATTCCTGAAAGGGTCAAATAATAAATTTGAAAACAAAAAATCTCTATAGATTATTTGTTAGGAGAATATCCTAATAAAGAAATATAGAGTATGGCCTCGAACTTGAATAATTTTCATTTTCATTGAAAAATATATATGTTTATTTATAATTTTTAAGAAAACCGCAAGCCACTTTAAAGTTATTTTTGATATCATATTACTTTTCTCCACGCAAATTTCGACTAGATTGGAAAATTTTGTTAAGGTACATTGCGAGGGCTTAGAAATAATTTTATTTAAAAGCAATCCTATATTTGTATGAATTTCTTCAAGAGACAAATTACTAATTCTTAAAAGTCAACTTTTTCTGCGACTTCTCAATGTCAACGAATTTAGCTGAAATTTGGCACATACAGTTTTTAGACATGAAGTAATAGATTGGGGTGAAGGGGGGAGCAACGTTGTGGAGATTGCAAAATTCAAATTTGATAATTTTTTTGACGCCGCTAATCCTGTTATAAAAATTTAAATATTCTGTGAAATTCATCTTCCTACAATTAACTATTAATTGATTTTAATTTGCTCTTTTTAAATTTTGGTACTAAATATCTGTACAATTTTGTTTTACTTGGCTTTATTTAGTAATGCTTATTAATATTAACCTAAAAAAAACAACAAATAACCCAAGTTTTCTTGAAAAAAAGTTGGCAACAGTGGTATGTGGAGTTATAGTCCGTTAAAACGTATCCGCTCGAGTAATGAAGCCTTAAGACTTCTTTTGTTTGATTGCCATTTCTCAAGTTACCTTTTTACCCAGTCAAATAAATCTCAAATCGCTTAAAATTAAGTTTTAATTTTTCATCCTAGTTAGTGTAGAGTATCTTATTAACGATTATAGCCCAAAATTCTCGTTGTTCTCAGTATCTTTTTGGAGTGACAAAATACAGCCAAGAAATGATTATTTAAAAACAACATAAAAACAAGATTTTTATGTTTTCCTCCTTCTAGTATAGCAGTTTAGTTGAATTGGCCATTAAATTCAACATAAATTTAAAAATATGTTGCAAAAAAAAAACAATAATTTGTATTAAATGGACAATTTTATTAAAAAAAAATATATAATACGATTCTGCAAAACAATAAACTTATTTGCTTATTTTCATAATAAAAAAACAAGTCATTACGAAATATATCATTCATTCTATGAAGGAACATAAAACATGCCATTTTTTTAACCTTTATATTAAAATCATATATTCTATATGAAGAATAACACATTTCCGTATTTAGTTTTAAAATTTTTTCCAAAATCGTAATTTTTCACGGTTTGAATTTTCTAAAAAATTCAAAAAATTTTAAATACTTTGAAGAGCCAATATATTCGATGTTGTTTTTTTTTTTTTTTATAATTAATAATCATACAATTACAAATTATTACAAACTATGGCCTTCGGAGCGTTGTAGCGAAAACAGACCAGTACTTCTGGTGGGAATCGAACCCACGACCCCGCACTGATAAGCCAGGTCGTTACTATTCGATGTTGTTATCGGATTACTCTTATTCAAAAAGCACTCGATTCTCACCGTTGTCTTCTTTCACATTTTTGAAATAAAAAAACAACGTTGGAATGCCTTTTCAAAATTGTTCTTTTCCTTCAAAACTTTTTAAACATTCATTAATCGAAAACTTAACATTTCTTAGATAAAATTTAATGTCGTGTTTTCTTTCCGCATGCCGAGTAAATTACTCAATTTTTTAAAATACAAAACAAATTTTTTTTTTTATAATTTGTAATTTTTAAATTTTCTGCATGTTTTTAAAACAGTTTAAAATTTAGAACAAACTGTTATTTTTTATTTATCTGTTTAAAAAATAAATTTTTGAAACAGATGTAATTTTTGGATGCCATTTGCATTTGAATCAATAAATAGTTTTTTGGACAAATATATCTGAATAGTAACATCCAATCAACTGGTTGCAGAACAAGTTATGGTATATTATAACAGGTTCTAATTTTTGTTCTACAACCGGTTCTTTTTGTATGGAGTTTGTCCTATTTGCCATAGGTTCTTTACCTCCAACCTAGAACAGGTTGCTTTAGAACCGGTTCTGGAACCAGTTATAGAACTGGTTCTGGGATAGTGAAACATTACATTTTGACTCCCAGAAACCTGTTCTAGAACCGATTCCTTGTAACCGATGATAATAGAAGCTGTTCTAGAACAGGTTGGAAGGTAATCTGTTCAAAAAAATGTTGCTGGGATGGTATTCTATATTTTAAAAGTGTTTTAAAATCAGTTGATAATATTGAAATTAAAAAATATACAAAAAAAATTGTTTTTTGTATGGATTAAATACAAATAATTTTTTTTTGAAAAAAATCTAGAAAACTTTAGTCGCAGAAAAATATAAATTTAATTTTATATAAAAAATGTAAAATTTTCAACTCATTCATGTTTAAAAAACATTTCAATAATACTTCCAAAAATTGCATTTGAATCAAAACTGCATTATTTTTAGGACAACAATAGGAATCGTATTCTTTTTGAATCAGAGAAATCCCATAAAAACTCTTCAAAATTACATGATTTTGGGAGTTTTGATTTTTTTTTTTTTTGGAAATTCATAAGAGAAAAATTGTTGCAATACCCAAAATATTCAAAAATCAAATGTAAATATCGTTGTACTAACTGAAAATTTGGCAATTTGCCAACTGAAATTCGGCTATTACAACTCAAATTCGGTTGTTAATAGTTTCAGAAGGTTGGCATAACTAAATATTAGTTGTCACAAAAAAGTTCCGTAAATTCAACTGAATTCTAGTTGCAATAACCAAAATATTCAGAAATCAAATGTAAATATCGTTGTACTAACTGAATTAATAAGTTGTTATCATTAAAATACACTTTTCTATTCGGTTGGCACTTTATTTCTCTGCGTGTAATATTAGAAAATTTTAAAAATGAGTACGGAGAAGTGTACAAAAATTATTAAAATTTGCAGACCCACTGTCAATTTCATTGTGATCAAACAACTCATGATATAAAAAAGCTTATCAACTCATACATATAAAATATATCATATTTTCAAGTAACCATTGATATACGCGTTATATTTTACTATATGTTTTCAATAAAAATGCGAAAAACTCCAGTTTTTGTTTTGAAAATGAGGACGAAATAATATAAAATTTCTTTGTTTGTATATTGACACATTCAGTTGCTTAAAACAAGGGCTGTCTGTTAATGATATATTTAACTGTTTTGTTACTGCGGTATTAAATTGTGTCATAAAATGTTAATCTTCTCATACATTCGACAATGAAACAAATATAATCCAAATTCCAGGAGAATATTATGGTTGTTATACTATACGAATTATATGACCACATAAAGTTGTTTGTCATTCTGTGGTAAAATACATATTTCTGCTATAAAAAATCAATATAATGTTCTCTGCATGTTTGAATTATATTATTTTTTATAGACTTTTAAACAACTTTAAAACAGCTATGTTAACGCTTTGGTTCATTCACAAAATTTTAAAACTTATTTTCAAAAACCAATATATGATTGCTAAATATTACACATATCCAAACAAACAAGTCCATAAAGGGCAATTTATATAAAAATCTATAAATTTTTTTTTTTTTTAATTTTTTTTATTTATAAAAAATGTTAGATGTTTATTTATCGAACTTGAAAGTTTCATCATGTAACTCGGATTTATTTAAATAATTGTATGTAAAAACTATTTGGCGTATGTGGAATTTTATTTTATGTCATATTGATTCCCCATACGTCATGTTATTTTAACAAACAAATATTACAATTTTAAAGAAGGACAATTTTCAACGAATATTTTCTACAATGAAACTTTGTGGATCAATAAATATACATCTAACCTCTTTATATAAATAAAAACAATTTAAATTTTGGTCGATTTTAAGATAAATTGAAGTTTTTATTACACTGAAAATTCTGCACAAATTCGGATTAAAATTTTTTTTTCTATTCTCCATAAAATAATCTATTAATACAATAAAATTTCTAGCATTTTCCAAATGCAGTTAAAAAAGTATAAATAATACTCAAAAAGTTGAACAGAAATTTGTCAATATTTAACCACGCACACTTTTTTAAACATTTCAAAAAGTTTTTCCATTCGTTATTCATCTTATATAGAAGAATAAATACTGAAAATTTGACATTGCTGCGATAAAATTGTTGTATGCTCAGTCAGTTAGCTTGGAAAGCAACATATGTATTAACCCTCTAACGCGTAAGGCTGCCTCAGGGCAGTCTTCATAAAATTTACCACAAATGCGTCAAATGAGCGTTTTATACTTAGAAATTAATATATTCCGCGAGAAAACTAAATTTGCTAAATATTTTGAAAAGAAATTTTTCGTGTGCCGTCCACGGTTTGGGACCGAGAAAGCTTCAAAATCAAAATTTCGTAAAATTTCAACAACTATTAAAAAAAAAAAATAGTTCTCAAAAATCTAAAAAACCAATTTAAGTTGACTAAAAACTCTTTATAATAAAATATAAGCAAGATTGAAGCTTTATCTTTAATATTAAGTGATTACTTTAGTCCAATGACTCACAGGATTTTATCAGGATTCCTTTAAAAGACATCGTCTTAACTTATTAACTAATAGATGGATTTTTATGAAATTTTGCAGAAAGAAGACATTAAGTATTAATAGCAAAGCGTTGAAGTTTGAACAATATAAATTGAAGTTTAGATACTTTTTCGCCTAATTTCGCTTTTTCCAAAAAGCGAAAATGACGATATCTTCTTAGATAGAAGCGGAAAAAAATAGTTTTTCGATCGTGGATATATCTTGGTAAGAGAAATATTTTTTGTCCAAAACTTCTCTTTAATATGCTTTAGTTTCCAAAATGCACCCTAAAATATTTTGCCTCATATCGCCTAAATTAGGCAACGATAAACAATTTTGTTGAAAAACTTATTATTTGTTTTTCGAGCGCAGCACATAGTATAGAATTTCGTTGCAAAACATCGTTTGACTGTTAGAGGGTTAAAAGCTACCTCTATAAAATTGAACAATCATAAAATAACTATCGTTAAATGTAGAATTTTAACCCTTTTGAGAATTAAGTTTATGATTTTTAACAACAAATGTATTCCTTGAATATAAAAACTCAATTTGTAAAAATTAACAATAAAATTGTTAATAAGTTTGAAAGGAAAATAACAAAAATATGCTAATAACATTTTAAAACATTTTATTGTCGTGTTACAGTCAATATTTGTAGCCATATAAAGTATAAATTTAAAAAAGAATGTTTTTCTTTTTACTTTTGAAAGGATGCTGGCATCATATCCCTTTTCTTAGGTTACTAATAAAAACGAATACACACATGTGTATACACAAGAGGAATTCAAGATCATAAAAAGGTACACTGAGAAAATTATGCAGGTAGAATCAACTACAAATGCAGTTCTTTTAACTATCATTCGCAGGTGTTCACTGCATTTGCAGTTAAATCAAATGCAATGTAAAATTATTTTTAACTGTGAAAAATTAACTGACGAATACAGTAAAAACAATTACGAATGCAGTTAAAACACATTACCACCCAATAAGCATTTGAAAGATATATCACTAGGAAGATATTACGGCAATATCATTAAATTTTCTTTTTAGGGACCAGCAAAGTAATATTTTTAACATATCTTCGTATTATCAACTGGAAGAAAAATCTACGACATTGAAAAAAATGTAAAAGAAAATAGTTTTTCAGATAAATTTGTGGTTCAGAAATTAATTTAATAATAAAAACAGGTAAATTTGAAATATTTTTGCAAAAAAAAAAAAATTTTAATATTAAGGTAAGCTAAAATTTAGTTCCGTTATTTAATTAAATATTGGCAAAAAAATAATGTATTTCTGTGTTTTTTTTTTTTTTTTTTTTTTGAAAACATAGTGCAATCATGGAAAATTCTACACCATGGAAGACTTGCAGATGGGGAATATATTTTAAATCACAGAGCTCAAATTGTAAAATTGTAAAATCAATTTAGGCAACTTTAACCGCGGTTATATCAAAATTGTGAAGTGATGAAAAAATTTGGATGCCGGACTTGGAATCATGGCATCAAAAAGTATGTAAATCACATATCGATATTCAAACCAGGGAAGCTTGTCGAGGTGTGTAATCATTTAATAAAGTTACAATGACTGTTCTTAATAAAGTTGTTTCCAATATTTGAGAAGAAAAAGAATTCGAATTAGGTTTATTTAAGCCACTTATTTTGAAAGTGGTATGAGTCTATTCTCAAAAAATTGACATAATTATTGGATTTCATAATATTTAATGATGCAAACATTTTTTTTTAGCAAAACTTAAAAAATCTCTGAAATTTTAGCGCAATTCTTGTATTGTAAGCTATTTTATATAACATGGATATCCATCCTCCCCATAAAAGTAATGCCTGGGTCTTATAAACATTGATCTCCAGCTTCCAAATCTCGAGAAATTCCCAATTTCGTTACTTTTTCCAAAATTCTTTTTTTTTTGAAGCAAATTTGACAGATTATGTCCTATGTTTGTTAACTAATCACGTCAAAAAGCCCGCCAATTTCCCAATTTCTTTAAACATTTTCAATAAAACTAAGAAAACTTGTAAGTTTATATACAGCAAATTTTTCAAAAGTTTTTATTTTGGAGGTGGTATGAGTCCCATCAATAGTGAAAAACATGAAGTATAAATATATCTAAAGTCCCCTGTTAAGAAGTGTATACAAATGTTATACAAAAGTTGCCATTTACTGTTTCAAAAACGTCCAAAAGCGAATTACTTCATTTCTCATTTTAAAAACAAATGAACTCATACGACTTTCAAAATATGGTTTTTAGGCTTGAAATCAGCACAAAATTATTTTAAAATTTTTTAGTTTAGAGACACGAAATTTGTCCAAATTTTATGTAAAATTTCTCTTTGAATTGAAATATGGTTAAGAAAGCTATCTGCATTACGAATTATTAGTTAACTTTTGAGTTTCGGGTTCAGAAAAACGTTTTCATGAAAAATATTTTCATATTTTTTTTACTTAGGTTGGATAGATTTTTTGTTTCAAAGATTCTCTACATTATTTTTAAGTAATAGGTGTTATACAGGAATAGAACTTAAAGTTGGCAACACTTTTTTAACTGGCGGACATTTTGTCAGCTGTCAAATGAGTTCTTTTTAGATTGGTTTGGCATTTCAACATGAATAGACTGACGTCTGAACAACGCTTCGAAATTGTGCAGATTTATTTTGATAATCATGGTTCTGTTCGAAATACGTATATCGCACTACGCCGATTTTCATAAGCGGAAAAAAAAAAACTTCCGTATTTGGAGTGATGATAATCCTCAAGTGTATATTGAGACACCGTTACATCCAGAAAAACTGACTGTTTGATGTGCTTTATGGTCTGGTGGAATCATTGGTCCTTACTTCTTTAAAAACGATGTTGGTCAGAACGTTACAGTCAATGGTGACCGCTAAGAGCCATGATTACTGACTTTTTCGTTCATCAAGTGAAAAGCCATGATGTGTAGGAGCAACGAGACGGCGCAACATGTCACACAGCTAGTGCCACAATTGATTTATTGAAGGAAACCGCATAGTTGGCCTCCACGATCGTGCGATTTAACGCCGCTGGACTATTTTCTGTGGGGATATGTGAAGTCGCTAATCTACGCCGATAAGCCCGAAGCGATTGATCACTTGGAGGACAACATTCGACGTGTTATTGCCAATATACGGCCACAAATGTTGGAAAAAGTCATCGAAAATTGGACATCCAGATTATACTACGTCCGAGCCAACCTTGGCGGTCATATGCTAGTAGTCATATTTAAATTATAATGCCAGAAGATTATCTTTCGAATAAAGTAAATTTCATGTCAATTTAAAAAATTCATCTTTTTTTTATTCCATTTCAAAGTTTTATACCTCTATAAAAAACACCCTTCACATGCAAGATAATGATAAAAAAATTAAACTTACAAATTAATTAAAATTTAATTAATAAACTGGCTTGTGTTGATAAAAGTTCTTTTTTTTATCAATTATTCAAGATTATTCAAGTTCAAGATAACTTGTTTTTCTGTTAAACAAAAAAATCTTTAGTCTTTCTTTGTTTCTGTTTAAAAACTTTAAAATATTGAAAAATATGAAATTACATGCATATTAATGTTTTTTCAATTCCGGCGATTTTGCATACAAACAAATTTTAATCCGATTTACACGATATTTTCAGGAACATATCTATTATGTAAGTTGAGGGATGGGTGTACCTGTTTTTAAATGTAACAAAAACAAAAAAAAAACGCGTAGTGCCACTGAATTTAGGTTATCCACCGGGTGCTTCACTTTCAGTATAGAATGCTCAATATCCAAAGCATCTATATAATGCAATTTCATTACATTATTATTATCAAAAATATGTTCTTACAAACAAAATCTTTACCAAATCTATCAGTTAAACAATTTTTGAGGTTGTCTCTGTATACTGTTATTATTACAACAGATTTTTAAATAAAATTAAGAGTTAAACTTGAACTCTAACCTACACCATTGATTTGTGTCTAAATTTAAACAGATTGTTATTATTAAGGGAATGTACCCAATTGTGGCCTGTTCTGTGAAGTGGACCTTTCGTTTTTTTTATCGTGCTGTTGCATGAATATGTCAAAACTGTGAACTATCTTCACGTTTAGTTCTCGCAAGCACTATTAAAAAAAAAAATCGAATTGAATGGACACGCTTTTCTTAGTTTTATTATGTCTTTTCAAAAGAAAAAAAAAATCGCAATATAAAGTGTTATTTTTCGAAAACAAGTTTTAAAGAAATTTCCAATTCGGTAAACGGTAAGAATTTTATTCAAAATTTTAATTAAACTAAACAAATGTAACTGATGAAAAAAGAATGTGAAAAATTAATTTTCATAATGTTCACTAAAGTTTACCTATGTTACATTGGTGGAAAAAATAGGGACGATTGCTCGTATTTCAAAATTCTGATAAAATTAATGGTCGGTTTCATTACCTAGTAGGGGGTAAAGTTACTGGTTACTTATATGGTTACAGGGTTGGGGAAATGTGTATATAAATAGATTTTCATAAAAAAGCGATTATAAAGAAAATTATTACAAATATTTTTTTTTATTTAATAAATAAAGTGGTCGTGCTGAGATTCAAACCTGGCCGTCGAAAATACAGAAAAATAAAATAATTTTTGTAATTTTCTTATAATCAAGATTTTGTAGTGAAAAGCGTTCCGATTTTCATATTTTCTCCGCTCATAAATTTTAAATTGAATTTAAAATTAAACTATTGATCTAACGATTACCTTTATAGAATCTGTTTCTATCTCTACAGCTAAAAACAGTACAATATAAGTGAATTTTAAGAACCGTTGATGGTCCAAATATATTACTTTTAAAACAATTTACTAAACCCGAACCTTGCAAGGGCCTTTTGCTTTATTTTCCTTGTTACGTCGTAAAATTTAACCAAACTAAATTAACTACTAAATTGTTAGAAAATCAACGTCTCGGATCTTATTTATAGTTTTTTTCCCTTAAATAACTTTTTCTTAGCAGCAGTTTATAGAACTTTAATACCCATATTTCTCCAAAAGTATTAAACAAATAAATTACGAAAATGCAACAAAAGCTTATTCAATTTATGATTTTATTTTAGTTCTTTGGATTTTCTACACTTTTTGACTAAAATATTTGTTAAATCGTACGCAAATTCAGTTTTAAAGATTTGTTTTAATTTTCGTCCTTATTATTTTTTCCAAGTATACAAAAACAAACTGAAATCGACTTTCAATTAAAATATTTGTTGATTCAATTAAAAGTTTAACTGAATGATGTCCAATTAAGGAAATTGTAGTATCAATTAAAATAGTTTGTAACCATTTTTTTTTTTAATTTAATTTCAATTCAGGTTTTAATCATATCAATTAAAAATTTAATTGAATATTAATAATAATTTTAATTAATTTTTTAGTAGATACGACTACTTATCTGATTACAAATATAATATCTTTTGCCAACTACTAATTTTTTAATTCCTGATAAACATAAGGGTAACCCTTCTTATTTAAAAACTTGTAAGTATAAGCATACGAATAACTAATTATTTTGGTAACCACTCACTTTTTAATTTTTTGTTATGCAGTGGGTAAGCGAGTGTACAATTTTTTTCTTATTTTCATGGAGCAAGTATTTTAAACTACTTACAAAATCGACTTCTTCGAATAAAAATAATGAGTTTTGACGCTGAATTATATGGAGTTAAGATACTGGTAATAAGAGCCCATTACTGAGGTTTTGGTAGTAATGTTATATCTATTTGTTTTGAAAATTTTTACAAGTAATTTTTTCGAGGTATAGTTATTTTTAAAATTTTGTAATGATTTCTTTTTAAAAAAATTTTCCACTTATTTTGTAATCCTAGGTAACCACTTATTCCATCATAGTGAGTAGCCACTTATTCCTTATCTTAAAGTAATCACTTATTCTTTCACCATGATTAACCAATCAGGTAACTAATTATTCTTACTTTACACTTTGTGTTTTTTCTGGGCATATTTCATTTACAATTAGTTTATTTTGATGTAGCTCAAATATCAGGTGTAGGGCCACATTAGGGTACATTCCCTCATAATAAAATATAAACTTAATTTTTATTGCTGTTAACAATCTAAATAATGTATTTTATTAAGAACCCCACCTCTGTTTTTTTTTTCATTTTTATTATTGACAAACGAGGTGTTTAAATAATTTTGTTTAAATTTTTTTATGTTCACAATTAGCACGTACAAAAAAAAAAAAAAAAGGTTTAAATAAATTGTATTTGTACCGTATAAATATATATTTGTTTGCAGTATTATTCTGTTTGATATCTGATACAATGTATTTTAATATTCGTGAGAAATTCAACAATAATAATACAGCTGCAGCAATACAATTCTGTTCTGTATGAAATGTTTATTGTTGCTGATTTATACTGGCAACAATAAGTATCACTTGTAGCAACATACAACCAACCAACAAACAGCCACGCATTAATGCCTCAATTTTGTATTCACGGTTGGATTATTTTAACAAAAGCATTTTCTATATAAAATTCTAAATTTTAAATATAGGGGAGAGGGCTTTGTAAACAGCACCTCCGAGTCAAAAAATTTAATTATTTTGTTTCGTTTTTGATAAAAAACATGGCTTCAGAACATAGTTAGGTATTTAGAGTGAATCCTTACGACGGACTAAATTTGTAAAGCGCAAACAAATTTAATTTTTTCACTCATAGCGACTACAGCGGTAGTTTTTTCCCATCAATTCCGCCAAACATATATCAAATAAAATATTTAAATGAGCTTAATACTAAAATGCAAAAGGCATCATAAAATTCTAAGGACTTTCAGTTTTATGCATCAAACAAATTTTTCATAACCTCAGAATGCATTCTTATAAATATTTGAAATTTTGCGAATTTAAAAGATTTAGTATGATTTTCTGCCTTAAATCCAACTAAATATCATTAAACTTTCATAAAATACGTGTGTTCTAAAATAATAGTGGTTTTCTTTTTAAATTATAATATAGGGACCAAAAAAATGTTGAGTGTACTTTAATATATTTTGGTGGTGTAATATACTTTTTGAAATGTGATAAATGCAATGAGATTTATAAATTTATGTAGCTTTTATTTAATCTAAGCAAAAACTGTAATTTTGATTTTTTTAATTTGCTTCAAACTTAAAACCGCCATAATTTTGGCGCCGTTAAATAAATGATTAACGCGAACAGATTTAGCATGCACTTTGGTAATGGGTGAGATGAAGTAATGCAATACCTAGTAATTTATATTCCATACCTGTACCATTAACACAAAAAGTATTAAGTTATCGATAATTGGTTACACAATGCATTACTTTGTAATGGACACTTCTTACATTCAGCATTATTTCAAAACATAAAGTAATAAGTTACCATTAATCGTGTACTCATGGATTACCTTAACAACTTTTTGTTTTAAATAGAAAATTTTAACTGAATATTTTAACTATTACCGAAAGTCCGTTTATTTGTTTATTGAATAACAGACAGAAACCCAGTAAAACTTTGGTAATGGGTGTGATAAAGTAATGTATTACCTTGTAATGTGCTCTCCTTACATGTATCACCAACAAAAAGTAATGAGTTACCGATAATGGATTACATAATGCATTACATTGAAATGTATACTCCATACCTTCAACATTATTTTGAAATAAAAAGTAATGCGTTACTATTAATTGGACACTCATGGGCTACCTTGTAATGATTCATCATTACCTTTTACATTATTTCAAAACTTAAAATAATGACTTACCTATCATCAATGAAATATAATGTAATGTAATATTTAAAATATTTTTTGGAAAATCAAACATAGTTTTTCCAGTCACACTACTTTTGTTTTGTAAGAATGAGTGTTATGTAAATTTTTCTAATTTTATGTTTCCACTTAAGTGTTTTGAGCAAAACATGTGTTTTAGTGAAAAAAAAAATATATGGGAAAAAATGTGCAAAAACATGTTTTATTTCAAAACACGTTCAGTGGAAACGTAGTATAACATCACAAACGAAAACTCGAATTAATCATTACTTACAACATATTGGAAAACAGTGGACATTAGAGTGAGGTAAGTTTCTAAAAATAGAACTGTTGTGTTGTTGGAGTTGTACTTCTGAGATTATGTATGCAAGAACAAAAACACCGTGTATTGAATAAAACTAGTTTTAATCACAACAAAACTCGACCTGACGATAGATCAGTGGGCTAAAGCGCTCTGTCTAACGTGTAGTGCGAGGGCATGTGGCATTAGATATCAGTTTATCTATACCACGGTCAGTAATTGCACAGAAAATTTCATGTAGACGCAATCGAACAAATAAAAACATAACAAATACTACATTATTCAAAAAAAAAAAAAAAAAAAACAGGGTCACTGACGAAAGTTCAATACCAGAAACTGCGCAGTCTGATTCAGAAAATTGAAAATTTGCTATATAGTTATGATTTTTAGTAAATACACTCATTCTCTACCACGCCTTTCACAACAATTCATTTACATTTTACGCAACCCAATATTATATGTGGCGATAGCTTAGTTGGTAGTGTTCTAGCCTAACAACCAGAGAACCAAGGTTTGAATCTCAGCGAGACTACGTTAATTATTTATTTAAAAAAAAGTATTTTAAATAGTTTTTTTAATTTTTTTTTATTAAAATCTCTTTATAGAAACAACCTTGTAACCATAAAAGTAACCAGTTGCTTTACCACATACTAGGTAATGAGTACACATATTACTTTAAGGCTCATCGCATATAAAATTCATCACTGAAGTAAGATGTAATGTAATGCGTGGAGCCCTATGGCGATACATTACTTTACCCATTATTTGGTAATGTGTGGTTTTGCGGGGAAATAAGAGAATATATTTCTTTGTTAATTTAACTGTACATTCCATTGAAACAACTTTAACGATTAACTTTTTAAATAACTGTTGAAATTTTATGGAGAGTTCTGGTGAGTGTACCTTTTACATTATTTCGGAACATAAAATAATGTCTTAAGGATCGTCAATTACATACTGCATGTAATATAAACGTAAAGTAATATTTAAAATATTTGTTTTGAAAATCTATATTTAGTTAGACAAATTAATTCGTGAGCATGAGTGGAAGGTATATATTTTTAACATCACAAACGGAAACTCGAAGCACAATTTATTTACATCTTAAGCAACTTATTATTAAATGTGACGATAGCTCAGTAGGTAGAGTTCTCGTCCAATGACCAAAATACCCAAAACATTTAATTAAAACAATGTTTGTAATCATTTTTTAATAATTTATTTTATGAAACTCTCTTTATAGACCCATTACTTTTTCGAACCCGGTTAGTAACCAGTTACTTAACCCCCTATTAGGAAATGAGTCCACACATTACTTCGCCTGTAAAATGCATCAGTGAAGTAAGGTGTATTGTAATGAGTGAATCCCTATGGCGATATATTACTTTACATATTAAGTTAATTCAATACAAAAAAAAAATAAAAAAATTAAAATATTTTACCTCAAAGTGTTGTAAATTCTCAAAGTTTCCCATATATATTTATACATAACGATATTCTAACGATATACATAACGATATTCTAAAATTTTTCTATTGATATTTTGTTTTTATACCAATTTTTAGTAACTCACAAAATTACTTCAAATGCCCTAACATGGTCATATTCATTTGTGATGAAAGTTGAAGGTGAATTTATAATTTATTGAGAATTAAAATTAAATATATGAACGAGGCATATGCCGATGAAGTTTTTTTAACATTAACAGATATCCAAAGCCTATGAAAAGCAGCGATATCGAAATACACAATTTTTTGTTGGATCATTTCTGGCCAGTCACTAATCTACGCTCTTTTCTTTTTTGTCAATTTCTGCAATTTAGTCCACCAGTGGCACCTTCACCACATAGTTCGATCCGAAACCATCGGTCCCTGGTGTATATGTCCGAAATGTCATTTGGAAGAGTTTGTTTAAAATTTGTATGATATTTCAGTGTATAAATATAAGAAATAATAGAAAATTGGGTTTAATATCTTTACAATGTAATTATTTTTGATTTTTCATATTTTTAGAGAATTTTTGAAAAGTGTCCGTTCATCTTGGGGCCACTTTTTTTGAGACAAAATTTTGGAATATTTAAGAATATGGTTAAAATCAAATTTGTGTGCAAAAAAAAATTTATCTGTGTGGCCAAAAGATACCCAACCTATTGTGCTTTCATATGGCACACTCAAAAAAATAAGTTAGTAGAAAAGTAAGTGAAACATTTTGTAAATTAAAAAAAAACTTAAATTTTGCGTTGCCTCCGGCTTGTCAAAGAAATTTTCTATTAATTTAATTAAAGACAAAATTATTCCCGAAATAGATATATCAACACATACCTGAAAGGGTCAAATAATAAATTTGAAAACAAAAAACTCTGCAGATTATTTGTTAGGACAATATCCTAATAAATAAATATAGAGTATGGCCTCGAACTTGAATAATTTTTATTATTTATATATTTTATTTTGTGTAATCTAAATTTTTAAAGTGGTTATTAAATTGTAGTGTGATTAAATTGCAAATATATATAGGTTCAGGTAGGCAGACCAAAGCGAAAGACAAGGACACACATCTTACGCAATTGTATATGTTTCCATTTTCTTAATTGCAAAAAAATGGTTGTATATTTGATATTTTGTTGTTTTGGTTAGTTTTTAAAAATATGCCATCATTTAGGCAACCATTGATGTAAGTAGTTGAACGATAATTTGTTTATTTCATTCTATATATTTTCAGTTACTAAATTAATTCGTGCCGTCAATGTTAGATTATGAATATTTTTATATTTTGTAAAAAATTTTAAGATTTTCAGCAAACAAATTAACTAAAGTATAATTTTTTTACAAATTTTTTGAGTTTTCTTCAGTCTATTAATATTAAGCAATAATTTCATTAACTTTTCAAAACTTTTGCTGAATCTACTAATTTTGTTGCTAAAAATGAGCACGCTAATTCTCAGCAAAAGATTTTGATCACATTAGCACTTTTTTTTGCATGCACCATCCTGAATAAAATTTTGCTGATTCAGCAACATTAGTTGCTAACTTTACAAACTTTTTTTTTGAGTGTATATAACACTTTAAGATATCTTATTCTGTTTGGGCTTTGGAGCATTATTACAAAACCATGTCCATCTTGAGGCTCCTTCCCCTACAAAATTTAAATAAAAATGTACTGTTAAACAAATATTATTGTTTAACAATGAATTTCTATTTAATTTTTAAAAGTTTTTTTTTTTTTTTTGCTGTATTCAGAATTAATTGTTAACAATGTTATTATTTAATCAGTATTTATTTTTCTTTTTGTATTTGATACGAATAGAAACAAAAAAAAAAAAAATCAAATTAATTAAAATCCAATAAAATAATGCACGTATTTATGTTTGCATGCAAACGAAACTGATTATTGTGTCTGCTTTAGTTTATTAAATTAACATTAATTTAATTAAAAATTGTTATTTTCATATAAACTTACGTACATTGTACACATTTACACTGGTTGTTTATTTTCTATTAAATTGTTAAAAACAATTTCATTTTATTTATTTTTCAACAAAAAAAAAAGAAAGTAAATATGAATTAAAAATAATGTGTGTAGTAAAAATAAGCCTGTGTATTAACTATTATAATTACACGGTGCTACAAAAATAAAATTACACTCACTTTTCAAATGACCTAGTGTTGGTTGTAAGTCTAGCTGAGTGTATTATAAAAGCGTTTTGAGAAGTGTCAATATAACCTAAAATTTTCGAGATAACGGTAAAGGAGTATTTACCTGGCATTTCGAAATATATTCACCTTCGTTATGTTATTAATATAAATAAGTAGAGATATTTTTAATAACAATCTACATTTTTTTTAACCTTTTCAACTTCTACGAGGGTTTTTTCGAATCTTCTATTAAAACAACAATATTTATAAAATTAATGTTGTCGTGAGTAAAATGAGCCTTTATTTGTTGAAATTCGGTTGAAAGAGTTATGATCTTTTGCTACACTTAGAATATTAGGTATTATTTGAGCCAGACTTCGATAACATAATAGACATTGTTTACGACAAAATCGTTTAATATGACATAAAACCCAAAAGTGAGCAAAAAACCCAGCAAAACCACACATTACCAAATCATGGGTAAATTAATGTATCGCCATAGGTCTTCACGCAATGTATTACACCTTACTACACTGATGAATTTTACAGGCAATGAGCCTAAAAGTAATGGGTGGACTCATTGCCTTGTAGGGGGTAAAGTAACTGTGTACTTATATGGTTACATGGTGGGAAAAAATAATGTGTCTATTAATAGATTTTCATAAAAAAAAAATGGTTAAATGTTGTTTTTACAGATATTTTTTTTAATTAAATAAATTACGTGGTCGTGCTTTGATTCGAACCTGGGGTCTCTGGTATTTAACAATTAGTTAGGCGAGAACTCTACCAACTGAGCTATCGATACATATAATATTTTATTGCTTAAAATGTAAATGAGTTGTTGTGCTTCGTGTTTTCGTTCGTGATATCAAAAATATACACCTTACCCTCATGCTTACAAAAAATCACAAAGTAATGTGTCTATAAATAGATTTTCAAAAATATATATTAATAATTACTTTACGTTTATAATTCATGCATTATGTAATTGATGATCGGTAAGTCATTATTTTATGTTTTGAAGTAATGTAAAATGTAACGAGGTATCAGTACAAGGTAATCCATGAGTGTTCATTTATAGGTAACTCATTACTTCTTATTGGAAAATAATGATACAGGTAAGGAGTACATATTACAAGGTAATGCAGTACTTTATCGCACCCATTACCAAAGTTTTGCTGGGAAGCTCAAAATGAGGTCAAATCAACATAAAAAGTTCCGGTTTGGCTAAAATGTGCCCAATTGAAAAGGGCCCACAATAAATTGTTAAGTCACTCATTTCATTACACGGTGAATATCGGTACACTAAAGAAGAATGCCTTAAGTGTAAAACTTTATTTGGAGCTTGAAATTTCATTAAATATGGGCAGATTTAACTGGTTTTGACTTTTGGCAATCTACTTGATGAGATTAGTCTTATTTGTTCGCTGACAATAAAATTTTATTTTTTGGGAATGACTTTAATGGTTTTTGGAAAAAACGGCATTTTTTTAATAGTGAAACGTGAAAAATTGCCAAAAAGTATATTTTTAGGACTTTGCCCTAAAAGTTGGGAGAGTTTTAGAAAGTTTGTTTAAATGATTAAAAATTGAGTTCGTTATCATTACCAATAAAGTAATTAATTGGAAATCGAGTTCGTTATCAATATTAGAAAAAATAGAAAAGTCGCCTATTGAAAAACGACAAAGTCAAATAATCGAAAAGTAGACTTTTAAAATTTTTACAAAAGTTGAAAAGTCTAAAAGTCGACTTTTTGTTGCAACTATATAACCCTAGTCCAGACAAGTGATTGATTACTAAGAAAACAAGAATGGAGCAAAATTGATAATTTATAGGTTTTTTGTTAAAGCTCTGTTTATTCTTGAGGCTTTAGCATTTCTAAAACTTCGGGTTCTGATGACATCTTTAGCCAGATCGAAATACTGACATCAACCTAGCCAATATGTTTGATTTGCTTTATTTTGGTAAATATACGGAGGTAGAAAGCTCGTTATAAATTAAAAATAAATAAAAAAATAATCTCGATGTATATAAAAGCAAATAACTAATAAAACTATAATTAGTAGTGTCCGACCGAACAGTTCGGCCAAAAAACTATATTTTGTCGGTTTTTTGATATCTAGAGGCAATGTTGACGAATTTTGGTATTGGAAACATGTTTGTTGAGCCGATTTAATTCGATTTTGTGTATAAAATTTAAGAGAAAAGCCGAAGTTTAGCTATAAAGTTAAAAGTTCGGCCGCCGAACTATTTTAAATTTGGCCGAACTGTCTGAGGTCGAACAGTGAATTCATTGCTTAACTACAGACTTTTCTTCAAATTTGACACTCAAAATAGCATCTAATCAGCCCAATAAACATTTTTCCGTCCGCCAAATTTGTCCATAATGCTTTAAAATACCGAATACAGACCAAATGCATTTTTTGGCCGAACTGTTCGGTCGGACACTAATAATTAGATTTATATTTAAACAAATTCTTTGCCATTAAACCAATAATGATTATTTTAAATAATAATTTTTCTTCGATTTTTATTTCATTAACTTTTTTTTTTTTGCTAAAATGCTGCTTATAAATCCCTTATGTGTGTGGAACGACTCCTTTCCAGGACATTTTATTAAAATTGATTATTTTGCCGTTAATTATGATGTGCGCAAGAGTAATCAAGATCAATCGTTTTATATAGTTGAAAATAAAAATACTTTATTTTGTTTTTTGTACAGTTAAAAAAAAAAACATTTTGAATTTCCAATATATTTATTTTTGTTAAAAACTAAAAATAAAACGTTTTCCGGTCTGTGACTGTTTCATATTTTTTATGTTGTATTTGAGTTTTGTTATTTTGAGCGCATAATTTTCATAATTTTAGTGCATATTTTTTCGTTTTTATGTGCCAATTTAAAGTGTATATTTCACTTTTTTAGATTTTTTGAAATTCCTTGCCCTGGTAATTATATTTCAGTATCTTATACAATTATAAAATTATATTTTTTATTTGTTTTTCAACGACCTTTTATTTTTGTACCGTCATTACATGAAACAGAGAAAACTTTTAAAAATTGTATCGACACTTATTATTACTTCAATTTTATTTAACAGAATGAAGAAGTACATCCAATTTTGCTATAATTTTCCGCTCAAAAACTAGATTTTGTAAATCAAAATTTTTTCGTCTAAGTGTGCTCGGAAATGGCTAAAACCAGTCAACACTGGTTCCCGGGGATAGAAAGTCTCATAAGTATTATGACTACAAGAGTAGTATATTGATAAATAAAAATTTCCACTGTATAAAAATAATTATTTTATGCAATTTGATCTATATAGTGTTCATGTTTTCACTCTTTCGCAGATGACAGCAACATGTGCCATTCATTTTCCTTCGAACGTGGGCCAAGCCTTGAGGATATTGGGGGGGAAAAAGTCAGATTATGAATGACACACTCAATCGAGAACTTTCTACAATCTCAGAGTAGGGTCGTGTGAATATGGTCGATTCCAATGTTGTATGTTAGCCCATAGGGCAGTGGCTTAAACGCTGCCACCTGTTCAATTGGGTGGTATTGGTATTGAAGAATCGGATAAGCTTGTTGCTCTGTGCATGAAAATTCCGTTGGAATAAGCACGGTTTTCAGGTGTCGAAAGAAGCATTTAAGTGTATCCGTTTCTTTCGATGATGTACGAAGTACTTCACTCCTTCCGACTTACTCTATAGTTATACCTCCTATATCCTACCGAAAATGGAATAAAACTATGGGCAGGGGCTTCACTTGGAATGTAGAGAAATTGAAATCAAATATGCACAAGCACTGCTCCATCTTTCCTCCTTCCCAGAACCTATTTTGCTAGTATCAACACAATGCACTGCCTTAGTAGAGGCATGCCCTGAGTGTAGGTAGTAAATTTACAGAATGACATCTTTCAGATTTTGATTAAATTTTGATATGTGATAAAGGGTAGCAATCTTACTTTTAAGGGTTAAAAAGGTGGGGCCAAAAATCGTTTTTATCACAAATCTATTTTGCTCCCGTAGAAATATATTTGTAATGACAAATGCTATCTCAGTCGTTTAGAGGGTATAAAAAGTTGTCGAAAATTTAAACTTATTTTGGGGCTTTGTAGATTTGTATATAACAATTTGATTAAATTTTTCACATTTTCACCGACAAAATTATTTAAATCATAAAGTATAGAGTTGACATATTTACACCAGCGTTGAATAAACATATGACACATTTTCTAGTTCTTTGTGGATTTCAATTGAAATTGCAGTCAATGCAATTTTTTTGTTTTGTTTTGTAAAAAGAGTTGTATGGTAATTCAATGCTTAGAGTTGTTGCATGGGAACCATATTCATATATGACTACGAACAGTATGAATGTTGGTTGTCTGTTGGATGTTTGGTGGCGCAATAGTAACTGGAGTCAATTGCTTTTGAGAATAGGAGACACAAGTGTTGATGATTATGCATAATATGTTTTGAAATACAAAAAGAAAAGAAAATAATTGAAATTTGTTTATTGTTTTTATAGTAGTAACTGGAGTCACAGCAATTTATTTCAGTTAAAAAATAAATCACAAAGTGGGTCACTTTCAATTAATATGCATTTACTACAATTTCTATAGGAAAAATGGTTTTATTTTTTTACATACACTAATTGAAAAAAAATTGTAAATTTTTTTTGCTGAAACTACTAAAAATTAGTTAAAAATTTCGTTACAGAAAAAAACAGCTAAAACTAGCAGATTTTTTTTATTCTTTTTGACAAATACACTACTCGACAGCCAAACACTTAATTTTTACTAAACCTATGTACCCTGAATCCAAATCTGGCATAAAAATATTTCTCATTCGCGGTTTTCAAAATATCGCGGTTTTTATATTTACATCACTCACCGCATTTTTTCGTATATTTAGCATAATTTTTCGAACTTTTATCGCAAAATCATGATTTTGTTGGCAAAACTGTACTTTATGGAGCGTTCTTAAAAAAAAGTATCACCCCCTCTGCAATTAAAAAAAGAACCCCAGTGGGACCCCAGTGCACAAAAACCGTTATGCATAGAAACATATAAGTATGCGTAGAAACATATAATATAAGAAACATATAATGAATCGGTTTCATTTACATGTATTCATTAATTTAATGAATTATTTCATTAACTGAATGAAAATTCATTAATATTGTTGATTTTTTCTAAAAATAATTTTATGATTTTTTCGAGTTTTTTTCAATACAAATTTTAGCTTTTAATATGCAAAAATTAGTTTAATATAATTTTTTGAGTTTTTCCTATATAGAACATTTTGGATTAAAAAAATCGACTTAAATCTCACATCATTTAGTGTATAAAGTATTGATGTGAAATAACTACAAAATTCTTACAAAATTTTCTTTTTGTAAAAAGTCAACGGATTTCTTTATTTTTATTTATTTTTTTTAATTTAAACAGACATTTTTTTGGCGAATATCTCAACCGCTTTAAAAAGTGTATTATGTATAAAGAAAAAAATTGGTTTGTAATAAAAAGTAATAAAAATATTTCAAACAAACTATGAATTTTATTCATAAAACACATGCATCTTTTATAACGTTTATGCTAGAATTAATGCAAACAATTTCATATGTTCTACAAAATTTTCATTGGCCAATGAAACCATTCATTGAAATTGATTTAATGAAACATGTTTCATTGATTCAATGAAACATTTCTTTGGGGTCTTTTTATTAAATTATTAATTGTATTAATGAAGGAATTCATTAATACTACGCACTGATTTCAATCAGTGTACTCAAATGAAGGGAAATTTAATAAATATTTCAAAAATGATCTTGGTACGTAGCACCCTCTAGAGCTATTTTAAATATCTTTTAAGTACAAAAATGGGGAGGAAGTTTTTTTTAGTGTTTTTTTTTTTGTTATTTTTGTAAAACTTACTGATCAAATAATGAATTTTACATGAAAATATAACTTTTTAGTTGCTATCGTTGGCATTACCCAGGATAACCGCGTTGAGTTGACCCATTTATTGGCTTAAGGGTTTTCTCCTGAAGTTAAAAGCTCGGCTTAATTGAGGAAAGTTTTCCTGCGTGACTGGCCTTCGGTAGGGTTTCTACTATGTGATAGGCTTATTGGGTTTCTCCTAGGTGATAGGCTTTTTAGCGGCTTCACTGAGTTTTTCCATTTTGCGATTTTATCAAAAAAAAATAATTTTGTTGTAATTTCGATGTATTTGTAATTGTTTTTAAAAACAGCGCTGTAGGCAAAATTTGTAAACGATTGTATACGTCGCTAAGTATCATAGACCCTAAAATTAATATCATTTTTGGAATCCTGAGAAAATTTCCTTTCATTACAATACCCGTCCATTGAAAATTTCCTGAAATATTTAGAAAAGAACATAAAATTTTAACCAATTTAAATACCAAACTGAATTACTACTGAAGAATTTGAAACTTTTTGCAGAGCATGTCTTTGTTATACATATTTTCTATTAGATTTAGGTACGCTGAGTCTAAATCTGGTAACAACTTTATTTTCTCCTTTGTAGTTTTTCAAATACTCCTATCGCGGTTAGGCAAAATATACGAAAAAATGCGGTAAATAGTGGTAATATAAAAACCGCGATATGGCAAAAACAGCAAATGGCAAAAAAAAAAAATTATTGACAGATTTAGGTTCAGCATACATGCAGAAAAAACTAGGGAAATATTCTCGAAGTGCTTGCTAATTATTCAACTACATAAGTTTCAAGTTAGTTTTACAAATTTCTTGTATGAATTTTTTTACAAATTTTTCATTCGTCTTGTATATATTTTAAAAATGATAACTGCTCGGAAAGACTTGGTTGTTCAAATATGTCTGCACTGGCATAAGGCCAGCTGGAAACAACTTGCCAACGTTGGGAAAGAGTTCGTCTTAAAAGAGCTTTTCCAGAAACAAAAAAAAATTATTTTATAAAAAAATATTAATAAGTATAAAAAAATCACACAAAAAATGTATGCCTGAAACTGGGATCGAACTCTGAACCTTCTGACACAATTTTTTTTAAACAAAGCCTAAACAATTTTATAAAATAAATTCTCTACCCTTTGTTAGAGTTTTATGCCGTTTTCGATTTCTGACTGGATAGCACTGGGATAACACTTTTTGCCAATGTTGTCATAGTGGTTCATTGCCAATGTTTTTTTTTTTTTGGTTGACCACTGCAATTATTGTAAAACGCTGGAAAAGCGTCTTAAACAACTATGTTACCAGTCACTATTAACATTTTGTATGCTTACCGGTGGTATGCCAGTGCTTGATTTGTTGTACCACAAACAGTTTCTGACTGGGAAGTTTGTTGATCGGTTTCTCCTGATTTCGTTAATATTTAGATAGAAGCGCAAGGAGAAAAAATTAATAAAAAAATTGGTTTTAAACTAACGGCCCAATCCCATATTTAGGGGTTAAAAATGGATTTCAAGGTTGTACGAAAATTTTTTGTTTTAAAACTTTTTAATATTTTTAGTGCTCCAATGGAAAGGTTGGTATTTGTTTTATTTATTTATTTATTTGTATTTTATTTAATACCAAATTTTTATATTTGTAAGAAACATGAAAACGCGCAAATTGCGAATATTGGTTTATTTTTTACCTCAAATTTGAACCGCTACAAACGAAATTGAAATTGGCGCTAAAAAGATACCCATTCCGAAAACCGGACAATCGTGCTCTTGGAACTTTTTCGACAAATAATTTGGTTTTTTATATTTTTAGAAATGCTTCTAATGGGCTTTTAAGGGCATTGAAATGCAAACAAAAACAGATTACCAACTTGTTTGATTACTAATAAGACAATATGTAGGAAAATTTAATTTTTTTGTTAAAGCTCTGTTTATTCTGGAGGCTCTAGCTTTTCTATAACTTCGGGTTCTGATGAGATCTTTAGTCAGATCAAAATACTAGTATCAAGCTATGTTTGATTTGCTTTATTTTTGCAAATAAACGGAGTGTGAAAACTCGTTATAAATTAAAAATAACATAAAAATAATCTCGATGTATATAAAAAAAAAAAACTATAAAAAGGACTATTTACTTCATAATTTCATTATACGTTTTGTTTGGGAATTTCCAACTTCCACAGGGATTTCATTTATTATCGAATCTCGCAACGATATAAACAATACAATTTATTTTGTATTATGAAGAAGGTCAATTTACATTTGTAAAGCAAATTCATTTAATTTTACTAATTTTTTGTACTTTTTTGCAGGAAAAACTGCTAAAGTTAGATGCTTTTTTTTGCTATATATTAATAAGATAAGGAAGCCGAAATAAATCTGTTTAATCTACAACACTTTAGTTATATTTGAGCTTAATTTTAGGTAATTGAAAGTTTCAAGTTAATTTGCTAAAATCAGCAGAAATCAAATTTTTTAAAACGAATAGAATAAAATTAGTAAAAAACTTTTGCTAAAATTCTAAACATTAGTTCAAAATCACGTTGAATGAAAAACTGTTAAAATTGGCCGCTTTTTTTTGCTAAGTATTACACAGGTCAACAGCAAAAAAAGGCTTGACTAACCACTATATAGATTTGATGCATCATGGCTGCCTAAGTACAAAAATGGTAAAATTTTCCAATTCTATGGATAATTTTTTTTTTAAAAATTTTTAAGTAAAATTGACAATATTTTGAGACATTTCTCCACTTATGTTGTCATAACTCAAAAACAACTAGTCCGATTTTGTCAAATTAAATTTACAAAAATTAAGGTTTACAATATCTTTAAATAACGTGTACAAATTTTTTTAATGGGATCAATAGTTTCAAAGTTATGAAACAAATTGTTAGCAAAAAAAAAAAAAAAAAATGCTAAAAAAAAAAAAAAATTTGAAAAACAAAAATCTGGAAAAAATCGAAAACTGCTAAAAATATTACTTTTTATTTTTTTGTAGTAAAGCTACATATCATGCGAATTAAACTAGATATGGATCATAAAAATCGATGCATGCTTTACATTTTTATTTACAATTAATTGAAGGTATCGCATATTTACAAGCACTGTAGAAAATTGTACCTACTATATAATGAAAATGCAGAACATAAAAACTCAGGTGCATTTTACGACACGCATTTCGGCAAAACCCCTTTGGGAAAAACCTCTATGACATTTTTATGATTCTAATAATTAAAAAAAAATAAGTAATAAACAAAAGATTGTTTAATTTTTACGATTGCGGTAGGATAGTAATAAAACGCTCATAAATGTGCGTGTACGCTGAAGTGCTCTTATTTTCCGTTAGCTACCTGTAACGGATGATTTTTTTTTTTTCATAAAAGTCCTTAATGTTTTTTAGGATTCTTGGGAATAATAAAAAATTTGCAGCACACACAAACTGTATCCACACAAAGGGTTATTCCAAATTATAGTATCAGTATTTATAAGATCTCCTTGACCCTTTTTATTTCATTCAAGAAGTGTTTGCGATAACGCAAACATCATTTAATACCTACACAAAAATTAGAGTCATACAGCTTAGAAGTTAAAAACAATTTTCAAATATTAATAAAAATGAGCCAGAAAGCCAGAACATTTTTATGTAAAAACGATCCAGATTTATTTTGTTATGTGTGCGGCCAATATATCACCGGGAAAAAACGGAAGTGCTTCTTAACTTCATTGCAAAAGTCATATCAAGATTGCTATAATATCTATCCGCACAATTTGAACCAGCATTGGACACCGAGTACTATATGCATTCCATGTCGATTGAATTTATCTATGAAGTCTTCTAACGTAAAGTAAGTATAAATTAATAGATTTGGAATATTTTATAATTACAATATTTCTTAATTAAAATTTGAATTCTTCATATTCCTGATTTCAATTTTTTTTTTCATTTTACAGACGACACTTGGAAATTTTGAAGCCTATGCTATGGAGAGAAACAGCGAACCACGCATCCGAGTGTTATTTTTGTTTAAGTACAAAAAGCGGTTTTGGAAAACATATGCGATGGTCTTACCCCACGAGGTCTGCTGATGGGTTTACACTTGCAGTTCTACATTCACAAGAAATAGAATATGCTCAAGATCGGGGTGCAAGCTGTAGTCATGTGCTTTCATCTTCACCAGGACACTCAACCTCAAGTATGTCTTACCAATCAGATATGTCAGATCCAGCACTACCATCTACAGCTGAAAATGACAAGTTCATCCCACACAAACATTTCTCGCCGAGACCATGGAATCAAGATCAGCTTAATGATGTAATTAGAGACCTTGGATTGTCGAAAAGATCTTCTGAATTACTTGCGTCCCGGATGAAAGAAACAGGTCTCATAACTAAAGAAACTAAAGTTTCGTATTACCGTACTCGAGAAAAAGACTTACTTCATTATTTTGCTGAAGAGGATGACTTTGTGAACTGCACAGATATTTCTGGTTTGATGACTGCCATGGGCTTACAGAGATATGATTCAAACGAATGGCGTTTACTTATCGACTCATCAAAACGCAGCTTGAAGTGTGTCCTTTTGCATAATGGAAATAAATTTCACTCCTTGCCGATCGCACATTCAACCAAAGTAAAAGAAGAATACTCTGTAATTGCATTGGTCATGAAGAAGATAAAGTATGATGAACATAAGTGGGTAATTTGTGTTGATCTTAAGATGGTAAATTTCCTCTTAGGCCAACAAAGCGGCTTTACAAAATATCCTTGTTTTATATGTTTATGGGACAGCAGAGCTAAAACAGAACATTGGAAGAGAAAACAATGGCCTTCTAGGGAAACACTAGTTCCAGGTACGCCAAATGTTATAAATGTGGCTCTAGTGCCCCGAGATCGCATCATATTACCCCCTCTTCACATTAAACTTGGTCTGATGAAACAATATGTTAAAGCACTTAACAAAGATAGTGAATGTTTCCAGTATATTTCAAGGAAGAAGTTTCCCAATCTAAGTACGGAAAAGCTGAAAGCAGGCATATTTGATGGCCCACAAATTCGCAAATTGGTAAACGATACTGAATTTGGCAGTTCAATGTCAGAAATTGAGAAGAATGCATGGGATTCGTTTGTATGGGTTATTCAAAATTTCTTAGGAAATAACAAGGGTGATGATTACGTTGCGCACGTTGAAGAGATGTTAACTCACTTCCAGAATCTTGGATGCAACATGAGCATCAAAGTACACTACCTGCACAGTCACTTAGATCGTTTTCCTGAAAATCTAGGAGACTTGAGTGAAGAACAGGGCGAACGATTCCACCAAGATATCCGGACAATGGAGGAACGATACCAGGGTCGCTGGGATGCACACATGATGGCTGATTTTTGCTGGAGTATTCAGAGTAACACTTCGTTATTCAACAATAGTAGAAAATCGACTAAAAGAAAATTTCAGAGTTTGTAGTTTATAATACATATTTATTTATTTATTTTCTTGTTTTATTTATTATAATAAATGTGAATAATAAAATATAAATTTTCTACTATTTAATTTATTTATTTATTTACATTTAAGCTCATCCAACACAAATGTCTTTCCGAAGAATAGAATCAGTATATTCTAGGTAGGGTTTTGCCAAAAAATACACGAATGTTACTATGTAATGCATTTTTGATGTGAAAATTTGTACATAGCATGGGGAAAATGTTTTCAAAATTCAATCAATCGAAAGAAGAACATTAACTACACAATTTTATGTATATCAGACAAAAAACTAAAATTTGGTGAAAATGAGCGAATTCACTTAATTGTGAATAAATTCGAAAAAAATCAATCGATTTTTATGATCGATATCTCATTTTGTTCATATTACATGTGGCTTTGCGATAAAGCAATAAATCTGAACGATTTTTGCCGTTTTCGATTTTTTATGATTTTTTTAAAACAAAAAAATTTGCTATTTTCACGTAAAAAAAATATTTTTTCCCTCAATTTTTTATTATAACTCCGAAACTACTGAGCCGATTGAAACGCAATATATTAACGGGTTAAAGGCTATGTAAATTTCAGTTTTTCTAAATTTATTTGAATAATATCGGACTAATTTTTTTTTAGTTATCATTAATTATGTGGAGAAACGTCTAAAAAAATTTATAATTTTACTTAAAATTTTTTAAAAAAAAAACTCCATAGAAAATTGAACCATATTTGTACTACTGGGACCACAATACATCAAAATTGTATAGTGGTTTTCAAAGCCCCTAAAAATTTTTTCAAAATTGTTGCCTTGTGTTATCAAAGTAAGAACAGCAAAAATAAATCTGTTAAATTTTCAAAAAATTTTGTTATATATAAGTTAAATTTCAGTTAATGAAAAGTAATTATTAGACAAAAAAGTAAAATCAGCATTTGAAAATATTTTATTTGAGCAAAATGTACTGTTATTTGCATTCAACTAAATTTAAATTAAATATATCAAACTTTTTTTTTGGATATTACGGTTTTTGTTAGCTGTTTTTTGACTACAAATATTTAGCTCACTTTTTTTTGCTGATTTTAGCAAACCAAATTGTTATTTTCAATCAACTAATATTCAACGCCAATAAAATTAAAATTTCGTTCTATTTCTGCAGTTCTTATTAACAATTAGCAAAAAACAAAAAACTGCTAATTTTATCCGCTTTTAATGCAACGTAATTTTTAGTAGATATTTTTTTTTGCTATTTTTAAAGTATAATTTCTATGACTGTAACACTATGTAAATATTTTTTATACGCATTAAAGTTTTTAACTAGCAAACAGCTATAAATTTAAATAGCAAAAAAATCGAAATCATTTCGGGGACCCACTATTAGTAAAATAAGAATAGCAAAAATAAATCAGTTGAATCTACAAATATTTAGTTATTATTAGCAAAACTCAGGAAATTCTTACTATTTATTAATGCGTTGCTTTCTTTGGAAACTGAATAGTGGAGTGATGAAAGATGGTGAAGGATGAATGGCTTCAAACATGGCAACACTGTACTTGCGCGAGACAAGTCTTAGAACAGTTGTTGCTCGCCACCTGATGTAGAGTTGACTAATTTATTGAAGCTTTTTTTTTATTTCATAGAATCATTATTTTACTTCCGTGCTATGGGAACATCGAAGGTGGGTGATGCGATACATATAAGTGATAGAAAACTCATACATGTTATTATTCTAAATTGATGTTGTCATCTCCGGGAATCGAACCCGCGACCATCTGTGTAACAGTCCAACGCGCTAACCATTACACCACAACGCTATTTAGTTATAAATGAGCTAAAGATTAGTTAATTGTAAGTAACAAATTAGTCTGGTAAAACCAAAAACATATTTGCTAAACCTTAATAGACAAAAAAATCATAAAAAAAATTCAAAATTTTTATAATTATTTTTAGATTTTTTCTAATGTGAATAAAAATATGACGTTTTAAAATCAACAATCTACAATTTTTTAGCAAAAACTTCTCTTAATTTTATATATATATATACTTAATTTGAAGTAAATATACCAAAAATGTTGTTGATATTATAGTTTTTGTTTGGTTTTTTTAGTCAACAAATATTTAGTAAAAGCTTTCGCTAATTTCAGCTCAGTAAATTGCTATTATTAATTAACTATAAATTTTGTAAATTTAACTGTTTTGTTTATTTTATGAATATTTAGCAAAAAAATTTGCTAATTTTAGCAGTTTTTTTTTGCAACGTAATTTTTAACTAATTTTTATGAGCTTTTTGTGCTACTTTTACAGGTTTATTTTTATGAGTGTATGGTGCAGTATATATTGCATTATGCATTGCAGCATATTTTAGATTTATATAACATTTTTTGTGTTCTTACAGATGTCAATCTCTCTTTTTTTTAGCAAATACTACACTCAAAAACAAAAAGTCAGTAAAGTCTGCAACGTATTTGCTGGGAGGATCCTTGCAGATAAATTGCTTATATCAGCAAAACATTTTGTAAACTTAGCACAATTTTGATGGAATTTACAAATTTTTTTTTTGCTAATTTTTCAGCAAAAATGATGCTGACTTTACTGACTATTTTTTTTTTTTTTTGGTGTAGTTTAAGTTTTCAAAAGGATTTTAATTTTCTGATAAAATATTTTTTTTTCTATAGACTTTATATCAAAGCCAAAGGACTAAGGTAAATAAAAGTAAAATTTTTTGCATACAATAATACACAAGAAAAGCATTCGTTAGTGACTCACGTAATTGGAAAATAATTTCTGTTATATTTTTGTCTTAAAACATACAGAAAATAAAACAAATTACTGTTTTTTGTTGTAAAATATTATTACTGTAACTTTTTTCTCTGGATTTTATAATAATTTGTATTACATTTTATTTATTAAAATTTTATTTAAAATCTAGTCACGCATTTTTGCGTATATTTATGATTTTTATGACTTAAGGCGACAACAAAAATTAATTAAAATTCTGTTAAAAGAAAACTTTATTGCCATTTTGTGAAGATACTAAAAACTGAGTACCTAATGATATACAAACACCCACAATGAAACTGCAAACGAGATATGACAAAAGTATTTTAAATTCATACACTCACAAATATATTTTTCGTAAAGACTACACTCTGAAACAAAAGTTAGTAGAAACAATTTTTAATCGCACTTTACTATTTTTGTACTAATTTTTAGTACTTTTTTTAATTCTAGTAACATTTTTTACTATTCTTTTTTCACAAATACTGAATTCTGTACTCATTTTTGTTTCAGATTTTAGCAAAATATTTTATTAATTTTTGAAAACCAGTTGCTAAATTTAGCAAAACTTTTGCTAAATTTGGCAATACTTTTGCTAATCATAAGAAATGTATATATTTTAAACAAATACATTTTTTTTATTACAGAGTTAAAATTAAAAGAATGTTCATCTGTTAGGAAGAAAGTGATTTAAAAACAAAGTCGTTTAATTTTACACAGAAAAAATATCAACCTAAAATATCTAATAAAAGATTTAATTTGAATTAAATTTGTTTCTAAACAAATTTTTAATTGTATCAATTAATATTTTAATTGACTTTTAAATATATAAATACATATTTTATTTTAGACATTATTCTCAACTTGATTTTTCTTACACTTTACGCTTAAATAGAAAATTTTCAGTATAAAATACCAAATGCATTTGAAGTTTACAAACAAAACAAGCACACACACAAACAAACAAACAAACAAACAGACTCAGTATTAACAAAAACACTCATACCAACGTATCGCTCACACACTTTTTTTTAGTATGATAATTTTTTTGTAGATAGTTATTTATAGTTTTTTTTTCTTTTTAATTTTACCAAATTAATTTTAAATTTACCAAATTAATTTTAAATTGCAGTTTTCTAAAATTTTACTAAAATTTAGTAGCGGCTACTAATGTTTTCTGCTATTTTCATTTTACTACATTTCAGCAGACATGTGTTGTTAAATTTAAGGCAAGGCTCAAAATAGTTAAATTTCCGTAATAACAGCAACATTTTCAGTAGCCATTACAGATTGTTTTTCTTGGATTACTGAATATTAAAATTAAATTAACTGAAAATCAGTTAAACAAATAAGCAGTAAATAATTTTCGTTTAAAATAATTGTAGTTTTTATTAATTTATTTTCAACTTGTAAAAAAATTAATTGACAAAATCATTAAAAGCAATAGATATTTTTTCGTTTTAAAATAGAAAATTTTAACTGATTATTTTAACTAATACCGAAAGTTTTTTTGTTTATTGATTAACTGACAGAAAAAATATAATTCTTTGGTAATTTAACTACATATTCAATTGAAACAACTTTTCTGATTAACTTTTTAAATAACTGTTGAAATTTTATGGAAAAGTTCTTGTAAGTGTATGTAGTATTCTAATAAAACAATAAATAAAATATGGTATAGGGGTAAGTAGATTGCAGAAGATTATGGAGAATTTAATTTATGCTTTTCAACGACAAAACTTAAATTGAAATATAAATAAAACTTCAGACAGAGTTTAACTTTAAGGGAAGTTCAAAACTGATTAGGTGCTTTTAAATTGTGATTCAGTTTGTTATATTTTTATTTCATTTCATTCTTTATTTATAATCTAAGCCCTAATGGGCCAAATGATTAAAGATAAACTTTACATGGAAGAATTTAGGTTTATAATTACAACAATACAATTTATAAAAATAAAGTGGTACAATAAACATTAATTAATATCTAAAATATACATGTAGCAAAAAAATTTCGAATATATTGTCTAATGTAGCCAGTAACCGCTAAATTATTCACAAATTTAAAAGTACAATTTTCCGAAACACAAAATCGGAATTATTAAAAGTCCTTTCAATATAAGGTATAACACTATTTCATAGTCTTATAACCCGAGCTTGAAATGACCTTTGCAATATCTGGTTTTCAAAATGTATCTGCACTAAAGTAGGTGTTCGTTCAGAATTTCCAAATCTAAATTTTTCCGCTAGATATATTGGTTTCTTCTGCCTATACATTTTGTAAAAAAATAAAAGACACCTTAGTTTGACAAAATCGTCAAAACTACAACACAAAATGTCGCGCACATATAAAGTAACATGATCAGTTAGTTCTACCTAATTTATAAACAAATCTTACAATCCGGTGAACGCACATTTTAAGTTTGTCCAAATTCCCATCAGATGTGCCACTAAAAATCTCCAAGCCATATAGGATTGTTGACATGAGGAGTGAATGGGCTAATTTTTTCCTGACATTGTAGGGCAAAGTTACACCTGCATTATATAATTTCCTCAACGATTGGTACACTACATAAGTAACAAAAACTATATGATTATCAAATTTCAAATTTTATCTATATAGAACGCTAACGCCTTGTAGTGCTCCACATATTCAACTCTCGAATTCCCAATAAACAACTCTGGTTCATTTACTATACGGTTGAAAAGAACATGGCCTTAGACTTACTGAAGTTTAGCATAATATGATTTAATAAACACCATTCAACTACACGACGAAGGTTCTCATTTAACAAAATTGTGAAAGCATTAATTCTATCAGGTAAACAAGAACAAACTATCTGAACGTCATCCGCGAAAATATGGGTTGTACCAATAGTTATGCTGTCAAATAAATCATTAATATATACCATAAACAATAAGGGAGCTAAACAGACCCCTGAAGTACCCCCCTTTGCAAACTAATCATGGCTGACTAATCATGCTTACGCCTATTTACAAAGGAGTGCACAAGTCGACAAGCCGAAGTTGAAAATCTAAATTTATTATACAACTTATTTATTAGTAGGTTATGACAAACAGAGCCAAACGCCTTTGTAAAATCCAAGAATATTAAAGTAGATAACTTCCCTTCATCATAGCTCTCCCGAATCTCATCAGTGATACTCAACATAACAGCTGTCGTACTGCAACCTACCCTAAATTCAGACTGATACACATTTATCAAGTTGTGACTAGTAAAATACTCTAACATTTGGTCTCTTAATATAACTTCTAAGATTTTTGAACATATGGGCAAAATACTAATTGGACTAAAATCAGACAGAGATCTAGGATTACGAACTTTTGGAATCGGTATTACTCGCGCTGGAAAACCATGCAGAGGGAAAACTTGACGAGGTAATTATCGTGTTTATGATGTGCAACAGATGTGGAGACAAAGCTGGAAAAACGTTCTTTAAAAAAGTTAGAGACACCCCATCAAATCCTATTGACTTTGACTTTATACTTAACACAGCATCGCAGAGTTCAGCCTCGTTTATACACCTAAATGAAAATCACCTTCAATATTATGATTTAAGAATGATATATATGCCTCCATATAGGGCAAGGATGGCTTTACGCATGATCTATTGAAATCATCAACATCTAACGGTTCCCGTGGACTATCATTCCCAATACAACCAATTTGCCTAAGTTTTTTCCATAATTGCGCATTTGTACAGTTGCCAAATAATCTGTTCATAATCTTCGCTCGTTCTTTTCCAATCGCTGATTTTACTCGATTTCTGTAGACACAATAACCCCTCCAATTTTCATCACTTCTTTCCTCCATATACGCCCTTTTTGCCAAATCTCGATATTCCTTAGCAACTAATACTTTCCGATATTTCGTCCATTGGTTCCTGCTTCCCCTCTCAACAAACCACAGTGGTACAAACCTATAACTACTTCCATTATATTCCTATTAAAAGCCTCAACTTGATAATGAGTATTTGAAGTATCATAAATAACATCAAAGTTAATAATATCTAAATACACCCCGCAATGTTCATGCTCGCATAATCCCTAAATGGAACATTTTCAATCTCCTCCAAAACCGGAATATTATACGATAAGTGTATCAATGCATGACATGAATTTAGAGCAGGAACAAGACATTGTCCCTTATTAATCACTAAATCAATATTTGGAACAAAAAAATAATCAATCAATGATGATGACTGTCTATAATTGCAATAGTGAGTAGGCCTTGAATTATTAATTAACGGATTTTTGATACATTGTTCCTTTTTCGACCAAAAACTTTTAAACAGCAACATTTTTTACTACAAAAATATAATTAAGTTATTTAAAAACCTTAAAATTATTCAATATCTTGGCAACAATCTTGAATAAAAGGTATGTGAAAACTGTTAGACAGAGTTGCCAAATTATTATTTGAAAAAACCAAATTATGACCTTTTTGATAGAAATTATTTAAAAAATCATTTTCAAATATAAAAAAAGGCCTAGTCTTTTATATTTTTGATTGCAATGTTGATGGAAAAATATGAAAATGTATTTTCCTGCCAGAAATTAGTTTATCGATTGTATAGAATTTTTAAAAAATCTGACCGATCGAACGATGAATTTTCAAATACACAAAGTCTAAAATATTCAAAAAGTCATTCCGTTTTCGTTTAAAACACAAATGATAGATGGTTTTTATTAAAATACCACTAAACTTTAAAAAAAATTATATCGTCAGGGTTGCCATATGGCAATTTTATAAAAATGGTTAAAACCCACGATATTTTTCCAAAAAGTTTAAAAATCTGTTAACGTAAAATCAATAATCCTTCATATATTTTTAAATAAAGATTTCTTCACTAAATTATAAAAAAATTAAAATTTTTAAAATATCTTTAACCGTGGTGGATTTATATGCAGCCAAAACTTCAATATTTCCACTATTGGGCGCTTTAAGGCAAAAAAAAAATTCAAAAATTTCTTAATGAAACCAGGTTTTATATATATATCTGAAAAGCTTGGTTGAAAAATGTACATCGGATCTACGACGTGCCATTAACGTCAAAGATCCGCTGGACATTTTTCAACTAAACTTTTCAGATATATAGAACCTTGTTTCATTAAGAAATTTTTTAAATTAATAAGAAAACTATTCCTATACTGATAATAATCCATGCATAAAAATATGAAAAAATTTCAAAATAACAAAAACTTTCGTAAAATTAACAAATTTTCGTTTATTTTATGAAAGTTTTTCTTATTTCGGCATTAATTTCGTAGTTTTAGACATGGATTACTATGAGTGTATGGGTTATCTAATATATTACTTAAACTAGGATATCAGGCTTTTCATGACAAAAGCCCCGCTACATGAAAAAGTTATATGAATGACTACACTTATAATGAATAGTTACACTCACAAGAACTTTTCCATAAAAAATCAACAGTTATTTAAAAGTTTAATCGGTAAAGTTGTTTCAATGGAATATAAAGTTAAATACCAAAGAAATATATTTTTTAACGTTCTGTCTGTTATTCAACAAAAAAAAAAAAAAAATAAACAAAAAAAACGGACTTTCCTTAATAGTTAAAATATTCAGTTAAAATTTTCTTTTTAAAACAAAAAGTTGTTATATTATATTGAGTATTGAAATAAACGAAACCAATCTATTGTTTTTATGGATTTTGTCAATTAATATTTCAACAGTTGAAAATAAACTAAATAATACAATTGTTTTAAACGAAAAGTAAGTAGTCCTGTTTTTAACTGTTTTTCAGTTAATTTAATGTGTATATTCAGTAGTCTTTACGGAAAAAATATTGTGATTGTACTGTTGTTTATTTTACGAAAGTTTTGGTTATTTTGACACTACGAAGAAATTTTTAAAATACACAAATAACATTTTTATATTTTTGCTATTTACTATAGTAAAATTTTATTTGTATACCCGAGTAAAAAAATTATATGGTGGTTATAAACTATACATTTATTTTGCTATGGTTAAGTTTTCTGTATATAAGTTGCAATTATTTTGCTTTAATTCTAACTTAAAAAGAAATATTTGCAATATTTGAGGACTTAAATTTTATATGTGAAAAAATCTAGAGGTTTTGACAGCTAAAATATTTATTTTAACAAAAACTTTGCAAACACCAAAACGTACTAATTAAAGAACACCGATTTCTCAATTTTAAGACTTTGAAAAATTTTACGGTTTAAATTCCCTACTAATTCCAGAACAGCGACGATTAATTACACAGAAAAAAACTAAAAACGGGTTTCAATTAAAAAATTTATTGAACCAATTAATATTTTAATTGATATTGCACCAATGATAATATGAATTAAAATTTTTATGGAAAATTAAATAGGAAAAAAAGCTATAAATAACTTCTACAAAAAAAAAAATATGATACTCACAAAAACAGTGTATGTGAACGATACGTTAGTATGTGTGTTTTTGTTAATGCTGCGTCTGTTTGTATGTGTGCTTGTTTGTAAACTTCAAATGCATTTGGTACTTTATACTGAAGATTTTCTATTTAAGCGTAAAGTGTAAGAAAAAATAATTTGAGAATTACGTCTAAAATAAAATATGTATTTAAATATTTAAAAGTCAATTAAAATATTAATTGATTCAGTTAAATATTTGTTTAGAAACAAATTTAATTCAATTCAAATTTTTAATTAGACATTTTAGGTTGATAATTTTTACTGTGTGTTTTAAAAACACCAAAAACAATTTCTAAAGTCCTTCAATGCACAAAAAAAACAAGATATCCCATTCCATAATATTTTTAAAAATCACTTGAGTATTTTCATAGTTTTATTAGTTTATAATAAAACCATTTGAAAGACTTTTTCTAATTATGTTTATAATACGACGTCTTCACTTCACTTGTCTATTTTATACTGACACAATATGAAAAAATAAACACATACTGAAACGTAAACATCACTTTACAACGACCTGTGATGGTTTGATTATCAAAATAATATTTTGAGACTTTAGCAAATTCAACAAAAATTTCTAAAAATTTAGTATTTTGTAAAGTCAAAATAACCAAATTTTTAACAAAATCTCAATTTCAACTCCAAATTAGTTAAAAACTCGCAAAGTTGGACTTGCAAAGTTCGACTTTACTAATTTGTCTACACTAGCTTTTTTCTATAAGTGTACCAACAAAGTCTGTTTTCTACTACCGAGTCTGTTTTCTAGGTGGGTCATTCGCTTCCATGACTATGATAATGACTAGAGAAAAAACAAACACTCTATAAATAGAAATCGTTCGTGGTAAATTTCATTCTAACTCAACACACAGAGTAATGTGGGATTTAAAGTTACCCAATTTCTTTAACATGTGAGTTAAATAGATGATATTTACGATTAACACTAAAATGGCACGAAGAATGTTGATGAAGACCGTAGTGGGTCAGAAAATGCATTCCATTCATGCTAGTGTCTAATAACTTTTTCTGTGTTTTTTTCTAATAGTCAAAGTAAATTATCATATAAAAATTATAATTTTTCTGTTAATTTAGAGAAAAATTTGTCATGATCTAAAACCGAACAAATAAAATCTCACACATAAATTTATAGATCAACGATAAAAATTCACTATTAAACCACTCACCAGGTACAGTGTAAAAATCGTTTAATGTATATGCTCGACATATGTGTTAATGAAAAATCTTTAATGTTTGTTGATATGCTTTGCTAATGTAGAAGGATAGTATATGATGACATTAGAGAAAAGAACTGCCATTTAAAGTTTTAACTGAAAGTTAAACTGGCAACTATGATAATGACTAGAGAAAAAACAAACACTCTATAAATAGAAATCGTTCGTGGTAAATTTCATTCTAACTCAACACACAGAGTAATGTGGGATTTAAAGTTACCCAATTTCTTTAACATGTGAGTTAAATAGATGATATTTACGATTAACACTAAAATGGCACGAAGAATGTTGATGAAGACCGTAGTGGGTCAGAAAATGCATTCCATTCATGCTAGTGTCTAATAACTTTTTCTGTGTTTTTTTTTTTTTTTTTTTTTTTCTAATAGTCAAAGTAAATTATCATATAAAAATTATAATTTTTCTGTTAATTTAGAGAAAAATTTGTCATGATCTAAAACCGAACAAACGATAAAAATTCACTATTTAACGATTTTTTTAGATTTTTTTTAAATTCGTTACAATTTCCGAAATTTTTTTTATTATGGTTATTTTTACTTTTACCAATTTTAGGCCTCAATTGTTTAATTGTTAACCCATTATGTCTAAGAATACTTTCTAATAACTTTTTTAGAGTGCGTATTGCAAATAAATAACAATCATAAGGCCACAACAATATGGATAGAACAAATTTGATTTCTCGATTAATTTCATCAAACATATCTGAATTGTTTTAAATCTCAGAAATGATTATTACCAAATTAAGATAATTCTTGACTCCACGTTTTAATCCACAAACCCTATTTATCCCCATTCTTCCCTATTTCATTAGGATCGTAGGAAACTTTTCGTAACATCTTCCTTGCATTATCAAAATTTAAAGCGAAACAGAAATTGTTTTTGAAAAACAAGTTTCAGTAGTTTACTGAAAAATTGCATTATTTTTAATCTAATAAAATATTTATCTGAATATATTTTAGAAACATACACTAATACCCCGGTTTGCGTGGGGACCAGAGAAATGCGACGCAAACCGAAACACGATTTCCCATACATTTGTACTGAGTTTTACTTAATTGGTTCCATTATCCTTTATTTTAGCTTAAAAAAAATTAGTTTTTGATAAAAAATTAAGTTTTTATAAAAAAATAACATTTTTAATGAAAAAAATCCCTTTTCAATAAAAAAAAATTAACTTTTTTATTATTTTTGAAGAAAAAATAAAAATAAGGAATTCATCGTCTGAAATTAGAAGTTCGAATCGATGATTTTATTTTTTAATCGATTACCATCTCTACAGATTTCATTGATACTCATCAGCAGGAGTATAAAATGATTTTATAACATGATCTAAAGTTTCTTGGATTGTAAGAACCGGATTTTCAGAATAAATTTCCTTGTAACAATTAATAGCGTTTGCAACATGTCTTGATACTTTGAAACTGCGATCTTCGTCCGGATCATTATTTTGAAAAATGTCCATTTCTTAAGCTTGGTAAGCTTTTTGTATTCTGATTCACATTGTTTGTTTTAAAGAAAAATCGAATTTCGACAAAAATTTTTATATCAACGACTAAAATCGAAGCAACTTTGAAGTCATGCGACGCAAACTGAAACATAAACGACTCTTTCGAAGTCACTCAACTTCGAAACTACACAAATCGAAGCGATGAAAACCGGGGTATTAGTGTATTCACAAAAGAATTTCTCCACCATTTCAAAAATTAATTTCAATATTTGTTAATTTGTGGTTTTATTTATGAAAATATGTATATACGAATATATGTATGTCAATGTGGTTTTAAATTTCATTTCATTGATATTTTTGTTATGAAATGATGAAGAAAACCATATAAAAAAAAGCGTTTTGGGGTAAGTGAAGTTATTTTTGTTAGTATTGTTGTCGGTTAGTACACACTGACAGAATTCTCTTCATAATTTCAATGAATTTTTGCATTCGATCTAGGAAATGTTAATGAAATTCGTAATTTTAAACTTAATGCAGTTTTTTACAAAGTTTTATGAAAAATTTCATTTTACTTATTAAATATTTAATACGACTGATTAAAAAGATAAATTAATACATAATGAAAAATATTCATTAAAACTATGAAGATTTTTCTTAAAGTTTAAGAAATTATTTATTCACATTGTGAAGTTTAGTAAAAAAGTTGCATTAAAATTCGCCCAAGAATTTATCTCTGTGTATGTATTGTTGATTTTAAATTTCATTTCATTGATATTTTTGTTATGAAATGACGAAGAAAACCATATAAAAAAAAAGCGTTTTGGGGTAAGTGAAGTTATTTTTGTAAGTATTGTTGTCGGTTAGTACACACTGAGAGAATTGTTATGAGAGGAAATGTTAATGAAATTCGTAATTTTAAACTTTATGCAGTTTTTCACAAAAATTTTATGAAAAATTTCATTTTACTTATTAAATATTTAATACGACTAATGAAAAAGATTAATTAATACCAAATGAAAAAGATTCATTAAAACTATGAAGATTTTTCATAAAGTTTAAGAAATATTTTATTTACATTGTGAAGAAAATTTCATCAGTTTAGTGAAAAAGTTGCATTAAAATTCGCCCAAGAATTTCTCTCTGTGTAAGGTATTGTTGATTTTAACTTGGTATTGTTGTCGCATAAAACCATTGTTGTGGTTTTGATTTGTGATGTTTTTATGTTACAAATCTGGTCAGTCAACGGGTGACAAAATATTAAACCACATTTAGTTAATGTCTAAACATTGACAACTTACACCGACTCTCCTCTCTCACTGTTAGTACAAAAAAGGTGTGAGTATTAAATATCACAAGTTAGGGATTAAATTACAAAAGTGTAAACATTAAATACAACAATATCAGCTCAATTACATGATGACAACAAACGGAAGTAAATTAAGTTAAAAGTTTTAAAGAAAAGACTTAAAGAATGCAGACATTGTTTTACTTCAATAAATTCTTGACACTTTTGTTAACTTTTGCAATGTTTGGAGAAGTATGCAGCTAAATAGCTTTATATAGAAATTGTTTGATACAGTTTTATCCGAGTTTTTATCCTCGTCCCCTTTTTTATTAAATTATACATTATATCTTTTTTAAAATAATAGGATAAAAATGGTTTATATCGTATGGCTTCTTGCAATTTTGAAAATAATAATAAATATAAGGTCTTTTCATTTAAATTAAAGATTTCCATATGTAGTACCCAGGAAAACTTTGGTAATGGGTGCGATGAAGTAATGCACTACCTTGTAATGTGTGCTTCTTACCTGTATCATTCTTTTTTAACAAAAAGTAATGAGTTACCGGTAATGGTTAATTTGTAATTAATACTTCTTACCTTCAGCATTATTTCGAAATATAAATTAATCGGTTACCAATAGTTGGTGACATAATGCATTACATAGTAATGTATACTCCTTACATTCAACATTATTTTAAAACATAAAGTAATGCGTAATAACTATCAGTAATTTTGAACAAATGGACTACCTTATAATGATACCTCATTAGCTTTTACATTTGTATGTCTTTCCCATTACTTAAGTTAATTTAAACTACAAACTATTTTGAGTGTACACTTTAAATATTATGTAGGTAAAGACCACTGCAAATGTAGTTAAAAGCAAATGAAATTTCACTTAAAAACAGAACCACTAACATTTCATTAAATACAACTAACATATTCATTTATTTTCGACTGTTAATAAAATTTAAAACAAAAAACAATATTTTTACTAAAAAAATTTTCTTATTTATTAAATCAAAACAAGATAACTGCATAAAATGAATATAAATTCGATGGTGTTTATTTTTTTAAATGAAATGCAAATGTAGTTAGAATTGCAGTTTCCTCTAGAAATTACTATTTTTTCACTTGAAAAAGTAATTACTGAATTAATACTAAACAACTACAAATATTTACAGCAGATGTTCTATGAGTGTATCAACAAAATCAACACCCCATGAAAATAATTATTTGGGTGTAAAACTAAGTCCTTCAAAAAATTTGTTTTATGCAAGTTCTAGTTCATCTAGTTCATTTGAGTGAGCGCTCTTTCTAGTTCAAATGATCTAGGAACAGTATGTTAAAGTTGATATTAGAAATTAGAAATATGGTATTAAAAAACTGACCTTAATTTGGTGCGGCTATTCTAAAAAAACTGGACCAGATTCGGAAAAATTTTGAATTTCACAGTTTAAGATATACATATCTCGGAAGATATAAGAGATAATCAGCACACGTAAGCATGTTTTTTGAGGGCCTCTACTGGCAGATTAAAAATTTATTAGTTTTGTTGAAAAATGGAGATAAATTGTGTAAGCAAAAAGTGGCCTACTTTGGGAGGACATATTGCTGGCCTCAGGGGGTTATTAGGGTTCAACGTCAAAATTTAAGCTCGATATTTTCCGCTTTTTTGATATTTTTCTGCCATTAAATAAAATAACAAAAGTTACTATTATAAAATGTATGACAAAGTGTTCATTTCAGTTTACATCGCAGACTTTTATATTGACAGTTAGACATCACTTTTTTCTGTTGTTTCAATCTTCACTTCAAAACATTGTCATCACATTTCACCGCAGTAGGTAATAGGGTATTCTATCGGTTAACCGTTACTCGATTAATCGATAAATTTCAATCAAGCAATTTTTCGAGTAAATTAAAATTCCCAATTTCGAGCAACGAATAACTCGAACAATTTTGGTCAATTAATCGAGTAAATCAAAATATGTTCTTTTCAATTTATAACGAGCTTTCAACCTCCGTATATTTACAAAAATAAAGCAAATCAAACATATTAGCTAGTGTAGTGTACTCCTTAAGCGTACACTGCATACCAACCACTTATATTGATTTCCCAACATACCGTCTCAAATACTGTAGAGTGTATGACATACATACCACCATGTGGCATCAAGTAGCACTATGACTGCATTTTACACTCAGATATCTGATGACCGTATGTTGACGATAAGAGAACAAAGTATAAGAATGAATAAAAATAAAAATAAATTGAGTGATTCATAAAATCACTCAATACTAGACAATAAGTTAGACTTATAAGAATAGTATATAAGAACATGTAAATTGCTAAATAGATCAGACTTCAATTTGAAGTTCTAAAAACCAAAAACCCGCCTTATAATTTAATTTATTACATGGCGATCCCCGCCTCATAATATTAATTTATTACATGGCGATCCTGCCACTTTTCTAGTGCTCCCCGTTAGAGCACTGAAAAGAAAAAATCTTGGAAGTTCCTAATCCACGCCGAGATTAGAAGGACCGTTCGGCCGATGAACGAGTCAGGACTAGGAAGAAGTCAACATTGAAGTCAACATTGAAGAAGTCAACATTGAAGTCAACATTGAAGAAGTCAACATTATATACTCAACACTACCAAATGGATTATATAAGTATATAAAAAAAAAAAATAATAAAACTTAATTCAATAGTAAAAACAGTGCGCTCCTAGATGAGCAACTGCAGGCACGGAGGCGATTTCGCCCATGTCCTAACATAAAAAAATAAAACAATAAATAATTAAATACAACATAAATTCTGCTAAAAACATAGGGCAATATATATCCCTTAAAGTACATTAATAAATAAATTAAGAAATCAAATACAAAAATTTTAAATATGAATATTATTTTCATAATCTTAATTTATACTCTGTATATTTTTGTTAAGAAAAATGTATAAAAAAAAAAATAATAACAATTTTATAAAAATATATTTTAAATGATTTCTAGAAAAATAATATACTTATAACTGATTACTTTGATCTTATACTTAGTATATAAATTTTAAAACATATATATTTAAACAAACAAAAAAATTCTAATGGAAGAACATCTAACAGAATTAAAAGACATACTAGCAAATTTAAAGAAAAGTCCAGGAAGGACATACTCAGAAAAAACTTTACAAGTAAAGTTAGAAACTATAGACAATATAAGAAAAACATTTTTAACAGCACAAAGTCAAGAAAAAGACGAAAAAGAAATATTAGCATTACAATCAGAATTTAATACCATTTATAGAAAAATCAAAGAATATTTAATACCAAATAATAAAAGTTTAGACACCAAAATGGCAGCATTTAGTTTAGAATTAACTTCTAAGGCACTCCCAATTTTTTCTGGAAATTACGAAGAACTAGAAAGTTTCCTAATAACAGCAGAACTCATCGAAAAGACTCTAACTGACGCAGCAAACACAGATTTCTTGCAATATGTCTACCACGCCAAATTGACCTCAGGTGTAAGGACAGCGATAGGTAGTTACGCAAAACCAGACAATTTCAATACCTTAAAAACACTCTTAAAACAAAGGTACAAGAATACCAAAACTATCCCAGAATTACAGTCAAAGTTAAACAACATATACCAAGGAAAACAATCAGTAAGTGCATATAAGGACAGAATCATTACCATTATAGACAATTTAAATAGATTAGGAATTGAGGAATTAAACACAGACGCATCAGAACCAGAGAAAAATGTTATTATTAGATTAAATGCTAAACTAGCGTTAGATTCTTTCAAAAGAGGTATCAATGACAATTTAAAAACAGCCATATTTGCAGCTCGTCCTAAGACTTTACAAGACGCAGTAGAACTTGCGCTAGAAATAGAAAACGAACATAAGGTAAACAACAATTCGTTAATGCACATTCAAACACGTCAACCTTACAGACAACATAACAATAATAGATACAATAGTTTTTCAAATAGAAATAATAGTAACTTTAACAATAAAAGACCCAATAACTTTTCAAACAACAACAATTACAACAATAATCGGCAAAGAGCCGTTAATAACAATAACTATGATAGAAGAAACCAAACCAACACAAATAGAAGATACATACGTACAATAAATGATGAGGGAAACGAAGTGGGCTCGGAATACGTGGATATTCCGGACAGCCAAAATTAAGAGTATATAAAGTTTGCAACAATAATACAAATTTCATAATCGCTAAATACAAAAATGAACAATTAACATTTCTTGTCGACACAGGTGCCGACATATCACTATGTCGCATTCGAACAAATTTTGAAGATGAACCAATTAATAAAGAGAACAAATGTAAATTAACAGGTATCACTACTGAAGAAATACACTCACTAGGGACAATTGGACTGGAACTTTCATTCACAGACCAGACATGCAAACACAAATTTCATCTTGTAGATGACAACTTTCCAATAGAAACAGACGGAATAATAGGAAGGGACTTTTTAAAGAAATATCTCTGTAAAATAGACTATGAAACTTTCACAATATCATTATTCATAAACAATACTACCATAACTATTCCATTGCAAACAAAAGCTCTTACGTCATTACAAATAAAGATACCGCCAAGAACAGAAATAATACAAGCATTAAAACTAAACCTTAGTGAAGATAGCATAATTTTTAATAATGAAATCAAACCAGGTGTATTTTTAAGTAATTCAATAGCACCTAGTAACGGCATGACCCACATAAAAATTTTAAACACGACGAATAAAGAAGTAAACTTAAAAGGCATTCAACTCCAAACTGACTCACTAAAAAACTATGACATATTAGATTACAATAAAGACAATAACCCCAAACGTTTTGAACAAATACTGAATGAACTACAATTAAATAATAATGACGACTATGCAAAAACGGAATTAATAAACATTTTTCGTAAATATCAAAATATTTTTCACCTTGAAAATGAAAAATTAACAGTAAACAATTTTTATGACCAAACAATCACTACCTTAGACAATACACCAGTGTATATAAAAAACTACAGACTACCGCACTCACATACAAACATAATAAACGAACAAATACAGAATATGCTGGATGACGACATAATAGAACCATCCGTTAGTCCATACAATGCTCCACTCCTTTTAGTACCAAAGAAAAATGTGGAAGATAAAAAGAAATGGAGACTTGTAGTAGACTTTAGAAAACTTAATGATAAAATTGTCAATGACAAATTTCCCCTAACTAGATTAGAGGATATTCTAGACAAACTTGGCAGAGCCAAATGGTTTTCTACACTTGACATGACTAGCTCATTCCATCAAATCGAGCTTAACAAAAATTCTAGACCGCTTACAGCCTTTTCGACCTCACAAGGTCATTACCAATTCAAAAGACTCCCTTTCGGATTAAAAATTTCTTCAAACAGCTTTCAAAGAATGCTTACAATAGCACTCTCAGGATTAGAATCAGAAGCATTTCTTTATGTAGACGACATAATTGTTTATGGATGTAGTTTAAATCACCACAACCAAAATTTAATAAAGGTATTAGACAGACTACAAAAATATAATTTAAAACTTAATCCAAAGAAATGTTGTTTGCTAAGACCAGAAGTAGTTTACTTAGGACACTTGATTACAAAAGATGGTGTAAAGACAGACCCATCTAAATATGAAATAATAAAAAATTATCCAATACCAACTAACGCTGACGAGGTAAGACGATTCGTTGCATTCTGCAACTATTACAGAAAATTTATACCCAATTTCGCAGATATAGCCAAAGACCTAAATACATTACTAAAGAAATCAACAAAATTTATATGGACTGAACAATGCCAACACGCTTTTGAAGAGCTAAAAAACAAGTTAATGAATCCTCCAATTTTACAATACCCTGATTTTGAAAAACCATTCATTTTAACAACTGACGCTTCAAACTACGCGTTAGGTGCTGTATTATCACAAGGTGATATAGGCCAAGATTTACCTATTTCATACGCAAGTAAATCTTTACAAAAACATGACATAAATAAACCAATAATCGAAAAAGAACTTTTAGCAATCCATTGGAGTATTAATTTTTTTAGACCATACTTGTACGGACGTAAATTCATAGTAGTAACAGACCACAGACCATTAATCTCTCTGTTCTCACACAAAAATCCATCATCAAAAATGACAAGAATCAGACTAGATTTAAGCGATTACGATTTTACAATAATATATAAAAAAGGTAAAATAAATACCAATGCGGACGCATTGTCCAGAATTGAAATAAACTCAGACATACTAAAACAGATGATACCGTTAGAAAATGTCGATAAAGAAAAAAGAACATTAGTTATAACAAGGGCAATGAACAATAAAAAGCGCAATGAGGAAAACATAATAAAAAATAAAGAAAATGAGGAAAACAAGAATAAAAGACGTATAGAAAAGAACGACATGGAAAAATGTGATTCTCCGAAGCCTGATCAACTTCAAATATGGGAATGCATATCCGTTAATGATATAAAAAATATGAAGAAACTGCAGTTTAATACAATTGAAGAAATAAATGAAAAAGATATATTTATTGAAAATAATATTGTGCACATAGGTCGTAACGATAATTCATCAAAACCAGTTTTGACTAAGAAGAAATTACGTACCCAAATCATAAATAATACAAAGCTAGCAAGATACAGTGAGAATTCAGCGAAACTAGATTCGATACTGAAGAAACTGATATCAAAAATGAATAAAGAGAATATAAAAGAATTAGCACTTGCAAGTGAAGATAAAATATTTGAAAATTACAGTAAAAAGGAATTAATAGAAGCATATGCAAAGATAAAAATTAATAACAAATATCCTCAACTAAAAATATTAATATATAATAAGCCCAAAAGAATCACAGAAGAAATTCTAAAATACAAACTAATCGACGAATTCCACAATGCCACGCATGCAGGGCACTTGGGAATAAGAAAGACAATTATAAAACTAAAACAACGCTACATCTGGAAAAACATGAATAAGATGGTAAAGCAATTTGTAAAATATTGTGACAAATGCAACAAGAACAAGCAAACTAAACACATTAAGGAACCACTTACATTAACGAACACTCCAAGTAACAGTTTTGAAATAGTATCAATTGACACAGTAGGACCTCTTCGAATTTCGAATGAATACAGATATATTTTGACCATACAATGCGAACTAACAAAATTCGTTATTGCACACCCCATGGCGACGAAAGATGCACTAACAACCGCAAAAACAATAGTTGAACACCTAATTCTAAAATTTAGTAAATGCAAAGTACTGAAATCAGACAACGGTACAGAATTTGCAAACGAACTTTTGCGTAATATATGTTCACTACTTGAAATTAAACAAACCTTTTCGACACCTTACCACCATGAGACAATTGGGTCATTAGAAAGAAATCATAGAGTCTTAAATGAATTCTTGCTAACATCAGCAACTGATTACGAATGGGATAAATGGATTCCATATTTTACTTTTGCCTACAACACGGCACCCCATATAGACACTGGCTACACGCCATTTGAACTTGTATATGGAAGACTGCCATGTTTGCCATCTGAATTATATGACAAAAAAGAAACAAAAATATATAATTACGATGATTATGCCATAGAGCTAAAACGTAAATTACAATATTCTTTAGACAGAGCTAAAGAATTAACAATTAGAACAAAAGAAAAAAGAATATTAGAAAATAGATACAACAATAAATTAAATTTAAAGATAGGAGACTTAGTTTTAGTCAAAGTAGGAAATAGGAAAAAGAATCAAAGTCCATATAAAGGACCTTACAAAATAATTAGGAATAATGGTGTAAATACAATAATAGATTACAATGGAAAAGAAAAAGAAATACATAATAATCAATTAAAACCCTATATAGCATTAAGAACTAATGAATAATCAAAAACTTATCATTAATAAAAACAAATTTATATAAGAAAATACTATTGAAAACTCTATTATATCTATTGAAAACAAATATATATATGTAATACATTAATATAGATTATAAAATTAATCATAAGTTAACCAAAAATATAGAAAAATTAGAAAATTCACTTTTATAATTTTTCTCTTAAGGGTAAGGGTGTAGTGTACTCCTTAAGCGTACACTGCATACCAACCACTTATATTGATTTCCCAACATACCGTCTCAAATACTGTAGAGTGTATGACATACATACCACCATGTGGCATCAAGTAGCACTATGACTGCATTTTACACTCAGATATCTGATGACCGTATGTTGACGATAAGAGAACAAAGTATAAGAATGAATAAAAATAAAAATAAATTGAGTGATTCATAAAATCACTCAATACTAGACAATAAGTTAGACTTATAAGAATAGTATATAAGAACATGTAAATTGCTAAATAGATCAGACTTCAATTTGAAGTTCTAAAAACCAAAAACCCGCCTTATAATTTAATTTATTACATGGCGATCCCCGCCTCATAATATTAATTTATTACACTAGGTTGATACTAGTATTTCGATCTGGCTAAAGATCTCATCAGAACCCGAAGTTTTAGAAAAGCTATGTTCTATTTCAGTTTATATTTTAGAAAAAAAAAACTTAAATTGTTTCGTATTTTTTAAAAATAATTGGTAATAAAATATAAAACAATGTTTCAGTTACCGTTTTAATTTACATATTATATTTGTGTAGTAAGGGTGTAATTTTTTTAAGTGGCACCATGCGTGGGCAAAACCGGATTGATAAAAATTATATTTCTTTGGTAATTTTGGAGACAAATCGTTCCGCATCGAAACCAATGTCTTAAATATCATATTTTGAGTAATTTATAAAGATATTTTTTAAAATATCCATGGACAATTAGAGACATTATTATACTCAAATGGAATATAAAATTATGTAAACTTCGAAACTATAAACACATTTACTACCAAAAGGTCCGACTTTCAGAAATAAAGCGGAATTTTTAAATATATAAATAATAAACAAAACATAAATAGTCTCAACATCCGCAGAACAACTCTCAAAACAACATTAACTTTTTTAACAAATTCGAATTGAATTAAATTCATAATCATTTCTTAGTGTTCCAGCTCTGATTGGGCTGGATTCTTGCATTCGGATCTATATTCAACTTAATCACAGAACTTCAAAATCACTTATTTTGCAAAAAAAAAAAAAAATAAATCGAACAAAAATCTGTCTTCCAAACTTCAATCAGGCAAATCTTTTAGAGACTGCGAAAAAGTAATATAATTTTTCTTTATATTTTTCTGAGGCATGAACTGCGATATTTGCGATAAATGCTAAAAGTTATATCCCTAATGTTTCCTTAAAGTCGAACTTTATTTAAACGAAAGAAGAAAAGTAAAACACCTCAATTGTATATTGCTTTAAATAATTTTGATAATTGAAGGGCTTATTGTAAAAACTTGATAAGCCACATTTTAGTTTTAGTTTGTTTTTGCCTTTTAAACGTTGCAAAAAATCCAAAAAATATGACTTTTGCAGGCAGTTTATACTCTAGGTACCTGCAATAAGTGTTTAAGCAAGACTTCTATCAAATATTAGTCAATGGAAGTCTACAAAACAGCAAAAATCCATAAAACAGTAAATGTGGCTTATCAAGTTTTTACAATAAGCCCTTTAATTGTTAAATAATTAAATGAGTAATATTTTAAATTTTAACAAAAAATCGTTTCTGAACTCCTGATTTCTTATTTGCTTTGTGTGTTATTGTATTTTTTATTTTTAAATAAAAATTAATTAAATAAAACTATAGAAATTAATAAAGTTACTCGAGTAATTTTATAATCTTACTCGATTAATCGAGTAAATTGAAAACCTCAAATTCGAGTTACTCGTTTACTCGAACAAAACCAAACTTTAGTAATTTGAATACCCTATATATTCTTTTGGTTTTTGCCACCTTTTTTTGTTTTTTATTTCTTGTGTCATCATCATAAACTGCAAAAATGATAATAACTGTGATAACGGCAATTGTTGTTGTTGATGTTGTTTGTGATCATCTCTTTTGATGTTGCTGTTGTTGTTTGGTAATGTGTTGAAAAATATATCGCATCAAAAGTAACAAACAACAACAACGACGACAATGAAAAGAATCATTAGTGTCCGACCGAAGACTTCGGCCAGAAAACGCGTCTTGTTGCTATTCGGTATTTTAAAGTATTATAGACACATTTGACAAATGGCAAAATGTTTATTGGACTTATTAGAAGCGGTTTTGAGTATCATATTTAAAGAAAAATCCGTAGTTAAGTAACGACTTTAATAGTCGGCCGCAGAATGTTTGGCAATTTTGTAAATTCGAAAAGAAACAATATCACAATTCCTGTACAAATGGTATATAGTGGTCAGCCATCCAAAAATGTATTTTATTTTCTTAATCTGTTTACACACAGCGAAAAATTTAACTATTTGACAACTGAAATTCATGTTTTTCTTCTATTATTTTACCACTCTGGATTATTGCTAACAGATCTTTGATTTGTCAACATTTTCTTTACAGATGGAAATAAACAACAATTTTTCCTGTTATAAAATCTGTGAAATGAACTATAGGCCTATTTCAAAACTGACCAATGTTGCGAAAATTTCTGAACATATTATTTAGGATAAAATTTTTGTCGTTTAAAAGCGAAAGCATTTGACAGTGTACCTCATAAACTTCTTTTATTGAAACTTTCAATGATTGGCTTCCATTTTGAAATGTTGAGATGGTTTTGTTATTATTTAACGAGTAGTTATGCATTAGTATCTATTGATGGTGTCTACTGTGATTTTTTTTCATCGCGACCTCAGGTATTCCTCAGGTTAGCATTCTGGGTCCTTTGATATTTAACATTTTTATTAATAACATTTGTCATTGTTTTAGAAATTCGCAGTATCTTATGTATGCTGATGATCTGATTTGGTGAAAACAAAGTGGTTGCGCTAGACATTTCCAAGGCGTTTGATCGTGTATGGCACGGCGCACTGGTAGCAAAGCTTATTGCCTTTGAGACATCGGCAATGACTTTTCTCTTTTTTTTTTAAGCTTTCTCAGAGATCGCACTATACGAGTTGTTATAGATGGGATCTGATCAGATTAATTTCAGCTAAATTCAGCGGTGCCGTAAGGTTCTGTTCTTTCTCCATCTCTTTTTACTTTATTTATGAATGATTCTCTTATTCAGAATTTCAACTCTATCTACTCATTCGCAGATGACAGCAACATCTGTCATCCATTATCCTTCGATTGTCGGCCAAGCCTTATTGAGGTTGGAAACAAAAGGCAGATTATGAATGACACATTAAATCAGGACCTGACCTGAGAGTGGGGTCATGTGAATAGGGTCGATTTTAATGCTGGCAAAACTCAATATTGTAAGTTGTCTCATAAGGATGTGGAGCCAACGTTGTCATCTGTGCATATGGGTGGTATAAATATTGAGGAGTCAGATACTCATAATGTTATAAGCATGAAAATTCAGTGTGATGTCTGTTGGAATAAACACGTTTTTCAGGTGTCGAAGGTAGCATTCAAGCGCCTTGTAGTTTTTGTATTTTTAACTCGCTGTAGGAACTACTTCACCCCATTTGATCTCCTTACTATGTATATCACCTTTATCCGACCAACGATTTAATACAGTTCCCATATATGGGTAGTTGCTTCAAATTCAGTTTTGGGCAGTAGCTTCAAAATCAGGACCGTGTTCAAAGGAGGGCGTTGGCGCTTATCAATCACAGTAGTATATCCTACTGTATTGACTCATTGGAGCATCTACGGAATGTGGGTAGATCACATCCGTCGATTGTCCAGTTAATCACATAGCGCATTACAGGGAAAATTAGTTTATCAGTCGAACTTGTCGTATGTGCAATAAACTTCCCGCAGAGGTCTTCCATGAGAATTACAATGTTGACAAATTCAAGTCTAATGTCCACAAACACTATTCCATTTTTCCTCATCATAGCCTATTTTCCTGATATCAACACAATGCTCTGCGTGTGTAGTTGATTTTGGTGTTGTTTTGATGCTAAATTATCATTTTGTAATAATCTAAACTTTATAAAACCCAAATACTATTCCTTATTGGCTTTTATTCGTCGTAATTCTGTTGCAAATTTTGATTACTTTACAAAAAAAAAGTTTTATTTACTTCTTTTCTGAGATCAAAATTGGAATATGGTTCTTTTATTTGGATTCCCGCTTGGGATATTCACATACATCGTATTGAGAAAATACACGTCAAATTTACATAAAGTTTTCGCTCCCATTTATAAGTTCTTTATATGCTCCTCAGGTGTCTCTGTTCCTACTTTTTCTATCGCTAACTTAAAGATAAATGTGTTTTTCTTTATATGATAACTCTAGAAAGTCGAAGGGTTATATTTTCGTTAACTTTTCTGAATGGTATTATTTGAGAAATATTCATAATTTTTTTCATATTGATATCCATAGAACTAAGTATGCTTACTAGATCCATGAGATTATTTAATAATTGCTGTACTCAATTAGACATTAGTATTTCACATTCTCAGTTTAAGGCTCTCTTAAATAATTTACTTTAAGTTATTTTATAAATTTTAATTAACCCTTAAATGCCCTTTGTATCTTTAAAGATACAACCATTAAAAAAATGCATACGGATTTCTTTTGAGCTTAATTAAAACTTTACAGGTCTGCTAAGAAAACCAAAGCGCTCTTTAATAAAATACATATTTTAGTTAATATTTATAATTGCGCCTTAATTAAAATACATAATTAAAATACATAAGTATTTAGAGGCAAATGTAAGCTTTCAAATGATATATATATTTGTTGTCCCTAAGTCACTTAATTTTTGTGTAGCCGGCAATTTAAAATTTTGAAATTTTTGTATTGTAGTTTTTGTTTATTTAGCATTTCATAACATAAAAACCTTTTTCTTTTAAAATCGACACTGATGGGCATTTAAGGATTAAGTTGTTAGTCTGTAAGGATAATAATTCTATCCATAGACTCAAAAAAATACATCAATAAAATCATTTTTTTGCCGAAGTCTTCGGTCGGGCACTAAGAATCATAGTGTCATTAAAATCAGCAACATTTTTACAATGAATGCAATACATCAACCTTAACTTAAGATGAACATGAAACTTTAAGCAGCAGATTCGCTTCGTAATGATGCAAAAGATGAGAAAAGCAAAAAATAAAAGCAACAAAAAATTGAAAAAAATAACAAACATGTCGTGATAAAAAAGCATCAAAGTATTATTAAAAGTTTATTGTTTATGTGAGTGTGAATTTTAACATTTTCACATCATCAACAACAAAGATAGATTAGAAAGAAGCAAAAACCAAAAAAACGAGAAAGAAAACTGAATAAAAGTAAAAGTTATGATTAAAAACAGCGCTGCCAACTTTGCCGAGTTGTCTCCATTTTGACGATTTTTGAAGTGAAATATGATAAAATGACAATTGACGATTTTGGAAAATTCATTGTAATAAAAATAAAGATTTTTAAAATTTTGTAATTTTTACCGAATTTTAAAATGTTTTTCTCTATAATTTACTGACAAAAATTCGTCAGGTTTATTTTCATTTAAAACATCTAAAGAAAATGTAATAAAAAGATCTCAAATCGAACAAAAATTATTCATTTACCCATTCAATATGAAATATAAACTTCATAATTTTGAGAGATTTGTTTTAATCCAACTTTGATATAATTTTATTAAAAACAAAAATTTTATTTTGTTTGACCTTTAATTGTGCAAAAAACGTGTATTGAATGTCCACCAGAGGTGGACCATGCATTCAATTTATTTTTTGATCAATGTTGATAATCTTTTACATCGAGCTCATATAATATATATTAGTTCTCATGTAGTGAGTAAACTAATTTATATGAATGTTTGATGTTTGGCATGGGATTGTTACCTCTTTCAAAACGTGTTCTGATGATGGGAAAATAGAAAATTCCCGAAATAGATCTATCAACACATTCCTGAAAGGGTCAAATAATAAATTTTGAAAACAAAAAACTCTATAGATTATTTGTTAGGACAATATCCTAATAAAGAAATATAGAGAATGGCCTCGAACTTGAATAATTTTCATTCATTTATTTTAATTTTATTTAAAAAAGAAAACACTGCCAATGAATTTTTTATATCAATATTTTAGTAAGGAAAAACCAAAAGTGTTAATTTTTTAATCATTTAAAGCTTCAAAACCTCTAGTAAAAGAGTGATTTCAGACGTTTTTGATTTTTGCGAAATGAATATTTTTTCTTGAATGCCATTATTTGCTTTGTCAAATTTATTAAAACCAAATAACGGAAAAGAAAAATTTAATTACCATTTCATCATAAAAAATTTGGGTGATTTTAAAATATTGTTGGCTTTGTGGTTTTAGACTCGGAGGCATTTGTAAAGGAACTAATAATAAAGAATATCAAAATGGTGGAATAATTACAAATAAAGTGATTAAATCTTAGTTTTGAGTAAACTTTCCCCAATTTCCATTGAAATATAAAAATATATGGTAATGATGATTTTGACGATTTTCTCCATAAAAATTGACGATTTTGTAGCAAACTGGGTTGGCAGCACATATTACAAACATAAAAACCTTAACACAGCATCTCACATTTATTAGATGGCAAATATGAAACACAATGCCCATTAGAGCGACATTTTTTTGTATGAAGACAAACTTTTTTTCGAAAACTGCAATTTACTGTCCAGATTATTGTACTATAAGGTCTAAAAGGTATTTAGTGCAAATTTGAGAAAAATCGGATAACTTCAACCCTTGGCGCCCAGCTACCAAAGTTTTAGATTTTTGAAAATTTTTCTAAAATTGCTTTCCATTTTTAGTAAAAATCAAGCCGAAATATCTTTAAACCGTTAGTCCGATTTAATTTTTTTTTAAATATTTCTCCTTGGCAAACTAATTAGAAATGATGTATCGCAAGACATATTTTTATTAACACAGTTTAAGAAAAATTTTCAAAAATTGTATGCGGGGCTCCGATTTTACTCAAATTTGCACCATCTAAATTTTAGACCTAGTTCTACAATACTCGCAACAATAATTGATAAAACAAAATCGAAAGTTGAAAAATGCCGCTCTAATGCCCATATTCATGTAGGTTTTTACATCATTTGCAGTTACTACATGACAGTAATTTGCGAAGCAAAGTGGTGGTAGCTATATTAATATATTCAAAGCTTTTGACAGTTGATTTTTTAAAAAACCTTCAAAAACTACTGCATTTTAGTTAAATTTCTTTAATGTAGTTATTTCGAAATTTTTATAAACTACAAATTATTGTTCAGATTATTGTAGTATAAGGTCTAAAAGTTATTTGGTGTAAATTTGAGAAAAATCGGATAGCTTTAAGCCAAAGTTTTCGATTTTTTGAAAATAATAAAAATGCTGAACACGAGTATTTTGAAATTTTTTAAATCGGACTAACTGTTTTCGAGATATTGCGATTTGTTTTTCACAAAAATTGCGTCTTTTTCCTCTATTCTAGAAATAATTTACAAATTATCTTAAATGTTTTGTTTTTGCACTCAAATACTAAAAAATAAACTATTCCATTTGATCATACTTATGTCTGAAAGTAGAGATGAGGTATCACAAAATATATATTTTAAAATTAATTTTAATTTTTTTCATATATCAGTGACTTTGTGTGCAGGTCGCCAATGGTTAAAAAAGTAATCCGATTTTTCTTAAATTTGTTACCACAGAATTATTGAACCAAGCGCTACAACAATCAAAACAATAATTAATGAAAATCAATAATCATGTGTGCGCCCCGGTAGGCTAGTTGGTAGCGTGCTGGCTTATCAGTGCGGGGGTCGTGGGTTCGATTCCCACCAGAGGCACTGGTTTGTTTTCGCTACAACGCGCCGAAGGCCATATTAGCTAGTGCTCGGTTAGGGTAATAGTATATAATTTGTAATTATATGATTATAAAATTGAAAAGCATAACAATTTAACTATGCACAAAGAAAAAAAGTTGGTTGGAATTCGGTCAAAACCATTAAAATTTATTTGACAGAACGTTATTTCATTAGGAATTACGTATAATCGATTAATAAAGCAAAAACACTGTACATGCCATTAAAAAGAGGAAACAGGAACTAAAAAAACATTCCCATTTTATAATTATTAATATTTCCAATTAAATGTTTATATAAAATTCGGTTAGTAATTGTGTACGGTAGAATCAACTATTTATTCAGGGTAAATGCAAAAAATTTGTGCCAGCTATCAAATTTATAAAAACAAATTGTCGAAAATCAGTAGTAGTAACTGCAAATACGGGTTTCTCACTCAAATATACAATTAAATTAGGGTTTTGGTAAAACCAACCGAATTGTGGATTGCATTGATTACACAGTGCAACACAAAAATTCCAAACAAAAAAACACTTATCCCAGCCGAAAGTACTCGATGAGAGGAGAAAAGTAATTTCTGGATTTTGCTAGATTGGTTGCCGTTCGTTTTTTATAAGCCTCTATAGTTTGTTCGCCAAATTCGATTTTGAGCACTTTTTTGCAATTTTCTTCTATTTTTCGCATGGCCATAGCTCGAAAAATGCTGTGAATTTTTTTTTTGCAGCCTTCAGCAAAGTTGTAGCTCTTGACTCGGCCAACAAAAATGATGAATATATTAAGTCGGAAAAATTTCATCTTCATGCTCAAAACCCCAAAAATGTCGAAAAAATTACCACTTTTTTCACCGATTTTGTAGCCTATAAAATTATGAACAACTTTCCAGTACATAATAAATACAAAATCAAAAATATCAACAACTTCTACTCCAAAGTCCAACATGTAACAACAACTTGACAAACATTAGTATATACATTTACTTTGTTCTTTCGTTAAAAAAAATAACAACAACGATTTTGACAAATACGCATTTTTAAAATAAAAAAAAAATTACAAAAATGTTTGTCAAGGAGTGGTCGTTTATAGGCTACATTTCTTCCCTTGATTGTTTGGTAAAATTTTCAATAGTTCAAGAGCTGTAGTCGAAAAACGGAAAAAATCGGTGAAAAAAGTGGTAATTTTTTCGACATTTTTGGGGTTTTGAGCATGAAGATGAAATTTTTCCGACTTAATATATTCAGCAAGAGCTACAACTTTGCTGAAGACTGCAAAAAAAAATTCACAGCATTTTTCGAGCTATGGCCATGCGAAAAATAGAAGAAAATTGCAAAAAAGTGCTCAAAATCGAATTTGGCGAACAAACTATAGAGGCTCATAAAAAACGAACGGCAACCAATCTAGCAAAATCCAGAAATTACTTTTCTCCTCTCATCGAGTACTTTCGGCTGGGATAAGTGTTTTTTTGTTTGGAGTCAAAAAGTTGAATATTGCGTCACTGTGTTATAGATGCATTGTCATTGGTATTGGCAAAAGATGTTTAGAATACGTTTGTTTTCCTAACAAAATATTTAAAGTCATATTTAGCACTCAACATTGTGGTGTAATGGGTAGAGTTTCCGAGTTCAAATCCCGGAAATGACGAACGCTAAAAGTTTTTTTTTTTGTTTTTAATTAAAATAAAATACTAAAATGTTCGAACAGCAAAAAAATTAAAAGCAATTTTGGTGCAATGAGTAAGACAGTGGACTATTTATCTGAAGGCTACGGTTCAATACTGGAAACATCAAAAAAGTTTTTAAATTTCAATAATATATGGTGGAACGTAATAATATTTAAGTGGTATATAATATTGAACGAGACAACTGAATATTAGCTTTCACGACCATGAATATAGTTTAATATGAAAATAGTTGTCGTAACCACCAGAATTCGGCTGGCAACAAATTCGGTGGCCACAATTGAGATTGTTTTCTGGTGTGTTAATTTTCTGTTTTTTCGGGATATTTGTAGGTAAATTTACAAGTTAGCCTTCAGCCAATATTTACATTATTATGCTTAAATGAAAAGTAGTTTTGTGTACTTTTCTAGTGCAAAAATAAAAAAACAATTTTTCATTTTTATAAAATTTGTGGAATAAAGGAAAAAACTTCATTTTTAGTAAAAATGAAGTCAGAATATCTCGAAAACCATTAGTCCGAAAAAAATTATGTGCCTCAAGACATATTTTCATTAAAGCAGTTTAAGAAAAATTTAAAAAAATCGAAAACTTTGTCACTTGATAATGGTTTCCGATTTTTCTCAAATTCGTACCACCTAACTTTTACACCTAGTTCTACAAAAATCGCAACAATACTTGATAAAAATCGAATGTTTAAAAAATCCCGCTCTGCTGTACATATTGTTCAATATTTTGCGTGCATTTAATCTTTAAAATATTTTAAAAACATTTAATTTTTATGCACCTTCCCACCAAAAAAAAAAAATACAATGCAAAATTGCATATGCAACTCCTTTTTTTCGTTAGAATGTGGTTATTTCGGTTTCTTAGCTAGAATCATTTATCATTTCCTGACTATAATAAGAGAAGGAAGCCTACAATTACCCAAACTTATATGTTCATTGAAATTGAGTTAAATTTCAAAGTTTGGTATGGTTGGTAGTTTGTTAGAGGAACAAATAAATAAACTAAGTTTTTGTAAGCTTTTTGCGGTTGCTGTTTAGGACCAGTCCAGTAAACGTTAAGACGGTGAGATAACAAAAAAACCAAATTGTATACGAATAATGTTCTACATTATCAATACTTAAACATTACAAAACATTCTAAATTATTTCTACATGCATGTGTATGAGATAAAACAAAAATAATATACAAAAAAAAAAAAAATAAAAAATCATGTCCTAAAGGCACAAACAATTCTTTGTGTATGTTTTTATGTTAAAGTTTTTGTAGGTTAAGTATATTAACCTTTTACTGGCCAGGAATTGTAAAAAAAAAGCAAAAATAAATTTTAAGTCATTTAACCCAGTCAGAAACTAGAAAGAACCTATCATTAGTATTTGCACTAACAATAATGATAGGTCATTACTATATGCATTACTCAGAAACAATATATGATGTGTGTCTGTCTACACCCTTGCCTCGTCTAAAGCTGTTGAATTGTTCTGCAAAAACACCGAAACAACAAATGTGGATTTTTGGTACCAAATGGAAAATATTTTTTAAAAACACGCATGTAACAGCGTTATACGAAAGATGAACTAATATGAGTAATTTCAAAAATTTTAGACACGTGTTGCAACTGGCTTATTATGCTTCTCATTTCTAAAGGTTTTTTGAATTAAGAGTAAGTTGATATTATTATTTTTTGTATTATTTCGAATGAAACCCCTTTCCTTCATATATTTAATTCTATACTGTAATAAGAGAGAATAGTCTTGTGTATAACATTCCGAATAAATAAATAAATAAAAATAAAAAATAAGAGAAACGATGTACAGGATTAGGTAGAATATACTTAAAAACTATGATACGCAAAGTTTCATGTAGAATAGTCTTTACCTAATGGATTGATGGCCACTTAAAAGCCGAAAATTGAAAAAATTACTTTTAACTTACCGGAGCATTTTAATTAATATTTTCATTCATACAAAATGGAGTTGCTTGACTTGTGAGATACTAAAACTCACTAAAACAGTAATTCCCATTTCGCTGCTCAAAAAAGTGTCGAAATTGAAGTTTCAAAGTTGTACTTGTTTTATAATTTGATATGAGTTAAAAATTATAAAAAATTAAAAATAATTATTGTAGTCGCGACATATCATGTTTCTTATATTACGAAAATCAGTTCAAATCAGAGTCGTTTTGCATTGATATGAAGTTACTGTTTAAAACGCAAAAGTTGTCAACACTGAACGTAAAAACCACACGTCAATCTGGTAACGTTGTGAAATAGAGACGGAGGAGTTTAGAAAAATAAACAAAAATCTAAAAATAGAATATTTGTGTTTTTTAGTGTTGTCACTACTGAGTATAATCTACAATATCATAAAAGGTAATATGAAATAAAACTGCAATTTAGCTGCATTACATTCGAGGCCATACTTGGGTGTGATCGCTAACTGCCATGACTTGCTATTGTTACGTTTGTAATGTAAGAAGAGCGCAGGTTTGATTCTTACAGCCGCTGGTTTGTTGAAAAATTTATCATATAGAGACAATCTGACAATTATAAATACACAAATAATAATACAATTTAAATGGAAAATCACTGATGTAGAGACAATCTGACAATTATAAATACACAAATAATAATACAATTTAAATGGAAAATCACTGATGACGCCTGTCCATAAAAAGAGGATTTAAAAATTAATTGTGTTTATAATTTTTAGAGAAAAATGTTTGTTCTTCTTCTTAACCTCAACATTTCTAAATTAAATTTGTCAAATGTATATTAATTACAAATTAATTGCGACTGTCTATATTACGTTAAAATAACACTGTACTAAAATACAATATAAAATTTGCCCTGTGGCGATGTCTAAAAAAAAAGTGTCAGTTGAGTTAAAACTAAAGGAACGTGCAGTTATTTTTTAAATAAATGTAAAGGAGGCTTATCTTGTTAAGCCAACTTTAGGGTGTTTTTTTTAGAAATAAAAAAAACTTTTAAATTTAATATTTTAAATTTAAACAAATGTGGGGAGGTTTTATTAGAAAGCCTCTGGCTTTCTTGATTATCAATAGTATAATAAATTCTTATCTACAACTTAAATCTACACAACCGTGGTGGTTGTTTTATAATGAGATCAACTCAAGAGAGAGAGAATAAAACAGAACTTCATGTTCTCTTATATTTTGACACCAATGAGTGTATCAAAATGGGTATACTAATAAATATAAATTTACAGTTATGATTTAGAGACAAATTCTTTAAAGAAGAGAGGTGAAGTTGGCGCGGATGGCCGTCTACCTCATCAATAATGTTTAAAAGAATAAATTCATTGAAAATAGAAAATTTAGCAAAAATTAATTAAAAACTGTTGAAGTCGCTTCAACATGCTCCCGCCGGAAAATGGCAAGAACATCTCTTCCAAGGCCCGGATATTATCCCCCAAATGTGGACTGCTGGATACGGGGCAGGTCAGCAGCTGGTTGTTGGATGTGTGGCAACAGGACTCCGTCCGCTACCTTTTTTCCCAATACACCGTCAATTTCCCGATATGCATGGAAGAGAGGATGAGCCAACAGGGAGTAATTGGCAAAGTGGCGGCTTAGGGCTTCATCTTTCAATGAGGGGGGTGCCACGAACCCCAGACGCTCGCAGAGAAGTAAGTCCATCATGAAGGACTCTCGCTCGTTGTGGGTAAACCATGGTTCCATAATGAATCGACCACATATCTTTCCATCATGGCTTGTAACTGGTGTTAATTCCGGCAACTCTTGAGCCACCTTTCTGATTATGAACGAGCTGGCGGCGTTGGCATATGTTGCATAGTGGGCATTCTCTCATCTAAATATAGAGAGAAGAAAACAAGAAAAGAAAAGAACGAAATATATACAGTGTTAGAAAAAATACCTAGTGCGATTTTTATCTATTTGTTTACTTAATTGTTGGGAATTTGGTAGATTAATTAGTGGGTTTTGGTGGGATTTCAATTTGAGTGTTATTGGTGGGTAACAAACATAGCTTGACAACGGGACGCAGAATATTGCCGTTTTTAGTGCGTACTTCAGCAACTCGGATTTTACTATCGCGCCCATATATAACCTTAGTAACGCGACCAAGGAGCCACTCTGTGGGTGGTAAAAAGTCTTCTTTGACGATGACGATGTCATTTGGTTTAAGGTTGTCACGTTCTTTTTGCCATTTGAATCGGCGTTGTAGCTCGGTTATGTACTCGGTTTTCCACCTTCGTGCAAAAATATGTTGTAGTGCCTTTAATCTTTCCCAACGTTTCAAATATGGCACATCTTCAAGTGGAGGTTCAGCAGGGGCTTCTGGGAGAGCGGTGATCGCAGCTCCTCGAATCAGATGACCAGGAGTTAGAGGTAAAATCTCGTTCGGGGTTTCGGTAAGAGGTGACAGTGGTCTCGAATTAAGTACTGCCTCAATTCGAACAAGAAGAGTGGTGAATTCTTCAAAGGTAAAAGACAAATTACAAGTTACCTTTTTGAGATGGGACTTCATACTTTTTACGGCGGCTTCCCAGAGGCCGCCCATATGGGGTGCATATGGCGGTATGAAGGACCAGGTGAAACCCAGAGTGGTATATTTTTCGATCAGCGCCTTTTCTGCTGATTGGAGGAAAGCGTTGTGACTTTTTAGTAGCGCGTAACTTGCGCCAAGGAAATTTCGACCGTTGTCGGAGAACATGGTCTTCGGGAGACCTCTGCGGCCAATAAATCTGTCGAAGCAGGCTAAAAAGGCATCGGTTGAGAGGTCGGAACAAGTTTCTAAATGAACGGCTCGGGTAGAAAAACAAACGAAAACAGCTGCATATCCTTTCAGAATTTTGGCGTTTCGCAAAGTTGATGACTTTATGTTGAAGGGACCTGCAAAATCGACTCCGGTGTATGTAAAGGGTAGGGAAAAGTTTACTCGTTCTGGTGGGAGAGCGGCCATGATTTGGTGCTGGAACTTATGTTTGTAGACCGTGCACGCCTTGCATTCACGAATACATTTTCGTACCAAGTTTCGTAATCTTGGGATGTAAAATCCTTGCCGGATCGCTCGTAACATTATATGGTGTTCAGAGTGCAGCAGAATGCGATGTGTAAAATCGACGAGAAGTTTTGCCAGTCGAGAACTTTCTGGGATGATAATTGGATGACGTTCTTCGTAGCTTAAACCTGAGTTGTTTAATCTGCCACCAACCCGTAGAAGGTCGTTTTTATCAATAAATGGAGTCAAGGTGAGCAGTCTGCTTCTTTGACTTAAAGGTTTCTTTTCCTTTAAGCATTCGTACTCTTTGTTGAAATATGATTTTTGAGCCAACGAAATGAGTCGGTTTTTCATAGAGCTGATTTCTTGAGCCGTGATGAACTTTTCGGTTGAAAAGGGTTTTTTAAGGACGCGGTTTATAAAGCGAAGTCGGTAGCTGAGTACCCGTAACGCCCTTTCAAATGAAGAGAATTCTTCTAGTACATCTGTACTTTGTACTTCCAGGTGGAAGTTTGCAGACTTTTTGGTCTCCAAGTCTATTGGATCAAAAGTCCGCGGGATCGGCCATTGTGCTGTGGGACATTTCAGCCAGGATGGCCCGTGCCACCAAAGTTGGTTTTCTGCCAGTTCCTGCGGGGAGCAGCCTCTCGTGCCCATATCTGCAGGATTTTCCTCAGTTTTCACATGCTTCCAGTGGGAGGTGCTGGCGATGCTATTAATTTGCGTCACACGATTTGCGACAAAAGTCTTTAGGGTATTTGGGGGTTTCTGTAACCAACCCAGTACTATTGACGAATCTGTCCACAAGAACAATTCGTAGTTGAACTGGCAGTTCGTGACTAAGCTTCGGGTCAGCTTAGCAAGCAATAAAGCTCCACAAAGTTCGAGCTTGGGAATAGTAGTCCGCTTTATAGGAGCTACTTTAGTTTTTGCAACTAGCAAATGACTATTTACTTGGCCTTCTGGACTTTCCGTTCTGATATATATAGAACCGCAATATGCCTTCTCTGAGGCGTCGCAGAAGCCGTGTATCTGGATGCGATACTGTGGTGAGAAATCTACCCATCTAGGAATTTTAATGCTGGAGATAAATGGCAAGTTCTTTATAAATGAATTCCATTTTATCAGTATGGGTGTAGGCACCCCTTCGTCCCAGTCAGACTTTCCTTCCCATAATTCTTGCATAAGAGTTTTTGCAACTATCACGACTGGGCCTAACCAACCTAGAGGGTCAAACAATCTTGCTATCACTGACAAAATTCTTCTTTTTGTAGTAGATGCAACAATTTCAATGGGTTCCACAACATAGTAGAATGAATCCGATAAAGCATTCCATCGAATTCCAAGAGTTTTAATCGTACTGGAATCGTCAAATTTCAAAAAATCTTCATCTAGAAGATCCTCCCGGGGCAAATTTTCGAGCAGCAACTTATTATTTGCTGTCATCTTTTTTAACGGGAATCCAGCCGATTTTAGGGCCTTTGTAAGCTCACTCTGTTTGAGCTTGGCTTCTTCAATTGTGTGTCCACCAGACAGGATGTCATCAACGTAGACTTCATTTTTCAAAATGGCGGATGCCTTGGGGTACAAATTTTTGCAATCACTACTTAACTGCAGTAGAGTCCTTATCGCCAAAAAGGGGGCACAATTTACGCCAAACGTGACAGTTTTCAATTGATATGAATTCACGTTACCATCAGCTTCACTGCGAAACAAAATCTGTTGATAAGGACGATCAGCTTCATGAACCAGAATTTGCCGATACATTTTTTGTATATCTCCGGTGAAAACGAACTTGTAATTGCGCCATCTTAGCACAAGCTGCATCAAATCATTTTGCAGAGTTGGGCCTTGATACAAAACATCATTAAGCGAGAAACCACTTGCCGTCTTTTTAGAGGCGTTGAATACCACTCGTACTTTCGTGGTTTTGCTTTCAGGCTTGATTACCGCATGATGTGGGAGGAAAAACGATGAATGTTTTTCAGCTTTGGGCTCGAAGTGTACAACTTGTTCCATGTGATCCAAGTCTAAGTATTCTTGGAGAACTTCTGTGTACTGAGCCTTTAAATCAGGGGTTTTCTCTAAAGTTTTCTCCATTCTGTGGTACTGTGCGAGTGCCATATTTCTGGAGGGGCCCAAAAAAATTTCAGTTGGAAACTGTTCTTTAAAAGGGAGCCGAACAATGTATCGGCCATCATATTGTCTGGTTGTAGTGCGTTGAAAATAATTTTCACAAATAACGTCGCTGTCGGACTCAGTATGGCTTTTTTCAGCCTCTTCTATTTCCCAAAACTTTTGCAATTGTTCATTTAGAACTTGATCGCGGGATGGCGAAACCGTTGTATGAAATGATTGGACCTCGTTGAGTGGTTCGGGCCCTAACAAATACCATCCGAAGTGGGATTCTCTAGCTTCAAGGCAATTTCCAATATTCAGCTTTACGCCCGTTAAATTGATGAACGGCAAATAATCGCTACCAATTATCATATCAATTGAAGCAGGTTTATAAAAGTATGGGTCTGCGAGTACTAAATCCTTGATTTCGCTTAGATTATGGATGGGAATAGGCCGTGAAGGCATAAAATGAGCCAATGTTGGTACCACAATTGCTCTGATTTTTATCGAGAAATCTGAAATTCTTGATTTCACTATGACGTTGCATCTTCCTTTAGAATTTCCTACAACTGTCCTCACCAAAGCCTGATATTTCACTGCGATGGTTTTCCAATGGTATAGAGAGTCTTTGTTGAACACTCTTTAATACAAAACTCCTTGTAGAACCTGAATCTATCATCGCTCTAATAGTAAATTTTTCGCCTAAATGCTCCACATAAACTAGCACTGTGGGCAAAATAGTAGTCCCGTTATGCTGAGATAAGTTAACGTGAACGGTTTCCTTTTGATTTACATTTGCAGTATATGCTTGTGAATTTGACGAGCTCGTTTTATTCTGAGTGCCGGACCCGGATGGTCTTTCATTATCTCGACGATAATTTTGCGGCGTTACCTTAGGAGCGGTAACTCTTTTCAGCTTGTCTTCGGTTTCAAGATGTAGCATGGTGTGATGCCTCTGATTGCATCGGGTACAACAGTTTGCACTTTGGCAATTCGATTTAAAATGAGTTGTCGAAAAACAATTAGTGCAATATTTATTAGCATAAACGAATTTTATTCTGTCCTTAGCTGACAGTGACTTGAAATATTTACAAAGTCTTAACGGGTGATTCTGTCGACATTTTTTGCAGCTGAATGATTTTTTGTCGGTTTCAGTGTGTGAATAAAATACTTGAGGTTTAGAATCATGATGTTCTTTACCGACTGGTTTTCTTAAATTGGCAAAAGTTTCCAAAATTTCAATTCTACTTGTGAGAAATTTGCTGAGATGTTGCCAAGTAGGCAGCTCTTTATGATCAACTAAAGAGTCTTCCCAAGCCCGAGAAGTTTCTTCCGGTAACTTTGCAGCGCAAAGGTTCATTAGAAACGGGTCATTACTCGGTATATCGATCCGAAATGATGCTATAACTGAAAGACAGTCGTTGACCGTATTTTGAAAAATTCTCAAAAATTTTAAATTCTCCGTTGGAGGGGTACGAATGACTTTAATTTTGTCAATTTGGGTATTAATCAAGATTCTTTTATTTTCATAGCGATTTTTCAGCGCATTCCAAGCAATATCGAAATTTGAATCTACTAGATCATAATCTTTGATCATATGATGGGCCTCCCCAGTCGTATTGCCTAGCAGGTAATACAGTTTGTGTGCTGGAGCTATTGATGGCTCATTTCCGATCGCTGCCATGAACATGTCCCTAAATGCAGGACAGTTGCTAAAACCACCTTCAAAATTCTGAATTTTTACAGCGGGTAATTTAAGAGCGGGACGACGAACGACCTCTTGATTTGTTCCTTGACCTGCTGACATAGCCTTGATCATCTCTAAAATTCTAGCCTTCAAAACCTGGTATTGTTCGCTAGCCTCTTCGTACTTAACTGAAACCTCATCTTGGTAAATATCTTCTTCTTTTACCTTATCATCTCCTTCTATGTAACTTTCATAACTAGAGACCATTTTCGACCACCTTCTATCTAATTCCTCTTTTTTCACCTCTAACAACGAAATTGTGAAAGTATCCTGAGAAATTTCATCAAAACTAGTGATGAAGGCAGTTAGCTGCAAAATGCTATGTTTGCATTTCCTTTTAGCCATTTTGAGACTAATTCAAATAAAAACTTTTTGAAATTTAGTAGAATTTGTTTTAAGGATTCCAAATAAATTTGTCCCGTGGGGTTTTAACTTTAACTTAAAGTTATCAATCTCAAAATCAATAAAATATTTGAGATAAAAATTCAAATAATTTTTTAAGGTAGGACCTCGTACTTGAAGTACGTTTTTCCCGTTGGGATTAAAATTGCCAAGCAAAATTATAAAATTTCAATCAAAAAATTTTCCAACCACTATTAATTTTCATAAAAAATTATCAAATAATTTTTTTTTTTTCAGTGTAATACTGCTATAAAATTCAACCGCTTTTTTTTTAAAAAAAAATTCCAACTAATTCTTCACCAAAAAAAAATCCAAGATTTTTTCGTAAACAATAAAAAAAAATTAAAAACAATTGAATATGTGCTTAAAATTCACAAAAAAAATTACCCACTCTTTTCTCCAATCAGTATTGTAAAAAATTTCAAAATATATGCGGGCTTTGTTTATCACCCTTTCCGAACAACGAGAAAAATAAGATTTTTTTTTTTTTTTATGGGATCACCCTTTATTCAATATAGAAAAATTTTTAGTTAACCAACAATTTTGGCTAACGTGTAGTTCAGCAATCAAAAATATTCTCAAAATATGTAGCCGCTTTTCTGGGTCACCCTTTTACAAAAAGGGGAAAATAAAATTCTGGTTATACACCGATAATTTTAGCAAATTTAACAATTTATAAAAATTTTCCTCGGGCCACTTTACGTGGTAGGATAACAAACAGGTTTTCCTTATATTGAGGGTTTCTTGTTGCACCACCCTTTATCATCAAAGATAAAAAAAATTTTGTAAAATGTTGTAATCTCCTCAAGATTCACGATTTGACTTCAAATAAAATCTGGTTTGACGCACAAAAATTCTTTTTTGACTACAGCTTTTTACAGCACTCTGTAGTAGAAATTTTAATAAAATTTATTTTTGCTTTCGAAATAAACTTCCGTTTCAAAATTTTGTAGTAAAAAATAAAAAAAGATTTTTTTTGAAAATTGTTGAGAGCCTGTTGTAGCACCCTGTATAAAATTTTTCACTAACTTGTCTCGCGTCACGATTTTATTTCGTATAAATTTCGGTTTAAACACTTTTCAATATTTATTTTTTGTAAAAAAAAAATCGAGATAAAAAAAAATTATGCCACCCTAATGACACACACAATACCAAACACTTTTTAAAATTTTGGAACTGCAAAAATTTTTTTAATTGCTTCCACCAAATTATCACAATTTTTCTTTTTTCAATTAAAATATAAAAATTCCCAAACTCACCGTTTCCCCGCAAAAAATTCTTCACCGGGTCCCCTTCTTGTTTTTTTCCTTTTACGTTTGTTGTTGGTACTTGTTGACTACCGGCACTTTTCTTCAAGGTGACTTCTTTTTTTTTCTATTGCTGTTGTTGTAGCTGTTGTAATTTTTACAGCTATTTAATTTGCAAAAAATTGTAAATTAAAGTTTTAGATTTAGCTGTTTTTGTGGCTGTGGCACTTTTACAGCAGGTTTTTTTTTTTTTATGTGGCTGTGGCACTTTTTTCTCCAGAAGTGGTTGAAAAGAATATGATTTTTTTTTCCTTTACTAACTTAAAATTTTCTTTTACACAGCACTTTACACTTTAATTTTTTTTCTCCTAAAAGTCACTATCTTTCCTGTTTTATTTTATATTTCAATAAATTATAGAATTTACACGATTTATTTTATTTAATTTACACAATTATTTATTTTGATTTTAGTTGTTTGTAAGCGTCTAATTTTTCACAATTATTTGTCGGCAATTATGTGTGTTAAACGTTTACTTGTTTTTTGTTGTCGTGAAGCTAACAACATGTATTTGCATTGAAAATGTATAGGGAAACGGGTGGAATTGACAAAATTGAAACGTTGTTATGTCGTATTGTAAACTTTACATACATACATGCTACTGCGCATGTCAGAAAAATACCGCGTTTTTTCTCTTCTTCACCAGTGTTGGTACTTTCAAACCAGTGTTGGTATGTGTAGTACGTTATGTACTTTTAGGGGGATTTTTTTGAAAAGTGAGGTTATGGTTGAAATTTCGATTGGATATGATTGTGAAGTAATTTTAATTAATTTTTTAAGGCACTTTTTCTAAAAAATTCTACCTATTCGCACTAAATATAATTAATGACACTGTACATACCAATCATTTCCTTTCCTTGATGACCCAAATGGATGATGTTGATGTTGTTAATGATGATGTTGTTGACCGGTTTGCCCTTGAGATGATGGGTTACTTCCTGTTGGACACACTGGGGTAACTTCGTTATTGTGCCGGGATGCACTTCAACTTCCGGGAGATGATTCTTTCGTGGGCCGGGATGCGCACTGAATTTACCTTCCTTCTGTTGTTGTTGATGCTGCTGTTGTTTCCGGGTGAACAACTTCTTCAGCCAATAAGTGGACAAATTCCACTGGGTTGTTTTCCAGCCTTAGCTCCACTAAGACTCTTCGAAGGACCAAAATGTAAAGGAGGCTTATCTTGTTAAGCCAACTTTAGGGTGTTTTTTTTAGAAATAAAAAAAACTTTTAAATTTAATATTTTAAATTTAAACAAATGTGGGGAGGTTTTATTAGAAAGCCTCTGGCTTTCTTGATTATCAATAGTATAATAAATTCTTATCTACAACTTAAATCTACACAACCGTGGTGGTTGTTTTATAATGAGATCAACTCAAGAGAGAGAGAATAAAACAGAACTTCATGTTCTCTTATATTTTGACACCAATGAGTGTATCAAAATGGGTATACTAATAAAATATAAATTTACAGTTATGATTTAGAGACAAATTCTTTAAAGAAGAGAGGTGAAGTTGGCGCGGATGGCCGTCTACCTCATCAATAATGTTTAAAAGAATAAATTCATTGAAAATAGAAAATTTAGCAAAAATTAATTAAAAACTGTTGAAGTCGCTTCAACAATAAATATTTAAATATTTTAAAAAAAAAAATTCAAAAAACTCAAAACTTTTTTTTTTTATTAAAATGGTTTGTTTATATACAAAAATTATTTCAATTCAAATTACAAGATATTCAAAAAGTTTTCACAAATATTACAGCCATTCAAAGAAGATGTGTGTATTTTGTGTGTGTGTCTACATTTTGTAAAAAAAAAAATAACAAATAAAAAAACTATAGTTAAAATGTAAACATTTACTTTTAACTTGCTATTAATTTGTTCTTACGGAGTTGTTAGTTTTTTAATTAATATTTAATATTTAAAAATAAATAACAAAAAACATTTCATTTAAATGAAAAGTAATAAGACCGGATTTAAAGGGATATATAATTTATGTTAAATTACATTTTCGGTCAACTAAAGCTACAAACTATTTTGAGTGTATATCTACCGCTGTGCGAATTTATTTTTGTAATGTCCTCTAATGTGAGAAAAGATTTTAGGTAACAAATTAATTTTTATAAGATATATAATAGCGAAAAACCCAAAAAAAATTCATAACTTGTGTTGAGCTGCAATTATAACTATTATACTTACCAAAATTTAAAACAATATTATATAGAATGAAAGGCCTTGTTAAATAGATTGCAAAACTATAACAAGTTGGATTTTTTTAATGACATTTGTTTTCAGGTAATTGAAAAATTACCACAAAAAATTGATTACTTTGGAATCTTTGCAAAATACGAACACTTAAAAATCCACTAATTTTTTTTTAAACTTCGGTTTCAGATTCGACATCTTCATTAAAACCTAGTTCAGATTTCAGAAAAGTTGGTGTTTTATTTACATATTTTAAAAAAATTTGATTACTTTGAAACAATATTACTTATAATTAAAAAAAAAATTGAATAACTTAAAAGTTATTTAATTTTTTTCGAATTTTAATTTCAGATTTCTTTTCTGCACATTAATTTGGATTATATCGGATAGTTCTGGTAATGCACATCGATTAGGTTAAGAAAGAATTCAATTTAAATTCAATCGAAAATTTGAATAAATTTATTGTAAAGACAAATTACTAATTCTTAAAAGTTAACTTTTTCTGCGACCTTTAAATCTTAACGAATGTAGTGGAAAGTTATCATATAACATATTTAGACATTGAGGCATATGGGCAACATTGAAGAGATCGCAATCCAAGTTTCATCTTTTTTTGGACTACTCGAATGGTGGTTTACAAATGAAAGCAAAATTATTCGATTTTTAAGCTTTCGCAGTTTTTTTAAATAGGGTTTTTGCGTCGTGTAACAACTAAAGCGCTGTATCAACTCCGCCAAAATTTATTTTTTTATATATAGATGGACTGGTCGTCCACGTAAGACTTGGGTAAGAGTTATTAAAAGCAAAGTAAACAACCACAACAAGACGTAGAGACAAATCAAGTGACTAGCCAATGATCGTACCAAATGGAGGGAATTTGCGGACTCCCTATGTTCATTATGAATTGTTATATAAATTAATACATTTATTTGAAAGTTATTGTTTATGTAAATAAAGGGGGACATATATATATATTAGGGCGGGTCGATTTGTAGGGAGTGAAAAAATTCACCAATTTCCCTATGATTTTCGTATTCTATGGGTTATTCCATGAAAATTTGCCGAAGGAACCATACCTCTATCGTTAAAATCGAGTCCCCTAGATTTTTTCCCAAATTGACGTTCGTATGAAATATTACCTACACGTTCACATCCAAAACTCAAAAACTATCGATCGGGTTTAATCGTAGGCGCGTTAGAAAGGTGAGCTCATTTTGATCAATTTACAAAAAAAAATCTCCAACATTGGTCCAACGGTTCAAAAGTTACGGGCATTTTTGTCCAAATTTTGGAGCATTATTCCATTTTTTTCATGATTTTGTCCAAGAATATTACTTTCATGGCCATTTTTTTGGCTCAATCCATTATTTAATTCAATTTACAATTCAAAACGAAGAGTTTAAGCCCAAATTTATCGAATTCGGTTGATTAATTCATGCGATATTGCTAAAACAAAATAACACATAAAACCAACTTTTTGATTTTTTTTCGCTTTTTATTTTTTTTTCTACAAAAATTCAAATTAAGAGATAATAAAGTATCTATCAACCTATTATCAAAAAAAAATATTCAATTTGAGTGTAGTAAAAGACAAAATGTGAAAAAAAACATTATTTTTTCTGAAAGTCTTGTTTGCTTTCAAGTCTGGGTGTTTTCGAACGGCTTTCTAATGTCGTCGCCATAGCGCCTTCTACATTCTTTCCTGCAACTCGTTTAGCAGTGGCAGCCAGCAATTGGACATGTCTTTCCGTTCCTTGAATGTGTAAAGGAATTTGTGGATCATCGAACGGTGGCACTTCGTAATTTAAATATCCCTCCAAATGTTCATACGAATAACTTTGCGTAAACGGTGGTTCGAATGAAATGGTATCGTCATTTAAATCAATCATATTTGTATATTCCGTACAATTAAAGTTTATAAGAGATTTTTTATAAACTCTAAGTTCCGTTGGGTCGACAATATCTCTTCGGTAATGTAAAATCTTCTTTATAGCAATGTTTCGTTTTTCCATTCTATCATCAAACATCATAGATAGCAAGATATTTTCTGAGTGTGCAAAATATGGATTATCTTGAATTACTGTATTTACAACTCCAAGTAAATTCGGTGGTAAAAATCGTGTCCAAGTAATAAATTTAAAAAGTAATGTACTACCGTATGCGGCAGAGCTATAATACTTAACATTGAAATACATTGGCGTGTATACTTTTATTATATAGTTAGCCAGAATTTTTAAATTTTCAGTTGGATTATTAGTTGTCACATAAAACCGTAATAATCTATTGGCTTTGGTCAGCCAACGAGAATGTGCAATCGGCCCTGGTTTTATGTGAGACAAGTCCGCAGGAACCACACCATTAGAAATTGCATTGGCCATTAACATCAAGTACCTCGAATCAGTAGATAATTCTTCTGGATTTAAATCTCCAGGAGGCATATTTTCCAAAGCGATTTCCTCAAAATCGGTTACCACCTGAAAAGAAAACATAAAAGCTAAAAAATAGAATGAAAAATGGTAAAGAATCAGCTATAAAAATTACATACCGGAAGATTTTCACAATCAGCAATTTTTGAGCTCAACTTTCCGGTAGTGGAAATTAGTCCAGTCGTAACGTAAGGTTCGTAAGCTTCGTAAGTCAAAAAAATTGAGCCAAAAAAATGGCCATGAAAGTAATATTCTTGGACAAAATCATGAAAAAAATGGAAAAATGCTCCAAAATTTGGACAAAAATGCCCGTAACTTTTGAACCGTTGGACCAATGTTGGAGATTTTTTTTTGTAAATTGATCAAAATGAGCTCACCTTTCCAACGCGCTAACTGGCGATTAAACCCGATATATATGTATATATATATATATATATATATGTATGCACAGCGCATAGTTTAGAGACATTTATTCGTTCCCCAGCATAGTTTAGAGACATTTGCTTACTTTGGGGACTGTCCCCAAAGTTTTCGCGCCTTTTCATACATCTAGCGTTTAAGATGAGGACAATTTTTTCGATACACCGCATATTTCGGGTACAATTTTGGCCATGTCCCTAAAGTATGCGCTACGCATACATATATATATATATATATATATATATATATGTATGCACAGCGCAGTTTAGAGACATTTATTCGTTCCCCCACATAGTTTAGGGACATTTGCTTACTTTGGGGACTGTCCCCAAAGTAAGCAAATGTCCCTAAACTATGCGGGGGAACGAATAAATGTCTCTAGACTATGCGCTGTGCATACATATATATATATATGTATGCACAGCGCATACTTTAGGGACACGCCCAAAATTGTCGCCGGAATATGCGGTGTATAGAAAAAATTGTCCTCATCTAATACGCTAGATGTATGAAAAGGCGCGAAAACTTTGGGGACAGTCCCCAAAGTAAGCAAATGTCCCTAAACTATGCGGGGGAACGAATTAATGTCTCTAGACTATGCGCTGTGCATACATATATATATATATATATATGTATGTACACCGCATACTCTAGAGACATTTATTCATTCCCCCGCATAGTTTAGGGACATTTGCTTACTTTGGGGACTGTCCCCAAAGTTTTCGCGCCTTTTCATACATCTAGCGTTCAAGATGAGGACAATTTTTTCTATAGACCGCATATTTCGGCGACAATTTTGGCCATGTCCCTAAAGTATGCGCTACGCAAATGTTTGCTTACTTTGGGGACTGTCCCCAAAATTTTCGCGCCTTTTCATACATCTAGCGTTTAAGATGAGGACAATTTTGTCTATACACCGCATATTTCGGCGACAATTTTGGGCATGTCCCTAAACTATGCGCTGTGCATACATATATATATATATTTATATAAAATTTTATATATAATTTTTGCGCCGTTAAAGACAAATGATTTAGAATAAACACATACACAAAACGTAATCTGGCATGTGATGAAAACCGATCGATCTTAATTCCGGTCGATTAGTTAAAAAATCAAAAATTTAAAAGTAAATACAAAGTAATAGGATGATTAAAATTTATTTTAATCGCAACATATTTTATTCTTGTCGTAGTTGAAAAGACTGCAAAATATTCGGGACTGAAATTTCAAAAACGATCGATTTAAAATCAGAAATGTTTAAAATTGTTGAAAATTAAAGATACAAAATTTTACATATAAATAAGTAAATTTATTTTAAGCTTGACTGAAACATATAGTTTTTAACGTTTGGAAATTTAGTTTCGGATTTTTTTTGTTAGAAAGTGGCTGAAATGATCTAAAATTTTATCTAATTTAATATGGCCCCATTATTATTTATATAAAATTTCATCCGAAAAATTACACTAATAAATTGTATCAAATTGCATAAACTGTATCAGATTAATTTAGATACAATTACAAGGGATTTAATAAAGTTTTTCTGAATTTTGTCCTAATTCAACATGATCAAATTATATGTTATATGATATAATTATATATAATTTAATATAAAAGGATATAAAATGGTCTACATATGTTTTTAAATACGAATACCGCGTGGTTCTTCCAATTTTCAAAATAAAAAATATCTTGTAAACATGGCAAAACTATGTTAAACATAACATTTATTATACACCCAGAAAAAAAAATTGGTTGGAATTCGGTCAAAACCATTCAAATTTATTTATTAGGAAGTTATCTTATTACTGACAATTAAAAATAGGGAAAATGAACTAAAAAATATTTCTATTATACAATTATTGGTATTTCCAATAAAATTTTCTAATAAAATTCGGTTAGTAATTATGTACGGTAGAAGCAACCATTAATTAATTGACAATATAAGAAAATTGGTACAATTTATTAAATTAAAAAAAAAAATTGTCGATAATCAAAAGAAGTAACAGCAAATACGGGTTTCCCAACGAAATATGCCATTAAATTTGGGTTTCACTAGACCCAAACGAATTGTGGAATGCTTTGCTTATAGACGCAATTATAATTGGTATTGGCAAACGAATTTTAGTCTATGGTTGTTTTCCTAAGAAAATGTTTAAATTCAAATTTGCCACCCAGCATTTATAAGTGTTTGTGATATAATGGGTAGAGTTTCCGAGTTCAAATCCCGGAAATGACAAACGAAAAAAGTTTTTTTTTTCAATTAAAATAAAATACTAAAATGGTCAAACAGCAAATAATTTAAAGAAAATTTAAAGTGATTGTGGCGCAAGCAGTAGGACAAAGGAGTATTAATCTGAAGGCCACGGTTTAATACTTGAAAAATCAAAAAAAAAAATTTAATTTCAATAAAATTTTGTGGAACATAAAAATATATAATATTGAACAAGACAACTGAATATTAGCTTTAACGACTAAAAAATACAGTCTTCAATTGGCAACAAATTCGGTGGCCACAACTAAGACTTCTTTCTGGGTGTAGATATAAATATATATTTTACGATATAAAAATTTTTCGAAAAACCAATCCAAGATAAAATTATATATGATCAGAAGCGTCATCATATATTTCCATACTAAAGCTATATGTTTTTTTTTATTATATTGTATTAAGTTAGATATGATTGTATATGAAAATTTTTATTTGGGTATTGAGTACATTGTGCAATTTTTAACTGGGTAGCTATAAAGTTGCAACTATACACAAAAAAGAAGCACTTGCTAAAAACAAGTTCACTTTTTTTATTTATTTTTGGGGAGTTACTGTTTTTTCTTTCTTTTTGTCTTGCGGACACGGTTAAAGTTCAATGCTCCTTTGTCTTCTAGTCTATTGAAAGCATTATTTTTTTTTTGTATTTTAATTGAGAAAATCAATTAATATATTTTATGCTTCTTATTCTGTCCCCCTCCCCATACCTCCTCTATCACAATTTAATATAACAAGCATTTAGCTAAAAAAAAAACATCAATTTATAAAATAAAGAACTTTAAACTTAGAAAAAAGTCACGATTTTTTCTTTACTATTCTAGTCAATTTTTTTGTCTTTGGATACTCCTTTGTTCAATTGAATATATTTTTAAGACAAAACAAACCAAACCAAAAAGAAAAAAAAACTATTTTAATATCTTAAATCACGACATTCACAAGCGCCATCATGTCCTACATGCTACTTAACAACATGTTTTAAATTTTTAATACCTAGTGTTGCATTCAACAGACACAAACAAACAACATACATACGGCAACAGAAGCAGCAGCATCAACAATAAACTGGTGCATTAATAGAGTTACTAAGAAGAAGAGCCTGTGACGAGCAGAATGGAGCAAGGAGGCATAAATAAAATCACCAAAAATACAGATACAGTAGCTCAAATATGTACACCCAGAAAAATAATTGGTTGGTATTCAGTAGAAACCATTAAAATTTACTTAATAGTATGTTATTTTATTCGGAACTACCAATAATCGATTAATAAAGAAAAAATACTGTACTGGAAAATAAATAGGGGGAAAAGGAATTAAAAAAACAATCCATTTATCCAATTATTGGTACATCCAATTATCTTTTCAAATAAAATTCGGTTAGTAATTGTGTACGGTAGAAGCAATCGTTTATTTTGTGATAATACAAGGGAATTGGTTGCATCTATCAAATTTTTAAAAAATTGTCTACAATCAAAAGTGGTTACTTCAAATACATTATTCACAATCATATATGCCACTTAGGTAGAGGTTCAGTAGTACCAACTGAATTGTGGATTGCATTGTTTATAGAAGCAACTAATGATTGGTATTGGTAAACGAATTTGAGACAATGTCTGTTTTCCTAACTAAATATTTAAATTCAAATTAAGCACTCAACATTTATAAGCGTTTGTGGTGTAGTAGAGAGTTTGTGGTGTAGTGTGTAGAGAGTTTGTCTTGTATTCCAAACTTCCAAGTTCAAATATCGGAAGAGATAAACACAAAAAAATGTTTAAGTTATAATAAAATAATCAAATGTTTTAATAACATACATATAAGGTAATGAAAATTAAGAGTGATTGTGGTGCAATCAGTAGGGCAGCGGCCTAATAATCTGAAGGCCAGGGTTCAATACCGGAAAAATAAAAAAAGTTTTTTAATTTCAATAAAATTTTCTGGAACTTAAAAATATTTATTTGGAATGTAATAGGCAACTGAATATTAGAGTTCACGACTAAAAATACAATTTAACATTACGATAGTTGTAACCGCCAGAATTTGATTGGCAACAAATTCGGTGGCCACAACTGAGACTGTTTTCTTTGTGTATGTATGTACTTTTAAAATTAAGAATGCTTTTTAATACCCTACAGCATACTTTTGGAACAGACTTAACAAATAAGTGCTAATGGTTTAATTATTTATTTTGAAAAATAATCAATGGGAAAAATTCCCGGGAAGAATTAAAATATTTAACGCATTTTTGTTAAAACAAATTAAAAATAAATACATCAACGACCCACTTGAGCGAGCTAACTAGATACCATACCAACTAACCTACCGGGGCGCACATAAATAAATATATATAGTAACATCTTATAAAAAAAAAAATTTATCACTTTTAAATTTTTTTAGCACCGCTTGAGTTTCAAAATTTACTGCGGAAAACATGAAAAACTACGGGTTTGGGGTACGGGAATTCCAAGGAGAAATTCCCGGGAATGCCCGGTAACAACTTAAATAATTAATGCAATAATATTTTATTTCTCAGCATTTTTATTTTAAAATTGGCTGCGATGTATTCATTTAAGGTAAGAAATGCTATAAAAAAACATTAACTGACTTCGACTTAGCAAATTTATGGAATAATCAACATGTCCCAGTTTTGGATATGTTAATGTAAGTTTTGAATCCCATAAAAAACAAAGTTTAAGCTCTACGTTAATGAGATTATAATCTTTTATTTAGTATCTGATGATGTTATAAACACATTTTTGATCAGATTTTGTTACACTTAAAAAAACGTCCGTAAAGTTAGCAAAGAAAGTAACAAAAAGTAATTAGTAACTTCAGCAAAATGTTTTGCTGACACTTAGTTCAATACAAATTAAAATCGACTTGCTGAAATCAACATAAAAAAACTCTTCCACGTTGGCTGAAATTCGAACCCGGCCTGTCATAACAGCATATGCTAAAAAATGCTGTGTGTAATAAAATTGTGTTCTATTCTGATTGTAAAAATTAAGTATTTTAAAAGGGCGTGGGTGAAATGTTTGAAATGTTTGCACTTTAAAATTTAATACTTTTCTCCAGAAAAGGAAACAACATTAGCTGAATTCAAATCAAAATTTACTTGTTCAAATCAACTAATTTTTTTTGCTGGATCTTAGTAGATTGATAAAAACTAAAAAACCTAATTGAACATTTTTACTTTAATTAATTTATTTTGCTAAACTTAAATTTTTTTTTGTGATTCTTTTAAATATAGATAGAAATGCCCTACCATTTCTATCTATATTTTAAAGAATCACAATTCACATTGTTAAGGTGATGCAATTAAATAAAATATCTGGATATAAACAAAATATTTTATTAATTAAATAACAAAACATAATAATACCGAACTATTTATTTATTTTATTATTAATTATTAAATGCATGCATGCATGCATGCATGTGTGTATATAAGAGTGCCTCAAAAAAATACGAGGGCGTCCCAAAATTAGCCGAATTGACGTATAGATGGCGGCAGTAGTTTGCAAAAAATTACTTTGGTGAAAAGTGGCAACATTATAAAACATATGTTTTAAGTTTCAAGGCGCCGTGTTGCTGAGTATTTTTTGGATCCATCAAAAATAAACGATCTCAGTGAATTTGTATACATGGAAAAATTGGTCACCGTTATGTAATTCAATACTTTCATTTGAAAGGTCTCAATCCAACCAATATTAAAGCCGACCTAGATTCTACTTTAGGGTAGCCCGCTCCTTCGTTTACGACTATAAAATATTGGGTGGCAGAGTTTAAACAAGGCTGTAATGGCTGCCGAGATGAACATCATACTGGTCGACCAATTGAGATTCCACGCCAGATTACAAAAATCCACAAAATGGTATTGTTACGAAAATCCACAAAATGGTATTGAATGATCGTCGGCTAAAGGTGCGTGAGCTGGCTGTTTATGCATCATGCATTTTTTAAAAAAGCCTCTATGTGAGACACACATTTATATGTATGTATGACACAATTTTACATTTTTCAAATGATGATAATTTTATAATACAAAAAAGAAATATTCAAAATATGTCTTAATTTTTATAAACAACTAGCAGCCTCAATTTTCAAATTTAACAAAATATTGTTTATTGTAGCACAATTTTGAAATTAGTTTATTTAATTTATTTAGTGTTTTGTTTATATTTTATTAAAATTCACGATTTTTATGATCACATACATGCGTGCATTTGTTTGATGTGTAGTATCCCAGCAAAACCACACATTACCAAATCATGGGTAAAGTAATGTATCGCCATAGGGCTTCATGCATTACTTTACACGTTACTTCACTGATGAATTATACATGCGATGAGCCTCAAAGTAACTCATTACCTTGTAGGGGGTAAAGTAACTGGTTACTTATATGGTTACATGTTGGGAAAAAGTAATGTGTCTATAAATAGATTTTCATAAAAAAAATGCATAACAATTTTTTTTGGAGATATTTTTTTTTTTAATTAAATAAAAAACTTTTTTTTTATTAAACAAATACATGGTCATGCTGGGACTCGAACCTGGGGTCTCTGGTATTTAACAATTAGTTAGGCGAGAACTCTAATAACTGAGCTATCGATACATACAATATTTTATTGCTTAAAATGTAGATGAGTTGTTGTGCTTCGTGTTTTCGTTCGTGATATCAAAAATATACACCTTACCATTATGCTTACAAAAAATCACAAAGTAATGTGTCTATAAATAGATTTTCAAAAATATGTATTTATAATTACTTTACGCTTATGATTCATGCATTATGTAATTGATGATCGGTAAGTCATTATTTTATGTTTTGAAGTAATGTAAAATGTAATGAGGTCTCATTACAAGGTAATCCATGAGTGTTCAATTATCGGTAACTCATTACTTCTTTTTGGAAAATATTGATAAAGGTAAGGTGTACACATAACCAGGTAATGCATTACTTTATCGCACCCATTACCAAAGTTTTGCTGGAATACAAAAGAAAAAATTAAATGAATGGGATACAAAAGAAAAAATTAAATGAACCAAATCAAATGCGGCTGCATTTTGTGTCAGTCATCTACATCTCGTCTTTTTATTTGTTCTCCACGCTATGATTGTCAGCACAATTTTGGTCAGCACAATTTTGGTAGCAAAAAAAAAATTTGTTAAACATTAGTTCAAATTTAGTTTTTTTGTAAAAGAGTTTAACAGTCAGCAAAAAATTTGCTGAAAGTTTGTTAAATATTTTAAATAGACGCTTAGCAAAATATGCAACCAACTTCTTTTTTTAACCAATGACGAACGAAATAATATAAATTGGCCTATCAAATTTTTAAAGCATATAAAATTTGGAATTATTGAATGTAACAACTTATTTGTAGGATATCATCAGGTCGTTTATGATCATTTAATATATTTTTACTTATTTTAGGGTTTGCTCTGTTTTGTTTCTCCAAATAAAATCAAAACCCATATACAATATTGTGTCTGCATTTTATTTTTTTATAGCTGAATGTCTGCTGAAAGTGCATTAAATAAATAAGTAAAACTATTGTAATGGTTTGAAGAAAAGGCAGAAGATGTGGAACGGACCATGTGCATCACATGTACATGTACATATGAATGTTTAAGAAGATAAAAATGCTGAAAGGATTTTACAACCTTCTTTTATGTTACATTATTAAGAAACATCAGCGTTGATATAAAAGAAGGATATTTTGTTTTTTTTTGGTAAAATTACTTAAGAAAAATGAAAATAAGAGCTTTTTAAAGTTATATGAAATGTAAGTAAAAGTTTTCGTTAAGAGCTTATTGAAAAAGTAAGTGGCAATAAAATAATTTAAGAGCTATTTAAAGTGTTTTGAAAGTTACTGATTAACCCGTATGGGGGAAATACTGCTGTGTTTTAAAATAAATTACAAAAATTTTTAAAATTTTGACTAAATGAAAAATAGTAAAAAATACAAAAACTTTCTGTCCTAAAAAAGTGTTAAGTTATGGCAAATTAAATTAGTTTCGAAAAATTTCATATGCCAGCCAAAAATAGTGCTTACCCAGAAGCAGTTCTTGAAGGCATTATTTAATTATCGAGCGCTTCCGAAACAATTTACGAAATAATTTCCGAAGGCACAATTTTTGGTCGCGATGTCCCTCTAGGTATGTCTCTTTTTAGCAGGTGAAAAGCACTTCCTTCATGTGCTCGAAGAAACAATAAATTCATGCATTCGCAGGAAATGAGAAGCGATTTTTTATGTATTGACAACTTTGATGCTTCATTGCATGCATTCTTTACTGCTTCATTGTATGCATTATTTACTGTTTCAAAAGAACGCCTTCAGGAAAGCACAGCAAAATTACTTCCCAATTGTTTTATTGTATGCAAGACTGTTAAGCGCGTTCTTGGAAGCATACAAATGTAGTTACTGACTACCAATCCAGATAATTTTTTGCTGGGTTGCTTAAGCTCATTTGTGCAGATTTCTTGAATCAAACATGTTTTTGCATTAAATATTTTATCAAATTTACCACCCATAATTTCAATACTTTCACAATCATCACGTTTTTTTTTTTGCTTAAACGAACTTTAAAGAAGAAAAATCATGAAATTTCAAAATTACATGTCGTTTTCGGCCAAAGCAGTGATTTTTCAAAATTTACTCACAAATGAGCTGTGATTCTTTTCATTTTTGTTCAAGCAAAAGTGATATTCCTGAAAGGCAAAATGAAACCTTTTAGCCATAACATTTGTTAAATCCCAAATAACAAAAACAAAAAGCAGTTCCATAAATCTTAGGGTGCAACTTTTTTGTAAGTGGAGAATTATATTGGCTAGACCACCATAAAGACTTTTAAAACTACACTCAGGGAACCTCTGCTTTAAAAATATGTAGTTGTTTGGGTTGTAATACAGTTTCTTTATTTTTAATGTAAATGTAAGTCATTTGTAGAAAAAATTAAATTTGTTACTAACATTGTAGGTCATTTAAAAAAACAAACCACATCAAATTACTGTTTTATGATTTTACATTCATTTTTTACAGTAGTATTTTGTTATTTAATGTATAAATTTTATTGCAGAATATAATTAAAATATTTTATATAATAAAACAATTTTAATTAATAAAAGGGACAAGGATATTAAAGGATCACATTTTTAAAGGACATTTTTAAAATGTTTGGCCTTGGAATGTTATGAAAAATAGTTTTTCGGATTAGTATATGTTATGATCTTTCATCTGATATTCATCAGATGGCGTCATTCATTGAGTCCAAGTATTTAAATAGTTTGTTTAAAAATTTAATTCAAAACGTCCTTTTTAAAGGAAATATGATGTGAGAACTAAAATTTGAGTACGTAGTTTAATTAAATCTGGCCTCTTATTTAACGTGTCAAAAATTATTGAAATTTGTTGTAGGGTGATATGCGAATACACAAATTTTTATTTTAAATATCAAAAATTCCATTTTATTTTTCAACCCCTTTGATTCTCAACTTAACTTTTTATATGTTGTTAGTGATAATTTGAAATAATTTCATAATAAATATCAGAAAGATTTATTATGGGTTTTTTGAGATATTCGAATTTATAATACTTTCTCCATTTTCTTTTGCAGAAAATAAGATAATTTGATGTTCAATATGGCAAAGAAATTTTTAATTTTCTGTTGACGCCTTTAAAAGTTATATATGATAGGTCAAATATTGAGCAGCGACTAAACCCGAACTGTAACGAATTTTAGATAAAGAAACAATACTTAAACTCCAACTAAGAGTTGGAGTTCAAGATTTGAAAAACCCTTGTCTAAAAGGTGTGTTAAAAGTTTTAAAAACTTCCCAAAATTGTACTAGAAATATATGAAAACAGAAAAAATTACTGTCAACAATATTTCAACTTAACTTTTTTTTTTATTTCAAACTCAATTTCAATTAAAACTTTAATAATATCTATTAATTACATGAATGGTAACCGATTCGATGCGGGCATCGGTAGGGTAACGCCATTTTCTTTTATTTCGGCAAAGGTATTGTACGGGTATTGATAGTTCAGTGATTTAGGTAGCGGTTTTTTTGCCGTTAACGGTAATTCCCTTATTTCGGCAACGGTATTTAAGCGGTAACGGCATTTTAGTTATTTCGGTTAAGTTATTTGAGGGATAACAGTTTTATAGTTATTTCGGTAACGTTATTTTAAGGGTAACGTTATTTAAGTTATTCATGTAATGTCAATGGACACCGATATTGTTAGCACCATTATGACCGGATTCGAATGACTAGCTAGTTTATAGTCAAACTTTGGGGAAATATACCTATTTACAGTAATTTTTTTTTTCAGATCTTGTTAGATTATTTCGGTAACGGTATTTTAAGAATAACGCTATTTGAATTAATTCGGTATCGGTATTTTAGGGGTATTGACAAATTAATTATATCGGTAACGGTATTTTAGGGATAACGGTATTTCAATTATTTCTGTAACGTTATTCAGCTGAAATTTTTTTAAATCTATAACGGTATTTGAGCGATCCATGATTAAATGTTCAAGTAAAAATAAATTTTGAGCACACAAAATTTCCATTTTTATAATCCATAATGACGACAAAGTGAAAAAAAAACAAAATTTAAGAAAATCACAAAAATTAAAAAAAAAATCGCCAATATTGAAAAATAATAAAAGAAAGTTATCGGCGAAATTAAAAAAAAAAATGATTTGGACATATGGACGTTTTACATATATTTAGGTGAGTTTTTTAAAATTTTGGCGATTTTTTTAAATTCTACCGATATTTTTCAATATTGGAGACATTTTAAAATTTTGTTTCTATACTATAGGTTTTTTTATAAATTTCGGCAATGTTCAAAATTTTAAAATTTAAGAAAATCACAAAAATTAAAAAAAAAAATCGCCAATATTGAAAAATAATAAACTAAAATAATCGGCGAAATTAAAAAAAAAAAAATGCCAAAAATTAAAAATGTTTTGGACATATGGACGTTTTACACATATTTAGATGAGTTTTTTAAAATTTTGGCGATTTTTTTTAAATTATACCAATATTTTTCAATATTGGAGACATTTTAAAATTTTGTTTCTATATTATAGGTTTTTTTATAAATTTCGGCAATGTTCAAAATTTTAAAATTTAAGAAAATCACAAAAATTAAAAAAAAAAATCGCCAGAACTGAAAAATCTGCGAAATTAAAAAACAATACAAAAATTAAAAATGTTTTGGTCTTATGTACATTTTATTTTAGCGATATTTTCAATATTGGTGACTTTGTTAAATGTTTTTTCTATATTGGAGATTTTTTGTAAATTCCGGCAGTTTTGACGATTTGTATTAAATTTTTGCGTTTTTTTTTTTTTAATTTGCGTGAGATTTTGTAAATTTTTTCGAATTCCTATTTTGCGATTTTACCCTAATTTTTTGGATTTTTTTTTACTTTTTTATGTTTTTTAAATTTCAGTGAGTTTTATTTTTAGGGTATTTTATTCAATTTTGCCATTTTTTTTTAATTTGTTCGATTTTAAAACAATTTTTGAAATTAAAAGCAATATTCAATTAAATTTGTAATATATATGATTAATTGAAAATTAAATCCATTAAATAGTTACAAATTATTTTAATTGACACTAAAATGTCCTTAATAGGACCGAATTCAATTAAAATATTAATTGAATTAACAAACGTTTTAATTGAAACTCAATTTTAGTTTTTTTTGTGAAATTTCCGAAAATGAATAAAAAATTTTGTAAACCATTAAAAAAATTGTAGCAAATGCCTCAATAGAATACTTTTGAACTTCATTGTCTAAGTTTGTATCTTAAACTTTTTATCACGAATGAAAATAGACTTTTCTGCTTAAAATGTTAAAGTAATACAAATAAAAGCCACCTTAATACATCTTTTGCTGCCTGTTTACAATGATGTGTCAAAATTTCAAATAATAGAATTTTGTCACTCTATGAGGATTCTTATACATAAAAAAAAACTATGAAAAAAATGGTGAGGAATGAGTTGGTTTAAATGATTGTTAAAAAGAAGACACATAGACACGTAAAGCATATAAAACTGTTAACTGTTCAAGTTTCAAGTTGTATAACCAAAGAGTATATACAAATAGAGAGACTACACTACCTACCCCTCTCACCAAAAAAATACCAAACTCGGGAAGCAAGTGAAAACATTTTTTTTACACTAAAAAATAATTGCAACATGTTGATAAAAAATTGTTGCTTAAATTCCTCACTTTTATTTTGCATTTATTTCATTAATTTCTATCGAAATTTAATATATTTTAAATGTATCTTGCCGCTTTTATCGTTAATATTTGATATAAACAAACATTTTATTAAATTATCATTCAAAAACATGATACAAATTAATTTAAACATTTAAATTAATTTCAAGAATTGCTCGGTGCGAGTTTTCGAACAAATAAAAAGAGGGAATATTGAGAGAGACTGAGCTGGATAGATACCCACTGGTGTAATGTAACTGAATGTGTAAGTGAAAAATTTCAAACAGGGGAACATTTGAATTTTGTCGACGTGAGCAATTTTAAAATGATGTCAACACATTTTCAAAAAATAACCCAAAAGGAATCGTACAATGTATGCTTTCTATAAAATATCTTTTTTGTTAACCGAACAAAAAAAAAAGAGAACAGTTTATTCTTGTAAAAGTGTAATACCACAAATTGTTTAAACATGCGATGTGTTAATAATGACACTACCCAGTAAAAAAAATGCAGCTTACGTGCAAGCAGGTTTGTAAGGGAGTACGCTAAAAATAATCCCTTACAAACCCGCTTATATATGCCATTATTTTTATATGGCGAATTTCCATATGGAAGCATTACGTTTGGGCAAAATAAGTGCAGTTTTTAGCGCTTTGAAAAAGCTGTGATTTCGTGGCTTTCAGTAAAATCATATTTTATGCCTACATTATTATGATTGTTACAATTCGTATTATTGAATATTATATAATTTATTTTACATAAAATTCCACAGATATTAATTTGTTGTTAAAATGTTAGACATATTCAAAAAAGTGGTGCGATGAAAAAAAATCAGCGATAGGCGGAATGGCTTGACAATAGACACAAAAATATTACGTGTGCAAAACGCTTGACATTCACGAACAAAAATCTTGATTTTGAAAAAAATCATGACAATTAAAAAACACTCGAACGTTGGAAGTTCTAAAGGGTTTAAATGAATTTTTTTTTTTTCAATTTTAAATGCGAATTGTGAAACTATTATAAAAGCTAGAATGGAAATTGAAATATTTTTGCAATCTTTGAACTTTAGACTTTACTTTACTACTTACATAACACTAATTTATTCGTAAAACTTTTTCCACATCAATATTAACGAAAGCAGAAAAAATTAAAAAAAATGTGCATAAACATCTACCAATCTACTGGTTTCTAATTTGCTGGGATACTCTGGTAGGAGCAAAACTCTTGAAAATAAAAATGAACTCCATAAATCGGTTTTGGGAGGCCAAGATCAAATTAAAAATACTTGATGATAACTCGATATTTTTTATAATTGTTTGACATTTTATTACACCCAGAAAACTGACTCGGCAGTAACTGCCGTATTTGTAGCCAATCGAATGGTTTTTTTTTTTTTTTTTTTTTTGTTATTAGCCTAAAAATTAAAAAAAAAAGAAAATGTTTTATATTGATACGGGTATTTGTTCCAAATCAGATGTTCAAAGAATTAATGCAACTAAAAAGAGAAAATAGGTGCTTATTAAATGCAGCTAAAGTTTAAAAATATGCACCAAAAAAAATAAAATTTATGCACCTAACACTTTTTCAGGCTTTAAATTATACAAATTTGTTTTCATCAGGGCCTCCGTATTAGATCCACCATTTTGCATTTGTTTTTTAATTCCGATTTCAGACTTGTGACCAGCAGCAGTCTAAACTCTCTACGATACTTTTTAGACCTTTATCCTCCATATTTTTTTTTTTTTTTAAAAAGAGAGGCAACACTCAGGAAATACTTCCTATATTTAGTGTGTTGCTTTCTTTGGAAAGGGATAGTATAGAGATGAAAGGTGGGGAAAGATGAAGGGCTTCAGACATGGCATAAGTGGTATAAAAAAATAAGCCATTTGCTTATTATCCTTATTTTGTGTTTTTTTGCGAAAACTAAAGAGGCTAATAAACTTTTAATGTATGTACTAATGAAAAAAAAAAATGTACTGTTTTATTTACATTTTACTACTTTTTTCAAATAGATGTATTGATATTTAATATTTTAAATCTGGCAACCCTATATCATATAGACAGTCGCAATTAATACTAATAAATCAATAAAGGGTGATTTTTTAGCAACTTTCTTTTTGGCAACACTGTTTTTGGCAGCTTAGCTGGTTTTGTGTACCATGTTACTGTTAAACATGTTCAGTTTGGTCTATAATTTAACCATGAATCGACTTACAAATGAACAACGCTTGAATTTTATTATCAAAGTTCATGCTAGGTTAAGAAAGTGCATCGTGCACTTCTTCCAATTGATGTTCAGTTTGGCCTACCTTTTGAGGCTGCTATTCAGAATCTTGTGACTAAATTTTGCACCAAATTTACATTATTGGACATTAAACCACCAACACGCATACGTAGAGTGCGGGCAGAGGAAAATATCGCAGCTGTATCCGACAGTGTTGTTGATGACCGTGAATTATCGATTTGGCGCCGTTCGCAGCAATTGAACCCAGCGTATGAACCATTTGAGGCGTAGCCGCGGTCAACATTTACATGAAATCATCTTTAAAACATTGAATTATATAGATCGTTCTATCGACTCAAATAAAGGTTTCAAACATTTCTTTAAATTGTATCTGTTTTTTTTTAATTAAATTCGAAAGCTCTTAAAAAATCACCCTTAACTTATTAAATAATTTATTAATATGCATTTTATAAATTTAATTTCTATTTAATAAATAATAACAATACCTCAGAAAAATGCAGATAGTAAACCTTTTGTAAATTACCTTTAATAGTTTAGTAGTGAAAAATACTTAAAGTTCAAAATTTAAAAAAATTATAAAAAATTGTCATTTTTGGCCAAAAAAAAGTATTTAATTTTTTTTACAATACCCAGCCAAGTAAGAAAAAAATTCTAAATGTTATTGCACTAGTTTTTGGACATGCACCCTACTTCAGCCATTGGTCGAAAATGAAAAACTTGTACGCAATAATAGGTAAAAAAAGTTAACGCAAAAATTACACCTCGGACTAAGATTTTAGAATTTTACTACTTTGTATATGGAAATTTTATTTCAATTTTCATTAAATACGCCCAGTATTATTGTACCACTATATAAAAAAGTTATGTGGTACGAATTTGAGAAAAATAGGAAGAAAGCTAAACCCTTGAGATAAATATGACAAGTTTTTATAATTGAAACACATATTTAATATTTCAATTAAACAAAAGAAATGTGCTTATTCTTTAAATTCATGTTGAAAACAAATTTTATCAGTGTTGCCAGTGGATTTAAAAAAAAAAAAAATAAAAGTCCCCTTTCTTAATGATAAAAAATCCCTCTTTTCCTTACATCCGCGAATTATTTATATCGATTTATTAAAAGACTGACCTAAATATTAATTGACAACATTTATCGAAAACATTAATGAACTAAAAAATCGAACTACATCAATAAATATGAATGAATGAAATTAACTATGAATTATAATGTCCAATTCCATAAAATAAGATCCCATTTGTTTTTTAAGCGGAAAATTGTAAATGTTCTTGGTAACGTTTGTATATGAAATGTATAATGGCATGCGCAGCTCCAGTAATTATTATAAAGGGAAATTTCATACGCCTCGGTGTACAAAAAACAACAAACAAATACAATTGTACATCATGGCGTATGAAATTTAGTTGTATATTAATTGCTGGAGCAGCGCATGTTAATTGTGTAACTAGAGTCTAATTAAAAAATTTTTCGAAAGAAAATAATAAAAAAATTGTGAGGTTATAAATGGATTTATTGCCATCAATTAAATTGCAATAAATATTTTCTAAAAATTAGTTAATTTTTACGCATGTTTAATTATTTCTAAACATTTTTTTAATATTATAAAAAAAAACGAAAAACGAAAAATAATCGAAACCAAGGTTTTTTCTAATTTTCAAAACCCGAAACCGCGGTTTTTAAATTTTTCGGTTCTTTAGAAAACTCAAGGTATTAGTATAGAAATTCACTGTATTTGATATAAAAAATATTGTAAATTTTTGTACAGGATTTTTAAAAAATTTTTTGTATTTTCTATTTTCTATATAAACGCATCAACGCATTGATATCAATGGGTTGAACTTTATTTGATTTCATCTATTAAATCTTTCTTTAATGTTTTCCATATTTTTTTTTTCCTTTTCTATTTACAAATCAATTGATTTATGAAGTGTGTTTTTGATTTGTTTTTAATTTTTCAAGTGGCCCTTGCTTTTTGGCGTTTTTGTGTGTATTGTCGGTGTTTGCAGCAGCCTCAACAAACCATTAACAATACAAATGTTTGCAACATTAGTCAGGATATTGAAGCTTTTTTTTGTTTTTCTTTTCGGTTGTTGGTGTTTGTGTCTCAACAATTATTGCTGCCTTTGAAAACTCGGTAGTTTTTACTTTTGTGCTGTTTTTGGCTCTTCAAATTTCAACACATTTGTTTTGGCTGTTTTGACTGTTGTTGTTTAATGTGGCATTTCCATGGTCAATGGTATTTGTAAACTTTACGGTTTTCGCAGTAACACCAACAACACCAACCACTGTCACTTAAAATGTTTAACAAAAAGATGAAAAGCGAACAAAAAAAAAAAAAGGTTTATACAACCATTAAAATTCAATTAGAGTTTAGATAGCCGCATCATCAGAAGCAACAATTTTTTTCGAATAGAATTGTAACAATTTTGTCTAGACAGTTGTGTTGCAAAGAGATCACAAGATATATTGATTTGAAATGAAATGGAAAATTGTCCATTTTTTGCTTTGCTATTTCAAATGACATTCATAATTAATAGTTTGACATTTTTCGTTATGGTTATTGAGTTGTGAAGGAAAATTCGTTTAAATTAATCTTGTGAAAAATTTAAGCATGTCTGTTTTTGTTAAATAATGAAAGCATTCATACAATTTTATTTTGAATTCTCTATTTGTCATTTTAAATAATAAGAGGGAAAAAATCCAATTTAAAATTGCTTTATTTGCTTTCAAAATCTACTCTATTGTGTGTGTGATTTAATTTTTTGCTCATTCTTTCCTTTTTTTTATACATTTTCTGTCTTTGATTCAACGATTTTATCTCAAACAATATGAGAATGTCATCATAGAATTGTGTGTTTTGTTTGTTATAAAAATGTACTTCATAGAAAGTACTACTACTACCACTACACAGAGAGAATTTTCTGCGACGAGTTCACAAAATAAATGAGATATTTTTTAAACTTTATGAAAAAGTTTCATTATTTATATGAAGCAAGTTTTAATGAAACTTTTTTATAAAGCGTATGAAATTTTTAATAAATTAAATTAAATTTTTCATAAAATTTTATAAAAACTATATTAATTTAATTAAAAGTTCCAAAGGATGAATTTCAGTGACACTTCATAAATCTATTAAAAAAATTCATTGTTATCATGTCGATAATTCTCTCAGTGTATGAAATTTTTAATAAATTAAATGAAATTTTTCATAAAATTTTATAAAAACTATATTAATTTAATGAAAAGTTTTAATGGATGAATTTCAGTGACACTTCATAAATCTATTGCAAAAATTCATTGTTATCATGTCGATAATTCTCTCAGTGTATGAAATTTTTATTAAATTAAATGAAATTTTTCATAAAATTTTATAAAAACTATATTAATTTAATGAAAAGTTCCAATGGATGAATTTCAGTGAAACTTCATAAATCTATTGCAAAAATTCATTGTTATCATGTCGATAATTCTCTCAGTGTATGAAATTTTTTATAAATAATTTTAAATTTTTCATAACATTTTATGAAAACTACATTAATTTAGTGAAAAGTTCCAATGGATGAATTTCAGTGACACTTAAAAAATCTATTGCAAAAATTCATTGTTATCATGTCGATAATTCTCACAGTGTATGGAATTTTTAATAAATAAAATAAAATTTTTCATAATTTAATGAAAAGTTCCAATGGATGAATTTCAGTGAAACTTCATAAATCTATTGCAAAAATTCATTGTTATCATGTCGAGAATTCCCTCAGTGTATGAAATTTTTAATAAATTAAAGGAATTTTTAATAAAATTTTATAAAAACTATATTAATTTAATGAAAATTTCCAATGGGTGAATTTCAGTGACACTTCACAAATCTATTGCAAGAATTCATTGTTAATATGTACATAATTCTCTCAGTGTATGAAATTTTTAATAAATAAAATAAAATTTTCCATAATTTAATGAAAAGTTCCCATGGATGAATTTCAGTGACACTTCATAGATCTATTGCAAGAATTCATTGTTATCATGTAGATAATTCTCTCAGTGTACTACGACTATGAAAGTTGTCTTTCAGCCTGAAAGGGATCCTTTGTTAGGGCTTGTTAATAAATTACAGACATAATCTTAATTTATCTATTTGTTTGGCTTTTGTATGTTTACAAAAAAGCTGAAGTAATTTTAAATATATTGAGAGATATTAACATAGATTTAAATTGAAGTTACTTGTAGGTACAATGGAGCGTATGAGTTATAAGTAGTTTAAAAATGTATAATTAAATATTACTTATACGTACCGTGGCCCGTTTCACATAGTATCTGAAAATAGACAAGAATAATAGTATTAATTAGTTATAATTAGGAGATAATTACACAGCGCTAAAAAACAGGGCCCGTAAAATCGAAAATAAGAGTACCTACCACTGATCCTAAATATTTCGGCCACGGTGATGGCAATCCCATTTTTTTCACTCATGGGCCAGATTTTTCGTAAAATTGCATCCAAGTTTTGCATGTTTTAACGCAGAATTTTGTACATAAAATTTTCAAAATAATATATTTTTCTTAGTTTTTTTTTGGTGAAAGCATATAAGACCTTTAGCAAAATTCGGGTATCAAATTAGGTTATTAAATGTGCAGCATTAACAAGTAATTTCGCTTGTTTTCTCCGTTTTTACCTTATTTTACTATTTTTGCATAATTTATCACTGCATTTCGCAATCGTTAAAAGGTCATCTGTGCATAAACAAAAAAAAAAAATTGTACAATTATTTCGTGTAAAAAAAAGAAAAAAATATGCGCTGTTCATGGAAATGTGCCTAACATTTATATGACAGCATAGCGAAAAGTATGACCCATGAGTTCATATTTTAGTATAAAATAGATTAAACAATTAAGTTAAAACCTCGAACTCGAATATTCTTATTTATTAAATAAATACAATATTTAAAAAATAAATACAATATTTAAAAAAATTAGCAAAATTAAGCCAAGTGTTTTTTAATATTTGCGAAAGTTTTATTAACAAAAACATTAATTACAGTGAATCTACCAAATATTTTCAAAATTTATTTTAAAAATCATACAAATATGAGAACATTTTTAAAACAAGAACATTTGAAAGACATTCACTGTAATGAAAGTTCTTGTTTAAATAACTTTCGCAAATACAAACTTTTTTTGAAACAAGTTTGGTACATGTTATATATATATATGATTTCGTATGTCATCATTTTTCGATATGCTGTCATAAAAATATTAGGCAAATATCACGTCTTTCTCATGAATCGCACCTTCTTCTGTTTTACACAAAATAATTGTTCAGACTAGTCTTTTTTGCTTATACACAAAAAAGCTTTGATCCTTTACGAAATGAGATGATAAATTGTGCAAAAATAGTAAAATATAGTAAAATCTGAGACCGGGGATTTATTTGTTAATTCCACGTATTTATTAAAAAAATTGAATACCTAGTGTTGTTGAAGGTCTCATCGGTGTTAATCATTAAGAGAAAATATCTTACAACCAAAATCTGAAATTAATGTTGGAAACAATTTTTTAAGACTTAATAGTAATTAAATCTTAATAGTAATTAAATTTTTAATCAAGTTAACATTTTAAACAGATTTAGAAAGACCGATAGTAAAGCTTTCCACATATGTTGCTTTTCAATCCAACAGGAAGAAGTATATCGTAAGCTGCCAGTATTTGTAGCCCTATATGGGGCAAATAAAAAATTAAACAAGTTTTATAATTTTTTCAAAAAGTATATTATTTATAATAATTTTACTGATGTTAGAAAATACTAGAAATTTGACTATATCACTCGATATAGTCACCTAAAATCCAAAAGGCCATAAGTACACTTTTTAGTATTTTGTATAGAAGAGATAAAAAAACATTATAAATAAAAAACTACTTAAAGGAAAGTATCCAAATTTTAGACAAAAAGACGCAATTATTACTAAGAAAACAACTGATGGAAAAACCAGTAGTTTTTAAGTAGTGTAAATTACGGAATTTTGTACTCCATTTTTCTGAAACAAAAAAGCCATGACTCCAATACAAAAATTTATGCAATTTTGCCATGCTTGAAGCCCTTCATCTTTCACCACCTTTCATCTCTCCACTATCCCCTTTCCAAAGAAAACAACACATTAATTAATAGGAAGAATTTACTGAGTGTTGCTTCTCTTTATAAAAAAAAAAAATATGTTTCGAAATGTATATGTGGAAAATTGGAGCCCGCTTAAAAAATTAGTTTTTCAACATTTCCGATTATAAATCTAGTTTTATATGTCATTTATTAATAAATGTCTAAACCTGTTATCAGCTGAAATTTTCAGACTATATTATTAGCATTATATAAAAAATGCAAATCATGAAAGCTTAATTCAAAAAATTCAAATAGGTAGAATTTTACGATTTTTTCGTTCCAGACAGACTTAAAATTAAAAAAAAAAAAACTTGAAAAACACATTTTATTTATAAGGTAACCTAATGAAGCTTATATGCTGAAATTTGAATATTTATTACAGTGTAGTCAAATCTTTAACATGAATTTTTCTTCTGACAAACTTAAATAAACCAGTATATGATATTAAAGGATCAACATTTTAAAAGGAAATTTTTAAAGTTTGTTGTCTTGAAATATTACGATAAATAACTTTGGGGAATACCAGAGACTAGTATCCTTCTTCTGATATCCATATTGGCATCTCACTTAATGAGTACAAATATTAAAATTTTTTTAATTTAACTTTAAATGCCCTTTTGACATACATATGTCGTGCTCTGAATGAAAATCTGAGTAAGCAGTCTAACTAAATGTGATCTCTTGTTTAACCTTTATGTCAGCAGCCAAAAAATCATACATAAACATACACCGGCTTACCCGGATATGCCATACATTTTTTAGGTTTCAGTAAACTTGTCTTTTTTTCGAGTTGCGCGGTGTTATAAAGAGAGCTTTTTAGCAAATTTTTTTTTTTTTTTTTTTTTTTTTTGCTTTTTAATTATTTTCATAAAACGTTTGCTTTTCAGAGATTTGGACTCCAAAATCCGAAGAACTACGCAGAAATTGTAGCATGACATAACGTCCAATGACATCATGTCCATGGACGTTATGTCACTCGAAAAGTGTTATCATGTCCATGGACTTTATGACAATGTGACATTATGTCCACAAATGGAATGACATAAAGTCAATGGACATTATGCCACTTTTTGGGTTGCAAGGTCCATGGACAGTGTGGAAACAGATCAGTAATTTTGAAGTTTCTTTTGCGTCGCACACACAAAAAACTTTATTTCGCGAAGCCGCCTGCTGCGTACTACGGAGGAAAAAAACCCCTAAGAGCGGCGGAAGTACGCCACCCACAAGAACTGGTTTTTGAAATCAGATGTCGAATCCGTTGAAATCTTATATTTTTAAGACATCAAGTAATTTGTAAAAACAAGTTTTTCTGTGTGGCTCTTAGGGGTTTTTTTCATCCGTAGAACGCGGCAGGCGGCTTCGCGAAATAAAGTTGTTTCTGCTTGCGATTATACGATTTATAAATTTAGTTTTATTTTGTGATATACTACTAACGAATATTTAAAAAAATTGTATTGATATACTAATTATTATTAATCTTTTTATTTTAAAAGGTCTGGACGCTATGCCACATTTGAAAGTGACATAATATCCAAAAAACTAATGTCGTAATGTCCATGGTCATTACGACATTTTCCAAATTGTCATAAACCCCATGGACATTCTGACACTTTTTGAGTGACATAACGTCCATGGACATTATGTCATTGGACGTTATGACATGCCACCGAAAAAATGTTTCCCTGCTTTTTTCAATTAAATCAATTTGTTGAAAATTAAAAAGGACGTCAAATAAAAATTAATTGAATCAATTAAATATTTGCTCTAATTCAGAACTTGCTTGACATTTTTATATATTATCGCTTAAAAGCAAACATCAACATCAAGTCTGTTGTTTTTGTAATATTTATGTAGTTGTTTTTTTATACATGTTTATGTTGAGTGGTATTAGTAATAAATATTTTAAATTCTTTTGAATTAGATTAGATATTAATTCTTATTAGGTTTATTACTTTATTATTAAGTTGAATAATTAAGTTTCAGTTGTTAAAATCTGAATATTTATTTATTCTAAAACATTATCAATAAAATGATAATGTAATTTTTAAAGTTTTATTTCGTGTAATAAAAATTTGAAATTTTTTTTAAACAGAAAGACAATGCAAAAAAAATTAAAAATTATTTTAAACAAAAAAAAAAAACTCCGATTTCAACAAAAGGGCTAATTTCTGCAAAGAAAAAATTCAAAATATTTTTTGTCGCTTCAATAGAAAGAAAAACTAATTTCTGTGTGAATTTGTTCATATAAGTATAAATAAATCTGCTAACTAAATGAGAATTTCATGTCGCTTTAAATTCAATGTTATAAAATTCAAACTGCTAAAAAACATTTGGTATGGCAACAACACGTCTACACACAAAAAAATAAAATTTATAATTTTTTATGAAAAAGTACATATTTTTAAAGGTTCATACTATTTATGAAATTTACTTACTATTTATGAAGTGTTCCTAGTTTCCCTAGCATTTATGAAAAGGTACATAAAATTTTCAGTATTATTGCAATTTATGCAAGTTTTCTTAAATATTAGGATATTGTACATTGGAAAATTTTTTAAGTACTTTTTCGTAAATAAATTTAAGAGCCTTGTCATAATTTACGATTCACAAACTTTCCCAGTATTTTTTATGAACTGTTCATAAATGTTATGAAAAAGTTCAGAAATTAGTGCATTGACAAATTTTTCATAAAATATTCATAAATAGTATGAATTTAGTTTTTGTGTGTATAAAAAAACATTTGGTATGGCAATAACAACATTTTTTTTTGGTTTTTGGGAAGGTCTACGAAATTGACCACTTTTTAATCAAATGAGTTATTATTTAGTTAAAAACTAGTTCAAGTAAAGAGCTTTTAATTTCTAATTGAATTAGCAATTTTCGCTGTTTGCGGAATTTCAGCAATTAAAGTTATTGAATCTGTGGTTTTCGTAATTGAAATGGGTGTTTATTTTTTGTGTAAAACTGATTTTAATATTGGTACCAAACTGTGCACTGCACTCAAAAAAGTACTTCACATTCAATTTTATAAACATGGTTTTCTATCGAAATAGCTTATTTTCTTATTATAAAACACTCAATTATCGCATTTATGGCCAATTTAAAAAACCCCGCCTGGAGGCGTGCTGGCCGGTAAGTGGGTTAAATTTGCTAAGTCAAATAATCAGAATTTCTTGAATTTAAAATGAATAAATCATACACAAATACAAATATAAATGTATTAATTAATTATTAAATTTTTTCCCGTTTCCCGGTAATTTTGAAAATTTTTCCCAAGAATTCCAAACGCATTTTTTCTGAGAATTCCCGTGAATATTCTCCCGGTAATTCCAGTATCCCAAACCCTAGTTGCTACCATTAAAATACACTTTTCAATTCGGTTGGCACTTTATCTTTATCTTCCGTTAAAAAAGATGTGTTTCAAAACAAGTCTTTTTTGGCCGTTGACTAGTGTTATTTTTTACATAAAAACCATATTCTAAGTTTATCCAGTCAATTTTTCTTCTAATAATTTACCTAAATGATTCCTCTGCAAAATCTAAGTTATTTAAAAAAAATAAATAAAAAGTTTTACAAACAAATTCTGCACTTATGTAGCCATAAAAAAAATAAATTGTAAACTCCTAAACAACCATCATCACATAAATATATTTTTATTTCCTTAAAAGACCAATGACATTAACTATGGTCGCAATGTCAATAAGTTGCCATACGAATATATGTATATTAGGGCGGGTCGATTTAATAATCGCCCAAAGCTCAGTGAAAATCGTATTCTAGGGATCAAAATAAGAAACTTTGCGGAATTAACCATACCTCTAAAACGAATTCTACTACCCCGAAACTGTTGACTTTTGTCCCGTAGGGTCAAGTTTTGAAAAATCCCACTTTGACCCATGTAGAGTGCCCCAATCGAGTCCAAATGTATGACCGACCCCCACTAACTTTGAAGGGCCGATCCACCCATGCTCGTGGCACACCCCCCTGGAACTCCCCTGGGGGGTTCCCCATACAAACATTTCAAAAAATCTCCATTTTTGGCACTTTATTTTATTATTTTTTATTTATTTTATTTATTTTTAATATTTTATTTATTTTTTCTCTTTAGAAATTTATTTAGTCAGAACATATGTAAATGAAAAAAATAATTTAACTTAGTAATAGAAAAGAAATAAAAAAAATTACTGTTTGAAGTCTTTTTTGCTTTCAAGTCTGGGCAATTTCGCACGGCTCTCTTATTTCGTCGCCATAACAGCCTCTACATTTTCCGGTATAACTCGTTTGGAAACGCTAGCTAGCAATTGAACGTGTCGTTCTGTTGCAGGTCGTAAAATAGGTTGTGTGGGTTTTTTAAGCCACCACAAGACACAGCTGCATGTCGTAAACTTACTTAAGCAAAATCGGTTACAGGTAGAATTGAGCATAAAATTATCATAAAGGATTTTCCAGAAGTAATAAAAGGCGCACTTGCTTAACAGAAAGCATAAAATTATCATAAAGGATTTTCCAGAAGTAATAAAAGGCGCACTTGCTTAACAGTATTTGTGGTCAGATTAACGTTTAATTTACATGTAAGTATTTTATGGGCAGTTTTGACAACAAAATCGGTTACAGGTAGAATTGAGCATAAAATTATCATAAAGGATTTTCCAGAAGTAATAAAAGGCGCACTTGCTTAACAGATTTTGTGGTCAGATTAACTTTTAATTTACATGTAAGTATTTAATGGGCAGTTTTAACAACAAAATCGGTTACAGGTAGAATTAAAATTACCATTTCATTTTTATTACCTCGTAGACCATATATAACGCAACAGTTTTTGTGAATGCATTAAGTCGTTGTGAAGAACTCAAAGTGTGAAGTTCTAATTTCAGATAAAAAAATATTTAAAAAAAAAAAATCATTCCAAATCAAAAAGTTTACAATGAATCCACCATCCTTTACACCGCAAGATGAAGCAATAACAACATCAACAACTATCGAAAACCCAATGAGTCATATACCCAGGCATGATGTTACTGTTTTTGGTGTGTCTACTGATTTGACTGATCTTAATTTACCAACCCATCTGGATATTTTGAGATATTATTTTTACTTGAGCGAACAAAAAAAATTGCTCTATAAATCATTCACTATTCAAGTACAAGATAAGTTGATTGGAATTTGGAAAAAACTTGGTATGGAAATAATGCTGAAAAAAAGTGTATATAATAAATTGAATAGATTGCTTGTCAAATATCAAGAGCAAATCAAGAATAGAAACAAACACCAAGAATTTACAGAGTATGTAAAATCTCTGGAAACAATTTTTTTCATTGGAACATGTAAATGCGATTTGAAGGCAGCTCCATGTGCATGCGGTTTGGTTCCCGAACGCCTCAAAGAGTTTATGCACGATCAACATAATCAGAGAAGACTAACAATGGATGGATTTGCGATGGAAATTGAAGAGCAAGGAGCAACGTCTATGTCATCAATGCCAACATACCAAGATCCCGATGATTCAACATACGCACCGCCACCGGTTCAAGAAGATTTGGATATAAGCACAAGTTCACAATACACACAGAGATACGATTGTTTTAACTTTGCCTTGGTATGTGACAGATTTGGTGTGCCTGATAGAGTAGCATCAGCAATGGGAACCGCTCTTTTCCAAGATTTTAAAATGAAAGATACCCATGGCAAACCTCTCATCATGGATAAATCGAAAGTTCGCCGAGAAAAAGAGAAATGCAGACAAGAAGTGCTTCGCAAACGGTTAGATGATACCAATTTGTTAGCATTTTCATTCGATGGCAGAAAAGATGATACTTTAACGAGAGATGCAATTGATGAGAAGTATCATACTAGGATGGTAAAAGAACCTCATCTTGTTATTTTGAGAGAACCGAATTCTGAATTGATTGGTTACGTAAGACTGGAACATGAAACCGCTGAATACAAAACAACCAAATTAAATGATTTTTTTAACGATAAAAATATATCACTGAATGAATTAATTGGCATATGCGTTGACGGTGAGCCAACAAACACTGGCCCACACGGTGGAATTATACGACGATTCGAATTGCTGTTAAAAAGACCATTGCATTGGTTCGTTTGCCTTCTACACTTCAACGAACTTCCGTTTCGGCATTTGTTTGAAGCTTTGGATAAATCAACCAGCACTGGACCAAGATCGGCAACCGGAAAATTGAGCCGTCAAATCGAAACTTGTGAAACTCTTCCGGTAAGTTATTGCTATCACTCATTTATTATAATTGTCAACCGTTTTTAATTGCTTTATTTTTATATATTTTCAGGTGGTGGACGGCTTTCAGAAAATTGAGTTGAAAAATATGCCCCCTGCTCCAGAAAAAATTGAATTTTCCACCGATTCCAAGTACTTATACGACATGGCCCATGCAATTTCTAGCGGCGTGGTTTCAGTGGATCTGGCTAACATCAAACCAGGGAAAATTGTACATTCTCGGTGGCTCACCAAGGCCGCTAGACTATTACGATTATATGTGACAACGGAAAATCCAGATGCAAATTTAAGAATACTGGTTGAATTTATAATTACATGTTATGTGCCAATGTACTTCAATATTAAGTATTACAGCTCTGTCGTGTACGGTAGTAGATTATTTTTCAAATTCATTAGTTGGTCAAGATTTCTAGAACCTCGTTTACGCAAAATTGTCAATAAAGTAATTACAGATAATTCATATTATGCGCATTCGGAAAATATCTTGTTATCAATGTTGTTTGATGATAGCAAAGAAAAGCGCGACTGTGCTATCAAGATAATTCTACGCTATCGAACCGATGTTGACGACCCAACGGGACTTAGAGCTTATAAAAAACCAGATATAAACTTTTATTGCACAAGTTACACGGAAATGATCAATATGAATGACATAAATGACGTATTTGAACCACCATTCACTCGAAGCATTCCATACGATACTTTGAAAGAATATTTAAATCAAGATGATCCACCGTTTAATGATCCAAAAATTCCATCACACATACAAGGAACAGAACGACACGTTCAATTGCTAGCTAGCGTTTCCAAACGAGTTATACCGGAAAATGTAGAGGCTGTTATGGCGACGACGTTAGAGAGCCGTGCGAAATTGCCCAGACTTGAAAGCAAAAAAGACTTCAAACAGTAATTTTTATCTTTTCTTTTCTATTACTAAGTTAAATTAATTTTTTCATTTACATATGTTCTGACTAAATAAATTTCTAAAGAGAAAAAATAAATAAAATATTAAAAATAAATAAAATAAATAAAAAATAATAAAATAAAGTGCCAAAAATGGAGATTTTTTGAAATGTTTGTATGGGGAACCCCCCAGGGGAGTTCCAGGGGGGTGTGCCACGAGCATGGGTGGATCGGCCCTTCAAAGTTAGTGGGGGTCGGTCATACATTTGGACTCGATTGGGGCACTCTACATGGGTCAAAGTGGGATTTTTCAAAACTTGACCCTACGGGACAAAAGTCAACAGTTTCGGGGTAGTAGAATTCGTTTTAGAGGTATGGTTAATTCCGCAAAGTTTCTTATTTTGATCCCTAGAATACGATTTTCACTGAGCTTTGGGCGATTTTTTTGCCTCCCCACAAATCGACCCGGCCTAATGTATATGTATGTAAGTATATCATGGTTGGCAGGCAATGCCGTTAAAATACCGTTATCGATTCAAAACCCTTTCAACTGACTATCGTTATCCCTAAAATATCGTTACCAAAATAATTAAAAAACCGTTATCCGTAAAATACAGATAGCGATATAACTCAAATACCGATATCCTTAAAATCAGGGACCGTAATCATTATGAGTTTTATAATAAAAATTACACAGTAATGATTATATTATGAGTTTTAAGGATTTTCTTCAATGGTAATGATTATTTTTGAGTAATATTAATAAAAATCAGACATAATCATTATATTTGAGCAAAAAAATACAACTCAAAAATAATCATTATTTATGATTTTTATTTTTTTCGCTCAAAATAAAACTCACTCAATTTATGACTTTTTTGTGAGGATATGCAACTATATTGGAAAAAACCTCACAAAAAAGTCATAAATTGAAAGTGAGTTTTATTTTGAGCGAAAAAAATTAAAATCATAAATAATGATTATTTTTGAGTTTTATTTTTTTTTGGTCAAAAATAATGATTATGGCTGATTTTTTTTATTATTACTCAAAAATAATCATTACCATTGAAGAAAACTTTAAAAATCAAAAATTTACAAATCATGACGGATATGCAAAGATTGTCAAAAAATAATAATAATGGTACAATAACTTTTTTTTTATGTCTGTTCTAAGTGATTGATTTTTTGATTTAAAAAAACGAACAATAATCATTATTTACGGTCCCTGCTTAAAATACCTTTACCGAAATAACCAAAATACCGTTATCGCTGAAATACCGTTACCGAAATGAATGAAATAGCGTTACCCTTAAAATACCATCACCGCAATATTTTATTTTTTTTAATAAATTAAGTCCTATTGTTAGCTTTACCTACCCGTTTTATATCTTTATATGATAAATAATTATAAAATAATATAAATAAATCAAAAATTTGTTCGTATGTAAAGTAACGTTACACTTTTAATACCGTTACCGAAATAACTGAAAAATCGTTATCCTTAAAATATCGTTAATGAAATAACCATTAGCAAAATAACTAAAATACCTTTGCCCCTAAAATACCGTTACCGAAATAAAAGAAAATAGAGCTACCCTTATTGATACCCGCATCGAATCGGTTACCATCCATGATGAATATGAATGAGTGAGTAACTTATAAATAAAATGCAATCAAAGATTCTATAGAAAGATACGATACGCTATGACTTTGAGTAAAGTTTTTTCATTCTTTAGGATGGTGCTTGTTCTGGTATTTTTATTAATATTTACATAACACTATTGACACACAGTCTAAAAAGTTTAGTTTTTAAAGTGTAATAAAAAATTCTTAACAGCAAAAAAAATATAACAACAAGAAAAACTGTCATTCTAGCTCCAAGATAAAATGTGAATGCTAAGGCAAAGCCAACAGGATGTTAAACAAATAAGGAAGTTTAAATGTTTTATAATCTTTAAATTACAATAAAATAAATCAAGAAGAATGAGAAAAAAGGAAGAACAATGCAGGATTTTCTTATTTTTTTTTTTTGTTTGAAAGCAGGATATAAAATTGTTTTCATTCAAAGTGAATTGATGTTTTTTTTTATCAAATTTAAAAATAATCCATAAGGCGGTTGCTCTAAACTCTTGCTACTCAATTAGACAAGATTTTTTTTAAGGTATATATCAGTCTCTACGACTTTAAATAAAAATAAATTTAAACTGAACTCTTTCTCAAAGAATTTTTTTTTTTTTGTAAATTTAAATATTCATGTCGATTCGACAATAAGCACATCACTTTGTCGTTGTCGACTCTTCACTTTTACCACTCATGGATTCGATATATTCTAAAATACGCGTGAATAATTATCGATTAAACCTATCAAATTTTAACCATCTCTAAAACAATACACAAAAACAGAGAAGAGTGGGCGTTGTGGTGTAATGGTTAGCGCGTTGGACTGTTACACAGATGGTCCCGGGTTCGATTCCCGGTGACGACAATTTCAATTGAGAAAAATAATATGTATGCGTTTTCTATCACTTATATGCATCGCTGCGCCCACCTTCGGTGTTCCCATAGCACTTAACCCCACCGAAGTAAAATAATGAATAAGGGCTATGAAACAAAAAGCTTCAATAATTCGCCAACTTTACATCAGGTGGCGAGCAACAACTGTTCTAACACTTATCATCTCGCGCAATAACAGTGTTGCCATGTTTAAAGCCCTTCATCTTTCACCACCTTTCATCTCTCCACTATCCCCTTTCCAAAGAAAGCAACACATAAATTAATAGGAAGAATTTCCTTCTCTTTTTGTTTAAAAAAAAAAAAAAAAACATAAAAAATGTTAGTTTATTCACGCAAAGAAAAAACATGGTTGAGGTAAACATATTTGAAGAGCATCATACATTTTTGGATTTATGATTGCAACAACCATGTTACTATGGCTGTGGCAACCATACTCTTATATGCTTCTATATCATAATATGATAATTAGATTACCATATTATGATTCCAAATAGATTCTAATATTATCATATTATGGTTCTGGAAATTTCTATGATTTATCATAAGATGAGCCTTACAGAATTCTCCCAGCATTCTTTTGAAGTTGGACTAAAAAGATGTGCATGGTTTTTAATAGTATATTTATTTAATAATTCACACATTTAAATAAACTTAGGTTTAAAAAAAACTTAAGTAATCAAATTGTCTTTGCGCTGAAGAAAAAGCTTTGTGAAAGAATATGTCAGCAATACAAGCTATACATCTGATTACAGCATAAATCACACATAAAAATATTGTTAAGAATACAATTTAACAATACATTTATAATGATCAAACCATGTTTGCAGCAATTATAACAACTGCATTATAGCCATAGTATAGTCTTAGTTATCATAGTATGATCATGGTCAGGAATTTATTACTATATTATGATTATTGTAAACATATTATGATTATTTCGTACCACGTGCACGTGCATTTTGTTTAAATTTCTCTTTCATATTTTTTTCTTTAGCAATATTTTTTTGCGCAATTTCAAACTATTAAAAAATAAAGCACTTTTTTTGTGTCAATTTAATTTGTAACACTTTTATGTTCATATAATAAAAAAAACTGTATTTAAGGGGTGCGCGACAATTAAACTTTTGCCTAGACTTCCAGGGTAGACCGGGTTGAGACTACAAACTTATTCCTTCTTCCGTAAAACAAATCAGCATTACAATTAACACCACTACCTGGTTGTCTATTTTTAATGTCTTTTTGTTTATTATTATTTAATTTATTGTGACTGACTGCTTCTAACAACTTCTCACACAGAAAAAAATTGTAAAATTTTTTTTTTTTTGAGAAAATGGTTTGGAATATCATTTTTAAATATTTAGATATATTTGTTATAACACTAAAATACATTTCTAAATTTTAACTTCCAATATATTTGTTTATTGCCTTGTTTTGCTTTGACAACCACATTTATTTGTTTGAAATCCAAAAACTACTAAAGTTTGGAGTTTAAAAAAAAATGTATAATTTTTTTTTATAATTTTTGCAACTTTGTACTTTTGTCTAATATACAGTCAAAAATTACAACCGATTTTAACCGATCCTTTAAAAGTTACGTGTTTTAAAAAAAAGCCTAAAATACTGATTTTTAGTAATTTTAAAGTGTTTAACAGTTAAGCCATGCTAAAAACTTTGCGAAATGACTCATAAAGTTTGAATGAAATTAGAAAAGCATCAAACAAATTATTGTACCCAGGTTTCACAAGAGTGCGCTAAAACTAAAACTAAGATTTTTTAACGAATATTGGTTTACAAAAAATATTTTGATTGCTTTTCAAAAAAAAAAAAAAAAAAACTAACTTGGTTAGCATTTTGTATATGAATTAAAGCGTTCGAGCTATTTTTTATTAAATTATTATTTTTAATTTAACACTGAAATGGTGCACAGGTCTAGAACCGTGCCAATTAAAATATTTTTTTTTTGTAAATAGTGATCAAAAATATGTTTTTAAAAGGTGAAAACGGATATTGAACAATTTAATTAATTTTTAAATGGTGACCCAATCACAATTTTTCAAAAGACTTACATCTCCACTACAATTTTCAATTTGATTAATACCGATCGGATCAGTAGTTTAAAAGTTCTATTTTTATTATCTATATTTTTTCAAATATCCCACTGTGCGGTGTTTGTTTTTTTTTAAGGATATACATAAGGTGCACAAGTCCTTGCACCGATTAACAGCTAAATTAGCGCACTCATTAGTAATATAGCTTTTATACGAACAGTAAAATTTCTTAATGTTCTGAAGAGTTTTATAGTTGATATTACATTTCTAAATTTTAGGATATATGGGAGGTAGTCGTGTCCTTCAACAGATTTACATCACAATTGGCACACTAATTAATGACATATGTTGTATACCAACAACAAATTTTATTAACATTCTGATGAGTTATGCAGCTGTAATTACATTTTTAAATCTTAGGATATATGGGAGGTAGGCGTGTCCAGTAGTTATATAGGAACGGAGCATTGTTAACAGTTTTGTTAGGTAGTTTTTGTGTAGTGCTTAACATTGATCGGTTTTTATCAACTTTTTTCGTCGTCTTTAAATTTTGTTATTTTTTTCTTTATCACAAATCAAATTGTTTGGAAAAATATGAGCATCTATAAGGTATTATCCTTTAAAAGGTACTCGAGCAGTTTAAAGCTTATAACAGGATTAATTGAAAACATTGGTTGCTTACATTATTTTTCTTATGTATTTTTCTATTGACAGTTAGTTTTTTCTAAAGCTTCCTTGTTTTTTTTTTCATTTGCTTTCCCTTACTTATGTATATCCTTTCGATGTTGAAATCACAATCAGCAAACAACTCTCACTTGAGTTGGATGTTGTCGCCAAAGTTTGGTGTTTGTTAATCAGATTATAAGCAGCTTTAAGAGTATTAACTTTTAAAAAGGTTTCATCGAAAGATATTTTTTTTTTTTTTCATTTCAATTCCCTTATTTTTTTCAATTCCTTTATTTTTTTCATTTTACAAATCTATTTTTAAAAATAAGCTTAGAAAAAAAAATTAGCATAAAATATATTTACAGATAAAATTATATTCAATTCAATTCTCAAAGACATTACAGTTGAAAAATATCTGTATTATTTTGTTCGTTTATAAATTTTGTTTTTCCAACAACATATAAAAATTCATGAGGTTTAAATAAAAAAAATTCTTTCAAGTCCCTTTTTGAGTTGTTGTGTTCCATTTTGTAGTTGTTGTTGCTGTTGTTGGTGTTCATAAATATGCATATGAATTTAACAAAAGAGCCTTTTTAGTTTCACAATAAAAAAAAATGGTGTCTTTAGGGCATCAGGTCAGCTTATTTAGTTGTATTTTTCGATGTTGTTGTTGTTGTTATTTGTGCCACTAAAAGTGGCAACAATTCCTATGTGGCAAATGTGTGTTAATTTACCACGAATTCACATTGAATTAATTTAATTTTTGTTTTCTTTATCGTTGAATAAACAATGAACCTACCAACGACTAAACAGAGTTTTAAAATAATTTATTTTGAACTCAAATTTTCAAATAAGGTCTGCTATATTTAGGGGACCTTAATTTTAGAAGAACTAAATTTAAGTTGACAGTTGTAGTTAAATTAGCTAAGAATTTAGCCAAATCAGCAGAATTTTTAAGCTTAGTCAACTGAAAATTTCTGCTAATAAGGTCTTTCCGGATCTGACCAGAGGCAGGTCCATATATTTTACCGGAAATATAAGAAGTTAATAAAGATTAAAGAATTGATACGGAGTAACAATTTTTTTGTCGATTTTGCTCTATGTCGTTCATCTTTCGAGATATCCCAGTAAAAAATGTTCGTGTTTTTAGAAGCAGGATAAAAGAAATGCGCTGATGTAAGTGCTTACTATTACATAATAATGAAAACCAGCAAATGAAACGAATAATTTTCGTATAAAAATAAACAAAAACATTTTTTGAGCTTCCTGATTTCCCTTACAAGAATGCAGGCTGTAAGCAGCTTACCTTAATCCCTTACAAGGATGCAGGTTGTAGTGCAGAAAGTTTCATATCGTGGATTATAAACGATCTATTCCTGTTTTACCGAGTGATTTCCGATTGTGTTTGGTGTTTTTGAGTATGTTGTACAAAATAAATAGTCATTTAATTGTTTCTGAAGAGCTAGCACGTGGTGTGGCAAAATGAAATTATTTTATTAATATGTCTAAATTTTTAACAACAAAAAATTAATAATAATATTATATAATATTCATATTATTACTTTAAATCGTAATAATGTAGACATGAAATATGATTTTACTGAACGCCAGGAAATCACAGCTTTTTGTAAGTGCTAAAATCCCCGCTTATTTTGCCAAAAAGTAATGCTTCCAAGTGGGAATTCGCCATATAAAAATCATGGCATGTGTAAGCAGGTTTGTAAGGGATTCTTTTTGGCTTACTCCCTTACAAACCTGCTTACCTGCAAGCAGCGTTTTTTACTGGGATAGGCTATTTTAAGATTATGAAATAGAATATTATGAGAAAATAACTCCATCTACAAGTGACTCTGATAGCGGAGATACAAACAAACAGTGGTTTAACGACAATTGTGGTTTAAATTAACTGGCAAATATTTGTTATTTTGAGAATCACGAATTACTGCATTTTAGTTAAAATACGGATGAAATTCGTTCTTGAGGTAAAAGATAACTAATGGCTTTAGGCAAAGATAAGTAATGACTTTAGGTAAATAACTGATTTTAACTACAACAGCAGAAACAATTTATTCAACAGGGGTAACAGACTTTTTAACTAACTTTTTTTTATGAGTGTACTAAAAAATTAGCCATAACTTTGAAATTTATCCATTAATATTCTGGAAATATGTCTTATTTTTTTGTTAAGTTGTAAGCATGGATAATAAAAATAAAATATTTATTTGAACAATTTCAGTTTTTCCCAATTTTTTTTTTTTTTTTTTAATTTTTACAGTTGGGAGGTTTTAAAAACTTTCGCTTTCAAATTTCAAATTTGGTAGTTTTTCACAAATTTGTAAGAAATATACGATGTTTAAATTGTCATAACTTTTCAACACGTCAGCAGATAATTAAAACCTTGGTGTAATGTTAATTGATCAAATCCTCTTCTTTAAACAGTATTACACAAAAATTACTTTTTTTAGGCGAAAAGTACAGCGAAATTGAAAAAATATCCTTGATTCTCAAATATCTCAAAAACCTCATAATTAATTTTTCTGAATTTTTCTTGCAATTAACTCCAAATATCCAACTCCAACTATCACTTTCAACATATACAAATTTTAAGTTGGCAATCATGGGTTCAAAAATAAACGGATTTTTTATGAAAGTATCTTTTATATTTAATATAAAATTTTGTATATACGACAAATTTCAATAATTTTTGCAACACACTGCGTACTCAGGGTTTCGTTTTCCTTTCAAAAAGCACATTTAAAGTTAAATTTTTAAACAAATTATTTAAATACTTGCACTCATTAAATTATGCCAATAACGATATCAGATGAACATAATCTCTGCTATTTCACAAAATTATTAGTCGTAATATTTCATAATCAAAAATTTTCAAAATGCCCTTTTAAAAATTTGATCCTTCAATGTCCTTGATTGTTTTAAATAAGTGCGTCATAAGAAAAAACTCATGTTAAAGACTTCACTGTACTTTAATAAATACTCAAATTTCAAAATTTTAGCTTTATTAGCTGCGCAATAAAAAATATTTGAAATTTCCATATAGTTACAAACAAAATTTTTATGTGTTTAGTTATATTAACGTTTTTCTGTTTGCTTTTTGTTTTTCAGGACGAATTGAAATGTTCGGCATTGGTGCGATTTGCCTGCCGGCGGCGTCATTGGGCCATATTTTTTCGTTGACAATAACGATTGTCACGTTACTGTGAATGGCGATCGTTATCGCGCCATGATTACCGATTATTTTTGGCCCGAATTGGAAAACATGAACTTGGACGACATGGTTTCAACAGGACGGTGCCATAAGCCACACAGCACACGTTACAATCGATTTATTGAAGAGTAAGTTTGGTGAGCGTGTTATCTCAAGAAATGGACCATTCAATTGGCCGCCTCGTTTGTGCGATTTAACGCCTCTATCCTTTTTTCTTTGGGGCTACGTCAAATCATTGGTCCATGCCAACAAGCCGACGACGTTGGAAGAACTCAGAGCCAACATTGAACGCGAAATAGCGGCCGTTACGGCCAAAATGTGTGACCGAGTCATCGAAAATTGGGTCCAACGAATCGATCGCTGCCGACGTGCCCGCGGTGGCCATATGAACGAAGTCGAGTTCCATTCATAAATGTTTTGATTGTATTTCAAGTCGATAATAAAGTTTCGGAAATATCTCAAATGGTTTGCGTTGTATTAAAAAAAAGTTGTCAAGTCCTTATTGAAAACAAAATTTTAATGTGTTTAGTTTTATATTGTCGTTTTTCTGTTTGCTTTTTGTTTTTGAGGACGAATTCAAATGTTCGGCATTGCTAAACTCATAAAGCTAGAAGGCTGACTGTCTTACAGAGTAGTCAAACCTTGTACATGTATTTTTTATTTTGACAAACTTATTTAAAGCAATCAAAAATATTAAAGGATCAAATTTTTTAAAAGACATTTTTTAAAGTTTTGATCCTAAGATATTACGACCAATAATTTTGTGGATTCCCAGAGATAATGATCTTTCATCTGATGCCCATATTGTCATCTTTCAAGTAGTTCAAGTAGTACAAGTATTTAAGTAATTTGTTTAAAAATGTATCTTTAAATGTCCCTTTGAAAGGCCTAAGGATGCAGTAACAAAAATCCGAGTACGCAGTTTAATTACATGTATTATACTGTTTAACATGCATATCGATTTTCCAATGTGAGGCAAAAATTATTGAAATTTATCTTAGTATGCTATGTGAATATATAAAACTTTATATTAAATATTAAAGATACTTTAGAAAGAATTCCGTTTATTTTTGAACGCCCCTGATTCCCAACTTGAAACTATTATATGTTGTAAGTGATACTTTAAGTTAATTGCAAAATAGAATTCAGAAATATTAATTATGGTTTTTTTTTAGATTTTCGCGAATTAAGGACGTTTTTTAAATTTCGTTATCCTATTAGCGTAAAAATTGAATGGTTGTGCAACACTGTTAAAATAAACTGACACCAAGTTTTTAATTTTCGGGTGACGCTTTCTAAAATTATGCTAATTATAATATTGTATATGTAGTAAACATTTGTCAAAAACCACCAACTTTGAGCAGAGACTTAACGCGAATTAAAACGAATTTTGAAATACTAAAAAACACGTAAACTCCATATTAACTGGGAAAATGTGTATACCGATTTTTACTAAAATTCGAAGAGGTAAAGTTTAAAAACTCGTTTTTCTGTGCTCATTATTTTTAAAATGTCCAAACCTGAATTGTCTCTTACTTTTTCTTAAAATATTTTTGGTCTCAAAAAATGTATTAATAAACCGATTGGAAAATTGAGTTTACAATATTTGTTATCCTTTTAGTATCCTTTGTGCTTCATATATAGGGTAATATGGGGTTCAGGAAGAATTGAATGTACTAACAACATTTGGTTGGCATATTTCACATATGATACATTTTATTTTACTTTTGGAGAATTTTTTCGGATTTGCTCGATTTCCAACATTACCCCATGCGCATCTAGTTAATTTTATTTTAAACAATATTATTCGTACCGCGATGCTTAAATATAAAAATAGAGCTATTAATCATTTATTCCATTAAACTAAGAATACATTCTTTCAAAATCTGTTGATATCAACAACTAAAGTGCACGCAAGAACCCTGAAACAAAAAGAAATGGTGCACAAACACAAATGAATGAATTGAAACATAATGGTGAGCTTTGTTTTTAATAAATGTGAAGGAGTGTGTTGGTTGTTTGCAGTTGTTTAAATGACTCGCTAGAGTTTTTTTTTTTGCAAAGGTTTTGTGGTAACACTAGAACAAATCATGAACTAAACGAAATGTTGGAGTATTAACATATAAAGTACTTAAAACTATGAATTTATAGGGGTTTTCGTTAGGGAGTTGTGATTAAAAATAATTTGGAATATTTTAAATATCCTCTACTCAATTGAACTCCAACAAAAATTATTCACAAAGCGATAAGAAAAAAAGTTAACCCTTGAACACATCATGCTAACGTTTGGCAACAAATATATATATATATGTATATTTGATAAAAGATGAAAAAAAAACCATTCTTCCGATGATTAATATTTTTATATTAAATATGATATGCACTCGAACTGTCATAGAACTGGGCTAGAACAGACCTGTAGTGCGATTCAGTAATTTTTAACGAGCCGACAATCGCAAAATATATCGACAACTTTTGTTGTGTACACTAACGACTAAGTGATTTACTAAGTACACCTTAACGATAGTCGACAATTCTATTTTACTATTTATCAATTTAACTTTTTCTCTATTGAAATTGTTGTCGTTTATATAACAACAGCAGATGACTTTAAGAATAGCGAATATAATTTAAAAATGTTAAAGAAAAAAAATCGTTAATTTTACTTTTGTAAACAATTCGATTGTCGTTAAAACAAGTTACTGAATCGCGCTACAGTAGTGCGATTCAGTAACTTGATAGAAAAATATAGCTGTCGACTACCGTTAAGGTATGCAGTGAATCACTTTATCGTTAGTGCAAACAACAAAAGTTGTCGATATATTTTGCGATTGTCGAATCGTTAAACACTACTGAATCGCACTACTGAGATCTGCTTTTTCTCTCGAATGATGAGTATAATTCATTACAATAAACCTCGTTTTCTGGGTAAACATATTAATGCCTTCGAAGCGGTGAATTATCTAGGATTAAATTCTTGACAATAAATTTTACTGGAAACAACACATTGAAGGCAGAATCACTATGGCGCAACAAGAGTGGGGCACATGTAGAAGAGCCGTAGGCTCTAAATAGGAATGCAACACTGGCTCTAGACAAGGGTAGTCAGACTCATTTTAAAGTCTGTGCAGGAATCTGGTGGATATCAATGTGAAGAAAGTGCAATATTGGTTCACTTCAGAAAATACTGCGACTATGTTGCTGTCTTGACTGCACAATGATAAAATGCACAAATGTAAGAAAACTTATTTTTGATTTTTTTAGAAATTTGAATGGCAATTGAAGATTGATATTCCAAAATAAAAACAATCAGCTACCTTTGTTATTGCAAGTGGGCAATGTTAAATTTAATGATACATTAAATTTGGAACATTTTTTATATCGATTTTCTAATTAAAAATATTATTTTCAAACTATGATAACAAAGTAGAATATGGCAATATTTTTAATTTAAGTATTTTATAAAATTACTTCTATGTTAAAATTAGTTTTGTTTTTAATCATTGCATAGCGATTTTGAGTATTTTGACTACGTATTTCCATGATTTATTTAATCCTAGAAATTGTCTCTTTAAGAAATTAAAAAAAAGTAAAACTATTAAATTATAATAAGCTCCAGAAACTTGTTGGGACTTCTTGAAGGTTGATGATTTACATTATTTCTGAATACTAAATGCCATTAGTGCACTTAGAATACTATGTAGGTAAAGACCACTGCAACTGTAGTTAAAAGCAACTGAAATTTCCTTGAAGAAAGGACGAGTTACATTTCAGTAAATTTAACTAACATTGTCATTTGTTTTTTACTGCTTAAAAAATGATCCACAATTGTAGTAAAAATTAACCACATATGCAGTAAAAAAAACAATCATTTATTTGTTTTATTTTAGTTTTTAACTAAAAAAAAAAACTACTATATAAAATAAATGTAAAATCATAATACAGTAATTTGATGTACCCTGTTAAAAATCGATATATATGGATCCATACATGACCACACATGATTCATACATGTTCACATGCATCCATACATGATTCATATGTGTTCATAAATGATTCATATGTGTTCATATGAGATATCGTATATGTTCAGGTAATATTTACATATATAATCATTCATGTGCATATATTTCCATACATGTTCATATGTGTACATTAACAGAAATATAGGTAATATTTACATGTATGATCACTTACGAACTGCTATGAGCATATATATATGGTGGTATATGGACGTGTATGTCCTCGAATGTCTTCATATATGAGCATGAATGAATTCATACATTTTCGTAAATGAATGCATATATGTTGATTTTTAACCGGGTGGTTTCTTTTTTTAAATGAACTACAATTATAGTCAAAAATTAAACTTCTTGTACAAATGACTGGTTTTTTCACTCAAAAATAAAGATACTGTACTTCAACTCAAACAACTACAAATATTTACAACAGAAGTTCACTGAGTCTAAGTACTATACATTTGATCAGAATTTTTTTTGCCATTTTTTAACTGGAAGCATTTTTGTGACTTCATCCATAGCAAATGAATTATTGGCAAAGGCGTGAAAAAGAACGTACCAAAAAATACACATGGAATGTGCTATATACATTCCGAATTATGGGCAAAACATTTCTTAGCATCAGTAGGTATCGGTACATGTGCTAACTAAGACAGTATATGTGCGAATGTGAAAATTTATTTGCTTTCACATTTTCTAAAAATCAATTTTTTTTTTAAACTATCGTGACAATGTGCAACTTACGTTTGCTTAGGGATGCCAAAAAAATGTGGCAACTCTATAAAAAAAGTTTGCCAAACCAACTTAAACTGTAGTTTATTTTTCGTTACACTTAGAATACTATGTAGGTAAAGAAAGATTCAAAACAAATGCAATTAAAGAAACGACGACTTAAATTTCAGTAAATTCAACTAACACTGTCATTTGTTTTTTACAATTGTAGTAATAATGAACCACATATGCAGTTTTAAATAAAAAAAAAGACTACTGTGTAAAAAGAACGTAGACCACAATACAGTTATTTGATGTGGTTTGTTTTTTTAAAAGAACTACATAAGGAGTGAGATCATAAAAATGTTAACACACATTTTTGCCTATAACTTTGGTTTAAAGCTTCTCATATTATTTTTTTTCGGCAGTTTACATTTTAAAAATATGTCAGTTAATAAATTAGATTACTTCATGAGCTTTAATTTTCAATTTTTTACACAATGGACGATGAAAGAAAAGTGCGTTCAAAAATAATTAAATATTTTCAAGCAAACCTAACATGGACATACAAAAAAATTGCCAAAGAAACTAATATATGCCGCCAAACAGTTCCAAAAGTGGTAAAAAGGTGTCTGGAACACCTAACACTTGAAAGGAAGCCGGGAACAGAAACAACGACTGGTTATCGTAACATTAAAAGGCATATAAAGTTAAAAGCATCCTTAGGAGAGATCCTAACACATCTGGCAGAAAAACAGCTCGGTTAGCCCAATCCTCGGACTTTTTTGTACGTAAAGTGAAACATAAGGCATGACTAAAGTCCTACAAACTTCAAAAAGTTCGCGATAGAAACGCTTTAAAAATTTGGAGGCCAAAACCAGAGCTCGAAAATTGAAATCAAATTTTATACAAAAATACAACTGTTGTGTAATGAACGACGAAACGTATGTCCTGGCTGATTTTTCGCAGCTCCCTGGTCAAGAATTTTATGTTTCCGATGTTCGAGAAAATGTTGCGGAAAAATTTAGGTCGAAAAAGCAAACGAAATACCGTAAAAAATTCCTAGTATGGCAAGCCATATGAAGCTGCGGCCAAAGAAGCCAGTCATTTTTGACATCTGACTATAAACAACAAAATTTATATCAAGGAGTGGTTGCAGAAGAGACTTCTTCCATTTTTGAGTCAGCACAATGTATTCACTTACTATTGGCCCGATTTAGCATCTTGTCACTACAGCAAGAAAGCGCTGGAGTGGTATAATGATAATAATGTGGGTTTTGTATCAAGAGAGGCAAATCCACCAAACTGCCCGGAGCTCAAGCCAGTAGAGAAAATTAAAGGGCACAAAAAAGGTCTCCCAGGACATGCAAGATATCAAACGTTGATGGACCACCTGCTCTAAAAAGGTTACAGAAACTATCATAAAAGCTATAATAGGAGGGTTTCCGGAAAAAGTGGATAACTTTGTTCGTAGTGGTTATAATTCCATGCGGTTTTTTTTTTGTTTGATTTCGTATAAAATTCTATTTAATAAAAATTTGGTTTGAAGTCTTATAATTCAGTGGTTGGTTTTTTATTTAACTTTATGTCTGTTAACATTTTTATGATCTCACTCTTTATGTAGTCAAAAATTAAATTTCTTCTACAAATGACTATTTATTCACTCAAAAATAATGATACTGCACTACAACTCAAACAACTACAAATACATATGTATCAACCTAGCTAAAATATTTAATTTGCTTTATTTCTATAAATATATAGTGGTTGAAAGCTCGTTATAATTAAATAAAAACTACACTTTTATTTGCCACTTTTACCATATTTGTGTTGCCCAAAAACTCTATATTTGCAACACTTTAACTTTATTTTTAGCAAAGGGAACAACACATACGGATTTCACTTATTAAAATAATGAATAAAATAAATTACAAGTGTTGTTTTATTTTAAAATAAAAGTAGTACAAGGCTAAAATCGAACTGGTCAACAACATTTTCCAAAACAAAAAGTACTACACTGACATACTCCTTATTCATATGGATTTTAAATAGCCATATGAAAATCAGGTTAAAACTCATACATGCAAGGGTTTGAGTTCTTTTACAAGCAAAAATTAAAATTCAAAATAAAACTTTTTGAAGAATCCTTAAAATATGGATTAAAAAGTGTGCTAAATTTCATTTGCCTAGAAAAGGAAATTAAAGAGAATTGTCTGCACGATATCAACTCATTTTTGCATTCGATGTATGAACCCAGGAAAAAATTACACATTCCAAAAAGAAGGTGATGCCCACACTTGCTTACATATCTCATTGCCAAATTTAGTAACTGCAATACCAAACTCATTCCAACGATAGAGTCAAAAAAGCAAGGAATATTGTAATCAATTCTTTAAATTTAAACCAGAAAGCATGAACTCAATAACAAAGTAATTATTTACTTAAAAGAAAATAACAATTTTATTAACTTATATGTATAACTTTTTGTACTCAAGAAGTAATCATATACTTTTTCTTAATAAAAGGACGTTAGGACGTAGTTCCTAATTTTGAAAAAAGAATTTATCTCATATACTATTTATTTATTTTTTTTGTGTAAGTACTTCGTGGTTTTAAAATGGAACTATTTCTTTATTAAAAAATGTATGTAGTTCTTAAAAATATAAAGTAAATGGTTCTTCAGTAAAAAAAATAATCAATTCTAAAGAATCAATTATTTTAGTCTCACGCCCTGTTAAAAGAATCGAGTAGGTAATCTAGTAAGGAATGCGTTCTGCCCAAAATGCTTGATTACAAACCCGCTTACCTTTTTGGAAATTTTTTGCTGGGAAGTGTCACTGGACCTCATCTATTGAAACTTTTCATTAAATTAATGCAGCTTTTTATAGAGTTTTATGAAAAAATCATTTCACTTATTAAAAATTTCATACGCCTAATGAAAAAATGTCATTAAAAACAGTTTCATAAACATAATGAAGGTTTTTCATGTGGTTTAAGAAAACTTTATTAGTTTAGTGAAAAATTTTATTAAAACTTGGCCAAGAAAATATTCTTTGTGCGGTAAAGGTTTGGTGACACAAAGAAAAATTAAAAACTTTAATGGAATATTAAGTTCCGCTGTTTTTGTAACTCAAACTAAAATTGGTTTTTCCAAGAGTAATTATAAAATAATTTTCGGTTAGTTAAAGTTCCGTTAAATCGGTCGCCATGAATAGATAGATGGCTTCGCAAAACGACCTAAAAAATGTACTAAAAAGTTTTAGTTTTGAGGAATCATTTTCAGTTTTTAAATAATTCCTTGTTCGCAACACTGTTTAGTGAAGAGTCCTCCTTTTCGTGTTTTCAAATTTTAATTTTCAATTAAATCTCGCAATTTTGTATATGAATTTCATGCTGTCTTGAAATTTTGTTAGCCACAACCAGTGTTGCCAGGTATGTTGAGCATAAAATCGTCCAATTTTCCAATAAAAATCGTCAAAATCGTCATTATATTTTCAAAAATCGTCAAAAAATCGTCAAAACAAAAAATATTTGTTACAAGTGGGATAAAGTTTTAATATAAAAAAGGATAATAATGTAATTCACATTTCAAGTGCGCATGTGCTATCGGTGTAATATAATACGATTTTTACACTGTTCTGTAATTTAAACTTCGAAAATTATGATATTTTATAACGATAGCACTTTACAGCTTTAACTGTTAATTCCTTCTACATAATTCTGTAAACACCACTTCAGTAGCACAATTTTTAAATCTTAAATTGTTTTACATAGTTTAGAAATGTTTTAACAATGTTATTTTCTTTAAGTATTAAATTTGGACTTCCATTAATGAATTAAAATTTCTAATTGCATTACATGTGATGACATAGTTTAATACAATAAACTATGAAATTTTTGATTATTTCATATATTTCATTTTGGGTTGGTTTTTAATATTGCTAAAAATTATTTATTATTGTATATATTATTTATATTATTATTTATTTTTATTTAAATATTGTTTATTACTGCATGTTTTTCCATTTTCAAATATAAATTGTGAATATCTGAAGTTTCACTTTGGAACACTTTATTTATATTATTAATAGGCCTGTTTTTTAAGCACCGGATTTATTTTTGGATTTATAAATCAGAATATTCAAACTCTATGTTTGTTTCGCAAAAACTTGGATGTTTTTTTTTTATTTTCAAAATATTTTATATTTATCTCAATCTTACACTAACTAAACTTTATAAAAATATAAATATTAAAAAAGCAGGGTTGGCATTCAAAAACTTTTCATAATAACGATTGGCTATCGCAGTAACACTGATAGCGGAATGGAAATTAAAAAAAAAAACGATTCTATTAAAGACATGTTTCTTCTTATGTAAACGGTTTTAGTTTTCTATTTAACCTGTTTAATTTTGAAATATCTTGAACTAGTTAAAGTCAAAATAACGCTAAAATACCGAAACGACGATTTATAACGTTATTTTGTTGATGTAACAAAATTTAATGGATAGAATTTTTAAATAAACCCTGTAAAGACACATGCCACTATTAGAATCGTAGCTTTAAAACGTTCATAACGGCATTGGTGTGGCCGTGGCATTCAATAAAAAATAGTTTTTAATTTTAACGAAATAATAAAAATCCAAAAATAGATCCGGTGATAAATATACATGATTTGCTGACATATTAAACGTTTGTCAAAAAATCGTCATTTTGGAAGCAAAAATCGTCCAATAGTCATTTAGTAATTTAGGTACTAAAAATCGTCCAAATGACGATAAATCGTCAAACCTGGCAGCAGTGGCCACAACCATTTTTATTACCCACTTGCTTTTATTGTAACAAAAATCCAGAAGCTGTTTAAGACACATAATGTTCTCATTAATAAAAGTCCTAATTTGCATAATGTTTTGTTTTAAACAAATATGCAGCAATTCAATTTTTTATTTTGTACGGTTGCTTTGTGCTTGAAAAATACACAATAAGGTGGATCGTTTCAGCCAAATCGGAAATATTGGAAGAAAAAAAAAACTGCTAAAATGAGGAGATTTTTTTTTACTAAATATGAGTAATATAAGAATAGCAAAAATAAATCTGTTAAATTTACTAATATTTAGTTATATTTGAGCTAAATTTTAGTTAATTAAAAGTAACAAAATAATCTGTTAAAATCAGTAAAAACATTTACTAAATATTAGTAGTCAAAGAAATGTCAAATTTTAATATTTTTTTATTGTGTTTTTTTTTTTATACGAATAAAAGTCTGCCCTTATGAAATCAGCAATCTACAATTTTTTTTAGCAGAAATTTCTGTTGATTTTGCCAAAATAAACTGTTATTTGCATTCTATTAAGTTTGAGGTTAATATAGCAAAAATTTTGTTAATGTTACAGTTTTTGTTTGCTATTTTGAGTCTACTAATATTTAGTAAAAGTTTTTGGTAATTTTACAGAGTGATATGCTATTTTCAATTAACTAAAATTCACATCGAATATAAATTTTTTTTTGTAAAGTTAACGGATTTACTTTTGTTGTCTGCTAAACTAAGCAGTTTTTTTTTGCAAGGCCATTTTTAAACAAATTCTAGTAGTTTTTCTGTTATTTATACAGGTTTATTTCTATGGGTGTAAGCATAGTAATTTAAAATTTTTAGTATTTATAAAATTTATAAGGATTAAACAAAACATGCACAATTTTCTAATTCGGCTCAATACAGCAATTCGGCTCAAGATATCCTGAAACAAACACCGGCATGATAGTACTCAAATGAAAGGTAATTTTGTGTATAATTCGTATTGTTAACAAAAATTTTGTTGATTTCGGGTTGAATTTCGAAAAATTAAGCAAAATGTACGAACAAATTGTGTGAATAATGTAAATAGAAAAATTTACAGATTTGGATGCAGCGTTCATAATATATTAAAAAATATGTATTTCAACGACAGGTTCTGCCAAAGGTTGCAATTTTTTTAGTAGAGTTATTTCCCGATGAAAAAACGTTATATATACAATTAATACAATTGCATCTAATTATATATGAAGCCATATGTAACGATATATATTTACATCTCACACTAAATTCTACGAATGATTTTAATATAGCGCTATCTATCATCATATCTTTAATAGTTTTTATATCATCAACTATAATTGATTTAGCTTTATATATCAGATCATATAGCTCATTTACTGCAAGAACGTCACAACTCAAAAAAAGTGATTTTTGAGTTAATTATTCGTTACATCACGTATCATATTGTGTAAAAAAGTCCTATTGATATCTTGTATACTAACCTCTTGAGAGAAATTATGTCATTATTGTTTTATTCAAAAATGTTCTTTAATACAGATTTATTTTTGCCAAAAAAGGTATCATTAACCACTAATTTTTAAAATTTTCTTAAAATGAAGTGATAATTAACAAACATTAGACAAATAGATATTTAAAAAAAAATACAACAACTACTTTCTTTGTTGCATCAATCGAAAGATAAGAGACAGATGATTATTCTTCCGAAGGCGCCTGAGCGATTGATTCGGTTGTTTAAGAAAAAATTGGAAAACACAATGACGTTATAACTTTGAAACACAGTGTATAAGTCAAATTGAAAGTACCTCTAATTTTCCAATCAGTTGATTTATATTTAAATTTTTATTATTATTTGGAATCTAAAAAACAATAGTAGTACGGATTTCCAAAAATATTGTATAAAGTTACATCAAATTATAAAAAACTTGTTAAAATTTGGCAGACACATTTTTGGTATCAAATTATATTAATTGATATAAATCTATATATATAGCGAAATTCCTTAAAATTCCTAGCTCGATCCACCCTAATGCTCAGACAGGCATATGCAATTTATATACATAAATACAAAATGCATGGCCTGAAGGCAAGCACGAATTAAACATATTCAATTAATTTTTACTAAATGAACAGCAACCGCACAATACTGCTGTAACACAACAAGATACATGGCAATGGACTTCATCTTCACACAACACAAGTAAAACAACCAGAAAAAGCCAACTATTCGAAATCCGTTGAGACAAAACATTATCCCAAATAAGATGGATGTAGTTCAAAAGGACTACCGAATGCTCAAGATAACATTACGAATCATAATTATTTTGCCTTACATTATTTCTATTTTCTTCGATGTGTTATTTTATCACAAACTAGCTGAAGTGCTCGGTGTTTCACGGGTCAACTGTGATTTTTGAATGCAGAAAAAATTTTAAGCTAGGAAATGGCTTTGCTGAGGAGATTCGGCAGCCCTGGCTTCAGATTGTCTTGCTCTTTGCTACTCTGCTCCAATGTCTCAGACGTTTGTTTAAGGCGAGCTTTCTTAGTTTGTGCTGTGGTAACACCTCATGTAGGTGGATCGTTTTTTCGGAGGCATGGTTTTTAATTATTTTTAGCACAAAATTATTTGTCAGTAGTAATAACGCATGAAATGTTTTACAAAATTAAAAATTATTTTATCTTTAAAGATGTTGAATACAAAATGATGCTTTCAGTAGCAATTCACGACTATAAATCAATGTGCTTTATCAATAAAGATGTCTCATATTAATTTTATTACATGGTTTCGAAAAAGTTTATCCTTAAAGAAATTTTTTTTATGTTTTTTTTAATGGACCTGTTATTGCCAAAAACGGAAAGGATAAATAAAATTTAAAAAAAAAATTATATTATAAAGACATTGCGAAAAAATCAGTAGGCATATTATACGGGGATAAAAATTCTTAAAAACGAAATGGTTTTTCCTAAAATGTTTTGATTGGATTTAATACTTTCAAATTAAAAAAATAAGCTTTCTTAAAAATAGTTTAATTTTTTGATTTTGACGTTTTTGATCAAAAGCCGGTATTGAAGTGGGCTATGGTAATTAAACTTTTAATGAGGCCTCCCTCGGGAAACGTAGAATATATGTAAGTAATTTCAAAGAAATCCGTTAAAACTTTCTAAGAAGTTTGTATTCGAAAAAAAAACAAAAAAAAATTTAAATTTTAGATTTTTTGTCAAAAGAAGGCTTAGAATTGGGCGTGGTCGATAAAAACTATACTACGATCTAAGTTGAGGTCCGCGGATTATTCGTGCTAAATTTGAGGAAAATCCGTTGAGAATTGCTAATTTGTATAGAGAACAAACAAACAGAAAATTAGTTTTATATACAAGGTGGCGCAAAAATAACCTTCCGATGTTTTTTGGCTGTAATTTAAAAAAAAAAATGAAAAACTTTGATTCTTCTTGTGGATTATTTTTATTTGGTATTTTAATTTTTTTTTACATCAAGTCGAGAATATGATGTCATGTAAATGGCCGCCGCCACAGTTGATTGTCATTTGAGCCCTTTTTATGGCATTTTCCATCACTTTGGCCAAAACTTCTGGCGATAGGTCCTCACATTCTTGACGGATATTGTCTTTAAGAGCTGCAAGAGTCTGAGGCTTGTTGACATAAACCCGCGACTTCAAAAAGCTCCACAAAAAGAAGTCTGGAGCGGTCAAATCAGGCGATCTTGCTGGCCAGTGCAAATCGCCAAAACGGGAGATTAGGCGCCCGGGAAATGTATCCTTCAGCATATCGGTTGTGGCACGTGCAGTGTGTGCCGTTGCACCGTCCTGTTGGAACCACATGTTTTCCAATCCCAATTCATCAAGTTGCGCCAAAAAGAACTCGTTGATCATTGCTCTGTAGCGCTCACCATTCACAGTAACCGTTTGGCCCGCGACGTCTTCGAAGAAAAAAGGTCCGATGACTCCTCCAGCGAAAACAGCACACCATACAGTGACTTTGAGCGGGTGTAATGGCTCTTCGTGGGTTACACGCGGATTTTCAGTGCCCAAAAAGCGTAAATTTTGCTTATTTACGTACCCTCTAAGATGGAAATGGGCCTCATCACTCATGATTATTTTTGATGAAAAATCATCTTCCTCTTGGTGGTGATTAAGGATGGCTTGAGCGTATGTTACACGCGATTGGCGGTCAACAGCTAACAGCTGATGCACCGTCTGGACTTTGTACGGAAACATCTTCAAATCTTGTACCAAAATTCGCTGTAAAGACCGTCGACTGATACCCATTTGCGTGGCACGTCGTCTGGTCGATGTCGATGGCGCTTCCATGACATCCTCGGCTACAGCAGCAATATTCTCTGCAGAACGGCTACTCCGGGGTCTGCCACGCCTGGCAGCATCTCGTGTTGTGCCAGTCTCTTCGAGGCGAGCGGCTAAACGTCGCAGTGTTTCACCAGTAGGCGTTGGACGGCCAGGAAATCTGAGACGAAATTCACGTTGTGCCAAAGTCACCGACCGATTATTGGTCAAATAAATAGTCACCAATATTCCGCGTTCTGGAGCAGTGTAGCGTAACATTGTTTATTAACGTGTATTTCGCATGTGTTTACTACACAAATCTCAAAACAGAACTGACATTAGGGGCCAATCGCAAAATTTATAGCATTTTCTGATAGGAGGATTACTTTTGCGCCACCTTGTATATAGACTAGATAAAGTGTTTATATTTTAGTGTTGAGATTAAAAAAAGCAAACAAAAATTAAAGCTTTTAAATATCTTATCTCTTCATCTATCTCACAAAAAGTTTAAAATTAGTCAAATCGGTTGACATTTGTTGATATTATACGTTCTAAAAACATTTATAAACCTGAAATAGGAAACCTTATAGCTCACGCTATGTTAAAACAAAGTTATTATAAATAAAATTCTCTTAAAGATTTTGCCCTCAAGTTTTTCCCGATTTCCTTAGTAGTTTCGCAGATCCATAATTATTTTCAAAATATGGAAATAATTATTTCCATATTTTAGTTTGGGGTCGTATAGACCCTAAAACAGCACTAAGGATTAATATTCCGGAAATAAATTAAGAAATTATTTTCAGAGCTAGCAAAACAATCTTGAGTACGCACAGAGACAAATTTATGTATTTGCCAACAGAAATTCGTTTACTACGACTCAGATTCCGTTTTCACGAATTTTAGACGGTTGGCAAAACTTAAAAATAGTATTCAGAACAAAGTTAAATTAATTCAACTAAATTTTAGTTGCAACACCTAAAATATTCTGAAATCTAATATAAATATTGTTGTATTAACTGAATTTATAAGTTGATAGCATTAATATACACTATTCAATTCGGTTGGCACTTTATTTCTCTGTGTGTCGTTTCATCAATATCGGCCGAGAAAAATTTGTTTTATTAATATGTTAACAAAAATATAATATCCTAAAATTTGACCTCCGACCGTAAACCGGGGAATATTCATACATATCCATATTAAAATATTAAAGTATTTGTTATTTTGTCGCGCAACATTTGTTCTAAGACTTATCATCTCGCGCAATTATAGTGTTGCTATTTTTGGTGCGCTTCAACTTTCCCCACCGTTCATCGATCAGACATACTGTCTACCAGATTTATTCGAAGTTCGGCCGTAATAGTTGATTTCCACGCATCAATAACTGCTTCGTTTAGATGAAAAACACTCTCATATTGACGGTTTCATGCGTATACTCGTCGGGTTAATGCTCTCTAAATATTCTTAATGTTGTTTTGATCCGAAGTACATGCGGGCCATTCCAATACTTTCCTATTTTGTAATGATATCCATTCTGTCGTCTGACGAGATACATGTAGCTACAATGTAGCTACAGCTGCAGAAGTATTATAAAGGGTCCTCCAAATAACTTTTTTTTTTGAAAATGCTATAAAAAAAAACTACTGAATATTTTCTCACGATCGGTCCAATTTTTAAGCCCATTATCGATTGTGTGCAGCTGTATTTCACCAATGGCTTCCTGTTCCGTCCTGTTGAAACCAAATGTTGCCAATATCCTCCTCTTCAATTTTTGTGAACAAAAATTCGTTCAACATGTCCCGATAACGATCGCCATTGACTGTAACGGCCACTCCTTGCTCATTTTCGAAGAAAAATGGCAATTTTCGCACACATTCTGCAACATTACCATGGTTTTCAAAGTAATGTCGCAATATTTCCCAGCGTTGTTCAAGAGTATACACAACCATATTCGTTCAACGGAAGGATAAAACTAATTAGCTGTCAAATCAAACATGAGCTAAGTGTTACCATTCACGAAATAAGCACTAGTTGAAAAAAAAAAACGTTAGATGGCGGACCCTTTAATACTACTGCACTCAGAATAGTACGTAGTTAACTGTTTGCAGTTTAATAAATCTTTCAAATTAAAAACACAATAGTTGTCAACCCTGAACGTGAAAACCATACGTCAATCTGGTAACATTGTGAAATAGAGACGGAGGAGATTATAAAAAAAATAAACAAAAATCTAAAAATAGAATACTTGTGTTGTTAGTGTTGTCACTTCTGAGTATAATATTCAATAACTAGAGTCGAACCCCTCGATGCTAGCACTCGTTACAAATCTTGTATTATATAGTACTATTTATTATATTATATAATTCTAATAAAATAAAAAAAATAAAAAAATATTCAATAAGAGAAAAAGCTAATAGGAAAGAAAAACTGCAATTTAGCTGCATTAGATTCGAGGCCATACTTGGGTGTGATCGCTAAACGCTCATGCCGTGGTATTGTTACGTTTGTAATGTAAGATGAGCGCAGGTTTGTTTCTTACAGCCGCAGGTTGTTGAAAAATTTATCATATAGAGACAATCTGACAATTATAAATTCACAAATAATAATACAATTTAAATGGAAAATCACTGATGACGCCTGTCCATAAAAAGAGGCAGAAACTAGTCTAGTCTGATTTAAAAATTAATAGTGTTTATAATTTTTAGAGAAAAACGTTTATTCTTCTTCAAAACCTCAACATTTCTAAAAAAAAAAAAAGTTTTCAGTTGAGATAAAATTAATAAAATAATTTTTCAAATAAATATTTTTTTCAAATTTTTTATACATTTGTTCAAAATAATTTACTACCATTTACCGATTTTTTTTAGTTTAATTTATTATTTTCATTTATTTAAAGTTTCATACAAATTTAACCAATTTTTCCGTTACAGTTATAAATTTTTTTTTTTCAAAAAAAGTATTCGAAAAATTCTTTTTTTTTTAAATATTTCAATTTAAATTACAAGAAGTTGAACAAATTTACACATATGCGTGTATGTATACATTTTGTAGAAGAGAAAACAAGCAAAAACAAAGAAACAGAAAACTGAAATAATTTCAAATAACTGAACATAACTTTTATTTTTACTGATCTGTACACACAGAAAACAGTTTTGTAGTTGCAACCGAATTTTTTGCCAACCGAATTTTTGTGGTTCCACGTACTATCACTATTATTAAATTTTTATACTATTGCAACCGACATTTATTTACAAATTTCGAATTTTTATTGTAACAATTGCATATTTTATATTTATGGACTATAATATTCTATAAATAGATTCACATGCGTTCAACAAAATTTATCGAACCGGTGATCCTCCGTTAGTCAGGCAAATACTTTACCTCTAGCCTAAACCCAATTCAAATATGTTTTTTTTCAAATTTCAACCTTGAATATTTTCTAGTTTCAAATTTAAACATTTGTCTAAAAATAGATTTGTTTGTGCAATAGAAATTCGTTTGCTAATCTCAATATTTTATTAGAGTTTCCAAAACTATAAAAAAATTTATATTATTTTAAAATTATTTTATTAAGAAAAAATTCTTCACCGCGAACTGAGCTCGAACCGGCGACCTTCTGCTTGTCAGGCAATTACTTAACCCCTAAACTCAATTTGAATTTGTAGTTTCAAATTTCTACCTTGAATATGTTTTTTCTTTCAAGTTTAAATACTAATGTCTAAAAATAGAGTTGTATGTACAACAGAAATTGGATTGCTAATCTTTATATTTTATTAGAGCTATCAAAACTATTAAAAAACTTTATAATATTTTAAAATTGGTAACGAAAACTTATATTTGAGATAGAGAGATTGTTTTTTTGCTGGCGAAACTAATATTCGATTTTAACTGCAAATATTTTATTCAGGGGATAAAATTTCCGAAAAGTCGTTGGTTGTTGGTATTAAAGGTAATGTAGAAGAAAATACTTTTTCAATATTGATAAGTTTTGGTTAATTTAATATATTTTCTGTTTACAATATAGTTTAATTATTCTGATTCTGAATGTTAAGTACTTACAATTAAAATTATTGCAAAATTATTAAATTTAGTTGGTTACAATGGAATTCCAACCAATTTATTCTCTGTGTGTAGTTAACATTTGAACGTTTTTTTTAAGTAACTATTCAGTTGTTCTTATGGATTTGTTAAACGATATTTAAAAAATAAATAACAAGAAACATTTGATGTAAATGAAAAGTAAGTAGACCGGATTTTAAGTAATTTATCATTTATGTTAAATTACATTTTCAGTTAATTTAAACTACACACTGTTGGGCGCTGTGGTGTAATGGTTAGCGCGTTGGACTGTTACACAGATGGTCCCGGTTTCGATTCCCGGTGACGGCAACATCAATTTAGAAAAATAATATGTATGAGTTTTCTATCCCTCATATGTATCGCAGCTCCCAATGAATCAGGGCTATGAACAAAAAAAAAAGCTTCAATAAGTTCGCCAAATCTCCATCAGGTGGCGAGCAACAACTGTTCTAAGACTTATCATCTGGCGCAATTACAGTGTTGCCATGTTTGAAGCCCTTCATATTTCCCCACCTTTCATTTCTCTACTATCCAATTTCCAAAGAAAGCAACACATTAAAAAAATAAAAAATAAAAAAGATACTGCTAATGAGAGTCCTTTACTGCGGTTTTGCTGGGTATGTTCTCAAGTTATGTTTATTATAAAAAAATGCGAACCAAAATAATTAACTTTCTCAAGATTTTTGAAAATATCATAACTGTTAAAAACTAAACCATTTTGTAAATACTGTTCTCAAATCTCAATTACATTAAACGGCGCAAAAACCCTATTTAATAAACTCTTACGATATTATAGTACGCAGCTTTATAAAGTAATTACAACGAAATATTTTATTAAAGAAAAAAAAATGTACGTTATTTTTAAATTGAAAAATAAGTTTTTACAGTATCGCAACAAAAACTGCGAAAGTTTAAAAATCGGGAAACTTTGGTTTCACCTGTAAACCGCCATTCAACTTTTCACTTTGGTTTCACCTGTAAATTACCATACAACTGTTCACCAATCAGCGATATGGAAATTACTTTTTTAGTGATTGTATGTCTGAAGTCTAGTGACTCCATTTTGTATTGGTTTTGAACTGAAACTATGAGCAAAAAAATAATATGAATGAAAAAACTTTTGTAAATTTCAAGTTTTTTTAATGTTTTCGACTTTTAAATAGCCATAAATTCTTTACATGAAGACTTTTCAATGTAAAACTTAGCTTGTAGTAGTTTTTAAGTGTAGTCTACCTAACCCTGATCATCGTTTCTCTCCATTCAAAAAACCTTGAGAAATACGGGGCATCTTAAGTCAGTTTCAACAGGTGGCTATTATTTTTGAAATAGCTTATCTATTTGTCAATTTCCAGATATTTATAAGAAAGTCTGTTAAAACTAACAATTGTGTTAAAACTTTCTTAAAACTTTGTAGATTTACTGAATATTAATTACGAATTGATAGTTTCTTCGCCAGATTTAAATTAATTCCAAAACTCAAAAGACAATTTCTTTTAAATTAGAGACAACTTTTTTAATATACTAACAGTTTTTACCTTGTATATTAAATTAGTCGCACCAAATTCAGGACAGTTTATTAACATACATTATGTTAATAAATAAAGACACTGTAACCGAAAGAAAATTGAAATTTGCCACCAGACATCAGTGGCAGCAGCAGCAACTAACAACATTAAATATTATATGTAAGTATTAATGTTAAAGAAGTTTTTGGTTGCAAACTTAAAAATAACATTTATTACACTGTGCAACAAATTTTGGGTCATCGCCGTCAGACTTAATGGTTCCAATGCGAAATAAAACTTGACTATTAGATAAAAAAAAAATCGTCAAATGGTTTTGCAAAGTTAGTTCGAATTTAATTTTTATGACCTCTTGAAGTTGGGGTATTTTTGACAATTTTTTCAAATATGAGCGAAAATCGAAATAAAAGAATAATACACTGCGTTGCATAACTATAATTACAAATGATTTTTGCTATTTTTTTTTTAATATTACACAAACAAAATTTAAATCTTATAACTGACTGCAAAAGATGTCATATTTATTTAAGGTTAAATACTACCATAGGGGTTCATTCTTTTTCCAGTATGTCTTTCGCTTATTAGTTTCTAAATATAAATCTCGTGAAAACCATAACAAAATAATATATTTGAATAAAAATTTAGGAATCGAACATATTAAGTTATTTTATATAAAGTTGTACATTTGCTACTACCTACACTATGAGTACATGAGAGCCATAGAAAATCTCTGTTAGTTTTACTCATAATATGTTGTTTGTTTACGAAACATAGTTCAAACACGGCAACCCTGTTAACAGAATGAGTAACAAAAAGTAAGAGAATAAAAAAATGTTTGCGGACAGTGCTGCCAACCCAATTTGTTGAAAAAGCGTAATGAGAAATTATAAAACAGAAATACGAATTCCAAAACTTGTTACATTTCACAAAAAAAGCGAAAGCTTAGTCAAAACTACGTTTTAATCATTTTATTTGTAATTTGTTCATCATTTTGATGTTATTTATTATCTGAGGCTAAAGAACACAACTTTGAACCATTCGATAAAATTTGCGAATTTTAAAAAGTCTTCATTTTCCATACAATGAATTTTATAAAATCGTCAATCATCATTTTATCATACTTCACTTCAAATATCGTCAAAATGGAGACAAATGGTCAAAGTTGACAGCGCTGGCAGTGAAAATAAAATAGATTCTATTTCAAAACTGCATTGCTTGACTTTTTTAGATGTCAATTTGTATGGAAATAAACGATGCGCTCTTGTGTAAAATTTAAGAGATTATTTAATTCATTTAGGAGAAAAATTGTGTAATAACATTTTGCTTGCGTTACATAACCACACTTAGGAAATTATGTTGGTAAAGACGACAGCAATTGTAGTCAAAAACAAATGAAATTTCATTTAAAAAAAGGACGACTTACATTTCATTTGTTTTTTAATGTTCAAAAAATGACTAACAATTGTAGTAAAAATGAACCACATGGTAGTAAAAAATAAATAAACATTTATTTATTTGTAAAAAATGAATGTAAAATCATAAAACAGTCATTTCATGTGAGTTGTTTTTTTAAATGAACTACAAGGTTAGTTAAAAATTTTATTTGTTCTACAAATGACTTACATTTACATTAAAAATGAAGAAACTGTATTACAACCCAAACAACTACATTATTTTAAAGCAGACGTTCCCTGAGTGCATAATAACATATAACGATACACAAAGAAAAATAGCAAATATTGAAGAATTGAAGAATTCTTTTAATTTTTTATGCAAGTTTCATCAATTTGCAATAATACTCCGCGTGGTTCATATCTAAGTGTTTTTGAAAAAGGGAAAATTCAGAATATTTAAAAAGTGGTTTTGGGAAATTGCTAGACTAATAAACTTTTCACATGTGGCTGTCACAATTTTTGCAAATAATCCGAGAGCTTATGGTAAAAATAAAATAGGCAGCCCAAAAAAAAGCTTTCTTATCGGGACCAGTTTAAAAAAAATCAACTGTTCCAGCAACTCAATGCAGAGTCTCATGTCGAACAAAGGAACAAAGGAAATAATAAAGATACAGATACAAATCGGTCTTTTGTTTATCTTATAAATACAGAGCTGTATTAGACCAATGCAGCCAACTTTGATTGAAATTAAAAAAAAAAAAAAATAATTTGTGTTTTTATTTAAAAAAAAATTAGCAAAATTGATGATTAATGGGTTTTTGTTAAAGTACTGCCTATTATGGAGGCTCTAGCTTTTCTAAAACTTCGGGTTCTGATGAGATATTTAGCTAGATCGAAATACTAGTATCAACCTAACTAATATGTTTGATTTGCTTTATTTTTGTAAATATGTAAATATAAAGAGGTTGCAAGCTCGTTATAAATTAAAAATAACATAAAAATAATCTCGATGTATATAAAAACAAAATAAACTAATATAACTGTCAAAGATATACATTTTAAACGATTAATCACTAAATCGCCAATTATTTCGATTAAGCAACGCGAATAATCGGGTAATCCATTTTAGTGATTTTTCGAATACTGCCTTAACCGGTTAACATCCAAGGTCGATTAATTGGAAACACTAAATAAATTTATGTCTACCGAAAATCGATCATTTCTTTGTCTTTGACCACAGCCATCTTGCCTACTATTTTTTTAAATAAAGGGTTTTCCAATAGGTACTTGACAACTTTGAGTTTAATTTGTGTACGCACTATTTCACTGATCATCTAACTGTTATTTTCATTTTATTCAGTAAACTCAACATTTTCATCATGGTAAAGTACACGAACGAACAACGTATGCAAATTATAAAAATGTACTACCGAAATTCAAAGTCGGTGACCGCAACTTTAAGAGCGAATTTTATCGCAAAATCATCTGCAGTGACGTAGCTCATTTTTGGCTCAATGGGTTCGTCAATAAGCAAAATATGCGTTATTGGTTTGGTGAAAATCCACATGTGCTTCATGAATCAGCACTTCATCCACAAAAAATAACTGTTTGGTGCGGTTTGCATGCCGGCGGCGTCATTGGGCCATACTTTTTCGTCGACAATAACGATCGTCACGTTACTGTGAATGGCGATCGTTATCGCGCCATGATTACCGATTATTTTTGGCCCGAATTGGAAAACATGGACTCGGACGTCATGTGGTTTCAACAGGACGGTGCCACAAGCCACACAGCACACGCTACAATCGATTTATTGAAGAGTAAGTTTTATGAGCGTGTTATCTCAAGAAATGGCCAGTCAATTATCCGCCTCGTTTGTGCGATTTAACGCCTCTAAACTTCTTTCTTTGGGGCTACGTCAAATCATTGGTATATGCCAACAAGCCGACGACGTTGGAAGAACTCAGAGCGAACATTGAACGTGAAATAGCTGCCGACGTGCCCGCGGTGGCCATATAAATGAAATCGAGTTCCATTCATAAATATTTTGGTTGTATTTCAAGTCGATAATAAAGTTTTGAAAATATCTCAAAATTTTTGCGTTTTATTTTAAAAAAAGTTGTCAAGTCCTTATTGAAAAACCCGTTATAAGAAAAAACATATTTTTTCGAAATTTACGTCAATGAAGCTATAAGTACACACAATTACGTTTAAACAAATATATTTATATTTTATTTTAATTTTCGCTCATAGTGGGGAAAATGGTCAAAAATATCGCAACTTCAAGAGGACATACAAAGAAATTCGAACTAACAATTTGGCGATTTGGCTGATTTTACTTGTTGCAAAGTGTTATAAAAAGAAAATATGTATAAAAAAAACTTGATACTAAATTACAAAATAAAAAAATTAAAATCTTGTTGCTAGTTGTTGTTGCAAATATGTTCGTTAGTAATATAATCACAGCGAAAAACAGAATATATTTACAATATATTGCTAAAAGCTAAAAATGCTAAATAGTTTTAACAAAGGCAATGATGCAGAAGAAGCTAAAAGTTGCAAGTTCTTTTAAACTGCAGCAGACAACTATTAACAAATAGTTACTATAGAAATTAGCAACATGTTTAAATAGATAATAATCATGATTATCTTTATTGTACAAAACTTTACCTTATTATCCTGTGTATAAGGAGAACAAAAACATGAAGCCTTGGCAAAACAAAAAACAAGATAGTTTATTTTTTTTATCATCTTTATCATTAGATGTTGTAGGTACGAATAAGTGCCTCTAGTCTTGAGACAACAAGAATTCACTTAACGAATTCTTTACATGCATATTTTACAAATTATACTTATACCAGTACTACAACCATATAGCCCATATTTAAGTCATATAACACACATAGTTCAATTTTAATCCTTAAGAAACTTTTTTTTGATAACACTGGTTTACACCGAAAATGTACATTTGATGAGAGGTGAATTTCCTTATGTATTTTCTCCCGCTGAATTCGAAAATCAAGATTAAATTTTTTTTTATGGAACAGTTTTTGAGATATTGTAATTTTTTCATTTTTTCGACCTTTTTTCACTTTACAAATCATATCTCGAGCTAGAAATATCCGATTATTGACGAAAAAAATAAAATATTCGGAAAATATGAGATTTGGATTTATTCACTCAATTGCTTAACTTTGTCATTTTTCGGTCGATTTTCTTCTGGTTGGTCTTAGTTCTTACGTAAAAGTATTATCTTTACGTACATGAAGATAATTCAGGCGTTGTTTTTTTTTAACGATTTGTACTTTTCCGTCGGCACAGAATCACTGTAAAATATGATTTTTTTGAAAATGTGCTCTATTTTAATCGATATATTTTGAACCGCTTTACCAATCAAAGATCCGATTCGTCATCTCAATACCTTGCACCAAGAACGACCCAATTTTTTTCCCAAATTAAAAAAAGATCATCGTGGATCATTTTCTTTTTTTTTTTCTTTAGTCCTATTTTCATCCATACATGATCTAGAAACTAAATCCGCTATCATATTAGAGTTACCACAAGTTACCGTTTTTTTTACAGAATATCCTTAAAAAAAGGATATGGATGATCGTCCTTGGACAAACTGTATATACAGTTGGACGCGCCTTAAAAAAACCTTTCTTATGATAGCCATATTGTATATGTTGGTAAGGAAACAGATTCTTAAATTAACAAAACATGCAAAAATGGACCCTTTTTCAAAATGGTCCAGCTCACGAGAGGTCAAAGCTAGAGCCGAAATATTTTAGATGTCATCTTAAAAAAGTCCAAGGTACATCGAGCACTTTTTTTGGTGAGTCGCTCTAATATATATATATATATATATATATATATATATGTATGCACAGCGCATACTCTAGAGACATTTATTCGTTCCCCCGCATAGTTTAGGGACATTTCCTTACTTTGGGGACTGTCCCCAAAGTTTTCGCGCCTTTTCATACATCTAGCGTATTAGATGAGGACAATTTTTTCTATACACCGCATATTCCGGCGACAATTTTGGGCTTGTCCCTAAAGTATGCGCTGTGCATACATATATATATATATATATATGTATGTGCACCGCATACTCTAGAGACATTTATTCATTCCCCCGCATAGTTTAGGGACATTTGCTTACTTTGGGGACTGTCCCCAAAATTTTCCCGCCTTTTCATACATCTAGCGTTTAAGATGAGGACAATTTTTTCTATACACCGCATATTCCGGCGACAATTTTGGGCGTGTCCCTAAACTATGCGCTGTGCATACATACACAGGTAAGGAGTACAAATGACAAGGTAATGTATTACTTTATCACATCCATTACCAAAGTTTTCCTGGGATGTGTTATATTAATTCTTCGTTCGTGTGTTTTATTAAATAGTTTTTATTTGTAGATACATTTTCAATTTATATAAAATTTCATTAACAAGTATTTTGGTTAATAATATGTTGCTTATTAGTTTTTTTTTATATCTAAAGACATGCACATGCATGTTTTAGATTATAGACATGTGAACATTTACGTATATGTACATTTTAGTTGTATGAGAGTGGCGCTAAATTAGTTACAGGTAACTACAAATAGGTGTAAAGTAGTGAAATCTATTAGAGCTTCTATTTGCAACAAACTTGGCTTATGACCATCATTATTGCCTGTATTAACTATAGCTTTAGCTGTTAACAAGTCTATGCCATTAGTCCGAATTATTAGAGTTTATGTTTGCAAGTGGTCTTGTTGGTGTTAATGTTGTTGTTAGTGTTGTTGTTAGTGTTGTTCCTAGCTGTGCTGTGCATGATAATCATCACGCATGGTTTATTTGAGTGCGTTTTCAGTAAACAATTTTGGCTACATCTAAGCTTTTTCTAAATAGGTGTTGTCAGTGCTGTCAAGTCTTGAGAAACTCAAAAAAAAAGCGCTTTAATTTATATAATCCTTTATAGAAAGATAAAGAAAGAATTTAATTCTTAAGGTTCTTATACTGCAATTTTTTACTTAAATAAAATATTCCATTACACGATCAAAAAATATAGTGTGGGGCACTATATCGAAAATTTAATTTTTGCAACACATAACTTTTTCATAATTTTTGCACGCTGGACAAAACTTTTTTGTTTTAAATCCTTCGGTTAGTTTTCGAGAAATTTCAATTTATTTTCATTGAACACTACAATTTTGAGAGAATTTGTATAAGAACTGGCGATGGACAAAATAAAATGAAAAACAACTGAAATTTTAAAACTTTTATTAATCATTTTATAAAAAATGCACTCTTTAATAATGTGTAGAGATATGTGATCTGACTTTCGAGCAAACAATATGGAGGAATTCACAGATAAAGTGCTGTTTTTTGATTTTTGAAGTCAAAAATATACAAAACTATTAAAAATACAGCTACCCAGCAAAAACATGGTAATGGCATGTCATTACCGTAAAGATTAAAAATGAATAGGCAAAATAATGACTTACTGATAATGGGTTATAGAAGTACGTATATGTAATTGCAAAATAATGAGTTACTGGTAATTGGTTACAAAAGTATCGACTTCATATTTTCGATTCTAGTAAAAGGTCCGCCAAATAACTTTTATTTTTGATTTCCTGAACCAATTGGACTTTGTATGGCGTCTTTATGCTAAATTCGTCTCAATGATGTCTCCGAAATGGTCAATTGTTGAGAACGACGGTGAATTGATGTTGATGGCGCTTCACGCACACTTTATGCCACAGCAGCAATATTCTCGGGTGTACGCTCTGCCACAGAGGATGCCAGTTTCTTTTACTTTTTTCACAAGATAACGAACATACGGACCATATTCGTTCAGCGGAAGGATAAAATTATTAATTATCTGTCAAATCAGGGGGGTTACCGCGTAACTCGAATCGAAAATTAAAATTTTTCGAAAAGAACTTCCGAATCGAAAGTAAATGCGTACTGTGTAATTCGTTCGGAACGACTACAGAGTTGTATTCATAATAAAGAGGGAACAAATTGAACAAACTTGGCAACACTATTATCAAATGTCAAAATTACAAAAAATCCCAAAACAAACAAAATTTTAAATCAAAAAAGAAATTGTTTTTTTCGTTTTGAAACATAAAAATTGATTGCGTTTATTTATTTTATTAATAAAAAAGATGTAATATAAGTATTTATTTACATAAAAACAAAAAAAAATTCACAGTTCAAAAAATAACAACATTCTAAAGGCAAAATAAAGTAAAAATAAAATAAAATTAAACGTTAAACTTTACTTAGAAATACGATGTTTTTCTAATTCGATATTTTATTCCCAATTGTTGCAGTTTGCGTTTTGATTTCTCTAGTTCCGTTGGTTTCTTAAATACAAATTTTTGTTTTTTAAATTAAAATTTTTCTTTTTCAAGTTCAAATTTGTTTACCTCCAGCTTATATCTACGGTCTTGAACATCATAGCTTCTTCTTAAATATTTTTGAACCCCAGCAAGATTTTCATTGATTTCAGTTAAAACTTTAGTGGAATTTTCATGATACGTTACTTGGTTTTGTACTTGTTTTTCCAGAAGGGTATCTTTGTTAAAAACGTTTCTTTTTGGCTGCTGTGAAGTGGATACTTCATTACTTTCCTCTTCAGATGTAGAATTTGAACTCATATTGACATCAGTTTCATTTTCAATGCCAGTTTCAAGAGTGGAATTTCTACTTGTTGATGAAATGGTGTTTAAAGAAGTTCTGGCCCCAAACTCTAAAGAACCTTATCTTAAACTTATACCACTAACGGCCTCTTCACAGTATCTGCTTGGACCACCTCCGGTTCCAGAAATGCTGCTTCGGTTACGACGGCATTTAGCTTTTACATGAGTCTTGTAATCGGCCCAAACCTATTGGAAAAATATGTTTTAAAATATATTATTAAAAACGCTCATTACACAAACTTACTTTTTTCCAGCCATTGACGTCACGTTCGGTTGGTCCGAAAGCATTCAAATCCGAACACAACTTTTGCCACAAATTGTTTGACTTATTCTTAGCATCTGGGACTTTTAGATGCCCTATTGCCAAGTCTGAATGCTTGACCATGAAGTCTACCATTAACTCATATTGTTTTTTATTTGTGTATAAATTTCTTTTTGGAGCTTGCCCAAGATATATTTAATTTATCTTGAGCTTGCCTTTATAAATTGAAAACACAAATATTATTACATTTAATATAACATGTTTATTAGGTAATTTAATAAATATGTTTGTATAAATAAACAATATTATTAAGTTTTCTTTATTTGTTAATCATTTTTTATTTTTAAATGTGTAAATACTTACATTTTTAATATTTTTTCACTTGTCACTAGCAAAATAGCTTTCGAACAATTTCCGAACGTTTTTATCGCAAAAAAAGTTCATCTTCGTAATACAGAGTTGCATTTTCGAAAGGGATTTTTTTGTTCGAAAAGGGAGAAAAAAAATGTCCGTACTTTCGAGAAAAAAAGTACGAAAATCGTATTACGCGGTACAATTTGTTCGTATTCGTACATTTTTCTTTTCGAATCGAGTTACGCGGTAACCCCCCAGACATGAGCTAAGTGTTACCATTCACGAAATAAGCACTAGTTGAAAAAAAAAAGTTAGATGGCGGACCCTTTATAAACACCCCGGCAGAATTATACAATCGACACAGTGTTGGCAAAGCGTCGGCAACGGTCGGTTTTGCGTTGTATTACTATTACCCGATTGATAAGAGTTTCCAACAGTTGGTTTTAGTGAACTTGCCACCGTTGGCAAAACGGGGGTAATTAAAAAAATTTGGGCTTTTAAAATAGCTTAAATTAAATTAATTTTGAGAACTATGTGTAATAATACACACAAGCAGCATTTCAATTCGGTCTTAATCTTATACATCATTTTTAAATGTGTAAAATATAATAAAATATTAAAAATTATTGGTTGTAATAATGGTAAAAACAATATTGGCAAAGAACTATGCATGTGGTACTGGCAAAACATAAGCTTAGAAAACAAAATACTGTTTTCCTAGTACAATATTAGTAATACTTTTAATATTTTTTTAACACAGTGGGACTTACAATATTAGGAGTGGTTTGCCAGTATTATATTTTTGGTACTGTTGGCAATTTCTACCTGGTCGGTTCTAACGAACTTTTTTTAGCACGAACGATCCCAACGCATTTACTAACATATTTCATACAGAATAATACGGATAGAACGAATATCGTTTATAGCGAACTTTTTATATAACGAACAAATTTTTTGGACCCTTTTACGAACTTTCATATAAATATTAACGCTTAAAACGAACACATTTAAACATCGCAATTTTTAAATGTAAAATGCGTTGCAAAATTCAAAAACTTCAGCCTTTTACTTCAATCTTCTCTGAAAAGAATTTAAATTTGTATGAAACGCAATTAACTGGAAGAATTGTATCAAAACTACAAAGAAAAATTTGGAAACTGGGGAAATTAGAAAAAACTCTATAATTTTATTAATTTTTGGAAAATGTTTACCATAGCGAACTTCGCTTATAACGAACTAAATTGTCAGGTCCCTACGAGTACGTTATAACGGTGCTCCACTCGATTGTATTAATTTGTTAAAAAACATTTTTACAAGTAAATTATCCAAGCTAAAGTCATTTTAAAATTTTTTCAGGATTAAAAAAAAAATAACTTAAAGATAACCACTTGTTTTGTAACTCCTTAGTAACCACTTATTCAGTTATTGTAAGTAACCACTAATTCCAAATATAAAATTAATTACTTTTTCTTTCACTATGAGTAACCAATCAGGTAACTCATTATTCTAACTTTTTTTGTAAGCGAGATGATAATGAGCACCGCTGAATTTTGGGTCATCGCGAACAAAAATAGTCAAGCGAGCCTGGTAACTAGTGAATCCCTTTGTGCGCTACTTACACTCTTAATTACTTGGTAATGTCTGTTTTTGCTGATTATTTTACAAACGATACCACGTTAGCACTTAAACTGTGAATTCCATTTATGTAATTTCTATGGTACCTAAAATAATATCTCAACAGGACGATATACTAAAACTATCACCGATATATATATATATGTATATACGATTTTCAAAACTGTATTTTTTTCATCACTATATAACAACTCCAAATGACGTATGATTGAGAATTATTTTGGCGTTACTACTTATAGTCTAAAATGATTACATTTGAGAATTGGTAGTGTTGCAATATTGAAATTGATGCCAAAATTCTTAACATTTTGAGATTATGCATTTGACCTTTTTATGTATTTTTAAAATTTTAATCGTGTTGATCGTTTGATTAAAAATTGTTTGATCGTTAATTCGAAACCCCAATAAATGGCAACCCTATTGAACACCTTGAAATTTTAGTTATTTTAAAATGTGTCGCCTTTATTAACAAAAACTATAACATCTTTCTCGCTTTTTTTATAGAAAATATTTTTGATTTAATTTAAATACAAAATGTTCAAGATCCTTTTAACTTAAAAAATAATGAGCACAAAAAACGACATTTTCAATTTTACCTCTTCTGATTTTATTGAAACTAGGTACATATACACATTCTCCTAGTTACTTGTAATAAAGTGTTTACATATGTTTTCTTTTTTCAAAATTCGTTATAATTTGTACTGACGGACCTTTTGTGTAATGGCGTTATTATTTAGCGCTTGGGAAAGCACTTGCTGCCAGCACTTGTAGCAAGTGCTAAAGTATCTTGACAGTGGTGGTCCGCTTGTTTTTTCTGACTTGGAATATGAAAGCCGACACATTAAAGAACGCAGAACCCGCAATACTATTTAGAGTCGAGGTAAGTAAATTTCATTGCAATAGTCTAATAAAAATCATTCAAAAACCATATTATTTTTCAGAAAATATTATTCCAAAAGATCGTGTACGAAACCCAAAAAAAATTAATAAAGAAGAAACTTGATATAAATTATCATTTATGATATAAATTATATGGCATGACATAGAAAATACCAATAAAGATCTGACTGATCAATTATATATAACTCGGACATGCTGATTTCAATGATGAACTTAAGTTTTTGATCAATGGTACAGACTTTAAGAGAAATGTCTTTAAAGTTTGGCGGCTTTGCATTTAGTTTTTCACATTTAAAACTTTTTAAAAGTAATCAATCTGCTTTTTTTTTGTGTTAACATTTATGGCTCATATTTAACGTACAAAACTTTATATTTAAACCACTGCTTCACGTGTTATAGGTTTTACGTTTTTTTAAAAATTTTAAAAAGTTGTATATATTAGCATAGATTAGTTTGACTAAAATACTAAAACTATAAAAATTTATACATTGCCAATAAGCAAAGAAAAACTAAAAATGTAAGTGCTTTAAATTTAGCTTCCAGTAAAAATCAAATTAAAACAAAGTATTTGGTTTGTAAAAGGCATGGTAGAGAAGAATGAGTGTATTTTCTAAAAATCATAACTACATTGTAAATTTTCAATTTTCTGAATTAGACTGCGCAGTTTCTGGTATTGAATCTTCGTCAGTGACCCTGTTTTTTTTTTTTTGAATAATGTTATATTTGTTATGTTTTTATTTGTTCGATTGCGTTTATATGAAATTTTCTGTGCAATCACTGACTTTTGGTTTATGTTTTTCTTATTCTGTCAATATTGAAAAATAAAATAAAAAGTATACAAAATAAAAATTTTTCTGCAGCGATTTAAATAACATCCGATTATCATCCAAAAGGTAAATCATATTCAATTCGATCTAAACTCTCCACTAATATTCTCCATTTTCCATATTTGAGTAAGACTAACCATACTTCTATGCTTCTTTAGAAAGGACCAGTCAAACAAACAAATTATTTACCATAAATGTTTTCCTGGGCACGAGACGAAAATTTTTGATGTGTAAGTACACTAGCCGCATGTTGAACAGTCTCCCTGCGTAGGTCTTTACTGCAACTTAGAATGTAGAAAACTTTAAGTCAACACTAATCCCTCTTTCCTCCTCCACATAATCTATTTTCCTGATATCAACACTATACATTTCATAGTAGGGGCATTCCCTGAGTGTATGTTTAACGTAATAAAAAAAACTAAAAAATAGACGAGTTGCAGTGAAAATTTTCATTAAAGCTGTGAAGAAATTCATTACTGAAGTGAAGATAATTCTCTCAGTGCATATCTCTAAAGTGGCAATATTGGCAACACTTTTTTATCATCCAGATGATCAAAATCACCATATTTCTACAAAACAAATTTTTATTCTTATTTTTTTAATTTTGCCATAAAATTATACAAAATTTAAGTTCTGAAAATACTTTCAAACCACTATTCGACCGAAATTTCGACTTTGAATATAAATATTTCCACTAGAGGTCACTATAGGCAAAAATAAATTACAAAAGTTTCACAATAAAACATTGCTCTATATTAGGGTGTCCCGAATTGGGTACTTTTAAGAATTGGTTGAAGGAATACCACTCATTCGATGCATATTAAAGAGCTGAATATGGGAAAAATTATTAAACATTTTTTAAAATCGGGCTTTAGTTCCCTATCATTGATAGAAGTTGCCGGTTTTAGTATAGTATGACAAAAGAAAAAAAGTTCAAAATTTTTTTTTAAATAGGGCTAAAACGTTTCGATATTTTTTACTTATTATTAAAAAAAAATATTTTTTTAAGTTTTCTATAGATTAATTTTGGTCCACCACAGAATTTTTTAATTTATACCAAGTACAATTTCTATACATTATGTTTTTAAAAATTTGTTCAAAAACAATTGAAGGCCTAATGTAAAAACTTGATACGCCACATTTACTGTTTTATTAATTTTCGCTGTTTTCTAAGCATGCATTGATTAATATGTGATAGACGTCTCGCTTACACACTTATTGCACGTACCTAGAGTATAAACGTGATATTTTTGCATTTTTTCACCCTTTATTAGGCGAAAACAAACAAAAATAAAATGTGACTTATCTAGTTTTAACAATAAGCCCTTCAATTGTAAAGAAATTTTTCAAAAAATTTCCGAAATCGATTTAAACTTATTTGACATGATTTTTTAATCTCAAAAAACACTATATTCAGCGATAAAAATATCTAAATTGACACTGCTGCTAGAAGTTCCACTATTATTAGGCATTTCAAATGGGCTTATGGCTTTTCATATACATCACAAAACTACATAGTTCTTTATTTATTCCTATGTACATGGTTTATGTAGTTGTTAGTTTTTCCTATATTTTTTTCCACATGGTAGTGTTTATTCGATTTGGATTTTTTCCTTTTACTGATGCCGATCACGTTCATATGGTTGTTATTTCATATGGTGTTACTCTTTGACATGTTTACATGTCATGATTTGTTAACACTTCATTAAAAGCTTATGATTGCTGACTGACTGACTGACTGAATAACTGACTAATAAACCCATACATGTACCATTACTATTTACATGTGTATGTGTATAGAATAATCATGTATGTATGGTAATGTGGTATGGCCATGCAAGGTATGACTAGTATAAGAATTTAATGATTAGCAATGGGTCATACATTTTTTTTTTTAATTTAAGAATGTTAACATACATATCATGCTGCTTCTTAAAAAAAATGGTTGTTTTAATTAAATTATTATTGTATAAATCATACTTCACCAATAATACGGTTGCCTTAAACATGTTTTAGTAAACATCTCTCTTTTTTCTGTTATCCATATTATTCTCTTGTCAACAATCATAATATAGTATTTATTATCATATTCCTCTCTCGAACTACAGCATTATTATAGTTGCGCCAACTATAAGTTGATCAGTCTGTTTTTTATGAACGTCTTCGCTCTTTTAGTGTCGTTCTTGTTTAAGATTTTGTGAAAAGAAGTTGTGAGAAGCAGTCTGTCCGAACAAAATTATTAATAACAAAAAAAAGACATAAAAATGGAAAAACAACTCAATGGTGTTAACTGTAATGGTGATATTTTTTGTGGAAGAATAAATAATTTGGTAGTCTCAAAGCAGTCTACCATGGAAGCCTTGACATGCCTCCATTAAATGAAGATATTGTTTATTATACGTAGAAGTGTTATAAACTAAGTAAAAAGTGATTATTTTCTAAATTGGTAAATAAAATATGTTTAAAGAAATATTTAAACAAAATACCAGAGCTTTTAAGTCTGTAGTACGATATAATCATAATATTTTTGCAATAACCATATTATGGTAATAAATGAAGACGAAATTCTCTTTTATTATCATAATAAACTAACTAGGACTATAATATATCATAGTGAGAATATTATGATTGTTACAACCATGTTATGATAATTATAAATGCATTGTAAAATTGCATTCTTAACGACATTTTAGAACGTATTTATGTTGTAATCACGTGTTTTCATTATTTTATTTTTCCTAACAAAATAAAATTTGTGCTAAAAGGAAAAAGTTTAGTTTTGATTTTCGATGCGCTACAATAAAAAAATTATGTAAACATCGCTTAGCGACAAAATAAAGATTGATGTAACTCCTTTATAACAGAAATCTTATTCGTCAGCGCAAGACAATTTGATTACTTAAAATATTTTAAAATAAGTTTATTTAAATGTGTAAAGTACATTGTTAAACACTAAAAATTCTTCGGATACGCAACTTATCAATTATGATATAATATTCGCGAATTTAACTTTTACCCAAAACCAAAAATCCATTTTTTTTTTTAATTTCTTATTAATTCATATACCTGAATAATCTACGAATAACATTTAATATGGGTTTAAGGAATGTACTTTGAGCCTTAAAACCCGTATAAATTAAATGCGATTGGTTGAAGGATGTAGGATATCCTTGCAATTAATCGCTTTCATATATTGAAGTTCAAAATTTGTTAATTTTTTTTAAATTAATTTTGTTTGCATTTACTAAAGGGAAAATAAAAAAAAAAATACAGTTTTGAACATGCATCATTTAAAATCGTTATTTTTTAAGAAACGCACTTCAATTAACTGGAACTAGGTTGGTAATGATTGGTAAACATGTGTTCAAAGTAATTGAATGTTTTTATCTAAACTTTATTAATTAAGATTTGGCATGAAAATATATGAAATTTTGGTGGTTTGAGCAATTGCTTTCCTAATCTAAAAGCGAAAGTACACGAGTTTTTATCACAAATTAAGTAACCTGTGATGTTTACTAAAGGCATGTACGTAGTATTGGAACTTCTTTTCGTTTTAGATATTTTCTTATCGAAATTGTGAAAAATGAGAAATTTCAACTTTAAATAGATGTATAGACAATATTACCTCACCTTTCAAAACGTCTTCTATATTAGATTAAAGAGAATAGTTGATACTGAGTGTTAAAAAAAAGTAGCGTTATTTTTTTAAATTTTGTATTATTTTATAAAAAGTTTATCAAAAAATTTTAATTTCCTAAAAAAAAAGTGCTAACTTTAAAAATCTAATCCATATTCGTCATCTGCGTCATCCAATAGTCTTTTAGAAATGATAGGTCTCAACACCGATGCATCGAATTTTTCCGATTTTGTTGAACTGTGTTATTAAATAAATAAATATATGTTTACACTATTAAAAAAAAAAAACCTTTATCACTTTTTTAACCAGCATCAACAGAATACTTTGAGAATAATGTAGGAATAATACTATGATAATTTATAAACATGATAATATTGAAATCAATTGGGAACAATAATATGATGATCTAATTATCATATTGTGATTAAGGAAAAGATAAGAGTATGGTTGTCACAACCATGGTTGTCCCAATCATAAATTCAAAAATGTATGATGATCTTCGAATATGGTTCGAAAAAAAAAACATTTATCACTTTTTTAACCAGCATCAACAGAATACTGATGCTCTTCGAATATGGTTACCCTAACCATGTTTTTTTCTGCGCGTGCATATTACCTGCAATGTAAAATCTAATAGGAAAAAAATCAACTTGAATATGTCGTGTTTAAATATTAGTATACATGCAGGATTCCCAGTTCCTTCACAGTTATGGTAACATTAGCAGTTGGATTTAAAGCTGTTGGCTAAACTTGTAAGAAAAGACGAAAATAACTCATGTTGTTCGGGTAATCAATTAACATCACCGATTTTCTGTGGTTGGTTGATATATATACCGGATCAAAACCTTGAGTTTCTTGTGAGTGGTGGATTAGAATGAGGCTGAAGATGATCTAGTCGCTTAGGTCGAAAGTGCGGAACTCCCTATTAGACTTTTTAAAAATCAATCCAGTTTTAGATTCTGCGATTTTAAAATCAAACTTTTAATAACTTTAAGAACCAATAATTGTTTTAAAATTTAAGTCAATGATACATAAGCATATATTACAACAATAATTGCATTTTTTCTAAGTTAACGATATATAAGTTAATACATAATAACATATGAATTCTCATAATAAAATGAATATCATGTATGGAACAATATTTAGCATATATTTCAATAAATGATATCATACATTACCATATATGAACTTCTTGTTTGTATGTATAAACCCATATATGCTTCCATATATGGCATACATATTCATACATGCTGATATATGAAATAATATATGCTCATACATGGATTCATGTATGTTCATATATTACCACATATTATCATTTTCATCTGGGATGCATACAATTTTAAAAAATTCAAATTTTGATCTTCCTTACAATACCATATCCTGATACAAATACCGACATTATAATATACAAATTAAAGATAATTTTTTTGTAGAGTTTATTACTTAAAATTATTGCTCTGAATTTTGCTTCCTTTTATAAGTATGTACTTCATATCGCTGTCATTTTTTGTTATTTTACTTGGCTACAAGCTAATTTACTTTTAGGTCTTTACAAAAAAAGAAAAAACTTAAAACAATTTACACTAAATTTATTTAATATTCACTTTCCTTTAAAGAAACCATTAAAAAAAATAAACAGAAAAAACGAGTTCGCTGAACTCATTTTAAGTATGATAAATCTCAGTAGTGGATATTGAACCCAAAACCCTTTTAGTTTTTTTTTTCATTGCCAAAATCAAACATTATAACCAGTAATAACAAATGCCAACAAAATAGCAACAACATTGTGGAACACACCATAAAAAAAAGGAATAGCATTAACGTAACCGCAAATTTCTTTTGCACACCTACATTTATGCTGATAATATCTCATTAAATTGTCCTGAAGGGCCATAACAATGAAGGCATCAAAAACAGACATTCATCTTCATGTTAACATAAAAAAATAACAAAAAAGGTAAAATAAAATTTTAAGAAAACTCTGCATAGAACACACGCACGTAAAGAACTTTAAAAGAGTATAAAAAATAAAGAATTGTGTGAATTTATGACGAGTATTAAATAAAATCAACCACCACTCTTAAAAGTCGCAACGCATTTTAAACGTGTAACTGATGGATACATTCAGTGGGTTTCTATCCATCTCAGTCTCTCTCAATCTGCCCTCTTTTTATTTATTCGTAAACTCTCACCGAGTAAATGGAAACATGTTGCAGAAATTTTAAAGTTTAAATTAATTTTTATCATGATTTTAAATAATAATTTCATAAAATTTTCATTTATTTCAAATATTAACAAAAAAATAAGCAAGATAAAATATAAAAATATGAAATTCTAATATACAATAACAAAATATAAGCAAACTAAAAATGAGTGTTATAAGCAACAATTTCTTATCAACATGTTGCAACTGTTTTTTAGTGTAAAAAATGATTTCATTTGCTTGCTCGAGTTCGGTATTTGTTGCTGAGATTCGTGGGAATGTAGCCTCTCTATTTGTATATACTCTTTAATCCAACAACCAAAAAAATTGTAATATATTTGGTAAGGAAGAATGTTTAAAACATTCTGCAATATGTCCAAAATAGAGTGATCACGCGAAAGTTTGGATAAACCTAATTTACTCACGTGAACGTGAGTGAGTGTGAATAGCAAAAAATTCTTCGTGAGTGAGTGTGCGTAAGTCAAGTTTTTGCGTGAGTGATTGATTTTACATTTTAGAATTTTTTTAAAATACGAAATATATGGCAAAAGTTTATTTTTCGAGCAATTTTTAGGAATCATTCACAGTTTATCTTAAGTTTAACATTTTGTATTTTTACTGTAAGATTTATTTTTTTTCGTTATTTTATGTGATTCACGAGAATTTTGCGTGATTTTGCGTGATTGTGAGTGAAACCTGAATTTACTTACGTGGGAGTGAACGAGTGTGATTGGAAAAAAATTTCGGCAAAATTCTCTCACGTGCCCATCTCTAGTCCAAAAGTATGAGATCAAGCTGAAATTTAAATTTATAAATAGAGAGCTTGCATTCAATACCCCCTATCAAAGAGTATATACAAATAGAGAGATTACACTTTCCATGCCTGTCAGAAACAAAATACCGAACTCGGGCAAGCAAATGAAAACTTTTTTTTTTACACTAAACACTAATTGCAACATGTTGATACAAAATTGTTGCTTAAAACAACCAATTTTAAGTTTGTTCGCTTACGCAAAAATTTGTACAAATTTGTAAAAGTTTTTACTGGAAGGTGTTCGTTTACACAAATACTCGGTAAAAAATAGTAAGAAGAGAGAGTAAAGTGACAGGATGTTGACAAAAAATTTACAAGTTTTTACTGGATAAATTTTTGCCAGTAAGAATTTGTAAGAAGAAAAAAACATATGATTGAAAAAATATGCTTGTCTTTTTAGTAAACAAAAACAAATATTTAATTAAATTACAATTGTTTACGGATTTAAAGAGGAAAATATTAAATTATTAACTATGGAAAAAGTTAAAAAAACATTCTAAATTATTTCTGGGCGACAATTTAAATTAACTTTTATCTTTTCCATAACGACCAGTTGATTTTTTTTTTAATATTTGGAATTTAAAATCAGCTGTTTTATATATTTTACCAATTGTTACAAATTTTCCGTTCGTTTACTTTTTTGTAAATTTGTCTTACTCTCTGTAATTTTGTTACTGAGTAATTTTTACTGGACTTTACTGGGAAAGTAATCGAACACACTTTTTATTTTGCATATATTTTGTTATTTTCTATTAAAATTTAATGTATTTTAATTTTATCTTGCTTGTTTTATCGTTAAAGTTTTAAATAAATAAACATTAAATTATTATTCAAGAACATGATAAAAATTATTTTAAGCAAGTTTGATATAATTTTTATTAAAAAATAAAAATTATATTTTTTTCGACCTTTAATTGTGCAATGAAAATTATTCAAGTTCGAGGACATACTCTATATTTCTTTATTAGAATATTGTCCTAACAAATAATCTATAGAGTTTTTTGTTTTTAAATTTATTAATTGACCACTTTCAGGAATGTGTTGATAGATATATTTCGGGAATTTTCTAGGCTCCCATCATCAGAGCACCCCCGTATATTTTGTTTTTAAACAAAACAAAGCGCACAAAGTGTATTGAATATCTCACCAAGAGTACCCCTTACACACAAAAAAAAAAAAAAAAAAAACAAGTTTTCAATTTATTTTTTGATCAATGGTGATAATCTTTAACTTCGAGCTCATATATTAGTTCTCATTTAGTGTGAAAACTAGTTTAGTGTGAAAACTAGTTTATATGAATACTTGATGTTTTGCATGGGATAGTCACTTCTTTCAAAACGTGTTCTGATGATGGGAACCTAGAAAATTCCCGAAATAGATATATCACCACATTCCTGATAGTGGTCAATTAATAAATTTGAAAACAAAAAACTCTATAGATTATTTGTTAGGACAATATTCTAATTAAGAAAAATATAGAGTATGGCCTCGAACTTGAGTAATTTTAATTTTCAATTAATTTAGACTTTTTAATTTCTGCAACATGTTTTCAAATTCCATAATTTTACAAATTTAGTTCAAAAAAAGTCACGAATGAAAATACTATAATTTTTTTATTGATGAGTAATCATAAATACAGAAAACCACTATATTTTCGAAAAAAATAAATGAAAGAAATAATTTTTTAACCTGTTGGGAGTTTATTTTTTTTATTTTTCGGAAAAACGATCTTAGTTTACATTTTTGGCTGTAACTTTGGGACGAAAAGCGATAAATTAATAAAAAAAAAAAAATTAAAAATTAGAGAGTGCTTAATGTGTATTCAAATATTTAAAGAATACATATATACCAACAATATGTATTTTTATTAGTATAAATTTACCTTAAAATCCAATTTTTCACTAAATCCCATAAATGTACAATTTTTTTTCTTTTTTTTTTAGTTAGTCTCTTTACAGGAAGAAGAAGAAGAAAACATTTTTATTGAAAAATTTTACGGACACAAGGGATACACCAGACTGCCGCAGTTTCGTCCCCCTCCTGGGACTCGTCAGTGGTTAATTTATGTGTCAATTGAACAAAGTATTTTATATTGTTAATTTGATCTATATGAAAAACTTTTATTTTTGGTGTCGTACTGGTATTCGAACTCATTGCCTTAGCATCAAGCTATACATCGTAATCTCACCTCTTAACGAGTTGAGCCACGGTCGACACTGCGATGACTGTGGCTAAGTGGAGTTTTGTCACACTACGTACACACAAGTATTGTTTCGATCAGAAGAGACAGAATTAACTAATACCAATGCACAATTAATTTCTCAACTAGAATGCTTCTTCTTCTTAATCCTATCTCTCTTTCACAAGTAATTATCACGTTTTTTGATGCGCTTTATTCACATACAATAGTTGGTCCGATACCTACATTTAAATAAGAGCTTGATTTCAAATAATCGCCACTTTGACATCATTTGAACCCACGGTGAGGGGTTGAATTTTTTTTAAGTAGCATATATATTATTTTTAAACATTTAAAAAAATGCCCGATTTTTTGATAGCGGAATTTAAACTAAAGACTCAAAGTAAAAAAACATTTGAAGCTTCCATGAAAAAAGTCATTAAGCATATCAGTTTAAAGAGTACATTTTAACCTACAGAATAAGGGCAACCCGATTTTTTTTATCTTGTGTAGTTTAAAAGTTATACTTAGTCCATTTTATAACGGTGCTTTAGTAAAATTTTAAAGTTCTTTTTTATTAATAGTGAATTTTATCGTTGATCTATAAATTTATGTGTGAGATTTTATTTGTTCGGTTTTAGATCATGACAAATTTTTCTCTAAATTAACAGAAAAATTATAATTTTTATATGATAATTTACTTTGACTATTAGAAAAAAACACAGCAAAAGTTATTAGACACATTTTCTGACCCACTACGGTCTTCATCAACATTCTTCGTGCCATTTAGTGTTAATCGTAAATATCTTCTATTTAACTCACACGTTAAAGAAATTGGGTAACGTTAAATCCCACATTACTCTGTGTGTTGAGTTAGAATGAAATTTACCACGAACGATTTCTATTTATAGTGTGTTTGTTTTTTCTCTAGTCATTATCATAGTTGCCAGTTTAACTTTCAGTTAAAACTTTTAAATGGCAATTATTTTCTCTAATGTCATCATATGCTATCCTTCTACATAAGCAAAGCATATCAACAAACATTAAAGATTTTTTTTTTTTTTTTGTTAATACATATGTCGAGCATATACATTAAACGATATTTAAACTGTACCTGGTGAGTGGTTTAATAGTGAATTTTATCGTTGATCTATAAATTTATGTGTGAGATTTTATTTGCTCGGTTTAAGATCGTGACAAATTTTTCTCTAAATTATCAGAAAAATTATAATTTTTATATGATAATTTACTTTGACTATTAGAAAAAAACACAGAAAAAGTTATTAGACACTAGCATGAATGGAATTCTTCGTGCCATTTAGTGTTAATCGTAAATATCTTCTATTTAACTCACACGTTTTTTTTTTTGAAAATTTATTGACGTTATATTTAGGAAAACGAAATAGGCCGAGCTCTGAAATTTATGGTTAGTCGAGTTCTTGGCGAGTACGATAGTTATGGCGAATTTCATTGAAATCGGAGATGCGCGATCAGAAAATGCCATTTTTTGATCGAGTTAATACGTTTGCATTCTTATGCTGTTTTGATTTCTTACCACAAATCTAATTAGATGTTACAAACAAATTGTTAAACCAACTTATTCTTCACATAATTCCTTAGTACAACGTATAAAAGGGAGATCAATGCTTTATATTTAAGTATTTTGCATAATAATTTTATAATGTTTGTATCCTGGTTTCTTCACGACTCTTTCATCATCATCATCGACATTAATGTTTTTTTTTTTTTAAGTTTCTTCCTTTGATAAGTTTTTGTAGTTAGTGATTTTTTATGTTTCTCAATTTACTATTATTTTTTTTTATTAATATTTTTTGTTTAAATTAACGTACTTACAATTAGCAATAAGCACAGTCTCTTTTACGAAAAGTATATTTTATTTTCCATGCTTATGAACATTATCAAAGATTTTATAGCCTTTTTAGAAAAAAAAACTCCATTTTTTTTTAAATATTAAGTTGTTTGTGATTTCCTGGATTCTCTTCCTTTTGTAGAAACAAAATAAAATTTTTATGAAAACCATTAATTTTAATTGATTTTAATTATTCTGTTTTAATTATGTATCCGCTCTATTTTCTTTATTATTATGAAAAGTTAAATAGAACTAACTCCTCCTTGTTTAAAATACAAAAGCCAAAAAAATAAAACCAGGAATTGGTACTCCAATCAGAAGTAGTAAATTAAAAGCTATTAAAACACTCCTGGAATAACAAATGCATTAAGGTGAAAAAAGATTGGCCTAAAAACAAAATGATGAATAATGTTAAGTAGTCAGTCTAATATTGTTAGAAATTCTCACAATTTATGAGGGCTTTTATTGCAAATCCAGAAATGATTGAACAAGTGTTTAATAATTATTTTGAATTAGAATTCAAAAAAGTGAAACTGAATTCAAATGGTATTTAAAATTAGGGTGGCATTAATATATTTCTACCGACATTTTTACACCGATTGTAATACGATTTAGATACATACAGAAAAAGGATTGGCTGGAATTCGGTCGAAACCATTAATATGTATTTGATAGGAAGTTATTTTATTTGGAACTACCAAATACCCAAAATAACTATTATGAAAATTTTTGCCCACTTTTAAGGAATATAAATAAAAATTGTTTTATAATTATTATGAACTAATTAACAAAAATATTAGTTGACACTTAACTATTACCATGAAATTAATTTTTTTTTATTGAGTTCAAATAATTATGAATAATTAAAAAAAAAATAATTTTGGCATAACTATTATTTTGCAATTTATTTTTAAAAATTGGATTTTAATAGTTCAATCATATCTTTATAACAGATATATCATGTAATTGGACACAAAGTAACATAACATCAAAGTGAACTGAAGCAACTAGGGTTGTTGCAGTTGAAGTTGCTACTGGTCATTGAACTGGTTCAAAACCGTTAGCATTGGATGAAAACATGGCAATTAGTTCCAAAGGATGCATTCACATGACTGATACCAAGTGAACACAACACTGAAGAAACTATTTATGTACCGACTTTGTGACAGTAGGAATGAAGACGTAACACTTCACTGGTTTAAAATAATTGACTGTTTAGACAGTGACCAAGTTTGTCAGATGTGGCGGTTTCTCGCCAAACGTCGCGATCTTAATACTCGTTTGGCAAGTTAATTTTTGAAATGCCGACTGGCGATTTTTCGATTGAATTGAGATTTTAGACCTAAAATATCGCTACAAAAAAACCAGAAATATATCACCAGAATATGATTTTTTGCACAACTTTATCAAAAATATGAAACTCTGTACAAGAATATAAATGAAAATTGCAAAATTTCTACATATTGGTTTCGAAATATCTTGTTAAGATATTTTAAAGAATTTTGGCAACGGTTTGTTATGTATGATTGGCGATTTGTAAGAATTTTTTTGGGTACAAAATTGTGAACTAGAATTATAATGCAGCATATAAAATTAAAATGCTCATGAATTGCTTTTTAGAAGTGTAGGAACATAAAAATTAGTAGAAATTGTTTGATAATACCAATGTTAGCAAATAAAGAAAAAGTTGCAAAAAATCTGTATTTTGAACATCCGGACTTCTTGTCTATTTTATGTAATTTTCCAAATTTCAATTGTTATAATGAATTTAATGTTATAGTTTTGTGTTGGGTATAGACAAAATAAACTAATTTTAAAATTGATTTTTGTTGTGCCTTTTTGAAGGTTTTTTGAACAGATGGTATGACATGCAGTTTTGAATAAGTGCAGTGAGTGGTTCCGGATGGGCTATTTAGCAACTCGTACATAATATAACACACGCTGTATAAAAAGTGACAGGTTACTTGCTAAATACTTTTCGCATGGCCGGCGACATGTACCCCTTACACCAGTGCAGTGGTACTTTACAAAACTATTCCACTACCTCTATAACAGAACACATTGCGCATAATATGTGAGCAGTTTTCCTTCAACAATTTTTCTCCAGTTCTACGATACGTACACATACACCAGTCACGTGATAATTTTTTTAACCACTGGTTCTGTTGCATGTCACATAAATCCTAAAAAGGTCATACTTTGACACTACCTAATTCTAACTTGTCCCGTAGCATATTCATTTCAGTCGGTACGGTGATAGGTTACCTTGGTCAAGTTATTCGCCACGTCACACAGGGCTCCACAGGTAGCAATTGTCACCTCCTATGACTAGCCCATGTTAAAAGTTCCGGTCACTTTCATATAACAGAACCGAAACTTGGACTGGTTCATACACACAAAGTTCTAGTCACGTGTCCATACCAGTGACTGGTCCATTTCCCGCAGGAATAGCAACATTTTTTAGAACAGATTACCTCTGAACCTGTTCTAGAACAACTTCTTTTACCACCGGTTACATGGAACCGGTTCTAGAACATGTTCCTGGGAGTCAAAATGTAAGGTGTCACTGTCCCAGAACCAGTTACATAACTGGTTCTAGAACCGGTTCTAAAGCAACCTGTTCTTGTTTGGAGGTAAAGAACCTGTTGCAAATAGGACAAACTTCATATAAAAAGAACCAGTTGCAGAACAGAAATTAGAACCTCTTATAATAGAGTATAAGCTGTTCTGCAACCAGATATTTGGAATTTACTATTGTACATAATGGCGTGTTCTTTTCTGACAAAGATGTGTAACACAGTTAAGTGCTAAATAAAAAAACTCACCAAAATGTAAATGCTATTTTTTACATTTTTGTAAATTAATTATTAAGGCATAATTATTAAAAACAAATTTTAATTTTTTTTCCTATGCGTAACTATTAAAAAATTAATTCAAAATATTACTTAACAAATAATAGTTACCAGTAAAAAATATTTTATTTCTTATCCATAACTATTATAATTTTATAAAAACTATATTAATTGGGATCAAATAATTATGAGTATGAAAGAAAATAAAAATTGCCGTGTAATAGTTACCACCTAAGTCAATTACCATAAAAGTTATAATAATTAAGACCTTGGGAACCACCAATAATCGATTAATAAAGCATAAATTCTATACTGGAATTTAAAAAGAGGGAAAAGGAACTATAAAAACAATCCATTTATTCAATTATTGGTATTTCCAATCAACTTTTCAGATTAAATTCGGTTAGTAATTGTGTACGGTAGAAGCAACCATTTATTTTGTGATAATACAAGAGAATTGGTAGCATCTATAAAATTTTTTAAAAAATTGTCAGCAATCAAAAGTGGTTACTGCAAATACGGTATTCGGAATTAAATATGTCAGTAAATTAGAGGTTCAGTAGTATCAACTGAATTGTGGATTGCATTGTTTATAGAAGCAAGTAGTGATTGGTATTGGTAAACGAACAATGTTTATTTTCCTAACAAAATATTTAAATTCAACTTTAAAACTCAACATTTATAAGTATTTGGGGTGTAGTGGTTAGAGAGTTTGCCTTGTTCTCCGAGCTTCCGAGTTCAAATCTCGGAAAAGACAAACACAAAAAGTTTTTCTTAATTAAAATAAAATATTCAAATGTTTAAATAGCAAATAAGGTAATGAAGATTCAAAGTTATTGTGGTGTAATCAGTATGACAGCGGACTATTTATCTGAAGGCCACGGTTCATTACCAGAAAAATCAAAAAGTTTTTTAATTTCAATAACATTTTGTGAAACGCACTCATGTTTATTTGGAATGTAACATTGGGTTAGGCATTTTAGTATTAGCTTGCACGACTAAACATATAATTTAACAAGTTTGATATAATTTTTATTAAAAATAAAAATTATGTTTTTTTCGACCTTTAATTGTACAACGAAAATGAAAATTATTCAAGTTCGAGGCCATACTCTGTATTTCTTTATTAGGATATTGTCCTAACAAATAATCTATAGAGTTAATTTAACATTACGATAGTTGTCGTAACCGCCAGAATTCGATTGGCAACAAATTCGGTGGCCACAAGTAAGACTATTTTCTGGGTATATGTTAGAGAGCAGGACTGGCAGAACTGTGGCACTCATGCCAGTGGTGGCACGCGAGTTTTGTTGAAACCCAATAAACCAAAGAAAGATATAATAGAGAAATTGCTATCACCTTAACCTAATTTTAAAAAAATGTTGATTTTGCTTGGCCACTTCGTTCCCAGATTTGACGACCCTTATTTTGTTTTTTTTTTGGTAGAGTTTCTTGAAGGGACAGGTTTACGTCAACAAACCACAAAAAAAGTCAGCAACTTAAGCTGAATATTCGCACAGAAATTGCAGAATTAGAGCCAGAAACGTTGCGCAACATAATGCAAAACGTCTTGTAATGATCCATTAAATGCCAGCAGGAAAATGGACGCCATTTAATGAATGTCATTATACATACTTAGGTAAAAAAATTTGTTATACTTTCATAAAAAAAACCAAAACTGTAAAAATAAAAAAGCACTTCAAAACAGGCAGTCGAAGTTGGCAAACTCTTTACTTTTAAATGTTTGTTTAAAAGTAAATTATCTCTAAGATCTGCATGATATTAAATAACTCTTTGCATAAAATCCATGAAATTGCTCTGTAATTCGTCCACTTAAACTTTTCATTCAGTTTTTACTGAAGAAGAATTTTCATTGATTTACTGAAAAAATTCGTTATATTTCCCCCAATATAATTTTCTATGTGTACCTATACGTTTTTTATTATTTTCAAAAAGAATTGTTTCCGTTATCGCGTATTTCTTAAAAATATATTTTAGCCTTTGAAGGCCAATGGTTGAAATATGTCCCATTTTTTGTTTTTGTTGTATTACACTGAGATAACTGTCTGCATAATATCAATGATTTTTTTTTTTTTGCATTAGATCTATGAAGACCCACTGGAACTCGTCCATTGAAATTATTCATTAAATTAATGCAGTATGTAATTGATTTTTTGTTTTGGCACAAGGTCCTCTGGTGTAAAATATTTAAAAAAAAATAACCACACAAAAGTTTTATATTTTTAGTATTTATTTTATTTTCTTTCCGATATTTCGGTTGAATTCTTTAACCATCCTCTGGGAGAATGAATGGTACCGTGTGTTGCAAATAACGGAACGAAATCTGGACCAATTTATTTTTTAAAATACTGGTTATTTAACTAAATAAATTTTTGATTAAATAAAATCAAATAAATGCAATATCTTGTTGCACTCAAAAACTGCATTCGTTTAAAGTAGAAATTATAAAATTCAAATTTTTGCAATATTTTCCCCAAAAGCACCAACAGTCTTTTACCTCCAGATAAATATTTTCCCTCTGAACATACAAAATGTTTATACTTTTCATATAAAAGCAATTTGGGTTAAAAAAAATGATAATTTGAATATACTTTTCCCTCCAGCCTCTTCTAAAGTTACTACATTTTTAAGGTAAATATAAAGATAAAAATTGTGCGCGCCTCCTATCAGGCACGGATCAAGGAAAAGTTTTTGTTTAAGGAAATTTGACTAGTTTTTTTTGTAAATTTGCTAATTTATTTTACACTTTTGTATTGAAAAATGTAATTTTGGGGGAGAAAATGTCCCATTCCTCAATAAAGTACTGGAACCGGTTGTAAATACTCCAACATATACCTAATTTATTGGGTAAGTCTCTTCCAATTCTCGTTTTAAATAAAGAGATTCCAGCATAAAATGAAAAATCCAATTTTTAAAATGTTTTATTTTTTTTTTGGAAGTTACACGTCAAAAATTTGTTAACACAACTTGCGTTTGTATGAAAAGACCTTTCAGAAAAGTATACAGACTTTATAAGTTCAGAAAGAAAATATGTATCTGGATGTAAAAAACTGTTGGTGGTTTTTGGGGATAATAGCGCAAAAATGGAGCAAGTTTTTTGTTAGTCTCTCCTAGCAGATTACAATAAAATAGGATGAGAAACAAAAAGGAGGCGAGCACTCAAAATTTGTTATGCAAAAAGTAAAACATTTTGGGGAGCCATACTGCCGTGCCCTGGGTATCTGAGAAGTTCAACCTCGAAACTTTAACTCTATATTACGTCACTTATGCCTGTCCCAAATTTCAGTGCTATCGGACCACTACCTTCGAAATGGCCGAATTATTTCCAAAACATTTGTGATATATCCCACTGTGCAATGGGATATATGTATGTTCCATCGATTTCTTCGCAGAAGTAGTTCCAAAAAAATATTTCTTGCACTGTCTTGCATGAACGTCCAGTTTCAATTGGGGTGGTCGCGTAAAAATTCTGGTCGATAAACCCCAATCCTGAACAAATTCGAAATTTACCAGCAGTTTAAGTTCGGTCGTCAAAGCGTTACATTAGCTTTTGTTAGCAATTTGTGTATCTTATAAATGCATTTATGCATATTTTAAGAATAATTTTTATTTTGATAGCAGTGCCAACATATTCTCATATATTGATCATAAATGGTCACAGAAGTGTAAATACAGTTTTCTGGAAGCAGACATACAATTCAATGAAACAGTTAACGGAAAAAAATATATATATTTATTGACCATATGTATTTAAATAAAGTCTCGAGCACCAAATGCAAATAAACGGATAGCAAAAATAAAAACGCATAAATATACTTACTTGACTATTAACAGAGCTTTAAAAGAAAGTATACTTTAAAATTGTATGTTCGTCAATTTGAAAATACGTCTTTTTAATAACCACTGAGTACACAAAAAGAATTTTTTTTGGAGAGTTTTAATGAAATTGTTTGCTAAATTAATGAAGTTTTCTTTTAGAAAAGCCTTATAATTTTTATCAAACTATTTTTAACAAAACAAACTAGGCATATACAATTTTTAACAAATAAAATGAAATTTTTCATAAAATTTTATGAAAAACTGCGTTAATTTAATGAAAAGTTTCAATGGACGAATTCCGGTGACAAGTCGCAGATCGAATACAAAAATTCAGACGAAAAACACAACTTGTGAAGAAATTGAAATTGACAAAATTGCAAGAATTGAACTTTTGTTTATTTTTCCTTCCAAATTTTTGAAAATCTTCTACCACTTCTACGTTGGTCCTCTGAAGATTATTGGTGACGCGAAATTAAACATGTAAGGACCTGTCACACAGTGGGATAAATAACAAAATTTGTGGAAATAATTCGGCCATTTGTTAACTTGTGGTCCGCTTGCAATGAAATTTGGAACATGCATAAAAGACATAAAATGGAGTTTAAGTTTTGATTTTGAACCTTCCAGACCCATTGGGGGCGGCAAAATGGCTGCCCAAAGTTGGGTACTTTTTTCATAAAAAATTTTGAGTGTTTGTCATTTTTTTGTTTATCATCCGATTTTTAACATATTAGTAATCTTCTTGTAAAGATGAACAAAAAACATGCTTACATGTGTGGGTTACCTCCAATAGTTTCCGAGATATTTCGATTTGAAAATGTGAAATTCCAAATTTTGTCCGACTCAGGTCCAAAGTTTTTCGAATATCGGGAGAAAATTGGGACCAATTTTCGTTTTAAAATAACGGTTATTTAGCCAAATTAGTTCGGTATCCCGTTTCCGTCAAAAATTACATTAGTTTAAAGTGAATAAGTGCTAACTTTTGAAGATTTTCTGTTTAGGAGTTATGAACATAACATACCAGTGTTTGGTATCGTTGAAAAGAAAATTACCTGTAGATTGCGATTTTTTTAAAAAAGGTTGAAATTAGCCATCTTGGTAAAACAAAAACTTGTGTAATCCAAATATGAAGGTAAAAATTTCAGTTTTTGCTTAAATGAAAATGTTCACTATTCAATAAAATATTTATTAATAGACATAATCCAATGATTTTTTGGATTTAACTAGACTTTAAGGTCAACAAATCGAAACAAATTTCAGAAATTATGATTTTCTGAAAACAATCCCACAATTCCTACAAATAAAAAAACATTTCCAAAACTGGGATTTTTTTCGTTTTTTGCTGCCATGTCGTCATTTAAAGCGGGGATTGGAAATGACTTACACACTGCATTAGGTATCTGTTGGAGTATCTAAAACCGGTTTCCCCTATCCAATTGGAGGCGTGCACAAATTTTAACTGTGAGTTAAAGTTGAATTTACCTCAAAAATATGGCAACTTTGGAAGCGGCATTTATATAAAAAGACCTTCCAGAAAAGTATACATACTTTATATGTTCAGAAGAAAAATATTTGTCTGGAGCGATAAGAAGTTTGGTGCTTTTTGGTGCTTTTTTATAATTTCTACTTTAAACTAATGTAATTTTTGACTGAAACAAGATATTGAACTAATTTTTTTTTTTATTCAATCAAGAATTTTATTGGCTAAATAACCGTTATTTTTAAACGAAAATTGGTCCCAATTTTCTCCCGATATTCGAAAAACTTTGGACCTGAGTCGGACAAAATTTGGAATTTCACACTTTCAAATCGGAATATCTCGGAAACTATTGGAGGTAACCCACACATGTTAGCATGTTTTTTGTTCATCTTTACAAGAAGATTACTAGTATGTTAATTTTTTGAAAATCGGATGAGAAACAAAAAATGGCAAACACTCAAAATTTTTTATGAAAAAAGTACCCAATTTTGGGCAGCCATTTTGCCGCCCCCAAAGGGTCTGGAAGGTTCAAAATCAAAACTTAAACTCCATTTTATGTCTTTTATGCATGTTCCAAATTTCATTGCAATCGGACCACAAGTTAACAAATGGCCGAATTATTTCCACAAATTTTGTGATTTATCCCACTGTGTGTCAGTAGATAAAGTCTGCTTTAAATTAGCGGATGAAGAACACTTTTCAATTAATAAATAAACATTGCACGGTATTGTGTTTAACAAAAAACAGAAGATTTTGAACTTGAATAATATTGCTCACATCATAATATATGGTAAAAGGTCGAAAAATAAACTTTTAGTTTTATTTCTTTTTCTAAAATTTAAAAGTAAAACATTTAAATTTAAAATCTAGGCAGATTATTCGAATCAGTTAAAAACATCAAAATAGAGTTACTCGTTTACTCGAACAAAACCATACCCGAATAATTTGAATTTATTGAAACAAGAAAACATTTCTTTAATTTATGATTATAATGTTCTTTTGAGGAGAAAGATATAGTAATAACAGACAGATAGGTAAATAAGTCGTAAAGTTTATGCGTATGACAAAAAAAAAATAAAAATTGCTGTAGGGTAGAAGGGGGATCATTCCCCACTTTTATTTAGAGCGCTGTCGTTACTCAACCAATGATTTTTATTTTGAAAAATTCTGTTTAATATAATATTTTACACATCTTTACTTTAATTTGTAAGTTTAAAACAAAAATTATCTCTTTTGCTTGTATTTATTTTTTCAACATTTCCAAAGTAACTGAAATCGGCTAAACCGCCCCACCTATAGGGTAAATCGCCAAGTTGATGTTGCACATTTGTCAGCTATAAATATAATGGTTCTGATAGAAAACTTGTATTTTATATTAAATAATCCTAAAGATTAATGTAATTTCAGCCACTAAATTTTAAAAAAGTTTATTTTGTTCGAATCTGTTGAAAGAAAATTACTTCTGACCCATGTAACACATAAACACTCAAAATATTTAATTTATTAAAATAAGTTTATTTGGTTAAATAGATTTTGTGCATTGCACGAAAATTTTGGGAATATTAATCAATTTTCGTAATTGCTATTGTAGCTTTAAATTCGTATATTAAGCAAATTCATAAAGATAACCAACACAATTTTATAGATGAAGAACACACGAGTTTTTGTAAATAATAGAATTATGTAGTTCGTGAACGAACTAGTTCAATTGGACTACTCACCCAATTGAACGACATGATCTACTTCACCATTATTCGCTCTTTTAGTTCAATCGAAGAGTTGGTTCAATAGTTCATTTTTCTTCTGGTTCAATTTAATATATTTTTAATTGGGGTTTCAACAGGTATCTAATTTTTTAAAGTAATATTTGAAATACAAATGAAACGAAATGCATTAAAATTATATTTTTTTCAAAACAGATATTTCCTTATTTTTAATAATTTATTTTTTTATTTTTATTATATTTAACTTAATTTGTATTATTAAAATTTAAAGTTTTTTTGTGGCATTTTTATCAATTGTAATTAATAGCAATAAAAAACGAGTATCAAATATGAATAGTTCGCTTGCAAATTATTAAACAAACGATTAACGAACAATTAAACGAAATTGCCAAAAATCGGTTGAACAAGAGGAGCGACCTAGTTCGTTGAGATCAATTGAACTAGAAAGAGCGCTCACTCAAACGAACTAGATTCTGTGGGTCTCCATTCACCTCAGTCTCTCTCAATCTGCCCTATTTTTATTTATGCGTAAAATCGCACCGAGAAAATAAATACATGATGCAGAAATTTAAAAATTTAAATTAATTTTTATCATGTTTTTTAATAATAATTTAATACAATTTTTATTTATTTCAAATTTCAACGATAAAATAAGCAAAATAAAATTAAAATATATTAAATTAAATAACAAAATATAAGCAAAATAAAACTGAGTGTTTGAAGCAACTATTTTTTATCAACATGTTGCACTTATATTTTAGTGTAAACCAAATGTTTTCGTTACCTCTCCCGAGATCAGTTCATAAGCACAAAAAACGCTGTGTCAGTGGGTTTCTATCCACCTCAATCTCTCTAAATCTGCCCTCTTTTTTATTTATTCGTAAACTCGCACCGAGCAAATGAAAACATCGCATACCCAGTTCAAAACTGACTCAACTCAAAATTTTTCGGTTTTATATGCTTAAACTAAGCACAATATACTTGTTTATCTATAAAAAAATATCAGTGTATTTTGTTGTTGTTAACTGTTACTGCAAAACAGTTATGTTGCAATTGGTATAAAGATGCAAATATTTTTTTTCGATTTCTGAAAAATTAAAAATTTTGAGTTGATTCACTCTTGTACTAGGTGTGCGACATGTTGCAGTAATTTAAAAGTTTAAAAATTATTTTGATCATGTTTTCAAATAATAATTTAACAGAATTTAAATTTTTTCAAATATTAACGATAAAATAAGCAAGATAAAATTTAAAAATAACAAATTTTAATATGCAATAACAAAATATAAGCAAAATAAAAGTGAGTATTTTAAGCAACAATTTTGAATCAACATGTTGCTAATATTTTTTAGTGTAAACAAATTTTTTCATTTGCTTGAAGAGTTCGGTATTCGGTGCTGACGAAACTATCCCACCTGGAGGTCAGGCGTTTGTGATTCGTGATAAGTCGCTCACATAATTTTATATTTTTTAACACTTTTTTGAAAGAATTCTAAAAAATTCGTGTTATTATTATAAATCAATGTCAGCGCTTCGAAATCTTGAAGGGTATTTTATTTTAATACACGAAATGAAAAAGTTATTCCAAATATACTGGACATGCATTACCGGGGATACCCAGTTTTACCATACAGTGTTTCTATTGTCAAAATTGTGTCTAAATTGTCGCTGATTCTGGTAAATTGGGTTCACGCGGAAACCCTCTGTAACGACGCCATGGATTTGTTACAACCCAAAAACCACAAAGAAATGTCTATCCTCGACCACAAGTAAAGTACAAGTGTAAAATTTTGTGACATATAAAAGATGATAAATAAGAGCACAAATTATGGAAACTAACATTTCAAGCACTCTTTTAAATACAACGAAAATCAGGTGTGCCATATGCGGCCCATTGGGGAAACCACCCCCTTCTACCCTACGCATATCTGATGATATTCGAGTACACTCAATTAAAAAATAAAAATTGTTTTCATATTTCAACCATCAACCAATAGTCAATATATGCGAGTATGTAGTAAATATGTACAATTGAATGGTTAAGTAAATAAAGGGCAATATTGAAAATAAATAAATACATTCAGTTGACACAACATTATTAATTATTATTGCGCGCAGGCAAAAAAAAAGAAATTTAATAAAAAAAAAAAATGTAAATGAAAGTATTAACATTAGACCGCCTCACCTTATATGGATAAAAAAAAGTTGTTTTTTGTCTATCACCCAAAATGTGCATTAGGTTTATGAGGATTTCCAAAATATTTCTTGTATAACAATGAGATCCAATGAGCTGGACCGATTTTAAAACAGGTATTTCAAAGAATTTTGTTCTTTAACTAAAGACAACGTAGACCATATTAGTAGTATATGAAAGGCGCTTTAAACGGTATTTAAAGCATGTCCATTAGGGCGGGTCGATTTAAAAATCTCTCAACTTACAAGGAAAATCGTATTCTAGGGATCAAAATAAGAAACTTTGCAGAAGGAACCATACCTCTAGAACGAATACTGATGTCCCGACTTTTGACCCGTAAGGTAAAATTTTTAAAAATCCCACTTTGACCCATTTAGAGTGCCCCAATCGAATCCAACCCAATCGAATATAATTTATACATTCATCTGCTAGAGCGTCTTCTGGAGAAGAAATAGAGACCCTAATCTTGGAAAGACTCCTCCTACTTTCTGAAATATCTCTATCCCGAGATTTGTACATTTTGCTATAAAAATACGGCTAAAAAGGCCCTCTTTCAACTTAAATTTGAACCCCTTAACGGTCACCTAGAATGATGATTTATGCATTATTCTGCTAGCGCGTCTCCTGGAGAAGAAGTAGCTCCCATAATCTTGGAGAGATTCCTCCTACTTTCTGAAATATCAAAGTGGGCTTTTTCAAAATTTGACCCTACGGGTCAAAAGTCGGGACATTGGAATTCGCTTTAGAGGTAAAGTTCCTTCGGCAAAGTTTCTTATTTTGATCCCTAGAATACGATTTTCCTTGAACGTTGAGCGATTTTTTTGCTTCCCTACAAATCGACCCGCTCTAATGTCCGTCCATATGCTTTCTGCGGTGATATTCTGTAAAAGTAGTGTTTTTTAATTTTTGTACGGAAATTTTTGTGGTTTAATGTCAAATTGACACATTTTAGTTTCTAGTCGATTTAAGTAAATACTTCTTTAAGTTTTTTTCGAAATTCGTACTACACTGGACGAGTTTTAATTAAAAGTTTTGAATAAACTAATGAAGAGTTCTTCACAATATGAAATAATAATTTCTTAAACTTTATGTAAAAGATTCATAGTTTTAATGAAACTATTTAAATCTTTTTATCTTTCGCATGAAATTTTTAATAACTAAAATTAAATTTTTCATTAAATTTTTGGAAAAAGACATTAAATTAATGAAAAGTTCCAATGGACCAGATCCAGTCACATTTGATAGATCAAATGCAAAAATCCAATGATATCATGCAGACAATTCTCCCAGTGTAGTTCGCGGTTTAGCACTAGTTCGAGTTTCAGCAAATACGCAATAGGGTGAGAAAACTATGTTCTAATATCGGTAATAAATAAATTTTTTTTTAGAATTTTATTTTAAATAACATTTCCACATCGTTGTGAGGAAATAATTAAAAATTTTGCAAATTGAATGGTTTTTCCACGGCTATCATAATCAAATTTTTACAACAATTTTTAATTAAACCAATAAGCAAGCCGACTGAGTTTCTAGTTGGTGTAAGGATGAAAATTCGTTAAAAAAAAAAAATTTCTACAACGCGCCGTTTTTTCGGCTCAATTTTTTTCCCGAACTCAAAATTTTCGAAAGTTTTAGCTCGATTTATATAAAAACAAAAACTGCATTAAAAAAAAAAAAACGCTTATTCGAATTTTTTTAATGATCTACAGATTAATTCTTACACTCAGGGAACTTATACTGTAAATATTTGTAGTTGTTTGAGTTGTAACACAGTATCTTTAGTTTAAAAAAAAAAAAAACAGTCATATGTTGAAAAAATTCATTTAAAAAACAAACCACATCAAATTACTGTATTATGATTTTACATTCATTTTATACAGTATTATTTTTTTTTATTTAAAAAAGTAAAGCAAATAAATGTTTGTTTATTTTTTACTACATATGTGGTTCATTTTCACTACAATCGTAATTCATTTTTTGAACAGTAAAAAACAAGTGACAATGTTAGTTGAATTTACTGAAATGTAAGCCGTCCTTTTTTTAAGTGAAATTTCATTTGTTTTCAACTACATTTGCAGTGGTCTTTACTTACATAGTAATCTAAGTGTATATCAAAACTAAAAAAAAATTATATATTTTGAAACTGGTCACCGAATGTCATTGCTAGAAGCGAAATATTTTGGGAACCATCATAAAATAAACCAAGGTACATTTTGAGGGCTGGACAAAGACACGTTTCTTCGTGAGTCGGTTTAATAAGCATAATCTTAATAAGAAACAGATGATTTAAAATAATGGTATTATATAAAAATTTACTTTCTGGTGTGTGTGTGTGTATGTATGTGTATGTATGTCCTTGTATTGCCATTTCAATGTCTTGCCTCTGCTGTTCATAATAATATTGTACACTTATTTAATTTAAATTATGAGTTTTCCTTATAATAACCATATAATTTATCATTATTTTTCCCTCTCTCGGTCATGCTGTTTTAATCACAATGTATGTGGCTAGCGTGGTAGACAGTAGAGATTTGGCCAGTTTTGCTCATTATTCGGTTAAACTCATAAATCCTTATGTTATTTTCTGTTGCTGCTCATCTATTAACATTATTATGATTATCATTGAATTTACAACTTTCTGTATGAACATAAAATCATCAAAATGACAGACTAGTAAGGAGATGTATCCCTTCACCCCAATTTTTCTAACAATTTCGATTTATGTACAAAATGACTCCTTGTGAACTTAACTCATCCTGAGGAGGTGCCGTAGATCTAAATGATCATTCGATATGTTGTAGATCAGAAACATCTAACAAGGGAACTACAACGAAGGATACACGCCGATTTCAATGAATCATATATATGTTATAAAGGACATAATGGTTAAAGGGTTGAAAAGTGGTGTCAATCATTAGCCCTTTTTAAGATCTGTTTGTAGAAAACATAGGCAGTACGCATTTCAAAATTTATATATATATTTTTTTTTTTTTTGTTTATGTAATTAATACTCAGGGGATGCCCACTACTCATATTCATTGTATTGATCAGAAAAATAGGGTACGGGAGGAAGGAAAGAGGGAGTAGTGTTTGTGGATATTTGATTTAAATTTTTCTAAATTGTAAGTAACAGGGAAGACTTCTGCCGGAAGTTTGTTCCACATACGAATCGTTCGACTAAAAAACGAATTTTCTCTGAGACATGCTCCCTTACAAAAAGTGCCGAAAATATCGGTTTTTCCCAAATATTTTTTTTTCTTTCTTATATTTAAAGGTAATCTTATTTTTACTTAGTGTTGTGTATTTTTTAAAAAGCTTTCCAACGATATAGAATTTTATATATAAGTAACAAACTTAGCCATAAATTTAGCGAAAATGTTTGCCATACTATAGCAGCTATGTTGGTGAAATATATAAAATATTCATATCAGAATTTAAAATTTTTTGAGTACATTAATCAGAAATATAAATATCTTTTAAATTCGCAAAACTTACGCGTTTTTATCACACAATCTTCAGTAGGTTACATGCATACATTATAGCCCAGCACATAATTTCATTACCACGTAAGTGGTTATATAATGAAAAAAAATATCTCAACACATTATAGTTCGGCGTCAGCACTAGTTATCTTTGTTTAACAAAGTCGTTTTTATAAGCAGTCAAGCTTATCCGAGACTACTTATTTAATTGCAAATATAATGTCTTTTTGTCAACTACTTATTTTGTAATTACTGAAAAGTATAAGGGTAAGCCTTATTATTTACAAACTTGTAACCACATATTTTTAGTTGCTTATAAGCATATAACTTATTATTTTGGTAACCACTTATTATTTATATTTTTCTGTAATTCAGCGGGTAAGCGAGTGTACAAATTTTGTGCGTTTTTTCTTGTAGCAAATATGTAAGACTACAAAACGACCTCCTCGAACAAAAATATTGCGTTTTGACGCCGAATTACATGCAGTTGGCTCTAATTCCACAGATTATTATTTAGATACTGGTAACGGGAGCCCATTATTGAGACTTTTCTGGAAGTGTACTTATTATATCTACATTAGGTTTTGATATATGCAACAATGTGAACATCAATATAAATTTATGTAAAAAAAACTGATTTTAAGTATTCCATAAAAAAAAAAAATATTATAGGTACACTCAAAAAAAAAAGTTTGTAAAGTCAGCAAAAAATTTTGCTGAGTCAGCAAAATTTTAGTCAGGAGGATGCTTGCAAAAAAGTTGCTAATGTCAGCAAAATCTTTTGCCGAAAATCAGCGAGCTGATTTTTAGCAACAAAATTTGTAGATTCAGCAAAAGTTTTGCTAACACTTAGTAGATTAGAAATACAAAAGCCTTGCTAAAAATTAATAAATTTTTTGCTGAATTTTAGTAGACTGAAAAAAACGCAAAAAATTTCTAGAAAAAATTGTAATTTAGTTAATTTATTTGCTGAAAATCATAAAACATATTTTTGTGATTCTTTTAAAAATAATTTACAATAATTACGAAATATAAAAATTGTGAGATTTTATTTGTTCGGTTTTAGATCATGACAAATTTTTCTCTAAATTAACAGAAAAATTATAATTTTTTTATATGATAATTTACTTTGACTATTAGAAAAAAACACAGAAAAAGTTATCAGACACTAGCATGAATGGAATGCATTTTCTGACCCACTACGGTCTTCATCTCACACATAAATTTATAGATCAACGATAAAAATTCACTATTAAATATAAAAATTTTCATTTTTCCACATTGACGACATGAATTAATTTAATATCTGAAAATATATAGAAATAAATATATATAACAACAAAAATTTTATTTCAATTACTTACAACAATGGTTGTCTAAATGATGCTATCGCAACTGCCGAAGATAATTATAGAAACGAAAAAATAAACAAAAACAAACGAAACGAAAAAAACAACCCTTTTTGCAATAAGAAAAAGGAACCATAAAAATCTACCTAAGATGTGTGCCTTTTTCTTTCACTTTACTCTGTCTACATTTCTGTATATGTTTGTTTGCAATTTGACCACACATATAAACATTTAGTTTAAATAAATAAATATTTTCTTTTGTCTTTTATTTAATTAATAGACAATTATTTTCACAAGCCGGTATCAACGCAAAATTTAAGTTGTTTTAATCCTCAATTTTGTTTTATGTATGAAAAAGAGATACAAAAACTTCCATGGTTGATTTTTTTATATGTCTTATTAGAGTTGTACTTTTTAGTATCATTTTCCTCTTCTCTACTACATCTTGACATGCCGCGACATCTACTTGATTCTGCGCATATCTTTCAATCTGGTTGTCGTCCACACTATTAATGTGCTTATCAGCACAATTTTTTTTTAGCAAAATTAATTAGTAAAACATTAGTATATTAGTAAAGCATTAGTATAAAACAGTTAAGTGCTGAATAAGTATAACAAAAATTTTAGCTGAAAACACGATTTTAGGAAAAAATTTTGCTAAAAAATAGTATACCTGATTTACAAGACGTTTTACTAACTTTTCTACTAACTTATTTTTTTGGGTGTAACACATGTGTTGCCACTGCCAACATATTACACTCGGAAACACTTTTTATTAAACATTCTGTACGAGGCCATGTCTTAAGATTGCGACCATAAAAAATTTTATATAAAAATACAAAATTTTGTTATGAATACACTCAAAAAAATAAGTTAGTACAAAAGTTAGTAAAACGTCTTGTAAATCACGTATACTATTTTTTAGCAAATTTTTTTGCTAAAATCGGGTTTTCAGCTAAAATTTTTGTTATACTTATTCAGCACTTAACTGCTTTATACTAATGCTTCACTAATATACTAATGTTTTACTAATTAATTTTGCTAAAAAAAATTGTGCTGCTAAGCACATTAATAGTGTGGATGACAACCAGATTGAAAGATATGCGCAGAATGAAGCAGATGTCGCGGCATGTTAAGATGTAGAGAAGACGAAAATGATACTAAAAAGAACAACTCTAATAAGACATATAAAAAAATCAACTATGGAAAATTTTTGTATCTGTTTTTCATACATAAAACAAAATTGAGGATTAAAACAACTTAAATTTTGCGTTGGCACCGGCTTGTGAAAATAATTGTCTTTTAATTAAATAAAAGACAAAATAAAATATTTAAATTTAATATTTATTTCTAAACTTAATGTTTATAGATTAATAATCTAGTGTGGTCAAATTGCAAACAAACATATACAGACATGTAGACAGAGTAAAGCGAAAGACTAAGACACACATCTTAGGTAGATTTTTATGGTTCCTTTTTCTTTGAAAATATTAATGGGCTGCAAAAAGAGGAAAACAATATTTAATCATATTCACATAATTAGATTTATTTTTTATTTTAATACTTATCTTATTATTTTATAAGTTTAATTATATTATAAACGTGCAACGATTTTTTTGTTTAGAGCTTGGCTTCCTACAAAAAACAGATACATATTTGCAAAACAAGAACTGCTTTTATTTTTCTCGATCATTCTTGTCTGTCTTTGTATGGAATTATTAAGGGGATGAGAGAAGGGAAAACTAATATATAATCATATTCACATAAATATATTTTTTATTTTAATACTTACATTATTATTTTAATGATATTGGCTAATAAATAGTTTTTCAATATTTTATTAGGCGAAATTTTGGTATTTTATTTTCTGACTAAAGTACAAACATGTTTTTATCCACAACCACTTGTTGTTGTTTGTATATAAACTTGACTACAGATTTGAAAAACAACCACCACGACCACATTTATTATAAAAATGCACGCACACATAATCACTAGCGTACACACATTTGCGACGAATTCTTAAAATCATTTAAAAAATTAATCTAAATAATAGAAAAACAAATTAGTTCAAGCACAACTGAAATTTGTTCATGTGGTAAAATAAGAATTCTGACAACTTTAGCTAAATAACAGATTTAAGCAATATCAACAGAAAAAATTAGTTCAATTGAGTTGGAATATGTTTAACAGACTTTAGAACAAACTTTTTTTTATGAGAGCTAACTATGAATCTTAACTAAATCGTGAATTTTAATTTTATAGATGCAAGGAATTTTAATTTTTAAATATTAAGAGTTCTTGCTTGGAGGTTACTTTCCCTCTAACACTGAATGAAAAACTGACTGTCTACTTTATTATCAAACATTTATAATCACTGATTATCATCATCAACATGAATGAGTAACAAACATATAAAAAGATTTTGAAAAACAATTTTTGTCAGAAACTAAATATTAAAGTGAGGATAAGTTTAAATGCTTAAGATTTTTGTCTTAATTACACACTCATCGAACAGAAAGACGAACAAACGGACAGACATATAATAACTTAAACATAAGCCAAGACGAAAAAACGTTCTAACAATAATTTTAAGCGAGAAAATGATAAACAGCAGGTTATTACTGTTTTCTAGTCAAACTTCATTAATCTTCTACTCATACATTATATACGAATTCGTTACGCTACCATATGCTGCTTGCTGGCTTGTCTCAAACAAATACAGAAAATAAAATAAACTGCGTTTGACTACATATGATAGTCGTACACTCGAAAAAATTTCAAATAACTTTTTTAGACTTAACAGTTTGCTTAAGATAAAACAGCAATAATTTGTATACCGTTATCCTCTTGTACCAAACATTCTCATCCCAATGCACAGTGGTGAAATACTAACATAACTCTTTAACTTCATTGCTTATTAATTTAGTTGAAATTTGGTACCTAAAATTGGGCTGCAATAAATACTGGGGTTGTTCGAATTAGTATGGACATCTAAAATGTATTGAAAATGCACCTAAAAACGAATTCACTGTCACAAACTTGAGGGCCCAATGAAACCTGGACTTCTTCTTTTTGAGCTTTAGCTTTTCTGGGAGCCATTGTGTTTTAGAGAAAAACTCCGATGTTAAAGCGACAAAAAATCAACCGGAAAAGAATTTAAAATAGCAAAACAAAAACGGTATTTTGCTCAAATTTAGTAGAATGCATATAACAGTTTATTTTGCCAAAATCAACAGAAATTTTAGCTAAAAAATTGTAGATTGCTGATTTCATAAGGTGATTTCATAATGTTCATATTACTTTTATTCGCATTAAACAAAACTTAAAAAATTTCACATTTTAATGATTTTTTTGTCTACCAATATTTAGTAAAAGTTTTTGCTAATTTAACAGATTATTTTGCTACTTTCAATTTACTAAAATTTGGGTCAAATATAACTAAAAATTTGTAAATTCAACAGATTTATTTTTGCTAGTCTTATATTACTAATATTTAGTAAAAAAAAATCTACTAATTTTTGCAGTTTTTTCTGCGAGTTCATTTTTAACTAATTTTTAGTAGGTTTTTTTTTGCTATTTTGACAGGCTCATTTCTATGAGTGTAGAAGCTGCTGTTTTTTTTTTTCAATCCAGATTGTGGGCATTTTTACAATATCTACCAGTTAGTTATATGAACAATTATGATTGTCTGTCTGGCTGTCTTTCGGTAAGTTTTGTGTCATTTTTGCAATTTATGAAATCACTCCCAGTATGTCAGATTTGTTTTTGTAGTATATTAGTTAATACTATTATAAAATACTACAAATCAAAATTTATGTATGTATGTATGACCAGTGTTGCCATATGTTGAATGCTGATCAGTGCTAGATCGTTATAGCAAGTGCTAGATGGAATAAAAAAAACGTGGTAGAAGAAGTGCTAGATTTTTTGCAAATATCTCTATAAAACACTTAATACTTTCGATTTGTAAATGGATCTTTTAGATCCCTATTCCTTATTTTTTTTTGTCAAAATAGAGAACCAAAAAATTCATTGCTTTGTATTTAAATTCAGTTTTTTGAATATAATTATAGCTCAATTATTAAAGGATTTTTTAGTGACCTTGTAAGGATCATAAAATTTTTATTTTTTTGATATAAAACTTTGATTTTAGATATTAACTTATTAATTTGGTCACTTTCGAACTTTGGTTTCGCTTGTATATGACCAGGGCAATCAGAAATATGCTCTATCATATTTTTTCCTGAGCATTGTATTAAAAATAGATTTTGGAACAATTGACGAATTCTGGCATTGATTTATCAGGGCATGTTTCAGCCTATTTTTCTCTAAACAGCATATTTTGATCTTAATATTATGTTTGAGCATAATTAAGAAATTTTTAGCACAAGAGCATATTTTTCCGTTTTTCTTTTAATTTTTAGTTACTGAAATTTTTTTTCAATAAAAATGTGTTTACACTTTTTTTTATATTTTCTGGAGTTTGCAACAAAGATTTTGGAAGTTTCAGCCAATTTTTCAAATTTGAATTTCCTGTCTTAAGCAGTTTAAATAAATTTTGCAAAACTTACTCCAACTGTACCATAAAATAAGTTTTAAAATTCAAACTTTTAAAGAGAAAACTTATTTTTCAAATTTTATGAGCATATTTTCTGTGTGTTTAGGCTATCAAATGGAATTTTGGTGCATATTTCTGGTTAGAAGAAATCTGTAAATCTTAAAAGCTATAGCAGAAATCAAAATAATTCTTTTATAAATTTATTACTCCGATGTGGTGAAATTCAATAGCAAAATTAATAAGGACACCAAAAAACATATTTGATATCCATATCAATAAATCTCCAAAGTTTTAAGATAACTTAAATGAATTCTTCAATTGTTGTAAACAAACAAACAAACTTTTTTTTGTGAAATTAAAAACTGCATGCATATATACAAAAACTATTAAATTAGTTTGTAAAATCATGAAATAGGCTGTCACCAAAGTTTTAGACCAAAAACTGAAAACTTGACAACATTGAATTTTTTTTTAGTTTCATAAATAAATTTGTAAGTTAATTCGGTGAAAAAATAGTGAAAAATAAATTGTCCGCCATCTAACGTTTTTTTTCAACTAGTGCTTATTTCGTGAATGGTAACACTTAGCTCATGTCTGATTTGACAGATAATTAGTTTTATCCTTTAGCTGAACGAATATGGTCCGTATGTTCGTTATCTTGTGAAAAAAGTGAAAGAAACTGGCATCCTCATCGATAAACCAAAGCGTGAAAAGCCAAAAACAGTGCGTACACCCGAGAATATTGCTGCTGTGGCAGAAAGTGTGCGTGAAGCGCAATTCACCGTCGTTCTCAACAATTGAACATTTCGGAGACATCATTGAGACGAATTTTGCATAAAGACCTTGGTATGACGCCATACAAAGTCCAATTGGTTCAGGAGTTCAAAAAAAAAAGTTATTTGGCGGACCCTTTATATTCGTGTAACAAAAGTGCTAAAAAAAATTAATCATATCATTATAAAAAAACTGTTATCTAGCATTCAGCACTTTATTTTATAAATTTTGAGTTCAATATCATAAAGAAAAGTGCTAAATCTAGCATCCATTATGCTAAAATGGCATCCCTAAGTATGACTATAATATAAACTCAAAAACGTCTCTGCCAGCAACCAACCAACCAACCAGCCACCATTTATAGAGTTAATCTGGCTTTCTTAGGCATCTATATTTTCTTGAATATATTTTTGTTAAAGTAAATGAACTGTAGTAGTAGGTACTCTAGAGTTTTGCCTTATGGACGGATAAATGAGCAAGCAGTAGGAGTTTTTGATGTGTGTTTATAATTTTAACATGCTTAACATTTGTTTTTGCCTAGTTCAACTTAATTGTTAATAAAGTTTTATATGTATATTTTTTTTTAAATCTGTTTTATTTCTGATTATGAAATAGGGGGGGGCCCATAAATTGAGTGACCATGAAAAATTACATATGAATTTGAAATTATGTTATGAACAAAAGCTGTTCTTAAAGTATGAGACTTGCCAGTGAGAAAAACACAAATGGACCACCGCTGGTATGGCACTTAAACAGGTGGTACAAGTGGTGGCAACAAGTGCTTTTCCAACCCCAAAGTGATAACATCATTAGACAAAAGTAATTGGGGAAACAAAATTTCCAACGTTGGCAAAATGTTGGTAAAACAATGAAATAGGTGGTCTAAAAATAGATTATCGAAAACTAAATTAAAAAAAGGTTCGTTTATAATTTTTTGGCCCCTTTGGGATTTGAACCCTGGCCGCCACATTGGCACCCGACAGCTCTATCCACTGAGCTAACGAGACATATAATACTTGATAGCTTAAAACGTTAGTGAATGGTAACAACTTGCCAACGTTGGGAAAACAAACAAAAAAGTTAGTCATAAAAGGGCTTTTTCAGAAACAAAAATAAAATTCATTTTATATTAACCCTTAAAATTTAAACTTGCAGTCATAATAAATAATCCATGATAAAAATACGAAACAAATGTCAAAACTACGAAATATTTTGCAAACTGCACAAATTTTCGTCTATTTTACGAACGATTTCGTTATTTTGACATTTTTTTCATACTTTTATGCATGGATTATTATCAGTGTGTTTTTTGCACGTAAAAGTTAATGTATGTCCAAAAGACCTAAATGATAATTAAAGTACTTTTGTAAAGAAAATAAAAACATTTTGTCTGAAAAATGCACTTAACTTATAATTTGATATGTTTTTTTTTTTAACATAAAACAAAATTAACTCATATCAATTTATTTTTTGATCAATGGTGATAATCTTTAACTTCGAGCTCATATATCGCTCATTTACTTCAAGACTGTCATAAGTCAAAAAATGCAAAAAATGAGATAATAATGCAGATTTATTAGTTATATCATGCTTTATATTGTGTAATTGTAAATTTCGTATTAATATCATCTATACTTTTCGAGATAGAGGATAATATATTTTAGTTTTGCTTTAAAGTGGGTGCAAAGAGTATATACTTCATAGAGAAACTGTGCTACTCAGGGGTCTCTCGATAATTAGCGAATTCGCACACAACTCTCACTAAGAGAAAAATACATTAAAACCCTCTATTTATAAATAACGTAACCAAATAAATACAGAAAGGGTCGAGCGAGGCAGATATGGATTGAAAACTTTAAACTCGTTTTCTGCAAAATCGTGTTTTTTGAGTTATGTCTGTCTTAAAGTAAATGAGCGATATATATCAGGTCTCATTTAGTGAGGAAACTAGTTTATATGAATGTTTGATGTTTGTCATAGGATTATTACCTCTGTCAAAACGTGTTCTGATGATGGGAACCTAGAAAATTCTCGAAATAGATCTATCAACACATTCCTGAAAGGGTCAATTAATTAAATTGAAAACAAAAACTCTATAGATTATTTGTTAGGACAATATCCTAATAAAGAAATTTAGAGTATGGCCTCGAACTTGAATAATTTTCATTGCACAATTAAAGGCCGCAAAAAACATAATTTTTATTTTTAATAAAAATTATATCAAACTCATATTTAATTATTTTAATTACTTTTTTTTAACAAAAAGTTCTACCTTGGAATATATTTTTTTTAACGAAGCTTAAATACAATAAAAAATGAGTGGTTTCTTGGATATGTTAAAGATAAAATCTATAAAACCTTAAAATAGATCCTTCAAATTCTTGGTAAAAATAATAAAAAAATAAAATGTTGACCTTTTTTGCACAAGTGGCACAAACTTTAACTTTCTGTGAGTTTCTCCATATAGTTTTGTTTCTTTAAACATAAAAACACTAAAAAAGTAGCATATAATTTATGTGAAAAAAGTTACACAAAAGTTAATCTACACTCAAAAAAAGGTTAGTAAGGTCAGCAAAAAATGTTGCTGAGTCAACAACATTTTCGTCAGGAGGGTGCTTGCAAAAAATTGCTAATGTCAGCAAAATAGCAACAAAATTAATAGATTTAGCTAAAGTTTTGCTAACACTTAGTTGATAAAAAATTAAAAAAATCCTTGCTCAAAGTTACTAAAATTTTGCTGAAGATCAGTAGACCAAAAAACAAAAAAAAAATAAACTCAAAAAATTTGTAGAAAAATTACTTTAGTTAATTTATTTGCTGAAGGTTATAACGAATACAGGTTGTAATGCAGAAAGTAATATAACGTGGATTATAAACGATCTGTATAAGTTTTCCCGAGTGATTTCCGATTGTGTTTGTTCTTTTCGAGTATGTTATAAAAAATAATTAGTAATTTATCTGTTTCTGAAGAGCTAGCACGTGGTGCGGTAAAAATATAAATATAATTATTGTATTTATATGTCTAAAATTTAAACAAAAAAATTTAATGTCTGTAGAATTTTATGTGAAATACATTTTAAATTGTAATAATGTCGACATGAAATATGATTTTACTGAAAGTCATTTAATCACTGCTTTTTATAAGCGCTTAAATCAGCGCTTATTTTGTCCAAAAATAATGCATCCAAGTGGGAATTCGACATATGTAAGCAGGTTCCCTTACAAACCTGTTTGAAGGTAAGCAGCGTTTTTTACTGGGTCGTTATACCGGGATTTGACTGTCCATACATCAATGGTAGACAACCATTAAATGCTATTTCTGACGGAAACTCACTGTGAAAACACTTTTTGCCAAAGTTGGCACAGTGTTCTCTGATAATGCTTTGTCAATATTTTTTTTTTTTGTGGACCACTGAAATTATTGTAAAACAAATACTGTCAAAACGCTTTTTGGAAATGTTGATAAAGGGTCTTTAACAAGTGTTCTGGCAGTAATATATTTAAAATTCTTTGGTTAGCCAGTGGTGATTAGTGTTAGATTTTTTGTACTAGTGGCAGTTTCTGTCTGGGTTGTTATAATAATTGGCTTGCAAAATGCTAATTTTAATCGTTTCGTTAAAAGATTATGTTATTATAATGAGTATAATTCAATATGTCATTATAATGAGGATAATTATTTACTGTTTAGTTTTTCTTTCCACTGTACGAAATCACTGTATAAAATGGAATATTCAGAAATTCAGAGTGTTTTTTTCCATAAGCAATAATTAAAAAAAAAAAATGTGTTAACAAAAAAGGTTTTAAGATTTCATTTGTTCTTAAAAAAATTAAATCACTTCAGGACTTATTCTTAAATAAATACATACTTTGAAAATATAGAATATTTTGTATCCATAATCACTGCAACTTACCTGAAATGAAGAAGGAAAATATCTATAAATAACCCAGTAAAATAGTAAAATCCAAATAACTGGTTGCAGAACAGCTTATACTATATTATAACAGGTTCTAATTTCGGTTCTGCAACTGGGTTTTTTTATATGGAGGTTGTCCTATTTGCAAATATGTTCTTTACCTCCAAACAAGAACAGGTTGCTTTAGAACCGGTTTTAGAACCAGTTTTAGAACTGGTTCTGAGACAGTGAAACCTTACATTTCGACTCCCAGGATCCTGTTCTAGAACCGGTTCCATGTAACCGGTGGTAAAAGAAGTTGTTCTGGAACAGGTTCAAATGTAATCTGTTCAAAAAAAAGTTTGCTGGGAATATTAAATTATTATGCTGAAAAATAAGTTTTTTTGCTTAAACATTAGGCCGGGTCGATTTGTATAGAGGCAAAAAAATTGCTCAACGTTCAAGGAAAATCGTATTCTATGGATCAAAATAAGAATCTTTGCCGAAGGAACCATACCTCTAAAATGAAATCTGATGTCCCGACTGTTGATCCGTAGGGTCAAATTTAAAAAATCCTACTTTGACCCATTTAGAGTGCCCCAATCGAATATAATTTATACATTCATCTGCTAGAGCGTCTTCCGGAGAAGAAATAGAGACCCTAATCTCGGAAAGACTCCTCTCACTTTCTGAAATATCTCCATCCCGAGATTTGTACATTTTGCTATAAAAACACGGCTGAAATTTTAAAGTGGGCTTTTTCAAAATTTGACCCTATAGGTCAAAAGTCGGGACATCAGAATTCGTTTTAGAGGTATGGTTCCTTCGGCAAAGTTTCTTATTTTGATCCCTAGAATACGATTTTCCTTGAACGTTGAACGATTTTTAAATCGACCCGCCCTATTAAACATGTATTGAAAACACTATTCAGCAAATATTTTTTCAGACTTATACTTAAAATATATTTTCAAAACTTTTTATGGCTTAATATGGCGGTGAAATAAATGAACATTTTAACACTTTTAAATATTTTTAATCGAAACCAAATACACCTAATTCTGTTTTTACGCGATAGATACGTTCCTCAAAAACTCGCGTAAAAAAAATCGCGTAAAAAAACACAGTGTATCCATATAAAACGAGGGAATAGGTTCCACATGTTAAATTTCAGCTAAAATAAGACGAATAAAGTATGTATAATTTAAATTCACATATTTTATTTCAACAAAAATTAACCAAAAATAATAGAAAAAAACAGTTCATTTAAAAAAACACATTATAAAAATCATAAAACTTAAAAACTAGAATAAAAATAAATTTTTAATCAGCATCAATTTCTGATAGTATTCGCAATCGTTTACGATAGACTTCAACGTCACTTTCATCACTAGAATTAGACCGCGTTAAATCAAATAAAACCGCGTAAAAACAGAATACAATAATTTTTTGAAATCGCGTTAAATCAAATTCGCGTAAAAAAAGGTCGCGTAAAAACAGAATTTGGTGTAATAACACAGGAGGACAAAAGCATAACTTTGAAAAATTAATAAGTTTATGACCTCCTATTTATTTTGTATTCTAATTATTTCAGTCATATTGATTTCAATGGCGATGTTTTCAATTTGCGATGTATGGTACAGTTTTAAAACAAAAATACTTTAGAGCTTAATGTATGTAACATTTTTAAAAGGTTATCAATCTGACTCCTTTTTGGTGAAATACGAAGACAACCCCTGTAGTCTTATTTAGAGTACTTATTTGATTCACAAAATTGTAGATTAAACCCGCTATTTAGCTGTTTTTTTCCAATTTTCATGGTTTAAGCGAATTTTATCACTAAACTAACAATTGACCTTAACAAATGGTCTTGCAGTAGAAAAAGCATATTAGGAAGAGGTGTTTCAGCAAGAAATCAATTATTTTAATATGGTCCTGATGAGATCTTTAGCCACATCGAAATACTAGTATCAACCTAGCTAATATGTTTGATTTGCTTTATTTTTGTAAATATACGGATGCTGAAAGCTCGTTATAAATTGAAAATAACATAAAAATAATCTCGATGTATATAAAAGCAAAAAAACTAATAAAACTATAATTAGATTTATATTTAAACAAATTCTTTGCCATTAAAGCAATAATGATTATTTTAAATGATAATTTTTCTTGTTTAACACAACATCGATTTTTATTTTATTAACTTTTTTTTTTGTTGCTAAAATCCTGTTTTTAAAGCAAATGTTAATGTATTTGTTATTTTATAAATACATACAAACATACATTTTTAGGACATTGTGCCATATTCTATAATAAAACCAAACTGACAATTACAATCGCAAGAATGGCAGCAACACAACATAACTACTATACAATTTATACGTGTTTTAAACAAACCGAAATTCGAATTCTAAATACTAGTACTTGTTATATTTCAATAACACTAAAATCAAATGTACCTTAGAAACCTACTAAAGAAGCAGAGAAAAACTACCATACAACAGCACAAAAAGTGGACCATTTAAATACTTATTTTTCGAATAAAATTTAGGTTTATTTTTTGTTTGTTATAATTATATAAATAACACATAACAAAATGACAAGACAGCTAATGCCAATAGTGTTGCTAATTTAGCGATTTTATCACGAAAAGGAAAATACTTAATTTCTGGCTAAAAAACTGAGAAAAAATTAGCATAAACCAATCAATTTTGTCATAAACTAAACTAATAATGATTTTAAACTACTACTGAGGATTACTTGGAAGAGTGTGAAATCATGATATAGAATAGCCCCAGTGGGTTTCTATCCAATTCAGTCTCTCTCAATCTGCCCTATTTTTATTTGTTCGTACACTCGCACCGAGCAAATGAAAACACATTTAAAAGTCTAAACTAAATTAAGTTTGTTATAATTTTTATTAAAAATAAAAATTATGTTTTTTCGACCTTTAATTGTGCAATGAAAATGAAAATTATTCAAGTTCGAGGCCATATACTCTATATTTCTTCATTAGGATATTGTCCTAACAAATAATCTATAGAGTTTTTGTTTTCAAATTTATTATTTGACCCTTTCAGGAATGTGTTGATAGATCTATTTCGGGAATTTTCTAGGTTCCCATCATCAGAACACGTTTTGAAAGCGGTAACAATCCCATGCCAAACATCAAGCATTCATATGAACTAGTTTACTCACTACATGAGAACTAATATACATATGAGTTTGAAATTAAAGATTATAACCATTGATCAAAAAATAAATTGAAAACTTGTTTGATGTGCAAGATCCACCTCTGGTGGATATTCAATACACGTTTTTTTTTTGTTTGTTTCTCTCTTCTTTTTTATATTTTGTTAAGTTAGTTAAATTTGAAAACAAAAACTCTATAGATTATTTGTTAGGACAATATCCTAATGAAGAAATATAAGAGTATATGGTCTCGAACTTGAATAATTTTCATTTTCATTGTCTAAACTAAATTTTATCATGTTTTTGAATAATATTTTAATAAGTTTTTTATTTATTTCTAATATTAACGATAAAATAAGCAAGATTAAATTAAAATATATTAAATTTGAATAGAAAACAACAAAATATAAGCAAAATAAAAGTGAGGGATTTAATCAAAATTTTTTTATCAACATGTTGCAAGTATTTCATGTATTCATTTGATTGCCCGAGTTTGGTATTTTGTTGCTGAGAGGCGTGCGAAGTGCAATCCAATATTTGGATATACCAAAGAGTATATACACATAGAGAGACTACACTACACGGCATCAAATCTTAAGTTGACCAAAAAATGCCGCGTTTACCAACAAAATGCAAAAAAAAACGTTCAAAATAATTTTGGATGATAAAAAAGTACTTTTCAGTTCCTTGGAATAATTCTGGATTTTATCCTCATCAAGGACTATGAAGAACTAGGATGCACAGACCGGTGCGCGACGCGCACCTCATCGTGCCAACATGCCAACACCCCAACATGCCAACGCGCACAAAGGTAGTTATAAAGGAGGTCACAGTGGTTTTTGTTACCCATTATTGATATAATTAATTTATTTATTTATTTTTTTTTTGTAATTTTTAAGCTATTTCAATTGATAATAGTTTTTAAAATAGTTAAAAAATAATTTTTTTCTATTTTATTCTATTATAAATTGAAATAGCTTAAAAATTACTAAAAAAATAAATAAATAAATTAATTTTATCAATAATGGGTAACAAAAACCACTGTGACCTCCTTTATAACTACCTTTGTGCGCGTTGGCATGTTGGGGTGTTGGCATGTTGGCACGATGAGGTGCGCGTCGCGCACCGGTCTGTGCATCCTAGTTCTTCATAGTCCTTGATACTCATGACTTGAAAAAAAAAACTCCCGACAATGTATGGTATTCGGCAAAATCGAAGTTTGAACCAAAAGTACTAGTGTGGGCAGCCATTTCTGCAAAAGATATATCACATCTTTACATCCAGGATTTAAACGCTGTGGATGAAAACGCGGTAGTTTACGTTATTAAATATTTAGTAAACATGGACAAATGTATCAGAGATAGACACTCCAAAGACAACATATTATTTTAGCCAGATTCAGCAAGTTGTCATTGGAAAAACATATCTTTTGTACCGAAATACGCAAATTCTCCAAACGTCCCAAAAGCAGGTACAATTGAGGACTTCTGGGGTCTTTTATGCCAAAAAGTGTATGAAAATGAAGAAGAAGGATTGAAGAAAAAAATTAAAATCAGGGTACACAAAGTTGACATGAATGTCATCCAAAGCATGATTGGAGGTATCAAGCCTAAAATACTCCAAATAGAAGATCGCGGTCTGTTCGCTCTCTACAAAAAGTGAATTAATAATTTATAGTCAATACTGTGTTAGAAACAAAATTATTTTTCAATAAAAATAATTAGTTTTTTCAATTACAAGCGTTTTAAAATGGTCCATTTACTAAATTAGCATAGGTGAAACGGCCTTCCGGGTCCACAAGGTAGTTTAAAATTTTTAAACGGAAACATTTTATGAACTTTTAAAAGTTTTTTTTTTTTTAATTTTATAATTTGTTCGCTTTTTTCTGAACAGGTATCAATAGAGAATCTTTACGATGGAAATAATTGATAAAGTCCAAGCGGGTACATCAGCAGTTTTTTTCCAAACACATCTGGCTTTGTGATAATTAAAGCGCTGTATCATTTCCGCCAAAATCTATGTCAAATAAAAGCTTTAAGTTAGCTGAATAGTATGCCAACCGTACCAAAAAAATAGTACTGACAAACCACTTCCACTTTATAAAATCCACCGTGTTAAAAATTGCTACACGTACAACTAATATTGTACTAGAAAAACACTATTTTGTTTGCAAAGCATGTGTTTTGTCAGTAACACCAGCAAACTTCCTTGCCAATATTATTTATACCAATATTATTAAAACGTATATATACGTGAGACGTATACATATATATGTTTTATCAAAACTCTATCCAGTTGCGTAAGACGTATATATACGTCCATGCCTCATGTGTTTTTTTATTTTGACGCAAACAGCGAAGGTTTTTTTTACTTTGACTACGCAGTTAAGTAGGTAAATATTTAAGTATATTTCAAACTTTTAAATATGATGGTTTTTAAATGTGTTTTATTATATATACTTAGCAAAATTAATTTTATTTAAACTATATTTTAGAAGCACCAAATTTTTTGAATTACCAAGGTTATGCCAATTGTATTTTTCTGCCTGTGTATTACGGTGTCCCGGCAAAGCATGTTTTTACGAATTCGCTTGAGTTATCTGCTCAAACGATTTGCAATGAAGAGCAGAATACGAAAAATATAACGAACATTTTTTTACAGCGTACTTTTATATTCTGACACCAAAAATACTGTTTTGTTCAAAAAAAGTTGTCTTTCTTTTTATCGAAATAGGGCTAAAATTTCAGATTGTACAAGACAACTATTTTGTTAACCACAAAACAGGATCACAGGTATGTTTCACCATACAAGCATAGCATAGCAACAATTTGTTTCCATTATATATGTTCCATGTGTTTAAACAAGCCGTTTCCAACGCTCTCTTCTAAAAACCAGAACTAGTTTTAAAAGAGTTTAGAAAAAAAATGTGTTAACAGTGATACTTTCATGCTGTTTTAATTAAATTTAAAAGTTAATTTGTGTTGTGTTTCAATTTTGTACCAACCTCCAAAAATAATTGTACTTTTTGGACCTTCTCGGTACCATTTTTTTTTTTAATTTATTAAAACAACAAATAAAGTACATACAAATTCACTTGTACACCAAAAAAACAAAACTTAACAATAACATACATTATATGTATGAATAAAATAAGGTACAAAAAAAGTCTTATGAATATATGAGATCAAAATCATGGAATTATTTGTTTAGTTAATAAACTATTTGGAATTTCTACATCATAGCAGCATGAATTTGTCGATCTTAACCAATCCTTTGTCTGTATGAGACTAGATAATGTTGGTACATGTAGTCTGTTTCTTTCCTTAGTTTTTATTATGTTTTGATAAGAAAAAACTCTTTCCACATTTGCAGACGAGTGTGGAATGGCTAAAATTCTAGCAACGACTTTAGAAATGTCTGGAAACATATTGACATTCAGTTCATTTCGAAAATTAGCTACTACCAACCAATAACTACAAATGTTTTAACTTTTTAACGACTTCAGTTGCTCAACATCAGCTAAAGCTCTAAATTGATTATTTATTGAATCAAAATTTGCAATTCCATTTGGGAACATTTTTACTAGAAGAGTTACAATACTACTTGTTTTACCTGAAAAAGCATTTTCAGGAATAAATTTATAGAACCACATTAATACATCGTTTTTAAAGTTGACTTTGGTTGGCATTTTGTTTAAGAATAATTTAACTTAATTTTCACTTCTTCAGAATTTTAATAAATTCATAATAAAAGTGAAGTTGACGGCAACAAGTGTCAATATATGTAAGAGCTCTATACACCACTACAAGTCGCATACAGAGCTGCCAGATAAATTTTGTGAAAAATCGTCAAACTTCTGATATTTTAAAAAAAAAAATCGCCAATTTTATTCTGCAATCTCAAAATGATGATAAATCATAAAATCTGGGGGATATGGTGGCATATATTTTAAGCGATCATTACATAAAATGAATAAATCCAATGAAAAAGGACACAACAATTTGTTTGCTATACTAAAAATGCAAAAAGGGGAAAAATTAAAAATTTTTAAATTGTACCAAATGAGTCGCGGTAGTACCACGGTACTTTACAAGGTCAAAATGTACCAAAAAAAGTACAATTGTACCAACTTTAACATCCGTGTTATGCATTTTCTAAATAAGTTTTATATAAATAACACAAATTGTTTATATATACTAAAAAATATGAATTAAAATTTACTGTAAAAACTGTTTCTCTTAAAGCCAGTTGGCATATGAAATTTAGCAGATATTGAGTACCTTGGTTCTTCTTTAGTCTATACGTTCGTTGGTTTAAAACCTAAAAATTATAAAGTTGTTTTTAGCACATTAATAAAAAATATTAATTATCATTACGAAACAGAAAACCGCTGGAAATTTTAAAACTCATTTATATTTTAATTATAAACGCTAGCAAAATATATAAAAGTGATAGAATTTGCAATGAAAATGAAATTTATTCAAGTTAGAGGCCATACTCTATATTCCTTTATTAGGATATTGTCCTAACTAATAATTTATAGAGTCTTTTTGTTTTCAAATTTATTATTTGACCCTTTCAGGAATGTGTTGATAGATCTATTTCGGGAATTTTCTAGATTCCCATTATCAGAACACGTTTTGAAAGAGGTAACAATCCCATGCCAAACATCAAACATTCATATAAACTAGTTTACTCACTACATGAGAACTAATATATATATGAGCTCGAAGTAAAAGATTATCACTATTGATCAAAAATAAATTGAAAAATTGTTTGTTATGTGCAAGTTCCACCTTTGGTGGATATTCAAGGTCAATTAAAGGTCGAAAAAAACATAATTTTTATTTTTAATAAAAATGATATCAAACCCCTATGGGGAATGGGACCGGTCCTGCGTGTGAAACAGGATCGGTCCCTTAATGCCAGAGAACGGTCCTCTGCTAAACCCTACACTATGTTAACAACTGGCAACTTTAACATGGGCTTGTCATAGGAGGGGGTCAGTTGTCCTACTTTAAACCACATAGTGGCATGCCACAGGACTAACCAAAGATGGGCATAAAAATAAACGAAAACTAAACAGCTTCCAATGGGTAAAATTCTGGCCAACTGGCTTTTTATTGTTAATAAGAATTCTGGTTAAGTAGTATGTGCTCCCTTTACCAGTCATAGGATTGGTAATTTTAGGACAGTTGACACTGCTTAACCCACTTCAGTATTAAATTATACCAGTCCTGTGATAAGTCCTTCTTTAACCAGTTAAATGAGCCAGTCCCCAAAAATTCTCCTTTTCCGAAATCTACAAAATTTTGGGGTGTATTGCAACTTTTTCAACCGGTTTTATAATACAATCAGCCAGACCTACACTCTGCACTGAGTCACTTGAAAACTGATTGGAAAAACTTTTTTTGTCGCACCGTGTTATTTTTAAAATTAAAAAAATGCGTATTTTCAGCTTTGGCATTTGCATTCAAGAATCCAAGGACTAACCATTGACCCTACTTTAAAAAAATCAAAATATAAGGCAACACAAATTGTAAGGTTTTTTGCTATTTTCATTACGTCGTATAACGGAAAACGTGCTAAGAAATTCATGTTTCGCCGAATTCCTGTCGCTTATGAACGTTTCAGGGAATTTCATTGAAATCAGAGATCGTAAATCAGAAAAAACCTGTTTTTTGTCTTGAGTTGACATGTTTTCACTCTAAATATACCAAAAATAGTTTTTGAGTTTTTTTGTCTGCTGACCTAGCGCTTTTTTTACATCAAATGTTATCATCATTGAATACCCTAAAACAGGCTTATAACAAAAATTTAAATACACCAAAAGCAACGGCATAATCGAATAAAAAGAAACAGCAAAATTATTCCCCAGTTGTCAATGCAAATGTTTCGTTATTATTGCAGAAGGAAGGAACAAGATACAAAATATAATAAAAACAAACAACTGTTAAAACTCAAGTGTCCACACAAAAATTCTAATCCGCAACAAAAAAAAAAATAAAAATAAAACAACAGAAAATCTTAACATGGAAATGACTAAAAGCAGAAATAAACAAAACAGCAACAAAAATAGCAAAACACAAGATACCAAAATGCCATAAAAAATGCCATTAACATAAAAGTGTAATTCCATGTCAAATCAACCAAAGGGTGTACCCTAACTAAGCCAAATACAGTGTTTGGGGGCACTGACACATCTGGATCCGGAAATGATAGGTCTTGAAAATCGGAAAAAACTATACAAATGTACAACGTTTTACTTACTTAATTGTCATTTTCTTGAAAAGGTGTTAAAGGTACGCAAATCATCAAGTTCGCATTTGGAAAGGTCAAAGGTCACCTTTCTTGACCTATAATTCGGAGGGCTGTATCTGTGAAAACGATCTTTTTAAAAATTAAAAAAAAAATATATATTAAAGATAATTTTCCTCTCCTGAATTGTAACAACGTGCAAAGTGGAGGTATTTTTGGATCCAGAAATATAGATCATATAGTAAAGGTAGATATATTACCAGAAAATTCAATATACGTAGCAAGAAGAGTCCGTTCATAGGTTAACGCCAATTCAAATGTACCTATAACACATTTCAAGAATACGACAATAAGTAAGTTCAAATTTTAACATTTTTATAGGGCTCATATTTCCGGATCCAGACACGCCAGTGGCCTCAAACATTGTATTTGTCTTAGTTCTCTGATATGCTTTATGCCTACCAAATTTCAGCCATTTTGGAAACAGTGACGTCAAAAACAGCAATATTTTAAGTAGAATTGAGATGGTTTAACCCAAAACAAAAAAATATATATAAAAGAAAAAAAGTTTGCAATACGAACTAAATATGCCCAAAAGAACATTTTGTGTTTGATGATAATTTGACATTTTTCTTTAGCTTTGGAGCTTTGGAGGGAGGGCAGGAGTAAAATGTTGAGATTTTATTTGTTTTATTAAAATGATGATACAAATTAAGGTTAATATTTAAGATAATTTTATGTATTTCTTGAGGTTAAGGCTAAGATTAAAGATTTAATGGTAGTTCATTAATTTAATTTTGTATAGACAAATTAAAAGATACAATTATTTGTGGTACATGTTTTAATGGTAGTTAATGCAATTAGGTGAACCGTATATAAAATGTTTAATTAGGTCAAAATTCGGAAACCCAAAAAAAAAACAAACAAAAAAACTATTCTTGCCATTTTAAAAATCATTAACATTTGAATGTGAGAAAACCTAATTTTCAAATAACTGTAAAATCTGTACAATTTTTCAAGGTCGTATACTTAATATTTTATAATTTTCATATCACTCATACGCATACAATAGAGTGGGTAAAAATAAAGTTCAGCCAGTGCTCTTCTAGGATTAATGATTATGTAAAAACTATTCTAAGAATGTAAAACAAAAATATATTATTGCCACGCCCCTGTATATTGCCTTTTTTGTTTTTGTATTTACTGTGTAATGTGCATTTGAAGTTCAAGCGTAACATCGCAGTGCACACAAGGCCTGAACTTGTGTTTGTTGGCCAAAAGTTTTTCCCGAAATCGCCGCTAGTCGAAATTGTGCACCGAGGTTTTAGGGGCGGTTGCTTTCAAAAATGAACTTAGAAGTTATGAATTGCAAATGGCGGATTCCATATGGCGGGGAAAAATAAATGGTCATCCCATTAAACAGAAACTTTGTGTTGACTTGGGCTCAGATTTTATAATTTAAAAATGGCGGACAGAAAATAGACGCCACATTTAGTTACAAAAAGCTGTTTTTCAGTACAAAAGTGTTTAAAAGGTTGTGCCTTGCGACCTCGCACACAAAAAAAAAGTTGTGCCCCAATCCAACTATCCCACTACAGGAAAAAGTATATCGCAGCAATGCCAAACCCAGAGTATTTGATCTCCTATAAGGACTAACAAGGAAGGTATCCCGACCCCGACCGGCAGAACTTAATGAACTTCGGATTTGTTGTAGAGTATACAAATTAAAGGGGCCAGAGTCCAATGACCAATTCCAAGTTTAGGAGTTATTAAGTGGGGTCAAAAATTACCTCATTTTCCTTTTTGTTGAAGAAAGCTCGCATCATGTTTCCATAAAAAAAAAAAAAATTTTTTTAATTTTTCAAAATTAAAAAGATTCAATTTAAAAATGTTAGTTATGTTTCCCTTTTAAGCTATACATTTAATTTTTAAGACTTCTTCTCTACATAAAAGATAAACGAATCCACTTAAATATTAAGTTTTTAAATTTAATTTTTAATCATTTAAACATCACGTTTCTTTCTATAAAAATCTGATATTCGATCGTAAACATGGGCTGGAAGGGGTAAAAAAATTTAATTTTTAACATAGAATTTTTTAGTAAATTCTTTTATCCTTTACCTACAGAAAAAGACACAAAATTAAATGTATAGTTTTTAAAACAGAGACGTTTAAAGGACTCCTTAACATTACATTTTTAAATTTAATCTTAATTAATCTGAAAAATAACAAAAATATCAAATTTCTGTTCGTTTCTATGTAAACGTGCTAAAAGCTTTTTTTTCAAAAAATTATTACAAATTGTTAAACCCCGGCACCCAAAAAAGTGAATGAGCAACTATTTGAAGAAAATTACATATTTTGCTAATATACATTATTATTTTTAAATCGAGAGTGGGAAAATGTTAGAGAAATGCATTTTAAAAATAAATTGCATAAAAAGTGCAATTCGAAATTAAAATTTTTTATTATATTTTTTTTTTTTGATACGTCTCCTTATTTAAAAAATATCTCGAATTAAATATTATTATACTTTTGATAGGTTTTGCTAGGGACATAAATGTCATTTAAAAATCGTCCATGAGGAATAGATCTGGAGTTTATTCAATTATTTTCGAATTAAATTTTTTTTTAAATTCGTTGAAGCATTAAATGTAGAAAAAAATTGTACTCAATTTGTTTTTATTTATGTTGCAACTCAATTTAATTTCAAAGTATTTCTAGAGCTTCAAAATGCATTTCAAAAAATCCAATTACATTGAAAATAGTTTTGACATTAAAGTATAAAGTTTAAAAGTTAACACATTCACAAATAAAATAAGGCCTCGATCATGCTGATGTAAAAAAAAAACGGTTGAGATATCGCTGGTTAAAGTTAAACTAGTAATTTAATTGACTCGTGAAATTAAAAAATAATTTTCTGAGTAATTTCTGTTTTATGACTTGTTTTTACAATACGTGTATAATTTCAGACGAACGTGTGGAACCCGAACGAATACGTAAGGAAATGAGTTTTTATAATTCGTTCGTCTGACTTACGTTTGAGTACGTAAAGCTTTATATTATGTCAAACAGTAGAGATTGCCATGATATTCTTTTTCTGTTTTTGTTAGTTTTTTTCATATACAAATAACTCATTTTTCGTTGGTAGATGGCAACCCAACACTGTAAATGAAATATAAACAAAAACAGCTGATTTTTGCTTGAAAAAAAATTAATTTATTTTGTTTAGAAAACAATAAAAGTGGTGGTGTATAAAAAAAAACAAAAACATTTACAAATATAAATGAAAATAAAAATGATTATTCTTTTTAATTAAAAATTTTTGTTAAAAAGTATTTTTTTTTTTTTTAATATTAAACGACAACTCTTACGTTTTCACTCAATTCAAAATGACATTTGCGATACAGAACCCCAAAATGAATTTCTTCACTCATTTACACGAATTTTTTGAGTTACACGTCTTACAAAAGCAGACCGTTAGTTTTATTATTTTTCTAAAATTTTTTAAAATAATCTTTTTTTTGGAAACTTTAAAGTCAATACTGGAAGTTGCACTAAATATTTCAAATTATACAAATACAGTTTTCCAAACAATTTAATAAAAACACTCATAGAATCTATAAAACAGCGATTAAAATTAAACGTGCATTGTGGCAACACTGATGACAAACCAGACCGTAAGTTTCACAGTGTACAATACATCCCTGGCTTAACGGACAACAGGAATATGAGAAACACAATAAAACAAAACAACATAAGCTTTGCGTATAAGCCTAACAAAACATTAAGTGCAATATTTACAAATGTAAAAACACCGATTGATATCCAACAACAAAATAATGTGATCTATCAAATAGAGTGTAAGGGAGACGACGAACATACTTGTGATCAAATATATATAGGGACAACAAAGAGAGCACTATCTACTAGAATGGGTGAACACAAAACAGATATAATTAAAAGGAAAGAATCGACTGCACTTGCACAACACATACTTCAAACAGGCCACACAGCTGACTTTGAAAACGTCAAAATTATAGATAAAGAAAACATAGAAAGAAAAAGGTACACAAAGGAAAGTTTGCACATACAAAAGAAAATAAACAAAACTATGAATTTGAAGGAAGACACTGACAACATGAACGCGGGCTATAGAGTTGCCATTAATTGAGCTGTGATATTAAGTTAAGATGTTTTTTATTAAGTTTTGTGTTTAAATGTTTTATGTTACATGTTAAATGTTAAATGTAAAATGTAAATTTAATCCAGCTTAATGTAATAACGTCTATACTGTAAGTTCTTATTGTTTTTGGTGAAGTAATTGTGTAATAATTTTATGTTTTTTCATTAAATAGACGAATCCCTAGAAAAAGTCGACATATAATCGACGAAACGTCGGGAAAATTTAAATAAACTTGTTTTATTTATTCAACTATAGGCCTTATTAGCTTATTTAAAACAAAAAAAAAGATTTTTTTTTTAATTCAAAATATTTCCTAAGCTACAAAAATCAATTTTAAAAATGCATTTACATACGAAAAATATAAACTAAGGGGCCAAAAGTTGACACTAGTACAAATAAAGTCAGCCCTGTACACACAGACAAAAATTCCGTCATTTGCCAACTGACATTCGGTTGCTACGACACAAATGGATGAGTACAACTAAATATTCGTTATGACGACAAAATTTGGTTAATACAACAGAATTTTAGTTGCTTCAACCAAACTATGCTCAAATCACATTTGAATATGGTTGTACCAACCGAAATTATACACTTTTCAATTCGTTTGGTACTTTATTTTTCTGTGTGTATAGTTCAGGTGCGATAAGAAATGGCTAAAATATAGCTGATCAAAGATAGACTAGTATTGAATTTGTCTCAATTGGTTTTTGAAAAATCTAAAATAATTTTCTGACAAGAAAAATCCGTTAATGGGTTCTCTCCGATCCATTTTTTTAAGCTGCCCATTCTCACATTATGGGGTTAAAGAGTGGGGTAAAAAATTAAAGAAACTATATATAAATTTGGTATCTAATGAAAAGTATTTGAAATAGTAGCATGTCCGTGCATGCTGAACGTAGTAGAAGTAGCATGTCCGTGCATGCTGAACGTTTCGTGGTATTCGAAAAAAACACATATATTTTGGGGCGTTTTGTACTAGTAGTTATGGTCGGGTTAGGTAAAACTCACATATATTATTCTCTATTACGTTTCAGTGGATCTATATTTTTTATATTTTCGATATGTGTGTTCATTTGGAATGTAGATGAAGTTTCTCGAAGCACCATATTTTGACACAGGGTAGCCAAACCATAGGTAATATGGGTATCAAATTTCATATTTTTGAAAATACGTTACTGGTATGTAAAAATAATTTCAAATATCCCAGTTTTGAGACATTTTGAAAAAATCATGTGTTTTTACAGATTTTTTATTTTTTTAATATGTAACTATAATCCGATTCTATTACGTGCATTTCAAAAACCTTTGCTACTATATTTAATACTATACCTATTTAACAAACGTGCTAAAAGCCAATAAATATTTTATTTTGAAAGCACTTTGTATCTTAAGTAACACGGTATAACATAAAAAAAATAAACTTAATTATTTTTTGTACAATACATCAGCAACCAATAAGTCTCCAAAATGTTAGGGATATTATTGAGAAAGGGTTCATCATTAACATATATAAATTTTTAAAAATGCTATTTTTTTAAATATTCACCCTCTAACTATATGTCACGAAAAGTTGATCTTTGAACTTTTCAAAAATTAATCGCGTGTTATATGATTTTAAAGGTAATTTCGTCATCTTTAATTTAAGACCTCAGTGATTCACGTAGCATCAATAATTTTTATTACATGCTTAATTTTGCAGAGTAATTTTAGTACATTTTTTACGATTGTTTAAGTTTTTTATACGCCATATTTCGTGAAACAAGGACCCCTTGTTTCTGAACTAAAAATTGGTGTCAACCTTAGTTACATAAAAGACAATATTTGTGTCAAATTTGGAAAGGGTGGAGGAACTCAGTAGGTGGGTTTTATTTATTTTAGCTCATATAAAGGGTGATTTTTTAGCAGCTTGCTTTTTGGCAACACTGTTTCGGCAGCTCAGCTGTTTTCGTATAACAAACGAACCACTTACAAACTAACAACGCTTGCAGATTATTGAATTTTATTATCCAAATTCATGCTCGGTTAAGAAAGTGCATCGTGCACTTCCTCCAATTTATGGTCAGTTTGGGCGAAGATTTCATACATTTCTCTAAATTTTATGTTTTTTTTTTAATCAAATCCGAAAGCTCTTAAAAAATCACCCATATTTTTTATTTTTTTGCAGTATTTTTCAATATGTTAACAAAATAGTAAAATTTTAATACGCTTTTATATTTTTATTTAAATTAAATAATTTTTACATTTCAAACATCTTGATGACCCGAAGAAAGTCTTTGATTTGTGTTTTTGTTCCTGGGTGAGGAATTTAATTTAAATTCATGTTTTTCTCAATAGTCCAAAAGTGATATGGACTAAATATTGATCCGACTTATTACATTTAAAACCAAATAACATCGACTTTGAGTTGCATATTTTTGGAAAATTTAACAAAAATGCGTTTTGAAAAAAAAAAAAATTGTTTAATATGCGTAGTTTTTATGTAATTTATAAGTGTTAAAAATTTTAATATAGGAAGCGTAACGCGTTAGAGGGTTAAATATGTTAACCATATAAATAATTTTTTTGTTTTGACATACTCTACTGAATTGTATTTAATGAAGTGCATCCCCTAACTATGATTAATTCTGAAAATACTAACAAATTATTACTTTATTTAATAATTTTTCACTTTTTTTTTAACTACACAATTACTTTAATACTTCCTTAATGGTTTTATGATTCAAAGTTATGGTTTATAAATAATATGAAAAAATATCAAACAAATATCTTTATAAATCTTGTGACAAATTATGTCATTTTGGTTCAAGAAAAATATTTTTAAAATTATAGTATTGTTGGATTTTTTGTCTTGTCCTCAGCAACACTTTAGAAAAATAATAAAAACTTTTTAAATCAACTTAAATTTGTTTTCTTATTTCAGCTTAAGGTTATTGTTTTTGTTTTCTATTCCATTACAAATTTTAAATAAACCAAAAAAAAAATATGTTTAACTTGGCTTTAGGCCAAATAACAATAAAAAAGTTTATATAAGTTAAAGTTAAAACACTATTTTGTTAACAAGTTTCTCAAATATAAAATCGATTTAGTATTAGATTTTCTTATGATTTTTTCCATTTTAAATGTCTTTAGGTCAATAATGACAATATGCAAATCTTGGAAACTGCATTTTATGATGTGATGCTTAAAAAACAGGTCAATCATTAAAGTTTGAAAATAATTTTTTAAATTTTTTGATTTTCTTTATTATAAATTCGAAGTTCTTTGCAAGTTTGTTGTATTATGTAAAATAGTTATAAGATATATATTTTTATTACAGTCAAATGAAAAACACATCGAATGTATAGAAATTCATAAACGTATTTTAGTAGGGGAATGTTCCCTAATGTGGACCTGCACGTGGTATTTGGGTTGTATAAAAAACTAAGCGGAATATTCAAAATCCAAATACATCAGCTTATAGGCCAACTTCGTGGCCATTTTTCTGCTATTGATCACTGGGACTTGTGGGAACTATTTTAAAAAAGTTTTATAGCAATTTTCAAAACAACCCTAAAGTGGACCTTAATTAAAAAAACACTATCTAAAAGCGTATTCAATTGATAGAAAATAAAGTAAAATCGACAGAAATTTATATTTTCATTAAAATTCGGTTTCAAAGGATTTAAAAATATTTGACTTAAGCTTATATATTTTTTTTTACACGGTTAAGTGAGGGTGGGGAGGGCGGTGGGGTGTATATAATATCACTCTTATTCAAGGAAAAGATTTTCGGGAGGGAAGTTAAAGTATTTTTGATAACTTTTCCATTCTTTTTAATTTTTTTGTATTGAACATTCTTATTTTTGTAAAGGAAATTTTCCAATTTCCCCTAACCCTGGATCCGCGCCTGCTCTTATTTTCTGCTACGTAAAATTACAGATTTTTTGTAACTTTTACGGACTTTTTTTAATTTAGTGTATTAAATATCATGATGAGAATTAAAATATCGAGTTCTCGTTCATTACAACCGACAGTGGGCCAGGTAACATTGTGGCTAACTGTTTTCCTTTGGCAACAGGTCAAAGTCAAAATTTCATATATTTGTGACATTTTTTAATTTTTCAAATATGCAATAAAAGCTTTGTAAATTAAAGAATTGTTTAACCATAGTCATTAACAAATCATAAAAGAGGTACTAATTTAAAAATGAAAAAATAATTATCAAAAGAAGGTACAAAATTGTAATTTTCGCAAAGAAATGACGATTTTTTTTTCAAAATCCACAATTATTCAAACCGATCTCCAAAAAACTCTAAGAGATATTTAAAAAACTTTAATGTCAATGTTCAATACTACTATCTGCGGCCGTTCATAAGCTTTTGAGATATTGTCCTATAACTGAAAAATGGCGTTTAGATCACAATTCCACACTAAGTAAAGTTTGCATGTTTTCTTTTTTCGCTAAAACTAAAAATTATACAAGTCGATCTGAAATGCATTTTGTAAGTCGCGTTTCTCAAATTATAAAAAAAAGTATAAGAAATCAACATGGAGAATCCAATATGATGACATTCACAAATCTTGAAATCTTAGAAAATCTTTTAAATTTAAATAGTAAAATTACCAAAGATCCAACTAATATTGTACTAGGAAAACACTATTTTGTTTTCAAAGTATGTGTTTTGCCAGCACCACCCGCAAAATTCTTTGCCAATATTGTTTTTAAAAATATTAGAATTGTTATTGTTTTTAAAAATATTTGGACCAACCAACGTTATGCCAACGGTGGCAAGTTCGTTTAAACCCGCAGTTAGCCACTGTTATCAGGACAATGCTGTAACCGACCGTCGCCGACGCTTTGTCAACTATCTTTACCCGGGAAATGAAATAAAAAATAAATTTTTTCGAACGTTCTAATTTTGGTATTTCCTAATAACACATTTTTTTTCTCCAAAATGTGCCATTTTCAGCCAACTTTGGGCACTGGCTAACGTTTTCCAAAAACAAAATCGATTTCTTCCATTTGAAACCATTTGTAATAAAACTGGGGATGTAATGACAAATCTATTTTTAACGGACACCCTAGTAAATACGATAACAATGGACATTTTAAATCGCTTAAACTATTTTTAGATTTTTAAATTCAAACAAAAAAATCTGTTAAAGCTACAAAAAAATCTATAATTTTACAAAATAATTAACTATTTTTGGTCTTATTTTAGCAAAACATGTCTGTTATTATTAGGAAAGTAAGAATAGTAAGAAAAATTAATAAACTTCACTTAAATTTTAGTAAACCCTTAATTTAAATCGATTTTATAAAATTTGCCAATTTGTTTCCTAACATTCCGTTTTTTTGCACATTTTCCTAATATTTTTGATTAAAAAAATGTTCAACTTGAAATAAAAAAAGGCGTCGCCCTAAACTATAAAAAAAATAGTACAAATTTTTGAACATTTTAGCTATTCAGGGTTAAAAAATTAATAAAATAGATTGGTAAAATAAGCCACAAAAGTCAGTAAAAACAATTGGAGTTTTTAGATAGAGAATAAGAAAAATGTTTACTAAAAAATTATTTTGTACTAAAAATTAGTAAAAAAAAAAACAAAATATTTATTAAACTAACTGTAAAACGTGTTATAAATTATTCTACTGTAATTTTTATTTGAGTAAACATTGCTGACTGTAATCTGTTTGTTAATTTGATAGTTCAATCAACTAAAATAATGTGCAAATGTTTGCCTTTTATATTTATTGTAATCTCAGTTTAACCTTTGCAGAAATTTTCAAGCAATTTCAAGTATTACATTATTATTTTTGAAGTGCTAAATTAATATAATAAGTATATCAGGGTTTAAAATCTTGACAATAAGATATGCGCATATATGCTTAACTTGGTTAGGTTAAAAAAAAAAACTAACAAAAAGGAACGCTGATGGGTTTCCTCCTCTTTCCATAACATATGGATATGTGATAAAGGCGACATAATAATTAAGAATTATCACATTTTTAGATGTACAAACTCATAAAAAATTTTAAAATTTCCGGTAAAAATAACTAAATTTTGCGTTATTTGCGTTTTTTTTCAAACTTCTTCAAAGAAAAGTTCGCTCCAAAAAATGCTTGTAAATTCGTTACTATAAAGTATGTAAATTTTTGTGTAATATCAAGCAAAATGCATAAATGTATACACTAAATGTGTAAATATTATGTGTACACATTTTTGTCTGCAAAAATACACACATTATATATTAAAACTCCACATATTGTTAGTATAATCCGTATTTTGTGTCGAAGAAACAAAACATATGCATATTATTAGACATAAAGTGTGTAAATGTACTAACATTTATAATAAATTCAATATTACTTGTCATTTTTTGTTTTTTTTTTTTTTTTAAATATAGAAAAAGAAAAACAAAAAATTATGAAAAATAAATATTAAAATTTAAAAAAGGAGGATATATTTTTGTTTAATATCGTCAAATATAAAATGGCCAATGGTTTGTATGTGGTTTGTGTTTAAATTGTAGTCCATTTTGTTAGCAATAGCCTTGTCTGGGCAATATCAGCACTAGATAGGTAACGTTAAATTTTATTTCTTTCAAATATTCATATTTGCCAATTGTTTATTTCTTCTTTCAACAAGGTAATGAATTTTGACGCTGGTGGATCAGGGAATAACATCGGCTGGACGGTTAATACAATTTGGTTTAGAGAAGCTATCAACATTGAATTAAAAATTAATAAATATAATTTTGTGGCTGTCCTTAAACTCTGAGCCGTTTTTTGTTATAAAAATGTTTTTTTCTCATAAGAACAATTATTTGCGTCAGAAGTTTTTATTAAAAAAAAAAAATCATTGGAATTTGAGACTTTTTTTTTTAAAGGAGAAAGTTCTCAGAATCTGAGTCTTCCTCTACATAAAAAATTTCTGGGAATATAAAGCTTTTTCTGTAGAAAAAAGTACTACATATCTAATGTTTTTCTATTTTAAAAGTGCTCAGAGTATTAGGCTTCTTTTCACAAAAAGTGCTTAGAATCTGAAACTTTTTCTGTTATAAAAACCAAAATGTTGACTGCTTTTAAAATATATGGATTTATCTACTGAAGATACTATTCAGAGAAAGAGAGAGAGAGAGATAGAGTATAAAGCATTGTGGTAAAAAGTATATTAAAAATATATAAAAATAATAAAAAATATTAAAAAAAATCTTTTGAGCTGTTTAACTTTGAGTATTTCGGTGGTAAATATACTCGTTTTCATAAGATTTTTATGCATTTAAAATTGTATTTTTAAGCATATTATGCGTATATTTACACGAAAAACATGTTTTGTTTACACACAGGTTCTGAAAATTTACTCATCACCACACTACCAGAAGAACCCAGTTTCCAAATATAGTAAAAAAATGCAGACAACTAAGAAAAATCTTCATGATTAAGAAATGTTCAAATAATTTTGGATTATGAAAAATCACAAATATCACAATTTTCTATCCAGAATGTTTACATTAATAAATGGTTAGTAAAACTTGCAAAATTTATCAGAGATACCAACTCTAATGACGACCAGATTTAGCATGCTGTCATTATGCCGAAAAGACGTTAGAATGAATGCAAAAGAAATACCTTTTGTACTGAAATACGCAAATACTCCAAATGTTCCGAAAGCACGTCCTTTAAGTCACGTCCTTAATGCCAAAAAGTGTATGATTCCGTAAGAGTTCCATATAGAGATTTGGCATCGATATAGGGAAATAATTTATATATATATTTTTTTTTAAAGAATTTAAAAAAAGGAATTTAAAATAAGATATTAACGAATCACATTTCTGTACGACTACTTTCGAGAAATTTTCTAATATTTATCATATTTTAAAAAGCGATATTTTATGATCCCCTAGGACTAGTAATCCTAAACATGGACGATGTTAAAGTTATATGACTTAAAACTTATGTACCAAGTTTGTTTGAAATCGAGTGGCTGATTTTATATGTTTTCAGTCAACTCGAAAATCTTTAATACAATAAGCAAACAAAACTTTTCAAATGTAGTTAAAATAGTAAAACTTTTAAGTAGACGAATTCGTTGAAAATAAAAATTAAAAATTTTCGAATAATTTTTTTTTTAATCAGTATGGTACCTATAATGTTATGTTATATCCCCAATATTAGCTATCAGTTAATGAACTAAATTGCATACTGTGGAACCAAATATTTTAAATTTTTGTTTAGCCTAGCCAAAATTTTAAAATTAAAAATATCCCATAGCTACACTTAGAATACTATGTAGGTAAAGTAGTTAAATACAAATGAAATTTAATTTTTAACCTATAACGAGCTTCCAACCTCCGTATATTTACAAAAATAAAGCAAATCAAACATATTAGCTAGGTTGATACTAGTATTTCGATCTGGCTAAAGATCTCTTAAAGAAAGGGCGACTTACATTTAAGTAAATTCAACTAACATTATCATTTGTTTGTCAATGTTCAAAAATGACTAACAATTATAGTAAGAATTAACCACATGTTAGCAAACTAAACTACTATAAAAAATGAATGGATAATCATAAAACAGTCATTTGATGTGGTTTGTTTTTTTAAATCAACTACAAGGTTAGGTTTAAATCAACTACAAGGTTTGTTCTACAAATGGCTGACATTTACATTCAAAATAAAGAAACTGTATTACAACACAAACAACTGCATATTTTTAAAGCAGCAGTTCCCTGAGTGTAGTAACACATCAGGAACTTAATTTCACTTTTTGTTTTCCATTTTATTTATAAACACAAGCAATTTATGAACTTGCTTCAAAAACAAAAAAAAAAAAAAAAAATCATTTCATTATGCATTTAAAATGACATTGAGGCGCCTCACAAATTGCATTTAAACGTGTACAATTTTCCTCATAATTATATTTGCTTCTCAATTTTAATTTTATTAACAAACACATGCTGCATCCGCTGCATTTTGAATAAGTTTGTATAAATATGTGCTTTGCGCCACCCAACTACGAGGAAGATGGTGATAAAACGAAAGCAGTGCAGAGGAATAAACTAAAGTCAGAATTAAAGAGTAAGCAATTAATATCACTTTAAAAAGTTTGATGTTAAATGGTTGTGTGTATTTTACTGCAAAACAAATGTACAGTAGAGCATGGCTGTAACAAACTGGCGGGGATCGAACGATTTAGTTCGTTATAAGCAATGTTCGCTACAAGCGAGGTAATCATTATCCAAAAAAATATTAAACTTTCATTATTATTACATAAATTCTCCTAATTTTAAATGTTTTTTTTTTTTTTTAATTTTGAGGCAATTCTTCCATTAAATAACGTTTCATACAGTTTTAAATTATTTTTAGTAAATTTGTAATTAATTAGCTAAAACTTTTAAGATTTGCTGCCGAATTTTCATTTTAGAATCTCGATTTTGTATGTGTTCGTTACAAGCGTAAAAGTTTGTATGAAAATTCGTAAAAGTGTCCAAAAAATTAGTTCTTTATATAAAAAAATCGTTACAACCGGTGTTCGTTATAACTGCATTATTTTCTATGAAATATGTTAGTAAATGCGTTGGGACCAGAAAAATCGGTCGTTATAAAAAAAGTTCGTTATAGCCGGTGTTCGTTATAGCCGAACTCCACCGATTTAAAAAATAAAGGAAAATAAAGTAGACAAAAAAAATATGTGATGATATAGGAATGAATTTGCAATGAGTACAAAGACCCACTCATAGTTTTTTTTTTCGAACTGATACAAATGATATGAGATACGGATTGTGACGATGTCGTAGAGTGAAGCAGAGGATTTTTACATCATTTACAAATTTGCGTGAAAAAATTAAGTCATAAACAAATAAAATTTTGATTATTAGTATTATCGACCTTTTTAGTAATTATATGTTAAGATTTTTAGAAATATCTAAAGTGGGCTTCTAAGGTCTTTTGTTTTCAAAATAAATAAAAGACTATTTATTCATTTTTCATTCGACGTTTCGTTGGATATTCCCAACATCCTCAGGGATAATTTTATTAATCTGGCAACATTATGAGATAATATAATATTTTTTAATATTTTTTATACAAATCTGTTCTGATATTTGAATCCATATAAAAACCAAAGTGAATCCAGTGGGTTTCCATGAGAAAATATGCGATAATATGCCATAATTTACCGAAAAATGGGAGTCGAATGATGGGCCTGTTCTCTTATCATACACTGATAATAATCCATGCATAAATATACGAAAAAATTTCCAAAAATAACAAAAACTTTCGTAAAATAAACAGAAATTAGTTTATTATACGAAAGTTTTCGCTGTTCTGATATTTTTTTTGGTATCTTCGGCATGTATTACTTGACTGAACTTAATATGGGTATAACATTTATTGCTTCTTGAGTACCTACTTTCATACTGCTTACAAAACATCAGAATTTCTGGAATTGAAGAATATTTTCATACAAAAATGTTGCAAATTTTTACCGCGTTTTTAACAACATTTCATTTGATTTATTTCTAAAACTCAAATTTAAGTTTTTTTAATTTCGTTTAACCCTCTAACCGGCGCACTGTGGCGCCTTTTCCCTAAAAGCGTTGCAAAAATCAAAAATTTGACAGAAGAATTTGATAAAATGAATAATTACATCTGATAGAGAACTTCTCACTGATTAAGAATCCAAAAAAAATTTTGAAATCGGATAAAAATTATGAATTCTAGAGTCAATCAAAGTTGAATTTTTCGGACTTACAAAAAATGTTTAAATAAAAAAAAAAATATCATCTTTTCAAGTGAATTTTAGGCAAACTACGCAACCGATCATTAATTTTTTGGTGTCGGATGAAAGGTATGTTAATTCCAATGAGACGATGTAAGAAAAGGGTTATTCGGTTCAATACTTTTTTTTCAGGCGCGAAAAGACCCAAACACATGATATTTGGGTCTTTTTTAACACTTAATAGAATAGAACAAAAAAAGTGACGGTTTGTGACGGGAACTATTAAACAGAGGTTGTTAAGTATTTAATACTCTAACTTATTTTCTTGAAATTGGGAGCCCGTACTTGCCCGTGTACATGAAAAAACAATAAAACTGTAACAACTTTTACTACAAAAAGATATATTTTCAAAATATTCAAACAGATTTTGGGCAGCACTGAGATCCACTCTAATTGGATACCAAAATTAGTAGATGTATTGGTCTTTAATTTATTATTTAGTTTTTTATGCTTTTTCATTCGCTTATAACGCCCCCTAGCGGAAAAAAATTTCGGAAAAGTTACCACTTTGATGAGCTCTATCTCCTGAACGAATTAAGATATTTTAGAAGTTTAAATTTGGGATTTTAAATAAAAAAAAAAATGTAAAACATATGAATTGCAAAAAAAATACTTAAGTACAAGTATATGTGTCATGTTGGGATTTTTAAGAATTTTTTAAACGGACAAAGGTTCATTTTCATAACAGAATTATAGGTCGAAAAAACATAATTTTTATTTTTTAAATAATAATTATAACAAACTTTTAAAAAAGACAAAGTAAAGTCTTAGTTTATATCCCCTCGCAATCATTGTATTTTATTTTAAAATAAAAGTAACAAAGGTGGAATATAAACGAAAAATGTATATATTATCTCTGTCAAAGACAGAGTGTATACAAAATCAAATGTTTTCAATTTTTTAATTGTTAGTGGAAATTTTATTTTCATTCTCAATTTAATTCTCATTTGTTTTAACAAATGAGATATATAAGTGTTTGAGTTTGTGAATGAGGTAGCCACTACTTTCTAAACTTGTTCTGATGATGGGGACCTAGAAAATCCCCGAAATGGAACCATCAACAAATTCTTGAAGGTAGTCAATTAATAAATTGAAAACAAAAAACTCTATAAATTATTTGTTAGGACAATATCCTAATAAAGAAATATAGAGTATGGCCTTGAACTTGAATAAATTCATTTTCATAAAAAAAAATTATCTAAATTTATTTTTAGTAAGTTTTTAATTTAAAAAGTATTAACTTTTTGAACCATAGTGGATGATCTGTTAAAATTGAACCTACAGCTAATTATAAAGAAATGAAATTAAAGCAATGAGTATTTCATCTTGCACTTAACTGAACATTGCAAATAAAAAACAAAAATAAAAAATATTGTAGTAGGCATCGGCAAGCACACACATTTTTTAAAGCTTTATTTCCAAATATTCTGTGCTAATAATGTTATCTAGTCTCAATATCTAGCCAGTGAGAATCAAAGTGAAAAAAGTGTGTGGAAAAAAACATTAAAAAATTTTAAACAAAAAACTAGTGATAAAATTAAAATCAAATAAAAAAAATTCATGTAAAAGGAAATAAATTAAAATAAAATACATTTAATAAAGAGAACAAAGCAAAAACAATAAAATATTGTGAAAAGTTTAACATTATTAATATATAAATTCTAAATTATTTATCCATAAATAAGAGCAACGTCTTTACAAAATTTAAAATTGTTTGAGTTATTTAGAAGCTCGGAAGATGAAAGTGCATTTAATTTGGCTGTTATAAAAGAATTTAAAGTTTTATCAGAATATGAAGAAAGCGATGGTATTAAATCCAAACTTCACAGCACTTATATGTTTCTTAAAGCAAAATGGAAAGCCTCCAGCCGTACAACGGTGCCGCAGTGGGCCTTTTACAATGCGGGTGCGGTTTCTTGAAGCTAAACGAGATAAAATTCAAGTGCGTTTTAAACATTAAATATGTCCTGATAATTTCAACAGTTATGATTTTTGCAACGAAAAAAGTCAAAACGATGCACTGTGCCGGCCATGCCGGTTAATTATTCTTAAGCTAAAGGGATTATCTTTCAAATACGTTATAAATTTTAATAATATCTTTATTACTTTAAAAGTTATAATGATTACAACGAAAAACGTCAAAAGACAACACTTTGCACAGTGCCGCGGATGGCCTATCACCTTGCGGGTCATGTATTTTGAAGCTAGGGGAGTCTTCTTTCAAAAGCTTTTTAAATTTTTAAAATATCTTTATTACTTTAAAAGTTATGATTTTTGCAACGAAAAAGGTCAAAAGGCGCCACTATGCGGCGTTGATAGTAAGCACAAAGTAAGATTGGAGCATATGCTTTCAAAAAACTGAACTTTAAAACTTAAAATAACTGTTCCTCTGCTTATGATCTAATATGATATGATACTTTTTTAAATTCTGACCAGAAACATGGGAAAAAAGGGGAAAACTCTTCTCATTGGCGGCCTCGCCAAACCCTTTTAACCAGGAATTTGATATTTCGTATGTTGGTTCCTAATCACTAGTGGACATCTGCATAGAGCGGTTATTTTTAAAGTCCTTTTTGGAGGGACACGGGTCAAACCACTGAAGAGAGGAACTTTAAATGGACTCCTAATCACGAGTAGACATATGCATATACGGAATTATTGGAAAATCTTTTATGGAGGGGAAAAATATCCCCATTAACGGCCTATCCAAATTATAAAATTTAGCGGTTTGGCCGATAAAGCCAGGTAATTAAAATTGTGGGTGCCTAATCACGAGATGACATCTGTATAGACTGGATTTTTGAAAATTCTTACGGGAAAGTACAAAAAGGAGAAAAGTCTCCAGCTTGATGTCTTGGTATATGGAATCCTAATCACGATTAGACAACTGTATCTATGTTTTATGAAAATTCCCACGGGGATTGGAGAAATTTGGTTGCTTCATAATCACGAGCTGACACCTGTATAAAGGATCTTATTTTGTAAAATCCGTCTTCTCAGTTTGGCCAATCCACTAAAGCGAGATACTTGAAATTTAATATGCGTGTTCCTAATCTCCAGTAGCCAACTGTATACACGTTTTTTTTGGAAATTTTTACAGGGAAGCGCAAAAAGGAGAAAAGACTCCCTCTTGACGGCATGGCCAACATACTTAATCGAGGAATTTGAAATTTGGAGTGTGGGTTCCTAATGCACATAGATGAGATTTTTGGAAATTTCTAGGGGAATGGGACAATAACCGGAAAAATCTCCACCTTGACGGCCTGCCCAAACTGCTTTGCCTTGAAACCAGAAATTGAAATGATACTTTTAAAAAATTTGGCCAGGAACGCTAATAGAATGGGAATTAAAATGGAAAAAGTCTTACCGTAGATGGCCAGGCCGAACCTGTGTATTCGAAATCGCTCGTGATGCGTTGCCAAAGCATCTATGTTTTATGAATGTGTTCTTTGCAACGTGTTGTAAATCACTGCTACGACACTAATGGAATTTTCGCCAGGAACGTAGTCAAAATGGGGTACAAAGGGGAAACTTTTCTCCTAACTAAAGGGCCCGCCAAATTACCTTTCTTTTTTGAAAATGCTATAAAAAAAAACTACTGAAAATTTTATCAAATTTATTTTTTTATTTGAAAGTACAATCCTTCCGGTTCATAATGGAAAATAATTTCATTCAAATGGCTGCCTCGGCTGGCCATGCAGTAGCCTACACGTTTGGTCCAATTTTTAAGCACATTATCGAATTATCGATTGTGTGCAGCTGTATTTCACCAATGGCTTCACACGTCAATTGTCTCTGGCTTGTTGGCGTAACACTTATCTTTGAGGGCACCCCACAAATAATAGTCAAATCGCAGCTCCGAGGTGGCCAAACGACATCAGCTCTGCGGCTGATTTAAATTTTCGCACACATTCTGCAACATTACCATGATTTTCAAAGTAATGTCGCAATATTTCCCAACGTTGTTCAAGCGTATACACAACCATATTCGTTCAGCGGAAGGATAAAACTAATTATCTGTCAAATCAGACACGAGCTAAGTGTTACCATTAACGAAATAAGCTCTTGTTGAAAAAAAAAAACGTTAAATGGCGGACCCTTTATATGATCAAAGCGCTGCAGTTGCAATATTGAACATTATTATGGTTTTTCTTGTATCCCCTTCGGCGGAATTTTTAAAAATTTCTTCTGGGAGGCATTATACTCTTAGAGAAAAAGCGTCATCTTATTTATTAAACTCCTCATAAATATGATGAAAACTTTATTCCTTTACGCCCAATGTAACTGCTTCATAAATATTTATGAAACTGCAAAAATGTTGCTGATGTAACACGTTTCCAAATTCCAGAAGGATTTGACTCAATTTGGATACCGAAGTGTATTAGTACTCATATATACTTAACAATTTGTCCGTTTTGCCCTATCTCTTTCAGTTTTCGAGACATGAGCCATTATCACAAAAAAAAATACTGATGACATTTTTTTATGAAATGAAAGAGGTTTAAAATATGTTTCATAAATATTTATTAATAGTTACGAGGACGGTCGAAAGATTAGCCGATCTAACAAAGAAAACACAAACAATTTGGGAAATTGTTTCTTTATTTCTAAGCATTCGCTCGATACAATTTTCGCAGCGATATTCAATAGCTTCGATACCCTGTTTATAGTAAGTACTGTCAAGCTCCTAAAAATAGCCATCAACCGCAGACTCCACCTATTCATTGTTGGCACCGAGCCATTTTTTCAAATTTGGACATATACAAAATCTAAGGAAACTAAATCTGACATAATGTGCGTGATGATGAAGCAATTCGAACTATAATTCATTGATTTTGGCCATTGCAATAGTGGATGTTTGCACTGGTTCATTGTGAATCAACACTTTTTTTTTTGCGAAATGCGGCCTTTTTCCCCTAATTTCATCATATAAGTTAGCATAATACTCGCCGTTGACTGTTTTTCCTTTTTGAAGATAATCAATAAAAATTATCCCACGCTCATCCTTGAAAGCAGACGCCATGACCTTGCCTGCAGATGGAACTTTCTTCGCTTTCTTTGGACACGATTCTCCCATTCCAGTGCACAGCTTTAATTGTTCCTTTGTCTCAGGTGTGAAGTGGTGGATCCATGTCTCATCAATGGTTACGAATCGAAGAAAAAAATTGGCTTTATTGTGGTGAAACACCGCCAAACACTCTATTAAAACATATTAACGACTCTGTTTTTGTTCTTTTGTGAGCAAACGCGGCACCCATCCTGAGCACAGCATTCTCATCTCCAATGCGATGTATAGCACTTTTTGAAATACCAGCCAGCTCACGCAGCTTCAGCCGACGAACATTCAATACCATTTTGTAATACAAATTCATTGAGATCGTTTAATTTTGCTGGATCCAACAAAAATACTAAACTACTTCCGCCATCAATAAGCCAGGCCGGCTGGATTGGGGACCGCACACATATGACCGTTTTTCATAGACTTTCGTGTAATGAAATATAATGAAACTTTTTGCCCTGATTGTACCCTCCAAATTTTCGGTCAATAGCTCACGCACCTTTAGAAGACGATCATCCAATAATATTTTGTGGTACAAATTCATTGAGATCGTTTAATTTTGCTGGATCCAACAAAAATACTAAACTACTTCCGCCATCAATACGCCAGGCCGGCTGGATTGGGGACCGCACACATATGACCGTTTTTCATAGACTTTCGTGCAATGAAATATAATGAAACTTTTTTCCCTGATTGTACCCTCCAAATTTTCGGTCAATAGCTCACGCACCTTTAGAAGACGATCATCCAATATCATTTTGTGGTACAAATTCATTGAGATCGTTTATTTTTGCTGGATGCAACAAAAATACTAAACAATGTAGAGCCCAGAAACTTAAAACATATGTTTCATAAGGTTGCCCCTTTTCATCATAGGGAGTTTTTTCAAACTACTGCCGCCATCTATACGCCAGACCGGCTGGATTGACAGTGTTTAATAGACTTTCGTGCAATGAAACTGTTTTATAAATATAATGAAACTTTTTTCCCTGATTGTACCCGTTTAGTTACAATACTTACAATTGAACTATTTCTTTGCTATTATATGGGCTAGTTAACTGATAAGGAGTGCCAAAACCGCTGATATATTGCACTTAAAATTTTCTAGACTCCTCCTTCAGTGTAGAGCTAATCTTGAAAAACTCCAACAGGAATGTAGATAGACCGAACAATTTTAGCTAAAAACTTTAAATTTGGAGTAGGCTTTCGCAAAAACTGCTTTCTTTTTTTATTTTCACGAGGAAGAAAAAAGAGTTTCGTTGCTCTTTTTTGGGCTAAAAGACTAAAATTTAAAATATGTGTTTCTTGAGGTATGAGCTTATTCACTGAATATACTTTTGGGATTCTTATAAAACCGTCGTATAAATGGAGGTTATAAGAAAGAAGCTACCCCATTTACTGTAGAAAACTGAAACTTGAAATTACAAAACAAAAATATATATATATTCCGCTATTTAAAACTACCGGTAACAAAGTGTCGAACTTTTAAGCTAATAAATGATAGCGATCTTTCTGAATTAAATATTTCAGGGACCGTAATCATTATGAGTTTTATAATAAAAATTACACAATAATGATTATGTTATGAGTTTTAAGGATTTTCTTCAATGGTAATGATTATTTTTGAGTAATAATAAAAAAAATCCGCAATAATCATTATTTTTGAGCAAAAAAAATAAAACTCAAAAATAATCATTATTTATGATTTTTATTTTTTTCGCTCAAAATAAAACTCACTTTTATGTAGGTGTAAATATATATACATATTAGGGTGGGGGGATTAGTATGGAAGGAAAAAAATCTTAATGGGCGCTTCGCGTTTCTGATTCTTGGGAATGTACTGAGCAAAAAAGTCCACTAGATCATACGTCTACGGTAAAAATCGAGCTTCCAGGTTTTCACTTTACGGCAAAAAAGCCCTATTTTGAAATTAATAATTAACCCCTTAAACCCCACCCACAAATATGATTGATGCATTAATTTGCTATAGAATCTTCCAAAGAAGAGTTTGATACCATAACCTTGGATAATCTCCTCCGCCTTCCTGAGATATGTCCATCCCACACATTGTTACTTTTACAAAATACGGCAAAAAAAGCCCTATTTTGAAATTAAAAATTAACACCTTAAACCTCACCCACAAATATGATTGATGCATTAATCTGGTAGAGAATCTTCCAAAGAAGAGATTGATACCAAAATCTTCGATAAGCTCCTCCTACTTCCTGAGATATGTCCATCCCACACATTGAAAGTGAGTTTTATTTTGAGCGAAAAAAATAAAAATCATAATTAATGATTATTTTTGAGTTTTATTTTTTTTGCTCAAAAATAATGATTATGGCTGATTTTTTTTATTATTACTCAAAAATAATCATTACCATTGAAGAAAACTTTTAAAATCAAAAATTTAAAAATCATGACGGATATGCAAAGATTGTCAAAAAATAATAATAATGGTGCAATAAATTTTTTTTTATGTCTCTTCTAAGTGATTGATTTTTTGATTCAAAAAAACGAGCAATAATCATTATTTACGGTCCCTGAAATATTTTGCTTTGTATCATCAAATTTAAATATCTGAAATTAAATTCCCATAACCACATTTGAAATGGTGTTAGTATAATTTTATCTGTTTTAATTCAAGCAATCACAAGAGCAATCGATTTTTTTTTTTGGTTGGGAAAGGTGCAATGCGTCCGCCGCAGTATAGGTACACTCAAAAATGCATTAAAACAAAAAAAAAGAAAATAATTTTTAGTATTTGTCTTTCAAAGTCTAGGTGAATGAACATGAACGCAAAAAAATCGAATCGAGCGAAAAAATAATAGGGTTGGCTGTGATACTCCACTGCAACAACAATAATTCAATGAATTTTTCATGAGTTTCAATAGCATGACTTTAACCATACACCCGTGCCTTGATTTTGGTGTAGTCATGGCGTATGTCTGAATGTTTGCAACATTCAACATATTTTTTGTATTTTTGATGAAGTTCAAACCAAAAAGATGCGTCGTTTTTTTTCTCCTGTTGGTCGGTGTCGGTATTATGATAACTGCTAGATGGTGTTGCCGAGATAATGATGACATGTATTCGTTGACATTGTTAAGTGTTAAGGCTACGCCTGTCATTTATTTTTTTTTTTTTATCCTGCAACCGACTACCAGTTGTTGCCACTGCAGATGAAGTGCAGTGCAGCAGAAGTAGTAGAGGAAGTAGTGTTTGATACTACATTGACATTTTGGATTGATTTAACATGCCACTATCGTCGTTTGCTTTGATAATAACATTGTAGTCGATTTTTTTTTTCTGTTTGTAATGTGGATGGGGAAGGTCTATTTATGGTAGCAGTTCGGCATAATAAATAAGATCATTAAAATTTTAAAGAAAACGGACATGATAAGGATGTGTCTTTTTTTTTTTTTTTTGTAATTGATTTTCATAAATGGGTATTATTTTCTTCATTTGCAAATTTTTTAATGATAGAGTAAATTTACTTGTCATAATTTTTATTGTTGTTGTCAATGAGTACATATTTCTAGAATATTGTAACATACTTCCTATTAACGTCTGAAAGTCCATTTCCCTCATAATTTCATGCAAATATTCCAAATTGTTTTTAAATATTATTACAGTTAAATTATATATAAACAAACTAACAATATATAACAAAAATACTTTACCGTATCTTTAATAACACTGTGCAACAAGAATTTGTATCAGAAATGACACCAACGGGAAATAAAAGTAGACTATCAATAGACTAAAATTCCCAAAGGGTTTTTATAGCCTTTTGAAGTTTGTCTATTTTTTACCGTTAATTCATTTTACCCATTTTACCGCAAAATTGCCAGATTGTAGAGTAGCAGACTTTATACGTTTAAATTTTGAAGATGTCAATTCACTTATTGCAAATTGTAAAGCAGTATTTCTTAAGGTAAGCTTAACATTTAAGGCCTAGTTTTTGGGACGTCAGTTAAACGTAGTTTAGCCAAAACGACAACTAATTTTGTCCACCATTTCCAATTTCATTAACAAACATTTGCCGCAAAAACTTTTTCTAGTTCAGAATTTCGGTCTTAACTGAAATAAAGCAAACTAAACAAAATTTCAGTAGCAGTATTCCAGTTAGAAACTGAGTTAAACTAATAGCGTTTTCTTTTCTTACAAAAATGTCACATTTTTTTGCACTTTGCCATAAATTTCCTTATTCGTGTTCTTTTCTAAAATGAGGTAAACACTCAGAGAGGGTACCGTGTTTGTTTCTTAAAGTGTTGCCTTATAAAAGGCAAAAAATGCAACATTTTCTGCCCTCAAAAAATGCTGCCCTGTTTTTTTGGTTTATCAATCTCATGCGTATATATTGCAAAGTTTTTGGCGAGAAAACTCTCACCTTGGTAGCAGAGTGGTAGTGTGCTGGCTTTTGACACAAGATCCCGAGTTCGAACCCATATTGGCATCACATTTTGTTATATATATTTTTTTTTTGTTAAATTTAATTTACGATTTTTTTTAATTTGTTTTTGCTATTTTTTTTTTTTTGATTTTTTCATTTTGTAAGTATTTAATATTTTTTTTTAATCTGAAATTCGCATACAAACAAAATTATAAAAAAAAATTTAATTGAAAAAAATGTATGGAGCTAAATCCAAATTTTTAAAATAATTAAAAAAACAAAAATTAATTATTAAAAAAAATATAATTTTTTTTTAAGTTTGCTGGAATTCGAGACCTAACCTTAACAACACTAAAAAACAGATTTGTTTAAATAAGTGTAATATGTGATGAAATTGTGTTCTACTCTGATTGTAAAAATGCTTCATTTTAATGGGGCGAGGGCAAAATTTGAAAAATGTTGCACATTAAGAAGGCAACACTTTTTTTCCAGAAAAGAAAAACCCATAAAATTAAAGATAAGTTACACCCTAAAAATTCGGCAAAACTGTCGTGTTCTCTAGTTTATAATTTGGATATCTCTTTAACCTTAATCTCGCCAAAATTTGTTACAATCAATGTATCCGAATTTAAGTAAACCTTGGATTAAAGCAGAAAATATTCTCGTGATAATTTCAATGAAATTTGTTACGTATTAAATATGCTGAGTGACGATGATGTAGAGTTTATAGGCAATGCAAAATTGATTTCCAAAAACCCTGGCATAAAATCTGATTTAGCTTATATAAAAAGTAATTTCGAAACTCTTTGTTTATGAATCACCAAAATGCAAACAATGAAAAACGACAACAACAAAGAAATTATTGAAAAATTTAATAAAATTTTCAATAGAAATAGTGGCCTATAAACTTAGACTAATATAACATACATAACCATAAGTCCATCTGGTAACGTTGCGAAATAGAGACGGATGAGATTAGAAAAATACACAAAAAAATCTAAAAATAGGATATTTGTGTTAGTGTTGTCACTTCTGAGTATAATATACAATAACAGAAAAGCTAATAGGAAAGAAAACTACAATTTAGCTGCATTACATTCAAGGCCATACTTAGGTGTGATCGTTAAACGGTCATGACTTGGTATTGTTACGTTTGTAGTGTAAGAAGAGCGCAGGTTTGATTCTTACAGCTGCAGGTTGTTGAACTATTTATCATATAGAGACAATCTGATAATTATAAGTCACTAATAATAGTACAATTTAAATGGAAAATCACGGTCCATAAAAAGAGGCAGAAACTAGTCTAGTCTCATTTGAATATTAATAGCGTTCACAATTTTTAGAAAAAAACTTTTATTGATCTTCTTAACCTCAACCTTTCTAAATTTGTTTTTAACAAATAAATAGTGTTTATAATTTTTTGGAGAAAAACGTTTATTTTTCTTCTTAACCTCAACATTTCTAAAATAAAAAAAAATATATATTTTAATATGAAAAGGATTCATACATTGAAAGCTAATCCCCTTCGGAATTACATGCTTTCAAATATTCTGCAGTTGCATCTACAAATATGGAACTCGTATTTTCAGTAAACTCAACTGTTTTATGTGACAATACCCTACGGGCAATGAGGAGTCAATTGCCCTAAAAGTACATATCCCGGGACTGGTTAAAGTAGGACATATTATGGAACTATTATAATTTGTCATTTATGTCTGTTAACTAATGTCAATTATATTTAATGAACTGTTCCCCTGATTGATGAAAAAGATATATACTTAACAAGCAATGTTTTTAAAAATATTTTTTTTTTTATTAATATAAAAATTTATTTTTTAGATATATCACCTAACACGCTCCAGGTGCGCGAAATGGGGAAATACATCACCTCCAATGACAACACCATGTTAAAGGGATATGTCCCTTTCATATAAAAAGCTCGATCCCGGACGTGTCACCGCCACCTTGGAACATATTCTTAGTATCGTCCGGGACTTGTCCCTTTCGCACGTAGATTAGGACTTTGTTTCATTATTGTACTATGCAATCAAATTTTAATAAAGGAAATTTGAATTAAACTTTAATATTAAACTTTTTTTTTTTTTTTAATTTTTTTATTCCATAAAAACATAGTTAAGCTCGCAGTTTTTATTTTTAATTAAGTTTAAGTTTTTGTATGTGATATAAAAATGAAGTCCGAACGAATTATACTCAATACATAGCAATGTCAAGCATATCATTATATATGAAAAATTGTATATTAAACTGTAAAATTATTAGTGTCCGACCAAACAGTTCGGCCAAAAAACTATATTTTGTCGGTTTTTTGATATCTAGAGGCAAATTTTGGTATTGGAAACATGATTGTAGAGCCTATTTAATTCGATTTTGTGTATAAAATTAAAAAAAAGCCGAAGTTTAGCTATAAAGTTCGGCCGCCGAACTATTTTCGAACTTTCTGAGGCCGAACAGAGAATTCATTGCTTAACTACACACTTTTCTTCAAATTTGACACTCAAAATAGCATCTAATCAGTCCAATAAACATTTTCCATCCGCCAAATTTGTCCATAATGTTCGGTCGGACACTAAAAATTATGTATTTCTACATAAAATTAGATATGATAATATCGGGTCAAAATCCAGATAAAATTTTATATAATTTAATACATATATATATATATATGTATGCACAGCGCATGGTCTAGAGACCATACATATATATGTATGCGTAGCGCATACTTTAGGGACATGGCCAAAATTGTCGCCGGAATATGCGGTGTATAGAAAAAATTGTCCTCATCTTAAACGCTAGATGTATGAAAAGGCGCGAAAATTTTGGAGACAGTCCCCAAAGTAAGGAAATGTCCCTAAACTATGCGGGGGAACGAATAAATGTCTCTGGACTATGCGCTATGCATACATATATATATATATATATATATATATATATATATATATATATATATATATATATATATATATATATATATATATATATATCATATCCGACATAATTTGATCCACCATTTTTCGGATCGGAAAATATCTCCCGTTATATAAAATACGATATTATTATACATGACATCATATTATTTTCTTTACTCATGAAATTTAAAATCACGAATTTTTAGCCTTGCTCCACGTAAAAAATGTATCTCCCAATGCTTTGCTAATTCTAAAAGAAAACTCTTTACATATACGCCACATGACCACCTTAAACGTAACTCTTGTCCACATACATTATATTGTTTAAACTTTGAGCAAATTATTATTTGGCTAAAATAGCCATAATATTAGTAATCATTGCAAATTACCCATGGATTTGCCCAAACGCCCCTTGTATCATTATAAAAATCTATAAAAAAAAAAAAACTTAAATAAAATTGCATATAATAGTTTCCATAAACTCTATAAAATCTATTAAGGAAAGCTTAAATAATTCATTGAGTATAGAAATCACCATATGTAGAAGACGATTTTAGCACACCTTATTTTCCAATAGACGATTGTTGTTTTAAGTTGTGTTGCTTATTACAATCATTGCATTTATTTGCAATTTTCCAACAATTGTTATTTGTTTTATAAATGTCGGTATGTCTGTCGGTATTGTCTGTCGTTCTTGTCTATGTTAGTTCTTTCTCTATACAACATCTTAAGTCGATTTTAAACCCTTGGGTGGTTCTTAAACCTTATAACTACACTAAAAAAAAATGTCAGCAAAGTCAGCAACATTTTGCTTGGAAAATTTCTAATATCATCAAAAAAAAAATTGTAAATTTAACAAAAATGTTGCTGAATTAAGCAAATTTTTTTGCAGACATTAGCAATTTTTCTGCAAAGATCCTCCCAGTATAAGTTTTGCTGCCTTTACTGATTTTTTGTTTAGTGTATTACACTCATAATAATCCATGCTAAAAATACGGAAAAAATGTCAAAGCAACAAAGTCTTTTGTAAAATGAACAAATTTTCGTTTATTCTACAAAATTTTTGGTTATTTTGACATTTATTTGTATTTTTACGCATGGAATATTATCAGTGTAGTAATATAAGATTTGTATGTGTACAATTTCAGAAAAAAATAAAAATTAAAAAAAATCAACTTAAAAAATCCTTTCTTTTATTTTATAATTTGTGATGTTTTTGTTGCAAACAACATACCTTAACATAGATACTTTTGCATTATTTTTACAATAATTTGTATGTGGCATTCTTTTGCTAAAGTTATTGTTGTTAGTTATCAGTTATACTTGTATGTGGTGGGTTAATTTATAAGTCATCCTTAAACTAAAATCGAAAATCGACAAGAATTTAGAATCACCATTATTTTCGGCAAAAGGTATGCCATTTTCAAAGAGTTGAGTTGTGCCCCACTCAAAAAGAGAAGCCCATTAAGTTAGCAAAAAAGTTAGTTGAGTCAGCAAAATTTTTGCTGGGAAGATCCTTGCAGAAAAATTGCTAAAATCTGCCAAATTGTTTTAAGTCCAGTTCACCGGACAGATTTTTGTTATTTTATAAAGGGTCCGCCAAATAACTTTTTTTTTTTTTGAACTCCTGAACCAATTGGACTTTGTATGGCGTCATACCAAGGTCTTTATGCAAAATTCGTGTCAATGATGTCTCCGAAATGTTCAGTTGTTGAGAACGACGGTGAATTGATGTTGATGGCGCTTCACGCACACTTTCTGCCACAGCAGCAATATTCTCGGGTGTACGCACTGTTTTTGGCTTTTCACGCTTTGGTTTATCGATGAGGATGCCAGTTTCTTTCACTTTTTCACAATATAACGAACATATATATTCGTTCAGCGGAAGGATAAAACTAATTATCTGTCAAATCAGACATGAGCTAAGTGTTACCATTCACGAAATAAGCACTAGTTGAAAAAAAAAGTTAGATGGCGAACCCCTTATTAAATAATTAAATAATTAAAAAATTGTAGTTGTTTGTCATTCAAAAATCCAACTTGTTATAAGGTCCGTTTCATATTTATAACCCTCTTTGCTGATCTATAAAATTTCAACTAATCAAGTTATTTTTATGTTGACAGTTGGTAATAATTGTTTGCTTTGTTGGCTACATATCCTTTTTACAAAATCTTGAAACTATAAGAACTACGTTGTGAAAAAGGACTTTTTTTAAATTCTCTCAGTTTAATACAATCAGCGAAAAAGCTTCATCATAATTATGGAAAACTTTATAAACATAATGAAAAATTGCATTGATTTTCGGCCAATGTAACACTTTATAAATATGATAAAGCTGTTTCCTAAACGGAAAAGTTGTTGTCAGGCTTCTTATATTTAAAATTAATGACACATCAATTAATATATAATTGATGTTTCAGAATTTCAAATAATTTCTGGTAGTTCGTGAGTCTTAAAATGTCTAAATAATATTTTCTTAATTTCAAACAAAAAATAAAATTTTTAATGAAAAGCTAAAGTTTATATTCACAAAGTTAATGAAATTTTTTTATGAAATGATTTAGGTTCATAAAACTTTTGTCATACATTTTTATGAAACTTTTCATAATTTTTAGGAAAACATAATATATATGATGAATAATTGATGACAAACAATTTATGAAACAATATCATCAATATGATGATACTTTTTCCCATGAGTGTATTTATAACACAGGTGAAGATTTTTTTTTAAAGAAAAGCACATTTTTAACTTTTAAAAAACGTGCGCCCCGGTAGGCTAGTTGGTAGCGTGCTGGCTTATCAGTGCGGGGGTCGTGGGTTCGATTCCCACCAGAGGCACTGGTCTGTTTTCGCTACAACGCGCCGAAGGCCATAGTAGCTAGTGCTCGGTTAGGGAAATAGTATATAATTTGTAATTATAAAAAAAAAAAAAAAAAAAAAAAAAAAAAAACTTTTAAAAAGTAAATTAGACCACCATTCTTTTTAATTAGCACGAATAATCTTCACTGCATACACAGAGCGAATTTTCTTGGGCGAATTTTAATTAACTTTTTTCACTAAACTAATGAAGTTTTTTCACAATATGAATGAAAATGTTTTTGAACTTCATGAAAAATCTTTATTATTTTTATGAAACTTTTTCATTAGTCGCATGTACACTTAGAATACTATGTATGGAAAGAACACTGCAAATAAAGTCAAAAACATATGAAATTTTACTTAAAGAAAGGACGACTAACATTTCAGTAAATTCAACTATCATTGTCATTTGTTTTTCAATGCTAAAAAAATGACTAACAATTGAAGTAAAAATTAACCATATATGTTAGTAAAAAAAAACAAACATTTATTTTTATTATTTTTTTAAATAAAACAAAAAACAACTGTAAAAAATGAATTTAAAATCATAAAACAGTCACATGATGTGTTTTTTTTTTTTTTTTTTTAATGCACTACAAGGTTAGAAAAAACTTAAATTTGTTCTACAAATGACTGACAGTTACATTAAAAATAAAGAAACTGCATTACTACAAAAACAACTACAATTTTTTATAGCAGAAGTTCCCTGAGTGTAGTATTCGATATAAAAATACCATCAGCGAGCATGCTAACTGCAATGGCGTACCTTATTTTTAGATCTATGCTACAGTTTTAGCGCAGAATGTATTTAAAGTTTGACGTATCTTCGTGCCGTTTTTTATATACAAAAATTTGCGAATGCAATAAATTTGATTTCTTTCCATTGAAATCGAAGGACAAAACTTGTACACTCAAAGGAAAAGCTTCTTCATATTTATGACATGTTTCATCAATTTTCGTCCAATGTAACGTTTCATAGTATTTATGAAACATATCATAAAAAAACAAAATCAATTTCATCATATTTACGAAATCTTTCTCTATATATATAAAGCATATTTTGTATTAGAAGCGAATTCGTTATTTTTGTGTAGGAAAAGTTCATGGATACCATGATATGGTCATTTTGATTCTTATTGTTTATGAAATGTTTCATAAATATTGATGAACTTGTTACATTCTACGAAGTTTTATGAGACTTATTTCTGGTTTTCTTTGGGTGTAGTAATATTTACAGTACTCATTTCATTCCCAAAGCTTAATATCACACTAGCTGTTAATCGTTTTTTCTAATTTTTTCATTTTTCGCGAATTCTATCGCTATATAATTAATCGAAATAATTTAATACTCGCACAACGGAAAGATGTGTCTTTTTATTAATTTAGGACTTTAATGGTTTTCTTAATTTAGAACTTCAATCTTTTTATTAATTTTGAACTTCGAAAGCATTTTTGAAGACATTCACGAATAGTTACATTAATTCAAGGAAACTTCTTAATATTAAAAAATTTTGTGAAATTGTTTCAAAAATTCTATAAAGGCTTCATTGTCGGTATGAATCATTACTTTAATGAAGATTTTCATTAATTAAACAAAAATGTCAGAAACATTCACTTTAAAGAAACCTGTTTCATAGATTCTATGAAAAGTTTCAATGCACGAGCTCCAGTGACAATTTTCATTAATGCTATAAAGAAATTCATCACTGAAGTGAAGATAATTCTCTCAGTGAATGCATCATTTTGAGTTATTTAACAATTTCAAATATGCCGCAATATATAAATGTAGTTAGATATGCTCGGATGTTTCTATCACGGTATCATATATACTTAAAAATGGTTTTATAGAAAATTATAAAAAATTGTATATATGTAGAACCATGTGAAAAAGAATTTTGAATTTAATTTATATATAATTAAGTATAGCTCCACACTCAAACGAAAAGCTTCATTATATTTATGAAATGCTTCATCAATTTCCGTCCAATGTAACGTTTCATAGTATTTATGAAACATTTCATAAAAAACAAAATCAGTTTCATCATAATTATGAAATGTTTCACCATATATATGAAGTAAGTTTTGTATTTGTAAGGATTTCATTATTTTTGTGCAGAAAAAAGTTAATAGAGACCATCGGAATAAAAATTGCTAATTTTAGCAGTTTTTTCTGCAAGCTCATTTTTAACTAATTTTTAGTATTTGTTTTTTTTTTTTGCTATTTTTACAGGTTTATTTCTATGAGTATAGAATCAAATTTTTCCGATTTTGTTGAACTGTGTTACTTTTGGATTTACTTAATACTTTCGTTTGAACAATATGACTTGCAAAAATGGCTTATGACCTGAACAAAGGGGAACATTTTATTTCGAACCTAATTTTTGACGAGATCAATGCTATAATTTACAACAATTTGTCCCATTACATGCAAAAACAGCAAAACGTTTACATTTTTTATGTTAATATTAAAAAATTATTAACAAAACTATCAAAAATGAACAGGGTGCAAAAGTGTTATGACCCGATTAAAAAAGTTAGTATAAAATTATATATGATGAGACATTTTCCGCAAAAATAAAAGAGGATATAATTTGATCCGAAAAATGGTTCTATTAAATTCTATCACTTTGGATCTAATTATATTTATATAGATGCAATTTAATAAAAAAAATATCCAATAACAATCCGACAAAGGATCGATTTGTGCCACCTTGTGACCTAGACACAAGGTGGCTCTTCGCCAATGGAAGGCATTGACGCTTTGTATTTCTCCAAATACACATCTAGTTTGATCTGAACATTTCGGGGAGGAAAATATGCAAAAAAAAATTTAGTAAAAAAGTTCTTGACAGCAAGAAATGAGAAAAAAAATCGGGATAAAATGCCGTTATGTGCAATATACTCGTATATATTTAATATGCTCTTTCAAATCTATATCAGAATTCGTTAATAAGTCTGAAAGTGTTGATGACTTTAAATACGGCGGATGGGAAAAACCATGATACAGAATATTTCTGATGATATTTTAATCAAAATACAAAATTTATCGCATGACCCCCCCATATGTTAAAAATATCGTTCTTTTAATAATTTTAATTTCTTTTCAATAATGCCACTTAGGTGGGCAGTTTGTCTTTAATATTATTATAACATCTTAAGTGTTTTGAAGCTTTAGGCTTTTAATTTTTTTCATTTCATGTGCGTTTAGTTCTTTTTTTTTTTTTTTGTTTTCTTTTTTGAAGATTTTGCAGCCACATGCAATCAGTTTTGCTTTAAAATGCTGCAAAAATGTTAAATCCTTCCAAATGCCATGGTTTGTGGCTACTTTAACTCACTCAATGGTGCTTTTATTTGAATGTAATCATGAAATCATAAATATGAAATGTCCCTTCTGTTCGGTTTTATACTTTGTACACTATAGTTACATTAGATTACTCGTGGCGTTTGTAACATTAAGAAATACCAAAATGAGATCATATTTGTAGTCAAAATATATACAGTACAGTGGGACGAATGTTACAAAATGTCAAATCGTTAAGGGAGAACTGTCAAAATTTTCAAAAGTTCATTATCAAAGTTAAATATATTAAACAATTTTAGTTGTTATTTTTAAAGAATTTTCTCGAAGTAGTGATAAAAAACACAATTTCATCAAAACCGTCAAATTTTAAAAACTTTTTAAGCGAATTAAAAGATTTTTTTAGTTCAAAATTAATAACAAAAGATGTATCAAATACAATATAAATTACCATTAATAAGTTAAGGTAAATTTTCATTATTTAAAAACTACAATCGGAATATGAAAGCGGTTAATCTGAACCAATTTTCAATTTTTCATTTTCCCCAATTAAAACTACTTTTACACTACTGTACTGCACTTCCGATGCTGGGTTGTTCATATATCACACATATTTTAAATATAAAAATGCATTTACAATGAGGATAAAGAAAAGAATAATAACAAAAATCTATAGCGTTAACCCATTTCTTCCTATTGTGTATTTAAATACTCAAAAGGGAGCCATCTTAAAGAGATATAACTAAATTTAGGGAAAAGGTGCATCAAATTGATTTTTACAGGCAGGTAGAGAAAGGATAAAACTACTTTAGAAAAATGTTTTTGTAAAATTTCACAACATTCCTGGCAAATAATAGCTGTTCAAAAGTCTGCAAATTTACATAGTCGGGAAAATTGCACTGAAATTCCTCTAAAAAATTGTTGAAGTAAAAAATCGGAAAACTTTTTTTTGTTTTTTAAAGAGACTCAGGAAATTCTACCTATTTATTTATGTGTTGCTTTCTTTGGAAAGGGGATAGTGGAGAGATGAAAGGTGGTGAAAGATGAAGGGCTTTAAACATCGCAACACTGTAATTGCGCGAGATGATAAATCTTATAACAGTTGTTGCTCGCCACCTGATGTAGAGTTGGCGAATTTTTTGAAGCTTTTTGTTTCATAGCCCTGATTTATTATTTTACTTCGGTGGGGTTAAGTGCTATGGGAACACCGAAGGAGGGCGCAGCGATACATATAAGTGATAGAAAGCTCATACATATTATTTTTCTAAATTGATGTTGTCGTCATCGGGAATCAAACCCGGGACCATCTGTGTAACAGTCCAACGCGCTAACCATTACACCACAGCACCCACAATATGAAATACACTTACTTGAAATATCGATTATTTTTGAGTACAAATGGAGTTTTAAATTTAAGATAATACAGTAAATATTTTGTTCAGAAAGCATGGAGGAATTATTTTATATCAGTGGTACATTTAAAAGTCCCAAGTATGGGAAATCAAAAAAAAATTATACCAAATAACTTCTAAGATTCTTAAATATTGAATGAGTGAAATTTCATCGATATTGAACAATGGAATCGGGGATCAGTCATTAATGGGTTAACAATACATACCAGTGAAGCTTACTTGATGGTTACACGTTCAAGTTTTGCCTATCAAGTTTTAATACACTCACACTTTATAAAATTGAAACGAACTTGCTTCAGATTTCTCTTTCAAGTGGAGTGTATCAATTTACGTTCAAGAAAACAGCTGATTACAATTCTTTTGAAATTGTTTTTGTTTTTCCTTTCACAAATATTGAAACTGCTTTCAACGTGCGTGCAGCCTACGTCACAGCTGTCAATTTTTACATATTTTGACAAACAGTATATATAAAAGACTATCAAGAAAATCTTGATCGTGTTCCTGCAGGGTTACGCAAAAATGTGCAAATGTATTAAAGAAATCAACCATTTCTTCTTCAAGCCAAGTGCGAACATTTTTATATGGACCAAACTATTTCGAGCTACAATTTTAGCTAAATTTGTCAAAATGTTTTGTATTTGGAATAATAAATTAATAAAAGCTACAATTTTAAAAAATAATTCGGCTTTCTGTACTATATATATTAGAGTTCGTCAGAAAAGTATAAAGTTTCTTTATTTTTGGGATATCTTTACTTCACTTCACACTTCAAAGTTTTGTTTTCAATATAAAAAAATGGCGTTATTATGTTTTTAAAATTCCAACTCATGCCACTGGCGTGCTGCAGAGCAATTAGAGCTGTATTTATATGAAATTTGAATTCACCTTTCGATTCTACAAAAAAAAATTATTTTAAAAAAACTTTTTCCACGTTTTTAAAGTATACCATTTAGGAAATACAGTGGAGGGTAAAAAATCATATTTCTATCAAAAAAAACTTTTAAAGAAATTTTTTATTACACACAGTCAGAAAGCATTTTAGCTGAGAAAAATGGTGCAAAAATGTTGTAACCCAGTTAAAAGTTATTAAGTTTTCAAAATATTGCCTTTACTAAAATGTAATATTTTATTGATTAACAATTTTTCAACAGGCCGCGATATATCGAAAATGTCTGTGGCATTTTTCCTAGCTTAAAATACTTGTTCATCGTGTGTGCTAAAAAAAATATACCTTAATAACTTTTTAGGGGTTCGCGATATGTCAAAAAATGTTTGTATCATTATTCTCAGTTGGTAATACATTTTTATTGTGAGTGATTAAAAAAATTATTTTTAAAAGTTTTTGAAAAAAGAGAGTTTTCCGTCCACTCTGTTGACGAAACGGTGCACTTTAAAAGCAGGGAAAAAAGATTTTTTTTAAATAATTTTTTTCATAGAATCGAATGTCGGGTTAAAATTTCATATAAATTATACCATGTTTGCTTTGTAGTAAAAGGGACCCTAAATTAGCGTTTTTGGCTACCCCGTGAAATTTTAAGGAGTTAAACTTTTATAAAAATAATAACGCCATTTTTTTATTGATAAAACAACCGTAAGGCAATTATTAAACTAAATAGTGATAAAACCAAAATAATCTAAAACAAATCATCTGCTTAGGTTTCGGGCGACTACATAGAAAAATGGAAGAAAACCAAAAAAAAAAATAAATTAGAAAGCATATTCGAATCTTGAATAATTTAACAGTTTCTCATAAAAATAAAAAAATTAGTCACTGAGTCGAAATCATTTAATGTACCACAAACAAATTTTTTGCAAGGTATTACTTCAGTCGTTATTGGCCGCCTTTAATATAGTTAACTATATTTTGTTCTCTTTGTGGTTTTTGTTTGTTTTATGATTTACGATATTGCACATAATATGCACGTGCATTTGTAAGTTTTATTTTGTAGAACAAAATAAACTGCGGCCAAAAGGAATTAAGAGCAAAACCCACAACAACAAAAAAGTGGAACCAATCTTATTGTAAATGACACACAAATATGTAGATCTACCAAATAGTGATTTATGAAATGGTCAGAGATACGGTGAATTAAACTAAATTAAAAATCGTTAGTACAAATAACTAAGGCAGATATAATCCCTAAACTACACGCAGAGAAAAAATATGGTTGCAATATGATTGTGGACACAAAACTATGTTTCCTACAGCCATAAATGGTTGTTTCAATTAAATTATTATTGTATCAATCATATTTCACAAATAAAATGGCTGCTTATATCATGTAATAATCTCTCTTTTTTCAGTTATCATATTATTGACTTGTCTACAATCATAATATAGTATATTCCTCAATCTAACTACAGCTATATTATAGTTACGCCAACTATAAGATGATCAGTCATTTATTTTATGATCGTTTTCGCTCTTTTAGTGGCATTCTTGATTGAGACTTTCTGAAAAGATGTTGTAAGAAACAGTCAGCCCAAATAAATTAAATAATATTAAATAAAAATACATTAAAAATTGAAAAACAACGTGTGGTGTTAATTGTAATGGCGATTTGTTTTGTGGAAGAAGGATAAAGTGATAAACAAGTGATTTATTTTTTTTATTGTTTGCAATTATGCAAAAACTACTGTTAAAGAAACAAATATAAAGAAATAGTAATGTTAGACCAGCAAAAATAAATCTGTTAAATTTACAAAATTTTAGTTATATTCGATGTGAATTTTAGTTAATTGAAAATAGCATTTTACTGTGTAAAATTAGCGAAAACTTTTACTAAATACTTGTAGACTCAAAATAGCAAATGAAAACTGTAATATTAACAAAATGATTGCTATATTTACCTCAATTTTAGTAGAATGCTTAAAACAGTCTATTTTTCTAAAATCAACAGAAAATTTCATAAGGGCAGACTTTTATTCGCATTAAAAAAAACTTTAAAAATTGCATTACCGAAATAAAAAAAATATGGTTATCGCTAAATATCGTTACCGAAATAATTGAAATAGCGTTATCCTAAAAATATTGTTACCGAAATAATCTGACAAGATCTGAAAAAAAGGCTGTGTAAATAGATTTATTTATATACCGGTGTGCATTGACATTACCTGCATAACTTAAATAACGTTACCCTTAAAAGACCGTTACCAAAATAACTGAAACTCTTTTATCCCTAAAATACGTTACCGAAATAACGAAAATACCGTACCGTTAAAATACCGTTACCGAAAAAGGTGAAATAATGTTACCCGCTAAAAAACCGTTCCTTAAACCACACCCACCAATATCTCAAAATATCGTTACCCCTGCATTTAAATAATTGAAATCATTGACATAATTTAAATAAGTGAAAGAAGGGTAAAAGCAGGGAAAAGAAGGGAAAGGAAGAGGAAAGAAGGGAAAGAAGGGAAAGAAGGGAAAGAAGGGAAAGAAGGGAAAGAAGGGAAAGAAGGGAAAGAAGGGAAAGAAGGGAAAGAAGGGAAAGAAGGGAAAGAAGGGAAAGAAGGGAAAGAAGGGAAAGAAGGGAAAGAAGGGAAAGAAGGGAAAGAAGGGAAAGAAGGGAAAGAAGGGAAAGAAGGGAAAGAAGGGAAAGAAAGGGAAGAAGGGAAAGAAGGGAAAGAAGGGAAAGAAGGGAAAGAAGGGAAAGCAGTGGAAAGAAGGGAAAGAAGGGAAAGAAGGGAATGAAGGAAAGGAAGGGGAAAGAAGGAAAAGAAGGGAAAGAAGGGAAAGAAGGGAAAGAAGGGAAAGAAGGGAAAGAAGGGAAAGAAGGGAAAGAAGGGAACGAAGGAAAGGAAGGTGAAAGAAGGGGAAAGAAGGGAAAGAAGGGAAAGAAGGGAAAGGAAGGGGAAAGAAGGGAAAGAAGGGAAAGAAGGGAAAGAAGGGAAAGAAGGGGAAGGGAAAGAAGGGAAAGAGGAAGAAGGGAAAGAAGGGAAGAAGGGGAAAGAAGGGAAAGAAGGGGACAAGAAGGGAAGAAGGGAAAGAAGGGAAAGAAGGGAAAGAAGGGAAAGAAGGGAAGAAGGGAAAGAGGGAAAGAAGGGAAAGAAGGGAAAGAAGGGAAAGAAGGAAAGAAGGGAAAGGAAGGGAAGAAGGGAAAGAAGGGAAAGAAGGGAAAGAAGGGAAAGAAGGGAAAGAAGGGAAGAAGGGAAAGAAGGGAAGAAGGGAAAGAAGGGAAAGAAGGGAAAGAAGGGAAAGAAGGGAAAGAAGGGAAAGAAGGGAAAGAAGGGAAAGAAGGGAAAGAAGGGAAAGAAGGGAAAGAAGGGAAAGAAGGGAAAGAAGGGAAAGAAGGGAAAGAAGGGAAAGAAGGGAAGAAGGGAAAGAAGGGAAAGAAGGGAAGAAGGGAAAGAAGGGAAAGAAGGGAAAGAAGGGAAAGAAGGAAGAAGTGGAAAGAAGTGAAAGAAGGGAAGAAGGGAAAGAAGGTAAAGAAGGGAAAGAAGTGGAAATGAAGTGAAAGAAGGGAAAGAATTTAAATAATTTAAATAATTTAATAATAATTTAAATAATTTAAATAATGGTTAAATAATTTAAATAATTTAAATAATTTAAATAATGTAAATAATTTAAATAATTTAAATAATTTAAATAATTTAAATAATTTAAATAATTTAAATAATTTAAATAATTTAAATAATTTAAATAATTTAAATAATTTAAATAATTTAAATAATTTAAATAATTTAAATAAAACATAAGCGAACAAGTTTTCAGTTCATTTTTTTGATCAATGGTGATCATCTTTAACTTTGAGCTCATATATTAGTTCTCATTTAGTGGGAAAACTAGGTTATATGAATGTTTGATGTTGCATATGATTGTCACTTCTTTCAAAAGGTGTTCTGATGATGGGAAGCTAGAAAATTCCCGAAATGGATCTATCAACACATTCTGAAAGTGGTCAATTAATAAATTTGAATACAGAAACTCTATAGATTAATTTGTTAGGGCAATATCATAATATAGAAATATAGAGTATGGCCTCGAAGTTGAATCAAATTATATGAGATGAGATCCCATGGGATCACATGAGATAAGGTTATGTATGTAATTTTTCGGATCAACTAAGATACAATGTGATATTAAATTATATATATGACTATACATATATGTTTATATATAACCATATCGGAACTTTTTTAATCTGGTATAGCAAGACTTCTGTAGATATTGCAGTTTTTTTTGCTGTTTTTTTGTCTAGAAAGATTAATTTGCTATTTTCAACTAACTAACATTCAAATTAAATATAAATATTATTTTGATAGAATTATCTGAATTCCATTTTTCAATAATTTAATGCTATCTTTCATAGAATTTTATGGAAAATTTTATTTCATTTAAAATAGTTTCATAATATTATTTATAAAGTTTAATATTATTATTTATAAAGTTTAATAAATTTTCCATTCAATTTGTGAAGAAAACTTCATTAGTTTAGTAATGAAATTCATTAAAACTTGTCTAAGAAAATTTTCTCTGTGCTTGTTTTTCCTACGTCATTTTTAAATAATTTTTCGTAACATTTTCTGCTATTTTTACAGGTCTATCTCTTTTAGCGTGGTGGTGAGTGTAGTATAAAGTTAGAAATTTATACGATGTAACTTTTGTACAGTTATCTTGGAAAGCCTCATATGTAAGTTTAATATTGTGTCTACATGTTTCTGTCAACATATATATACAAATGTTGCTTAGAAACTTGCTATAAATTTCTTTTAAAACACTCAACTAACTAAATACAATCCACATACATATGGGCCAAAGAGAGTCTGTGTATGAAATATGCTCCACAATTGTTGTGGTATTTAAATCATGTATGCTTTTAATAAATTAAACACTATTTGCATTCAACATGAAATTACAAAAACAAGTAAATAAGAAAAAATGTACCATTAATTAAAAATCCTTCACAATGGAGGAATTTTATGAACTGGGACCGGTCATTTTATATGAATAGAACCTTGCGTTACATTAGTGGAAAAATTTAATGCCATGGGACTTATCTGAAACGTGTTACTAAACTGTCACTGAAAACCGGCGAGCGATGGGTTATCGCAGTATTTGCCAAATTTATAGACCTATTTTATGCAAAGAGAACTACAGAGATAAAATCCCGGAAGCCAATAATTTTGAGAAAAAAATTTATATCGGGTTTCATCTATATTTATACCTCTTTCCGATATGTCTTCCTTGACACTAAACTGACAAATATAACTGACACTAATTGAAAAAACTTACACTAATTAAAAAAAATTAGTAAGAAATTTTCATTCACATTGTGAAAAAAAAATTTCATTAGTTTAGTGACAAAATTTCATTAAAACTCGTGCAAGGAAATTTCTTTGTTTATATATACACTTTTTTCGTCGGGTTGCTTTAGACTTAATATTGCCATAATTTTAAAAAACTATTTTTTCTCAAAGCATCCCAGAAAAAAATTACACATTCCAAAAAGAAGGTGATGCCCACACTTGCTTACATATCTCATTGCCAAATTTAGTAACTGCAATACCAAACACATTCGAACGTTCCATCAAAAAAGCAAGTAGTATTGTAATCAAATCAATTGTAATCAATTCTTTAAATTTAAACCTGAAAGCATGAACTCAATAACAAAATAATTATTTACTTAAAAGAAAATAACAATGTTATTAACTTATATGTATAAGTTTTTGAACTCAAGAAGTAATCATATACTTCCTCATTTTGAAAAAAGAAGTTATACAATTTTAAAGAATTTATCTTATATATTTTTGTTGAAACAAATTTTTATTTGCTGGAAAATAATACTAAAAACCGAAATTTCATGTTGCCTAAATTTAGGTAAACTGTGGTTAAGTATAAATTTGGGACGCGCTAATTTATACTTCATATTTTCTTATTTTTTCTAATGAACTATTTTTTTTTTTTTTTGTAAGTACTTCGTAGTTTTACAATGGAACTATTTCTTTAATCAAAAATGTATGTAGTTCTTACAAATATAAAGTAAATAGTTCTTCAGTAAAAAAAATAATCAATTCTAAAGAATCAATTATTTTAGTCTCACGCCCTGTTAAAAGAATCGAGTAGGTAATCTAGTAAGGAATGCGTTCTGCGCAAAATGCTTGATTACAAACCCGCTTACCTTTTTGAAAATTTTTTGCTGGGATCTAATATTTTTAAAATACTTTGCGTAAAAAGTTATATTGCACAAATGTTAATAGTTGGATATTTTAAATAACTTTATTTTATAACTTTTAATATTAATTAATTAAATTTCATTTGTTATAATTCGGCCCATGTTTGTAGAAACAAAACCTATTTTTTTTTTTTATTTTAATACAAACATAAACATCATCCATCATTGCCATTCATTTGTTTATGTTTTCAAAACAATCAAAAATAAATACGCAAAATGCCGGTCTCATTTCTCAATGGAACTCTCTTACAAACTTCAAATACTTTCCACTTTTAAACAGAACATATCTCAGAGCTCCCAACAACACACCAAACTCCAAATCCACAAAACCAGTCAAAACATTAAATTCTTGGCCATAAACATTTTCATACACTTGCCAGCTTGCTGAGCTTCAAACGGCAATTCAACTGATTAGTACATGTTTGCTATTCGTGCGCGACGGTACATTTGGTACGCAATACCAAAACAAACAAAAGAATAACAGGGAATGGAATCGAATGATGTTGGCTTGTAAAGTTTGTAATAGCCAAGTTTATATGTTGTGTTTTAAAAAACACACTAACAAAACATAACAGTTATAGTACAGTGTATGGTTGGATGGAATAGTGTAGTGTTGCCACAAACAAAAATAAGCTATCATTTAGTTTATCTCTTGTCTGCCACAACTGACTGCAATGTTACTGCACAATACATTACGTTAGTGTTGTACTATTGTCATGCTTCTGCTGCCTCAAGTGCGTGGTTGTGAAAAGATGCAGAGCAATGCCATTTTTCAGTGATTGATGAGCAACTGTCAGATACAGTTGCAATTCAAAGTCGCGTGTGCCTGACTGGTTTTCTAGGTACACATTACGGACTGGTGTGTACACAATTCGTGCAACACAAACATAAATTGTGTAAACGTGTGTGCTTTGTATGGAACGAACGGTACGGTGTATTTTTTTTACTTTAAATGTTTATGATATTTTTCGCGAAGAAGAATTTTTGGAAAAATTAAAACAACGTGTTGGTATTTTGTGTGGAATGTTCTTAAAGTGTGTACGTACGCCATATGAAATTAAATCTGGTAAAAATATATTTTAATTTTGGTCATGAATAAAATTATAATAAAAATTTACCTAAGCCTCATTCTGGAGTATTAAGCTACAACATTATTTTTCGGTGCGGTAGAAAATTATTTTTGTGTGTGGCTTATTGCGGGCTAAGAAATATATTTATGATAATTACCTCAAAAAGAAAATAAAAGGGTAAACTAAAATCCCTGGATTATAAATATTTTAAGTAATGGAATTAAAAGAATAATAACGGGAGTAATTAACCAAAACAAAAAAAACCGCTAAAGGTGATTTTAAAAGTTTTATAAAAATAGTAAAAGGAGATAAAAAAAAGAATTATTCAAAAAAAAAAAAAAAAAACCAAAACTAAAAATTTTAATAAAAAATATAATATTTCAAATATATAAACAAAATTTTAAAAATATTAAAGAAATTTAAAATCAAATTTATCAACAATTATAAATCTTCTTTCGACTTATATGTAAGTGTGTTAATAATAATATTAATATAATTGAAAATCCAATATTTCGTAATTGAATTCGAAGAAGTTTGTTAAAGTCAAGCGTCTAATTAGAACTTGGTGTTAAATCCTTTTAGTAGGGAGGTCGTGGGTTCGGCTCGCACTAAATAGTTTAAAAGTGTTTTGCTCACAAAAAAAATTATGATCTAACATTAAGAAAACGTTAGCGGTAAACTACAGATAAAGGTTTATTATTAGTTCTCAAGATATTTTTAATTTTTGAGTGATCAACATCAAGTACCTATATATTATTATTATATTAGATAATATAAACAGAACATTATTGGTCTTCAAAGTTTAGTAACGTTAGAAAAAGTTAGGATTACTAAACAGACAAGTTTGGACCAAAATTGATTATTAATAGATTTTTTGTTAAAGCTCTGCCTATTCTGAAGGCTCTAGCTTTTCTAATACGTCGGGTTCTGATAAGATCTTTAGCCATATCGAAATACTAGTATCAACCTAGCTAATATATTTGATTTGCTTTAGTATTGTAAAGCTCGTTATAAATAAAAAAAAAAAAAAAAACATTAAAATAATGTCAAAGTTTAGTAACGTTAGGAAAAAGTTAGGATTACTAAACAGATAAGTTTGGACTAAAATTGATTATTAATAGATTTTTTGTTAAAGCTCTGCCTATTCTGGAGGCTCTAGCTTTTCTAATACGTCGGGTTCTGATAATATCTTTAGCCATATCGAAATACTAGTATCAGCCTAGCTAATATATTTGATTTGCTTTAGTATTGTAAAGCTCGTTATAAATTAAAAAAAAAAAAAAAAACATTAAAATAATGTCGATGTATAAACAAAAACTAATAAAAATGGAAGAAAATACTACTTGAGCCAGATTAAAAACTAAATTTTTTTTATATAAATAGAACGTTTTTGGTTGAAAGATTGTCATTAATTAAAAACAACATTAAAATAATCTCGATGTATATGAAAACAAAAAACTAATAAAACTGTAAAAAATATTACTTGAGCCAGAGTAAAATCTTAATTTTTGTTATATAAATATAACATTTTTGGTCTTCAAAGTTTAGTAACGTACTGATGCTTGTAGAGAAAATACCCTAGCCATGCGTTTGACTACTAAGAAGAGAAGAATGGAGAAAAATTGTTTATAAATGGGTTTTTGTTAAAGCTATGCCTATTCTGGAGGCTCTAGCTTTTCTAAAATTTCGGGTTCTGATAAGATCTTTAACCAGATCGAAGAGAACGAGGTCTTCATGATAAAAATATAAGCAATATGCAGTTGTGGAAAAAGTAGCAAGTCATTAAAGTTTTATTGTAGTACTGCTAATGAATTATGAATCTAATCTAAATGCGTGGCGTTGTGTGTCAATCAATTTTTGTTATAACGGGAACAATAAAAACCGGAATTTATATAAAAGAATGTTTGCAAAACAGATTACTTCCATTTATACGCCAACACAATATGTCCACATACTTCTGGCTTGACTTGGCATCTTGCCACAACAGCAAAAGAGCCTTTGAGTGGTATGAAGTAAATAACATTGTTTTTGTACCAAGGGAGGTAAATCCCCCAAACTGCGAGGAGCTAAGACCAGCTGAAAGGTATTGGGCTCTTGGTAAAAGAGAACTAAAGTACAGAAAAAAGGATTTTAAGCAGCGATCGAAACGCTGATCCGAGAAGACTACAGAAAATACTTTAAAGTAATTAATGGGAGGGTTTCCTGTAAAGGTGAATAAATTTATAAAGGGAGAATAGAACTTATGTTTTTTTTTGCTTGTAAACTAGAATATATATTTTTTTAAAGGGTTAACTAGCTTTAAAAATCAATAATAACGACAATATTTAAGCAATTATAAAAAAAAAAAAATAAATGCTTTATTCAAAAATTTCTTTTTGGGATAGAAAAAGACAATATTAAATATTATTCTAAAAATTATAATTTACAATTCGGACAGCCATGGCAACCGCTTTAACCATTTCATTATAGACCATTTTTTTAAAGCAAAATCGGTTGCCATTGTAAAGCCTTGGGTACTCATGAGAGAAAAAAAAACTTTAATTTTGTTCCACACAGTAAAATTATACGAGGGTAAACTCAAAAATTAAAAAAGCACAAAAAAAATTGCGTGTTTTTATTTTTGAAAAAAGTACTAGGCAACTTAATTAATTTAACTTTTAGTCCTCCACGAAACAAAAAAAAAACAAACGATTGAACCAATTGTCCACCAGTTCAGGCTGCACAGTGGCGCCCGATATTCAATATCTTTTTTTTTTTTTTTTTTTTATTTAAAGAGAAGCAACACTCAGGAAAATATTCCTATTAATTAATGTGTTGCTTTCTTTGGAAAGGAGATAGTGGATAAATGAAAGGTGGTGAAAGATGAAGGTCTTCAAACATGGCAACACTGTAATTGCGCGAGATGATAAGTCTTAGAACAGTTGTTGCTCGCCACCTGATGCAGAGTTGGCAAATTTATTGAAGCTTTTTGTTTCATAGCCCTGATTCATTATTTTACTTCGGTGGGGTTAAGTGCTATGGGAACACCGAAGGTGGGCGCAGCGATACATATAAGTGATAGAAAACTGATACATATTATTTTTCTTAATTGATGTTGTCGTCACCGGGAATCGAACCCGGGGTCATCTGTGTAACAGTCCAAGGCGCTAACCATTACACCAAAAAGCTTTTAAAGTAAATATTGCTCATATAAAACATAGGGCAAGGAGTTTGTTTAACAAGCTTTAAGTTTTTTATTTCTGCAATTGTTTTTCCAAACTTTTCATACCATATAGAAAAAAGTTGAAATATGAAAACAAAATTAAGTTAAAAAAAAAATCTATTTATTTATTTATTTATTTATTTCTTTTTAATTATAATTAAAATTATAACTAAAATTAATTAAAGCACTAGCTGCTATGGCTATCGGCTTAAAAAAAAAATCTAAAGCTAGAAACCTCTTAATAAAAAATGTTTTGAGGACCAATCATTTTGTGTATATATACTATATTTTTTCAAGCCAACTGTGCAGCAAAAAAAAGTATATCGTATCAATTTGTGACTTACAGTATATGTTCTTCTTTTTTATACGAACAAAAAATGGACAAGTTTTACAATTTTTTCCCAAAATGAGGGCAAAGAAGGCGTGGTTGAATATTGACAAGTTTTGCGCCAATTTTTAGAATATTATTTAAATGAATTTGTAAAATGCTAGATTTTTGACTGTATCAAATTGTGGAACATTATTCATCTCAAATATTCTAAAATTAGCACGAAGGGTAATTAGTCATAGTATATACATATAAGGAAATGTTCCGCAATGTTGCCCTACACCTGTTATTTGGCTATATATAAAAAAAAAAACTATGTGGAATATTTCACATCAAAATACATCAGCTCATAGGCCAATTCCTTAGACATTTATGGTTATGGATAATTGCTTGTGGTAACTAATTTTAAAAAGTTCTATAATATTTTTTAAAACAAATCAAAACGTCTACATTAGGGAACATTTACTCTAAAGTAAACCTAAATGAAAAAACTCCTTTAATGCATATAAAATTGTTAAGAAAGGAAGTAAAATCGACTAAAATTTGTATTTATATACAAATCTTTTATTTATTTTTTTTTTCAATTTATTATGTTTATGTATCGTTTAAAGCCGCTTAAGGGGCTATGTAATGAAAACTTTTTTAATTGGGGTAAAAAATGTTTTTGATTTTGTTGTGAAACATGTTAAAATCGATTTGCTAGACCAAATTTGGTCTAAATTTTTTAGACCAAATTTCGTAAAAGCTTATTTTTGGTAAATAAAAAAAAATATTTTTGAGCATAGTTTTATGCTATTTTGAAACAAAACCTTATTTTTAATTTTTCATGATCGAACAATTTTAATTTTCAATAAAAAAAATTCCAACAATTTATTTTCTAATATTTTCTGGAATTTGCAACGCCGTTTTCGGAAATTTAAGCTATATTTGCAAATTCAAGTTTTCTATATACCGATTTCGGTATAATTAATCTTTTAATATTTTTTTGCATTTTTTATCGAAATTTGGCTGTTGACTAAACATGTTCTATTTAAGTTATGATTTCGAAACTGACAATTTAAAATTTAAATGCAATTGTAATAAAATTCACAATTTTGCTTCAAATGTACTGAAAAATGAATTTAAAAATACGGATTTAAAAAAATGTGTTTTTAAGAACATATTTTTTAAATATTGGTTGCGTATGTTTTAGTAAATTTTTTAAGGGCGGAACATGAATTATCAGAATGAAATTTCTGGTTGCTCGATTGATGACAGTTTTGACATTCTCATGCCACAATACGAAAAAAAAACAAAAGGTTGACTTTAAAGAAGATTTCTCATTAGCAAACATTTAACTGCTATTATTTTGTTATTAGTTGAATGTCATTAAAATTGGGATGTGTGGCAACGCTTATATTATTTTTAAATTTTTGTTTGAGTATGAGTAATATTTGATTGATTTCATATTACTCATACGTATAAGGCACAATTAGGATTTCTTTGATGGTGAAACAAATAAAAATAAATCGGTACTCGAGTAAAACAAAAAAAATTATATTAAGCTTTATATAGTTTTATCACACTTAATTATATAAAAAATTTCATCTGAAAAATGATCCAATTAAATTGTAACACAATAGATCTAATTGTATAATATTCGATTTGTTTAAATACAATTAGTAGTGATTTGATATAGTTTTGTCCGAATTTTGTCCTCATCCAATTTAAGCAAATGAAACAAATCGGTACCCGATTAAAAAAAAAACAACTGATATGAAGCTTTATATAGTTTTATCTAACCTTATATGGCCACACACTTAATCATATCAAATTTCATCCGAAAAATTATCCGATTAAATTTTAGCACAATAGATCTAATTGTTTCATATTCGATTTGTTTAGATACAATCAGAAGTGATTTGATATAGTATTTTCCGAATTTGGCCCTCATCCAATTAAAGCATATGATACCTTAAGATTATATCTACTTTAATATAATAGGATAATAATATGGCGTATATATAATTTAAAATATAAATATAGTATGGTGACTTGCAATTTTCAAAACATTAATATAAGGACTTCTCATGTTGCTCAAATATAACTTGTAAAAATATTGTTAAACACAAATTTTTGTATAGTTCTCAAGTTACAAACTAGTTTGTTGTATTTATTTGCCATTTCCGCTGAAATCAAGAAAATTTCAAATAAATTATAAATTGATCTATTGGAAATGCAGAAAATTTATAATTGATATTAAAAATTTTGATTTAAACTATGGAAGTTATTTTTTAATTAAGGATTTCTTTTAAATTTTTAAATAATAGTGCAAATATTTCAATTTAAATGAAGATGTTTGCGTTTTTAAACATTTTACTTAAAATTTTCTCAGCTTAAAATTACTAATCTATAGCTTTTACATTTTCTAATGCTAAATTCCAATTATGTTTGTAATTTAATAAATTTCAGATTAATATTTTAAGCTTTTTGATGAAATTTTAAATAGAAAAATTACAAGTGAAAATATTATTTTAAAATTTTGTTTTTTTTTTTTCAATTACATTTGAAATGTTCTAAATTTTAAATTGCATACAACAATTTAATTTGTTATGATCAACATGTCCACAGAGAAATTTAATTTTTAATTTAAAATTGTGATTAAACACTTTAGATTCGATGTAAAACTAAATTTTAATATTATACCATATATTATTATACGTAGCATTGTATTAAACCATACGAAATTATATATGAAATAGTGCTAATTAATATATACATATATTTTTAAAGAGAATCAACACTCAGGAAATGCTTCCTATTTATTAATGTGTTACTTTCTTTAGAAAGTGGACAGAAGAGTGATTAAAGATGGGGAAAGATGAAGAGCTTCAAACCTGGCAACATTGTAATTGCGAGAAATTATAAGTCTTACAACAGTTGTTGCTCTCCACATGATGGAAAGTTGGCAAACTTTTCGGTTCATAGCCCTGATTCATTATTTTACTTCGGTGGGGTTAAGTGCTATGGCAACACCGAAGGAGTTCGTCGGCGAGGACTGAACCCAGGACCATCTGTGTAACAGTCCAACGCGCTAACCATTACACCATAACGCCCACAGTTGGCAGCGAAAATATGTTAAAAAAATGTTTAAAAATAATTATGCTATAATTTGTATCAGCCCTCAGAAATTAAATTCAACAAATTTGTCACACATTTCATTCAATACTAGAACGTATAAGAAAGCTTTGATCACAGATTGAAATTGAAATGTTTAGTTTTGCCAAAAATCATTTTTTGTGAGCAATAAAATAAATTCATAATATTTTCTTTAAATAAACTATGGATTAAGTGGTTCATGACTGGTATTTGATCTTAAAAAATAATCTAAGGATATTTCGAAATCTGGATCTGTTCAAAAAAAGTTCGAGTTTTTTTTTCCACATTAATAAGAAACTTACAGGGAAAAAATTTAAAAAAGCGACAACAGGCACCAATGTCAACTTAACCAAAGAACTAAAACTTACAAATATCCATCCCGAGAATTTTCATATATCTAAATTTTATAAAAGTTTCATTATTGAAGACAATCCAACCAAATTATAATTTCTGTTCCTGTTCACTTTCTTCTTCAGAATTTCTTTCATCAACACTAAAAAAAAATTCCATATTACCAACACCATGACCATTTGCAAGGAAATAAATGTAATTTTTTTCTACAAATCAAAAGGAAATCATAATTTTAGTTTCTGCTGCTTCATCTTTTTTAAAATACACAAGCATTTTATTGCCACTAAGGCCTGTCTTTTTTTCCCCTTCTCAACTTTTTATTATGACATTGATGATTAGTTAAACGCGTTGTCTTGTCTAGTTTTGTTTTGATATATTTTTTCCCTCCAATGCATTTTTATTTCCTACTTGTTCCATAAAAAAATAAAAATATGAAACGAACAGACATTTCTTTATAATTAAAACAGGAAATTATAGAACTACATATTAGAAAACTATTCATTACAAGCATTTGCAGTTGCTGTGCACATAAGTATGGCAGAACAAAATACAAGCACATGTAGTCATGCTGGTCATTCTTACATTTATGGTATTAAATGAACCTATTAAGTTGTAAATATAAATTATGAGAAATTGTCATAAATCAGATAAATTATGCATTAAAAAAATCAAGATAATTTTATACTAGTGATAGTATAAAATTACACAGAGATAGAGGTGGATAACACTATGCAACCGAAAAAAATACCTGGCATTAAAATATATCCTTTTTAATAATCTATGTACGCTGAATGAAAATCTGGCAAACAAATTTTTTCTCATTTGCAGTTTTTGAAATATCGCGATTTTTATATATACATCAAACAACGCATTTTTCGCATAATTAGCTTATTTTTTTTCGAAATTTTACCCCAAAATCATAACAGAATAAAAATCTACACAAAATTATCTTTAGTTTGAATATAATCATGTAGCGGCTAGCATCAGAAAATCTTACTGGTAGTACAAGGAAGTTGAAAATTGTACTTGTTTAGTTGTATCCGTGTTAATAGTATGTATGTTAAAAAATTGTATTACTGTTCATTAGGATGTACTTTAAAATAACGATTTGCCGATTTTCATTCATTAGACCCAACACAAAATTACAAAAGATTCCAAATGGGAAAAATAAATTTTTTTTTGGGAAACGTTAATCCCGAAAGTTGACCGAAAATTGCACATTTTGACCCAAAATTCGAAGTATCAAAAAGATGTATCTTTTATTTCATTTATTTATTTATTCAGATATGCAATTCTGACTTCATCGGATATCATTGACCCACTTCAGCCTGGATTCAAAAATGACCCGCGAATTTCACAAAATTGCAAAAAAAGTCTTTTTTAAATTAATTTTAAAGATTTTTTAAAACTCCTAATTTAAAGATGTCGATTGCTATTTTTATAATATAGTGATTGTTATTAAAGAAACATAAATAAATTGGAAAAATGATAATTCGAGTTTGTGTTAGGAGCATCTTTTTCCAGGACATTTTTTGGAAAATTGCTTATTTCCTCAAAAATTTAAAAAATTTGAATATTTTTATCAAAGTTTGCATAGATTTCGGAAAAATATTACTTTAATTTTATTTGATTATTTTTACTTTTATGTAAAAAACCTTTAACGCTTAGTTTTCTGGTTGAAAAAAGATCCATAAAACTTCGTCGAAATATAAACAATGACTTTTTTGGTGCAATTATGTTTTTATATATAGGACTTGCCAATAATCTGTATAATTTTAAAACATAACAATTTTTAAGGAAATTTTGAAAACATTTGTTAAAAATAGTAACAAACAAATAAAACGAACAAATAAATTAAGAAATGGTTACAATGGCTAAAAAATTTAGAAAATAAAGAGACGCTAGAGTTTTCTAGTATACTTTTAAACAATGTGCACAGTCATTGCAGATCATTTTAATTATTAACATAAAAGTTAAAATTTTAAGGAACATGCATGAAAATACTTTAAAAACATCTGAAATCGCTTTATACAGAGAGAATTTCTTGGACGAGTTTTAATGAAATTTTCACTTTTCTTTACCATATAAATGAAAAATTTCTTAAACTTTATGTAAAAGCTTCATAGTTTAGTCGTATGAAATTTTTAATAAAAAATATGACATTTTTAATTAAAATTTATGAAAAACTGCATTCATTTTATGAAAACTTTCACTGGACGACTTCCATTAAGATTTCATAGATCTAATGCAAATATTCATTGATATCATGTAGATAATTCACTCAGTGTAAGAACAAATCTATGTAAATTTAAAATCCAAAAAAGCTTCTCCAAAAAATTTCCAACAGCAAACAAATAAAATCTTTAGAAAAAATAAAAAAAAATTTCTTTTATTGAACGATATTTTGCCCATTTGTAATTATTTGCGCAATGTGTAGCCTAGCCATTTCCATCTTCGTTCTCGGATTTCGACTTCTATTCGTTTTTGTTTGCAACTGCGGTAAAGCTTTTCGTTAGAGATTCAGTTGTTAGGCCACCATATTCGAAGAATATATCGGAGGCATCTGTTTACGAAGCATTGCAACTTGTTGTTCATTTCTATTGAAATTTTTAATTGTTACACCTAAAAAAATTTTAAATCTTTTCCAAAAAAGTAAACAACATCTTAATTATGGAATAGAAACGCGCTTAATGTTTTTGAAACTTTAAAATAGTTTTGTGTAAAATCTGGTTGCAATAATTGGTTTATTATTGTTAAAGTCCTGAGTACCAAAAATTTATATTTTATAATATTTTATTTTAAGTTTTATATTAACAATATCTGCTATCACCAAAAAATTGTGTAGGATATTTAAAATTAATATTAATTACACTCGTAGAAACAATCCCGCAAAAATACAAAATGACATTGCAGAAAAAACTGCTAGAATTACAGATTTTTATGCTAAACATTAGAGAGATAGTAACAGAAAAAATAAAACTGTGTAAATTCTAGAAATTTTTATTTATATATTAGTTGAATTTTAGTAAATTTAAAACAGCAAATTGCTATGACAAAATTAGGAAAATATGTTGCTGATTATTGGTAGACAAAAAACCGCAAAACAAAAACAGTTTTCTGTACAAAATGTTTGATATATTTACGTTAAATTTAGTAAAATTCAAAAATTGCCTCAAAATGTCAAACTGTTGAATTTAGAAGGAAATTTATGTCACTTTTGAGCATTTCCATAGAAATAGCTGAAGTGAACTAAAAGGTTCAAGGCTTAATATCTGCGGCAAACATTGATATTTTTGTATAATTCTATATGTTTTTCTTCTCTAAAGTCAATTTTATTAAAAACTATTAAAACTATATTTAATTTCTAACATTGCAATATATTATTTTTGAGTATACAGACAACACTCTTTAATTGCTAATATTTTAGGACCATGCAATTTAGTTGTTTCCTAAGTTGAACTAAACAAAAAATAAAAATTATGTTTTTTTTCGACCTTTAATTGTGCAATGAAAATAAAAGTTATTCAAGTTCGAGGCCATACTCTATTTTTCTTTATTAGGATATTGTCCTAACAAATAATCTATATAGTTTTTTGTTCTCAAATTTATTATTTGACCCTTTCAGGAATGTGTTGATAGATCTATATCGGGAATTATCTAGGTTCCCATCATCAGAACATGTTTCGAAAGCGGTAACAATCCCATGCCAAACATCAAACATTCATATAAACTAGTTTACTCACTACATGAGAACTAATATATGAGCTTGAAGTTAAAGATTATAACCATTGATCAAAAAATTAATTGAAAACTTGTTTGTTATGTGCAAGGTCCACCTCTGGTGGATATTCAATACACGTTTTTTGTTTTTTTTCTCCTTTTTATTTTTGGTTTCGTTTATAAACAAAACAGGGGAAGTAAAGTAGACTGTACGTTGCCTTTTATAAAAGTTTGATATCATTTTTATTAAAAAATAAAAATTATGTTCTTTTCCGACCTATAATTGTACACTCACAAGAACTTTTCCATAAAAAATCAACAGTTATGTAAAACTTTATTCGGAAAAGTTGTTTAAATGGAATGGAATATACAGTTAAATTACCAAAGAAATATATTTTTTAACTTTCTGTCTGTTATGCAAAAAACAAAATAAACAAAAAAAAAAAACGAACTTTCGGTAATAGTTAAAATATTCAGTTAACATTTTCTATTTAAAACAAAAAGTTGTTATGTTATATTGAGTATTGAATTAAACGAAAACAATCTATTGTTTTTATTGATTTTGTCAATTAATTTTTCAAGAGTTTAAAATAAACTAATAAAAACTACAACTGTTTTAATCGAAAAGTAAGTAGTCATGATTTTAACTGATTTTCAGTTAATTTAATGTGTATATTCAGTAGTCTTTACGGAAAAAATATTGTGTGTGCATGATTGTAACGTATGTATGTGACTATGGAAATGCCCATATTCCAAAAACTGCAAATGGGGCAACAAATCTATGACAGATTTGGATTCAGTGTGACAATTAAAAATATATAAGGACAGGTTTTTGCAAAAACTTAAAAATTGTTGAGTGGTGTAAATGTTAAGAAAATTACAAACGAAATTGATCTGTAGGGGAATTTAATTAAAACCTATTAATTTTCATTGCTTTAAAAGTTAGAATTTAACATTAAAAAGCTAAAACTACTAAAAAGCCTTGTAATCATAAAAAGTCTTAAATTCGCTTTGGAATTTTATTCGAATGTAACCAAAAACTGCAATTTAATACATTTTAAGGTTAGAAACCAAATTCTAACCAATAATTCCTACTGAACTTAATGGTCAAACCAAAACTAATTCTAACATTGTGTTTTAACAGATTTACATTCTCGTATGTAAACAGTTTTATCAGAAACCGAAAACGTATTTTTCATGAAACTTTTGAACATTCACCAACATAAATCTGATTTAGAAAGTAGCGTTAGAATATTGTGCAACAAAGTATCAGAGATTTATCCAAAAAAACAAAAAAAAAAAAAAAAAACAGAAATAAAAACTAAAAACACTTGCTTTATAGTCAAAATATACAACCGAGAATGCAAAAAAAGAACAAAAAAAAATATACACTGAAAAAATTATCTGCAAGATATTAATAAATTTTTGCATAACATCTATGAAATGTCACCGAAATTCGTCCTCTGAAACTTTCTATATATTAATGTAGTTTCTCATAATATTTTATTTAAAACTAAATTTTATTTAGCCGTTTAAAAATCAACATCATGAATGCTCATTTATGAAGTGATTCGAGGTCATACGTGTTCATATACTACCATATAGGATTCATATGTATTCATAAGAGTTAATATGTAAAAACATTATTTGTGAAAATTTTCATTAAAACTCGTCCAAGAAAAGTCTCTCTGTGTACTACACTCGAAGAAAACCTTTATGGTGTTTGTGAAAATCCTAATAAACAATTAAAGGTCGAAAAAAATCATAATTTTTATTTTTAATAAAAATTATAACAAACTTGTATAAAAGGCAAAGTAACGCCTAGTTTACTTTCCCTGTTTTGTTTACAAACTAAACAAAATATAAAAAGGAGAGAAAAACAAAAAACGTATATTGAATATCCACCAGAGGTGGACCTTGCACATCAAACAAGTTTTCAATTTATTTTTTGATCAATGGTTATAATCTTTAACTTCAAGCTCATATGTATATTAGTTCTCATGTAGTGAGTAAACTAGTTTATATAAATGTTTGATGTTTGACATGGGATTGTTAGCGCTTTCAGAACGTGTTCGTTCTGATGATGGAAACCTAAAAATTCCCGAAATAGATCTATCAACACATTCCTGAAAGGGTCAAATAATAAATTTGAAAACAAAAAACTCTATAGATTATTTGTTAGGACAATATCCTAATAAAGAAATATAGAGTATGGCCTCGAACTTGAATAATTTTCATTTTCATTGCACAATTAAAGGTCGAAAAAAAAACATAATTTTTATTTTTAATAAAAATTATAACAAACCTAATAAATACATCGAAAAAATTCATTGATTTTCGTCCAATGTACACACAGAGAACAAAATATGATTGCACATGATTGCGGACACGAATTTATCATAATATAATTCTAATTATCATACGTATGATTATGGATGATAATATTATGATGACGATTTCATTGTCATTTTGAACCATAATATGATTGCTACGATCGTATTATGCATGTTACACATTCCAATCATAACATGGTGCTTTTAAACTACCATAACATGATACTCTTTTCTTTGAGTGTAACACCTCATAAATATGATAAAGCTGTTCCATAAAAGTTAAAATTGAAGACAAGCTGCATTATATTTATGAAATTTCTCATAAATATGAAGAAGTTTCATACCTTTTCGTGAAATGTTTAATAAATGTTATAAGAAGATTTATTCACATGATGAAGCAAATTCATAAATTTTTTTTATAAAAATAAATTTTCATTGCTAGCGCATACAAATACCATAAATGCCACAGTCAATGACGAAAATTTATTTTTAATGCATTATTTTTAAAACACAATATTTTTGCACCTATAATTTAGAATATATCAATTAAATCTGAGAATTCAAAATCAAAAATATCAATTGATATTCATTTGTATTAAAATTCATGAAAAATAAGTAAAGTTAACCATTTTCATTTTGAATTTAAAAACATTTCAAAAACAAATTTCAGTTTCCAATGAAATTTATAAAAATTTACTTTTTATTCCCAAAATTCCATGCACAATTGAGAACAATGCATTAGAAATTCTGACTTTCAGTTAATGTTATGATAGTTTCTCAGTTTTAAATAGAAAATCGAAATTTTCCTAATTTCAAATGAAAATTCTTAATTTCTATTGATAATTTCTAAATTTCAAATGGAAATTCTGAATTTTAGTTGATAGGAAAACAAAAAAAATTTGTTCACTCGGTATATAAAAATTTTTTGTTGTGAAATGATGAAGATTTATGAAACATTTGATATAAATTTGTATGAAATTCTTCATAGTATCTGTGAAAAATTCATAAATATGATGAATAATGGATGACAAACGATTTATGAAACAGTTGCATCAATATGATCAAACTTTTTTCCCTGAGTGTACCAGACATTATAAAAACTAAAGCAACAGTTGCTTCTAACCAAAATAAAATTGTTAAAGAAAAAGTAGAAAGCTTTTTTTGTGTGTGTTCTTCAACGCCAACATTCTATTGTGTGTGCAGTAGAGGAGTTAGTAGCTCCATGATGACGATGATGATATGCGTGATGCAACCAATTGTATACGAAAGTATAGACAGAGCCATTACTATGCATTGGTGCTACCAACAACAATTGGGACAGATTTTAAAACAACTGATTTAATTTCGGGTTAGGTCAATGGATGATGTTGCTGCTGTTGTTTTATTTGTTGTTAAAAGATGCAGTTTTCTGCTACTTGATTCCATGTTACAATAACTACACTAACACATGGTTGTTCTTTGGATGTTTTTTTTTTGTACCAACATATTCGTGTTCTGTTTTAAACCATTATTTAAACACTATGTAACAAGATCGAAAAATATACGGTAAAAAAAATATTTTATTCAAATAAAAATTATATGATCTTAAAAATTACACTGTTAAACACTAGAAATGCACCGGGGGAATGCACGAATGTAAACACCAAATTTTACTATTAGCTCCACTTTTCGAGATATTAGAAAATTTACCTTTTGCCAAAACTCTATTTTTTTCTTTAGAACTTCTTAGTAATTCATACACTTAGAATACTATGTAGGTAAAGAATACTAAGTTGAAAACAAATGAAATTTCACTTAAAGAAAGGACGACTTACATTACAGTAAATTCAACTAACATTGTCATTTGTTTTTTAATGTTCAAAAAATGACTAACAATTGTAGTAAAAACGAACCACATGGTAGTAAAAAATAAACAAACATTTATTTTTTTTATTTTTTTTAATAACAAAAAAACAACTGTAAAAAATGAATGTAAAATCATAAAATAGTCATTTGATGTGGGTTGTTTTTTTAAATGAACTACAAGGTTAGTAAATATTTTAATTTGTTCTACAAATGACTGACATTTACATTAAAAATAAAGAAACTGTATTACAACCCAAACAACTACATATTTTTAAAGTAGACGTTCCCTGAGCGTATACATAAATAAACTACGAATAACTTTTAATATGATTTTAAAGTATGAAGTTTGAGAATTTAAAATCATATTAACAATTAATTGCGATTGGGTGAAGAATGTAGGATATCCTTGCAATTACAGTGAAAACTTCACTTGTTATTCTTTTTTGTGAATATTATAATATCCTTTAATCGAATTTGCGAACATTTAGTACATTATGTCAATTTATATTCCATTTAATTAATTTGAGCGAAATAACCACCACTTTCATATCAAAATTTTGCAAAAATTCCATTTGAAGTTCAAAATATTTGACATATTTTTTAAAATTAATTTTATAGTGCCTACTTCAAAAATTTTCGACATCTATTGAAACAGACTTTAGATGCCTCGTATTTCTCGAGATTTTTTTAATGGTTAAAGACGGTGGTGGCCACTATACTTAAAAGCTATGATATGTTAAGTTTCACGTTGAAACGTGTTCACCAAAAGAATTGATGACTATTAAAAAGTCGAAAAATTAAAAAAAATACTTGAAACTTACAAGAGTTTTTTAACTCATTCTATTTATTTTTTTTTTCATAGTTTTTGGCTTTCAGATCCAAACCACTACAAAACAGACTTACTAGACTTGGGAGATACATTCACTGAAAAAGTAATTTACATGCCGCTGCTTGGTGAAAAGTTGTATGGTGGTGTACACGTAAAACCAAAATTTTCAGAGTTTTAAACTTTCGCAGTTTTTTCTATAAGGCTTTTGCGCATTTTAATGGAATTGATTCTTGAGAACAGTATTTGATAACTGGTGTAATTTGGTCCAGTTTGTGGTACAAACTTATAAGAAATTGGCGTAAATTTTTGGAAAATGTATGTTTTTGTCTTTGACATCCACAATTATATTTAAAATTGACTAGCGTATTGTGAGAACTGAGTCACTTTGTTAAAAGCACCTCCGAGTCAAAAAGGCATATCAAAAATTTTAAATGCAAACATTTTATAAACTTTTAAAAAACTTTGCGAAATTTAATTATTTTGTTTTGAATTTTTTTCATAAAAAAAGTGATTGGGAAAAAAACAGTGATTTCGGCATCTTTAGTGAATCCTTACGGCATAGTAAATTTATTTATTTTCATAACCTCAAAATGTTTACTTATATACAATTTTTATTTTATTTGCTACCAAATTCGTATACTTTTTCTTGAAAAAAGCATGAAAATGGTATAGTTTTGAACAAAAATTGTGATACTTAAACGTGAAATTGGATTTTAAAAAGATATTCATTCTTATTAATTTTACCTTATGTAACACTTATACAAAACATATACAATCGGCCACATCAATCAGCGGTTGTCTCTAATATTTCGCTAATTTTTATATGATACTAAAAATTAAGATTTTTTTGGCATCATAAAAAATTTCGCTCAATTGATCAATTTTACACAAATTTTGATTCAACTAAAAATAGTACGTAGGTCAAAATTTGGCAAAATAATTTGAATTTGTATTTCGATAAAAAACACAATTTAAATTCGTATTTTTGAAGTTGCAACTTGAAAACGCAATACATTTCTGAAGGAAATTCATTGAATTCCACAACTTTTTTAGTACTTGCACTAACAGTAATAACAAAGTCAAAATTTTTGCTAAAACTACTAAAAATAAGTTCATTATGACGTTGCAGGAAGCACTGGTAATATTACTTTTTTACGTCTAATTACAAGTAATTGGGTGTAATTGAGTAATTACTCTGTAATTAAATTCTCAGATCTTGTTACTAATCCCCATGTTCGGTATTAAAAATTATACAAATTTTCTAAGAATGCGTTTAAGTGTGAGCGTAGGTCTGAAATTATTTATGACTTTGAAAAATATCACAAGTGAAATGTAATTGACGTCGCCCATGTCTGGTATTTAGCCATCGTTTTTGCCGATTTTATAAGAATAAATTGATATTTTCACAACTCAAAATGTTGTATATTTAACTGCTTTATTTTTAATGTTCTTTTCTTGCTAATAATTAGCAACAAAAAAAAATGTGCTAATTTTATCAGTTTTTCTGCTACGTAATTTTTAACCAATTTCAACACTAAAATGGCCGAAATTTATTTATTCCTATTCTTCCCAAAACCAGTCAAAATGACTGGTGGTTATTAAAAATTCGTCAGAAATTGAGTTATTGAGTTTACAGAAAATACGAGTTCCATCTCTGTAGATGTAAATGCAGCATATTTGAAAGCATGTAATTCCGAAGGGGATTAGCTTTCAATGTATGAATCCATTTCATTCTTATAAAAATTATATTTTTTTTATATTAGTCAAAGTTTGTAGGCCCCTATTTCGATTGAAAACTTTATTGAATTTTTCAATAATTTCTTTGTTGTTGGCGTCTTTTATTTATAGATAGTCCTTTTGTTTCCAATTCCGTGATACTTAAACAAAGGCTTTCGAAATTACTTTTTATATAATTTAAATCAGATTTTATTGCGGAGTTTTGAAATATCAATTTTGCATTGGGAATAGACTATGCATCATAGTCACTGATCATACTTAATACGTCACAAATTTCAATAAAATTATCACGAGAATATTTTGAGGTTTACTTAAATTCGGATACATTGATACAAAATTATAGACTAGATAACACGATACTTATGCCGAGATTTTAGTATATAGATTATCTTTAAGTTTGTAACTGGAATACCGCTATTGGAATTTTGTTTATTTTGCTTTATTTCAGTAAAGAACCAAATCCTGAACTAGAGAAAGTTGTTGCGGCAAATATTTGTTAATGAAATTAGAAATAGTGGAAAAAATTCGTTGTCGGTTTACCTAAACGAAGTTAAACCTGACCTTAAATGTTAAGCTTACCTTTAAAAATACTGCTTTACAATTAGCGATAAGTGAATTGACATCTTCAAAATTTAAACGTACAAAGTCTGCTACTCTACAATCTGGCAATTTTAAGGTAAAATGGGTAAAAAGGACATTTTTATTAAAAAATACCAAAAATATTGCATGATGGTATAAAATGGCATTTTTTGGCAAGGGGGTGCCAAAATGGCATTTTTGGAAAATAAGTGGCCAATGCCCAAAAAAAAACTTGCTCTAATTATTGTAACTACTTAATTCTACATTGTGGGCGTTGTGGTGTAATGGTTAGTGCGTTGGACTGTTACACAGATGGTCCCGGGTTCGAACCCCGGCTACGACAACATCAATTTAGAAAAATAATATGTATGAGGTGTCTATCCCTCATTCGTATCACAGCGCCTACCTTCGGTGTTCCCATAGCTCTTAACCAAACCGATGTAAAATAATGAATCAGGACTATGAACCAAAAACCTTCAATAAGTTCGCCAACTCTCCTTCATGCTGCGAGCAACAACTGTTGTAAGACTTATCATCTCTCGCAATTACAATGTTGCACTGTCTGAAGCCCTTCATCTTTTCTTACCTTTAATCACTCTTCTAATCCCATTCAAAAAAAAGCAACACCTCAATAAATAGGAAAAATTTCCTGAATGTTGCTTCTCTTTAAAAAAATATTAAAAAAAAAATAGATGTCTGACCCATAGTGCATTGTCAATCTATCGTTATGTCCGTCTGTATATTTGTTGACTATGATGTGATGCTGTTACGTCTATTGTTACATTATGTTCATTCGTTATGCTGGCTGCTGCAGTTGATGTGATATTAAATTTTTTTCTCGTTTTTCTAGGTTTTGTGAATAAAAAGAAAATCATTTTACTGTTTTCTTTTGGTGTATTTTTTAAAGCTTGTCTTCTTTTCTTTTTTAATTCAATGTTAAGTATGACATGATATAATAGAAAATATACTCCTAATAGTAGAATAAATTGAAGTTTCTTCCTCAAGTTGCTTGGTTGCCTGACAGTCTGTTGTCATCTTTGAGTTGCCAGAGATTTTATAGGTTTTTTTTTTTTTTAACGAAAATGTCTTTGTTTTATGCAGAATTATTATACAATGTATATTTGACTTAATTAAAGCAAAAACCCAAGTGTGGCAACTTAGCAAATATGGTTATAATGTATAACATACTCTCAGCACTCACTTGTGTGACAACAACATCGCATATGGGAAGGTATTCTTAATGTCATCATTTAATAAAAAGTTGGAAGTGTTGCATGTTTTATAACTTTTGCTGCGTTCATATTTGGCTTGAAATCCAGTTTTAACTAGATTTAGATAATATGGTGGTATACAATAAAATACACGAACTAGATTTTGAAATCTAGTTTAAAGCCGATTTCGAGCGTAATGTAAACGCAATTCTTAGCTACAAGTATTTATAAAATTAAGTTTATAAATTTGGTTTAAGTAAAGTGAAAAAAGAGTAAATCGTAAAAACCCAATATCAGATGACGCGTCAAATCCATTTTGAATTTTAAATCTGGTTTTTTTCCGACACAGATTTTCATTTTTTATTAACGCAATATCACACAATTAAATTTATTAGGTTCTTTCATATTTCAATTTAAAAAAAAAAAAAAAACTAGTTAGCTTACATTCTCTCTTGCGTTAGATCATTTCAACTCTTAACTTGATTTAGAAATTAGAAAATATTGAATAAGAAAAACAAGTTTTATATTTATTTTTTGTTCTATTTCATCTTTCTATATATATATATATATATATATATATTAGGGCGGGTCGATTTAATAATCGCCCAAAGCTCAGTGAAAATCGTATTCTAGGGATCAAAATAAGAAACTTTGCGGAATTAACCATACCTCTAAAACGAATTCTACTACCCCGAAACTGTTGACTTTTGTCCCGTAGGGTCAAGTTTTGAAAAATCCCACTTTGACCCATGTAGAGTGCCCCAATCGAGTCCAAATGTATGACCGACCCCCACTAACTTTGAAGGGCCGATCCACCCATGCTCGTGGCACACCCCCCTGGAACTCCCCTGGGGGGTTCCCCATACAAACATTTCAAAAAATCTCCATTTTTGGCACTTTATTTTATTATTTTTTATTTATTTTATTTATTTTTAATATTTTATTTATTTTTTCTCTTTAGAAATTTATTTAGTCAGAACATATGTAAATGAAAAAAATAATTTAACTTAGTAATAGAAAAGAAATAAAAAAAATTACTGTTTGAAGTCTTTTTTGCTTTCAAGTCTGGGCAATTTCGCACGGCTCTCTTATGTCGTCGCCATAACAGCCTCTACATTTTCCGGTATAACTCGTTTGGAAACGCTAGCTAGCAATTGAACGTGTCGTTCTGTTGCAGGTCGTAAAATAGGTTGTGTGGGTTTTTTAAGCCACCACAAGACACAGCTGCATGTCGTAAACTTACTTAAGCAAAATCGGTTACAGGTAGAATTGAGCATAAAATTATCATAAAGGATTTTCCAGAAGTAATAAAAGGCGCACTTGCTTAACAGAAAGCATAAAATTATCATAAAGGATTTTCCAGAAGTAATAAAAGGCGCACTTGCTTAACAGTATTTGTGGTCAGATTAACGTTTAATTTACATGTAAGTATTTTATGGGCAGTTTTGACAACAAAATCGGTTACAGGTAGAATTGAGCATAAAATTATCATAAAGGATTTTCCAGAAGTAATAAAAGGCGCACTTGCTTAACAGATTTTGTGGTCAGATTAACTTTTAATTTACATGTAAGTATTTAATGGGCAGTTTTAACAACAAAATCGGTTACAGGTAGAATTAAAATTACCATTTCATTTTTATTACCTCGTAGACCATATATAACGCAACAGTTTTTGTGAATGCATTAAGTCGTTGTGAAGAACTCAAAGTGTGAAGTTCTAATTTCAGATAAAAAAATATTTAAAAAAAAAAATCATTCCAAATCAAAAAGTTTACAATGAATCCACCATCCTTTACACCGCAAGATGAAGCAATAACAACATCAACAACTATCGAAAACCCAATGAGTCATATACCCAGGCATGATGTTACTGTTTTTGGTGTGTCTACTGATTTGACTGATCTTAATTTACCAACCCATCTGGATATTTTGAGATATTATTTTTACTTGAGCGAACAAAAAAAATTGCTCTATAAATCATTCACTATTCAAGTACAAGATAAGTTGATTGGAATTTGGAAAAAACTTGGTATGGAAATAATGCTGAAAAAAAGTGTATATAATAAATTGAATAGATTGCTTGTCAAATATCAAGAGCAAATCAAGAATAGAAACAAACACCAAGAATTTACAGAGTATGTAAAATCTCTGGAAACAATTTTTTTCATTGGAACATGTAAATGCGATTTGAAGGCAGCTCCATGTGCATGCGGTTTGGTTCCCGAACGCCTCAAAGAGTTTATGCACGATCAACATAATCAGAGAAGACTAACAATGGATGGATTTGCGATGGAAATTGAAGAGCAAGGAGCAACGTCTATGTCATCAATGCCAACATACCAAGATCCCGATGATTCAACATACGCACCGCCACCGGTTCAAGAAGATTTGGATATAAGCACAAGTTCACAATACACACAGAGATACGATTGTTTTAACTTTGCCTTGGTATGTGACAGATTTGGTGTGCCTGATAGAGTAGCATCAGCAATGGGAACCGCTCTTTTCCAAGATTTTAAAATGAAAGATACCCATGGCAAACCTCTCATCATGGATAAATCGAAAGTTCGCCGAGAAAAAGAGAAATGCAGACAAGAAGTGCTTCGCAAACGGTTAGATGATACCAATTTGTTAGCATTTTCATTCGATGGCAGAAAAGATGATACTTTAACGAGAGATGCAATTGATGAGAAGTATCATACTAGGATGGTAAAAGAACCTCATCTTGTTATTTTGAGAGAACCGAATTCTGAATTGATTGGTTACGTAAGACTGGAACATGAAACCGCTGAATACAAAACAACCAAATTAAATGATTTTTTTAACGATAAAAATATATCACTGAATGAATTAATTGGCATATGCGTTGACGGTGAGCCAACAAACACTGGCCCACACGGTGGAATTATACGACGATTCGAATTGCTGTTAAAAAGACCATTGCATTGGTTCGTTTGCCTTCTACACTTCAACGAACTTCCGTTTCGGCATTTGTTTGAAGCTTTGGATAAATCAACCAGCACTGGACCAAGATCGGCAACCGGAAAATTGAGCCGTCAAATCGAAACTTGTGAAACTCTTCCGGTAAGTTATTGCTATCACTCATTTATTATAATTGTCAACCGTTTTTAATTGCTTTATTTTTATATATTTTCAGGTGGTGGACGGCTTTCAGAAAATTGAGTTGAAAAATATGCCCCCTGCTCCAGAAAAAATTGAATTTTCCACCGATTCCAAGTACTTATACGACATGGCCCATGCAATTTCTAGCGGCGTGGTTTCAGTGGATCTGGCTAACATCAAACCAGGGAAAATTGTACATTCTCGGTGGCTCACCAAGGCCGCTAGACTATTACGATTATATGTGACAACGGAAAATCCAGATGCAAATTTAAGAATACTGGTTGAATTTATAATTACATGTTATGTGCCAATGTACTTCAATATTAAGTATTACAGCTCTGTCGTGTACGGTAGTAGATTATTTTTCAAATTCATTAGTTGGTCAAGATTTCTAGAACCTCGTTTACGCAAAATTGTCAATAAAGTAATTACAGATAATTCATATTATGCGCATTCGGAAAATATCTTGTTATCAATGTTGTTTGATGATAGCAAAGAAAAGCGCGACTGTGCTATCAAGATAATTCTACGCTATCGAACCGATGTTGACGACCCAACGGGACTTAGAGCTTATAAAAAACCAGATATAAACTTTTATTGCACAAGTTACACGGAAATGATCAATATGAATGACATAAATGACGTATTTGAACCACCATTCACTCGAAGCATTCCATACGATACTTTGAAAGAATATTTAAATCAAGATGATCCACCGTTTAATGATCCAAAAATTCCATCACACATACAAGGAACAGAACGACACGTTCAATTGCTAGCTAGCGTTTCCAAACGAGTTATACCGGAAAATGTAGAGGCTGTTATGGCGACGACGTTAGAGAGCCGTGCGAAATTGCCCAGACTTGAAAGCAAAAAAGACTTCAAACAGTAATTTTTATCTTTTCTTTTCTATTACTAAGTTAAATTAATTTTTTCATTTACATATGTTCTGACTAAATAAATTTCTAAAGAGAAAAAATAAATAAAATATTAAAAATAAATAAAATAAATAAAAAATAATAAAATAAAGTGCCAAAAATGGAGATTTTTTGAAATGTTTGTATGGGGAACCCCCCAGGGGAGTTCCAGGGGGGTGTGCCACGAGCATGGGTGGATCGGCCCTTCAAAGTTAGTGGGGGTCGGTCATACATTTGGACTCGATTGGGGCACTCTACATGGGTCAAAGTGGGATTTTTCAAAACTTGACCCTACGGGACAAAAGTCAACAGTTTCGGGGTAGTAGAATTCGTTTTAGAGGTATGGTTAATTCCGCAAAGTTTCTTATTTTGATCCCTAGAATACGATTTTCACTGAGCTTTGGGCGATTTTTTTGCCTCCCCACAAATCGACCCGGCCTAATATATATATATATATTAACCATAAATGTCTAGTTGACGTTGACGTTGTTGGTGTTGGTGTTTTGTTTTTTTTTATAACATTAACGGTTACATAAGAGTAAAATTAAATTCTTATATTATAAAGTTTTAAATTCAGTTCAATTCATAGCGGAAATGCATTTTGCTGTTGCATATTCCATGGAATTTTAAAACATTTTAATTATCAATTAAAGAGTAATTTCTGTTGGCTAATTTGTGTTCTGTGTGTTTGCTGAATTGGTAACTGAAACAGTTAACACACAGTCATCTGCATTATTAAGATAACAGAAAAAAAAATATAATTTAAAGTTTGTAAATATCAAATGAGGGTTATTAAATTAGAAAAGCTCAGTTTTGCATTGATAAGAAACATCAAGTTTTAGCAGAGCAGAAAACGGGTTCACATATTCTGTATATAAGTCATTCCATGTCAGACCGTACGATTTTTGCAAAAAATTGGCTTTGATGTCTCCGATGTCTTTCAAAATTTTAGTACGTATTCTTTTCCACCATCTTCGAACAAGTCGAAAAATCTGAAAAAAAATATTTTCTTAAAGCTCAATATAACCTTAATAGTCCCTGTAAATTTCAGAATGGAAATCGAATGGATTCTATTTTTTCCGATTTTTTTACATTGTAGTACCACGAAAAATTACATTTTGTATGTGAACATAATATTTCCAACGTGTTAACGAAAATGTTAATGCATGCATGTATGCAAAAACATACGCTAACAAATTCATATTGTTCTTGAGCATTATTTGGTTTGCTGTTTCTATGTTCCGTTAGAATTTTGGTATTTTTCAATTTATTTTTGATCAATGGTGATAATCTTTAACTTTGAGCTCATATATTAGTTCTCATTTGGTGAGAAAACTAGTTTATATGAATGATTGATTGGATTTTGCATGGGATTGTAACTTCTATCAAAACGTGTTCTGATGATGGGAACCTTTGAAATTACCGAAATTGAACTATCAACACATTCCTGAAAGTGGTCAATTAACATTAAATACAAAAAAAAGAAAACGTTTAAAAATTATAAAACTACACTCATAGAAAACAATCTGTAAATAGTTTTGCTAAAGCTACTAAAATTAAGGTAAAAACGGACGTGCAAAAATAACGGATTATCAGCAAAAGCTGTTGTAGACTTAGGTTCAGGGTTTTCTAATTTTGGTAAAAAAAAGTAGTTTTATTTTAGTACAGTGTTATATTAACGTCATATAGACAGTCGCAAGTAATTTTTAATTAATATGCATTTGACAAATTTAATTTAGAAATGTTGAGGTTAAGAAGAAGAATAAACATTTTTCTCTAAAAATTATAAACACTAGTAATTTTTAAATCAGACTAGACTAGTTTCTGACTTTTTTATGGACAGGCTCATCAGTGATTTTCCATTTTAAATTGTATTATTATTTGCGTCTTATAATTGTCAGATTGTCTCTATATGATAAATTTTTCAACAACCTGCGGCTGTAAGAATCAAACCTGCGCTCATCTTACATTACAAACGTAACCAAGGCATGAGCGTTTAGCGATCACACCCAAGTATGGCCTCGAATCTAATGCAGCTAAATTGCAGTTTTCTTTCCTATTAGCTTTTTCTGTTATTGTATATTATACTCAGAAGTGACAACACTAACAAACACAAATATTCTATTTTTAGATTTTTGTGTATTTTTCTAATCTCCTCCGTCTCTATTTCACAGTTAATAATGTGTATCATTTTTAGAGAAAAACGTTTATTCTTCTTCTTAACCTTAACATTTCTAAAATAAAAAAAAGGTAGTTTTATTTTGACTCAACATCATTTAGAAACGTTTGCATTTTTTATTATTTAAATACAGTTGAACCTCGATTATCCGGGCCTCTATTAACCGGGTACATCTGTTAACCGGCATGCTGGTGGTTTGGTTTATACCTCTATTAACCGTGTTTACCTCTGTTATCAGTGCTATTATTTAAAAAATAATAATAACCGTGCTTCACCTCTATTATCCGTGCAGCACACATATTTATTAACTTGTTTTTCTTTTCACCTACATACAAAGAGTTAAAATTCGGGAAAAATAAATAACTTCTATTAACCGTGTTTTCGATTATCCGTGCTGAGTCCGGTCCCGTGCAACCCGGATAATCGAGGTTCAACTGTAGTTCCATATCACTCATATATAATTTATTTACTTCGTTTAAAAAAGGTTTTCATCCTTGCTGCGAATTCCGCAGTTAAGATTCTGACCCATTGTGTATTTTGCTGAAATTTTTCATATTCCAGTTTTGTTGTTTTTACTGAAACTTGTTGTTGTTGTCGTTATTCAATGGTTAATTTATGCGATAACTTATAAAAAAGAAAAATCTTCGTTTAACAAAAAAAAGAAAAAAACAAAGCTGTTAAAACAGACATTCTTTGTACTACATTTTTGGGTGAAATCTTGATTTACGATGTGCTGTTAACTTTAAGAATTACACCGTTAGTGGTGTTTTGAAAAATAAAAATGTATTATTGTATACCCTACATTGTCATATTAAGTGACAGGGGAATATTGAATAATAAAAATAGTGGTGATATTCAAAATAAAATCATAACCTGGCTTTAAACACTGCACAGTTTACCTAACAAATCCTAAGTTAAAAAGAATACCCTTCACAGACCTTAAAGAACAGGCCCTACGATTAATTTCTTGGATATACAGCAAAAATAATTGTCATTAAAATTGTTTGAACTCAAACTCACTTTCATTTAAATATTTATTTATATCTATTAAACGTCTCATTGAAAATGAATTTGGTGCACACAAAATTTCCTGTTTATAATCCACTAGCTGTTTGTACGCGGTCTTGCCCGGGACTCAAATACTTTTAAAACAACACATATCGTATATGAAAAACAAATTTTTGTTGCATACCATCAGACATAAAAACCATATCGATTATTTTTCCGACTCCTCAACTTAATTATTTCCCCCGCAAAAGAGCCCCGCGACGCCTACTCCTGAAACCTCCGCTACCGCTGAGCCCGCTGCCAACGCCACCTCACACATTGGAGTTTGCCCCGTTGTTTTATAATATTGTAAAAATTCTTAAATCATAAAAAATGTAAAGCGATCTCTTGAAGGGCGATCTTTTAAAAATTTGAGCGTAATCTGGTGAAACATAAAAATTTGTTTAGGGAACTTCCGAACTGTACTCTATAAATTTTTTACATTTTTATATTTAAGCGGCATGTGTGGAAGAGTAACAATTGATATTGCGAAAATTCGTAGTGGAATTATAAATTTGAAAACATTTGGCCTTTAAATGCACTGCATCGACTATAAATAAGCCCTATGTGTAAAAATTATGAGTGCCAAATTTCAACGAAATCCATAAGAAAATCTTAATTTGTTTAGCAAACAACCAATGTAGTCTACGCAAATTCCAATTGTACCAAATTTCAGAGAAATCAGTCAAAAAATAAAAATGTTATAGTATACAGACAACAAAGTGAAAATATGCTAATAAAGAGTCCGCCAAATAACTTTCTTTTTTTTTGAAAATGCTATAAAAAAAAACTACTGAATATTTTCTCAAATTTCTTTTTTTATTTGAAAGTACAATCCTTCCGGTTAATAATGGAAAATAATTTCATTCAACTGGCTGCCTCGGCTGGCCACGCAGTAGCCTACACGATCGGTCCAATTTTTAAGCACATTATCGATTGTGTGCAGCTGTATTTCACCAATGGCTTCACGAATATTGTCCCTTAAAGCGTCAATTGTCTCTGGCTTGTTGGCGTAACACTTATCTTTGACGGCACCCCACAAATAATAGTCCAACGGTGTCAAATCGCAGCTCCGAGGTGGCCAAACGACATCAGCTCTGCGGCTGATAATGCGATCTTCAAAAACAGAACATCGAGTGTAGCTTCGGCTGTGTGGCACGTAGCGCCGTCCTGTTGAAACCAAATGTTGCCAATATCCTTCTCTTCAATTTTTGTGAACAAAAATTCGTTCAACATGGCCGGATAACGATCGCCATTGACTGTAACGGCCACTCCTTGCTCATTACCATGATTCTCAAAGTTTTAATTTTTAATTATGCACATATTTTTTTAAATTTTGTGAATTTATTTTTTTTTTTTTTTTCTATTTTACCGATTTTTTCTCGATTTCTTCTCAATTTTGGGAAATTTTTTGCAAAATTTTTATTAAAGTTTTAATGGTATCTACCAAAATTACTATTGAAATTAAAAACAAAATTAATTAAACAATACAAAATAAAATCTATTAAATAGTTAAAAATTATTTTAATTGATACTACAATATCGTTAATAGAACCGAATTAAATTAAACTTTTAATTGAAACTCGATTTAAGTTTATTATGTTTGATACATGCTAACATACTTATAATAAAGATATAAAGGGTGTCCCAAGAAGAGCGCAATTTTTAAATTTTAAATAAAACACAGATATTTAAAAAAAAAAAATAGTGAAACTTTATTATATCGTAAAGTAGACAGAATGAGGTTATGTATGGAACCATATATCGTGCAGATGGCCGCCGCGGCTTTGCTGGCATGCACGTGATCTTTTAATGAAATTTTCAATGACCGTTTTGAATGAATGCTGCGGTATTTCATTAATGCAGCGTCCAATTTCCTCTTTTAAGGCTTGAGTCGTCGTCGGCTTATTCGCGTAAACCATCGATTTCAAAAAACCCCAAAGAAAAAAAATCTAATGGTGTTAAATCGCACGATCTAGGCGGCCAATTCTGATCTCCAAAACGCGAAATAACACGACCGGGAAATGACTGATGCAGCAATTGAATTGTTTCTCTGGCTGTATTACATGTGGCACCGTCTTGTTGGAACCACATGCCCTCCACATTCATTTCTTCAATTCTAGGCAAGAAAAAACTGGTTATCATTTCACGATACCGAACACCATTGACTGTTTGCGCTTGACCTGCCTCATTTTCAAAAAAAAAAGGTCCAATGATTCCTCCAGCCCAAAAACCACACCACACAGTGTCACGTTGAGGATGCATTTGCTTCTCTTGAATCACTCGAGGATTTTCCTCACCCCAAATGCGACAATTCTGCCTATTGACGAAGCCATCAAGATGAAAATGGGCCTCGTCACTGAAAATGATTTTATCGGCAAAATCAGCATTTTCATGTTGTCATGTTGGTAAAACAGTTTCACAATGAGAATGCGTTGTTCATTCGTGTAGCGCTCCATTTTTACTAACCTCGTACCTTCTACTAGCAAACAATAACAATTGTTCAAATGTCAAACAATGACACTTCGAATGTTGCCAGATTTAAAAATTGCGTTCTTCTTGGGACACCCTTTATATATTTGCAAACATATATATGTTTGCCGAAAGACTTTTTTATTAGTTCCAAAAATATATATGTTTACAGGCAAACATAATTATATGTGCAAGCAAATATGTTATATTAGAAACAGGAGAAACAGAAATGTTTTCCAAACAGGTCGTTTTTTTCAGCGTGTACGGTATTATTTGGTCAGTCTTTACTTGAGATTTTTGTTTTGTTATTATTAAAAGAAAATGTTTATATAGTTTTTTTATTATTATTTTTTATTCTTTTGGGTGAAAATGTAAAAATTCTGTCTTCTTTTGGCTTATCTGGACATTTCTAATCAATATGTATTGTGTTGTAGTCATTCGTTTTTGTCTATCTATGGATTATAAAATGGAAATGCAAAGAAATCCAAAAAATATAAAAAAAAATCTTAAAGCATTTGTATCATGTTGTGGCAACAACTACCAACATAGTGCACAGCTGTGCGGTAACAATAATATTTGTTGATGGTCATTTCTGTTGGATCGGTTTGTATTTTGTTAAGATCTTTATTCAAAATTAAATTTTATTTGTAAAAAAAAAAAAAACACAAAAATCATTGACACGGTTGCAAATTCGTGATTAAATAGTTTGTTTATTTTTAAATAAAACATTAAATTTTGAAAGAAAAAATTAAACTCGTAATATCCAAGCATAACTTTTAATAATAAGGGGAAGTAAGGGTATTGTGGTAATAGGGATAAAGTAAGAAATACATATTTTTCTAATATTAATACATTTTTTAATAGTCTACCTACTGTGTCTTGTTTTTTTTTTTAAATATATTACTACTTTTAACTATCTATGACCTGAAAGTAGTACATTTTTATTGTATTTTGGTAGCTTTTGCAAAAAATCGTAGAAATAAATAATTTTTGTTTTGTTCAGTGTTCTGAAATACAATTTACAATTTATTTAAGTGACTAACTAATATCCGCATAAAAGTAGCGAATTGCTTAAATTATTTGAATTTTTGTGAATATGTTCAATTTGGGGTGAAGTGTTACTATTATTTTGTGGGGTAGTGTAAAAGATGACATATTTAATCGCACGTAATTATAATATCCCAATTAAAAAATTTATTCTTCAAATGCATACCAAAAATGTATACCTCTTAAAAGACAATACTCTCATCATTGTTCACTTGAATCCCAAAATTGCATTAAATAAATAAAATGTTTGTATTGTAAATATTGTATTTTAAATGAAGTACTGTTCTAAAACCAGTCGAAACTATAAAAATTACAAATTTTAAAGGAATGTTCGCTAATATGGACTGCTTGATAAAGTGGAAGTTTTAATTTTTGCAGTATCGTTGCATGCATATTTAATAATAGTCATTTTTTATCAAATTTAATTTCCCTTATGTCTATGAAGTGAATGTACACGGTTACCTGGTCTTATTATGTCGTCTGCAAAAAAAAACGTAATATAAAGTGTTAAATTTCGTTAACATAAAAACTAAATAACAAATTAATTTTAAGGAACTTTTCAAGTTAGATTTTTGCAATTGGTAAGAATTTTATTCACAATTTTAATTAAACTACACTCTAATTAATTTCTGTTGAAATTTACCCAACTTATAGTATGAAACTATACTCCTACTATAAGTTGGGTAAATTTACTCTATGTGTAAATGAAAAAAATACACACATTACGTGTAAGTTGGTCAACAAAAAGAGTGTAAATGTACTATGTAAGTACGTAAAAATGTAATTAAATTTAGAAATAAATGAATAATTTTACTGAATTTTTGAGTAAAAAAACATGCTTTAAAAATACATTTTTATATGCGCAAAAACCCCCGAAAAGTGCGTATATTTACCTTTCGGTAAGAAAGAAAAACAGTCCAAAAAATGTTTCAAATAAAATAAAAAATTTATTTTTAGAAACAGTTTTATTAATGTGTTGTATAATAATAAATTTAATAATAAATATTTGTATAGAAGTTTTTGCACATATACAGAGCTTCAAAGATTGACCATTATATTTATGAAATCAAATTGGATTTTTTTAAATCGAATGATTTTTTCTTAATCAATCGCAGAGAATTCATTCTTTGGAATTCACTAGTGGGGAATTCAATCAATTTAGATCATTCGATATTATCAATTATTGAATTCAATCATTGGGAATTCAATCGTTGGGAAGTCAATCGTTGGGAATTCAATCATTGCGAATTCAATAACTGGGAATTCAATCTATTTTTTTACTTAATCGATTTACAATTTGGGAATTGCCGAAATCGACGAAACTGAAAAACATCGCCAGAATTGAAAAAAATTGCTAAAATTTAAAAAATATCGTTAAAATGAAAAAAATCCCCAAAAATTTAAAACAATCTGCAAAATTGAAAAAATCGCCAAAAATGTAAACAATCGACAAAATTTAAAAAAATTTATAAGTCGCCAAGTTAAAAAAATAGCCAAAAATATCGTCAAAAATGAGAAAAATAGCTAAAAGTGAAAACATCGCCAAAATCAAAAAAATTTCAAAATTTAAAAACGGCAAAAGTAAAAAATCGCCAAATTAAAAAAATAGCCAAAAATATCGTCAAAAATGAGAAAAATAGCTAAAAGTGAAAACATCGCCAAAATGAAAAAAATTTCAAAATTTAAAAACGGCAAAAGTAAAAAATCGCGAAAATTAAAAAAAAAATTGATAAAAAATAGCTCAAATTGGAAAAAGTTGTCCGTGTCATTTATTTGTTTCTGTTAGTGTTTGAAGCATAGGCGATGTTTCAAATAAATACTCTTTTTTATCTGCGATGCTTACTTCTCGAGAAAAACGAAATTTACAAATACAGCCAATCAAATCGAAATTTAGGATCGTTGTAGGGGTTGAGTTTTGAACAATGGTGCAACCATTTTTCCTTCAGCTCCATTAGTTTTCGAAATATGTATCTTTTAAAAATCGACTTAATAATTACCGTCCATAACTCAACAAAAAAAAGAGCTACTGGAAAAAGGTTTGCACCGGTGCTCAAAACTCAACGTATCGTTTTTTCAATTTTAGCTTTCTTTCCAATTTGAACATTTTTTTTGACAATTTTTTTTTTATTTTTAATTTTGAAATGTTTTGCATTTTTAGCTATTTTCCTAATTTTTGGATATTTTTTTAATTTTAGCAATTTTTTTTTTTAATTTTTGCCGACTTTTTTTTTATTTTAGGAATTTTTTGCATTTTTAAATTTTAGCGATTTTTTTTTTATTTTTTTGGCGATTTTCTTTAAATTTCAGCGTTTTTTTTCAAATTTTGAGATTTTTTTTTTTAATTTCAGCGATGTTTTTTTATTAATTTTAACGTTAATAAAAATAAATAAATAAGAAATCTTAAATTTTTTTATAATGAAAACTTAAATTTTTACTCTAACTTTTCTCCCCAAAACCTTTTCCTGGATCTGCGCCTACATACAGCAGCTTTAACAAAATTTGTATAAATTGTAATTTAACTAAAATTTTTTGTCGATTTTACACAATTTTCTGACATTTTAGGTCCACTTTATTTGACAACTTTTGAGTTGTTTTGAAAACTGTTATATTAGTTTCCACAAGAAAAACATCTATAAATAAATGGCCAAATAAATGGCCAAATAGTTGGCCTATAAATTGCTATATTTTGATTTGCAATATTCCACTTAGTTTTTATATATAGCCCAAAAATCTTATTAGAGAACATTCCCTTAACAATAATAATATCAAACCCGATATATGTTGCTCTTTCGACGAGTTTTCCAACAAATTTAATATAGAATACAACTATTTTTTTTTTTGTAACATATAAGTTACAATACATATAAGTGATAGAAAACTCATACATATTATTTTTCTAAATTGATGTTGTCGTCACCGGGAATCGAACCCGGGACCATCTGTGTAACAGTCCAACGCGCTAACCATTACACCACAACGCCCACGATGGGTGTGACCTTAATTTATCGATTTGCCGATTTTTCAAAGAATTTTATTAAGAATGTATTAATTCAAAGTTTAACGCTTACCACAGATATTTCCATACAAATCTGACATTAATAACTATGGTTAAGACTTAACCTTTGGCTAATTTGAGACAAGTTAGCAGACCCAAAAGTTTCATTGACTTTATTAATATCACGAAAATACTTCCCTAACAACAGTGTTATTTAGTTTAAATTTTTTCTCTATTTTTTATATTTACCATAATATAGAAATTCTTTATAAAAAAATTTCTTCTCAAAAATATGGAATTTAAAAAATAATAATTCTAAAATGACACTTTATTTCATTTATTAAAATAAAATTAATTTTTTTATTTTATTTTTGACGGCCATTGTCAGCTATGATCTCATATTAAATGCAATCAATATAATAAAAATTATAAGAAAATAATGAAATTTTATAAAATAATAAAATTGAATTTAGTAAAGGGTCCGCCAAATAACTTTTTTTTTTTTGAATCTTGAACCAATTGGACTTTGTATGGCGTCATACCAAGGTCTTTATGCAAAATTCGTCTCAATGATGTCTCCGAAATGTTCAATTGTTGAGAACGACGGTGAATTGATGTTGATGGCGCTTCACGCACACTTTCTGCCACAGTAGCAATATTCTCGAGTGTACGCACTGTTTTTGGCTTTTCACGCTTTGGTTTATCGATGAGGAGGCCAGTTTCTTTCACTTTTTTCACAAGATAACATACGGACCATATTCGTTCATTGGAAGGATAAAACTAATTATCTGTCAAATCAGACATGAGCTAAGTGTTATCATTCACGAAATAAGCACTAGTTGAAAAAAAAACGTTAGATGGCGGACCCTTTATATTTTTTTTTTTTTTTTTTGTAAAACAATACACAACAAAATTGCAAATAAAAGCAAAAAGACAATAAATGAATAATAAGAAAAGTCAACTTTTTACGAGATATCCCATTATTGTTAGGTTATAAAAATGTTATAAACCTTTTAAGGAATATTGTATTGAAATCCAGTTTTAAAATTAAATTCATATTTCATAAATAAAACATGTGAACGTCAATAAAAAAAATGACTTGTAATAAAAATGAATTTTAAAACATTAATAAAAAAATTGAAATGAAATATTAATGAAAAAAATCAAATAATAAAAACTTTGAAAACAAATAAAAAAATATTAATGCTCAAGGTTAAAATAATAAAAAAAAGAATTGAAAAATTAATTTAACAGACAATACCAATATCGTGTTAATTATGATATCAAAAACTCATAAAAAAAAATTAGAACAACTGTTATTTCTTTTTATATTTTTTTTTCTTTCATTCTTATGCGTGTCTAGAAAAAATTTTACCGATCCAATAAATTAGTAACTAAAGGTGTTAAAATCATTAATCATCACGAAATCAAATAAATGGCAATTAACCTTCCAAACTTAGAAAGAAACCTTCAATTTATTTCGTTTATATTTTCAAACAAAAATTTTTGGCTCAAAAAAACAATTCAGCGACACAAAACTTTCTATTTCTTTAGATATTTTGTATGTTTAGTTTCAAACAATTTTAGTTTTTAACTGTGAAAGATGGGAAAATTTCAATGGCTCAACCAACAAATGACCAAAAATTTCGTATTCATAACTTCACGATCTAATAATTTAACCTTAAGCTACCAAAGAAAGTGATTGAAATAATCCATCAATATACAAATTTGTTAAAATTAAAGAAGTCATTAGGTTAAATTTTTTAAATCTTTTGTGCCCATTAATTTCAATACACAGAGAAATAAAGTGGCAACCAAATTGAAAAGTGTATTTTCATGGCAACAACACAGGCAGAAAATTACAAACTGCACAGTGTTGGCAAAAGGACCGGCGACGGTCGGTTATGCGTTGGCAGAACTTGGGACTAACAATCTTGACCGTATTGTTCTGTTATCTGATTGATAATAGTGGCCAACCGTTGGTATAAGCGAACTTGCCACCATTGGCATAACGTTGGTAATTCAAAAAATTGTATGCTTTGAAAATAGCTTAAATTAACTTAATTTTAAGAAATATATAAAGCACATTTAAAAAGCAGCCATACAGTTCGGTCTTAGCCTTATACATCATATTTAAATGTATGAAATATAATAAAATATTAAAAAAACCCTAGAATCGAGTTTCAAAATATGTGTTGATGCAATTATAAGTTTAATTGAATTCAGTCCTATTAAAGAAATTGTAGTATTAATTTAATAAATTTGTAACTATTTAATTGATTTTATTTTCAATTAAGTGTTTAATCATACCTATTAAAAATTTAATTGGATATTGTTTTTAAATTAAAAAAAAAATTTTTAATAGATTACAAATTTAATTAAAATTTTGAAAAAAGAAATCGCCAAAAAAAAGAGTAGAAAAAATAGAAACATTTTAAAAAAATTAAATAAAAAAATATATAAACAAATTTACAAAAAATAGCCAAAATTTAAAAAAAAATCGCAAACGTTAAAAAAAAATCCTCAAAACTGCTGACAACGAAAAAATTTTGAAAAATTAAAAAAAAAAAACAATTGAAGAGCTGATTATAAAAAATGATAAGTCACATTTTACCTTTAGTTTGTTTTCGCCTTTTAAAGGTTAAAAAAAATGCAACCAATATGAATTTTGCAGGATCTTTATACTCTAGGTACTTGCAATTAGTATTTAAGCAGGACTTCTATCAAATATTAATCAATGGCTGCCTAGAAAAGAGCGACATTCCATAAAACTGTAAATATGGCTTATGAAGTTTTTACAATAAGCTCTTCAATTGTCAAAATCAAAAAAATGGTATAATTTTAAAAACGCTCAAATTGTAAAATTTAAAAATCAACCAAATCTAAAAATTATAAAAACTATTAATTTTTAAATCAGACTAGACTAGTTTCTGCCTTTTTTGTGGACAGGCGTGATCAGTGATTTTCCTTTTAAATTGTCAGATTGTCTCTATATGATAAATTTTTCAACAACCTGCGGCTGCAAGAATCAAACCTAAGCTTCTTCTTACAATACAAACGTAACAACACCAAGTTATGACCGTTTAGCAATCACACCCAAGTATGTGCTCGAATGTTATGCAGCTAAATTGCGATTTTCTTCAATTTTGGTAATTTTATTATTTTAGAGTTTTTTTTTTTAATATTAGGTATTTTTTAAATTTTGACTTTTTTTATTTTTAAAATTTTTTTAATCTTTGCGAATTTTGTAGTTTAATCGATTTTTTTCAATTTTGGCTATTATTTTCAACTTTGGCGATTTTTTAAAATGTTTAAATGCTTAAAAAGGGAATTTTTTGTGCACCAAGTTTATTTCCAATTAAACATTTAATACACATTATTAAACTTCTAATTGAAAATGAGCTTGAAATTAAACAAAAATTTTAATCAAATATTTTGACGACAATTTTTTCTGTGTAATTGGTTTTAATATTGGTAAAAACAATACTGGCAAGGACAAAACACATGCTTTGCACACAAAATAGTGTTTTCATAGTAAAAAATTAGTTATACCTTTGGCAATATTAAGCATGTTGGGTTTAACAAAAATGGCATTGCTTTGCCAGTACTATTTTTTTGGTATGCTTGGCAATTTCTACCTTTGAACTTATACATAAATTCAGTTAGTACAACGATATTTACATTAGATTTCTGCATATTTTGCGTGTTGCAACTAAATATCAGTTGAATTAAAAGAACTTTGTTGTGGAAACTAATGTTCAGTTGTAACAAACGACTGAAAGTCGTAATTATCGAATTTGAGCCGTATTAACTGAATTTCAGTTGGCAACAAACAAAATTTTTCTCTGTGTTAAAGTATACATTTCTTTCATCGTAGTGTTAATCATTAATTTTGTAAGATATTTTCGACTATTTCATAAAATTTTTACACATGTAAACAATAATGTTCATTAATAGATATTTTTACATCTCACACAATTTGAAAGAACAGACAGTAAGTACGCTACTATGAATATATGCGGCATGCAAATGCACTATGGTTTAAAACATAACTTTTCTTGGCAAATATTATTAATATGAAAAAAAATTATATACTTTGCAATGAAAATGAAAATGAAAATTATTCTTTATTAGGATATTGTCCTAACAAATAATATATAGAGTTTTTGTTTTCAAATTTATTCTTTGACCCTTTCAGGAATGTGTTGATAGATCTATTTCGGGAATTTTCTAGGTTCCCATCATCAGAACACGTTTTGAAAGAAGTGACAATCCCATGCAAACATCAAATATTCATATAAACTTGTTTTCTCACTAAACGAGAACTAATATATATTATATGAGCTCGAAGTAAAAAAGATTATTACCATTGATCAAAAAATAAATTGAAAACTTGTTTTTTGTGTGTATGTCTACCTTTGGTAAATATTCAATATACGTTTTTGTTTCTTTTCCTTTGACATGCACATTTGTTAATAAAAATTATATTAAACTTGTATAAAAGACAGAGTATGGTCTTGTTTACTACTTCCCCTGTAAATTTTGTTATTAACAAAGGAAAAGAAACAAAAACGTGTATTGAATATTTACCAAAGGTAGACATACACACAAAAAACAAGTTTTCAATTTATTTTTTGATCAATGGTAATAATCTTTTTTACTTCGAGCTCATATAATATATATTAGTTCTCATGTAGTGAGTAAACTAGTTTATATGAATGTTTGATGTTTGGCATAGGATTGTTACCGCTTTCAAAACGTGTTCTGATGATGGGAACCTAGAAAATTCCCGAAATAGATCTATCAACACATTCCTGAAAGGGTCAAAGAATAAATTTGAAAACAAAAACTCTATAGATTATTTGTTAGGACAATATCCTAATAAAGAAATATAGAGTATGGCCTCGAACTTGAATAATTTTCATTTTCATTGCAAAATTAAAGGTCGAAAAACATAATTTTTATTTTTAATAAAAATTATATTAAACTTTTATTATATACTTTGGTTTAAAATAGGATTTGTATATTTTTATGAATTTTTTGTTACATTAACAATTTAATATATGTATATATTCTTTTATTTATATAAACAATAACTATCAAATTAATTTATTTAATTCTTCTTATTCTAAACGAGCTTAATTTTTATATTATTTAATTATACAATTGTAATAATTGTTCCCTGAAGTAGTCATCCAATGTGGAGACGAAATATCGGAAATAAATAATTATAATTAATAAATAAATGATATTTAAGATCTCGTTTAAAATAAGAAGAATTAAATAAAAGAAGATCAAAGAAAACTTTTTTTTATTTATATAACAATTCATAATGAATAATATATTTTTTGTTATAATAATTCATTATTGGGATGAAATTTTTTTTTAAATAATATTATATTTATATCTAGTAAACCAAACTATTAATTTAATGCGTATTCTTCTATTAATTCGAGATAAATCGAAGTTTTTTAAGGAAATGGTGTTCTTGAAAAAATTAATTTTCTTAAAAAGTTGCAGACCCTGACAAAGTGAAAATGATTACCAGATATCAAATCAAATTTAAAAATATATGAGTGAATTTTGTTACAAAGTTGTTTTTCTCATGGCACATTCGCTGTTCAGTTTCAAATAGTCCAGGTTGCTGCGTGAACTGATTATTTTGTTATTTTGCAGCAAAAAAATTAGAGGGCCATAAAAAAATTTCAATATTTCATTTTAAATATAAAATTTCATTTTAAAATTTCATTTTAAAATATCGACTAAAACGCGATTTTTGCTGAATGAGTTTAGATAAATCTCTACACTACATTGCTAGGTCTGTCAAAAAAACAGAGTAGTATTTGGAAGATGACAAAGCCAATTGTGACAATTTTTTGTTGTTGTTTTTGTTTTTTCTTTGATATTTTAAATTTTGAATCTCGCTCCTAGACGAGGACAAGAAATTCTCATTGAGTTTGTGATTTAACATAACAAATATCTCTAGAAATTCTAATAACAAGTCCCCTGAAGATTTCCTTAGGCAGGAATGAAATCCGGATAGGGACACGCCTACATCAGATTGCTTTTCACAATTTGTTAAATAAGTTTTGGGACTTTAGCACATTTAATTACTATAAATGCAATTAATGTTTATCCCGATGAAAATAAATTTAAATATTTCTCAAGGTTTTTTGAATTGACTATACTCGAAAGTTATGACGAGCAAAGTTTCAGGTTGAAACGTCTTCACAAAAGAATTGATTGGTTACCACCCTTCCCCCCTTACCGCAAAAAATGGGTTCTAACCATTACTTATTAAATAAAAAGCTGAAAAATATAGTGATTCACAAACCGGTCAATTTTTGTAAATGATTTTTTTTTTCTTCTTTTACTTAAAAGTTCATTCCGCCAATTTTCTTTTTTTCAAGATTTTTGCTATTTTAGCGCGATTTTTTTTTTGCTTAAAAAAGCTGGAAAATATATTAATTGAGGAAACGTTTAATTTACTCTGTTTATTTTTTTTCTCAAAATTTTGTCTTGTAAATTTTATTTCACAAATATTTTTGCGAAATTTTTTTTGGTGGAAACTAAATATATCTATTAAAAAAACGTTAATGTTTTTTTAAAATCTTTTTAATCGAATTTTTTATATCAATGGATATACGAAATTCGGCACAGCCGATTTTAACGTATCCACTTGTTTTTTCTTGTTTATATGGGATAACGATACCAAATTGGAGTTGTGACTTATAGCTGAGTGTTTAAAAAAAAAGTAAAGTTACAAAATATGGCACCCCTTGTGTACAATAGAGTGGGCCGAAAACGAAAAAAACTATTGTTTAGCAACCTTAAAATGTTTAGAAAAATATTACTAAAATATAAAAGAGTTACTGAATTAAAAATGCATGTATTAATGGGTTTATGATCATATTAACCTATGTATATCGTACACACTACTCCGTTTTCAACCCAGTATATGCTTTAAGACGGATATACTCTTGCACTATATAAATATAGTTACAATTCAATAAAATTATTGAAGATCTCGACTACAATTGCAAAAAAAAGGTAAAAATACTGCACATTGCCAAATGAAAAGTATTTGTTGTCCATTTTATACTGGTTCTTGTTAAAAATAAAAAAAGTTGTTCAATTTAGTGCCATTAGGGTCCAAAAATATTTTCTTTTTGGAAGCAATTTAAAGAAAAAAAAAATTTTTTCCGAAAAAAATGTTCAGCGGTAAAAGAAAATAGCCGCTGGGACTAACCTAAAAACTCAATTCGGTGACATTTTGTAAAAAATATTGCAGAACTTACTCGGGACTAGTCCCAAAACAGTGTTTTTAGGAATAATTATGTGCTAATTTGCTAAATTTTCTGCTCCTCTTATAAAGAGATCGATAATGTTGCCACATTATTGTACAATTTACAAAATTTGTTATTTCTTTCCTCAAGCATTTAGTTCAATTTAGTCCCGGTTCACACACGGCAATTTTACTTGCGCAAGTCTTTAGTTATTAGAAGAGGGAGGAAAAGAGAATGGAAGGGGATACAGACTTGCCCGTACTCCAATTCCGTTTTCTTTTGTCATCTGCAATTTTCAACACGAAGTTGGCTGCAAAAAAATTTTTTGCTGAAACAAATTTTTCCTGTGTGAACACAAAAGAAAGTTCAAAGGAGAATTGAAGAAAACTTGCGCAAGTAAAATTGCCGTGTGTAAACCGGGACTTAGTTTCATTAATTTTTTATTTTTTTATCAAATTTCGTCCCACTCTAATTTACAACTGTTTGCCGCCGTTTAGTTCTTTCAAATACTTTGTATTATGAAAACAATTTCTCATACACTCAGGGAAAAAGCTTCATCATATTTATGAAAAAATTCATAAATATGACGAAAAACTTTATTGACTTTAGTCCAATGTAGCACTTCGTAAATATGATGAAGTTGTGTCATAAAAGAGAAAATTGATGACAGGCTTATACATATTTATGAAATGTTTCATAAATAATGAAACCTTCATAAACCTTATGAAACATGTGTTTTATAAGGTTGACGTTTTCACTAACGTATTTTTTTTTTAAACTACTGCCGCATCTATACGTAAGGTCGGCTAGTTTTGGGAACGCCCTCGTATATGTGTAGAATTTAAATACATCAATAGGAGTTAAGAACATTAATTCAAGTTAAAAATATCCATTTGAAATTAAAAAAATATAATTTTCTAATTAAAAAACATTAATTAAAATTCCGAAATTTTAAATTATATTCAAAAAATTTTATTTAAAATTAAGAACAACTCAAATAATATTCAATAAACGTTTCAGAATATCAAATAATTTCTCGTAGAGTTTGAGTTTTTGAAAAGTTTAATTGCAAATTATATTTTCTATATTTCAAATGAAAAACTTAAATTTTTTAATTCTAAATTTCATTAAAAACAAAAAATTTATTTTCACAAAATTTATGAAACTTTTTTATGAAATGATCAAGGTCTATAAAACATTTGTCATAATTTTGTATGCAACTCTTCATCATATCTATGAAAACTTTATAAATGTGATGAATAATTAATGACAAACGATTTCGACAACAATTTCATTAATATGAAGAAACTTTTTTCCCTGAGTGTAGTATTTAATTTTGTTTCTATTTCTTAAACATTTTTTTTATTTATTTATCAAATAATGTTCTTTACTCTCTACAAGTGATGATAAACTGTTGCTGTCTGTAAATTTTCAATAAAATAGAATTGTGGATTTTTTAATAAAATGCACTACCGCACAGTGTTATTTTATAAAATAGCAACCATCCTGCCAGCCAGACCAATTTTTTTTTTTCTTCTAATAATTTCAACAATTTGCTTGTTGGTATTTTAAAAGCCGCTTTAAGTGGGTAATTTAGAAATTGTTGCAGAACTTATAACCGACAAAAACAATGTTTCTTTTAAATACTTTGGCTGAATTGTAGAGAAAGAAAAAAAATTAAATATTGTGTAAAGCAATTTTCAAATGCAGTTATTTAAAATTGTTTTATGATCAAGTATTTCCTTAATAAAAATTCGCCAAAGAAATTTTTTTTTTTTTATAAGTAGAAAAATATTTTTTAAGCATGGATGATTTTAATTTAACTGAAGAAGGATATTTCTTAAAATTTACGAAAAAAAACATTTTTGTTTTTCTTGGCAGAGGTTTAAGTTAATAAATTGCACTATGGGTTTTGTTGCCGAAACTAACTACAAGATTGCAGAATTTGATTAATAAAAGAAAAATTTTCTTAGAAAAACGAAAAAAACGAAAATTTGTTAGATTTTAACACAAAAATAAAATGATTGAAATGAAAAATATATTGTACACTGAAAAAATTATTCTTCATGATATTAATGAAACAATTTTATTAAATTCAATGAAGAATTTCGTTATATGCAAGAAATTTTATTAATATTAAGAAATTTTTCATTAACTTTTTTTCATATTTTTTTTTTTTTATTAATTAATAATCATATAATTACAAATTATATCTTATTACTCTAACCGAGCGCTAGTTACTATGGCTTTCGGCGCGTTGTAGTGTAAAAACACAACAATGCCTCTGGTGGGAATCGAACCCACGACCCCCGCACTGATAAGCCAGCACGCTACCAACTAGCCTACCGGGGCGCACTTTTGTCATATTATTTCATTGTTTCATAAAAAAAATCATTCGATTTCATAAACTATCTCTTCATAGTTTTAAGGAAAATTTTCTTTAGAGCTATGACATTATTTCAAAGACTTGTTTATTTATTTCTTATAAAATTCTTTAATTTTCATACATTTCAAGCTTTAGTTTTAAGATTTAATTCTCAAGTGTTCAACATATTTTATAAATTGCTTTATTATTTCTATGTAGCTTTGCATTAATTTTGGACTTCTATGAAATTGCATAAAAAATCATATGAAGCGGTTCATTGGCTTAGTTCCAATGTATGTTTCAAGACATTCATGAAGACTTTTAATAATTCAAGGAGATTTTTAATATTAAAAAAATGTATGAAACTTTTGAATAAATTATATAAACGTTTCATTGTCGGAATAATTAATTTGTTTTATGAAGAGTTTCATCAATTCTAAAAACATTTCAAAAACACTGACTGTAATGAAACCTTTTTCAACGGACGAGTTCCAGTGACAATTTTCATTAAAGTTATGAAAAAACTCTTTGCTAAAGTGAAGATAATTCTCTCAGTGAAACAAAGTTTTTACGTTAAAACAATTTCGTGGTGAAAAAAATATCTGAGGTAAAAATAAATATTTGAGGTTATAAAGTTATATAAGATGAACATACAAAACATACGATTATGTACGATTACATTTGTTAAATTTTCGATTTTTTTTTTCAAATTTTAAAATTTTAATTTAGCTGAATTTAGCAAAAATGTTGCTGACCTTACGAACTTTTTTTTAGTATGGTAAAACTAGATGTTAAAAGGCGGAAATTCTTAACCTAGTCGACCTGGCTTAACTGCTTAAGCGATGATGAGTGTTCCTAGTCCTGCACAGACATCTGCTTAAACTGGATTTTTCGAAATTAAAAAATATTCCACAGAAAAAGGAACAAGTTTTCTTTTAAATAAATTCCGGTATTTAAAACTACAGATAACGAAATTTTTTGCTTGTAACATTTTTTTACTGCATTAAAAATTAAGAATTAGTGATTGAAGAGGTTAACTCGGTGGCGTATGAGAAATATTAAATATTTTATATTACTCATACGCATTTTTGTTTGAAATAAAAAAAAAAAATTTAAAGTATGAATGCATGGATTTTCTTTACCTATAAACTCCACTAATATGGATCTGTTACCGTAATTGCAGCGTGCCAGCATAAATTCTCTAATAATATATAACACCCTGTATTATATTGCTAATAAAGTCAATATAAACTTCATTTCAATTATTTATGAATTTTTAATTGTTACATGTACATTTTATTTATTTTTTCAACACAAATCAACATTAAAATTCATCAAGTAACACAAGACCACAGGTGTGTCACAATTCTTGTAAAAAACAATGCAAAAAAAAAATTCCTATAAGAATTTGTATTTGCTGCCTACTGATTTATATCATCATCATATCAATGTTTCGTTTTTTTAACATTTTGAGGAATACGACATACAATTATTTTCCATAAAATAAAAATAAATGATAAATGTGTGGTTGTCATAAAAATGCTACCGTTGTGCATTTTAATGTGTCATATAGTTAATTTGTTATTTTAGTTTTGTAAGACATTTTTTATATAATTTTATACAAAAAAAAAAAAAAAAACACCAAGAAAAAAAAGGGTGTAATCAATTTATAAGGAATGGTTATAAAGGGTTTTCCAATAGGTACTTGACAACTTTGAATTTAATTTGTGAACTCACTATTTCACTGATCATCTTACGGTTACTTTTCTTTTTTCCAGTAAACTCAACATTTTGATCTTGGTAAAGTACACGAACGAATAACGTATGCAAATTATAAAAATCTACTACCGAAGTTCGGAGTCGGTGACCGCATTTAAGAGCGAATTTCATCGCAAAATCACCTTTCGTGACGAAGCTCATTTTTGGCTAAAATGGATTCATCAATAAGCAAAATATGCGTTATTGGTTTGGTTAAAGTCCACATGTGCTTTATGAATCACCACTTCATACACAAAAAATAACTGTTTGGTGCGGTTTGCATGCCGGCGGCGTCATTGGGCCATATTTTTTCGTCGACAATAACGATTGTCACGTTACTGTGAATGGCGATCGTTATCGCGCCATGATTACCGATTATTTTTGGCCCGAATTGTAAAACATGGACTTGGTTGGCATGTGGTTTCAACACGACGGTGCCACAAGCCACACAGCACACGTTAAAATCGATTTATTGAAGAGTATGTTTGGTGAGCGTGTTATCTCAAGAAATGGACTAGTCAATTGGCAGCCTCGTTCGTGCGATTTAACGCCTCTAGACTTTTTTCTATGGGGCTACGTCAAATCATTGGTCTATGCTAACCAGCCGACGACGTTGGAAGAACTCAGAGCAAACATTAAACGCGAAATAGCTGCCGTTACGGCCGAAATTAGGTCGGAAATTGGGTCCAACGAATCGACTGCTGCCGAGGTGCCCGCGGTGGACATATGAACGATGTCGAGTTCCATTCATAACTGTTTTGATTGTATTTCAAGTCGATAATAAAGTTTTGGAAATATCTCAAATGGTTTGCGTTTTATTTAAAAAAAAAGTTGCCAAGTCCTTATTGAAAAACCCGTTATATATTTTTTCTGTTCAAATTTTGACATGACTTTTGTTTAGTCTTGCGGAAACCTAAAAAACACAACTTTAAACGCATTAATTAATGTTTAAAATTAACAACACACAAAAGAATCATTGAAGTTTATATTCAATTTGTGTTTTTTCTTTTTGTAGATGTTTTATATTGTGCTATTTGTTTCGTTAATGTCTCCTTAAACACGAGTATTAATTAAAATTTTACTAAACTTTTGTCAAAATTAACAAAAAAAAGGTGTGGTTTCTGTTTTTTTTTTTTTATTTTTTTGGGGTTTTTGAGGGTTTGAACATTTCAACGTTTTCTACAAATCAACAGTTTGTTACACTAAATTTTAATAGCACTACGATGGTAGTTATACTCTTATTATTATTTTAAAATAGAATACTTCTAGGTACTATTTACTGATTACACGTTAAAAAAAATAGTGGAAACAAAACAAAAAAAAAATTCTAAAGTACATTTGTTTTTTTTTTGTTTTTTTTTTGTTTCTCAATGATTTTCTCTGCCTTTAATCAGGAATTTAGTGCAAATAAATTATCTTTATTGGTACCAAAATTCTATTATTTTTATTAATTTTTGTTCCCATAGCAAAAAACAGATTGCATTCAACAGCTGTCTTAAGATGGCAGTAATCGTGTTGCTTTTCTTTAAAAAAAATCACAGAAAAATCTGCTTAAATTAGCAGATTTTGTTTGCTTAATACTACAAAAATTTCATCATAATTGTCTAGGACCTGCTTGGACCGTATCCTATATTATTTCTTCATTTGTTTAAGGAACATTTACCACGAAGCACAATATACTCGTATAGCATATTCAAACGGTTTAAAAATGGAGTGCCATCAACTGGGATAAAAAAGAAAGGACGTTCATAAAAAATGTCCTCAGCTGAGCTTGTTAAATTAAAAAAATTGGCGGTTAATCAAATAGGGTCATCAAATCATAAATTGACCAGCAAATCTCGCGTTTCCAATGAAACAATTCACAAAAACTTACTGCAAATGAACGTGAATCACCACCAGAGGAAAGCAGTTCCCAAATATAGTAAAAAAAAACAATTGGCAACAAAATGCAGACAACTGAGAAAACATTAAAAAAAAAAATATTCAAGTAAATTTGGATGATGAAAAATACTATTATTTTGCTTGAAACAACTGAAGTATTAATTCTTGATTGTATTCTGATTAATTGTAGTCGAAGTTTAAGTTTCAATCAAAAGTACTAGTGTGGGCAGCCATTTCTGTAAAACGTGTATCACAACTTTATATCCAGGATTCAAGAGATATGGCTGTAAACGCGGTTGTTTACGTTAATAAATGTTTAGTAAAACCTTAAAATTTTATCAGAGATAGACACTCTCAAGAAGACATATAGACACTCTCAAGAAGGCATATTTAGCCAGATTTTGCAGGCTATCATTATGACAAAAAGACGTTAGAATGGCTTAATGCAAAAGACATACCTTTTGTACTGAAATACGAAAATTCTCCAAACGTCCTAACAGCACGGCCAATTGAGGACTTTTGGGGTCTTTTATGGCAAAAAGTGTATGAAAATGGTTTAAAAGCCAAATGCACTGAAGAATTGAAGCAGTGTAAAAATAATTAAAAGCAGCGTGAAGAAAATTTACATTTATGTCGTCGAAAGCATGATTGGGAGGTACACGCAGAAAAAAGAGCAGCATATTATGTTAGTTTAAGAGCATCATGTTATGGTTAAAACACGTAACAATCATAATATGATCCTCATAATAATATTATGATTCTAGATGTTGATAAAAATCGTCGTCAGTGATAATAATATGATAAGTCCGAATCATGTTTATGGTTGTGAAGATGTTATTATAATAATTTTCTGTCCCCAATCATGTTCTATCATATTTTTTCTCTGCGTGTAGCATGCATAAAATATGCCAAATACTAGATCGCGGTTGGCTCACTAAAAATACTTTTCCAAAACAAAAAAAAAATATTTTTTTAACTGTAATGTAATGTAACGTGTTAATTGGGCAGGATCGCCATGTAATGTAAAGTAACGTGTTAATTTGGCAGGATCGCCATGTAATGTAATGTTACGTGTTAATTTGAGGTTCCCTATAGCCCAATTCTATATTTTTATAGCTGTGTGGGGGTCAGCTTATAAATAGGCGTTCAAAAGAACTGCCAAAATATTGAGACTCAAAAAAGTAAGAACACAGTTATTAGTGTTGTTTGAACTCTAAATAGAAGTCTGTTTTATTTACAAATTTACATGTCTTATATACTATTCTTACAATCTAACTTATTGTCTAGTATTGAGTGATTTTAGGAATCACTCAATTTATTTTTATTCTTAATTACTTTTATTCATTGTTTTCTTATCGTCAACATACGGTCATCAGATATTTGAGTGCAAGTAAAAGAATGCGGTCATAGGTGTCGCTAGACTGTCACTTGATGCCACTTGTATGGTATTCACTCTACAGTATTTGAGACGGTATGTTGGGAAATCAATATTAGTGGTTGGTATGCAGTGTACGCTTAAGGAGTACACTACACCCTTACCCTTAAGAGAAAAATTATAAAAGTATTTAATTTTTTAATTTTTCTATATTTTTGGTTAACTTATGAATAATTTTATAATGTATATTAATGTATTATATATATATTTGTTTTTAATATTAGTTCTTATATAACTTTGTTTCTATTAACGATAAGTTTTTCATTATTCATTAGTTCTTAATGCTATATAGGGTTTTAATTGATTATTATGTATTACTTTTTCTTTTCCATTGTAATCTATTATTGTATTTACACCATTATTCCTAATTATTTTGTAAGGTCCTTTATATGGACTTTGATTCTTTTTCCTATTTCCTACTTTGACTAAAACTAAGTCTCCTATCTTTAAATTTAATTTATTGTTGTATCTATTTTCTAATATTCTTTTCTCTTTTGTTCTAATTGTTAATTCTTTAGCTCTGTTTAAAGAATATTGTAATTTACGTTTTAGTTCTATGGCATAATCATCGTAATTATATATTTTAGTTTCTTTTGTGTCATATATTTCAGATGGCAAACATGGTAGTCTTCCATATACTAGTTCAAATGGCGTGTAGCCAGTGTCTATATGGGGTGCCGTGTTGTAGGCAAAAGTAAAATATGGAATCCATTTATCCCATTCGTAATCAGTTGCTGATGTTAGCAAGAATTCATTTAAGACTCTATGATTTCTTTCTAATGACCCAATTGTCTCATGGTGGTAAGGTGTCGAAAAGGTCTGTTTAATATCAAGTAGTGAACATATATTACGCAAAAGTTCGTTTGCAAATTCTGTACCGTTGTCTGATTTCAGTACTTTGCATTTACCAAATTTTAGAATTAGGTGTTCGACTATTGTTTTTGCGGTTGTCAGTGCATCTTTCGTCGCCATGGGGTGTGCAATAACGAATTTTGTTAGTTCGCATTGTATGGTCAAAATATATCTGTATTCATTCGAAATTCGAAGAGGTCCTACTGTGTCAATTGATACTATTTCAAAACTGTTACTTGGAGTGTTTGTCAATGTAAGTGGTTCCTTAATGTGTTTAGTTTGCTTGTTCTTGTTGCATTTGTCACAATATTTTACAAATTGCTTTACCATCTTATTCATGTTTTTCCAGATGTAGCGTTGTTTTAGTTTTATAATTGTCTTTCTTATTCCTAAGTGCCCTGCATGTGTGGCATTGTGGAATTCGTCGATTAGTTTGTATTTTAGAATTTCTTCTGTGATTCTTTTGGGCTTATTATATATTAATATTTTTAGTTGAGGATCCTTGTTATTTATTTTTATCTTTGCATATGCTTCTATCAATTCTTTTTTACTGTAATTTTCAAATATTTTATCTTCACTTGCAAGTGCTAATTCTTTTATATTCTCTTTATTCATTTTTGATATCAGTTTCTTCAGTATCGAATCTAGTTTCGCTGAATTTTCACCGTATCTTGCTAGCTTTGTATTATTTATATTTTGGGTACGTAATTTCTTCTTAGTCAAAACTGGTTTTGATGAATTATCGTTACGACCTATGTGCACAATATTGTTTTCAATAAATATATCTTTCTCATTTATTTCTTCAATTGTATTAAACAGCAGTTTCTTCATATTTTTTATGTCATTAACGGATATGCATTCCCATATTTGAAGTTGATCAGACTTCTGAGAATCACATTTTTCCATGTCGTTCTTTCCTATATGTCTTTTATTCTTGTTTTCCTCATTTTCTTTATTTTTTATTATGTTTTCCTCATTGCGCTTTTTATTGTTCATTGCCCTTGTTATAACTAATGTTCTTTTTTCTGTATCGACGTTTTCTAACGGTATCATCTGTTTTAGTATGTCTGAGTTTTGAGTAACTACCTATTGCTGTCCTTACACCTGAGGTCAATTTGGCGTGGTAGACATATTGCAAAAAATCTGTTTTTGCTGCGTCAGTCAGAGTCTTTTCGATGAGTTCTGCTGTTATTAGGAAACTTTCTAGTTCTTCATAATTTCCAGCAAAAATTGGGAGTGCCTTAGAAGTTAATTCTAAACTAAATGCTGCCATTTTGGTATCTAAACTTTTAGTATTTGGTATTAAATATTCTTTGATTTTTCTATAAATTGTATTAAATTCTAACTTTAATGCTACTATCTCTTTTTCTTCTCTTTCTTCACTTTGAGCTGTCAGAAATTCTTTTCTTATATTGTCTATAGATTCTAACTTTACTTGTACAGTTTTTTCTGAGTATGTCCTTCCTGGACTTTTCTTTAAATTTGCTAGTATGTCTTTTAATTTTGTTAGATATTCTTCCATTTATACTTCTGTTATTATAATTTTTGGTTTGTTTAAATATATATTTTTTAAAAATTTATATACTAGGTATAAGATCAAAGTAATCAGTAATAAGGATATTATTTTTTTTGGAAAGCATTTAAAATATATATTTTTATAAAATTGTTAATTTCTTTTAAATAAGGCAAATATAACTTTTATGATATAAGCTATTACTATTAGGATTAGCATAATGGTCATAGTTATCTCAAAAATATTTGGATTTTCATTATCCTTTGGTTGTATACTGGAATTTATATATCTTATGATTTCTTTGTTATCTTCATTGTTATCATTTTTACCGACTTCGTATCCCGCAAAAACTAAAGGGATAGTTTGTAGAATTTTCATCCACCAAGTCATTTTTACGAAATTTTTTTTTTTAACAAAAATATGAATAGTAGAAATTTAGAGAATGAAGATAACATTCATATTTAAAATTTTTGTAATTGATTTCTTAATTTATTTATTAAAGAAATTTAAAGGCAATATATATATATAATTTTTTTTAGCAAGATTTAAGTAGTATTTTGTTTTAGTTTTCAACATATTTACGTTATTAATTAATTGAGGATATATAAAATTTTATGTATAATTCTATTTGAAATTACAATTATGTTTATACAATTATAAATTTCCCTATTGGTGTTCATTTTTTTTTTGTTATGCTTTAATCATAAATTTTTCTAAACATTTTTTTTTTTTTTTAAAAATAATTTGTAGTTAAAAATTTTGCATTTTTTTTTTTTTGAAAAATTTTGTTTATGCAAAGAAACATTTATATTTACATATTTGTTTTCTATTTAAAGCGTTAAAATGGTGTTGTTTTTAATTATTTAATTAAAATTAAGAGGCCAAAATATCTTCATTATTATAGTTACTGCTAGAACCGGTTGAGGATGGAGTATTTAAATCGGGCTGAGGATCTAAATAAGATAAAATTTCCAAAGGATCAACATCCGAAAGGAGATTCAAATCATTGGCGGCATCTGTGCTATTCATATTAGAAGGATCAAACTTTTTAATTCAGCATTTAAATCACCCTCATTGAAATTCACCAAAGGTTTTGGTTTGGCAGGATCGCCATGTAATGTAATGTAACGTGTTAATTGGGCAGGATCGCCATGTAATGTAAAGTAACGTGTTAATTTGGCAGGATCGCCATGTAATGTAATGTTACGTGTTAATTTGAGGTTCCCTATAGCCCAATTCTATATTTTTATAGCTGTGTGGGGGTCAGCTTATAAATAGGCGTTCAAAAGAACTGCCAAAATATTGAGACTGAAAAAAGTAAGAACACAGTTATTAGTGTTGTTTGAACTCTAAATAGAAGTCTGTTTTATTTACAAATTTACATGTCTTATATACTATTCTTACAATCTAACTTATTGTCTAGTATTGAGTGATTTTAGGAATCACTCAATTTATTTTTATTCTTAATTACTTTTATTCATTGTTTTCTTATCGTCAACATACGGTCATCAGATATTTGAGTGCAAGTAAAAGAATGCGGTCATAGGTGTCGCTAGACTGTCACTTGATGCCACTTGTATGGTATTCACTCTACAGTATTTGAGACGGTATGTTGGGAAATCAATATTAGTGGTTGGTATGCAGTGTACGCTTAAGGAGTACACTACATAACTACAAGCGTTTTAAAATTGTCCAACTACTAAATTGGCAGTAATTGTTAGTAAAATAATTAGTTGCGTGTAAGCTCGAAAACTTCGCCAAACAAAAATAGCAGGTGCTGACGTCAAATTATAATGTGTTAAGATATTTATTTTTATTATATAACCACTTACGTGTTAATGAAAATTTTTGCTGGAAATAATTACATTTTACTAACATTTGTACTTACGAATCCTCTTTATTGCCCATTTCTACTAATTATTTTTTATGAGTGTATCTATTTGTCTCAAACTAATTGCATATATCTTTTATAATGTCTTCATACTTCTTTTTATTTCTTTACAGAAAAGCCTCCATATTTTTTTTAAAACCGCTAATAAAGTTTTGTGTATGTAAGTAGAACATATTTGTTAATTAGTTTAATATATTTTCAACTTAAACCCGAATAGAAAAAATGAGGTAAAACTTTTTTATACTGGTAAGAAAAAAAGTATATGGTACAAAGTAACAAAATGAAGCTAGTTTTTTAGTTAGCAGCATTTCTTAAAAATTATTTACGGTTTAATAATACTAGGCAATCCCTCAATTAAAACACACAATTTTCTTGGTTATCCGTTCACTTTTCGCAAAGATATTAGAAAAAGATGTGTAAAATTCTAATATCTTTATATGAAATAAATATATGGTACTAAACTAAAAATTGCTTAAAAACTTTAGATATGCTATTTTTAACGCAAATTTTTAACACAAATACTAGTATACCTTAGATCAGCTATATATAAGCCATTTCTTATCGCATCTGAACGATCCAGGGCATATTTTCTTTGTACTAGTATATACTTTTTTTTGCCTATATCCCCTTAAATTATATAATTCTTGTAAAAATGCGTTTTTTTTTTATAGAATTGCATTTTTTAAATGAACTTTTTTAACTAACGAAATATTTCGAACTTTAAAAAAATAGTTTATCAATATATTTTGAAATCTTTACTACAACTTTCAATAGTTTTTTTTTTGTTTTTTTATTAATTAATAATCATATAATTACAAATTATATAATATTACCCTAACCGAGCACTAGCTAGTATGGCCTTCGGCGCTTTGTAGCAAAAACAGACCAGTGCCTCTGGTGGGAATCGAACCCACGACTCCCGCACTGATAACCAAGTACGCTACCAACTAGCCTACCGGGCGCACACTTTCAATATTTATTTTTTAGTTCTGCAAAAAAACACAATTTTGAGAAATTTTAGAGAAATATTAAAACTTGAAAAAAAATTTACTGAGAAAATTATTTTATATTTTTCAGAAGCCAATTGAGACAAATTCAATACTGGTCTATTTTTGATCGGCTATCATTTTATTTGTACTGGTGTCTGCTTTTTGTCTATGTCCCATTTATTTTTATAGTTCGTGTATAAATGCTATTGTAATTTGTTTTCATTTTGCAGCGATGGCTAGAAATCAGTTCATATTTCATTGTGCATACGTTAGTCCAACTCTGATTAGCTATTTTTATCGCATCCGAACAATCCAATGCTCAATATGTTTGTACTAGTGCCAACTTTTGGTGCATTATATATTTCGTGTATGAATGCATTTTTAATGTAATTGCATTTTTCAAATGCACTTGTTTAGCTACCCAGTAAAATAGTAAAATCCAAATAACTGGTTGCAGAACAGCTTATACTGTATTGTAACAGGTTCTAATTTCTGTTCTGCAACTGGTTCCTTTTATATGGAGTTTGTCCTATTTTCTACAGGTTCTTTACCCCCAAACTAGAAATGGTTGCTTTGGAACCGGTTCTAGAACCAGTTATAGAACTGGTTCTGGGACATTGAAACCTTACCTTTTGACTCCCAGGAACTTGTTCTAGAACCTGTTCCAAAGCAACCAGTTTTAGTTTGGAGGTAAAGAATCTATATCAAATAGGACAAACTCCATATAAAAAGAACCAGTTGCAGAACAGAAATTAAAACCTGTTACAAGAAGAAATAAGCTGTTCTAGAAGAGATTCCAAGGTAATCTGTTCTAAAAAATTTTGCTGGGTAAGGAAATATTTCGAATTTAAAAAAAAAATATTTCTTAGCATAATTTAAAATCTTTACTACAACTTGCAATATTTTCTCTTTAGTTTTAAAAAAACAGTTAATTTTGAAAAATTTTACATAAATATTAAGACTTAAAAGAAATTTAATCCGAAAATTATTTTAGAATTTTCAGGAACCAATTGAATTAAAATGTTTTAATAGTCTAACTTTAACCAGCTATATCTCAGTCGTTTTTTATCGCATCGGTATGATCGAGGCCTTATTTTATTTGTAAGTATGCCTATTTTTAAACACTGTCGAAAAAATTAAATACGTTATTCTTGAAAATACATTTAATGCAATTTTTGAAACGCATTTTGAAGCTATGGAAATACATTAAATTTAAATTGAGTTGCAATGTTAAATATATTGAAATCTTCACTGCAGGTAACGGCGACAGCAAATGTTGTCAAAAACAAATGAAATTTCACTTGAAAAAAGGACGACTAACATTTCATTTAATTCAACCAACATTTTTCATTTGTTTTAACTGTTCAAAAAATGACTAACAATTGTAGTCAAAATAAACCACATATGTTAGTAAACGATGTAAAATCATAAAACAGTCATTTGATGTGGTTTGTTTTTTTTTTATATGAACTACAAGGTTAGTAAAAAATTAAATTTGTACTACAAATGACTGACATTTAGATTAAAAATAAAGAAACTGTATTACAACCCAAACAACTACACATTTTTAAAGCAGAAATTCCCTGAGTTTATATATAATTTTAGTTGGGATTTTGTAAAAATGTTTAACTTTGTGATTAATTTTCACAAAAATTATTCTTAGGGAGTTGGCTCAATTAGCTTGTGAGAAGAGGCGTACTGATTTTAAGAAGAGATTTTTATTGATACTTTTGACTGAAAATGTGCAATTAATACACAGAAAAAATTAAAAACGGGTTTCAATTAAAAAATTTAATTTAATTAAATTAATATTCGAATTGTTTTTTTTTTTGTATTTTATACGGAAACTTTTCTATTTAACAGTTTATGAGAAAATAATTTAAGAATTGTGTCTAAAATAAAATATGTGTTGAAATATTTAAAAGTCAATTAGAATATTAATTGATTCAATTAAATATTTGCATAGAAACAAATTTAATTCAAATCATATCTTTAAAGTGAAATTTTAGGTTGATAATTTTGTGTGTAACTACGAAACATTTTCGTTTTGAAAATCTATCTGGTTAGTACTGATTAGAATCCATAAAACTAACGATTTTTAGAAAATTCATAAATATACGCCTAATAAAAATATTTTCTATAACGCAAAGCGCCTAAATTTTGTTGTATTTAGACCTAGAGAATACAGGGTGATATAATTAAATTAGTTTTCTATAAATTGTCTTAAGTTTTTAAAAATTTTACGTTAGTTTTAACTTTACGCCATTTTGTACCATATAAATGATTTCATATAGAATATTTTTTTATTTTCCTCCATTCAGCATAAAAACTATAGAATGTTAAAAAAAAAATTATAAAAAAAAAATAGGAAACTATTTCATATAAAAGTTCTCAGTTCCCTATAATTGCATAAACCATATTAGAAATAAACACTTGTACCATATATTTATTTCCATAGCTGTACCTTTGTATTCAAAATGTTAAGTATAAAATGTTGCATGGTGGCGGCACCCTTTTGCATGTCATGCCACATTTGCCTAAGCGTACATAATTACCAGCAAATTTACAGAAAAAAAAAACAAATGTGCCTGATTCTTTAAATATGACTTGCAAGACTTTTCTTTACTAAAACTTTTCATACTATATTTCATTTGTTTGTTAATCATTTTTAGAGATACTTATTCGCATTTTTGTAATGTTTAATTTTTTTTTTACGTATTTCGGTGAATGATTTGCTAAAATTATAAATTTGGCAAACAAACAAAAAATAATTATAATGTGTTAAAAGGTTAATAACATTATTCATAAATTAATAAATACTTGTGTCAGTTTAATTATATTACCGCTTAAAAAGACGTTTTTCCTTATGCAAAGTCTATTATTAATAACACAGGCCAACAAAAACTGAAAAAATGTGAAAGACTCTGCTACTAGAGCATACTTTTCCAAAGGTTTGAGGTGCGGCGAGTTTTCGAGATATCGTAACATAAAGCTAAACTGACTATTCGCTATATTCGGGAAGTTATAAATCCGCGAATTAAGCTTTATTCACAAAATTTGTTATGCCATCTGAAAGTCTTACCTGTGCTCTTCAAAAATTCACGTTTAGGTTTTTCGTTATCTTATTCATTCTCGAATAAATCATCCGTTGAAATTCATTAATGTAGTATTTTGGCTACACTGAGGGAATTCTCTGCATGAATTTTTGAATCGAAACAATAAAGTTGGACTGCAACTCCTCTATTGGAACTTTTCATTAAACTTCACTCAGAATATTATGTAGTTTACTGTTTGTAGTGTAATAAAAAAAAGTTTTTAGTTGAGTTAAAAATAAAGGAACATGCATTTATTTTGGCGCTACGAAATAACCCCCAACGAAATAACACCCAAACGACAAAATGAAATAAATCCTAAAAAAAAATGAAATAAGTCCCAACAAAAAAAAAATGAAATAATACCCAAAAGAAATGAAATATTCCCCAAAGGTGAAAATGAAATAACACCCAAAATTTGGGGGTTGTTTCGTAATGAAATAACTCCCAAAGGAAGAAATGAAATAACCCCCAATGAAATAAGCTCCAAAGAAATGAAATATGTCCCAAATTTTTTTTATTTTTTGTTTTCATATTTTTGATTCTTTTGTTACACTGTTCAGTTTTTCTGCGTGGCGGCCTGCGGCCGATCTTAGGGGTTTTCTCCTCCATAGGACGCGGCAGGTGGCTTCGCTAAAGTTTTCCTGCGCGCGTCTCATTATCTTCCCTAGTGTGACGCGCGCAGGGAAACTTTATTCAGCGAAGCCACCTGCCGCGTCCCATGGAGGAGAAAACCCCTAAGAGCGGCCGCAGGCCGCCACGCAGAAAAACTAACAAATATTAAAAAAATTTCACTTTTAGCAAAATGAAATATCCCCCAAAAAATATGAAATAACCCCCAAAATAATTGCATATGAAATAATCTCCAAAGAATTTAAATTTTGGGCTTTATTTCATTGGGGGTTGCTTCATAATGAAATAATCTCCAAACCGTAAGATGAAATAATCCCAAAAAAAAAATGAAAAAACCCCCAAACAATTTTACACAATTTTTTTGGGGGTTATTTTATTTTTGGCCGTTGGGGGTTATTTCATTGGGGGTTATATCGTAGCGCCATTTATTTTGTTTAAACAAATATTTTTTTAAACTTTTTTATACAAAGTAATTTATTTCCATTTACAGATTTTATTATGTTTCATTTATTATTTTGATTACTTTAAAGTTTCATACAAATTTAACCACAAAATCGGAATATCGTAGTTTATTTGTTGACGTCACCTTAGGACCGGTTAACGACATCCTAAAAAATAAATATTTCATATCTAAAAATGTATAAATCTTTTAAACAAACCAAATATGTTGCAGTAATGCATTTAAAAAACATTTAGAATCTGTTCTCGAATTTCTTCGTCACGTGGTATTTGGCACTTTTATGACCTGCCCGACGACAAAAGTTCCGATATAATCATTTGTGATTATATAAAGCATCACATATAACTAAACATCATATCACATCTCATCTGATCTGATCCGAAAAATGGCATACATAAGCTGATCTCAGGGTATCTCATTGGATCTAATCTCATATAGTTTGATCCGAAAAAGGATCTATCAAACATGATCAAATTATGTCTAATTTGATAAAATTATATCTATACACTTTTTAATTAAAAATTAATATTATTTTTAAAAAACAATGCTAAATCTAATAATTTATGCTTTTTATAAAACTGAAGTTGGAACATATAATAAATTTCAAACACTTGGTAAAACAAAAAAAAAAAAAAAACAAGAGGAAGAGAATCAAATTCTTTGTTCGAAAAATTTTCCAGTAGAAGACCTACAGATTTTTTCAAGAGCAGAAATAAATAAAAAACTTTACACGTCCTTGTTATACAAAATAATTAAAAATAATAACTATACGGTCCGGTATTATGGATCAATACGAAATTTTGTTTTTAAAGGATAAGTCTTCATATCTTGTACTTCAACAATTTCAGATTGTTCAAAACAACTATTTTGTTAACCATAACTGTTTTTAAACAACTATTTAATTTTAAAATTTAAAAATAAAAGTTTTTTAGTTAAAAAAAAAAAAATTTAAATGTCTTAGAGATCAGTACTTTTTATTTTAATCCATTTAAGTATTATGTACCGTAATTCATAAACTCGATAAAAAAAGTTTCTATTTACTCATATACAACTTGATATTATTGTAAAGGGTCCGCCATCTAACGTTTTTTTTTTTCAACTATTGCTTATTTAGCTCATGTCTGATTTGACAGATAATTAGTTTATCCTTCCGCTGAACGAATATGATTGTGTATACGCTTGAACAACGCTGGGAAGTTTTGCGACATTACTTTGAAAATCATGGTAATGTTGCAGAATGTGTGCGAAAATTGCCATTTTTCTTCGAAAATGAGCAAGTAGTGGCCTTTACAGTCAATGGCGATCGTTATCGGGCCATGTTGAACGAATTTTTATTCACAAAAATTGAAGAGGAGGATATTGGCAACATCTGGTTTCAACAGGACGGAACAGGAAGCCATTGGTGAAATACAGCTGCGCACAATCGATAATGTGCTTAAGAATTGGACCGATCGTGTAGGCTAGTGCATGGCCAGCCGAGGCAGCCATTTGAATGAAATTATTTTTCATTATTAACCGGAATGATAGTACTTTCAAATAAAAAAAAGAAATTTGAGAAAATATTCAGTAGTTTTTTTTATAGCATTTTCAAAAGAAAAAAAGTTGTTTGGCGGACCCTTTATATGCTTATATGTGTTGCAATATATTGCGATATATGCTCTTATCATATACTTGGCTTATGAAAATGTTTAAATATGACATAATATATCATTATATATCATTGTTATATATTAGCATATCTTGTATATCTGATTATATGCAATTTTATTTTTTATGAATACCCTAATGAACATATTAATAAGCATTAATAATAATTTTGTACAACTGTTTATAATAACCACACCTTTATGTTATAAAGGAATGTTCGCTAATGTGGCCTTATCGCAAAAAAAGTATCTTTGGATTGTTTCGTATTGTTACATAAAAATGGCAAAACTTTCAACTGCCATCAAGCTTAACTTCCGCTATCACAATTTTAAAAAAATTTCGACAGGAGTGCACACGTTATCCTGATTTTATTGTGTCGTTGAAATTTTTCATTAGCATAAAAAGTGAATGACAAATAAGTTTTAAAGAATTTTCCAAGTTGTATTTTTGCAAACGGTAAGAATTTTACTAAAAATATTAATAAAACTAATTGAATCCACAAAAAAATGTAAATAAGAAAAATATTTAAAAAATCGAATTTTCATAATATTTGCTAAAGTGGACCGACCGTTGATATATCTTAAAAGTCTTCTTAATATATTGATGGTTTTCAAAGATTTATCCTTTTTAAAAGTGTTTTACGCATTACTTAAATTGTCCTTGTCTATTTTGGACAGAATTTGAAATATTCCACTTCGTTTTTTTAATATGGCCCAAAAAGCACATTATCGAACATTCCCTTACATATTTGCTTTCTAGCTAATTTTCCTTACACTTTGGTAATGTTAACCACACTTAATTTTCTTCATTATATAAAATTTACATTCGCATTTTCCACACAATTTCCTTGTTATTACAATTATGTAATTTAGATAATATATTGTTTATTTAGTTTTTTTGTTTTTAATTCTTTTGGCAAACACTCAAAGAAATAATAAAATTCTTCTGTAAAACCGCAGTGGCATACGTAATAGTTTTATAATTAATTTCATGTCAATCATATACAACAAAAAAAGTGTATATTTACATGCCTACTCTTTTACAATTCTTTGAAAAATGTTTTGCGGTTTAAGGCATTTCACAAAACAATCAAAATTATTTTTTCCTAATAATTATTTATGCATTAAAAAAAAAACACCCACACTCGCAACGACAAACATGGCAAATATAACTAACTAAAGCAAGAAAATTGGTCATATGTACTATATTAATTTAAAAAGAAAATTGTATTGAATATTTCGTTATCTAAAATGCAAAAGGGCGTAACTAACAAAGTTTGCAAAACCGGTTTTATTGATAATTACAATTCATTAGGCTAAACTACATGCCTACGCAAAGCTTTGGACTTCTACGATAAAAAAAAATAGTGGTTTTATAAATAAAGTTTTTTTTTTTGGTTGCCCTGCAAAATATTGATGTAGGGTTGAGTGATTAAGAAGCACAGCATCGAACTACATTTCTCCACCAAATTGTTTAGTTCTATGATTAAAACTACACACAGAGAAACAAAGTGCCAACCGAGTTGAAAAGTGTATTTTAATGGTAGCAACTTATAAATTATACTAGTACAACGATACCCTATGGGGAATGAGACTGGTACTGCGTGTGCCACAGGATCGGTCCCTTCGTACCAGAGACCGGTCCTCTGCTAAACCCTACCCTATGTAAACAACTGGCAACTTTAACATTGGCTTGCCATAGGAGGGGGTCATTTGTCCTGCTTTAAACCACATAGTGGCATGCCACAGGACTAACCAAAGATGGGCATACCACAAGACTTTCGCAAAGGGAACATGTCGTACAAAATAAACGAAAACTAAACAGCTTCCAATGGGTAAAATTCTGGCCAACTGGTTTTTTCTTGTTAATAAGCAGTCACAGGATTGATAATTTTAGGGCAATTGACACTGCTTAAGCCACTTCAGTATTAAATTATACTAGTCCTGTGATAAGTCCTTCTTTAACCAGTCACTTTAAGGTCAATTGACTCCTCATTCCCCATAGGGTATTTACATCAGACTGCTGAATATGTTGGGTGTTGTAATTAAAATTCAGTTGAATTAACTGAACTTTGTTGCGAAAACTATTGTTCAGTTGTATCAAATGACTGAAATTCGTAATAACCGAATTTGAGTCAAAGTTACCGAATTTCAGTTGGCAAACAGCTAAATTTTTCTTTGTGTGTATCAATTTTATTAACGATATTGTTAAAATATCAGTGCTTGTCCTGTAAAAACGTAAATATGTTAGTTATGTACTTTTGCATTTTAGGTGACGATTTGCAATAAATTTGCATGGCTACGGACAGTGGACTGGTAATAAAAATATATTGTTTGTACGGGTTTACAAATACAAATAAGTAAAAAAAAAGTTAAAGTCGGACATCCGCGACTATATGATAACTAGGGCTCGGAAATTAACGCATTTATATTCTGGTTTTATGCACATAAAATGTGTATTTAAATCGGAAAATATGTACTTTAAATTTAAAAATGTGCATTTATTGTTGATCTTTTTCTGCAATTTTAATACTAATTTCACAATTTTAGTAATTTTTAATTTAGAAAGTTGTTTAAAAATTTAATTTTTGAAAAATTTGAAAAATATTGGGGGCATTCATAATACGCTTCGTATTTGGTGTACATTAGGGTGTCCTGTTAGAAAAATTTTTAAGTAATAGCACTCAAACGATGATTATTAAAAATAAAGAAAACAAATTTTGGAGGGTACCTTTCTTTAGGTCCCGACACGCGATGTAAGACGTTTCAAATGGTAAGTTTTGCTCAAAAAAAGTTGTCTTACTTTTTGTCGAAATTAGGCTCAAAAGTTTCATTATGAAGAGCTTATTATGGGAAAAATATTTAAAAAAAATTTTTTAGCATACTCTTGGTCCACCACAGCATTTTTTAGTTTTCTGCAGGAATATAATATTTTTCGTTTTTAATTTTTCGTATAAAAACACTTGTATAACACTTAACTAGTGTCAACATTTCAAAAACAAGATACCTGAAATTTTTTTAAGGAGTTCTTCAATCCGCTATTCGCGAAATAATTAAAAAATTTAGCATTTCAAAAAAATATAAACATACAAAATAATAAATTTTATTTTAGTTTTAACCGAATAAAAGAGTTGCATGAGTTGCGGTCTGCGAATAATATTAGAATTTTTTTTACTTAATTTTGTTAAAAATTTGGTTAACAAATTCATTTATCTTTTATTTTGCTATTTTCGGATAAAAAAATATGCTAAAGAATTTTTATTTAATTTTCTTGAAATGTTGACATAAGCAAATTGATATTTGAGTGTTTCTATTAACAATTTACAAAGAAAAAAAAAATATAATTAGTATGTACTTGCTCAAAACTAAAAATGCTGTGGAGAACCAAAAGTATTCTAAAAAAAATATAAATATAAAATAAGACAACTTTTTTTAGACAAATCGTACCATTTTTAAAATCTTAAATCGCGTGCCTGGAACTACAAGTAGCCTCCAAATAACAATACGACATTTTTTCCGCATTCAGCTCTCTAATACTCATCGTTTGAGAGCATTTATTCAAGCCAATTCCCAAAAACGTCCTTTGTCGGGACACCCTAGTGTACATGTACACAAAGCGTATTTGCATTTCTTGCGTTTCTTCGCAAATACCAAGTTTATCTCTTCCAAAAAATATTCCTTTATTTATAAAATAGAATATTTTGTTATAAACAATCAGTGTTGCCATGTATTTTTTTCAAAAAACTGTAAGAAAAACTGTTTTTTTTAAGAAAAAACTGTTTTTTTTTAATAAAAAACAGTAGAAAAAACAGTTAATATGTGCATTTTGAATTCAATTGCATTTTATTTAAACATAAAACAACATAAAAAACATTAAACACATAACATATTTATATACACAGAAAAAAAAATATTTTCAAATTTATGTTATTACAGATCACAAGTTGTGCTCTGTTATAAAACTACATTTTAATTAACAATAGGAATAATATGTTTTTTTTTGTGTACTTGGTTAAAGTAAAAAAAAAAATATAATATAAAAAAAAAATATTTGTATTTATATTTATATTAATTATTTAACATATAGCAAAAAATAGCTACAGAACCATAAAAAAACAAAATAATTCATCACATTTTGAGATCTTACTTAATTACATAAAAATATCAGTTATACATTTTTTGATTAAATTTGATTTTCATTTCGTTTGATTCCACAAAATTTTAACACAAGCAAATGCTAAAAAGGGAATTAAAACTTACTACACAGTTGCATTCAATGCGTAGTATTATTTTTTATTGCAACATTTTGTGCAACTTTTGTATTAAATTTATAAATTCAAGTAAAAGATAGTAAATCGAGCAAGTAAACTGTTAAAAACTGGAAAAACTGGAAAAAAAGGCTGAAATTAAACAAAAACTGTTTTTTTTTTCATGAAAAACTGGAAAACTGTTACGCATCCTAAAAAACTGGAAAAAAACAGTTAAAACTGGCAATATGGTAACACTGTAAACAATTAAAACAATTGTATTTTTCTAAATTTTTTTAAAGTTTGAAATATTCAACTAAAAACACAAAACAGGACTGTGCAGCAAAACATTTATGACACCAATGTTGTAAAAACACGATACGACTTTACACGAATCCGCCTATTTTATTTTTATATTTATAAATTTTGTAATATTTATTTTTTGTAAAATATCAAAATACTTTTTTAAAAACATGGATTGTAATGCAAAATATGCATTTATAACAAAATATGCAACAAAAAATACCAAAATATGCATTTATTGAAAAAAGAGCAAATATATATATTTATGTAAAAATATGCAAAAATATGCATTAACAAATCGATGCCATTTTGCTGCAAATTTGTTGATTCGCAAGGTTAACATTGTTCTCCAGCTAACGCGAACAAACATGAAGTTCCGAGCCCAAATGATAACCTACACCAGTCCGGGTTTAAGTCTGCAATAGTGTGGGTTTAAAATTGGAATGGGTTGAAATGGAATGGGTGGAAAAAATTATAGAACACTCTCTTATTTAAATTCTTAACTATTTCATGAAAATCATCTCGACTTCTTGCTGTGTGGACCAGATGCCTGTTCAATCTTTTATGTTCCGCATTTGCTTTCTTCCCCTGCCTCGTCTTCCTAGTATTCTTCCTTCTAGTATTAGTTGTAGAAGCTCACATTTTTCACCTCGTATAATATGAGGTGGCGCAAAAGTAATCCTCCTATCAGAAAATGCTATACATAATAAATACATAATAAAAAAAAAAACATCGGAAGGTTATTTTTGCGCCACCTTATATAACCAAAATAGGCAGGTTTTCTTCTTTTAATGTTAGAAAGTAGTTCACTATCCCAGTTCATCGTTCTTACAACGTCATTATTAGATATTCTGTCTACCCGCGGTATTTTGAGTAGTCTTCGGTACACCACATTTCGAATGCTTCAATTCTATGCATGGTAGTAATTTTAAGAGTTCATGCTTCTACCCCATACATGAGTATCGAATCCTATTCTTTTCCATTTTTCTCTTTATTTCCACCTCCAAGTCAAAATTTTTCTATCTGCTGGCTGTTAATGCAAAGAGAAGCATTTTGATATGGAGTATTTGATCGACATATTACAATAAATTTCGATTTTTGTATGTTTTAATTTAAACCAAAATTGCTACTCTGCTTGTTTACTGCTTGGACAAGTGATTGCAAATCTTCCATATTATCTGGCTGTGTCATCGGCTTTAATTCCTGCTTCAATCGTGAATTCGTGAAATATTGCTTCTCAGTATATATTGAAGTGAAGAGGAGACCGAATACAACCTTGCCGGACGTCCCTATTTATAGTAATGTAGTATCTGTTAATTTCATTAGCTGGAATTTTTGCTCTTTGTCTCCAAATACAGGGTTTTGATAAATCTTTATCATCAATGTTTTACTGCTTTAATATATGAAATACTTTGCCAGGTTGTACATCATCATATACTTTTTCATAGTCAATTAAGCACATGAAAACATATTTTTTAACATCGCACAAAGAAGGGTGTTGGCGCTCATCAATGACAGTAGGGTATCCAACTCTTTAGAATCTTTAGAAACCATTGGAAGTGTTCTACCGAGATAAGTGAACTTAACACTAGAGAACGAGTTTTCGTTCGCAACACTTGTCTATCTAATAGATCATTCGTTTGTCGTCGATTGTCTAATGAATCGCACAGCGCATTACAGGGATAATTCGTTTATCAGTCGTGCTTGACGTATGTGGAATTAACTTTACGTTGAGATCCTCCCTGAGAATTATTATGTTAAAAAATTCAAGTCTAATGTCAATAATCACTATTTCCTGTTTCTTCCAATTTTTCTGATATCAACACAATGCTTTGCATTTGTAGAGAGCATCCCCTGATAAAAACTTCTTAAACATTTATGAATTCGAATGAAATAGATTTGAATTATAAAATAAATATTTTGTGATCAATAAAAAATGGTTTGATCTAGAGGTACCTATCCGTTCATGGTAAAATAAGGTCCATTACCCAATAGTACTTATAGAAATATGTAAATCATTTAAAATATGAAGTTCAATAAGCACGTTTTTTATATATTATTCCCGGAAGATGTAATTGTTTCCTTTTGTTACTTCCCACTTTGTGGAGTTTTCTTACAACTTGTGCCTGTTGGTGCTAAACCACAATATTACAAACATTTAATAAATTGTGCATATGCCTGAAGCACAGACTAAACTTTGCTGAAAATTTGCTAGTCTGTCTGTCTGTCTGATTGTTTGTTTGTTTGTCAGTATCCGAAGATGGTTTTATGCACAATGACACTGTCAGATAAATGTCAACATAGATTTCTTAACAAATTGCAGAAGCATGCATTAATTCTATTGACTTGCAAAAAATAAAATTTTTTGTGTTTTGTGAATTCTCAAAATTGACTTGAGCAATTTATGACAAAGCCATAAAGAATAACTTAACTTGTAGTACAGATAGCTACAAGTACAATACATACACTCAAAATATTAGGTTAGTAAAAACTTACTTAAAATGCTTTAAAAATAAATGATATACACCTTAAGAAGTGCGGTTGGAAAAACGATACAAATTTTCGTTTACAACTGTATTTTAGTAAACGACACTGCTCTTTTATTTCATCAAGATATCTTAAGGAAGGTTGTCAGATTATGTGTGCAAAATATTGAACCGATCGGCTGATTATTTCCCTTACAATTGGAATCAGAACATGAAGAATGTATTACAAATTTTTTTTGGCAACTTTAGTATCCTTATTGCTAGGAGGAGAATATTTTCTAAAAAAAATTGGCAGTATTAGGAATTTTTTTAGAAATCTTCAATTTCTAACAATGTAAATTTGCTTATGATTATTTAGATTGTTAGAAATTGAAGGGTTTAAAAAAAAAATGTACTTTTTTGCCCATACTTTTTCTTCAAAGTTCATTCGTACACTCAGTTAACTTCTGCTATAAAAATTTGTAGTTGTTTGGATTGTAACACAGTTTCTTTATTTCTAATGTAAATGTCAGTCATTTGTAGAACAAATTTAGTTTTTTGTTAACCTTGTAGTTCATTTATAAAAAACAAACCACATCAAATGACTGTTTTATGATTTCACATTAATTTTTTACAGTCGTTTTTTGTTAGTTAAATATATGTTTCTTTATTTTTTACTAACATATTTTTACTACAATTGTTAGTAATTTTTGAACAATAAAAACACACGACAAATGTTAGTTGAATTTAATGAAATGTTAGTCGTCCTTTCTTCAAGTAAAATTTTATTTCTTTATCACTGCAATAGCAGTCGTCTTTACCTACATAATATGCTTAGAGTACACAAATTAATAATCCGATTATGCTACTATTTTATACACATAATCTAACTACTGTTTAGACAGTAACTTGATCAACGAAAAATTTCACTTTTAAACACAAAAATAGTTATAAGGGAAAATGTGTGTCGGAAATTTTTCGATTTTTCGAATTTTTTTTAAATCAAATGTTTTTTTTTGATAATTATTGCTTTATACTGTTTAAACAACTGACAAAAAAAAAAAAACAGTAAAAATTCAGTTAAAAAAATATAATTTTAAATTACAAATGCAGTAAAAATCAAATAAATATTATGTTACTTTAAAATTTCAAAGTTTTTTGTTTTCTATAAACAATTAATAACAAAATATTATGAGTGTACTTGACAATATTAAATTCATGGATAAAAAAGCAATTATTTCAATGTCATCATAACTATTAATGCATTATGACTTTTTTTCTGTTGTTTGACTCAATTTGTGTGCAACAAACAAACTTTAAAAGGCTTTGAATATATTTTCATAAGCAACTTGATATGGTTGAATGGTTAATACTTAAAACTTATATAAAAACAACAATTGTGCAATATCATTACAACACCAGGTCTTCAAGTGCCCTAAATGATTGCATGCAATTTAAAAATTTCACACAAAACAGCAACAACGGCACTTTTTAATTGTGTAATTCTAAAGAGTTTCAGTTATTTCAACTCATTAACATATTCGCAGCCAGAGAAAAACAGAAATAATTTTCATCAATTTTGTCCAAGTTAACAATTTTATAAATATTTATGAAACATTTCAAAAGCAATAACAATTATAATGACCATATCTCTTTCAACTTTGTTTTCTACACTAAAATAAAAAATCCTTACTGATTACAAATATCCTTCATATAAAGCGTGTTTTTTATAGAGGTATATAACTTTGAAATGGAATAAAACAGAGATGAATTTTTTTTTAAATTGACATGAAATTTACTTTATTCGAAAGATAATCTTCTGGCATTATAATTTAAATATGACTTCTGGCATATGACCGATACGTCTGGGTTGGATTTAGTCTAATCTGGATGTCCAATTTTCGATGACTTTTTCCAACATTTGTGGCCGTATATTGGCAATAACGCTACGAATGTTGTCCTCCAAGTGGTCAAACGTTTCGAGCTTATCAGCGTAGACTAGCGACTTCACATATCCCCAAAGAAAATAGTTCAGCGGCATTAAATCGCACGATCTTGGAAGCCAATTCAAGGGTCCGAAACGTGAAACCATGCGGTTACCAAACGTTTCCTTCAATAAATCAATTGAGGCACGAGCTATGGGACATGTTGCGCCGTCTTGTTGAAACCACAGCTCCTGCACATCATGGTTGTTCAATTGATGAACGAAAAATCTCTATAGCGGTCACCATTGACTGTAACGTTCTGACCAGCATCGTTTTTAAAGAAGCACAGACCAATGATTCCACCAGCCCATACACCACACCAAACAGTCAGTTTTTCTGAATGTAACGGTGTCCCAACATACACTTGAGGATTATCATCACTCAACATACACTTGAGGATTATCATCACACTTGAGGATTATCATCACTCCAAATACCGCTGTTTTGTTAATTGACGAATCAATTTAACCAAAATTGAGCTTTATCGTTAAACAAAATTCGCTTATGAAAATCGGGATCAACTGCAATCTTTTTTTGGGCCCATTCACTGAATCTACGCCTTGCTAGGTGCTCGTGTGGCTTCAATTTTTGCACGAGTTGGATTTTGTAAGCATGCAAACCAAGATCTTCCACAAAGCGGATAGACACATATCCAATTCCTGTGCACAGTGGCAGATAGACTTATTGGGGTCTTCCTCTACGCTTCGCTCTACAGCAGCAATGACTTCTTCCGTACGCACTGTACGACATCTCTGTGGATGCATATTATCATTTAGAGAAAACGTGGTTCGAAAACGTTCCATAGTTAACCGAATTAATATGCTCGTATTTCGAACAGAACCATGATTTTCAAAATAAATTTGCACAATTTGGAAGCGTTGTTCAGGCGTCATGTTGAAATGCCAAACCAAACTAAACACAAATCACTTGACAGCTGAAAAAAACGGCCGCAAGTTAAAAAAGTGCTGCCAACTTAAAGTTCTATACCTGTATAAAAAACACCCTTTACATCTCATTGCACTGTGTGCGAAAAAGTTACAATAACACTGGCAATAATATTTGCAATAATATTTCAAAGTGTATGGGTACCTTTTAAATACAAATAAATAAAGAAAAATTACAGAAATACAAAATGTATAAACGTATATGGATGATCATATAAAATAATATATGAACATATATGACCATATTTGGCCATATATGAGATGTATTTTAAGTTTTCTAGTATGTACGAATATGGATGCCCATATATGACCATATATGAACTTTTTTAACCGGGAAACAAAATTTATTCGATCAGGGATGTTGTAATTCGATCCTTGATTGAAAATAATTATAAAACTTGTTTTATTCATTATTAGTATTTGTGTAGTTTCTGATTAAAAAAAAGAGGATTTCACTCTATCCCGAATGCCGTAATTCGGCCCCAGATATTTGCCATTCCTTCAAAGAATGAATGAGATTGTTTTACTTATAAAGTTTGAATATTGTTGCATTGTGTGTTTCTACAATTTAAAGATTTTCTGTTTACATTTAATTTCAATCATTAAACAAACCAAACATCCCCATGCCACCCATCATCAGTTTTATTTATTTTCTGTTCATTTGTATTGTATGTTTTATATTCCTTTGTTTTTCTATTGTTTTTCCCCCATATTTTTTTTTTTTCTAAAATACTTGATATAAAAAAAGAAAATATAAAAGAAAAACGAACAAGAAAAACCTCTTGAGACTTTTTTCTTTTAACTCCATCATCAAGCATTGTAAAGATGAAGCAAAAAAAAAAAAACTCAAAGTGTGAAATGCAACATTTTAAAAATGTTCCGTTCGTTTTATTTGCCAAATCAACAAGGCAACATTGTTTACAGTTAATGTTAGTACTACTGTAGCCGGTGTTTGTTGCTACTGTCACTGCACTATGGTTTCGCAGACCACTTTTCTAAGCCAAAATTACCTAAATAAGTAAAAAAACATTTTTTGGTTTGAAATAGAATTTCCATGGAAATAGTATTCCTTGTATGCCGATATTTTTTGTAATATTAATCCTTTAATGCACTTTTCAAAAAAAACGTTTCATTTTTGTTATATTAATTTTTTATTTCAAATGTTCTTGAAAAAATGAATTTTCCGAAAAATTGCAAAAAGTTGCAAAATCTGGCAAAGAGAAAATAATTACCAGCTATCAGTTTATGAGATTTGATTGATCTTATAATTCAAATTGTTTGTAGGCCTATCTTAAGTTAAATTTTGTACCAAACATTTTTTTTTTTCACTTCTAATGTCCAAATTATGTACTTAAATCACATGTGTTGATCACATCCCAGCATAAGTAAGCAGTAACTACATTTGTATGTTTCCAAAATAGCGCTTCACCGCCTTGCATACTATAAAGCAATTAAAGCAATTCCTTCTTTAAAGCAAAGAATAATGCTTACAATGAAGCAATAAAGCAGGGGTGCCTACGGCCTATGCGCTTGGTACTCATTTGTTTTTGTAAAAACACTTAGCTATAGGCTGTGTGGTTTAATACACATATAGAGCGCTCAGCACTAGCAATACGAAATACACAAACAACTTTGTCTTATTAGTTTTTTTGTCGTTCTTCACTTTATACACGCAAGCGCAAAGCAACAACACTTTCGTATGCTTTGCTGGTAAACATTGAAATATTTTTTTCTGTTTTCTTTGTATGTATTGGTTTTTACAACAAAAAATGTTGAATAAAAATTAGTTTTTCTTTAAATGTATTGGTGTTTGCTCTTCCATAAGGAACTTTTGGGCACTCCTGCAATAAAGCAATAAAGCATGCATACCATAAAGCACTAATGTTGTCAACATACAAAAAAGCACTGCCTAAGAAGGCATGAATTTATTGCATCTAAGAGCACATGAAAGAAGCGCTTTAAAAGAGACATACCAAGTGGGACATCGCGAACAAAAATCATACCTTCTTTATTTGCTTTGGAAGCACTTTGTTATCATATAATGCCTTCCGGAAGCGCTTCTGGGTAAGCACTATTTTTTGCTGGGATTACCTAAACTTCATATCACTCACGTAACGAGTGGATAAGTAAATTATATTTTTTAAATCCATACACTCAGGAAACTTCTGCATTAAAAATTTGTATTTGTTTGAGTCGTAATACAGTTTCTTTATTTTTAATGTAAATCTCAGTAATTTCTAGAACAAATTTAATTTTTTACTAATATTGTAGGTCATTTCAAAAAACAAACCACATAAAATGACTGTTTTATGATTTGACATTAATTTTTTACAGTTGTTTTTTGTTATTTAAAAAAAAAATTTTTTGTTTATTTTTTACTACCAAGTGGTTAATTTTTACTACAATTGTTAGTAATTTTTTGAACATTAAAAAACAAATGACAATGTTTGTTGAATTTACTCAAATGTAAGTCGTCCTTTCTTTAAGAGATCTTTAGCCAGATCGAAATATTAGTATCAACCTAGCTGATATGTTTTGAAGATATGAAAAACAAATTCTCATCATAAGAAATATTTGCGTAAGAAGTAACTTTTGAAAATGTTCTGTTAAAGAGTTATAAAGACGCCATATACAGTGGCGCACAAAAGTATTCACATAGCAGCAAACTTTATTTTTAATCTTTTATATTTTTAAAATGAAACCCACTAGCCGGATATGGTATTCAACAAAATTGTTTATTAACTTATAAATTATTAAAATACAACAAAAAAATTATTCTTAGTATGTTATATTCTAAGAAAAAACTAAATATGTAATTCAAAGTATTATTTTAGGCGGACAAAAGTATTACCACAGCTTCAAATGTTTGTACAAAAAATAAAATTTCACATGATTTAATACTTTGTGGAGTAGCCTTTCTGTGCTATGACTTCTTTTAATCTTCTTGGCATAGAATGTACCAATTTCTTCGTAACATCTTTTTTTTAATTTTTAAATTTTTTTTAAATACAACATGCTTAGTGTTAGTTTTTTGTTGTATTTAAATTATTAATAAGTTAATTAACAATTTTGTTGTATGCCTTATACGGCTAATAGCTTTCATTTTAAAAATATAAAAGATTTAAAATAAAGTTTGCTGCTGTGTGAATACTTTTGTCCGGCACTGTAAGTGCTTGATATCGTTGGAAAGAAAATGACGTTTTTCAAAAGAATCCCAATTAACAATACAGGTAGAACAAAAACTTTGGAAACAAAAATTTAAGTTTTTGTTAAAATGTAAATGTTCACCATACAGTAAAATATGTACTAATATACATAATCCAATGATTTGGACTTAGATAGACTTTAAGTCAAAAATGTGAAATTTATGTCCGAATTTATGATTTGCTGTAAGCAGTTCTCCAATTCCAAAAATTAAAAAAAATACAAATTCATATATGGGATTTTTAAATTTTTTTGCTGGCATGTTTACATTTAAAGCGGGAATTGGAAGAGACATAGTCAATAAATTAGATACGGAATTGCCTGCGTGAACAATTTTTAACAGTGGGTGAAAATTAATATTTGCTTTAAAAATGTGGTATATGTGGAAGCGGCTGGCGGTAAAAGTATGTACAAATCAAAATTTTTTTGTTACGAGTCGCTTTTATATAAAAAGACCTTTCTGTATAATATGCACGCTGTATCTGTTCAAAAAGAAAATATTTATCTTGAGGTAAAAGAATGTTGGCGCTTTTTGGAGAAAAATGCAAAAATTTGTTTTTTTTTTAATTTCTAATTTAATCGAATGTAATTTTTGAGTGCAACAAGATGTTACATTATTTTTTTTTTATTTAATCATGAATTTATGTAGAACTATTTGAGATTACGCACAAATGTAAGCATGTTTTTTTGTTAGTCTCTACTATCAGATTACAAATATGTTAATTTTTGAAAATTGAATTAGGAACTAAAAATTGTCGAGCACTCAAAATTTTAAATGCAAAAAGTTTCCTATTTTGGATGTTCATATTGCTTTCCCCGGTGTGTCTGGAAGAGTTAAAATCAAAACTTAAGCTCGATAGTATGTCAAAATTCATTGCAATCGGACTACAAAGTGAGAATTATTTCCAAAAATTTTGTGATATATACCGCTGTGCAGTGGTGAAACCCACAACTCTTAATGAAACTTGGATAAGGGGAGAAACATACTTGCTCAATCTAATTTTTTGGTGCTACAATTGGGTTTGAAGTTATTTCAAAACTTGTTTGTTTGAGAACTTCATAGTTTTTTTCTTTTATAGGATAGATCTCAAAAAAAAAAAAAAAATACCTTTCGTTTTATACCTCATTTGTATATATTTTCTTGGACATCGACATGGTAAAATGCAAAAAAAAAAAATGGGCTCAGATTTGACCCCCCCCCCCATTTGATACGCTACACATGAGATTAAGCACCTAAAAAATTGTTTGTTCCATTATTTTTAATGTCTTCAACCATATCCAAGATTCATTAAGATCTGCGGGTTACACCACTGTGTAGGTTCCTTGTTAAACACTTTCTGAGATTTACTTATATACTTCAACGTTAATTTGATGTATTATAGCGATAAATGAGTTTTTCAAAAAAAAAAAAAAGTTTTTTCTGTTGTTTTGAAGTGTTTATTTTTAGATTGCAACAAACAACAACAAATTAATATGACAAAAATTTAATTTTGCCCAAGAAAAGTTGTATTTGAGACCATAGTGCACTGACTGTTGCAATAATCCTCTATTGATTACATTTGTGTTCAATTGTAAATACAGATGATATTGTTGCAAATAGTCAAGAACAACAAAACAATATTGTTGATTTGAGACCAAAAGTACGAGTGTACAGCAGCACCAACAACAATGAAAGAAAAAAGTGTCAATGAAATACTACTTGAAATGTTGTTGCTATTTTTCTTATAATATTTAGCTGTTTCTTTCTAGTCCTTATGTTCCTTTTTTTCTGGTGTTTTGTGATAGTGGCATTTTACAATTGTATTGTAGAAGTGTTGGAAAAAAAAGAAGTGTTAAGTTGTTATGTTTGCTATTTTATTTGAATTCTTTTTTTGTAAACTTTTTTTGTAGCCGTTTATTTATATGTAACCATTGTGGCATTGTTTGATTTATATGGTATTCGATATTGTTAAGCCTTGGTAATTGATACATTTAAGGAAAAAAGTTAACAAAAAAAAAAAAAAATAAAAAAAAAATCACAACGGTACATGATGATGTACGACTATAAGAGTTTTTTTAACCGTTTTAGCCCCACTGTAGGCAGCATTGCATTTTTGGTATGATATGGAACATTATAACGTTGTGCTTTAAATACAAGGTGTTAAAATTTCTTCAAAACTTTAAAGCTTAAAGTAAAGGGTGGTTCAACCACAATGTACGATGTTAATTTTGAGCCTTTTGTCTAACTTAATTTGACATTTCTTTGTTTCAGTGTTTGACCAATGGAGGGGTACACAACTGTTGAAACCTTTTACGAAAATGTGAATACAATCGGGAGAATTGTGCGCGAGCATTTGGCCGATATTTTGTTTCACACATAATTGCCATAGATCCTTCTATTATAATAAAAAATATTAAGATAATTCTCTGAAAACTGTTCTATTTACAATTAACATCGTGCGCTTTGGTTGGACCACCCTTTATATAGAAATGTCAATATTTCTTGTTAAACTTTCCTTCCCATTGTGCACTGGGTATACATCAATTCTGCATTCCATTTGTACAGCCTCGTAGTATCGGTCTAAGGCCCCATAAAGTATACACTGCGTTGCATAACTATAATTACAAATAATTTTTACGTTTTTTTCTAATAGTACAAAAATATTTTTAAAACTTATAACTGTTTTTAAGCGTGTGATAACCGATATTATTGTGTAAAATTAGATAAATTGATTTAAGAGAAAAATTGTGTTATAATATATTGTTAGTGTTTCTTTACTATAATTACATACAACGGCAAATAAAGAACAATAGAAAATAAAGAAAAATTAACGAATTATTTTTGTTTTTTCAGCAATTTTAATCAATTTGCTATAAATGGTTCAAATCTAAGCGATATAGAAAAAGAGTAAATTTCAGCCTATTTAAAAAGTGGCTTAAGTTTTAGGGAAATTGCTAGCAAAATAAACCGTTCACACGTGTGGCTGCCAAAAATTTTGCAAATAATCCGAGTGCTTATGGTAAAAATATAACAGGCGGCCCGAAAGAAAAGCTTTCTGATCGGGAACGGAGTAAAACAATCAACTGTGCCAGCAAGTCTCAATCAGATAATCGCTAAGATAAATGTGTCCACATCCACCATAAGTAGGTTCTTAAAGGATTCTTACAGAATTACTCGCTAAAAGCTGATGTCTGTGCTAATGGTATTACCCCGCCACAAAACCGATTGACTTGAATTCGCTAAAACGAAGAAAGGTTAGTAAATAATCGCTGTTGTTGGTTGGACTGCTTAAACATAAATTTCTTTTAAAGTAGATTTTTTTGGATGAGAAAAAGTTTGAACAGCTATTGGAGAGACCTACGTAAGGAACCACGATATTTCTCAAAAAAAATTTTTTTTGAGGCGGAACCTTAATGGTTTATGAGTCTTTTTGTTTCGATGGTATGATTGATTTGGCGTTTCCAAGCACCAGAATGAATTCTTTTCTGTACATTACAGTATTAGAATAGAAATTGGTGCCATTTATTGTAAACAGCAATGGAGAAAAATTAATTTTCCAATAAGACAATGCATCAGTATATGTAAGTCGTCAAAAAATATATTCTCCGAATCAAAACACCATTGAGAATATTTGGGGAGTATTGACCCGTCAAGTTTACGCAGAAACCCATCAGCAGTTATTGCTGCGTGGAGATCTATAACGGCAGAACTTCGAATAAATCTGGTAGACAGTATGACTGATAGAATTTTCGAGTTAATTCAAAAAAAAGTCCTTACGCATTATTAACACTGCCGCATTAAAATATTTTTCTGAAATTCTTGTAAATTTTTATAAATTAAGTTAAGTGCATTTATAGTTATGAAACACTATAAATACATTAATTTTTAAATAGTAAAACAAAAAATAAATGAGTTGTTTTTTATGTTAAATATTATTAATTTTAAATTGGTTCTACTTTTATGCCAGTTAAACTCTTCTATTTTTTTTTTAACAAAATTTAGTGAAATTAATGTGTAAGTATAGTTTTGCAACGCAGTGTATTGTTTCATAAATATGTCAAACTGTCATCAAGTTTAACTTCCGCTATCCCAAATTTAAAGAAGCTTCGATGTGAAAGCACTCATTTTTTCTGGTTTTATAGTTTAGTTGCTAAAACTAAAAATTTTCTTTATCATTAAAAGTGAATAACAAGGCAGTTTTAAAGTATTTTTCAAGTCGGAGTTTTCAAAATATAATAAACAAAAAAAAACTTTCAAAAATTTAATTTTCATACTGTTTGCTAAAATCAGCTTTTGAGATATTTAATTATTTTTTTGATTTTTTTTATCCATTTTTTTAGTTTTTTTTAAAGGGTTTACGCATTTTTAACTGTTCTCTTCATTAAAAAAACTAATATGGAGCTTTATATACTTTTATATTATTATATAAAATTTCATCCGAAAAATGGCCCGATTAAATTGTATCAAACTACTTCTAATTGTATCACATCTGATTAAATTAGATACAATTAGAAGTGATTTGATACAGTTTAGTCCGAATTTTGTGCTCCTAATTTTATTAAATTATACACTTAGGGAAGTTCTGCATTAAAAATTTGTATTTGTTTGAGTCGTAATACAGTTTCTTTGTCAGTAATTTGTAGAACAAATTAAATATTTTACTAACATTGTAGTTCATTTAAAAAAACAAACCACATCAAATGACAGTTTTATGATTTTACATTCTTTTTTTACAGTAGTTTTTTATTATTTAAAAAAAAGTGTTTGTTTAGTGTGGTTCATTTTTCATTTTTACTACAATTGTTAGTAAATAAATGATCTTAAGCTCGTTTAAAGTAAAAAGAATAAAATGAAAGAAGATCGAAGAAAACTTAACAGATTTTTAATTTAACTATTATTAATTAATGATTTTTTTAAAAACACAGCTATAGCACTTTTACATAGAAAAAACAGCAATTTGTTCCTTTTTTTTTTAATTTTCAAATTAATATAAAATTTTAAAATGGAATTCCAGCAAAAAATAACCTGGATTTGGTAAGCAGTAACTACATTTGTATGCTTCCAAAATAGAGCTTCACCGCATTGCATACTATAAAGCAATTAGGGAAGGCATTAATTCGTGCTTTCCAGGATGCCTTCTTTAAGGTAGTGAATAATGCTTACAATGAAGCCATAAAGTATGCATTAGGGCAATAACTTTTTGCATTTTTTGCAAATATCAAATCTCCCCAGACAAAATCGTGTAGGGCATGGACAAATATTAAGAAGTGCGTTTTTAGTTTTTCGCTATCGTTAAAAAAGGTTCCGCACCAAACGCGTTAAAGTTTTGAATCAAACAAAGTTAAAAAAAAACTTTTTTTGATGCCTCAACGTCTGACCATCACATCTATATAATTAAGGCATGCTGATATCAATAGTAAAGTCCGTTTTCGAGTCAATGGAATAGTTTTCTTCCAAATTTGCTTACTTACATATGTATAAACCATATTTAAAAAAAATTGTTATTAAAAAAAATTTAAAATAAATATATTAAAGGCATTTTAGAAATCGCTGTCGGTGCGCAAGGTTTTTTTACCAAATTGAACTGAAATAGTTTTTTTATCATTAATACAATATTTGCCATTAGAAAACCCCTGTGGAGAATGTTGTCCAAAAAAAGTTATCACCCTAGTATGCATACCATGAAGCATTAAAGTTGTCAACATACAAAAAAGTGCTTCCCACAGACCAAGTGGGACATCGCGAACAAAAATCGTGCCTTTTTTTTTGCTTTGGAAGCGTTTCTTAATAAAATTATGCCATCCGAAAGCGCTTCTGGGTAACCACTATTTTTTGCTGGGATGGAGCCCATTAAACGTTTTTGTTTTAAAAACTATACATTTAATTTTGTGGATTTTTCTGTAGGTGAAAGATAAAAGAATATACTTAAATTTTCTATTTTAAAAATTTTAGTTTTTTACTCTTTCCAGCACACGTTTGCCTTCGAATATAAGATTTTTATAGAATGAAACATGATGTTGAAAGGGTCAAAAATTAAATTTTAAAAACTTAATAGTTAAGTAGATTCGTTTATCTTTCATGTAGAGAAGAAATCTTAAAACTTATATGTATAGTTTTTAAAAAAGAGTAATTTTAAAGCGACTTAGCTCTAAATTTTTAAATTTAATCTTTTTAATTTTGAAAAATTAAAAAAAAATAACAAAATGTTGTTTTTTCTATGGAAACATTTTATATCTGACAAGGAAGGTCAGATATAAAAAATGTTGTGAAAAATTCCTTATAATAAACGTTGCATAATTTTAGGCGTTAATTAGTTCTAAATCATTAAAAATAAACATAAACTTTAAATTAGTTTATTTTTTAAACATTTAAAATATTTTAACACATCATACTCAACTCATTATTTACCAAAACTGGGTCATGTTTTTATTTTCATTTGTGTTTAAAGCTAAATAAAACTCCAGAATAAATATTTTCCTGTTCAAACTAGAAAATCAATAATAAATGAATAGACCACGTTATTATCTATGTGATTTCTTGGCTAATAAGAAACAAACCAAAGAATTGCTACTTTTAAACAAACATTTATTGTTAAGACACTGCTGCAGACAGCAACACTATTTCTTGATAGTCTATTCATTTTTATGTATATCAACATCATACATATTACTGGCTTATGCACTTATAGAAATAAATCTGTAAAAATAGCAGAAAAAGTTACTAAAAATTAGTTAAAAATTACATTGCAGCAGTAAACTTAGCAGAATATTTTTGCTAAATATTAGTAAAATAAAAACAGGAAAAAAAAAAATGTAAAATCTACTAAATTTTAGGTCAATTGTTCGTTGTTTGCATGTAAACAAAGCGCCATCTATTAGTGAAAGTACAGCTCTGTATTTATAAGATCAATAAAATATAGAGTTGTATCTGTCTTTTAGTTGCCTTTACTATTTCCTTTGTTAGGTTAGGTTAAGAAGGGTTATGTGCCCCAGGGCACATCTCCACTCGGCGACCAATACGGTCCATTGGGAATCCCTTCAGTGAAAAGGTAAAAAAAAAAATTATCTTTGTTACTTTTGTATGAACATCGGCATGACATATCTCAGATACGGAATCGTAATAGTAATCTAAAAAAATTCAAATAATAGATAAATAAGTAAAAATTTAATTCAAAAAACACTGATTTTTCCAATTCTCTCAATATATATTCATTAAAAAAAAAAAATTGTTTTTTTAAAAAGCTTTTACATATTTTTTATAATTTTATTTTGTACTAGTTTATAATAAAACCACACTCAGGGGACTTATGCTTTAAAAATATGTAGTTGTTTGGGTTGTAATACAATTTCTTTATTTTTAATGTAAATATCAGTCATTTGTAGAACAAATTTAATTTTTTACTAACCTTGAAGTTCATTTAAAAAACAAACCACATCAAATAACTGTTTTATGATTTTACATAAATTTTTTACAGTTGTTTTTTGTTATTTAAAAAAATGTTGAGGTTAAGAAGCAGAATAAATGCTTTTCTCTAAAAACTATAAACACTAGTAATTTTTAAATCAGACTAGACAACTGGACTAGTTTCTGCCTTTTTAATGGACAAGTGTAATCAGTGATTTTCCATTTAAATTATATTATTATTAGTGTCCTATAATTGTCAGATTGTCTCTATTTGATAAATTTTTAAATAACCTGCCGGCCATAAGAATCGAACCTGCACTTCTTCTTACATAACAAGCGTAACAATACCAAGTCATGACCGTTTAGCGATCACACCCAAGTATGGCCTCGAATCTACTGCAGCTAAATTGCAGTTTTCTTTTCCTATTAGCTTTTTCTGTTATTGTATATTATACTCAGAAGTGACAACACTAACAACACAAATATTCTATTTTTAGATTTTTGTTTATTTTTCTAATCTCCTCCGTCTCTATCTAATATCCTCCGTCTTTATGTGCGTTTATTTTTTATTAACATATGGTTAATTTTTACTACAACTGTTAGTCATTTTTTGAACATTAAAAAACAAATGACAATGTTAGTTAAATTTACTGAAATATTAGTCGTCCTTTCTTTAAGTGAAATTTCATTTGTTTTTAACTACATTTACAGTGGTCTTTACCTACACAGTATTCTAAGTGCATTTGCATAAATGTTTCTAAATATTTTTCTAATACGACGTGTTCACTTCACTTGTCTATTTTATACTGACACACAACAAAAAAAAACAATCCACAAATGCTTAAAAGCAAACTTCGAATTGCAAAGATATCTGCTGGTTTTGATTATCAAAATAATATCTTTAGACTTTAGTAACCTTTGCTGGTTTTCATTACCAAAATAATATCTTTAGACTTTAGTAAATTCAGCAAAAAATATTAGTTAAAAACTTAGCATTTCATCAAGTTACAATAGCAAAATATTTAACTAAAATCTCAATTTGAACTAAAAATTAGTTTTAAACTTGCAAAGTTGGATTACCAACAACGACTTTACTAATTTTGCTACTAACTTTTTCTATGAGTGTAAATATTTCTTGAAATTTTTACTATAGACAAAAGATTAAGCTATTTTTTGTTTAAAGTTTATTACTTTTAAAGGCAGTAAAAACCAAGAAAAAAAAGGAGCTTAACAAAAAATGTATTTTTAAATGAAACTGTTACTAACAATGGCAACAGCTGTATAGATAATGACATATTCATACAGAAATAGGAAGAAGAAAATTAATAGCATCTCTGCTTTAGAATCATCAGGTCATAAAGTTGCCAAATCGTACACATTATATAGAAATGTATTTGTATCTAAAGTACTTCTTCTCATCATCAGCAGATTTTCTCTAGTACATACTACTCTACTGCTACAAACTGACATTTATAGTGGTTATATAATAGTTTAAGGACTTTCTGGCACATGAGTTGAACTTTATTGTAATAACAGAAATTCCATGACAGTTTGTGTATATTAAGCACACATGGTAGAAAATCATGAATTGCAAAAAAATATTCCTTTAAAAAACTTAAGTGTTTTTAAAGCAACTTATTTACAATTTCAAATATCACAATTTAAATAAAATCACACACAGAGAAAAATTTTACTATTTGCCAACTAAAATTCGGTTACTACGACTCAAATTCGGTTATTACGACTTTCAGACGGTTGGCACAACTTAAGTTAAGTTTTCACAACAAAGTTCGGTTATTTTAACTGAATTTTATTTGTAACACCCAAAATATTCAGAAATCTAATGTAAATATCGTTGTACTAACTGAATTTATAAGTTGTTACCATTAATATACACTTTTCAATTCGGTTGGCACTTAATTTCTCTGTGTGCACAGGACGATTTAAAGAGCTTTGACGGTTTGAAGATTACAAAAGAATACAAAATTATTTGAACTTACCAAACATATTTAAACCCTTATTAACTTCCAAAATATATAATGTTTGGGTTTTAAACAAAATTTGTTTGGCAGATCTTTGAAATACGTTTCATTTGAAACTAACAAGAGTTATGTCACTTTAGGAGAAATATTTGAAATAATCCAATTAAAAAAACTGAAAAAATGCTCAGGAATATCTTGGGCCATAAGCATTCACTATTTTAGTTATATAAATGTGTATGGTATTGCATGCTATTATACGTAAATACATATGTTATGTATGTATGTTAATATATAAAATTTGTTTCCTCTAAATTTTTTAATACGATACCACGTAGAATTACATCTTACTATATAACGACATATACAATCATTTACTAAAGGGTCCGCCATCTAACGTTTTTTTTTCAACTAGTGCTTATTTCATGAATCGTAACACTTAGCTCATGTCTGATTTGACAGATAATTAGTTTTATCCTTCCGCTGAACGAATATGGTCCGTATGTTCGTTATCTTGTGAAAAAAGTGAAAGAAACTGGCATCCTCGTCGATAAACCAAAGCGTGAAAAGCCAAAAACACTGCGTACACCCGAGAATATTGCTGCTGTCGCAGAAAGTGTGCCCGATGCGAAATCAACATCAATTAACCATCGTTCTCAACAATTGAACATTTCGGAGACATCATTGAGACGAATTTTGCATAAAGACCTTGGTATGACGACGCCATACAAAGTCCAATTTGTTCAGGAGTTCAAAAAAAAAATCTATTTTTCGGACCCTTTATTATATCGGGTCAAAATCCGTATACACCCATATCTGGCTTTAATGTAATTATATATATTTGTATCAGTTTATATCTACAACTGGCTTCAAAACTGATACAATATAATACAATTTTATCGGGCCATAATTAGAATAGAATTATAGGACATTTATCTAATTGTATCAGATTAGATCTAAACCCATATTTCGGATGAAATTTAATAATATTACATATAGCGTCACATAGAAATTGATATGACTACATAAAGCTCCACATAAATTATTTTTAAATCGGGTTTGGAAGGGGGTAGATCTAATCTGATCAAATGAGATAAATGACCAGTATACTTTTATTCGAATTATAGTCCGATAGAATTGTGTTCGATTTCATTTATGCATTTAATTGTATCAATGTATATCTAAACTGATACATATTGATTATATAAAAACCAGATATGTTTGTATCCGGATTTTGACCTGATGTAATTGTATATGAATGTATGTCAACTGATACATCTAATTATAATTAGATTCGAGTTTATGTCTTGTAAAATTGCACTAAATAATAGCGCTCAAATGATATGTATTATCCAGTTGATTATGGGAAAAATAAACAATTCAATTCGCTACCCGCTTTTTTTTTGAATTTTTGTACAAAATTAGACTCAAAAGTTTGGTAATTAACATATTTTTGGAAATATATTTATAAAATTTCTATAGATCAATTTCGGTCCACTATATCTTTCAATTTTAATAAATAAAATAATTTGTTTCAAACTAAATGATGCTGTAGTGGACCAAAATTAATCTATTTAAATTTTATAAATGTTTTTCCAATAATATGCTCTGCATTGCCAAACTTTAAACTCGATTTTGTCCAAAAGTTTTAAGAATACCCCAGTATAAAAAAGCATTACCATATTAGTGTTGATATAAGTACATATTTGGTAATGGCAATTTCTTACAATTGTCATTACAAATCTCATTAGTTTTATGTGTGGATGTCGCACAAAATAATAACATATCATTACTAAACATCTTACATATATGGCTACCAGTATGGACAAAAATAATGAGTCTAAAAAAATTTAAAAAATCTAAATTTAATAAAAAAAATTATTTTTTTTTAATTGAGCATTTTTTGTTTATTAAAATGTGCCCATACGGGATTCGAACCCTGGACTTCAGGTTGTCAATCAACCGCTCTACCATCTGAGCTATCTCGACATGTTATACTTGATTGATAAAAAGATATATGACTTGCTTGCAGAAAACGACATTACTATACGTCTTACAAAAAATCAAAAATATGTAGTTGTATATGTACTTAGAGTTAAAAATAATTAGCCCAGAAATAGATTAGTTGTAAATAGTTGTTTTGAACAATCTGAAATGGCTAAAGTACTAAATAGTTAGATTTATAACTCATAAAAAAATATTGTATTGATCCATAATACCGACCGTATAATTGGATAAAAACAATTAGATAAAACAAATTAAAACGAATTAATTTTGTTGGTCCCTCGGAGTTCATCTTAATTGAATTTTTTTTTATTTTATTGCTACGTTTGTAATGTTAGAAGAAGCGCAGGTTTGATTCTTACAGCCGCAGGTTGTTGGAAATTTTACCATATAGAGACAATCTGACAATTATAAGACACAAATAATAATACAATTTAAATGGAAAATCACTGATGACGCCTGTCCAAAAAAAAAGCTGAAACTAGGTAGTCTGATTTAAAAATGAATAGTGTTTATAATTTTTTAGAGAAACCCGTTTATTCTTCTTCTTAACCTAAACATTTCTAAAATATAATTTTGTTACTTTTGAATTTAAAAAAAAAAAATATGCTTGGTGGTCCGTGAACCAGTAGAAATGCGTTAAGGGGCCCGTGAAGCAAACGTTAGTGGGAACCGCATTCTAAACATAAAAATTAAAAGTTAAGATGTATAACATTTTGGATAAAAAATTATATTTTCAAAAAAATGTTTGCTTGAGAAATGACAGCACATAAAAAAAGTGGCAATGCTTCCCCTTCTAGCCTACTTAAAAAGTTAGATCAGTTTAAACATTTGCTATTTTTTTCTTGTTCTGCTAAAAATGTGGAACTTTGATCGGCGATACAAAGCGAACTACATCACATTTCGATAAACCTTATACAGCACATATATCTTAGGAACGTTGAATATCGATGCCCTCACTTTCAATGATATTGAAACACATTGATTTTAAAAACAACTAAAGTCAATTCGAATTTTTTTTGGAATGTCTCCGATGTGATAGTTTCGTTTCTCGAATAACAATTTTACCACTCATCATATAGAATACATTTATGTGCCATATTGATATTACGTTAATACAGTTTACTTATAAAATACCTACTAATTTATTAATACCACGATCTAGGAAAATTATGGAATTTGAGTTTGTATGCTTTGGTTCTTTCGCACACTGTATTATATTTGCTATACTATGAATTTAACACTAAAATTATTACATTACATGTTTCAATATTTGAGTGATAAACTTTTAATACTAACATTAACATTCGATTTATTTCCATTTAATTCCATTAAAAAAATACCAAATTCATTAAAACTAATTAAAAATTAAATGAGATCTAATAAAATAAAAAATAAAAAAAAAAAAAAAAATGTCATATATAAAATATGGCTGCAAGGCAAATTACAAATAGTTTGTTATTTGACTTCCAACAAAAATGTTTTGGAAAATATTTAAACTCATTCTATTCACTACTGCCGTACATCATTTAAAAGCTAATATTTTATATGAAAATCTGGAAAATAATTTCATAGACTATGATAGCAACAGAAGGGTGTTAAAGGAATTATTCTATAAGATTGACAAAGCTGAAGAATACGAAACATGTGTGATATTGGGCTATGCCGAAGAAAATCATGAACAATCTTTAATAACAGAAATTTTACATAAAGATTTAACTAAATCAGTAATTTACCAACAAAACATTGAAGATTTTGAATTATGTTGCAAAATTGGATCCAAATTTTTAGTGGTTTTATATTGGAACGACCTTAACAAATACGAACTGCTCAACTTGGCTGCAGCTATAAAATATAAAAGAAAAAATCGTTTGGTGATTATAAAAAACTTTTTCGAGTTCGAAGAGATTACGTATTATTTATATAGATTTTTTAACTTATGTGAAGATTACAAATTTTTAAATGTATTGGTAATATTTGATGATTTTTATCTAACCGAAAATGTCTATCAATATCAAATGTTTCCTAATTTCGAGGTACAAAAACAAAATATTATGTTGGATTCCGTACAGATATTTCCCTCGAAAATTAAAAATTTATATGGTTATCGTATAACAACGATACCAGATCAAATATTGCCCAGATCAGCGGTAAAGTTGACTTCACAGGGTCGTATGGAGATCAAAGGATATATTATTAAATTTTTAGAATATTTTGCAACATATTTAAATGGTACCTTAGCCTATCCGTTCACTGTACAAGAGGGCAATTCCTTATTGTATAAATATATTTATAATTTAACACAATTGGATATAATAGATATTCCCGGGGGTTTAACTCCATTTCTGTATTCAAATAGTACCAAAATTATGTCGTATATATACGAGATTGAAACATGGTGCATTATGGCACCCATAGAGCAACCCTATATTTATCGGGTTTATATATCTCAATATAAAAATCATGGTTTATATATTCCATTTCTGCTATTACATTTTGTTTTTTCCCTGCTATTGGTTTTAAGCATCAAAGTTTGGAGTTTAAGTTGTAATACTCCGTATACTATAAGAATCAGTGATATACTTTTCAATTCTCATGTTACCTTGGGCATATATGGTTCGTCTTTTAAATTACTACCGAATCCATCAACAAGTATGAGACTTATATATTTTACATTATTTATATGTGGTTTGGCCCTTACGATTTTAGTATCGGTTCAAACTAAAGTATTTCTTACTTATCCGTTTTCGTATCGCATTGAAGATATGAGCGATTTTCGCCGCTATAATGTGCCTATCCTTATATCGAAAGATGAGTATAAACGTGTGCTACGTTATTATCAGGTATCACCGAAACAAGTTTCTACACTTTTTGAAGTGGCTCATGATTTTGACGAATTCACTCGCATGCAATCATCATTTAATACTTCTTATGCTTATCCCGTTATATCACCACTTTGGTTCATGTATGATGCTTTACAAAATTATATGAATAAACCCATATTTCGTTTATGCAATATTTGCTTTCCATTTATGGGTTTGATGGCATTTCTACTACCTCCAGATTCTTTTTATATGGAACCGCTAAATAGTATGATAACACGAACTCGCGATATGGGCCTTATGCAGTATTGGCTAAAGACCAGTTATGTTGATTTGGTTAAAATGGGAAAAATTTATTTAAACACAACTCAGAGAGTAGTCGAAAAATCTACATTTTTAGTTTTTGATGATTTCTTTTATGTCTGGATTGCTATTTCTATATCGTTTCTATTTGCAGGTGTTATATTTTTAGGTGAACTAATATGGTTTCAATTGTCAAAATTATGTTTATCAAAAACTATTAAAGATAAAGAAATAAAATTAAGAGCTTAAAATCAATTAAAATTAATGTAGTTTTATTTACAAAGAGTAAACATAATTTGGATTTGAGTTCTACATTCTGGGATGCATGGTCTTGGGTAGAATATTTAGTCATAAGTAAACTCAAATAAAAAACTTAGTAGACAAATTAATAAAAAGTTTTATATCCCAAGTTACAGATTTTGTACTAATAATTTGTTTTTTAAAAATTTTTGTGATTTTAATTAATGGTTTACAGTCAGTTTAATTGAAAACGAGAATGCAGGTTGTCATACCATTCTAGTTTCTACCATATCCATCTAGGCCATATCAGCCAAATAAGTTTAGGGTACATCTCGAAAACAAACGCATTCACTCAGGGAACTTCTGCTTTAAAAATATATAGAGTTGTTTGGTTTGTAATACAGTTTCTTTATTTTTAATGTAAATGTCAGTCATTTGTAAAACATTTGTAAATTTTTCACTTACCCTGTAGTTAATTTAAAAAAAAAAACAAACCACATCAAATGACTGTTTTATGATTTTACATTAAGTTTTTACAGTAGTTTTTTGTTATTTAAAAAAGTAAAAAAAAAATAAATGTTTGTTTATTTTTTACTCACATGTGATTAATTTTTACTACAATTGTTAGTAATTTTGCGAACATTAAAAAACAAATGACAATGTTAATTGAATTTACTGAAATGTAAGTCGTCCTTTCTTTAAGCGAAATTTCATTTGTTGTTAACTACATTTGTAGTGGTCTTTATAGACATAGTATTCTTAGTGTGTAAAAGAGAAGTTTTGTACAAAAGTTATTGATCTTACCAAGATATAACCATATCCAAAAATTACATTTTTTTGTGCTTCTATTTAAGAAGACCTGATGATTTTCGATTTTTGGAAAAAGCAAAATTGGGCGAAAAAGCATCTGAACTTTAATATATATTGTTCAGACTTTAACGCTTTGCTACTAATACATAATGTATTCTTTCTGCCAAATTTCAAAAAAAATCCTTCTATTAGTTTATAAGTTAAGACGATGTCCTTTAGAGGTATCCTGATAAAATACTGTGTGCCCTTGTACCAAAGTAAGGCCTTATTGTTAACATTAAAGCTTCAATCTTACAAAGATTGTATTATCAAAAGTTTTTTGACAACTTAAATTTGGTTTTTAGATTTTTACAAACTGTGCTTTTTCAAATATAAATCATTATTTTTTGAAATTTTACGAAATTTTAATTTTGAAGTTTTCTTGCTTCAAAACCGTGCACTGCACACGACATGTTTCTTCACAAAACATTTAGTAAATTTAATTTTGTATCGGAATATATTAACTCCTAAGTATAAAACATTAATACGACGCATTTGTGGTCAATTTTATTTTATGAAATGTCTTAAAATCCGAAGGAAAAGAAAGATTGCATCGCCAAATGATTTTTATTTTGTCCGCCATTGATCTAATATTGATCAAAATTGGATCGCCAAACGATTTTTCTTTTGTCCGTCATTGATGCAATATGGTCGCTAATTTGAATTGCGATTGATGAGAACGCAACCAACGGGGCACTGTAGCTCATCTCTGCAAAACCGAAAAATGTAGAACCGATTCCAGCTGCACCTTTTCTAAAATATATTCTTTTATTTACTGTTCCATGGAACAGGTTTCACAATTGATTTAAAAACTTTTCGTTCACTTTGCTAAAGTGAGACGAAAATTCTCTCTAATCAGTTCCGAACATTTTTCTTGTTCTATATAAACTTCCCTTTAAAATGTTTTAAATCCTTGGACAAACTTGGTAATAAACTTACCAGAAAACTCAATTTTATGGCATATGAAAAACTATAAAACAACATTATTATTTTTGCTTAAGCTTCAAGTAGTAAAATGTTGTCGTCTTTTGAAAATATTTGTTTGGTTTATTAGTAGAAAAATCATTAAATATTTGTTGCATTCCAGGGGTTTCTTTCATAAAATTTCGAGTTTAGTTAAGTGGATTGGTACCTTTGTACTCACAAACTGACATACTTTTATATTTAGCTCCATATGACGATGAAAATATTGTATTTGAGCAGTAGCAATCCCAGCACAAAAATAACCTCGATTTGGTAAGCAGTGACTACATGTTTATGCTTCCAAGAAAGCGCTTAACCGTCTTGCATGCAATAAAGCTAGTGGGAAGGCATATTGCTGTGCTGAAGTCTTCTTATGAATACATTCTTTTAAAGCAGTAAATAATGCCTGCAATGAAGCATTATTGTTGTCCATAATCAAAAAATTGCTTCTCATTTCCTACAAAGGCATTAATTTATTGCTTCTTAGAGCACATGAAGGAAGCGCTTTTCACCTGCTAAAAATATACATACCAAGTGGGACATCGCGAGCAAAAATCATGCCTTTTGGAATTGGTTCGGAAGCGGTCGGTATTTAAATAATACCTTCCAGAACTGCTTCTGGGTAAGCAATATTTGTTGCTGGGATAGTATGAAGTAGTAGCAACAACATTGGATTTTTAGCGTAGTAAAGTGATGATATTAACGTTGTTTAGATTTGTGTGTTTCTTTCGTGTGTCTTCACATTTAAAGGCAACAAACAAACGCAACCAGTGAAGAAGATTAATGAGGCTTTTTAAAAGGCTTGAGGTAGTTTATCATTTTCTCGCTTAAGCACTTCTTGTACTAAAATCTAGGAATGACAACCAAACCAACAATAACATCATCAACTACTACATACAGCCAGGGATCAAAAATAATAGTTATTTTTAAAATTTTAAACTAAAAAAGCATATAGAGGCAAATGTCGAACAACTGATTCAAGATGGTATACTTGAATCAGTTTTTCATTGTGAAGAAATCGTCTTTCATAAAATGCTCTGATTTTTAAAATTTGGATTTTTGTGTTTTCGAACAAATATAAAAGTTATTTTTGTACTTTTATTTTTTCGAGCAAAAATAAAAGCTATTTTTTGTCTTGTATTTTTTTGAGCAAAATTAAAAGTGTTTTTTTTTTTTAATTTTATTTTTTTTTTTTCCAAAAAACATAAATTTTATTGTATTGGTGATAAAAATTGTACTAATTTGAAAATTTTAATTTAAATAGACGAAATCCTTGATAAAGACAGCAAAAAACTGCCGAAACGTCGGAATAATATGTATTAAATGGAGATTATAGGCCCTAATAGCTTAAAGAAAACACTGAAAAAATAATTTTTTTTTTTTTCAAAAAACAATTTTTTTTTGCATTTTATTATTAATTTATTATCAAATATAAATTTATTTTTTTAAAACAAACACATCTAAATAAGAGGAGTTCCGAGAAAAATAACCTTCATGATACTTTTTGATTGAAATAAATAAAGAAAAAAAAAAATGAAAATAGTAGCTTAAAAATAAAAATCAAGAAATTCTTAACTTTTACTGTTGCTCAAAAAATATCTTTTATTATTGATCAAAAAAAAAAATAAAAGTCAAAACATAACTTTTATTTTTGCTCAAAAAAATAAAAGTCACAAAAATATCTTTTATTTCTCATAATTTTCTTTGTTTTTTGTTTTAATATACATCGAAACAATTTTTTTGGTATTTTGATTTATTTATAACGAGCTTTTTTCAACCTCCGTATATTTACAAAAATAAAGCAAAGTGTATATATTAGGTTGATACATGTATTTCGATCTGGCTAAAGGTCTCATCAGAACCCGAAGATTTGGAAAAGCTTCACGCTGAAAAGAAACACCCGGTTGAAAACATAAATGCTGGTAATATAATTTTCTTTGGAAAACATTTCCGTTTCCCATGCTTCTAATATAACATGTTTGTTTACAAATATTATTATGTTTGCCTGCGTTTACAGGAAAAAGTGAAGGCCGTCTACTTTCAAACATATATATGTTTGGCTGAAAATATATATATGTTTATTAAATGTATGTTTCCATGTCTCATACATAATATCTAAACATTTTAAAATTGAAAATATTTCTTGGTTAAGGTTTGAAAACTTGAATGATTGTAAATATATAAATAATTGCCTGCAAACATATTTTTTCTGCGTGTAGAGCCTAGAGAATGGCCAGAGCTTTAACAGAAAACCTATTAATCATCAATTTTGCTCCATTCTTGTCCTGTTAGCAACCAAATACGTGACTAGGGTCTATTCCTAACCAACGTCATGAAGTTACCAAAAATTTTCTATTTATAAAAAATAAATACTCTGGCTCAAGATATTTTTACAGTTTTTTTTGTTTTTTGTTTTTATATATATCGAATTTATTTTAATGATTTTTTTCTTAATTTATAACGAGCTTTCAACCTCCGTATATTTACAAAAATAGAGTAAATTAAACATTTTAGCTAGGTTGATATATGTATTTCGATGTGGCTAGAGATCTCATCAAAACCCGAAGTTTTAGAAAATCTGGAGTCTCCAGAATAGGCAGAGATTTAACGAAAAAGTAAAATTCACCCAATAACTTTTTGCGCCTGACTTTTATGATAAAAGGAATAATAATTACGGTCCCTGCATACAACGTCCTTATTGTTTGCCATAAGGTTTGACATGTGGCTGTGGTCTTTTTCTTATTTTATACTACTGTCAGCCGCTGGAAAATTTCTTAAATACATTCATATGTACAGACACTCAAAGTAATAAGCTAGTAAAAAAAAAATATGTAAAACTTCTCTTTATTCAGATTTATTTTTTATTTTTTTATTTATTTATTTGAATTGCTCCGTACACAAGACTAAAAGTCTTATTTTGCAGTATGGAACTGAAGATTTGAAAAATTATAAGACCATTAATTAATAACTTAATAACTAATCACAATTTTTATATGGAAAACAAAAAACAATTTAAATGAAACAAGATGAACAAAACAAAAAAAAGTAAATAAAAAATTTAAATAAATTTCAATAATTTAATTTATCAAATAATTATGTTTGATTATCTTATGCCGAAAACAGTTTAAAAATATTTTCTTTAAATTTTCGTGCGTTACTTAAAAGTTGAGAGCTGTGGGGTATAGAATTCCAGAGAGATACGGCGAATATGTAGAAATGCCACTCCGAAATTAAACTTTTGTATCTAAATGATCTAAGTCTTTCTAAGCCCTGCTTATATCTGAAATAACAAGTTTGCTGTACAGATGATCAGGTATGTGGGTATATATTATTTTATGTAAAAACACTAAAACTCTAATGTTTAGTAGATTATTTAAAGAAAGGTCATATAGCTGAGATGAAAAGAAAGAGACATTAGAACGCCTATTAAGTCCATACACGTATCGGATTATGTTGTTAAATGCAACGTTCAATTTCCCTTTACTAGTTGCATCACATTTAGCAAAAAGCTCACAACCATATAGTAAAACAGGCATCAGATAAGTTTTGGCAAGTAGCATTCTTATTCTAATAGGTGTACAATGCTGGGTTCGCCAAAGAGTTCTAGTCATAGAGAAAGTGCGACCACAAGCATAGTTAATGTGGTTCGACCACATAAGAGTGTCATTAAAAAATATTCCGAGATTCTTAGCAGATTTTACTATTTGAATTTTTTGATTATTTATAAATATATTAGGTATAATACTTAGTTTGGCAAGTCGCTTTTGAATTACTATGCATTTCGATTTTTTTGGATTTATTCCTAGACCATTTGCGGTTGCCCACGTATAAATACGATGAAGTTGCTGATTAATAGAGATAATACACTGGTCGATTAAGGCATTAGTACAACTGGTATAAAGTTGAACGTCATCCGCGTACATTCTTACATTACAATTTGTTAAAATGCCTGGAAGGTCATTAGAGTACAGTGAGAATAATAGTGGCCCAACAATGGACCCCTGAGGTACCCCTCTGGTTACAGGCAGTGCCTTGGATTTTTGGATTGCAGTTTCAACATACTGATATCTGTTACGTAGGTATGTTGACAATAACTGAGTAGCGGTCGAAGAGAAATTGAAAAAGTTATTAAGTTTGTAACAAAGAATGTTATGATCTACGCTATCAAGCGCTTTTGAATGATCTAAAAGTATTAAAAATGTAGTCTTGCCATCATCAAGTTTCTCCCTAATCTCCTCTGTAACATCATTTACTAAATTTTTGAAAAATATTTGAGTTATTTTACAACAATAGCATAATCTTCTTAATAATTTTTAAAATAATTTTCAATATTTTTAAATAAATTGTATTTTTTAATTATTTTGTTTTTGACTTGAATTAGTTATGTTCATATCTGAGCAATCCACTACACCATTTTCAACTGAAATTAAGAAATTTTTATTAAAATTGTGAATTTTCAAATGAAAGTGAAGTATTTTATTTGAGATAGCGAAAAATCCCAATGAAATTGAGATTTTCTATTTCAAATTGAGAAAATTTGAAATGTAATTGAAAATTTCTCTTTGAAATTAAGAAAAATGAAATTTAGATTTTCCAATTAAAATTGAGAAGATTACAATTAAAATTGAGATTTTCTATTTGAAGTTGAGAAATTATAAATGAGATTGAGATTTTTCTTTTAAATTTAAGAAAGTTTTACATATCGCAGGGAATGAAGCTTAGATAAAAAAAATATGTTTCAAAAATTGGTCAAATTTTTTCCAATTTATAACGTTTAAATATTTTATTTTTAAAGCAAATATAATTTTTTCTCACTTTCATTTGGAATTTTCTTTTTCTCACATAGAATTTTCTTAATTTCATAAAAAATTTTCAAAATTTCAAAAGAAAAATCTCAATTTCATATAGAAAGTCTCAATTTCACATGGAGACCAATCTCAATTTGTTTTAGAATTTTCTCAATTGTAAATCGAAAATTCAAAGTTCATTTAGAATTTTGTCAAATTGAAATAAAAGATCTCAGTTTCATTTGAAAATGTCACAATTTTAAATAAAAAATCTAAATTTCATATAGATTTTTCCTAATTCCAAATAGAAATTCTAAATTTAATATGAAATTATTTTTATTTCAAATGGAAACCTAAAAATTATTTAAATATTAACGTTTTCAATAGGAAAGTCTGTATTTCATTTACCCAAGGAAAAAAGTTTATATATATTCAGATATAAATTTTTTCAATTAAATGTTTTAATGTATAAATTTATGTAGTCATATAAACATATATGTTAAACTATAAATATTTGTATCTAATTGTATATAGTTTTGTGTCTTTTAAAAATGTTTTATATGATGGTATATATAACACTTCTTATATTTAGTGTGTTGCTTTCTTTGGAAAGGGATAGTATAGAGATGAAAGGTGGGGAAAGATGAAGGGCTTCAGACATGGCAACACTGTAATTGCGCGAGATGATAAGTCTTAGAACAGTTGTTGCTCGCCACCTGATGGAGAGCTGGCGAACTTATTAAAGCTTTTTGGTTCATAGCCCTGATTCATTATTTTACTTCGGTGGGGTTAATTGCTATGGGAACACCGAAGGTGGACATTGCGATACGTATGAGGGATAGAAAAACTCATACATATTAATTTGATGTTGCCGTCACCGGGGATCGAACCCGGCACCTTCTGTGTAAAAGTCCAACGCGCTAACCATTACTCCACAACGCCCAAAATTAAAAATAATTTTTTTATATAACTTTTTATAGAGCCATATAGATACAAAATTATTTAGAAATATATGCGTTGGATATTTTTTAATTGAATTCAGAAATGATTATATATGGTCCACTACAAAGCTATTTTTAATTATATGTAGTACTATACGAACAATATTTTCTAAGTGATTTTAAATATAATTATATAATTGCGAAGTTGTAATTTATGAGTTCGTTAAATGGAAAATTTTTGATTTTTGTTCACAAGAACGACTCTTGCGCCCCGTGGAGCACACTTGAGCAAAAGTATTTGCTACATACTTTTATGTAATTTAATAGTGAAAACATCTGAGACAAGCGCATTTTTCAACAAAACAACACTGTTCGTAGTGAAAACAACACTGTTTGTAGTTAAAAAAGAGCCTTGATTTTTTGGCTCCCGATTTTCATATTCGTAAAAAAACTGTAAAATTAATATAAGTCAGAATACTTCAAATAACCACCAAAACATAATTAAATATATTAGTTTAAAAACCCTTATTAATTATTTTTAAAAAATTATAAAATTAGATATAATTTGATATAATTTTTGAGAAAAACTAGCAAATGCTTGTATCAACTGTTATCTAGAAATATCAAATTGTATCTAATTCGATACAGTTATGTATAAAAACACAAAAAATTGCATCAGACGAAATTCGGACATAATTTTATTGCATAATTTTATTTAATTGCATCGAATTAGATCTAATTTGATGCGATTGTATCGAATGCGATACAGTTTGATGTATTTTAGATACGTATATAATACTGTTATGCAAAATACTGTTTAGACAAAATACTGGTCAAAAAATTTAAAAAATCCTGCTTTTCATAATACTGTTTTACAAAATACTGTGTTTCACAATACTGTTTTGCAAAATACTGTGAAGTAAAAATGCTAGTTTACGAAATTTATTTTATTAAAAATAACTTCAACAAAAGTATATAATTTTCAAAAATTAACAAAAACATTTAAAAAAAAAAATTAATTTCAATGCATTTTATTTTATAAACTTAAATTAGTACAAGATTTTTTGCAGTTCGCTTTAGGTATGGCATAATTCACACCTTTTTGTTATAAGTCTTTTAAAAATACAAGATTACTAAGCATATGATTTGATTAACTACACGTGGGTATCAATACGTTTAATGCTGCTTGCAACATCAAAACATTTGCATATGATAACAGCAACACAGGTCAACTGATAACATCTGCAATGAGATCATCTGTTATTAATATATGTTGATTACATTATAATTGTCTTTTGGTTTTGTTATGGTTTATTTTAACAATCATACAGTAAATCTCGGTTAAGTACCTCTTCAAAATTGGCAAGATTTTTGGGTAATTATCCGGGGAAAGCAATAAAGCGTATAAGTTTAATTAACTCATAGAGGTAATTATACGAATACTCTTAAATACCCATAACGATGCAATTATCCGAATATATTTATGTATTGACTGTTGAAATATCACATTTGAAGTCGACAGCCAGTTGATGCTTTGTTTTATTCTTTTTTTGTTTGCCAGTGAGATCAGCTGAAGTTTTTCCTTTATAGTTAAAGCTTTATTCTTCGGAGCCATTTCGGTTAAAACACTTAAAACTTTTTTACTAAAAACTGGAAAAGAAACAATGTTTTTTTTTTTTTGATTCTTGAAAGATGCGTGCATAAAGAAATAGCCAAGGCAAATAAACATACAAAATTTAAGGTAAATTTCATTTTGGGAGTGTACAGTTTCTGTTAATTACCCAAAATGGGCAAATAAGCGAAAGTTACTTAATTTGGTTGTGTATGTGCAAGGCTGTAACCAGAAGGTACTTTGGGTAAATAAACGAGGCAACTTTAAGGGAAATTTCATTCTGAGAATGAAAATTTTGAGGTTATTAACCGAAATGGGTAATTAAGCGAAAGTTAATTAACCGTCGGCTTTTGTATGAAAAATGGGTTAAATAAACGGGGACTCAAAGTTCAAAGTAAATAAGCGAAAAAGGTATTTATGCGTGGTTAAATTAACCGATGTTAACTGTATATAAATTGAGATAAATTTTACTTAATTATTACAGTGAAAGTTTTTGTAAAAATAAAGCAAAAAAGCCGCCCAGTAAAACAGAATTTTGCAAAACAGTATTATGAAAGGCTGTATTTTGTAAAACAGTATTACGAAAAGCAGGATTTTGAAAACAGGATTTTTTTTATACACATGATTTCGACCCGAACCCGATGTATTTTAGATACAATTATAATTATATGTTCTCATTTTTCGAATCAAATTTAATCTCATCGCATATCTAATTTATATATAATTTAATAAATATAATTTTATGATACCCCACATTTATTTTTTTACTTGGGAATACATCGGTGAATTATTTTACTGATTTTAAACGAGCTTTTCATTTAAATTTCAATATTTTTTTTTTAAGCCATAAAGCAGTATAATTTTTCTATTAAACTTACAGATTTTTAAATAAATTTGATTTATATTATTTTTTTGAGTGTACAGCATAGACAGATAAACAACAAACGACCACAAAATATTGTTTAATCTATAAAGATGTTGATGAGTTCTAGGAAGTTTAATACATAACAAAATATATTATTATGTTGTAGTTAGTTGCCGTTTTTGTTTTTTTTTTCTTTGTCAAAATCGATGGGGTGTGATGAATGTTTATTATAATATGGTCATAATTTTTACATAAATAAGAAATAGTATACAAAATTAGAGGATTGACGAACTTTTTATACCCTTCACAAATCAATTAAGGGAATGTTTGCTAATGTGGCCTGTTTCTTAAAGTGGACGGTGTGTTTTTTCGCGTTGTTGCATGCTAATGTCAAAACTCTCAACGCCCGAGTAAAAAAGTTATACAGAAAGTTATATCATTTTACATAGATAAATATGATTATATATAGCCAAGTGTTGTACTATATTGGTGTGTATATAATTATGTATAACTATCAGTTTTTTAACAATTTCAAATATACCTTCATATATAAAGAAATATGAATAATTATATTCCCATACATATTTATATGTGCTTTATGTTGTTAGATATGCTGGGAACTATCATATATAATTAAAAAAGAGTTTATATAAAATCATATAAAATTATATATATCATCATGTTAATGACATTTTCTAAGTTCATTTATATCTTATTAAGTATAGCTCTATGTAGAAAAAAAACTTATAAGTTCATTTATATATAATTCAGTATAGCCCCGTGTATAAGGACACATTTTAAGTTCATTTATATATAATTAAGTATAGATCAATGTAAAAAAAAACCTAAGTTTTTATATTTCTATTTCAGTATAATTACAAGGACTTCATTTTTTTATATATTTTTCATTTTGAACTCAATTGACTAGGTTGATCAAATCGAGTAAACCCAATAAAACGAAAATTGCTTATAACTTCAATAATAATTATTCAAATTTCAAAATTCTTAAATATGTTTTTTAACTCTTCAAATCAAACTTATTTTGAAAGAAATCAATTTTGTATAACAATATCTTATACACGATTTTTGTCATTTCTCGGAAAATTGTTCGAGTAAGAACTACTCTACTCTACTACTTTACAAAAAATTTTTAATTAATAAAAAAAAAAACTTTTAATATAATTATTTATTTGAATGGTTTCTTTGTCTTATACGTGATAACAAAAGTTTGAGTTCTGATATTTGTCAAAATTAAAAATAGTTAAACGGCTTACTCGATTTTTACTCGACTGATCACCGTAGTATATACACCTTACCAAATAATGAGTGTAGTATTGTTAACTCGAAGGTTTGGACGTATTACCCTTTGTATTATAAATCTTAACTTGGTTTATATGAAATGTCCCAAAAGTAATGAGTTATGCGTTACTGGCAGCCTTATGTAGATATGAATTATATTGGCTTACGTATATGCACACAAGGTTATGAAAAATAAGCCATTACTAAAAAGAAAAAAATAACGGGTCTAAAAAAATATATTTTTTAAAAAATACGAATTTAAAAAAATGTAAAGCATGGTCGTTTCGGGCATTGATCTCGGGTGATCTGATTTACAGGCGATTGCTGTATACCCTGAGCCACCGAAGCATATAACATTTGATAGCTTAAAACATTAATGAATTTTTCTTTTGTGTAAATTTGTTCCAGATATACCAAAACTAACACCTTACCAGACTTGGGCGACGTCAATTACTTTCCAAAATCGTTCACTTGTGAAATTTTTCTATATCATTAATAATTTCAGACCTATGCTCTCATTTGTGGGCTTAAACGCTTCCTTGGGAAATTTTCAATTTTGTCAATACCAGACATGGGACATAATTTCAATATCTATGTATTTAATTACAGGCCAATTACTTTTTTATGTTAAATTACATGTAATTGGGTGTAATTGAGTAATTGCTCTGTAATTAAATACCCAGATGTTGTTACTAATCCCCATGTTTGGTATTAAAGATTTTACAAATTTTCCAAGGAAGCGATTAAGCTCACAAGTGTGAGTGTAGGTCTGATATTATTAATGATTAAGAAAAATTTCTGAAGTGAACGATTTTGAAATGTAATTGACGTCGCCCAAGTCTGCACCTTACCCTATAGCTTACAAAAATACAAAATATACTGATTATAAAAATAGATTTTCAGAAAATTATTATACTTCGCGTGGAAGTAAAAAGATAAATAACCTATTACATTTCACCAATTTTTTTATGTATGAGAGTAATGCATTATAAGTTTCTTATCTGTAACCCATTATTTTATAGACAAAATTCAAAAAAAAAATACAATTTAAAAATTTGTAAGGTAAAAATTCTATATGTACTTATTTTTTTTTGCGGTAAATATTACACAAAAAAAAATATTTCGCAACTTTTTAAACTGGCCGGTATCTAAAAAGGCAAGACTCTCATAATCGTAATCAATTTCATTACATAGAGATTTCTGCATAATTCGAAATGCGCATAAAATTAAATTATTAGAATTTCGTAAACAGCAGCACGTGTAACGTGTTCCTTTATATTGTGCATGTGCGCCCCGGTAGGCTAGTTGGTAGCGTGCTAGCTTATCAGTGCGGGGGTCGTAGGTTCGATTCCCACCAGAGGCACTGGTCTGTTTTCGCTACAACGCGCCGAAGGCCATAGTAGCTAGAGCTCGGTTAGGGTAATATTATATAATTTGTAATTATATGATTATTAATTAATAAAAAAAAAAAAAAAAAATTATATTGTGAAAACATAACAGCCAGCTTTTTTAGATATGTTCATTGTGACTTAGAATATTCGGACGAAGATTATACATTTCCCCCCAAATTTCTCAGTTCCCATAAAATTTAATTTTAAAAAAATGCCACTTGCAAATATGTAATATGACAATGATATGTATGTATGACAAGTTAGTTGGCACATAAGTTAGTACATTTATCACTCTGTACGATGTCTCTATCGAAAAACCTAAAAAATCGTTTGTGGGGTCTTCTAAAGAGCTGGGAAAATAGTGTTACTATTTCACCCCAAACTTCCCTATTGCAATCAAATATAATACTATATCCCATGAGGCTTTTAATAAACAACCTGGAAGTTTTAAAAATTTTCGACACAACCTTCAGATAATGGTCTTTCAAATTTCATTAAACTTAGTGGTTATATTCTCCTAGTTAATATGGAATTTACGTATTTTTTTATATTGTTTCAAAAATCTTTGGGGGTTTTTAACAAATTTGTAAGAAATATACAATGTTTCAATTATCATAACTTTTGAACGCGTCAACAAAAAATTAAAAACTTGGTGTCATGTTGAAGGCCAAATCCTCTTCGTTAAACAGTGTTGCACTAAAATTATTTTCTTACGCAAAAAGGGTAACGAAATTGGAAAAATGTTCTTAATTCGCGAATATCTAAAAAAAAAAATTTTTTTTCTAACATAAAAATTTTAATTTTTGTCTCACTAGGGGAAATATTAGGACCAATAATTTCGTGGAGATTACGATCTTTCATATGATTACGATCTTTGATATCTTTTAAGGAGCACAAGTATTTCAATAAATTGTTTAATAATTTCATTTTAAATGTCCGTTTAAAAGGACTTAGGATGTAGTAACGGAAATCTGAGTACGAAGTTTAATTACATGTGGTATCCTGTTTAACATGCATATCGATTTTTCAATGTGAGGCAAAAAAACATTGAAATTTGTCTTTGGGTGATATATGAATATACAAATTTTTATATTAAATATCAAATTTACTTTCGGAAAAATTTCGTTTGTTGTTGAAACCCTCTGACTCCCAACTTGAAATTTGTGTACGTTGTAAGTGATACTTTGTGTTAATTGCAAAATGTGTGTTTTTGAGATATTCACGAATTAAGGATATTTTTCAATTTCGTTATCTTTTTAGTTTTTGTGCAAAACTATTTAAAGATAAGTATTTGGTCTTTAAAATGACACGCGTTCTAAAGTTGTGATAATTCAAACATTATATATTTCTTACACATTTGTTAAAAACACGTAAACTCCATGTTTTTTACCGAGCTTTATTAAAATCATAAGAGGTAAAGTTAAAAATGTTCTTTTTTGTGCTCATTATTTTTAAAATGTCCATACATATAAAATTTTGGACTTGGGTTGGTTGTGAAAAGAATTTCACTTCGTATTTTATTTTTTAAACCAACACAAGTTTAACAGACATATAGATGACAGCAGAAGTTTGAAAAAAAATTACTTTGGTGAAAAGTGGCAATTTTCTCAAACATATGTTTTAAATTTCAAAGTGCCACGTTGCTTAGTTTTTTTTTTTTTTTTTGAGCCATCAATAATAAACGATCTCAGTGAATTTGTGAACATGGAAAAAATTGGTCAATGTTATGTAATTCAATACTTTAATTTGAAAGGTCTCAGTCCAACCAATATTGAAGCCGAGTTAGATTCCACTCTGGGGAGTTTGCTCCTTTTACGACTATAAAACTTTGGGTGGCTGAGTTTAAACGAGGCCGTATGAGCTGCCATTACAAACACCGTAGTGGTCGATCAATAAAGGTGCCCACGCCAGAAACTGTTAAGAAAATGCACAAAATGGTATTGGATGATCGTCGGCTGAAGGTACATGGGGGCTGGCTGCAATGACAGGCATTTCATATTGACCGAAAATTTAGAGATGAGAGAGCTTATGCGCAAGATGGGTGCCGCGTTTGCTCATAATAGAACAAAACAACGTCGTGAAGATGTTTTAATAAAGTGGCGATATATCAACGCAATAAAGCCGATCTCTTTCGTCGATTCGTAACCACGGGTCCGCCACTTCACATCTAAGACAAAGGAACAGTCAAAGCAGTGGGCTGGAATGGAAGCATTGTACACAAGGAAGGCGAATACAGTTTTATCTGTAGGCAAGGTCATGACGTCTGTTTTTTTTAATGTTTCTTTACTTATTGCAGCGTTTAAGTGATACAATTAAGAAAAAACTCTGCATTTGTGTTGTTTCATCAAAACAATGCAAGAGTTTACACATGTACTATTTTGATGGCCAAAATCAATGAACTAAAATTCGAATTGCTTCAATACTCACTTTATGCGCCAGATTTAGCTCACTCGGATTATTTTCTATTTAACTTTAATTGTTTCATATATATTATCTTTATAATTTGTGTTTATGTGAATAAAATTTATTTCCTTCACTGAAATTATTTATGTATTGTATTGTTTTCGGCATTATGGTTGGCTTCCGTCTAATTAATTTGTAGTCATGTTACTATTCATTTGATCGTAAATTATTTTATTGAATATAAATGAATATATTTCATTGTGCTGTATTTATATGGCAACAAGTAATAACAGCTTATGTCGGTAGAAACAACATCCCAACAAAACGCATGTTTTTATATCAAAATTTCGTCAAAAAAAATTTAAAAAAAATACTATAATTTTAAAATATAAAAGTTTAATAAAAACGACACCCTGCAAACAAATTTGAATATATTTCCTCACACATGGAAATATCAATATGTACGAGAAACTAGAGATCGCTTATAGTTGAACTGCGTATTCAGTTTTTCGCCATCACGTCAAAATTCCTTTTAAAAGGACTTTAAGGTTTCAATTATTTCAAAAAGTATTGAAATTCTTGAACATATGGATGCCAATATGGGTGTCAAGAGAAAAGTGAGAATTTCTGTTATTTAATTTTGAATTGTCCGGTTTGAGATCATAACTAAAATGTTACTATTACAAATTGAAAATACTAAATGTAAGATAAGATGAAAAAATCTTGTGGGGGGAATCTGCGTTAGAGGGAGTGCCACAATTTCGACCTAAGCACTAGGTCATCTTCAGCCTCATTCTAATCCACCACATACAAGAAACTCAAGGTTTCGATCCGGTATATAAAGGGTCCGCCATCTAACGTTTTTTTTTTCAACTAGTGCTTATTTCGTGAATGGTAACACTTAGCTCATGTCTGATTTGACAGATAATTAGTTTTATCTTTCCGCTGAACGAATATGGTCCGTATGTTCGTTATCTTGTGAAAAAAGTGAAAGAAACTGGCATCCTCATCGATAAACCGAAGCGTGAAAAGCCAAAAACAGTGCGTACACCCGAGAATATTGCTGCTGTGGCAGAAAGTGTGCGTGAAGCGCCATCAACATCAATTCACCGTCGTTCCCAACAATTGAACATTTCGGAGACATCATTGAGACGAATTTAGCATAAAGACCTTGGTATGACGCCATACAAAGTAAAATTGGTTCAGGAGTTCAAAAAAAAAAAAGTTATTTGGCGGACCCTTTATATCAACCAACCACAGAAAATCGGTGATGTTAGTTGACTATCAGAACAACATGAGTTATTTTCGTCTTCTTACAAGTTTAGCCAACCGCTTTAAATCTTAAACCTTTGTATTTGCCAGAGTTGCCAGTCCAACATGTTATCATTACTGGGCACGAATTGAGAATCCGGCATGTATACTAATATTTAAACACAACATGGGTAGTGTATTAGAATGAGGCTGAAGATAACCTAGTCGCTTAGGTCGAAAGTGCGGCACTCCCTCTAGCACTGATCCCTACAAGATTTTTTTTTTCATCTTCTCTTACATTTATTAACAATTAGTGTTTCCTAAATGTCATAGTAACATTTTGATTATGATCTCAAACACGACAATTCGAAATTAAATGCAATATTATAATATCATCAATACATACAAAAATTCTCAATTTTTGTTATTTTAAAAAAAAAATATTGGTTACAAATTTCCGTGAACAAAAATTTCACAAATGTCCTTTTAAAAATGTAATCTTTCAAAATGCTTGATGATTCTAAATTGGGAACGAACACTCAAGCCGTGTTGCTCAGTTTTACCTAGATTAATGAACACAATTTCGAGCATTTTGGTAAAAAAAAATGAGCCAAATCGGTTCAACGGCTAACAAGTTATGAGTAAAAATGCGAAGGTATCTCTAAATGTTTTAGGGAATATGGTCCATTTCGGAATAAATTTATCTCTTGAATAGTTTTCTAACAGCCGCTAGAGGTGGTTAATATTTTATTTTCACCTCAAAATGTTTTACCACATAATTTTTTTTTTTCACCACAGAAATTGTTTTCACCATAAAAATGATGTTTTAAGACAAAATTTGTTTCATTAGATAAATTATTTTTGTAATGTTAGGTCGAAACTCCTTATGGAAAATATTCGATTTTTATTTCTATAAGAAAAATTAAATTTGTTTTTGTAAAATTAATCAAAAAAGTCAGATTGGTCAAAATTGGGTACATTTTTTCATATATTGTCGCCTATAGAAAGATTTTATTTCGCACAAATTTATGAACAACACAAACGATAGCAAAGGAGTACATTTTTAAAAGGGAATTATAATCAATATTTTTATTTTAAAGCAGAGGTTTCCACCTTTGATTTAATATCAATATTTAAGTCATGTCATGAATACAAATATTAGAATACTTTTTTTTTGAAAAATTAAAACTTTAAAGTCATTTTAAAAGGAATTTTGACGTGATATCTAGAAACTAAAAACCCAGTTTAACTATACATGCACTTAGAATACTATGTAGGTAAGACCACTGCAAATGTAGTTAAAAACAAATTAAATTTCACTTAAAGAAAGGACGACTTACATTTAATTAAATTCAACTAACATTGTCATTTGTTTTTAATATTCAAAAATTAAACCACAATTGTAGTAAAAATGAACCACATATGTTAGTAAAAAATAAACAAACATTTTTTTTTTTTTTTATTTTTTTAAATAACAAGAAACTACTGTAAAAATTAGTGTAAAATCATAATACAGTAGTTCCATGTAGTTTGTGTTTTTAAATGAACTTGTATGTAGTCAAAAAACAACTGTATAAAAGGATTGTAAAATCATAAAAGAGTAATTTGATGTGGTTTGTTTTTTTTTTTAAATGAATTACAAGGTTAGTAAAAAGTTAAATTTTTTGTACAAATGACCGATATTTACACTCAAATAAGGAAACTGTATTACAAACCAAAGAACTACATATTTTTAAAGCAGAAGTGTGGTTTCGTTTTGTCCATGTGTGTGCAAAACTACTGTTGCACGGTGTTATAAATATATCCTCAAATCGAACAAACCTTTAATTAATTCACCTATTTCGACTAAAGCTATTATTGCTCTTTGCCTCCAAAATAAAAGTTATTTAAATCCATTTTATATTTCAAGTATTTTATACGCATTTGTTAAAATAAATCATAAGCTAATTTAAATTATTACGGTACACTCATAATCATCAATGCATAAAAATACGAAATTAATGTCAAACCAACAAAAACTTTTGTAAAATACACAAAATTTCGTTTATTTTACAAAAGTTTTTATATTGTTGAAATTTTTTCGTATTTTTATGCATGGATTATTATCAGTGTATATATAATAAAATATATTATTTATTTTGACAATATTTCGCATTTGTTTGGTCATATATTAAAATTTTAAAAGCTTTTCACGGTCAATTTGCCCTAATGAAATTTGTGGAAATTTTAAAACAATATTTTTGCTTAATATTATTTAGAAAATAATAATTCATTGTTTATACAATTTATAAAATTGTTTTCAGTTTATAATGAACACTCCTAAATGTATGCAATTACTATGCAATATATTTTAATCCTAAAATTATGCAATTTGTATATAAAAACCATATTATGTAGTGTTTAATTGATTGAGTCGCGTATATGGGAAGATAAAATCATTGATGTTTAAAATTAAAATATTGATTTCATTTAATAGTTACGATAAAAATTTAAAATTGGTAAAATAATATAAACATAATTCGCTTAAGTTCGAAAAAACTGCCAATAGTATTTTAAAAAAAATCCCATTGGGCAGCTAAAAAAACATGTGAATTTTTTACAGTTATATTAGTTTTTTCTTTTTATATACATCGAGATTATTTTTATGTTATTTTCAATTTATAACGACCTACTAATATATTTTCAATATATTAGCTAGGTTGATACTAGTATTTCGATCTGGCTAAAGATCTCATCAGAAACCGAAGTTTTAGAAAAGTTAGAGCCTCCATAATAGGCAGAACTTTAACAAAAAACCTATTAATCATTAATGTTGCTACATTCTTGTCTTCTTAGTAATCCAGCACGTGGTTACGGTCTTTTCCTAACAAGCATCATGACGTTACTAAACTTTGAAGACCAAAAATTTTCTATTTATATAAAAAAATTTTAGTTTTTACTCTGGCTCGAATAATGTTTTTTACAGTTTTATTAGTTTTTTGTTTTTATATACATCGAGATTATTTTTATGTTATTTACAATTTATAACGAGCTTTCAACCTCCGCATATTTACAAAAATAAAGCAAAGCAAATCAAACATATTAGCAAGGTTGATACTAGTATTTCGATATGTTTCGAATTAGTTTGGTCTCCTCAACCACATTTCTAAATTTTATGAACACCCAATCAGAAATTGCCGATGTTACAAAAAACATAGCGTACCATACGGTACCAATAAAACAGCAATGGCAAAGGACTAATTTGCTATGATTTGCCAACGTATGGAAAAAATACTTTAAAAACCCTGTCAATACAAAATTTACAACAGTTTTTGATATAAAACCATTTGACAACTCAAATATTTTTAACGTTTTATCAACGCTAGCAAAAAGCTGTTTCTCAATGCATATTTTTTAAAAATGTACAACTATTTAAATTTATTTGAATAAAATTTAATTAAAAATTTCATTAAAACTCGGCCAAGGAATTCTCTCTGTGGACATCGGCATTGTGCCAACGCTTTGCCGTACATATTTTTCTGACTGGGCATTTATGAGTTATACATTTTCATACACTTAGAGAATTTTCTGCATAATATTAATGAATGTTTGCATAAAAGCAACGAAGTTGCGCTGAAACTCATCCATTGAAACGTTTCATTACACTTATAAAAGTTTTCACAAAATTTTATGAAAAATAAAGTTTTATTAATTAATAGTTTCATTCATTCAATGAAGAAGTTTCATTTAGAAACAATTTTCATAAAAAGTAGTAAGTTTTTCTATTAATTTAAGGTAATTGTTTGTTCATTTTTTGAAGAAAAGTAACATTAGTTGAGTGAATATTTTCCTTATTCCCATTTTCCGTTCTCTATAGCTAATTTTTTAAAATTACCAATAATATGTAAATATTTTAATATATCCCGCCGCTTTTATTGATAAATGTTATAATGATCAAGTATTATCTTTTTATAAATCAATTGACCTAAATTTTGTTTAAACTCGTAAATAGATAGTGCCTCTTAAACAGACACAAGATTAAAATTAAAAAATAACCGTTTAGTAAAGAAAGACACACATAAATATAAAAATTTTAAAATATGTTTAAGTCTGAGAACTAAAACAGGTGACATAATATTAATCGATACTGTATAAAAGAATAAATTTATTTATTTTTTTTAATAAAGTCACTGAACTATTAAAAAATAGGCAAAATATGAAATGAAAAAAATTTTAAATCTATATATCATTTTCATTCTTTGAAAGAAGACCAATAGTAATAGTTATTTTTTGACCTCATGTCTTCAGATTTTATATAATATATAAGGTGGCGCAAAAATAACCTTCCGATGTTTTTTTTTTTATTATGTATTTATTATGTATAGCATTTTCTGATAGGAGGATTACTTTTGCGCCACCTTATATATATTTACTATGGAGCCTACAACATTAAACATCTATAACATCAAATATATATTAACAACCTATAACATCTCCATAATCAGTTTATTAAATTTTCAAAAACTCACGATTTTTTCATGGCCCGGTTAAAATTTAACATATATGCATTCATTTATGAACATGTATGAACTCATTCATGCTCATATACTTGACAACTTATGAAATTTTAAAGTGTCCAGTTAGGATGTTCCCTAAACAATTTTTTGTTTTCATCAAGTTATTTTTTGTTTACTTTTTACACAAATTTGACAGTAAATTCTCATTCTGTTTATCACTTACAAATGCTTATAATGATAAACAGTCATATACTTTGCTAGAACTTTGGAATCAAATTTAAGAAACTTTTAATACTTTAAGAATTATCTCCATATATTAAAAATTGGGCACACCACAATGTGGCAGGTGGCTGCGTTCGGGGTATCTTTGGCAGCGGGTGCGTCGGGAGCGGCATGTCGTGGGTTCCTGGACGTTTGAATAATTGAGATACGAAATCGGAGTGAAGTCGGTATTTGAGTTCCGGGCAAAACCGGGTACATAGAGCTAGTAAATTATAAAATAGGAGAATTTGGGGTGATATGCTAACGCACTTTTTCTGGGTCTTTAAAATGACACAGAAACAATTTATTTAAATAGTTTCAATTTGACACATTTTGCAAAAAAAAAAAACATTTTGGGGTGAAGTGAGAAATTTTTCTACAATTAAAAATCAAAATTTCCCGCAATTTGTGTTAATCTACATACAAACGCAAAAGAAAGAAATAAGAAAATATAAAGGGTCCTCCAAATCATTTTTTTTTTTTTTTTGAAAATGCTATAAAAAAAAAACTACTGAATATTTTCTCAAATTTATTTTTTTATTTGAAAGTACAATCCTTCCGGTTAATAATGGAAAATAATTTCATTCAAATGGCTGCCTCGGCTGGCCATGCAGTAGCCTACACGATCGGTCCAATTTTTAAGCACATTATCGATTGTGTGTTGCTGTATTTCACCAATGGCTTCACGAATATTATCCTTTAAAGCGTCAATTGTCTCTGGCTTGTTGGCGTAACACTTATCTTTGACGGCACCCCACAAATAGTAGTCCAACGGTGTCAAATCGCAGCTCCGAGGTGGCCAAACGACATCAGCTCTGCGGCTGATTTGAATTTTCGCACACATTCTGCAACATTACCATGATTTTCAAAGTAATGTCGCAATATTTCCCAGCGTTGTTCAAGCGTATACACAACCACATTCGTTCAGCGGAAGGATAAAACTAATGATCTGTCAAATCAGACATGATCTAAGTGTTACCATTCACGAAATAAGCACTAGTTGAAAAAAAAACGTTAGATGGCGGACCCTTTATAAAATAAAAACACATACACAGTACATAAAAAACTCTATAGGAAAAAATTAATCTTTATTCGAATATTTTTAGTCAAAATCAATGAATTTAAAGCGGAAATTCCCGGTAATTTAACCAATTTTGCACTTCCCGATTCCTGAGAATGTTTTTTTTTTCGAAATTCCCGGGAATTATTAAAATCACCAAAATAAACATGTTCTCTTAACAACAAATGCGGTGTTCCAATAGCCCTTAACCCCACCGAAGTAAAGTAATGAATCAGGGCTATGAACTAAAAAGCTTTAATAAGTTCGCCAACTCTCCCTCAGGTGGCGAGCAACAGCTGTTCTAAGACTTATCATCTCCCTCAATTACAGTGTTGCCATGTTTAAAGCCCTTCATCTTTCCCCACCTTTCATCTTTTCTCTAATCCATTTCTAAAGAAAACAACACCTTAATAAATATGAAGAGTTTCATGAGTGTTGCTTCTCATAAAAAAAAAAAATGTATAAAAAACCAATAAAAAACATATAATGCTAAAAAATTTAAAAATTTTTTAACTTTATCCAATTTGTTTAAATTCAAAAATCAACATTTTCTGGAATTGGAATTTTAGACTCTATTAAAAAACACGAAAAATGGAAGGAAAAGGTCTAGGAAAATTTTAATTTCTATGACGAAAAAATGGGATTTTCGTGCAAAAAGCTCGAGATATTTATACTTTTTGTGTAAAAATTCTTATTTTATCAATACAGCATTTTTGTTAAAATCGTTTGGCAACAGATTAGGAAACTATCTGAAACTGACGTGGTTAAAATAATATGTGGAAACTAACTTTATAAAAATTTGTATAGAAAAATGCTTAGTTTACGCTTATTATTTTTACTATATCCCTTCGATACTAAGGAGAACTTTCTAAAAACTGCGATAACATGCTTAGGATGATTTTTAATTGGAATTCTATGGCATTTTGGGGAAGACTTTCCTCAAATTCTGAAATACTTCAGCTTTTACAGAGTTATCGTTAAATTAAAAAAAATACACAGATTCCAATAAAAAATTTGATTTCAAAAAATAACTGTTAAAAAATACGGAAACTTTTAATCGCATACAAAAGTTTAATCTTTCAAAACCCTCAGGTTCTATTTCAAGTAAAAAACTTTTATATTTCTAAAACTTAAACACACCAAAGATGTCCAACCGTTATTTATTTTATTTTTCTTTATGCTTGTATTAAGAAGTTCTAAAATATGTAAAAGCGGAACTTTGGTTTAAAAAACGGAAAAAATCAGCTTTTTGCAAGCGGGATAATCTCGCCAACAGCGGGATGGTTGGTTAGGCTACTCTTTATATTATAAATGATGAAAATATTCCCCACCTAGGCATTTTAATCTAAAGAGATATTTCTCTCTCTTTGAAAAAACATATTCCGATTTGTTTTTAGTAAAATAAATGTTAAAAATGTTCCTGAATTCACAGTGATCCTTAAATTAATTTATAATTATCTATTCCTATTTCCAAAGAAAAGGAAGATTTTACTATCAAAACTTTAATGAATATTTATTTTGAAAATCCTGGGACTGTTCGAAAAGTTTTCCAATTCCCGGGAGTTGAAAAAATTCTGGAATTTGAATACTCTACATATCAGCGAAAATTTTAAAAAATTTTAATACACATAACAAAATTTTGGAAAACAAATTTTCCAAACTATTTTCGTTTTTAAATTATGTGTGGGGTGTATGAGGAAAATTTAGGTATTTTAATATTTTTTTTAAATACTAAAATACGAAACTGGTAATGTCAGCAATAATTTTTAACTTGCTTTTTGTTATTTTATAATTTAAATGATAAGAATAAAAAATGCATAAATTCCATAGAGAATACATAATTAGGAGGTAGAAAGATAGATCTAGACATCTTAAGGCCATATATGCGTGCGTATTTTCAAATTTACTTATTACTTTTTCATACAAAAAATTCACTGAATTTTATAACTCATATGGAGCATCTAAATATAAATAAGTACCTAGTACTATACATATACAGTTACTAAAACAAATGAACGTACACTAATAAAAAAAAAATTACAAGTTGAAGGTAGGTTAAGTTAGGTTAAGAAGGGTTATGTGCCCAAGGGCACATCTCCACTTGGAGACCAAAACGGTCCATTGTGAATCCCTTCAGTGAAAAGGTCAGAAAAAAAAGGAATATACAGATAGAAAGATTGACTGATAGATAGAAAGAATGATCTAGAAAAAACACATACACTCATAATAATCCATGCTTAAAAATACAAATATATTTTTCGTAAATTTTTTTTCGTAGAATGTACAAACATTTTGTTTATATTACAAAACTTTTGTATAAAACAAATTATATAAATTTACAAATTTCGTAAAAAATACAAACATGATTTCGTAATATTTTTTTAGTACATTGTACAAAAATTTGTAATGTTACAAATATTACATATGGATGTTGATGTGGTTAGAGGTCGGATTTGCAATCATAAGGTTGCGAGTTCAACTCCTGGCCAGGACAAATTTTTTCTTTCTTTTTTAGTTTTTATATTTTTTTGTTTATTAATGTTTTTTAAATTTCTATGTTTTATTTTTTTATTTCATTATTACTATTTTTGTGTTTTGATATAAATGGATATTTTGTATTTTGTTTAATAAAGAGGATCCTAAAACAAGTTAAAGAGTACCCGAAAACACTACTTCCACTTTATTTGCCGGGTTTAGTATGAAATTCAATAAAAAAAATATTTAAAAAGATAAAATATTTAATAATAAAATGCAATTAGTTTGAAATTGTTATTTAAGTTTTTTATTATTATTATTTTATTATTATTATTTTATTATTTTTTTATTTTGTTTTTTAATATATTATTTGATATATTTATAAAAAAATTTTATTATTTTATTTAGTTCAATAAACATAATACAAATATTTAATTTCCATTTTACCTTTTTTATTAAATATTTGTAGCATATTTTTCTAGTTTTCATAAAAATTTCATAATATTTTCGACTTAAGTTCCTTTTTAGTTTGTTGTATTGCATCAGCTACTTTGGTGCAATGCAAATGGTAGAGGGGTCTACTTCAACACAGCAGGACGTCACTAAAATCGTGAGTTCGATTCTGGTGTGGCACCATTACATTGCTTTTTTTTAATTTTAAAATAAACCCGTAAGGTATGCACCACATTTTTATTTAAAAAATGTTTTTACAAAACTTTACTAAATGTGATTTGTATATTCTACAAATTTTTTCGTATTGTCAAAATAACCAAAACTTTCGTAAAATGAACAACGGTTTTCGTGTATTTTACCTATAGATTATTATGAGTGTAGTTACTCCCCAGAACAAGCTCCTATCGTTCCCTTACAAGTTGCAAGTTTTTAGGTAAAAAAGATTGAGTATTTTAAAATCAATTTGATATCAACAACTCTTAATATAATTGTTGTAGTTTTCCTCATTAATAGTTTTCCTCAGAATCAGATCTCAAATATTCAGCTTAAATAACCACACAATTTTATTAGCAACAAATTCGGTTGTCACAATGAATATTTTTTCTGTGAGTAGCTAATTTTTTTCCCCATTTATCGTAATCAATATTAAGGCGTATACTTAATTTTAAACATAACTGTAAATTGGAACAAAAGTTTATGGTTTAGGGAGTAAGTGATGCTTTTGACGACACAATAACAGCCAGCCATAACAGCAAAAAAAGCATGCACGTAATTCCGGTACTTGTGCCACACACATAGAATTTGTTAGAATTATGTTTGTACATTTCACTTACTACCATGCCCAGCAAAACCTTGGTAATAGGTTGGTATTACGGAACATATTACCAGGTAATGCGTTAAACTCCTAACCCTAGCATTACTTCGCAACGTTTGGTATAACTGACTACCCATTAGTTATACCAAATTCACATGTTTAAATATTTTAATGGTATAATTAGTTCGTTTCTATATAAAATTAAATATAATTAAAGTTTTGTTACAAATTTGACAATTTGAAAATACTATTCGATTCAAAAATTAAAGATTTAAATAAAAAAAAAAACGCTTAAAAATAAGTATAAGGTGGCGCAAAAGTAATCCTCCTATCAGAAAATGCTATACATAATAAATACATAATAAAAAAAAACATCGGAAGGTTATTTTTGCGCCACCTTATATAAACTAAAATTAAGTTCACACCTAACTAACATTTAGTTTCTAAAATTTTACTTGAAATAAATAAAATTGCTTGCGAATAATGCAAATTTATTAGATTTTAGCAACGATTTATTAGATTTTAGCATATAGATTAAGGAAGAACCAATGTACTCAACATCTGTTAAATTTGATATGGTGATAAGAGAACCGCGTTAAGAGAAACCGTTTTGTAGAGATTTATTCAATACATATTTCTTACTTTATATATTTAGTGTTAATTATAAAGCGTGTTTTTTTTTTTTTTTGAGCGTCACAACTTTGAGTAGGCATCACTGCTTTATTTGACCAGCCATTTAACAGCTGATAGTTGCTTTTTGTTTAGTTTGCTTTGCAATTTCATTATGAATCGATTTACACCAGAGCAACGCGTGCAAACAGTTGAAATTTTTAATCAAAATAATTGTTCTATTCGTCAAACTCATCGTGCACTTCTTCCATTTATCTTCCATTTTATGAATGAAGCCCATTTTGGTTGAATGGGTAAATAAGCAGAATTGTCGCATTTGGAGTGAGGAGAAACCACAAGCTTTTGTCGAAACACCATTATATCCACAGAAAATTACTGTTTGGTGCTCTTTTTGGGCTGGCGGAGTCATTGGCCCATATGTCTTCAAAAACGATGATTGTCAGAATGTTACTGTCAATGGTGAACGGTATAGGAACATGATTCGAAATTTTTTCGTACCTCAATTACGTGGCATTAATCTTTGCTGATATGTGGTTCCAACAGGACGGAGCCACATGCCACACAGCGGGCGCTACAATTGATTTACTCAAAGAAACTTTTGATCAAAAAATAATTTCACGTAATGGCCCAATTAATTGGGCACCAAAATCGTGTGATTTAACCCCATTGGATTATTTTCTTTGGGGTTATGTTAAGTCACTTGTCTACGTCGATAAACCACAAACAATTGAACACCTGGAAATCAACATTCGAAGAGTTTTCGGCGAAATAAGCCCGCAAATGCTGCGAAAAGTTGTTGAAAATTGGTGTTCCAGATTGCGCCTTCTACGCGCCAGACGTGGCGGCCACATGGCAGAAATCTTATTTAAACATTAATTTCATAAAATTTTCTTTCCAATAAAGCCCGTTTCATTGATATTAAAAATATATTTCCTTGTTTTATTATGATTTAAACTTGTGTCACTCTATAAAAAAACACCCGTTACAAAACTTATGCAGAGAATACATTAAACAATACAAAATAACTTTAAAATTTAATTAAAATTGCTTAAAAGCATGAAAAGCTAAGTATCACTGTTAAGTTAACACATTTTTTTTCGAAACTCTCTTAAAACGAGTACAAGTTTTTAGAAGAGAGTATTGAAAACGGCTTGATTTTAGAACATATTCATTTTTTATGAACACAAAAATAATAACCGATTTTCCTTTCTTGAATTACGTTAATATTCTTAAAAAATGTCAGAAAATTTATTTAATTTCAGTAAGAAATCTTAAATTTTAAGTATTTAAAGTTAAGAAATTTAACATTGTATGAAACAACTAAAACTAAATACGCAACTTACATAAATTTAGTTTAAAAATTTTAACTTCTTAAATTTAGGTAAAACAACTTCTTAAAAATTGTTTAAAATTTATAAACCTATAAAATTCTTATTTGGTTTATAGTTAATATTATATAAGGGTTTTAGTTTTGTCAAGTAAATGTTAAATAATAAATTTTAAAGTAAAACCGTTTGTATTAACGAAAATAATATTATTATTATTTGCGTTAATATTAACTAAAAAGATAAATGTAGGTGTTTACTTAATGATAGGTAGCAAAACTAAGCTACTTATATTTTTGGGAGTTAATACCTTATGAGAATTACAAACTAACAGAAGAATTATAAAAAAAATTAAACATACAAGCAAAATGTTTGTTGTTGTTTTTTTTTTTAATGCAGCATTACTAAAATTTCTTTTTGAATGCAATACCCTCTATCAACTACTAAGGATTGTATGTTGAAAAAACTTAAATATGAGTATAACTTATTAACGAAAACTAAGTTAATTTTGCATTAGCACAAGTTCAAGCATCTTAAAATTAAAAAAAATTAACTTGATTGTAAAATATTTCTACCAAATTTCAGCAAACTTTATCAGGGATGGCAGGCTACACCGCTAAAATACCGCTATCGATTAAAAGCCCTTTCAACTGACTATTGTTATGGCTAACAAACCGTTGCCGATATAACTAAAATACAATTTTTTATTTTATTTTTATTTTATTTTATTAATTAATAATCATATAATTACAAATTATATACTATTACCCTAACAGAGCACTAGCTACTATGGCCTTCGGCGCGTTGTAGCGAAAACAGACCAGTGCCTCCGGTGGGAATCGAACCCACGACCCCCGCACTGACAAGCCAGCACGCTACCACCTAGCATACTGGGGCGCACAACTAAAATACTAAAGTAATCCTTAAAATATCGTTACCGAAATAACTAAAATAATGCTAACGCTAAGATAACGTTACCTAACTATTTGAAATAGCGTTAACCTTAAAATATAGTTACCGAAATAATTAGACAAGACAAAAAAAACTAATCTCTGTTAATATATATATCTTCCCAAATGTTGTCATTAACTAGCCTTTGGCATTCTGGCATAGTGGGGGCTTAAAAATATCGGTGTTCATTAACATTACCTGAATAACTAAAATAATGTTACCCTTAAAATACTGTTACCAAAATAACTTAAAAACAGTTATCCTTAAAATAACGTTACCGAAATAACAACAATACCGTTACCGTTCAAATAGCCTTATCGAAATAAGTAAAATACCTTTAACGCTAAAAAACCGATGCCGAAATAACTGAAATATCGTTACTCCTAAAATACCGTTACCAAAATAAACCAAAATATCGTTATCCTTACCGAAACCCGCATCTAATCGGTTACCAACATGAAATTTATACTTAATTTAAGTCAAAAATATACTGAATTTTAGCAAAATTTCATAAAATTTAACACAAAAATTTACTAAATTTTAATACAATTTCCCCGAATTGAAATAAATGGTTTTTACTTGTTTTTAGGAAAACTGTATTCCTGATTTGAGTTAAATTTTGTTTGGAGCCAAATCATTAACGAATTTCTCTAAATTTTTTTGTGAGTGAACTCTTTACCTGTAAGTGAGGATTAACATGTTACCAAACTATGTATTTAGCTAAATGGACATGTCCTTGTTACAATAATACATATTTATTACAAACAGTAAAACCTTTTATTACAAACAGTTTATTTTTCCACCCAAAACTTATATAAAATTTCATGTTCAAAATTTTTAGTTAAAAGTTTTTAAATTTCACTTTAATATAAAATATAAAAAAAAAAAAAATTTAAAAAAAAAAACTTATTACTGGAGGTAATATATGTTTTGGAAGGCGTTACCAGAATGGAAATAGCCTTGTTAAAATAATAGGGTTTGTAATAGAAAAGTAACTACTTGCCGGCCTTAATTTTTTATTCAAAAAGCTATTACCGGTTGATAGAAAGTTTTGCTGGGTGGTTATGTTAGGTTTTCATAGGCATATACGCAAAAATCTACGATTTATGATTTCTAATATACCTACACACCTTGATGGAAATTACAAAAAAAAAAAAAAAAAAATGAAAAAAATACGTTTTAGAAAAATGTAACTACTTCAACTCAAACTGTTTCGAAAAGTCAATAAACTATGAAGATGTACTAGACTGTTTTAAATTGAAATGAAAATTTATATAGCAAAATAATATACAAAAATATTTTAAAAAAATTCATTTTCACGACCGCATGTGAAAATGTTATCACATATGAAATTTCTTATATGTTCGGATCCGAAAATTGAGGGTATATGGCCATATATGGCTCATACATGACCATATATTTTAGGTCATATTTTCCGAATATTTTAAATATATATTTATTTGATTTTGGTTGTTTGTCCCTGAGGTTCGATTAAATAAAAATCTATGAAATGAGTTTTATTCTATGTTAATAGTTTTTTATTTACGCTGCAAAAACACTCCTTACCAAATAATGAGTCTAGTAATATCAACTCGAAGGTTTGAACGTATTACCCCTTATATTGTAATACTAACTTGTTTGATATGAAATGTCCAAAAATAATGAGTTATGCATTACTGGCAGCCTTATGTAAATACGGTATGAAGAAAAAGCCATTACAAGGAAAAAAATAATAGGTCTTAAAATAGATTTTGAAAGAAAATTACTAATTAAAAAAATATATTATTAATTTCTTTTAAAAACATTGTGGAGCCGGAAATCGATTCCTGATCGTCAGATTATTGGGCGACTGCTCTATATCCTATAGATGCTCTATACCCCATAAATGAATTTTTTTTCTATGTAAATTCGTTTAAGATATACCAAAACTAACATCTTTAGCTTACAAAAAGACAAATTATAGCGAGTCTAAAAAAAGATTTACTGAAAAATGTCTGCAAGTAATAAATGGTTATTCATCAATTCAATAATTGTTCACCAATTATTTTTTGTATGAGAGTAAGTTTCTTATTGGTACCCCCATTATTTTATTTCTTAAGGTAATGCATAAGGTAATAAGTACTTAAAACAAAGTAATGTATAAGATAATATGCAGTCTCTACCGTGTTTTTGCTGTATAATCGGACCTCAGAAAAAAGGAACAAAAATCAAAAACCACGCCTAACAAAACCTGATGGAAACAGCCATCAACCGGACTTTATCGTATTGTTTTGGTTGTAACATTACGGAACTTCGTGAGACAATTTCATTTTCGATAAATACAAAAAAAAAATTCTTCTTATTACAAATAGAAAAAGTAATTACTTCTATTTTGACAGAAATTTCAAATATTTTTTCTAAAACATTTTTATTCTGTTAAAAAAAATAACAAATATTAAAGAAAATTTTTAAAACTCAAAATGATAATTTCTTCTATTGAGATTTTTAAATACAATTTTTGAAGTTCGTCGTATATGTCTAGTATGATGTTGTAAGATACAATTAAATATGCAATATGATGTAAGATACAATTAAATATGCCGTTTTACAAGAAAGTGGAAAGTAAAATTGTATTTTCCCATACATGATGTCATACTTAACTATATTAAGTTGTACAAAACTAATAATATAAGATTATATAATATTATTCTTACGCGGGTTTCAATAACTTTAAGAAAAACTAATTGTTTATTTCTAAGTCAGTGATACATGAACATATATTAAAACAATAATTGCATTTGTCCTAAGTCAACGATATATGTATAAGTTAACATACAATCACATATGAATTCACTTAATAAAACTAATATTATATATGGAACAATATTTAGCGTATATTTCAATATGATATCATACATTACCATATATAAACTTTTTGTTTGTTTCCATACTTGGCATACATATTTATACATGCTAATATATGAAACAATATATACTCATGCATGTTCATATATTACTATATTTTATCATTTTCACCTGGGATGTTTATTATTTTTTTGTCTACAAATATGAAGAATTCTTATCATCGTCATTATCATTTCACAAAAAAGAATCTGTATAATTTATAGACATTTAATCTACATTTTATGTTTCAACGTGCTACATTTTAACTCGTTTGTATCAGCCCACAGTAATTTAACCCTTTGTTGGAAGGGAGTTGAATTACGTATATGAAACTTACCGGTCACTTTAACATGGCAATCTCATAGTAGGGACCAACTGACATATTTTGGGATATATTACAACATTTTTAAAAATAATTCAGAAATTTCTTACTTCTTGGTCCGATTGTAATGAAATTTTGAACAGGTAAAGGTTGACTTTAAACCCTACAGACCCCTCAATTGCGGCATTTAAAATTTTGAATGCTCGCTATTCATCTTTATTCGATTTATAAAAAATTTAAAGATTTGTAATCTGTAGTTATAAAAATAAAAATACCATATCATTCACTCTTTGATAGAAAATGAAAAAATAGTAATTATTTGACCTCATGTCTTCCAATTTTCTTTATATTTTAAACATATATTTTCTATGGAGCCTTTAACACATTTTCATTTTCAGTTTTTAAATTATTAAAAAAAATCAGGATTTTTAGACGGTTTTACTTTTTAAAAAGATTAAATAAATCCCAAATGTATGTAACTTTGAAGAGCCGCAAAGTTGTCATCGGATTTCGCTGATTCGAAAACCGTTCGATTTTTACGATTTTTCTCTTTCAAAATAATATAAAAAAGAATCATTAAAAAAAATCATTTCTAATGCAAATACAATTTTAATATACGTCTTCGAAATTCTTTTCCCCATCAACATATTTTAAACATACCCGTGTAAAAATTTTAAAATTTAAATTTCTAGGAATCAACAATTTAAAAGGGCAACATCTTTTTAAATGAAACAACGAAATTATTAAAAATTTAATAGTGAATTTTATCGTTGATCTATAAATTTATGTGTGAGATTTTATTTGTTCGGTTTTAGATCATGACAAACTTTTCTCTAAATTAACAGAAAAATTATAATTTTTATATGATAATTTACTTTGACTATTAGAAAAAAACACAGAAAAAGTTATTAGACACTAGCATGAATGGAATGCATTTTCTGACCCACTACGGTCTTCATCAACATTCTTCGTGCCATTTTAGTGTTAATCGTAAATATCATCTATTTAACTCACATGTTAAAGAAATTGGGTAACTTTTAAATCCCACATTACTCTGTGTGTTGAGTTAGAATGAAATTTACCACGAACGATTTCTATTTATAGAGTGTTTGTTTTTTCTCTAGTCATTATCATAGTTGCCAGTTTAACTTTTAGTTAAAACTTTAAATGGCAGTTCTTTTCTCTAATGTCATCATATACTATCCTTTTACATTAGCAAAGCATATCAACAAACATTAAAGATTTTTTTATTAATACATATGACGAGCATATACATTAAATGATTTTTGCACTGTACCTGGTGAGTGGTTTAATAGTGAATTTTATCGTTGATCTATAAATTTATGTGTGAGATTTTATTTGTTCGGTTTTAGATCATGACAAATTTTTCTCTAAATTAACAGAAAAATTATAATTTTTATATGATAATTTACTTTGACTATTAGAAAAAAACACAGAAAAAGTTATTAGACACTAGCATGAATGGAATGCATTTTCTGACCCACTACGGTCTTCATCAACATTCTTCGTGCCATTTTAGTGTTAATCGTAAATATCATCTATTTAACTCACATGTTAAAGAAATTGGGTAACTTTTAAATCCCACATTACTCTGTGTGTTGAGTTAGAATGAAATTTACCACGAACGATTTCTATTTATAGAGTGTTTGTTTTTTCTCTAGTCATTATCATAGTTGCCAGTTTAACTTTTAGTTAAAACTTTAAATGGCAGTTCTTTTCTCTAATGTCATCATATACTATCCTTTTACATTAGCAAAGCATATCAACAAACATTAAAGATTTTTTTATTAATACATATGACGAGCATATACATTAAATGATTTTTGCACTGTACCTGGTGAGTGGTTTAATAGTGAATTTTATCGTTGATCTATAAATTTATGTGTGAGATTTTATTTGTTCGGTTTTAGATCATGACAAATTTTTCTCTAAATTAACAGAAAAATTATAATTTTTATATGATAATTTACTTTGACTATTAGAAAAAAACACAGAAAAAGTTATTAGACACTAGCATGAATGGAATGCATTTTCTGACCCACTACGGTCTTCATCAACATTCTTCGTGCCATTTTAGTGTTAATCGTAAATATCATCTATTTAACTCACATGTTAAAGAAATTGGGTAACTTTTAAATCCCACATTACTCTGTGTGTTGAGTTAGAATGAAATTTACCACGAACGATTTCTATTTATAGAGTGTTTGTTTTTTCTCTAGTCATTATCATAGTTGCCAGTTTAACTTTTAGTTAAAACTTTAAATGGCAGTTTTTTTCTCTAATGTCATCATATACTATCCTTTTACATTAGCAAAGCATATCAACAAACATTAAAGATTTTTTTATTAATACATATGACGAGCATATACATTAAATGATTTTTGCACTGTACCTGGTGAGTGGTTTAATAGTGAATTTTATCAAAAACAAATTTAATGATTCTTATAAAATGTACACATTTTTTTTTAATTGAAATTATATAAAATAAATCACTTGCAAATGATTTCTTTCTAAAATTAATATGGTTATATTGTAATTTACCAAAATATGTATTGGTTTATATATAATGCTATATAAAATTATAAGAAAAATTTGCAATATGGCGTCACATATAGTTTAAAAACTAAGACTAAGCATGGGACCATATATAATCATATCGATCACTACATATCTTTGTAGTATTATTATATGGTTATATATGGAGTAAGATTTGGAGACATATAAATTATTATATGGTTATATATGGATTTATATATGGAGTAATATCAACACGCAGAGAAAAACTATGGTTGCAATAAGTTTGCGGCCACAAAACTATGTTGCCTACAGCAATAAATGGTTGTTTCAATTAAACTATTATTATATCAATCATATGTCACCAATAATATGATTGCTTTTATCATGTTATAGTAAAAATTTCTCTTTTTCTCAGTTATCATATTGTTGTATTGTCTACAATCATACTATAATATTTAATTGTCGCGCACCCGTTAAATAAAATTATTGTATATTATAAAAAAGTGAAAAGTGCTTTTTTGTTTTAATTGTTCTTAATTTTGCAATAATCATAACATGGTAATAAATGATGACGAAATTCGTGTCCATGATCTTAATATGATAACTAGGACTATAATATGGTTATAATGCAATTATTATGATTGCTGCAAAATGTATTGTGAAATTGTGTTCTTAACAATATTTTTATGCGTGCTTTATTCTTTAATCACATGCATAGCTTGTTTAGCGGACACAATATTTCACAAAGCTTATTCTTCAGCGCAAAGACAATTTCATTACTTAAATTATTTTAAACCTAAGTTTATTTAAATGTGTGAATTATTAAATAAATATACTATTAAAAAACACGCATATCTTTGTAATCCAGCTTCAAGAGAATGCTGGGAGAATACTGTACGGCTCATATTATGATAATTCATACAAATTTCCGGAACCATAATATGATAATATTGTTATATATTTGGAACCATAATATGGCAATCTAATTATCATATTATGATACAGAAGCAGATAATATTATGGTTGCCACAACCATAGTAACATGGTTGTCGCAATCATAAATTCAAAAATGTATGATGCTCTTCGAATATGGTTAACTCCACCATGTTTTTTCTTTGCCGCATAAAAAATTTTCTGAAAAAAAATGATTAGATGTATATGTATATAATGATATTAGATAAAATGTGACTTCATCCAAAGTCATATATGATTATTATATATGTATGACTAGATATAACTATTTTTACCAGGGCAGATAAATCGAAAATATAACATGTTTTATGTACTATATAAAATTCAATTTCTTTTTCTCTGACATCTAATTTTTTTCGCTTTTTTTTAAAACCTTATTCATTATTTCCATACAAAAAAATATTTTTTTTGTATAAGTTGTAATTTTTATATTTAGAACAGATATTTAAACAGTTTATAATCCAAACACATTATTAATAATAAAAAAACAATACAAGAAAAAGCGAAACTATCGATATCATTGGAAAGGTTGAACGAAAGATCATTAGAAAAACTGAATGAAAGCTTAATTACTGTTTGGTACCAAAATATAAAATAATTTCAAAAACTGTTTTTGTATGACCTTTTGTGTATGTGTTAGCCAATGTTTAATTATTTAGTTTAATTATTTATGCAAAAAATTTTGGAACTTAAAGAATCGGTAAATTTTAGATTAACTTGTAAACCGCTATACAACTTTTCACCAAACATCGATGTGGAAATTAATTTTTTATTGAATCTATCTCCCTAGTCTACCCTCAGGGTAAAAAGTTTCATCATACACAGAAAAAATTATGGGACAAAAATATCTAATTAATCGATTGTTTGAATATCAATGGCAATTTAAACAATTTTTTTAATTGATTCAATTAAAAAATTTATTGAATTTTCTAATATATCCATACAGTGTTGACATGTAAACAAAATTTTTAAAAATTAGGCAAACTATTTTTTGTTATTTTATTTAGATTAAATAATCAAACAAAGGTTTAATTATATCAATATTTTAATTTGTAAATAAAAAGAAAAAAAAATCGCAAATGATTAACTTTTAATAAGTTGAATAGTTTACCGATTTCAAATACACGCAAAATCGTAGTTATTTCACTAGAGTTTGCAGCACTCTTTTTGTTGAGATATTCGTATACTCACGAAAACTTAATTTAGTTTCGTGTTGTATCTGTGGTAATAAAAGTGCACATGTGGATTTAACCCTCAAATGCCTGAGGCTGCCTTTTGTCACGCTTAATTAAATTGAGCACAAATGCGTCGAATGAAGGTTTTATACTTAGAAATTGACATATTTCGATATAGAACTAATTTAGCTAAATGTTTTGGGAAAAACATTTTCGCGTCCCGTGCACGGTTGAAGAGCGATAAAACTTCAAAGTCCAAATTTTGTAAAAATTCAAAAAATAATTATTTTTTAAATAGCTAAGACTTCAAAAATCTAAAAAACAAATTAAATTTGACTAAAAACTCTTGATAATAAATCCTAGGTAAGATTAAAGCATTATATTTAATAATGAGTCCTTACTTTCGTCCAAGGACATACAAGATTTTACCAGGATATCTCGAAAGGACATCCTCTTAACTTTTAAACTAATGGCTGGATTTTTTTGAAATTTGGAGTAAGGAAGGCAATAAGTAGTAGTAGCAAAGTGTTAAATTTTAGTTTACATATATTGAAGTTAAGGCACTTTTTCGCCCAATTTCGCTTTTTTCAAAAAGCGAAAACCTCCATATCTTCTTCAAAAGAAGCACAAAAAAGTTTATTTTTGGATTGTTGTTATATCTTTGTAAGAACAATAATTGTTAGTAAAAACTTTGGTTTTACTTGCATTAGTTTTCGAGATGGATTTAAAATTTGGTTTGCTTATATCGCCTTAAGTAGGCAGCGAAAATCATTTTTGTAAAAGCAATTATTATTTATTTTTCGAGACGAACACATGGTATGCATTTCATTGCAAAACAAAATTCAGGCATTAGAGGGTTAAATAAACCTTATCGAAAAAGGACAATTAAACTATTATAATAGTTATTTTTGTAAATAATAAAATTTTCAATAAGTATAAGTGTCATTAAACTATCATTTTAAAGTTGAGAGTGATTTTTTTAAGAAAGCAATTCAATTACAAGAAAAAGTCTAAGACAAGACAAGTAAAACAAAAATTTTGTCTTTATTTTTATTTGTTTTCTTATAACACATTTTTATATTAAAAAGCTTTAATTTTATTATAAATAAAATTTAATTTACAAACCTACATTTCTTTTTTTATTTAATGGGGGGCATATAAAAAAAATAAAAAAATACGAGCTTTCAACTAAAACTACCATTGTTTTCTTCTCAAGTTTCAATTAAAGTTTTAATCAATTTAACTAAACTTTTTAATTGGGGTTGTAAAGAAAAACAATAACTCTTTTAATTGATATTATTATTATTTTAATTGAAAGAGTTTTAATAAACTGTCTGCAAATGTTTTTATTTAATACTATCATTTCAGTGGTAGGTGCAAAATCAATTAATATATTAATTGATTCAATAAAATATTTAATTGAAACCCGTTTTTAGTTTTTCTGTGTATTGATGAAACTGTTTTATAAATCGTTTGTAATCAATTATTCATCATATTTTTTAAGTTTTCATAGATATGATGAGGAGTTTAATAAATATGCATGTTTTATAAATCTTCATCACTTTATAAAAAAAAGTTTCATAAACCGTGTAAACATATTATTTATTTTGTTTTCCTATTGCTTGAAATAAAGAATTTAAGATTTTTCGTTTGAAAATAAAAAAAATGTAATAGATTATTTAGATTTTGTATTTAAAATTTAGAATCTGGTATAACATGAAGTCGGAAATTATAATCAGTTAATGTGTTCTAAATTTAGCATTAAACTTTGTGAACATAAATATAATTTTAATAAATTTTAGTTTAAATTCTTATTCCAATTAATTTAATCCTTAATTCAATTTAATTTAAATTCAAAATGAAAATTCTTAAACTAATATAATTTTTTCTAAATTTTAATAAATATTAATAGCAATCAAACGCTGAAAAGGCTTAATTCTTTAATTTAATTTTGTAAAATGAATGAAATTTTAGCAGAAAGCATTCCTAAGGAATGAATTTCTAGCCTAATTCTTAAAAGCTTTAAAAAAAGTGAAAGAATTCTATTTTGAATGAGTTATTTCTTGAATGATTCAAAATTTTCTTAATTCATTTAGTGAAAGTGTGAATGAAGAAAGATTTGCCTTCATTCATTTAGTCAAATGATTAAAGAAAGTCGTCATAATTTAACTAAACTATTTACATAAAACAAAAGAAAATTACTTATAATTTTTCTACAACAAAAGCAAAACTCTTTTTATGCTTTGTTATTGCTTATGTGTTACGTGTTTATTTGTGTGTTAACGTATTACGCATTTCTTTGTATTAAATGAATGATACTAATATTTCTTCATTTAATTAGTAAAATGTTGATTGAGCATGTTATTGAATTCATTCAAGTTAGGAATTCATTCAATACAAATTGAAGCTTTTGAATGAAGCTAGTGAATGAATTTTCATGGAATTGAATAACGTATTGTAAGCATTTTTTAATTCTGAATTGAATTTTTTGTGAATTAAGCTCAAATCGAATTAATTCTTTCGAAGCTCTGATATCAATTGATTTTTTGAAAATTTCAATTTTAAATTCTGAGTTTCAATTGAATTACATTTAGAAATGTTGAGGTTAAAAAGAAGAATAAACGCTTTTCTCTAAAAATTATAAACACTAATAATTTTTAAATCAGACTAGACTAGTTTCTGCCTTTTTTATGGACAGGCTCATCAGTGATTTTCCATTTAAATTGTATTATTATTTGTGTCTTATAATTGTCAGATTGTCTCTATATGATAAATTTTCAACAACTTTTGGCTGTAAGAATCAAACCTGCGCTCATCTTACATTACAAACGTAACAATGCCAAGTCATGACCGTTTAGCGATCACACCCAAGTATGGCCTCGAATCTAATGCAGCTAAATTGCAGTTTTCTTTCCTATTAGCTTTTTCTGTTATTGTATATTATACTCAGATTATTACAGAATTACGGTTGCAAGAATATTGAGTTTTAAAAATATCACATTAAAAATAAATTATTTCCATTGGCTGTAGCCTTTATCATATTTTTACTCTAGCAAAGAAAGAAAATTTTTAATTTCATAAAAATTTATGAATTTGCTTCATCATATTAATAAATCGGTGATGGAGCCTGTCATCATTTTCCTGTTTCATAACACAACATCATCAAATATTTATAAAGTGTTACATTGGATAAAAATCAATGAAGTTTTTCTTAATATTTTTCCCTGAGTGTAGTAACTCCATTTTGTATTGGTTGATCTAATACTAAGTATCCAATATAATTCTAAATTCCAAATGACTGATTGTTAATTTTAGTATTAAAATTTCACCATTGCCATATGGGTTAATAATATGGCATATACATAAGAAAAAAGTTTTTGTTTTTTATTTTGCCCTCATGTCTCTTATATGCATGTAATCATCACCATATTTCATGAATTTTTTTGCCTAAATAAACCCCAAAGCTTTATTTCAACGAAATGAAACGTGTTTTACAAAATTATGGCTGAATGACTGCCATCAATAAGCCATGATATATGTGTAATGATAGAGTACATGTCTATAGATAACAAATAAGGCTGCAAAGGAATTAATTCCTACAAGCTTGGTATGATAACCCCTGTGCCAAATACTGGTTTTGAGGAAATTTGCATGTGCAATAGCGAAGCAGTCTCATTTATTTTAAGCAGCCGAATCAAAATCTATGTGATAAAATGCTGTTATTTTTTTATAAGAACATGTCTTAAATTAATAAAAATTCCCCAAAAATTATACAACATCATATGAAGGGCTTATTGTAAAAACTTGATAAGCCACATTTATTGTTTTATGGATTTTCGCTTTTTTCTAGACATCAATTGATTATTATTTAATAGAAGTCTTGCTAAAACACTTATTGCAAGTACCTAGAGTATAAAAGTAAAAGTCAAATTTTCTGCATCTTTTTAACCTTTAAAAGGCAAAAACAAACTAAAAATTAAATGTGGCTTATCAAGTTTTTGCAATAAGGACTTCATATAAAAAAATTTAGCAATTTTTTATAAAACTCAATCCATTTTTTTTTTTTTGGGTAATTTTTTGCCTCGGGCGATTTTGACGTAACGTAATTTTGCCAGTATTCCAGAAAAATACGTCCACTTTCGATTAAAAATATAAAACAAAATATAAAATATACATGTTTTTAAATAAATTAATTTTTATATTAAATTTTCAGACATAGTTCTGACATTTTTGGAAATGAAAATGTGGCCAATCAATTGCCTATAAAAAAAAGTATTTTAGAAAAGTGAAATTCCAAATTTGCTGATATTCCCAGCATAACTATAACATTAAAACAATATATTAAGAGATATCATTTAGATTACCCAATTTGTATATTTTATTTATTTACCCAGCAAAACTTTTTAGAACTTATTTAACAACTGGTTACATATAACAGGTTCTGGAACAGGTTCCTTGGAGTCTATAACTGGTTGCAGAACCGGTTCTAAAGCAACGTGTTCTAGTTTAAATGTAAAGAACATATTGCAAATTTATACCGCTATATAACATCGGATTAAATTGTATCGCGCCATTATTCGGATGTAATTTAATCTGATATTATTAAATTAAAGCATACTTATATAATTATATGGGCAAATTTTTCTTATAAAACTGTATTAAGACTCATATTAAATTTCGTATCATTATATATATAAAGCATCACATTAATTTTTTATTTTTTTATCGGGCCATTAAAAGTCGAAAGTTTCTGTGTGCGATAGGTTTATAACTTCTGACCTTTTTCTTGCAATTACCAAATTTTAGCAAGCCTAGCCATATATTAGCCCATAAAAATATAAAGTTACACAATTTTTTTTTCGCGGTTTTCAAAAAGGTTTCCGCATAATCCGCGTTTTGTTTAATTAAACTAAGAATTAATATTTAGCTGAAATTTTAACGTAATTAGATAATAACGATGCATATCCAACTTAAAGGACACAGTCGTTTTAACATTTGACGTGTTTCGCGGATTTTGATAAAACAAATTAAAGCTTTGTTTCGAGATATATACATCAAAATTCGCAAAGTAACGAACACAATAAGTAAAAAGTTATTTAAAATTTTGTGCAGTATTATTGACCAACTAGTACAACTTTAATGTTAAAAACCTGAAACCGTTGGCTCTCTACAAAAAGTGAATTGATAATTTATAGTATATACTGTGTTATAAAAAAAATACTTTTTCAAATAGATAATCAAGTCCAACTACTAAGTTGCCATAGGTTAAGGCTATTGCTGCTTTAAAAAAATATCATTCTATCCACCATAATGTCTTCATTTGTGGAATTAATCCCTTTAAAAGCCTGCTGCAGATATATGTTTTTAAAAAAATATAAAAGTTTTGTGAACGACAAACATGAACTGTTGTCAAAATAATAAAAATGAGTTAGATTTTTTTTATATTTTTGTTTAACAACAAGTTGTTAAGCAGTAATAAAAAACAATGTCGTGATTCTGCAAAAACCTTTTGTATACCTAAACCTATGCAACAAAATTTAATAAAAGTGTATGCCTAAAAGTATGCTTTTATTTTATATACCAGCAACATTTTTTAAAACTGGGTACCAATGAATCTATTCTAGAACAACTTATTTTACTACCGGTTTTATGCAACCGGTTCTAGAACTGATTCCTGTGAGTCAAAATGTAAGGGTGCACTGTCCCAGAACCAGTTCAGTAACTGGTTCTAGAACCGGTTCTAAAGCAAGCAGTTCTTGTACAAAAGGAATCGGTTGTTAAAGACAAATTAGAACCCATTATGATACAGTATCAGTTGTTCTGTAACCTGTTATATGGATGTTACTATTTTATTGGGATATAACTTAGGAAAGTTTAAAATTGAAAAGAAAATAGCTTTCAAAATGGCCCAAAACAACAGCAAAACCGGCAGGAAAAAAGGCAGAAAAAGGTTAAGGTTTTTTTTTTGTATTAAGCGCCCAGTGTAGATATGCATTACCGTGTATGTGGTTCTATAAGTACATATTTGGTAACGGCAAGTACACTACAAATAAAAAGTTTGTTGAAAATTTTGTTAAACGTTTATTTAAAGTACTTACCTAACTCCCAGCAACTTTTTGGCTGACATTGCGTTTTTTGCTAAAATTTTAGTCAAACGCTTTTACCAAACAAACAAATTTTGAGCTAGTGTTTAACTAATTTACGTTGCTATCAAAAGTCTGCTGATAAACATATTAACCCTCTCAGACAAAGGTTGACACGTATGCGCCCTTCGCCTCCAACACCAAAAAATGTGTTAAAAAATCAAATTTTTAAAACTTCTTAGCCCAATTTTACCAATAAACATTCAATTATTCAAAAATGCTTTGTTTGATTTTGTTCTGGTTATTTTTAGCTGCCCAATTTCATGTTTAGACGTTACTAAGTGGGGTCACAAACTACCCCATTTTCCTTTTTTTACATTTACTTCGTTCTATTAAAAATAACTATAGACAAATTTGGAATCAAATTATAAAGACTACGAAATAAAGTCTTCTATATTTAAAAGTTTGTAAACGACTTATAATTTTTATTAAAAATTTTTAAACTTAAAAGTAATACAAAATTCAAAGTTTATTCGATCATTTGAATTTATAAATATTTTAATTTTGTTGAGTGGCTGGTCGCCACAAAATGAAAGGTTTTTTGAAGACATATTCACTGGTGTAGAAATTATGCCCAAAGATTTCAAGTATTTTTGTTATTGAAAAAAATGTGTTTTGAGTAACATTAAATCTGTAGTTTTATTAAGGAATTTTCGCTGTATTATGTTAAAAATAATGCATAGCAATGCCAATTTAATTTAATCGAGGCGGTGTCTCAGCTTTTTCCGATATTCGAAACCGTTTGGTTTTTACTATAGACTATTCCCGATAATTCAAAAATATGTAAACTCTGGGTTCACTATTTATGCAATATTGGTATCAAAATTTTTGGTTTCTTGTGTACTTTAACTCTGCGTACAAATAAATCTAGTTGTCTTAAATTAAGGTCAAGTTTTCATATAAAAACAAATGCATTTTTTACCTGACTTTCTAACCCTTAAACGTGAGATTGCGCTGCTAAAAAAAATAGTATTCTAAGCAGGGACCGTAATCATTATGAGTTTTATAATAAAAATTACACAATAATGATTATATTATGAGTTTTAAGGATTTTTCTTCAATGGTAATGATTATTTTTTAGTAATATTAATAAAAAATCAGCCATAATCATTATTTTTGATCAAAAAAAAAAATACAATTCAAAAATAATCATTATTTATGATTTTTATTTTTTTCGCTCAAAATAAAACTCAAAATTGGTATGCCAATTACAATACATTCAAAAAAATTTAAAAAGTTATATGCCTAATGCATATGTATGTACATACATACGTATGTAAGTTCAAAGCGACTGTTAGTAACAAAATTAATGTATACCAAAACAAATGCAATTATAACAAATGATTCAAAACAAGCGCTAAGTAGCAAAATTATTAAGTACAAATTATATTATTGGTATTCATGTAGGTGTAAATATATATACATATGCATAAAAATATGTAAGTACATCATATATAAAGTGAGTTTATTTTGAGCGAAAAAAATAAAAATCATAAATAATGATTATTTTTAAGTTTTATTTTTTTTTTATCAAAAATATGGATTATGGCTGATTGTTTTGTATTATTACTCAAAAATAATCATTACCATTGAAGAAAACTTTAAAAATCAAAAATTTAAAAATCATGACGGATATGCAAAGATTGTCAAAAAAATAATAATAATGGTGCAATAAATTTTTTTTTTATGTCTGTTCTAAGTGATTGATTTTTTGATTTAAAAAAACGAACAATAATCAATATTTACGGTCCATGATACTAAGTGTACAATTAACAATTAAAACATTTTATATTTGCTTTTTTTTTCTTAAAGCGCCCTCAAGTTGAAATATTAGCAACTTAAGATACAACATTGGCAGAATATGACTTCGGGACGGTTGAATTTATTTAAAAAAATTTTAATTTTGAATAACTTACCGACAAGTTTATAGTGTTTTCTTTTCTGACAAAAATGTCACATTTTTTTGCATTTTGCCTTAAATTTCCTTATTCGTGTTCTTTTCTAAAATGAGGTGAACACTCTAAGAGGGTATCGTGTTTGTTTCTAAAAGTGCTGCCTTATAAAAGGCAAAAAATGCAACATTTTCTGCCCTCAAAAAATTTACAGGGTTGGATGTTGCCTTGTTTTTTTTGGCTTATCAATGTCATGTGTATATATTGCAAAGTTTTTGGCGAGAAAACTCTCACCTTGGTAGCAGAGTGGTAGTGTGCAAGATCCCGAGTTCGAACCCATATTGGTATCAAATTTTTTTATATTTTTTTTTTTTTTTGTTAAATTTAATTTACGATTTTTTTAATTTGTTTTTGCTATTTTTTTTTAATTTTTTCTTTTTGTAAGTATTTAATAATTTTTTTAATCTGAAATTCGCTTACAAACAAAATTATAAAAAAAATTTAATTGAAAAAAATGTATGGAGCTAAATCCAAATTTTTTAAATAATTAGAAAAACAAAAATTAATTATTAAAAAAAACATTAATTTTTTTTTAAAGTTTGCTGGGATTCGAACCCGAACTTTAACAACACTAAAAAACAGATTTGTTTAAATAAATGTAATATGTGATGAAATTGTGTTCTATTCTGATTGTAAAAATGCTTCATTTTAATGGGGCGAGGGCAAAATTTGAAAAACGTTGCACATTAAGAAGGCAACACTTTTTTCCAGAAAAGAAAACGCCATTAGACTCAGAAATATATCAAATAATAATTTTTTTTATGTTGACCGATTTAAAAATATTTTTTTTAATATTTTAATATTTGACCATTTTATAAAATTTTCATATGGTAACCCGGACGTTAAAGTTCTAGTAAAAGTAGAAGTATTTCAATAAAACCTAGTAATTATTTATGTTTTACAAGCAGAAAAAATACACTTTTGAAAATGTTTGCAGGCAGTTATATATACGATTCAAATTTTCAAACTTAAACAAAGATATATTTGCAATTTAAATTTGTTTAGATATTATGTTTGGGATATGCAAACATACTTATAATAAACAAATATTTATGCCATATATATATATGTTTGCCGTAAGACGTTTTCCACTAGTTCTAAACATATATATGCTTACAAGCAAAAATAATTATATTTTCAAGCAAACATGTTATATTAGAAACATGGGAAACGACAAATAGTTTCCTAACAAAAGTATATAACCAGCATTTATATTCCCAACAGGGCGTTTTTTTTTTGCAGCGTATAATTAAAAACGGAATAAATTGTGGTATATTTTCGAATTTTTATATTTAAATAATTTATGGACCGATCAGTTAGATTTACAAAAGTTATATACAATCAATGAATAAATATTTAGCAGGAAAGAAAATGTTCGTATTTTCTTATCAATAAAGCAATCAATAATATAAAATATTTTTATATTTTTAAATAATCTTTAATAAAGGTTCCATTCAAAAAGAAAAATTCATTATTTTTCATATAATTGTTTGGCAACTCTGGATCTGACAAAACATTATTGTTGTTTAAAAGCACTAGATTTAAAACAGAACATTTGCTCCATAGCGAGCTTAGTAATGCGAAAAGTATATTTTTTTTTTAATACGACCCCCTCTAAAGGAGATAAGTGTCAACAAAGTGAATAAATTCTACATCCGCCGGATAACTTTTTTTATCTATGATAATGCGTAGTAAAATTCAAAACAGAACATATTTAACCTTTAAATGTCCATTTTAGGAAACTTTTTTGGTGTTTCTTGAAATTGAACTTAAATGACCCATTAAAAATTGGTAATTTAATGTTGTTGAGAAAACAGTTATCTAATAAGATTTCACCATTCCATTTTACTATTCCCACAAAGCCCCAAAACCCTTTGACCATTTTACTAATACTTCTTTTACTTATCAACCCCCGAAGATAGTACTACACAGTGACTTTTAATTTAAAATATAAAACTTTTTCTTTAAATATTTTTTTTCTAAACTATGTGACTTTATGTTCAATACACTATTGCATGTTTAAAGTTCTGCCAAGCAGACTTAATCAGATGTCTTTGAGAAATACTGCAATTAAATTGCCATAAATTATTTTCACAGTAACAGAAATTCTTTTTGGATTTAAACACACACAGAAAAAAACCTTCTCACAAGATAAATCGGTCTTTGAAAAATATTTGCTCTTGATTTTCTTTCATGTTATGATTGTCATGGCTGGTGAACACGCCACAAACTTAATAAAAACCAACACAAAATTTTAACATAATGACACTTGAACTGGAAAATGAAAAACCATGGCTTGACCAAAAAAAAAAAAAAAACTCCCCCCAGACAGAAATCATTGTATTAAATATAAAATATTATAGGAAAACAAACTCCAACATTAAAATATTTATACCCTACCCACCCAACCTAAATGTTAAACCATTAAATAAAAAGATTATAAAACAATGATACTGGTAACAAAACGAAACATGATTAGTCTAAAGAACTTTGGAAAAATAATAGGAGTATACTTAATAATTGAATTAAATATAACAAGAAGAAAAATAAATATATTTTCCCACCGCACCTTAATAAAACAAAAAAAAAGCAAATAAACTAGATCATAGCACTAACAATTAAAATATTTATGTAGGAAATTTTTTTAATTTATTTAAGAATACAAAAAAAAAGAGTTGGTACACACCGATAGAGTTGGGTTTACATTTTGAAATTAATGAGTTTACTGTCAGCCAAAATATATTTCGGATCCATTTTTGTTTTTTTTTGTTAAGTATTGTTAAGTTAACTATTTTGGTGTCTTATAGCGATAAATTTAACTATAAATGGAATGTTGGTTTTCCAAATAATCAAGCTCGAGGTCTTTATTGTTTTTAAAGTATTTTATTTATAAAAAAAAACTCTGTAATCAAGCCAATATTTCGAATAGCTTCGCTATGGGCGGATATTGAATGTTTACACTGAAAACACTAAAATAAACTTAAGCTATGCTTGTTTACTCTAAAAGACCTTATCCACTGTAAAAGACCTTATCCACAATTTCAATACAAAAAATTAAATTTTTGTATTATTTGTAATTTTTATATTTTGAAGAGCTAAAAACTTGCAATACATTTTTTAAAAAAACTGTCGATTTATTTAGGTTTATCTCTCCAAAAAGAGATTACACCTTCTTCAAAATTGATTTTTTTTTTGACCAATTAATTTAAATAAACCGCGTTTTTTGTATTGTTAATAGTGTGTTTTGAGTTTTAAACGGTTTTAAAACCTGTTCAAAATATAAAAAATTATAAATAATACACAAAATTAAATGTTTTGTATGCCAAGCAAAAAATAGCGCTTCCTGAATGCATTATTCTTTATACTTTATTGCTTCATTGTATGCATACTTTATTGCTTCAAAGAAGGCATTTTGGGAAGCACTACAGAATGCCTTGAATAATTGCTTTATAGTATGCATGGCGGTGAAGCGCTATTTTGGAAGCATATAAAGGCAGCAACTGCTTACCAAATCGAGTTTTTTTTTGCTGGGTGGATATAATCTATAACGGGTTTTTTTAAATCGGGAAAATAGATGACATTCGCGTCAAAGAAAAAGCGAAACTTAATTTTTCGATTTACGTAATTTTGAATCTAAAAACTAGATTTGCATAAAAATTGCATTTTTATTGCATTAGTATGAAAGAGAACAAATCGCTTTTCGAATCAGCGATAATAACTTTGGTTCTTTCAAGATAAATACTATTGGAATTTTTTTATTAAAAGCGTGAAAAAAATTTTATGTTTTGAAAAATTTAAAAACTGATTATGTGTTATAGGCTACATAGAGAACATATGATTTTAATACAAAGAAAATCGGAAGACATGAGATCAAAACACGGTAATTTTTTCATTATCTATCAACGAATGAATGATAGGTAAACATTTTAAAAATAGTGAACATTTTTGTTAAACTAACTTTCTCAAATATATACTTTATTGGCTGAATTTGGGTACACATAATTTGTTTAGCTATCTACATATAACATTAAAAGATGAACTCATAGGTCGCCCTTTATTGCTATGCTGGCATACAAATTTTAGGCACATTTCGCGTTTTGCCATGAAACGCACTTTCTTGTTTTTCTCTCCTTTGCACGAGATAACTGTTCAGATTTGCCGTTTCGCTTATACACAAATGAGATTTTTTGCATTCCGAAATTGTATGTTAAATTGTGAAAAATCAGATAAATTGTAAAAAAAAGAGAAACATAGCGAAAGAGAAAAAATTTGATACCCAAATGTTGCTGAAGGTCTTAAAAGTATTTATCATACAAAATTTATAGAAAATTTGTTATTTTTAAAATTTTATGCATAAAAAACTACGTCAAAACATGCAAAACTTTAATGGAATTTTGCAAAACAAAATATTGTTCCATAAGTGAAAAAACTGGGTATGATAATAAAATTAGCGTGGCCGAAATATTTACTATCAATGGTCGGTACTATTTATACGATTTTAGTACACTTAGAATACCATGTAAGTAAAGACCACTGCAAATGTATTTGAAAGCAAATGAAATTTCACTTGAAGAAAGGACCACTTACATTTCAGTAAATTCTACTATCAGTGTAATTTTGTCATATGTGATGTGATGTCGAAAAAAATAAACAAACATTGCATTTTTTTACTTTTTTAAATAAAAAAAAACTACTGCATAAAATTAATGTAAAATCATAATACAGTAATTTGATGTGGTTTGTTTTTTTAAATGAACTACAATTGCAGTCAAAAATTAAATTTTTACTACAAATGACTATTTTTTCATTCAACTACAAATATTTACAACAAAAGTTCCCTGAGTGTAGTCATATTGTTGATGCTTTTCTAAAAGATTTGTATTTAGGGGTGGTGTACTCGCTGCAATTTGACCTCTAAATAGTATTTTCCGATATTTTTGTCTATAATTTTTAAGCGATTAAATTGCCTGAATGTTATTGTGGGAGTAGAACTTTTGACCAATTTTTTTACAACTATTGACGAGTTTGTATGATAACTTTTATGAGCACAAATTGACTGTACTGTAGGGTATTTAATAATTTGAGCATTTTCCATTCACTGGTGTGTGAAAAATTTTTGCTCTTATTTAAAGCTTTTAAAATTAACAAACAAATGAATAAACATTTCATATTCACAAAACTAATTTATTTAATGTATTTCACAAGCAAATTCAAATAAAATGTCTAGACTTTAAAACAAATTGTAATAAGCGTGTAAATTTTTTTTAAGAAAAATTTAACTTAATTAAGGTTTGTAAAATTAAATACAATTTGAAAGATTTTTGAAATTATTTTCACATAAATATTTTGGGTTTTCTAACAAGGAAAGTATTCCAACTGATACACGCCGGCTTCAAAGAAATTTAAATACGTTATAGAGAAAAAAAATTTAAAATCGATCTGTTTTTTCTTAAGTGCCATATCGATGGTTCAGCTGTTAAAAAGTGCACTCAGGGAACTTCTGCTTGTTTGGGTTGTAATACAGTTTCTTTATTTTTAATGTTAATGTCAGTAATTTGTAGAACAATTTAAATTCTTTAATAATCTTGTAGTTCATTTAAAAAACAAACCACATCAAATGACTGTTTTATAATTTTACATTCATTTTTTACAATAGTTTTTTGTTATTTAAAAAAATAAAAATATAAATGCTTGTTTTTTTTTACTAACATATATGGTTAATTTTTACTACAATTGTAGTTAATTTTTTGAACATTAAAAAACAAATGACAATGTTAGGTGAATTTACTGAAATGTAAGGCGTCCTTTCTTTAAGTGAAATTTCATTTGTTTTTAACTACATTTGCTGTGGTCTTTACATACATAATATTCTAAGTGTGGGGTAAACATTTTTGGCATTTATACCATAGCAACTATAGGCAAATGTGGTATCTTCGGAAAGGGATTTCAGAGTTGTATCTACTAGTGTTTGGATTTTGTAAAATTTGGTGTTTTTGTTGTTGTTATCGTAAAAAAATGTACTAATTTTAGGTTATTCTATATGAAGATGTATACTAGTATAACGACCAAATTTATATAACGCTCATTTACTTCAATAACGTCATAACTCAAAAATTTTGATTTTGTAGAAAACGAGTTTAAAGTTTTCAATTTACTCCCACCTTGAAGAAAATTCTAACGACATAATTTCTCTCAACAGGTGAGTATACAAGATATCAATACGGTTTTTTTTTACACTATATGATACTTGATATAACGAATAATTCTGCATGATTAACTCAAAAATCATATTTTTTGAGTTGTGATGTTCTTGAAGTAAATGAGCGGCAGATCCCTATTAAGTTTAAGTGGGCACTTAAAAAAAAAAGAAGAAAGGTCTTAGACTCTTTTTCTTTATAACATATCCAAATTTCATAGAAATCGTAGTGCATCAGTTTGGAAACTTTCCTTGTAAGATAAATTTAACCATCTCGCACAGTGCCTAAATATTTTTCGTTTAACAATACTGCAAAATAACCAGAGCAATGACCCATAATTAGTTGCATACAACAAAACTAGTAGGAGGGGGAGTATAAAAGTATAGTAGTTAAATATAAATATTTGTTGCAATAAAATAATTATATTTTATAAATTTATGATGAATGCAGCTACAAGCACACACATTTTCACATTTTCTTTTTCAAATGTATGTCTGCAGTGCCCATAATTGTTGAAGAAAAATAAATTAAACGTATTTTATATGCACGATAGTATGTTTTTAAACAATGCGAAGTGTTTTAAGCATTAGGGGTAGTCACAAAGTGGTAGTTTAAGGCAACAAAGTAATTCCAAGAAAAACCAGTTTTTGCGTATTTTTTTTTTTATATCCTCCTCAATCTGTGATGAACTGTTTAATATATTGATCCTACAGAGCAGCGGTTCCCACAAACTTTTGCTTCCCGGAGCCCTTGACCCACTTCCACATGGACACCCAAACTTTTTTTTCATACATTAAATATAATGCAAGAGTAACGAAACAAAAATTGGATTTTTATTTTGAAAATGGACAAATACTTCCAAAAATCAAATACAGTAAAACCCGATTAAGATAAACCGCTTGGGACCACAAACAATTTAATTTGCTTAAGCGAGGTTCGTTTTTACTAGAGTAAAATTTCTTTAAAAATGTTTTATTGTTCACAAAACATTAAAAATTCCTATATACTTTTTTAAATATTGTAAAATTTAATAAATTCAATAAATAAATATTCAAGCTCGAGGTCAGTTTTTTTATTATATTTTATTCTTTATTTTTCATAGTTAAATAGTTCTCGATTTGAGAAATTATTTCTGTGTGTTCGGTTTAAAATTTGTTGCATATCAAAGAATTTTTAACAAAATTTTTGAATTTTAGTATTAAAAATGGAAAATGATATCAAGGGTTTTTCTTTACACAGTTTCTTATTAAACAGTCTCTTTTAGCCAAAAAGTAAATTTAAAATTTTCAAAAGCAAACATTTTATGAACTTTTTAAGAATTTTGCGATATTTAATTTTTTTTCTCATTTTTTTAGGTAAGTGAATCTTTACGAAGTACTAAATTTATAAAGTGCAAAAAAAATAAATAAAGCACTAAATGAATTCCACCAAAAAGTACATCAATTAAAAGATTTTAATAATCGAAAAGGCATCAACAATCTTTAAGAATACAAGTTTGATATAATTTTTATTAAAAATAAAAATTATGTTTTTCTCGACCTTTAATTTTTATTCAAAATAAAAATTATGGCCTCGAACTTGAATAATTTTCGTTTTCATTGCACAATTAATGGTCAAAAAAACATAATTTTTATTTTTAATAAAAATTATATCAATCTTGCATAAAAGACAAAGTACAGTCTAGTTTACTCCCCCTGTTTTTGTTTATAAACCAAACAAAAAAATAAAATGGAGGAAAAAAACAAAAAACCTGTATTGAATATCCACCAAAGGTGGACCGTGCACATAACAAACACGTTTTCAATTTATTTTTGATCAATGGTGATAATCTTTAACTTCGAGCTCATATATTAGTTCTCATGTAGTGAGTAAACTAGTTTATATGAATGTTTGATGTTTGGCATGGGATTGTTACCTCTTTCAAAACGTATTCTGATGGTGACAACCTTGAAAATTCCCGAAATAGATCTATCAACACATTACTGAAAGGGCAAATAATAAATATATGTAATTTAAAATTCTTTAATATGATTTTCTGCCAATAAGTAACTTAAAACCCAACTAAATGTCATTATACCGGCAAAAAATAATAGCGGGTTTATTTTCAAGTTATAGCAGATGAGTGTATTTTAATAATTTTTTGCGATGTAATATATATTTTGACATGTGACGCTTACAATGAGATCTTTAAATTGATGGAATTTAAATTAACTCATTATTGGCTCAATGCACATTGGGACAAAAAGAACGGATTCCTGAATTTATCGATTCAATTCAAATCCCGAAAATTATAACTGTTTTATGAAAGCCTTATAACAAAGAAAGCCATATATTTTTTTAATTCCCTTCACACAAAAAAATAAAAACTCATTGCAATCTCAGAAACCACCGATTCAATAGCTTTAATTGCTGAAATTCCGCCAACAACGAAAATTTTTAATTCAATTAGAAATTGATAGATTGTTTAATTGAATTATTTGTTTATTAAATATTAATTCATTTGAATAAAAAGTGGTCGATATTGTATATCTTCTCAAAAACAAAAAATAATTGAATAAAGTGTTTTTTTATTTATTTATTTTATTTTATTAATTGGAGCTATAAGTACAATAAGAACTAGTCTTATATTACAGTACCGGGTAGATTGTGTTATAATTACAATTATTTCAAGATCAAATCATATAATATTCACTAAGTAGTACATTAATTCAACTTATAAAAGTGGTGTTGCAACACCAAATGTTTTTGTAGGGTTTGAATTTAAACTTGCATGTAATTCTCATTAAGTTAATGTGTACAAATTCACATAGAAATTATTTTTTTTTTAAACAAAGGGACTATGGCAAACATTTTTTTTTGAATTTTTTTTTGCAGAAATTTGCCTTTTTGTTGAAAATGTGGTTACATTTTTATTAAAAAAAAATTATAACTTCAAAAATTACATGTTCAATATTATGATAATGTTTTACAATATAATAATATTCTGATTTGAACCACTGATATTAAATTATTTAACTTAATAAAATAATAAACCTAATGAGAATACATAAAATCTAATTGAAATGAATTTAAAATATTTATAGCTAATCCATAAACATGTATAGAAAACAACTACATAAATATTACAAAAAACAACAACAATATATATATGTTTACTGTTGAGCGAAAGTATAAAAATATGTCAAGCAAGTTCCGAATTTGAGCAAATAATTAATTGATTCAATTAATTTTTAATTGACGGCTTTTAAAATTTCCAACAAATCGATTTAATTGATAAATGTAGGGAAATATTTGTTTCTGTGTTCTTTCGTAGACGAGTGACCAAAGTTGGCAAATTTAATAAAAATAAAATTAAAGTACAAGAATATATTTTATAGTCTTCATTTCAAAGCAGAACTAAAATTCACAAAGACTTAAAATCTTAGACAAGAACCCAGCAAAAAAAATACCCAGAAGCGCTGCCGGAGGAATAATTTAATTAAAACGCGTCCACAGTTAATCCAGAAGGCATGATTTTTGTTTGCGAGGTCCCACATGGTATGTCTCTTTTAAGCAGGTGAAAAGCGCTTCTTTCATGTGCTTCTAGAAGCAATAAATTCATGCCTTCTTCGGCAATAAGAAGCGCTTTTTAGTATGTTGGCAACATTAATACTTTATGGTATGCATTCTTTATTGCTTCATTGTAAGCATTATTCACTGCTTCAAAGAAGGCATTTTGGGAAGCACAACAGAATGCCTTCCATAATTGTATGCAAGGCGGTGAAGCGTTATTGTGGAAGCATTCAAATATGGGAAGTCATAAAGAAGTATAAGTAGAACTATATTGTCAAAATATTATTTAACCAAATGCAGTGAATTAGTAGTTATATGCACAGTAAAAAATGTTCGTGTTTTTAGAAGCAGGATAAAACAAATGCGCTGATATAAGTGCTTACTAAAGTATTATACTGAGAAGCCGCAAAATAAACGAATAATTTTCGTATAAAAATAAACAAAAAAAATTTTGAGCTTACTGTTTTCCCTTACACGGATTCAGGTTGTAAGCAGCTTACCTTACAAGGATACAGGTTGTAATGCAGAAAGTTTCATATCGTGGATTATAAACGATCTGTACCAGTTTTCCGGTGTGATTTCCGATTGTGTTTGGTGTTTTTGAGTATGTTATAAGAAATAATTAGTCATTTATTTGTTTCTGAAGAGCTAGCACGTGGTGCGGTAAAAACATAAAAATATAATTCTTGTATTAATATGTCTAAAATGTTAACAACAACAATTTAATATCTGTAGAATTTTATGTAAAATTCATTTACTAGCACTGTCATAAGGTTTGATGGAAACAGCTTGCCAACGTTAAGAAAACAAAAAAAAAGGTAGTCTTAAAAGAGCTTTTAATAAAACAAGAAAACAATTTTATATAAACAAAATATTATAAAGTATAAAAAAATCACATGGCTCAAAACGGGATCGAACTCGGAAGCTTCTGACTACAAACTTTTTGTATACAGAGCGTCATCATTTTTATGAAATAAAAGCTCTTCTAGTTGTTAGACTTTCTAGCGGTTGGCAATTTCTGGCTGGATAGTACTGGGAAAACACTGTGTCATTGTGGTCTTAGCCGATTATTTGCCAAAATTTTTTTTTTTGTAGACAACTTAATTTATTGTAAAACAAATACTGGCAAAAAGCCAACAAGTGTTCTGCCAGTAATTTATTTACAATTCCTCGGTTAGAGAGTGGTATTCCAGTGCTTGATTTCTTGTACCACTGGTAGTTTCTGACTGGGTAATAACAAAATAATTTTTAGAGTTCATTTTACAGAAAAAAGAAAACATTTTTATTGAAAACCTTAACGGCCATATCCAATGACTTGATCAGAGTATTTTATGTTGTTATATTGCTCTATTTAAAAAAATTTTTACTTTGTGTCGTGGCTGAGATTCAAACCCAGGATATAACTTGTAGCAAAATCAGGATATGACTTGTAGCATCACCTCTTAGCGAACTACATCACGGTTGACACTTCTCAATTGATGAAATTTCTTAATGGAAATAATACTTCTTCTTTCATTCTTTCAGGCTTTAAAAAAAAATGAAAAATGAAAAATTAAAGATTAAAACAATAAATTTCTTGTTATAGTGTTTACTGGGCTACTTTCGTTATTTCATTTGTAATAAATGTTCACAGTATTATTCACATGGCCATTAAATATTCATATTTCTTACAATGCAATTGTTTGTTGTGGGTTTACTCATATAACTTTCTTTAGTTGTTTTTTTTTGCTCACGCAAATGTAGGGAGAATATTGTATAGTTTTATAAATACAGCAGTTAGACTGGCTCAAATCTGCAAAAATAGTGAAAAATATCTCGTCAACATATTACAAGATGTCAAATTTAGTTTAAACTTTTTAAATTTAAGTTGATATACTACATTCGAAGGACATCTTTACTCAAAGAGTTTAGAAAATAAAGAGATTGCAATACTCTCACTTACTGAGAATAGTTTTCAAAATATTTTTTATGATTTGAGCAAAAATTTGTTCAATTTAGCTTTGGGTTTCCTTAAAAACTGCATGTTTAATGTTTGCAGGCACAAGGTGTTTACAGAGAGTGAGAGCATTGCAGAGCCGTTGCTGTAATATGTTATCAATTCATAGTGAGTGCCACAGACAGTTAAGTGACATCAAGTTTTTTTCTTATTATTAAGACAAAATCTAATATATCGCTGTTTCCGATCTCCTTAGATAGGTAATCAACTTTTCATTTGAAAAGTTTGATTGATTCTTCTCGAGTTACCTAAAACAATATACACAGAGAATAAACTGCTTGAAATTCCATAGCAATCATCAAAATTTAATTATTATTCAATAATTTTAATTGTAAGTACTTCTAATCAATCATCCCAATACTTAGTTCATAATTAGAACTAAAATTATATGAAATTAACTAAAACGCTGTCATATCCCTGCGGGAAATGAAGGGTCGATTGATCCAAAGTGGTAATTCTGTGATATATGATTGGTGGGCATGTCACGAAAATGGTGAAACCAAAATTGTGGTGCACCAAAAAATGTTAGTTTGAGTGAAATGTACAATTACGTGACTATAGTTATGGTGACAAAACATTCACTGGTTGGTACCAGATATATCACGTAACTGGAGAAAAAGTAACATAACATGGAAGTATACCGAAGCAACTAGGGTCGTTGCAGTTGAAGTTGCTACTGGTCATTGAACTGGTTCAAAACCGTTAGCAGTGGATGAAAACATGTCAATTAGTACCAGAGGATGAAGTTCCTTGACTGCTACAAAGTGGACATAACGCTCAAGGAATTTTTTATGTACCGACTTTGTGACAGTAAAAATGAAGACGTAACACTTCACTGGTATAAAATAACTGAATACGGAACTGTTTAAACAGCTACCAAGTTTTTCATATATGGCGATTTCTAGCCAAACATCGCGATCTTAAAACTCGTTTGGCAAGTTAGTTTTCGAAATGGCGACTGGCGATTTTACACATTAAATATCGCTACCAAAAAACTATCACCAGATTTATCAATTATTATTTTTGCGCAACCCTTTACAAGAATAAAAATTAAAATTTCAAAATTTCTGCATATTGGTTTCGAAATATCTTGTTTAGATATTTTACAAGATTTTTGGTAACGTTTTTTTATGTGTAAGTAATTGGCGAGTTTTAAGAATTTCTTTGGGAACAAAATTGAAACTGAGTATATATTTTGTTACTCTGCTTTATAAGTTATACATTAAATTTGTGCTGAATTGTTGAACAGTCGGACTTTTTGTCTTGTTTATGTACTTCTCCAAATTTAAATTTTTATAATGAATTTAATGTTATAGTTTTGTGTTGGGTATAGACAAAATAAACTAATTTTAAAATTGATTTTTGTTCTGTCTTTTTAAAGGTTTCTTGAACAGGTGGAATGACACGCTGTTGTGAATAAGTGCAGTGACTGGTTCCGGACGTTCTATTTAGCAACCCATACATAATATGACACACGCTGAATAAAAAGTGACAGGTTACTTGCTAATTACTTTTCGCATGCCCGGCGACATGTACCCCTTAGACCAGTGCAGAGGTACTTTACAAAACTGTTCCACTCAAACTACCCCTATAACAGAACACATTGCGCTTAATATGTGACCAGTTTTCCGTCAACAATTTGTCTCCTGTTCTACGATACGTACACCTACACCAATCACGTGATAATTATTTTCCCACTGGTTCTGTTGCATTTCATACAAATCCTAAAATGGTCATACTTTGACACTACCTACTTCTAACTTGTCCCATAGCATATTCATTTCAGTCGGTATGGTGATACCTTACCTTGGCCAAGTTATTCGCCACGTCACACAGTGCTCCACATGTAACAATTGTCACCTCCTATGACAAGCCCATGTTTAAAATACCGGTCACTTTCATATAACAGAACCGAAACTAGGACTGGTTCATACACACAAAGTTCTAGTCACGTGACCATACCAGTGACTGGTTCATTTCCCGTAGGGATCATCGAAAATATTAGGTTTTATTACCACCCGACTAGCAAAAAGTATATTAGCCAATTTTATATAATTATATATAGTTTTTTTTTACTCTGGCAATTTTGAAAAAAATATTATCTACTACATTACTTTTAACACCAACAAACCAACAACTTATCGTAAATTTTGTCACTTGAATAAAATATTTGCAGTTAAAATCGAATATTAGTTTCGCCTACAAAAAAAAACCATTACTCCTTCTAAAATAGTCGTTTTCGTTATCAATTTTGAAATAATATAAAGTTTATATATAGTTTTAATACTTTTAATAAAATTTTGGAATTAGCAACCGAATTTCTAATGTAAATGCAAATTTATTACAGATATGCATATTTAAATTTAAAATAAAAAAATATTTAATATTTAAATATTTAGCACTGTGTGTAATTTTTTAAGTCATGGCAAAATAACCATATACGGACACCACTACGTGATAAAAGACTAAACAAAAAAAGACCCGTGTCTCCCAATTTTTCCCAAAGTCATATCCTCTTTTATAGTAATTAAATGTGCTAAAGTCCCAAAACTTATTTAACAAATTGTGAAAAGCAATCTGATGTAGGCGTGTCCCTATCCGGATTTCATTCCTGCCCAAGGAAATCTTCAGGGGACTTTGTTATTAGAATTTCTAGAGATATTTGTTATGTTAAATCACAAACTCAATGAGAATTTCTTGTCCTCGTCTAGGAGCGAGATTCAAAATTTAAAATATCAAAGAAAAAACAACAACAAAAAATTGTCACAATTGGCTTTGTCATCTTCCTTCTTTTGTTTATGGGCCGCCAAAGATTTGGGGCCTCGGTATCATTTTCGCAAAAAAGTGATCATTTTCTCAGGCTCATATCTTGCAAACCGTTCAGAATTTCGATTTACTCTCTATGGCAAAGTTGTAGCTCTTGTCATAAAGAACAAAAATTGCGAACATATAAAATCAAAAAAACTTCACCTTCCAGATTAAAATCGCAAAAAACTTAAAAAAATTCGATTTTTTTTACCTTTTTTCCCGTGTTCAGGTCCATAGGTAGCAAACCGTTTAAAATTCAAGGAAACAATCAACCACAAAAATGTACCTAAGATCTCAATAAACAAATTTCTAGAACATATAAACTTCCTACAGATGATTCTTAACACTGTTTAGGTAGCGCGCAAAAGTGAAAAATTTTTTAATTTAATTTTTTTTCCTTTTTTCTCCTGTTCAGGTGCATAGGTAGCAAACCCAATTCCCAGGAAGTTTATATGTTCTAGAAATTTGTTTATTGAGATCTTAGGTAAATTTTTGTAGTTGATTGCCATAGAGAGTAAATCGAAATTCTGAACGGTTTGCAAGATATGAGCCTGAGAAAATGATCACTTTTTTGCGAAAGTGATACCGAGGCGCCAAATCTTTGGCGGCCCATAAACAAAAGAGGATATGACTTTGGGAAAAATTTTTATCACGTAGTGGTGTCCGTATATGGTTATTTTTTTTTTCGTGTTGCACTGTGTAATTGCCTGACAAGCATAAGGTCGCCGGTTCGAACCCAGTCCGTGGCCTAAGAATTATTTATTAATAAAAACATTTTAAATTAATAGAAATTTTTTATAGTTTTGTTAACTCTAATAAAATGTGCAGATTAGCAACAGAATTTCTGTTCGACTTACAAATCTATTTTTAGACAAATATTTAAATTTGAAACTTAAAAACATTCAAGGTTGCTATACAAAAAAAAAAAAAAAAAAAAAAAACATTTAAATTGGGTTTAGGCTAGATGCATACTAATTACCTGACAAACGGGAGGTCGCCGGTTCGAGCCCGTTCTGCGAATAAATATTGTGGAAACTCAATAAAATTTGTGGAGAGCATGTGAGTCTATAGAATATTACAATCCATAAACGTAAAACATTCAATTGTTACAATAAAAATTCGAAATTTGTAAGTAAATGTCGGTTGTTACAATAGTATTAAAATTTAATAATAGTACGTGGAACCACAAAAATTCGGGGTGTATTTAAAATGAAGTAGATCTAAACAAAGTAAAAAAAAAATTATTTGTTTTGCAATTTTTTTTTACCCACTTTAGAGGGGTCTCTATGGTAGTAGGTGAATAACAAAAGCACCTTTTAAAGTCGCATGAATGAATGCTAAAGTACATTATGAAATAAAATATTATCTTTCGTTAATTGGGGGTGGTCATGGTATTATTATTTATCATGGTAGTACAGAATATGTGATTTTCATTTTTATAGTTATTTAGATATAAATACGATGTAAAACAAAGACTTATGTTTGCCTAATGAGCATGGAAAATTTATATGTAGATTTCTGGGCTAATATGAAGAAAAATTGTAGAAACAAATGAAATATAGAAAAATTAATTTTAAATTGTTGAAACATTAAATAAACAAAAACCTTTTAAATCATTTTCTATATTATTTTTGTAAATATACGGCAGTTGAAAGCTCGTTATAAACTTTATAATATAAAAACAAAAAACTAATATAAAAAATATTACTTGAGCCCCTAAATTTTTTTTATATAAATATAAAATTGTTGTGCTTCAAACTTTCGTAACGCCATGATGCTTGTTATACTTAGAAAAAATAAGTTAGTTGAAAATATAGTAAGACGCCTTGTAAATTTTTTGCTGAAAATGTGTTTTCTGCTAAAATTTTAGTTATACCTATTCAGCACTTACTTAACAGTTTTGATCTAATGTTTTACTAATATTTTACTAATGTTTTACCAATTTATTTTGCTAAAACTATTGTGCTGATAAGCATATTATTAGTGTGGGCGACAACCAGACATACTCAGAATGAAGTAGATGTCGCTGCATGTCAGGATGTAGTAAAACGAGGAAAATTATACTAAAAAAACATATAAAAATATCAGCCATGGAAGAATTTGTATCTGTTTGTCATACATAAAAAAACGCTTAGAATGTGTAACGCATGCGGAATGAAATTGCAACAAATTTTGTGTAGCTGATAAAATACAAAACTAATTATGCTATCAAAATATTCACTTTAGTTCCGAAAACGGCATGTATTCTCATGTTACTGCAACAATTTTATAAAAATTAAGCCTATACTTTTTTTAAAATGGCAAAAAAGAAGAAAAACTTAAAAAAAATTGTATTTTTTTTTTTTTTTTTTTTGATAATAAATCTTATTGGAAGAAATCGACAACAGTTTCTCTGTTTTTTGAACAGTTAGAAAGTCAATGTGTAGTATATTGAATAGTGAATATCCAGGTAACAAGAAAAAGTATTAAGAGTATTCCTTGCTAAGGCAACAAGTGCAATTTCACCGACTTATCCATGAGATGCTGGCTTAAATACGTAATTGCTGGATAAATCGCTAAATCGTATAGGCAGCTTGAAAAAGGGGGTTTAATGCTATGGAAAAACATCTAAAATGTTCCTTAATTAAACACGAACACAAAAATGATGCCGAAAGAATAATCGAGCTGTTTCTAAAACGTAAGAAGTAACCTTAAATCTTCAATTTACAAATTTGGTCAAAACAGGTCATAAACGACATTATTTGCAACTTGGACGATAGTCGTATTTAATCTCAGATGTCAATAAATGGCATGAAAAGCACTTTTTTGAGGGAGATAATTTTATTAATGATAAAATTAAAAATTTGGACCAACTTAATATTCAAAAATTCAATCAACAATTTTGTAAAGAAGCTCCGAAAAATTCCAACATCAAAGTTTTCAATAGCTATCTATATACAAAGTATCTCCAAACTGCCTAAAAATTGGATTAATTGATCCAAATTGTTTGTACATTACATTCAGGTAGTGCATTATTTTTTAAAAAAGTATAACTGACTTTAACTTTGTGCTAGAAAAAAACTACAGTGATTTCCGTTTTGTTGCAATGTCATTCCAAAAACTTTATATATAGATAGTGGATTAAACAAATTTAAATTTTGTGTTGTCACCGGCTTGTCAAAGTAATTGTCTATTATTTGAATTAAAGGCAACAGAAATATATTTATATTTAATAAAGATAAAATGTGTATGTGTAAACAAAATGTTTATAGCGATTATTAATGTAGTATGGTCAAATTGCAAACAAATAAAAGTACATGTAAACAGACTAAAGCGACACACATCCTATTAAATTTTTGTGTTTCCTTTTTTTATTGCAAGTAAAGGGTAGTTTATTTAATATTTTGTTTTTTTTTTTTGTTTCGTTTCTAGAATTACTGCTTTTTTCTTCCTTTAAAAGATGCCATCATTTAAGCAACCATTGACAAAAATAGTTTAAAGCTAATTTTGTTTATGTTATATATAATTATTTCAATATATTTTTAAATATTAAATTAATTCATGTCGTCAGTGTCCGAGTATGAACATTTTTTTTTATTTATTTTGTAACGCATTGTTAATTATTTTTAAAAGCATCACAAAAACATTTAAGATTTCCAGCAAATAAATTAACTAAAGTATAATTTTTAAACAAAATTTTTTGAGTTTTTTTCAGTCTACTAATCTTCAGCAAAAATTTTATTACCATTATAGCAAGGATTTTTTAATTTTCAATCAACTAAGCAAATCTAGTGCTGAATCTAATAATTTTGTTTCTAAAAATCAAGTCGCTGATTTTCAGCAAAAGATTTTACTGACATTAGCATTTTTTTGCAATCAACCTCCTTACTAAAATTTTGCTGAGTCAGCTAAATTTTTTGCAGACTTTACTAAATTTTTTTTGTGTGTGTGTGACAAGACCCTAGCCACTTATTTGATTACTAAGAATACAAGAATGGAGCAAAATGGATGATTAGCAGGTTTTTTATTAAAGCTCTTATTTTTGTAAATATATGGAACTTGAAAGCTCTTTATAACTCAAAAATAAAAAAAATAAAAACTAAGCGATTAAGTTTTAATAATTTCCCACTTCAGCCCCAATGTATCCCACTTTGCCCTAAAACAAGCTGCGACTTTAACAATTATTTAAGCAACTATTTATTATAAAGGGACCGCCAAATAACTTTTTTTTTTGAACTCCTGAACCAATTGGACTTTGTATGGCGTCATACCAAAGTCTTTATGCAAAATTCGTCTCAATGATGTCTCCGAAATGTTCAATTGTTGAGAACGACGGTGAATTAATGTTGATGGCGCTTCACGCACACTTTCTGCCACAGCAGCAATATTCTCGGGTGTACGCACTGTTTTTGGCTTTTCACGCTTTGGTTTATCGATGAGGATGCCAGTTTCTTTCACTTTTTTCACAAGATAACGAACATACGGACCATATTCGTTCAGCGGAATGATAAAACTAATTATCTGTCAAATCAGACATGAGCTAAGTGTTACCATTCACGAAATAAGCACTAGTTGAAAAAAAAAAACGTTAGATGGCGGACCCTTTATAAATTTAAAATTTTTTTAAATATTTAGTTTATTTATTTAGCAACATATTTTATTTACTTTCAAGTAATTAATTAAAATATTATATCTCTTTTACTTACAGATTTTTCAGCAACATTTTCAATCAACGTTCAACCACCAAAAACTATATTTAAATAAACTATTTGCACAAAATTTCTGAAAAAAAAATTAAAAAGTTTATTACAAGTTTATAACAAAGTTAATATCCAAAATTAAAATATAAATAAAATTCTTTCTGGCATTTTTTTTTAAATTAAAATAAAAGTGAATAGAAATTTAATTAAAAAAGCACGAAATAGTAAAACAAAAAATTTGTTAATAACAAGAGAGTGAAAATTTAAATATTTATTGTAACAAAAAAAATTTTTTTAAATAAAATGTAATATTTACCTCTAAAAAATTTTGATTGATTAATGTTTGTAAATAAAGTGTAAAATTGGGAGAAAAAATTATTCAAACAAACCAACAAAAAAAAAAAAAAGTACTAAAAACAAATTTACAGTAAAAATGCATTGTCTGTGTAGACCATCACGGATTATGTCCGTGCGTATAAATTTATTGGATGAGACAGATTTTATACATGAAATTAAGGTAAGTGATAACAAAAACAAATTTATTTTAATCAAAATATATGTCATGCATAAATTTTTTAATATAATAATGATAATTATTAATTATTTAAATTATAAAACGCTTTAAAAGATGCAGTTTTTTGCTGAACCACATAATTTCATCTTCCTAAAAAAAAAAGAACTTTTAAAAAAGAAGAAGCCCTTATTTTTGGGATAGAAGTTTTATTATAATTATATTATATTATACCACCTAGCCTACCGGGGCGCACAGCTCTAAATTTTTAGAGTAGGAGTAATTTAAGGCAAAATACAACATTTTAACAAAATCTTAACCGATTCAAGAGCAATAGTACATTGATGTTATACCTCTAGTTTTATATTCCTAAAAGAAGTTTCTTCAGAAAAATGTTCAGCGGTTAAAGTTCGGCCGTCAGATTGCTAAGAGGGTTTTATATATATATTTTTTATATATAATGTTAAATTGTTAAGGATTTCTTTTATAAATTTTAAAAAATTATAAGAAAGCTTTATTATAAAAATCATTTGATAAAAAATTACCCATTACATATCTTTAGGCAAAATTATTTAAACATTATTAATTAAATTAAGTAAAACAATAAAAATAAACAAATATATTTATATACTCAGGGAACTTCTGCTTTTAAAATATGTAGTTGTTTGGATTGTAATTCAGTTTCTTTATTTTTAATGTAAATGTCAGTCATTTGTAGAACAGATTTAAATTTTTACTAACCTTGCAGTTCATTTAAAAAAAACAAACCATATCAAATGACTCTTTTATGATATTACATTAATTTTTTACATTTGTGTTTTGTTATTTAAAAACATAAAAAAAGTAAATGTTTGTTTATTTTTCTACTAACATATCTGGTTCATTTTTACTAAAATTGTTAGTTAATTTGTGAACAGTAAAAAAAATGACAAATGTTAATTGAATTTAATGAATTGTTAGTTGCACTTTCTTCAATTGAAATTTCATTTGTTTTTGACTACATTTGCTGTCGTCTTTACCTACATAATATCCTTAGTGTTGTAAAAAATTTTGCGGGTGGCACTGATAAACCACATGCTTTGCAAACAAAATAGTGCTTTTTTAGAACAATATTAGTTGTATCATTGGGGAGTTAACTAACACTTTAACAACTAGTCGTATGAGCAATATTTTTAGTATTATACTAATATCATTCATACGCATAATAATAGGTACACATTTTTGTGTCAATTAAGTGAAGTTAACGTGTGAATTGTTTTTTAATATACAACTTGATTTCTTTGATGCACGACCGGCTTTATGCTGAACAATTAAAAATGTTTGTTTAATAAAATGTTAATTAAACAAATTCAGATTAATTTGTTAACATAGTTTTTCCTACTTATAGCATTTAAATTGCAAAAACATTTAAAACTCAATGCTCACAAAATTTGTTTTTAATACATTTTCCCTATATTGATAGTCGAAGGATTCGAAGTGTCTCCGTTTAAAAATTAATTTACTGCAACCAAGATAAGAAATACTAAAGCATAAACTTTTTTTTATACGATAACCTTTTACTTTCATGTTTAACTTTCCAGAATACACAAAAAATCATGGCTGGCAAACCCAAACCCTAAAATACTGATAACAATTCAATATCGTTAAATGGAACTATTTTTTAACCATAAAATACTACTAACGAATTAACTTAAAATACGTTTAACTCTAAAATACCCCAATGAAATAACATCTGTTGAGATCTTTAGCCAGATCGAAATAGTAGTATCAACCTAGCTAATATATTTGATTTGCTTTATTTTTTAAATTTACGCAGGTTGGAAGCTCATTATTACAAATAACATGAAATAACATTACAAATAACATGAACATAATCTCGATGTCTATAAAAACTAAAAACTTAAAAAACTGTAAAAAACGTAACTTGAGCCCGGAGTAAAAACTAAAAATTTTTTTTATAAAAATAGAACATTTTTGGTCTTCAAAGTTAAGTAATGTCATGACGTTTGTTAGGAAAATACCCTAACCACGCGTTTGATTACTAAAAAGACAAAGATAGAGCAAAATTGATAATTAATAGGTTTTTTGTTAAAGCTCTGCCTATTCTGGAGGCTCTAGCTTTTCTAAAACTTCGGGTGCTGATGAGATCTTTAGCCAGATCGAAATACTAGTATCAACCTAGCTAATATATTTGATTTTCTTTATTTTTGTAAATATACAGAAGTTGTAAGCTCGTTATAAATTAAAAATAACTTACAATACCGTTAACCTTAAAATACCCTAACGAAATTCTAAAATATCGATGACATTTAAATATCCTAAATATATATATATATATATTTTTTTTTTCGCTCAAAAACTTCAATACTTTAAAATGATAAAAAAAATAAATAAAATGATGAAGACCGTAGTGGGTCAGAAAATGCATTCCATTCATGCTAGTGTCTAATAACTTTTTCTGTGTTTTTTTCTAATAGTCAAAGTAAATTATCATATAAAAATTATAATTTATCTGTTAATTTAGAGAAAAATTTGTCATGATCTAAACCCGAACAAATAAAATCTCACACATAAATTTATAGATCAACGATAAAATTCACTATTAAAAAAAAATGTTCACAACTGTAAATTTTGTTAATCATAAATACATAAAATCATACATATCGTTCATTCCAGGAAAGGACATTGAAAAATTATCATTTTTGACCTTATGACATTTCCGTTTTTAGATCTTTAAATTAAAAAAACGCGCGATTTTATTCACGTTTTTAAACTGGCTACTTCAAAATTAAAAAAGTTACAGAAAGATGCTATTATCTACTTTTACGATCTGAAATCTAAAAACAACAGATTCTTTCTAAAATGCATTTTTACTGTTGTTGATTTTTTTGGAATACATTTTGCACTTTTTAATTTAGATATGCTAGATATTGCTGTTCTCTCTAAAGCACTAAAAAATAATTAAAATAACGTTAACGCTAAAATAACCTAACGAAATAACGAAAAATAACATTAACCCTAAAATAACCTAACAAAATAAAATAAGAAAACGTAAACCTTAAAAAAAACATAACGATATAACTTGAAATATCGTTAACCTTAAAAAACTTTAACGAAATAATCACAAAATAGCATTATCCAATACCATTAACCAAATGAAACGTAAAAAACAATTATTTGAAGTTAGTGCACAAAATGGCTGTAAACTAGTGTTATTTATCACATATAAACTAAAGTGTCAATTGTATTCTGTAGTAAAAAACAAAAATGTATTAAAACAAGAGCAGTAAAAATTTACAGATTGCACAAATAAATCAAAATTTAGCAAACGTATGCAATTTAAAATACGATACAAATAAAATCGAATGCTACTGTTACTGTTTCCATCACTTCGATATTATACTACCTTTTCACTTGACTTTTATGTAAAACAATTTTCAATTGCAGGATTTCTCAAACGTCTAACTTAACACCAAATAAAAAAATTACATTTTCCATCACTTTTCTTTTTACAGAAAATTTGTAAACTTACAATAATAATTCTGAGTTTAGTTACAAAAAGTTTTTAAAAATGTTTTAAGTTTTTGCAGCAGGAAACGCGGGAAAAGCTTGTTAATGTTTAAGAACATCTGAATTTGATGTTTAATAGTGTGTATAAAAAAGCAAAAAGTGCTAACAAAACATTTACTATGATAACTTTTGTTAGTTGCTGTTATTTGATATACAAAGTATGTGTGTACAGTGGGGAGCACTCGTGAGTACATGTAAGTACTTTTTCCACCTAAAGATTCAAGCCGAAAACTATTTGATACTAGAACTAAATTATACTTTTCTAAAGGTACAAGGTACGCAGAACCTGGTCTTAGAATCACTCTCCAACATCAGGCGTTCGTGCTATATTTGATCAAAATGTTCCGAATTTTAACCTTCCTGGAAATCTATTTTTTATAATAATTTTAACGGCACCTGAACACACTACTCTTACCATTTTTTTAATTTTTTGGATAACTTATTTTTTCTTAAAATTATCGTCTTCTGAACTTAATAACAAATACGAATTTTTTAAAATTTTACTCTGCGGGACTTTAAAATTTCAGTTACAACCTCCATTTCAATTTGCAATATTTTCGTAAGGAAATAAGTTAACTTAAAAATTCAAAAACTGAAAAAGGGTAAGAGGGGTGTGTTCAGGTGCCATTGTGTATTATAAAAATCGGATAATTTTGATCAAAAACGAAACTTTTCCCGTTAATATAGCTCGAATGCCTGATGTCGGAGAGTGATTCTGAGAACAGATTCGGATGTAGCGTACCTTATATCTTTAGAGAAGTATACTTTAAATTAAATATTTTTCGGCCTGAATCTTTAGGTGTAAAAAGTACTCACATGTATGCACGAGTGCTTCCCACTGTATGATGCTAATAGCGATGATGTTGAAAATAATGTCACTAGCACTACCACATAAGTAAAGTGTGAAAGATGACACCTTCTCATAGCATTGTTTTTGTTTTCGTATTGACACATATATAAGCATTTCATGTATTGTATATCTTCATGTTAGTGGAAAAAACCGTTAAAATGAAATTCATTTGCATTCGAAATAGATTCGGAGCGGATTTCTTCGAAAGGCGGATTTCTTCAAAAACTCCAATCAAAAAAATTTTAGTGTTTTTTTTTTAGATATTGATCTTCGGATTTAATATATTTTTTTCTTTAAATTACTGTATTGTCTTCTATTTCTAAAAGCGAAGTGTTATAAACTTCACAGTTCATTTGGCTTACTTCCATTTTTTAACTAGTTCATTCTCATTCAAAAATGGATTACACTCATAGAAATAAACCTGTAAAAATAGCAGGAGAAGCTTCTAAAAACTATATAAAAATGAGCTTGCAGAAAAAATCTGCTAAAATTAGCAGTTTTTTCTACTAAATATTAGTAATATAAGAATAGCAAAAATAAATCGGTTGAATATAGAAATATTTAGTTATATTTGTGCTAAATTGTAGTTAATTGAAAGTAACAAAATACAGGTTTATTTCTGTGAGTGTAGTAAATAGACTTAATGAACTAGAATGCCTGTTATTTTTACTATACTCAGGGAACTTCTGCTTTAAAAATATGTAGTTGTTTGGGTTGTAATACCGTTTCTTTATTTTTAATGTAAATGTCAGTCATTTGTATAACAAATTAAATTTTTTACTAACATTGTAGTTCATTTAAAAAAAAAACAAACCACATCAAATGACTGTTTTATGATTTTACATTAATTTTTTACAGTAGTTTTTTGTTATTTAAAAAAATAAATGTTTGTTTATTTTCTACTAATTTGTGGTTCATTTTTACTACAATTGTTAGTAATTTTTTGAACACTAAAAAAAAAAAACAATTGACAATTTTTGTTGAACTTACTTAAATATAAGTCGTCCTCTTTTTAAGTGAAATTTAATTTGCTTTTAGCTACATGTGCAGTGATCTTTACTTAAATAGTATTCTAAGTGTACTATTTACTGACACATTTTGCAAAAATTAGTTGACCTTAAAATATTGTAGTCGTGAAAATTATTTTAACTCACAGGATGCTTAACTAAAATATAAGGCTTGGAATTGTGCATAATAGTTCATTTCCATTTATTGAACTATTCTGTTCTTTTAGTTCATTGTTTGTTTAACAATTTTTTGAGTTTTTTAGTTATTCTATAATTATTCATAAGAATAAAAATGCATCGGATATGCATTTTCTCTATTTTGATAAATTTAAGGTCATAGATTACTTATGTGAACCACAAATTTTCATATTAGCTTTACTTTTCAAAATGTTTGCGAATTTAACTTTAACCAAAAATCATGTTTTTTCTTCAAATTTTTTTATTTTTTTTTTGTATACCTGAATAAACCTCGAATAATTTTTATTATGCTTACAAAGTACTCAGAAAAAACTTTTGACACCATCAATGGAATTTATAAGTTCAAACAACCTCATTTCTAAATTCATATTTATTATTTCTAATACTTTTTTCAAATGCCAGTAAATTTTAGTTTTTCATATAAAAATCGTTTATTAACAAAAATTCAAAATTACAAAAAAAAAAAAAAAAAAAAAACAGAAGTGTGTTTGGCATTGCTGGTGAAAATTTAATTTTTTTTTTTTTTTTTGTATTTAACACTTTTTTAACATTACAAATATAATTTTCTAATTTATTTCTGTGTATAGACTTTGAGGTTTAAGAACCATACCAACATATTGTGTAAAAATAAAAAAGTTATAAGCATTTCAAATCAGTCAATCGAAGTTGGCCCACCCTGTATAATCATATCTCAAACTAAATTGTTAATCATGTGTCATATATGGAATCTTACATAATTATAGTTTATATCATTTCATGTCATAAATAATTATATCTTGAATTGCATTATACATATGGCACCATATGTAAGTCTATATCACACACAAAAATATTTGTTATAATATTTGTTATAAGACAGTATATATTATTATGCATTTAATTATATAGCTTAGATGTCACCATATATGATTACATGTTGTGTTATATATGATAATGTATTATTATATATGACAATAAATATATCATATCTTATTATGTACAGCATATATGCTTAAGATCTAATTTTATAAAGGCCAATATAAAATAAAATATCGTCGTATAGTTATGTTACTACATAAGAAACATATAATAATATGTGGCCATGCATGACAACATATATAATCACATATTAAAAATATATTTTACGATGAAAAACCATAAAACGGAATTACAAATTTTTAGTACCAAAATTAGCTGATTATAGTAAATCGATTTTTAAGTCTACTAAGTTTTTCTACTACTTTTTACACTTCACTTCATTTAGTCTGTAAAAGTTACAGAAAAATCTGTTATTTTACAGAAAAATTAACTATTATTACGCCAGCAGATGGTTAGCAAAACGTGTCTCTAATTATAAGTAAATTGAAAGTAGTCGGAAAAAAAAACTTTACGAAAATTTTGTCAAATTTTAGTATACCATAAATGGAAATTGATTTGCTGAAATTAGTTATTTTCTTACAAAAATTAGTAAATTATTCATTTAAATTAAAATTTCTCTTCTATATCCTTCTTCTTTTTCTTTATATTTCAGGTTCTAAAAATGTTCAGCAAGATTATTATAATGTTTATTAAAAAAAAAAACAGATTAATTTTGTAATGAAGATTGCAAAAAGGATTTGCAAATCAGTAAAATATTTTGGTAAAATGAGTAACGAAAATTAGTAGAAAAAAATGTGTGGTTTGTAAATAGAGAATAGGAAATATATTTACAAAAACATAAATTTGTTCTAAAAATTAGTACAAACCTATAAATTGGGATAAAAAGCTTTTTGCATTTTTGTATACCAAGTTTTTTTTAATTACTGGACACTTTTTACTAAAATTAGCTAAACAGTCTGCTGGCTTAGAAATAGTTATTTTTTCAGTAAAATTACATATTTTCTATAACTTTTACAGTACTTTTCATATGAGTGTTGTAAATCTCCTGCAAATTGGATGAAGAGTTTCAGAACTACTCCGCAAAGTGCTTAACTGTTACAGACTAATTTTATAGTAAATCATTCTATTTAATATTGTGTTGATATTTGTTTTGTTTGAACTTCCACGATTTTTGCAAAAAAAATAGAAAATCCTATACAAACATTGAAAAAAAATTTGATTTTATTCTAAAAACTTACAAGAATAAATCAATAAATATTTATTACATGTATTAAAATATAAATTTGAACATTACAAATGTTAACTTTTTGGGGTCATAAATGATCAAGTAAATATGTTTCCAATATAAATGTGCGAATGGATTTGTGTGTATCTAATAAAATAAAACAATATGAATGAATTGAAATTGTACACATTATTTTGCCAACTGTCACTTTACTTCATTTATTGATGATACAATTGTCTAATAATGGTTGAATATTGTATTTTTTCCTTTTCTTGTATTTTTTTTATTTTTTTTTTGCAAAATCAGCAAAAATTTATTTATAAGGGGTGAACAAAAAAAAAAGAATAGAAAAATTGTCATTTATGGAAACTGAGAAACTAAATATTTATACAAAATATTGAATTTATAAATTTAAGAACGACGAGTATTAACAAATTATGGAATTATGTTTTAAAAATTTTCAAAGAAATAAAGTGATTTTATTTTAAAAATAAAACTTTTAAAGTACACTTAGAATACTATGTAGGTAAATACCACTGCAAATGTAGTTAAAAACAAATGAAATTTCACTTGAAGAAAGGACGACTTACATTTCAGTAAATTCAACAAAAAACTACTGTAATTAATTAATGTAAAATCATAAAACAGCCATTTGATATGGTTTGTTTTTTTTTAATTGAACTACATAGTTAGTAAAAAATTTAATTTGTTATACAATTGACCGACATTTACATTCAAATAAGGAAACTGTATTACAACCCAAACAACTACATATTTTTAAAGCAGAAGTTCCCTGAGTGTATTATTCTTTTATTTGTAATCCAACTAATTTAATGCTTATGATTAATGTTTTTAATTTATAAATTCCATATTACTCATACGTAAAATGATATATTATAAAAAATTATTATTCAAAAATCTATAATTAAGTTTAACTATTGTTTTCATTAACAGAGAAATATTTTAATTTGCAGAAAACTAAAACTTCGGGCGGTATAGTAACAACTTATATAGTAGCTACATAATTACCTCATGCTATTATACCAGCCATAATATTTGCATAGACCTTAAACCCTTTTACCACATAATTGTATATTAAATAATTACATTAATGATATTCATTATAACTAGGGCTCGGAACTTTATGTAAATACATGTTTGCTGTCGTTAACTGGAGAACAATGTTAACCAAATATTTTCGCGAATCAACAAATTTGAAACCAAATGGCATCATTTTGATTTTAATTTACATTTTACATATTTGCATATTTTGTTATTAATGAATATTTTTGCATATTTTGCTATAAATGCATATTTTAATGCATATTTTCCTATAAATGCACATTTTAATGCATATTTTGGCATTTTTTGTTGCTTATTTTGATATTAATGCATATTTTGCAATAAACTGCATGTTTTTAAGAAACTTATTTTGTTTTCTACTAAAAATTAATTTTACGAAATTTATATATTTTAAAACTAAAATATTTTTCAAATTAGTGCGGTCAAATTAGCCAGAAAAAAAGTGTTTAAATGACAAAAATTACGACGTTGTAGTCTATTACAGACCTTGGGTACACTATTACAAATAAAATACCAAAAGTGCCCGACAATCCATAGCATGCGAAAAAATTTATGCAAAGTCAAAGGAAAAATTTTCGGGTTTTTTTTTTGGTTGTTTCTACACTCAGTGAACTTCTGCTTTAAAATATGTAGTTGTTTGGGTTGTAATACAGTTTCTTTATTTTTAATGTAAATGTCAGTCATTAAATTTTGTACTTTTATGATATTACATTCCTTTTATACAGTTGTTTTTTGCTATTTTAAAAAATAAAAAAATAAATGTTTGTTTATTTTTCACTAGCATGTGTTTCATTTTTACTACAATTGTTAGTCATTTTTTGAATATTAAAAACAAATGACAATGTTAGTTGAATTTACTAAAATGTAAGTCGTCCTTTCTTTAAGTGAAATTTCATTTGTTTTTAACTACATTTGCAGTGGTCTTTACCTACATAGTATTCTAAGTATAGTAAAAGGTAAGTTTTATAAAAAAAAACCACATTGTAGATTATAAAATTATCTACAAAAATTGTTCTTATATTTTTGTTTCTAAGAGTCACCATTTGTAAGATATCGCGATTATAATATTCTATATAATATACACGCATATCCCTCGTATATATCGTACATTTAAAGAATTAAAAATACTTAAAAAAAATGCCAAAATATGCATTTATAGCAAAATATGCGAAAATATTCATTTATATCAAAATATGCAAAAATATGAATTAACAAATTGGTGTCATTTCGTTTCAAATTTGCTGATTCGCGAAAATATTTCGTTAACATTGTTCTCCAGCTATATATATTTATACATATATATTTTTTTTTATCACTTACCGAAGAACGCAATTACTAACTTTCTAACGATGTTTATTCGTAATTTTAAATTTCTTAACCACCTTTTAAGACAAAAGTCACTAAAATTGTGGAAATAATATTGAAAATGTAGAAAAAAAAATCAATTATAAATACATATTTTTAAATTTTAAGTACATATTTGAGGATTTTGTATACATATTTTATGTACATAAAACACGAATATAAATGCATCAACTTCCGAGCCCTAATTATAACCTTTTGTAAAAGAAAACAAATACTTGATACTAAATCAAATTGTCTTTGTCAAGTGTTATATAATGTTGAAACATGTTTGACAAGTTAAAATACCAGTATACCAATGTACCAGGTATACCAATTATTCGAATATTAGGGTACATTTTATTTGTCATTAAATTCTAATAACATACATTTTTATTTACAACTACGTTTTTACGAAAATTTCAGAACATTTCTTTTTGGTCTAAAAGAGACATTTTTAATTTGATATTAAACACTCTACAGCTACATTTAATAAATTATTTATCATGAAATTTTCCTTCAATTTGCATTCCGTCATTTTATTCTTTTACTTATAATTTATAAAGGGTCCGCCATCTAACGTTTTTTTTTTTCAACTAGTGCTTATTTCGTAAATGGTAACACTTAGCTCATGTTTGATTTGACAGATAATTAGTTTTATCCTTCCGCTGAACGAATATGGTCCGTATGTTCGTTATCTTGTGAAAAAAGTGAAAGAAACTGGCATTCTCATCGATAAACCAAAGCGTGAAAAGCCAAAAACAGTGCGTACACCCGAGAATATTGCTGCTGTGGCAGAAAGTGTGCGTGAAGCGCCATCAACATCAATTCACCGTCGTTCTCAACAATTGAACATTACGGAGACATCATTGAGACGAATTTTACATAAAGACCTTGGTATGACGCCATACAAATTCCAATTGGTACAGGAGTTCAAAAAAAAAAGTTATTTGGCGGACCCTTTATAGCTAAGCCAGGAATCGAACTGAAAACCTATCGATTATAATCAATATTGTTAAAATCAGTGCCATCCTATTAATTGTACATACACACATATTATATAACCCCATCTTACCATAGGAGTACATACGGCAATAGAAGTACATTATATAAATACATACAAAGTGTTTATTTAACGCATATGAGTGAGTACTTCAATTTAAGAAGATGACGTGATTTGAATAATGTTTTAAAAGAACATGTTAAACGCGTATACGAAAGTCAAACACTTACGCACCAATACAAATAACAATCAATTCAATTTAATGTAAAAGATTTCAATCATTTAAAAATTCATTCAGTTAGAAACAAATTTGAGAAATAAGAAATTTGTCAAATTTATGACAAGTAAGTTGCATAGTGGTGTCAGTAAACGAACTATAGATTATCTGATTGACTGCAGTACAGATTCGATTTGAATTATCGACCGTTTTTGATTAAATTAATATAAGGTACACTTAAGTTAGTAGAGAAATTAGTAAAATGTTTTACATCCCAATTTAGTTTCATTTTTAGTATTCATTTTTAGTACAAAATCGTATTTTTGTATAAATTTTTTGTATATTCTATTTACATATTAAAAATTTTTTTCTGAAGTTTATTGCTGATTTAAGAAAAATTTTATACCTCATTTTTAAGCTGGAGTTGCTAAAATTATCTAAATTTTTACTAAATTTCTTTTTTCGTAGTTGAAAGCAAAGTTTTTTTTTAAGTTGAACGTTTTTGCAATCTAAAATATAAATAAAATGCCAGAAGAATAATAAAAATAAATTTTATTAAAAAAAATTAACTTTATTTTTAGTAAAAAAATTAGCTGATTTCGACAAGTCGATTTCCATTAAGCGTGTACTAAATGTTTACTAAAAGTTTACTAACTTTTTCTAATTCTTTCACTTTATATACACTTATTGCTAAAATTATCCACAGTGACATCTGGCTCAAAGAAAACTTAGTATTTCAATAAAATTAAAGATTTTGTTGTAACTTTTACCGACTTTTTTTATTAAAGTGTAGTGTTACAACTTTTTAGCGAAATCTTGTTAGTAAATTTAAGTTCAAAGATTATTCAAAAAAGCACAAAGAACAAATTTTGAAAATTTGTTTTGAAAATTTCATTTTTGAATTAACTCTTTGAAAGCTCTGAGCTCATACATGTTTTACATATATAAGTACAAAACGTATAATTATTTATTAAAAATATATAGAGAAAATATACGCGAAAGACAATATGAACAAACTCTCAAATTCTTACAAGGTAGGTATGCCGACCCGACCTATCATATTATAGTACACTTTTGATATGTATGGGGAAATACGAAAAAAACCGAATTTTTGAAGGTGGCAAGTCTCAAGATTAAGGGATAAATACTTGGGGTTATATAAATTAGTTTTTGTAGGAAAAAATGTCTGAAATTTACCAAAATTAGTTAATGCACCTAATTAAAAAAACAAAAATTGTGATGCCCACACTGCCCATATCGTGAACCCCAAGTGGACACATTTTTTTAATTATTTAAATATTGGGGAAAAAAAGCTCTTTAGGAAAAGTAGCATACAAATCGAACGATAACGATTATTGGAAAAATGCCCCTCTATTAAATTAAATAACCAGTTAAATTAAATAACCAATATTTTTAGCTTAATATGGCGCTACGAAATAACCCCCAACGGCCAAAAATGAAATAACCCCCAAAAAAATTGTGTAAAATTGTTTGGGGGTTTTTTCATTTTTTTGGGGATTATTTCATCTTACGGTTTGGAGATAATTTCATTATGAAGCAACCCCCAATGAAATAAAGCCCAAAATTTAAATTCTTTGGAGATTATTTCATATGCAATTATTTTGGGGGTTATTTCATATTTTTTGGGGGATATTTCATTTTGCTAAAAGTGAAATTTTTTTAATATTTGTTAGTTTTTCTGCGTGGCGGCCTGCGGCCGCTCTTAGGGGTTTTCTCCTCCATGGGACGCGGCAGGTGGCTTCGCTGAATAAAGTTTCCCTGCGCGCGTCACACTAGGGAAAATAATGAGACGCGCGCAGGAAAACTGTATTCAGCGAAGCCACCTGCCGCGTCCTATGGAGGAGAAACCCCCTAAGATCGGCCGCAGGCCGCCACGCAGAAAAACTGAACAGTATAACAAAAGAATCAAAAATATGAAAACAAAAAATAAAAAAAATTTGGGAGATATTTCATTTCTTTGGAGCTTATTTCATTGGGGTATATTTCATTTCTTCCTTTGGGAGTTATTTCATTACGAAACGACCCCCAAATTTTGGGTGTTATTTCATTTTCACCTTTGGTGAATATTTCATTTCTTTTGGGTATTATTTCATTTTTTTTTTGTTGGGACTTATTTCATTTTTTTTGGGATTTATTTCATTGGGGGTTATTTCATTTTGTCGTTTGGGTGTTATTTCATTGGGGGTTATTTCGTAGCGCCGCTTAATATTACTAAAATTTCATATTTTAATATTTAATAACAAAAACACTTGAAAGCTTGACTCCAGCCAGTCAGAAATTGACAGTGGTACACAAAATCAAGCACTGGCATACCACTGTTTTACCAAGGAATTGTAAATAAAATACTGGGAGAGCACATGTTTAGGGCGCTTTACCAGCATTTCCAAAAAGCGTTTTGCCAGTATTTGTTTTACAAAAATTTCAGAGATCAGCTAAAAATCACATTGGCAACCAATTGGCTGAGACCACTTTGCCAACGTTGGCAGAAAGTGATTTCCCAGTGCTACTCAAACATATATTGCCAACGACTCAAAAGTTAATCCATTGGTAGAGCATTTATTTTATAAAAATGATGATGCTTTGTTTAAAAATGTTTGTAGTCGGAAGGTTCCGAGTTCGATCCCGGTTCCAGGCATACAATTTTTCTGACTTTTTTTGCTTACAACGGGAGTCTCCCTATGGGTTAAATCCGATCTTAATAAAATTTGGATATGTGATAAAGAAATAAAAAATAAATGAATCGAATTTTTTCTATCTGTTTAATTTCACGTTTAAATGTTAAAAGGTGGGTCTAAAGTTAACACATTTTTGTATAGAAACATGTAGTACTCGAGAAAACAAAAATTTTGATACCAATATTACCTATGTAGCGGGTTAGGATTACAATTTATTTAAAATATATGAAAAAAAATCTCTTCGGAAGAAGTCACATAAAAGCCGAACAATTACGAGGGTCGGACAAAGATGAGACACCATATAGATGAAATTTGATAAGCATTAATATACATATTTCTTAGCTTTAACATCAATTAAAGCACATTTTTTTAAATAACAAAATTATTTGGAAGTTTCCGGGCATGCTTCGTATACCAGTTAATGCGTCTTCTAAAGCTCTTTGGTATTCCATTTGTCTAAATTTTCTCTGAAACAATTCGAAATAAGCCCTACTTTTTAACCCCTAAGCATGAGATTGGGCTGTTAACAAAAACCTTGCTAATTAAGTTTTTATTTTCCACAACATGGAGATTAAGATTAATGGGTCCAGGTAGGGATAACTCCCTTATTAGTAGGAAAAATTTAACACACGTGATATCTTCGAATAGCGGTTCTAGCCAACTTTTGATTCAAGGAAATTTTTTTTAATTTGTTTAAACAATCATTTTGTCGGACCTGTTACACAGACTTAATTTAGACTTAATTTGAATTTCATGTGGAGTATTCCCATAGTTTTTAAAAATATTGACCGCCAAAATTAAGTGGAATAATGTTTTCAAAAGATTTTTATTTAAAAACGTGTTAAAATTATACAAAAAAAAAATCCATCTAACAATCAGTACAAATTCAAATAAGAAGACAATTTATAAACTTTATCTATTAATGACTTTTGAAAATATAAATATTTGAAGTTGACTTTAAATTGTTTCAAGTGGATTTTAAGTATCAAACATTTTTTTGATTGTTAAATAAAACATAATTAATAAAATAACCCAACAAAAAGCTAAAACGGAGTAGTGTGTGGTCATTAGGGTGGTGTTTAAAATGCATTTTGTCAATTTTCGGGGCTCCTAACTCTGAAAGTCGTTCTACGTAGTCTTAGAGTTAATGCTAAAAATTTAAACGAAATCGGACTACTATAGACCCTCCCTATTTTGGTTCAAAGTTTAGAAATTTTTGTGAAAATGAGCAAAATTTAAAAAAATAATTAAAATTACAAATTTTATGAATTTTAGCAATTTAGAACTATTTTTGTTTTTCATTTGCCCATATATAGTCTAATAATAATTATGAATATTTTTCAGGGACCGAAAATAACAGTTATCCCGAAAACTATAACTCAAAAACTCTCTATGTTAGAGTCAACGGAGACGTATACTATTACATACCAAACGATTCGTATTGAAGTGCTCTTTCAGAATCTATTGTGATCTTAAGGAAACGATCTCAACTCCAAAGTTAAGAGTTATTTTTCAACGAAAAAATAAAAGCTCGGATGAAACTCTTAAGAAGAGAGTTTTATTTCGCCTTCATTAAATAAAACTCTTTTGAGGAATTTTATTTTTTCCGTCTGAAATAAAACTCTTTGGAGGAGTTTTATTTTTCCCGTCAGAAAATAAAGCTCATTTGAGGAGTTTTATTTTGAAACTCATTTAAGGAGTTTTATTTTTCCGTCTAAAATAAAACTCATGTTGTTAATTTTCTTCTTTTTTTATTGACTTTATTTGCTATAATGTGTGTATTAATTTATTTATTAAATTTAACGAACATAACTTTCTCCAAATTTTCTGCGGAAAGATTTGAACGCAGGTCGCTCAATACCAATTTTAGAGCAGAAAATGCTCTTTTCACGCTTACCTGGGTTACAGGTACACACTGTATAGTTTTTGCCAATGTACACAAGTACGGATAGTGTATTCTTTTAGCCTCCCAGAACTCAAAAAGAGGTTTATCAATCGATAAGGGCCTTGGAGAAAAATTGTCGATTTTATGAAACAGCAACCATTTAATAATAGGAATCAAACAATAACAAATTAAAAACCCACATGTTTTCATTTAAATGACGATTTTTTCAATTGCAATGCAAGTGATTAGATTACCCTGCCTTTCAAATTGTAATGATCTGGCAAGCGGCAAGCTTTCAGTGTCAATTTACATAAAATGAGTTTTATTCTCTGACGGAAAAAATAAAACTCCACAAATGAGTTTTAAAATAGAACTCCTCAAATGAGTTTTAAAATAAAACTAATCAAATGAGTTTTATTTTAGACGGAAAAAATAGAACTCCTCAAAAGAGTTTTATTTAATGAAGGCGAAATAAAACTCTCTTCTTAAGAGTTTTATCCGATCTTTTATTTTTACGTTGAAAAATAACTGTTTTGGATGTTTTTTTTCTTTTTAAGCCACAAAATAACTGTTATAAAAGAACTTTTTTTGATATCACTTATAACCGTTACGGTCCCTGATATTTTTGTATATTGTTAACGCATTCTAACTTGGTGCCAAAAAAAAAAAAAAAACTTGAACTTGCAGGTGTTTTTCAATCCCCAATATATTATTTTTATTAATTAAAAACAAAAATTCAAAATATAATTAAGCGCAGTAGTTGGACTTTAAAAATATAGATTTTTTCAGATATAACTTTATTCAATTAATGTGCGGAAGGATTTGAAATTAGCGGATTTTAAGAAAATCTGGTTTTTGGTAACAAATTTCTTAAATTTAAATTTTGGTCGTAAATATTAAACTATGAAATTAAAGATTACGTGGAAATCACTAAAAATTAAATATCTGGGTTCAAAACTGGCTAAAACCATTAATTTAGAGCTTCATACTGAAATTGATTTTGATAAGAAAATTTATGAAATAAAATATTTAAACTAAAATTTTGCATTTGTAGAGACTATGATTTAACAGATATAAAATACACGTTTGCTAGGAAATACTTCATTCATGTTTCCTGGATTCAAAACGAGTGCATTTCTGAAGTATTTTTTAAACCTATAGCGAATGTTAACTAGAAAGATAATATAAGATTAATATTAAGTAATGACAATTTAAACAAAAATACATACAATTTTAATGATTAATAGCCTTAGAATTAAAATTTCAAAAATTAGCCCTTTACGGCACATTTAAATAAATATGTTTTATTATGCAAAGAAATATTTTTTGAAAAATTTGAATTGCATGCAGCAAAGGGTTAGTTTTTTTGAAAAATTTCAATAATTCAAATTGTATTTGTGTTTAATATGGTCATTATTTAATAGTAAAATAATGTTATATTTATAGTTAACATACGATATTTCTAGTTAACATTCGCGTTTAATCGTTGGTGAAAGTTTAGCGTTTTTAATAATTGTGTAAGAAATATACAATGTTTGCGTTATCATAACTTTTAAAAGCGCCAATAGAAAATTAAAAATTTGTGGCACAAAAATAACAATATAAAAAAATGTCCTTAATTCGTAAATATCTCAAAAAACCCATGGTTATTTTTGCTGAAATTTATTTTACAATTCACTCAAAGTATCAATAATAATTTGCTTAAAAATTAACTTTAAATAATGTCATTTTAAAAGTACATAGGATGCGGTAACGAAAATCGGAGTACGTGATTTCCTGTTTGAGACCCAGCAAAACTTTGGTAATGGGTGCGATAAAGTAATGCATTACCTTGTAATGTGTACTCCTTACCTATATCATTATTTTCCAACAAGAAGCAATGAGTTACCGATAATTGAACACTCATGGATTACCTTGTCATGATACCTCATTACAGGTTACATTACTTCAGAACATATAATAATGACTTACAGATCATCAATTACATAATGCATGAATTATAAACGTAAAGTAATTATTAATATATATTTTTGAAAATCTATTTATAGACCCATTACTTTGTGATTTTTTGTAAGCATGAGGGTAAGGTGTATTTTTTGGATATCACTACAGAAAACAACTCATTTACATTTTAAGCAATAAAATATTATATGTATCGATAGCTCAGTTGGTAGAGTTCTCACCTAACTAATTGTTAAATACCAGAGACCCCAGGTTCGAATCCCAGCATGACCACGTTATTTATTTAATAAAAAACAAAAAAAAAAATTTCAATTTATAACGAGCTTTCAACATCCGTATATTTACAAAAATAAAGCAAATCAAACATATTAGCTAGGTTGATACTAGTATTTCGATCTGGCTAAAGATCTCATCAGAACCCGAAGTTTTAGAAAAGTTAGAACCTCCATAATAGGCAGAACTTTAACAAAAAACCTATTAATAATCAATTTTGCTCCATTCTTGTCTTCTTAGTAATCAAGCACGTGGTTAGGTCTTTTCCTAACATGCATCATGACGTTACTAAACTTTGAAGACCAAAAATGTTCTATTTATATAAACATTTTTTTTAAAAAATTATTTATTTAATTAACACATTACTTTTTCCCACCATGTAACCATATAAGTAACCAGTTACTTCACCTTTAATGAGTCCACCAATTACTTTTAGGCTCATCGCCTGTAAAATTCATCAGTGAAGTAAGGTGTAATGTAATGCGTGCAGCCCTATCTCGATACATTACTTTACCCATGATTTGGTAATGTGTTGTTTTGCTGGGGATGTATATCGATTTTTTCAAATTTGTTGAAGATTGCTCTATGAATACACAACATTTTATATTAAGTATTAAAGATACTGTCGGAAGAAAAAATCCGTTTGTTTTTAAGCCATCTGATTTTCAACTTGAAATTTTTATATGTTGTAAGTGATATTCTGAGTTAATTGCAAATATTGCAAATGTTTTTTGAGATATTCGCAAATTAAGAACATTTTTCATTTTCATTATACTTTTTGCGAAAAAACAAAAATTGTGATAAACTGTTTAAAGACGAGAATTTGGTTTTTAAAATGACACCAAACATTTAATTTTCTGTTGACGCATTCCAAAAAGTTATGATAATTCAAATATTGTATTTCTAACACATTTTTTAAAAACCTCCCAACTTTGAGCAGCGATTAAATCCGAACTATACAAAATGTTTATACCAAGGGTCTGCGTGAATATTTTGCAAAACATTCTCTTATGTATACTGATGGCAGCTTTGACGATGTTTAATAGTAAAAGTAGCAAAAATATTCTATTTTGCTTAAAAAATCAAAACTTTTTTCATAAGTTACCATAATTTTTTCGATGGTTTCAAAACATATTTTTTATTATCGTAGCAAAAAAAAATTTTGTTGTTGCAAAAAAAAAAAATGTTTTGCGAATGTTTCACAAAACATTCATAACCTACATGATTTATACCACGGTTTACTAAATGAGAAGAGAAAAAGTTGAAAAATGTCGTTTCTTTCTGCTCATTATTTTTAAAATATCCATTTAGTCAAGATTGCATTTAGGAATTGGTATTGTAGTAATTTATTGAGGCCCTATGCTCCTTATAGGAACGACGGGAATATATATATATTGTAGTAATATTCAAACTAATGACAAAATTCATACAATTTTGATGTGATAGTGTAACGTATTTTAAGTTTATTTATGTATTTTAAAGTTGTATTTATTCGACCTTTTAATATTTAATAAATAAATATTTTATTTATATTTTATTTATGTATTTTTAAAAATATTTTTATTTGATATTCGTTCGATTAATCGAATCATTTTTAAAAATTCTTCGTTTGATCGTCCGAATCAAAAATTGATTGATCGCTTATTCCAACCAAATAGAAACCCGAATAAATGAAAACTCTAGTCATTATGTATTATTATCCTATAGTAGTCCGGTAAGTGATAAATTTCACCTTCGGTTGAAGTTTAAAATACAAACGATTATTATTGAATTCAGAAATCATATTAGCAACTGATCAATTTAACTATTTTGACTTATGACTTGACATTTTTTTAAAAATTAAGATATTCGTCACATGCCAGAGTATATTTTTTTAATATTTTGAAACAAAGAGTGATATTGTTTTTGCGATTATTGAATTAATTATACATTTTGTGCGTTATTAATTATATTTTTTTTTCTAATTAATTTTACTGTGAATTTAAACTCGCAACGATCATTGAATTTAATTAATTTTAAATTGGACACTTCAACTGTTAAAATGTTGTGTAGGTGTTTATTAAGCACATTAATTCATCAGATAAATATGAAAATAATATATTTCAAGGTAAAGACTTACCAGTTTTGTTTAATACGTCAAGTGAACTGTAATGAAGTGAAAAAAAAACAAATTAGTTAATAAGACATAAATTGTTTAAAGATTCACCAATAAAAGTTTGTAAATTTAAACAATTGATGCAAAGTAATCTCTATAATGAGCGCTTTAATAATTTTATGTAGGAAAACAGAACGGGAAAAAGAGAGTATTTCCAGTGTGTGCCTTTTAAATGGCGATTATTCGAAATTTTACATTTCTTCTTATTAAATTCCTCCAGAGTTCTAATTCCGTAATGGAAAATACATCAAATCTGTTTAAATAAAATATAAAAACTAGTTTTTTTTTTTATCTTTAATTGTGCAATGAAAATTATTCAAGTTCGAGGCCATACTCTATATTTCTTTATTAGGATATTGTCCTAACAAATAATCTGTAGAGTTTTTTTGTTTTCAAATTTATTATTTGACCCTTTCAGGAATGTGTTAATTGATCTATTTTGGGAATTTTCTAGGTTCCCATCATCAGACCATGTTTTGAAAGAGGTGACAATCCCATGCTATACATCAAACATTCATATAAACTAGTTTACTCACTACATGAGAACTAATATATATATGGGCTTGAAGTAAAAAAGATTATCACCATTGATCAAAAAATAAATTGAAAACTTGTTTTTTGTGTGTATGTCTACCTTTGGTAAATATTCAATACACGTTTTTATTTATTTTCCTTTTGATTTGTACATTTGTTTTTAAAAACAAAATGTAACAAGACCATACTTGGTATTTTATACAAGTTTAATATAATTTTTATTAAAAATAAAAATTTAGTTCTTTTCGACCTGTAATTGTAAAATGAAAATGAAAATTATTCAAGTTTGAGGACATATTCTATATTTCTTTATTAGGATATTGGCCTAACAAATAATCTGAAAGGGTCAAATAACAAATTTGAAAACTAAAATTCTATAGATTATTTGTTAGGACAATATCCCAATAAAGAAATATAGAGTAGTAGAAATATAGAGTATGGCCTCGAACTTGAATAATTTTCATTTGCATTAAAATATAAAAACTATATATGTGACTGAGAAACGATGGACAACGTTAGGTAGACTATACTTAAAAACAATGAAATGCTAGGTTTACATTTAAAAGTCTGCACCGAAAGAATAGAAGTCTATTTGAAATTCAAAAAATTACAAAATTTTCCTAAAACTATCAAAATTATTTTCATTAATTTAATTTTTTTGCTCATAGTTTTTAATTTTTAGATCCAAATTAATGCAAAACGTAGTCACTAGACTTGAAAAATACATTTACAATAATAGTAATTTCCATATCTCTGCTTAGCAAAAAGTTGTATGGTGATTTATAAGTGAGACCAATATTTGACCGATTTTTAAACTTTTGCAGTTTTTGATATAGAGTTTTTGCTCCGCTACGCTGAGCTTTACATACATTATATAAAAAACGATATAATTTTAAACAGATATGTATATCAATGTGAGGTCTGCGAACCAATAACAAAAATTTACGGCATTGCAGTATTTTTTTTTTGAAAATGTTTGTTTTTGGGTCTGACTTTCTCACTTACATTTGAAATTGCCTAGCGTAATTTCAGTTATTTTTTTAAAAAGAAGTTTGAGTTAATATTAAAATTTTGAGTTGGATGTTATGGATTTCAAAACAAAAATGTCACTTTTCCACAACTTAAAAAACCAATTTATTTTTACGGGGGGCAATATATAATTTTAATTTTGTTTAATTCCACATATGGGCAATTCCAGAAAAAAGTCAACCATGAGTGAAAAATGCAAAGTGCTCAGAACTTTTTTTTTTTTTTTGGTTTCAATAATAAAGCTTAAATGTATATACTTTATAAATGTAAAAGCATTTTTAATTTTCCTCATTTTTTGGACGAAATATACAACCGCAAAAAAACTTTTTTTCTCTAAGCCTTTTTGCGATTTATATAAATTTTTTATGTGTTTTAAGAGTATTTAAAGTAATATTAATATTATTTTTGTTTTTGTAATTTAGAAATTTCCTACTAACAATTACCTTACCTTCAAAAAAAATTGTTCTCAAAGATGCTTTATGGTTTTATCAATGTGCAAAGAACAACATTGATGGAGTTAAGCTGTTTAATATATCGACAGAACAAATTGAGGGTTCTTCTTCTAAAGTGGCTGAACTGTGGCAAAATGTTCCAATTATTAAAGGGATTTAAAGCCTGCATTGGTTTTCGTATTTAGAGAGCGAAAGCATTGAGGTTGCTCGGACCTCTTATTCATTAAAATCTATAATTAAAATTAACTGCGAAAATCCAACTTTATTAATTATTATATATCCTAACCCAGTAAAACTGTTTCGTGTTTTTAGAAGAGGGATAAAACAAAAGCGCTGAAGTAAGTGCTTACTATTATGTTGTTCGTATGAAAATAAACAAAACAATTTGTTGAGCTTACTGTTTTCCCTTACAATGATGCAGGTTGTAAAGCAGAAAGTTTCATGTCGTGGATTATAAACGATCTGAACTAGTTTTCCCGAGTGATTTCCGATTGTGTTTGGTGTTTTCGAGTATGTTAAAAAAAATAATTAGTCATTTCACTTTTCCTGAAGAGCTACCACGTGGTGCGGTAAAAAAAATAAAATTATTGTATTATATCTAAAATTAATGTCTGAAATCACAGCTTTTTGTAAGTGTTAAAACCCGCGCTTATTTTGGCCCAAAAGTAATGCTTCCAAGTGGGAATTCGCCATATACAAATCATGGCATATGTAAGCAGGTTTGTAAGGGATTCTTTTTGGCTTACTCCCTTTCAAACCTGCTTGCAGTTAAGCAGTGTTTTTTACTGGGAAAGTACCTAACTGAGAATATGGAACTCTATTTTGATTTCATTTTTGTTATTATTATTACCTTTACTTGAAGTTTACTTTATGTTGTTTTTTTTTAAGTTTTTTTTTTATTAAAGTTGAATCATTATTATTATCAAATTTAGCGTGTTTTGTTCTCTTTGAAAAAAATTGTAGCTTCCGTCTTGTCGCGTCCGTATTTGTACTTTACCCTATTTAAAAAAATTAAAGGAAAATTTCCATATTTTATAAATCTACACATAAAAGATGTTCTTTCACCCGAATTTCCACGTTCACAAAAAAAAAATTTTTTCCACAAATTTCGCTGACTTATATTTCTATAAGTGCATAAAAATAACTTCTGTATTTGTCGCGTCCGTTTCTCGCTGATATTTGCATATATCTTTTTACTATATTATTGATTCTGCCCAATGTTTTTCCTCAAATTTAGTACTCTTCATTACTTCTATACACTGATGATATATACCGCATCTTTCCATGCCTTTATTTTTTTTTGGCTCAACTAAAAGTGTGTGAATGTCGGAATTGCCCATATGTAATTATTGATTTAGAATTCCTCAACATAGGTGTTAGCCGATTAGGATATTTATTATATGGAAAACAACTAAAGAAAACTTTTGTTTTTATAATGCAAAATGCATTAAAAATCATTTAATGCAAAAAAAACGAAATACAAAAAAAAAAAACATCTAATGGTTGCAAAAGAAAAACAAAAAAGATATATAAAGTAATAATAAACATAAATTTTCAAAGTTTGGCTAACGTGACCAACTGTTCTTAATCTGAAACCTTGACAAAGTTAACAGATTTAAAGTTTCGATAAGAAATTTTATAAAATGTTCATAAAACGATATTTTTGAATTTGGTTGTCTTTTTCTGTCTTATTTGTTCTAGACCTGGTTAGAATAGAGAATAAAATACTTCAGTATAACAGGTTTTAAAAATTATTCCCGAGAACAGAACCTGTTCGACAAGTTAAGTAGATAAAATCTTTTTGTTTCCATTTAAAACGTTTTGAAGGGGTTCATGTTAAATGTACTTATTGTAAGATAAACTAAACGAAACCCCCCAAATAAATAAAAACATAGTTTTAAAAACAAATACCCCAAAATGCGAAGGTGTTTGTTTGCACCAACGAAGACAAATTATTGCTGATTGCTAAAGTTTTAAAGCCTTAAGAGAAAAACTAAATGTTGTATTTAACACAGTCCATAAAAATTTAACAACCACAATGCCTGGCAGTTATTTTTCTTAAATGCCTTCTGTTTTCCGTCTGCTGCGTAAGAAAAAAAAGTGTTTTTAAAATCACAAAACTAATGAAATTCAAATAAAACTTTAGATAAAATTAAAACAACATGAGACATATATATGTATGTATAACAAAAATACTTTATTTTAATAAAAGCAACAAAAAACAAAACAAATAAAAAGCAACATATTACACAGATAGAAAAATGTAGGCTATTGAAAAGGATTATAAAATACCCTACACTGGCTACACTACTTTTTTTATGTAATTAAACAATTATTTTTTTATTAAAAGTATTTGAATACGTATGATTAATATTATTTATTAATTTCATATAACTCATACGCAAGCTACTTATGTACGCATTTAAAGATGTGTCAGACTATTTTATAGGGAGTTTAGACTGCGAAATTAATTTACTTGGTTAAAGTGAATTTCTGACATTACAGGGCAATGTCGACACCATTTATTGCATGGAAGCTTTTTTCTGAATTTAGTATTACAGATATGTAATCCTCAATTATCGAATTCTTAACTTTTTTGTTCATACTTTTGCTCTGCATACTTAACTGGATCGTCTTTAATATTACGAGGGCGGATCAAGAAGTCCGTGACTTGTCGAACTTTCCTAGTAGTTATATGAAATGCAACACTGCTCCCAACAAGTATCACCTGTTAATAGACTACTGTCAAATTTTGAGCAAGTTCCGTCATTTACTTTACAGCTGTTCAAAACATACAACCTCATGGATTTTTTAAAAATGGAAAAAAGTGAATTTCAAGTGCTCATTTAACATAATTTTTTGCGAAAAAAAAAACCGTCAATAAAACCAAGGAAAACCTTGATAAATACTATGGGTACTCTTCACAATCGATTTTAATGGTAAAAAAGTGGTTTACTGACTTTCGTTGTGGTCGCACAAGTACAAATGACGCTGAACGTTCTGGACTGCCAGTTGAGGTCAATACATCCGAAAATGGCGAAAAAATCCACGATATGGTGTTGTCCGATCGAAGAGTAAAAGTGCGTGAGATTGTTGATGCCATAGGCATTTCATATAGCAGTGTGGTTTCGATTTTAAATGATCAGTTGGGTTAAGAAAGCTGTCTGCAAGATAAGTGCCGCGTTTGCTCTCAATTTACCATAAACGTAATTGTGGCCAATAAGGGGATGGCAACAGTTTTTTGAGGTGCACGCGGGATAATCCACATCGATTACCTTGAAAGGGGAAAAACAATAAACGGAGAATATTATGCCAACTTATTGGACCTATTTAACGAGGATTAAAAAAAAAAAACTACCCCATATGGCCAAGAAATGTATATTTTATGGTACTCGAAAAATCCTATTTTTGGAAGGGATACAAAAATTGGAGAAACGATAGACTAAGTGTATTGGGCTAAAAGGAGATTATGTTGAAAAATATTTGTTTTTTTTTGCAAAAAAAAATGTGTTTCATTCAAAAAGTCACGGACTTATTGGCCCGACCTCATACTATATCGTTTTATTTCTGCTTCTCTAAAAAAAAAACATGTTTAGCAGGGGAATGATGGATCTCTACAAAACTCTCTCAGTGGGTAGATCTGTTAGCTGTCAATCTGGCGACTAATTTTGCTGCTAAAAATCAGCTCGCTCATTTTCAACAAAAGATTTTCTGGACATCAGCAATTTTTTTGCAAGCACCCTCCTGACAAAAATTTTTTCGAGTGCAGAAGAAAAGCTTTGTTATCGATAGCTATCCGACATAAGAGGAACAAGAGAAATGTCGGCGTTAACAAACATGTTTTTTCAGCAGCGTAACAATAATTTTTACCTGCCGTTGTATGTATGTCTTTTTAGCATTGCCACACGAAATTATATCAAAACATAGAGTTGCACACAATTAGTAGCATAAATACAGAGTCGCTTTGAAACAGTAGCCATATAAAAAGTTGGGCCAACTGTTAATCAAAAAGATTAAAATAAGGCTTAAGCGACTTATTTAGGGTTTAAGTAAACAGTTAATCCCAATTTTAGTAGATTAACTTTTCTGTGTAAATTCAATATTAGAGAAAAACTAAAATAGTGAAAATAGTAAAAATTTTTAAATTTAATAGTTAAAAAAAAAACAAAACCTATTCTGAAAAATAATTTTGTCTAAAGTGAATTGTTTTAATACCTGAGTGTAAAAACTTCTTCGTTAAGAAATTTAAGAATCTCAAATGTGCTACAAACTTCTGGGTATCAAAAATTTGTAACAAGATTTTAATCAAAAATTCTTTTTGGCTTTTTTTTTATATCATAATGGACATGATTGCTGATTGCTGTTATATGGTACAAACGGAACACACATATCCCAGCAAAAACACACCCTACCAAATAATGAGTCTAGTAATATAAACTCGAAGGCTTGGACGTATCCCTTTATATCATAATTTTAACTTTCTTTTATATGAAATGTCCCAAAAGTAATGAGTTGAGCATTACCGGCAGAATTACATAAATATGAATTATAATGTGTGCATATAGGTAGCACACGAGAGTATGAGCAATAAGCCTTTACTAGAAGGAAAAATATATTGAGTCTAAAAATTAGTTTTGAAAAAAAAATTACGAATTACCCTTTAGCTTACAAAAAGATTTCGAAAAAAATTATGTATCATTGATTATATTTTGCCTGGAAGTAATAAGTTGAATAACCTATTATTTTTCACCAATTATATGAGAGTACTTTTCGTTTACAGTCACATCGCTTATAGTCCATTTAGCGATATAGTCCATTTTTACACTTTTACTGTCATCTAAAATCAAATTGCATACAAAATATTTAGGATATAGTCCATTCACGATATAATCACATTTGGCTTATATGCCACTAAACTCTGGCTACTAAAAGTAAATTTATATGCAAATAATTTAAGTTATAGTCACAATACAGAAAATTTCTAATATAATTGTGAAATCTTGAATTTTTTTCGGTTTAAAATTATTTAAAAATTTAAGAGGCTAAAACGAAAATTGGAACAAGGAAACTGAGCTGAATCGTTTCAAACATCGTTTTTATATTCCAAATTTTCCACCTGTTATAATAATAAATACATTGCATATAGTAACATTTTATGATGACTATATCACAATTTATTAATAGGCAACAAAATGGCATATAAAAAAACTAGCGATATAGTCACATTAGCGATATAGTCCACAACTTGTGTGCAACTAAGAGATGTGACTATAAGCGAAAAGTACTGTATAAGCTTTTTATTGCTAACCCATTATTTTATTATTTAAAGTAATGAAGTAGGTAATACGTACTCATTACAAAGTAATGTATAAATAATAAATATTTTATGTTTTTGCTGGGATATTCCAAAATAAAAACACCGCTGTATATCCAGTTAAAAAATTTTGTTTTTGTTTTGTCAACTCAATTGTTGTTGTTAGTCGCCTAGACATGCTGGTAGACAAACGTGTACATTTGTAAGCTTTGCATTTTTTTATTCATGCCGGCAGTTTAATGTACATAGTTTATTTTGTTTTTTTCCTAATTTTTTAAAAATTTTTATGCATTTTAATAACGCTGGCTTAGTAATAACACGACAACTGCACAATAAAACGGTAAATGAGTATATAAATTAGAATAAGGGCGACCAGCTACTAACCACAATAAGCACATTTATATTAATTTGCATTAGGCATTTTTTTATTACACTGCTTTACAAATTTTTAAAAAATGTTCGATCGTGCGCTGAATCCGAAAATTTAAAAATATTGTATAGAGATTTGACACAGCATTTTATTAGCTTTAATTTTGACGGGTTTTAAACATTAATTTGAAGATTTTGGTTAATTTGGCGACTCTTTTTAGTTTTATAAATTTTTTTTTAATATTTGCGTTTTTGTTTAAATTGACTATTTTTCCAAATTTTTAAATTTGACACTTCTTTAAATTTGGGCAAACCGAAAATTTAAAAAATTACTACAATTTTAAAAATTCAGTATTAAAAAACTTTAAACTTGACTATTTTAACGTTTTTTTTTTTATTTTGCCGATTTTTTTTCAGTTTAATCGATTTTTTTTATTTGAATAATTTAATATAATTTACAAATTTCTTTCAATTTTAGCGATTTTTTAAATTGATGATTTTGGAGATTTTTTTTTTTAATGTAATTTAAGCTAATTCTGAGCAATTCCATATGAAAGCGATCACCTTTTGGACGACCCCTCTCCGATTTTAAAATAAATAGTCTCAATCGATTGCCCAGCAAAAAATAAAGTACCTACATTTTTTTTTTTTTTTTTATAGTGACTGGTTTAGTGGTGGTGTGCACCACTGTCATGTGACAAAATTGAAGAATTCTTCATAAGGGACCTCATTGAAAGTTGCTTTAAAAAAAACTACTAAAGCGATCGCAACGAGTGATAGCTCGTTGGAAAGGTATTGAATCAGGCTTTAATTTAAAAATAAAACTTTCCTAATTTTTCTTGTTAAATAATTAAAAATAATTCAATTATAAAAAATATAAAAACAATGAGAACAAGGTGGTCTCTTAAATGCTCTTCTCCTGTCCAAACAAGGAGTCGGGCCCATTTTTTATTGCTGATTCTTAAAGAAAAAATTATGAGGAATCCAAAAAAAATAAAATTAGCCGGAAAATTTAGGAGCTTCTGTGGAAAATCGGAAAATTTAATTTTCATGGGAAAATTTAATTTTCATGGGAAAAAAGGTAAATTTCTGAGAAAAATTAGGAAAATTTTATTTTTCAATTAAAGCCTGATTCGCTTTAGTAGTTTTTTTTAAAACAACTTTCAATGAGGTCCCTTATGAAGAATTCTTCAATTTTGTCACATGACAGTGGTGCACACCACCACTAAACCAGTCACTATAAAAAAAAAAAAAAATATGTAGGTACATTATTTTTTGCTGGGCAATCGATTGAGACTATTTATTTTAAAATTGGAGAGGGGTCGTCCAAAAATTTGCCAATTTTGATCGTTTTCATATGGAATTGCTCTTCTTTCAAAATTTTGTCGCAAAAACCAAAACCAAAAACAATAAAAAATATGAGATAATAAATTAAATGTTTAATTGAATGCGGTCCTACTAAGTATATTCTAATATCGATTAATAAAATTTAATTAAAAATTTCGACAATAATCACTTAAATTTAAAAAATTGCTAAATCGGAAAATTCCGCAAAAAATTAAAAAAAAATTTTAAAAAAAGACAAAGTTGGAAAAAAAACCGCTAAAAATTAAAAAAAATAAAATATTTAAAAGTGAGAAAAAATCGCTACAAAATTGTCAAAAATTAAAAATCTCCAAAATTTGCCAAAAAAAAGACTCAAAAATTTTAAAAATCACCAAATTTTAAAATAATTGCGTAATTGAAAAAATTTACAAAACGCCATATTGGAAGAAACTAACAAAATTTTTAAAATAATTGTTAAAATTAAAAAAAAATACTAAAATTTAAAAAACACTCAAATTGGAGAAAATCACAAAATTTAAAAAAATATTTGAAAAAATCGACATTTTAGAAAATCAACAAAATTGAAAAAAAAAATTCCAAAATTTAAAAAAAGTCACTAAAATTTTTATATTTCTATATTTTGAAAACCTTTTTAATTTTTTATTTATTTTAATTTCGGCGATTTTTCTAATTTTGGTTATTTTTTTTATAATTTTGCTAATTTTTAAACTTTTTTCATTATTTTAGCGATTTGGGAATTGTTTTAAATTTTGAAAATTTTGTTCAGTTGCTACCGGTTTTGATGCATTTTTAATCATTTTTAAAAAAATCATTTCTTACCAGTGAAATAAATATTAGTTAAGTGATGTTAAACTCAGCTTTTCGGCAAAATATTTCCATTTTTTTTCACTTTTTTCTCACTTGCATATTTTACAAGTTCATTCCATTCATTTTAAGTACAATATTGCTTTGCAGAGTTTAAAAAAAAAAGATGCAATTTATTTTAAAAAAAGTCGTAAATTGATGTTTTTAATACAAAAATCAACTTCATTTTGAATAGGGCAGATTGACGATGAACACCGTTTACTTCTTCATATGTAACATTTTTGTTGCTGATTGCAGTTTGATGATTTTTCGCATAGCTCTTGAAAAGTTGTGCAAAGTTTCAGACTCGTAAATTTCGTGTGCAATTTTTTTTTTAAGATTTTATTATCCAATTAAATCGAGTCGTCAAACCTGGGCTACTCACAGTAAATAACACTGAAGAATAAGATGTAAAATAAGATGTGCCATCTAAGGTTAAAATAAAGCTCCTTGCATAAAGCTAATTGCGTAATGCTTCTACTCTTCTTTGCCAAGTAAAATGTGTTGCACTCACTTGGACGACTCTAGGACTCTTAGCTGGTACCAAAATAAACAAACAAATTTCTATTTACACGATACAGTTCAATTTATGACCGATTTTCGTCATAAAATTAGTTTCAAAATCCAAAAATCCACATTTTTGTTTTTATTTTTTGGATGATATAAACAAAAAATTAAAATCGGTTAATGGTACTCAAATGGTTCTATCCTTCAAAACATTTTTGAGTTGACATTTTAAAATTTTTCTTCGATTTTCAGTCCAATAAAGGTAATTTGTCACTTTTATACAAAAAGTGCATTTTTTTGAAGAACCGAATGCTGCAAACAAATTTTTGCATCGACTGTATCCCAGAAAGTTACTCGTCTATAATGAAAAAATCTTTTAAGCCTTTTGCCGAACTGCTGATTTTACTAGCACGGAACTTGTATTTATTTCGCAGACAAAAAAACTAAAAATTCTAGAAAATGCAGCAAAACTTGTTGCAAATGGATCAAAAGGGGGTTAGTATCAGCAGGAATTATTGTTATTATCATGTCGTATCAAAAACCTTAAAATATTTCAAATATTTTTCAGAAAAATCATCATTTTGTCCACTGTATTAAGTTTGTATTTGACCTTATACAAACTTAATATAGTGGATGAAACAATTCTAAGTTCACCTAAATTTTTATTTTATTGGCAATCATTTTTTTCATATTTTTTTTTCACTTTGAGTCCAAATTTAAAACAAGAAATTACCAAAAGCATTATACCTTACTGGAAGACGATGAGAATAAATTAAAAATTAGGTGAAAGTCGCTTACTGCTAGCGTGATAGTTTACAGATTTTAAAAATGTTTTTTTTTTTGTATTCATTAATTATTAATTATATATATATTTACAAATTATATCCTATATTATAACTAGCTACTATGGCTTTCGGCTCGGTGTAGCGAAAACAGATCAGTGTCTCTGGTGGGAAACGAACGAACGATCCTCCCACTGATAAGCTAGCACGCTTCCAACTAGCGCACTGTGCACGCGGAGAAAATATATGATTTAATATTAATTTGATTTGATAGTAATAATGATTTAATATTATGATCATAACAATCATAAACATGATTCTGACTGATCATATTATAATTGAAGAGAACGATTTTATCATCATCTAGAATCATAATATGATTATGAGGATCATATTATGATTGCTGCGTGTTTCAACCTTAACATGATGCTCTTATAACTACATTCATAATATTATGCTCGTTTTTCTGAGTGTGTGTTTTCTTATTTATTATGTTTTGTAGAATTTTTGCAGTCAAAATCGTCTAAACCATATTTAAATTTGTAATGTTTTTAAAATCAAAGTCAGAGTAAAAACTAAAATTTTTTTTATATAAATAGAACAATTGTTGGTCTTCAAAGTTTAGTAACTTCATGCTGCTTGTTATGAAGAGTCTTAACTACGTGTTTGATTAGAAAGAAGACACGAATGGAGCAAAATTCATGATTAATAGGTTTTTTGTTAAAGCTCTGCCTATTATGGAGGCTCTAGCTTTTCTAAAACTTAGGGTTTTGATAAGATCTTTGGCCACATCGAAATTCTAGTATCAACCTAGCTAATATATTTGATTTGCTTTATTTTTGTAAATATACGGAGGTTGAAAGCTCGTTATAAATTGAAAATAACAAAGTCCGACAGTTTAAAATGTTTAGTCCACTCACAATGATGAATAATATTTAATATCTTGAAGTTTTAGCCTGTCGCTGCAATTATATGTAATTTATTAAATGTTTTTGTGCATGTGTTTACAACACGTTTAAACAAAAAGCATTAAAAAGTATAATAAAACATGACAAATAAAAGCAAAAACTTTTGCTTTAAAGTTTTTTATTCTATTTGCCGCACTCAACAAATTTTTTTGAGTTTATGTCGTTTTGTCTACGTGCATAATACGTTTTTTGTACAAATTCTTGTGTTTAGCGTGTAATTCAAAACTTCCTTTTCATGATCTTGGTTTACGATTTGTTTTATTTTTAAATACAAAAAAATATATAAAATTTTTCCCTCGGTTTTTTTTTGTTGTTTGTTTTTAAAGCGCTTTTAACTCTAAAACATTTGGATTACTATTTTTTTTTTGTTCACAACTTAACACTTTACTAACTGAATATTTCTCAAAACATAAATTATATTTTTCATAAAAAAATTTGTTTGAAAAATATTATATACATTAGAGCGACTCACCAAAAAAAGTGCTCTGGGACTTGATGACATCTAAAATATTTCGGCTCCAGCTTTGACCTCTCGTGAGCTGGACAATTTTGAAAAAGGGGTCCATTTTTGCATGTTTTGTTAATTTAAGATTCTGTTTCCTTACCAACATATACAATATGGATATCATAAGAAAGGTTTTTTTAAGGCGCCTCCAACTGTATATACAATTTGTCCAAGGACGATCATCCATGTGCTTTTTTTAAGGATATTGTGTAAAAAAAAACGGTTTTTGAATTTTTTGTTCGGGGTTGTTTGTAATAAAAATGCCAAATTAACATATTTTAATCTTTAGTCAATTTAATTTAATACGGGTCTCAGCTCTCTTTTTTTGAAATTCGTGCTAGTTCGCGTTTTGACAAAAATGCAATGGTTTGGTAACTCTTCGTTTTAAATAGGGCAATATGGGTATCAAATTTTTTCTTTTGCCAAGTACATCATCTTTGTATGTAAATAATTTAGATTTTTGCAAATTAGATGCATTTTACACGGTGCTCTGGAGTATATATAAATACAATTTTGTGGTAACTTTAATATGATAGCGGATTTAGTTTCTAGATCATGTATGGATGAAAATAGGACTAAAGAATGAAAAATGGACCCTTTTTCAAAATGGTCCAGATCACGAGAGGTCAAAGCTAGAGCCGAAATATTTTATATGTCATCATAAAAAATACCAATGTCCATTTTGAGGGGGGTACACCTTGCACGAATTTCGCTTCCATACAACTTGAGTCGATCTAATATACATATTTAGTAGACATAAAATCGGTACTGGGTTAAAGATTGAAATTCAAATTATATTTAAGTTCTTAGGTATTAGGTAGAAATTTTAAAGGTATAAACTATTCTTTAAAAAAAACAAAAAATATTCAAATCTGTCATTAAAACACTAATAATAATTCATGCATAAAATTACGAAGAAATTTTGAAATACCCAATACTTTTGTAAAATAAACAAATATTTGTTTATTTTACACAAGTTTTATTTTTTTCTGACAATAATTTCGTATTTTTATGCATGGCTTATGGTGTTTTCTTTTCTGGAAAAAAGTTTTGCATTTTTAAGTGCAAAACATTTCGAACTCGCCCCAATAAATTTCTTCATTTTTACAAACAGAATAGAACACAATTTTATCACATATTGCTTTCATTAAACATGTGTGTTTATAAAATATTGTTATGGCAGTCAAGGTTCGAATCTCAGACAACATGAAAGAATTTTTTTTTTAATAACTATTTTTTTTTTCAATTAAGTTTTAAGTTAGCTTTATATTTTTTTTTTTAATTTTTATTATAATTTTGTTTTTTTGCAAACAGAAAAAATAAAATATTATAACATAAAACAAAATGAATAAAACTCCTAAATTATAATAAAAAAAAAAAAAAATAGTGGTCCAATGACGGCTTGAACCTAGGACCTTATGCATCAGAAGCCAGCACACTACCCTTCGGCTACCAAGGAGAGAGTTTTCTAGCAAACAACTTTATAATATATACACATGAGATTGATAAATCAAAAAAAACAGTTCAAAAACAACCCTGTAAATTATTTGAGGGCGCTAAAATTGCACTTTTTGCCCTTTTTATGGCAACATTTTTAAAAAGAAACACGGCACCCTATCAGAGTGTTCACCTTATTTTAGAAAAGAACACAAAAAAGGAAATTTGAGGGCAAAGCACACCAAAAATGTGACATTTTTGTCAGAAAAGAAAACGCCATTAGTATAAGTGTACTTTTAAATTCATCCACTTTAAGAATCACTGCCATAAATAACAGGAAAAAAAATTCTCAAAATAAAATAAAATATTTTCACACTATACTTTTCATAATTAACATTCATCATATTCACCGTAGCACTAGTTAAATATTTACATGAATTTACATAGATTTTTATTTAACGTCACATGAAGGAAAAAAAATTCCTTACAAATTGTCTATGCCAAGTGGAGATGTAGGAAAAAGACAAATTTCCAAGGCAAATAGCCAGCTAACTAATGTAACAAAAACGAACGATGATGAACGGTCGGTCATCTTGACCGCAAATGCAAATTTCATTATCTTCCGCATTGTTAAGGAAAACAAATTCATGACAGAAAATAAAAAACTACAAGAAGTACTAGAAGAAGGAGTGAAAAAACTAAATTATAAAATAAACGTGGGCGAAATATAAAAAGAAATATAATAAACCACAAACTATGGGCTACTGACAAATAAAAAAATGTCTTATATGTGGGTTTGATATTCATTAAGTAAAAAAAAAAACACTGGTAGTAAGAAAGTTATAGAAGTTTTAAGTCTACGGCAATTTAAATTATTTTAATAGACAACTTTGTAAGATTGCAGGACTAAATTTTGATATTTATAATAATATGTAGGTAATAATATGTAGGCAAATGTAGTTAAAAACAAATGAAATTTCACTTTACTTTTTTGTCATTGATTACAAGTAATGCCAATTAAATTTCCGTGACAATGAAAAATTTATAATTTTGCCCGGTAGAAGCATTTTATGTTAGCAAAATATACTACCTTGAGAAAGTTCGATAATCAGAAACATGTGATACATTTGCATTGCTTAGGCAGTAGAACACATTTTTTATAATAACGTTGCACTTTTTTAAAATCGCGATTAATCGCATCGTTTAATCGTAATCGTAATCGAACAAAAATCTTTTGAATATGACTTAAAATCATATTCTAATATACCATTTATTTATTTAGAACTTTTTCGTATATCTACTCAGATAGGAAACTTTATTTCCATATTAAAACTTTTTTCGTGGATTGTAAATAGTTTTTTAAGATCCAACTGAAACGACAATTTTAAAAAATAATCAAAAACTACCATATTCTTAAGGTTTTATATTTTGTAGAAATTTATACTTTTGCTAATAAAAATTACAAAAAATTCTTTTTGAAACACTGTTCCATTATCTGCAGTTTGGTTGAATTTTTTTAGCGGATCTATGACTAGCCCTAACTGAGTTAATAAATCTCTCAGGCAAAATATCTAATATTATAGTATGTTTCCACTTACGTGTTTTGAGCAAAACATGTGTTTAGGTGAAATTTATGGGAAAACATGTGCAAAACATGTTTTATTTCAAAACACATCCAAAACACGTTCAGGGGAAACGTAGTATTTATCCAAAATAAATGCAGAGTTTAGTTTTTATAAAAATAATTTGGAAGAATTGTGTTAAATTAAAAATACTGCGATTAGCCGATAATCGCGATTAACGGCATATTTTTTAATCTTAATCGCTATTTAGGAAAACTTTGATTATATGAAAACTCTAGTTTTTTTGTTGATATTTATAATGATATTGAACTCGAATTATTTTGCTTACGTGATAATTTATGACGTTAAGGTCGAAAAATTAAAAATAATAAAATTTTGTTTAAAATAGGTTTGACGGAAGTGTTTAACACAATCGCTATCTTGTACATTTAAATAATTTTGCTTTCAAGCCCACGATTATTCGCTAAACATTACGAGTACATTACTGTTTTCACACGCTGTAGTTTGAGAATTTCTTTAATATATGTATGTATGATGACCAAACTTTTGGATTTCCCAAGACTCCGTATATTTATCTGATTAGTTTCCAATGTCATTATTTAAATTTTTAGTAATTTTTTTAAGATTTATGCAAAAAATTTCAGAAACAAAAGCGATTTAAATCAAAATCGAAAAACCCGGTTATTCAAACTGGTTTTAAATTTAGAAAAAAAAAACGAAAAACAGGTTTTTAAAAAACGAGGTTTGATTTAAGTATTCGAAAACCGTTTTTTTTTTCAAATACTTCATTCAGAACAATTCTCTATAGCCAAAATCTTATTTTGAAGGGTTCAAAATGTGGGGTGAAAAATTGACACAGTTTTATTTTCTTACGTTTTTTTTTAACACTTGTTCCTAAAAAATCTTACAGCAAAGAAGGCGCAAATTGAGTTTCGACTGTACTCCTAGTATTATACACAATATTAGTTCAAAAATTTTTGCGCTACCCTGTATACTAAATGTATGTAGCAGAGAACACGCTTTGGCGCATGCGTAACTGTGATTATTACATGTTATGTTGATATTCTTCTATGCCAAGTTTATGATCTGGTTATTGTCGTTAATTTTAATATGTGGTTAAGTCTTAAGTACCCCAAGACACAAAACATTAAACTCCACTAGACAACGATGCGATAATTGTAATGGCAATAAGCCTTCCAGCCGTGTTGTATGATGGTTTGTTATAGCTTCTGTTCTACACACATACATTCATATAATTTATAATCAAAAGGAAAGCCTTCTACCACATACCAGAACCTCGATAGAATTTATTACTTATGCGATTGAATTGAATGAATCAGTTCCCAGCCAACAACCATATAACTCATAAAAGACTAAAAAAACATGTTAATTTTTGGAGCCCTCAAATTTCTGAGCCATAATTGAGTCTTATTTATGCTCATAATCTTAAATAAGACTCAATTATCAATTTTTGAAAATTTTTCCAACAATTATAAATAAATCAAAAATTACTTATAAAAAGCTTTTAAATGACTCAGAAAATTCTAAAATATCCAATAATGCTCATATCTAAAAACGTTCAGAAAGAGGCTTAATTGAAGATTCCTTTATGAGACTTTTCGGACTCCAATACGTACGATGGGTTTATTATTTTACTTTGAAATCGTTTGTTTAAAATACGCAGAAAAAACTAAAAACGGGTTTCAGTTAAAAAATTTATTGAATCAATTAATATTTTAATTGATTTTGCACATATCACGCCAATGATAATATTAATTAAAACTTTTTTTTGAAAATTAAAACGGAAAAAAACTATAAATAACTTCTAAAAAAAAATATGATACTGACAAACAAGTGTGTGAACGATACATTGGTATGTGTGTTTTTGCTAATAATGTGTATGTTTGTGTGTGTGCTTGTTTTAATTGTAAACTTCAAATGCATTTGATATTTTATACTGAAAATTTGCTATTTAAGCTACAGTGTATGAAAAAATAATCTGAGAATTACGTCTAATATAAAATATGTATTTTTTTATATAAAAGTCAATCAAAATATTAATTGATTCAATTAAATATTTGCTTAGAAACAAATTTAATTCAAATCAAATCTTTAATTAGATATTTTAGATTGATAATTTTTTCTGTGTAGTTATATAGGAAGATTGCATTTTTTAATTCTCTGTCTCTTATTACCTTTTCTTATATTTACTTCTATTAAAAAAATTCTTGGTTAAACATGCATAAACGTGCAAAAGCATGTATTAAGAAGAAACAAATTGTACAAGAAAAAATTATATTAATGAATGACCCCGGGGGGGTTAACAATAATCCGAATGACTAAAATAGAGTAGTCGAAAGATGAAAGATATAACAACAAACTTTAAGTGGCATGTTAACATTTGAGCTTGGCGATACGTGTGTAGTAAAATAGATTTACATAAAATTTGTGTTGTTTAATTTTAAAATTCTTTAGAAATAGACCTCCTCTTTAAGCAAAATTCTATGAAAGAAAGTTTACTTACAGTATGAGATTGTTATGAAGTTTAACAAGGTGGCCATCAAAAGTGGCGTCACTTTGTCAAGATAGTTTCCGGCTAAATTGGTTGGAAGCTTAAACAAAATTTATAAAGAAAAACAAAATGTCACCTTGACTTTATTCTTATTTATCTTAAAAATTGTTGTTTATGTAGAAGTCTATAGAAAGTTAGAGTTTTGTCTGAACCGATAGTAGGTAGGGTTTTTGTAGGGAATCCCGCTATTTTTGCAATACCGTTATTCCTGGAAATTTGTGCGGGGTTTTCAAGGATTTTTTCTTTATTAATTCACAGATTTTGTACCAACGTTGAATGTTTTTTTTTTTTTTAATTAAAACACCATTATTTGATTTTTTTTTTTAGTTTTTGTGAATTAAAAACATATAAAATAGGGAAAAATTGTTCAAAATTAGTTAAAAGTTTTTATTAAAAAAAAACTATTCGACTTTAAAAACTATGAATATTTTTGTAAGTTTAATTGATATCTTTTCAATTTTGTTACTTCAATTAAATTAATTAGAACTAAACAATTTCAATAAAAATACTGAAACAAATCCATTTAACAAAATTTTAAGTGCTTGTTTTTATAAAAAGAAACAGACGAAATCGCCTAAAAACACTCTTTTGAATTGAAATTTTAAATTTCCATTTATCTTTTATGTATATTAAATACAAATTACAAATTTAATTCTTCTTATTTTAAACGAGCTTCAGATCATTTATTTGTTAATTATAATTATTTATTTCCAATATTTCGTCTCCACATTGGGTGACTTCTTCAGAGAACAATTAAAACTTGTTTTTCAATGAAATTGTAATAATTGTTCCCTGAAGAATTCACCCAATGTGGAGACGAAATATTGGAAATAAATAATTATAATTGTGCGCCCCGGTAGGCTAGTTGGTAGCGTGCTGGATTATCAGTGCGGGGGTCGTTTGTTCGATTCCCACCAGAGGCACTGGTCTGTTTTCGCTACAACGCGCCGAAGGCATTAGTAGCTAGTGCTCGGTTAGGGTAATAGTATATAATTTGTAATTATATGATTATTAATTAATAAAACAAAAAAACAAAATAATTTAATTATAATTAATAAATAAATGACATAAGATCGTTTATAATAAATAGAATTAAATAAAAGAAGATCAAAGAAAACTTAACATTTTCAAATTATAAATTGTTAACTTAAAACAATTTTAAAGTCAAAACGAAAAAATATAGCAAAAGATAAAGAAATTTTTATAAAGTTTGAGCTACCCTAAATTCGAAAGTGCGATTTTCCCCAGACGAATTCTTCGACATGAAACAAGGCAAAAAGGCGAGTTAAAGACTATGCAAAAATATGGATTATTAGATATTGTCGTAGCTTAAAGAATTCCAAAAATATTATTCTAGTAAAGCAGTTCTCACCAACTTTTGCTTCATTTCACGGACATTTTTACTGGTTCACGGACCCATAAACTATTTTTTTTCATATAGTTCAAAAATGCAAAAGTAAGAAAATTATATATTTTTTAATTTAAAAACATTACAAAAACCAAATGTAGTGAAACCCAATAAAGCTGGACTCCAAGTCACCACACAAATTAATTCGTTATAAGCTAGTTTTATATTTACTGAAGTAAAATTTGTTTTAAAATTTTTTTTTATTGTCCACAAAATATTTAAAAGTTTTATAAACTTTTTTTAAATACGTATTGAGAATTCTTTCATTTGCTTTGATAAGAACAGAAAAGAATTTCGGTGCGTACGCGTTAAAATATGTTTAAATTCAATAAAATTTAAAGAAAAATAGCAAATGTTTGAGAATTTTGTATTAAAAATGGAAAATTATAAAAAAATTTGTTTGTGCGACTGTCAAAAACAGTTCGTTTTAACCGAGGGTTCATCTTAAGTAAGTTCATATTAACAGATGTTTCTTTAAAGTTGTTAGTAAAAACGTTATGACTTTCAAATTAGTTTAGTTTATTTGCACGAAACTTCTAAAAAGTATCATTAAAAAACAAAAAGTTTAGGAATTTTTGTATATTTTTAGAACAATAAAATTTTTCACAAATATTATTGTTTGAGTTACAAAAAAAAAAACTATTTATAAAAACTATTTTCATACAAAAATTTAAATTTTTAAAACTACGATTTTAGACTGCGAATGACTGACTGCCCTAAGACTATTTTAAAGACTGAAAGTCTTTTTATAAAATTTGAATTTTCTTTGTCATATCAATTTCACAATAAATTAAATTTTCTATGATTCTTGCAACAACAAACACATGGTGAACACAGTCATAACTAGAGTCACATGGGGAATACAGTCATAAGTAGAGTCACAGACTTTTTCGTATGCATAGGCGTTAAAAATTGTTAATAGAATCAATTATTATAAAAGCTATCAGTGAGAGATACTTTCAAATTTGATGCACAATTATTAAGAGGACATATTGAATTTATCTACAGGGTGGGCCAACTTCGACTGACTGATTTGAAATGCTAATAACTTTTTAATTTTTAAGCTTTTCTATATATTTTTTTTTTATGAACGTACACTCAGGGAACTTCTGCTTTAAAAATATGTAGTTTTTTGGGTTGTAATACAGTTTCTTTATTTTTAATGTAAATGTCAGTCAATTGTAGAACAAATTACATTTTTTACTAACCTTGTTGTTCATTTAAAAAAACAAACCACATCAAATGACTGTTTTATGATTTTACATTAATTTTTTACAGTAATTTTTTGTTATTTAAAAAAATAAATGTTTGTTTATTTTTTACTAACATGTGGTTCATTTTTACTACAATTGTGGTTAATTTTTTGAACATTAAAAAACAAATGACAATGTTAGTTGAATTTACTGAAATGTAAGTCGTCCTTTATATAAGTGAAATTTCATTTGTTTTTAACTACATTTGTAGTGGTCTTTACCTACATAGTATTCTAAGTGTATAACTTATAAAAGTATGAAAAATGTCATCCAGTAAATGGTGTCCATTTTCCTGTTGACTCTTTTCAAGACGTTCTGCATTACGTTGCGCAACGTCTCCGGCTCCAGTTCTGCAATTTATCTGCGAATATTCTGTTGAAATTTTGTGGTTTGTTGACGTAAATGGCCATCAATTTTATACGCGAAGACTTTTCAACGTGAAACTTTGCAACTTTTTAAGTATATTATACCTAGAACTGTTCATCGTTTCTCTCAATTAAAAAAACAAAAAAACATTTAGAAATAAGAGTCATCTAAAGTCAGTTTCATCAGATGTCGAAAATTTTTGGAATAACTCATATACTCTTTTTCCTACTTTTAATTAAGCTTTTCAAATTTGTTATATTTGATTACATATTTGTTTTAGATGTCTACCTACAAAATATTGAAAATTATTAAGAATTCAATATTTATAACTAGAGGCTCCTCTAACTATAGATAATTGCTGTTATTTTTCAATTGTTTTTATTTACATGGCAAATTGTAGGGATATTTAAAGATAAAACAAAAAAAAAAAACAGAAATAAGAAAATTATACAGTAGTAGGAAATGGTTAAATTAACAAACAATATCTTGCCTAAGGTCATGTTTTAATAATAACTATGCCAACTTTAAACAACCAAACTATTAACAGGAGCGGATCCAGGGGTGGGGGTTTGGGGATGTGAGTGATATATCCCCCCCCCCTCCCTTTTATCTACAATGTTGTTTGCGCTCTACCTCAATGATCTTCATGATTATTTGGGTGGCGGTTTGTATGTAAATGAAATCAATGTTCGAGTTTTAATGGATGCAGATGATATTGTGCTGTTGGCGGAGGATATAAATACTTTACAAAATATGAGTAACAAGTTAGAGGAATATTGTCGATTATGGGGTATGGAGGTGAATCTCGCTAAATCAGAAATAATGATATTCCAAAAAGGTGGCAGACATAGCGTCGAGAAGTATCACTAGCAGCTAAATGGAAAATGTTTTTAGCAGTTTGCAGGTCCATACAAACCTATGGAACTCAAGTATTGGGAAACTCGCAATTTGAGGAAATTGATAAATTCCAAAGATTTTTCACAAAGCGATTATTAAAACTTCCAGAAAACACCCCTAACTACGTTTTAGCTATAGAAACTGGCTACGAAGAAGGGCATTTTTATACATACTCCTTGCATCTAAGGTATATATCAAAAACTGTATTTGATTTAGAAGAAAGCAGACTACCTCATAGACTTACGAAGCAAATTATGGAGAAAAGTATATTTTGGTATGGTGACTTCAAAGATAAATTACGACTGTATAACATTAGTAGTGATGGACTAGAACAAAATAAGATCAAGTGGAACGATGCTTGTTCAAAACTTATAAATGAGATGAAAAAAGCTAAATATAATGATCATTTAACAAATGTGCACAGTAGTCGTCAACGAATTTATAAGAATCTAGATCACTCAAAAGGCTTGACTTATTGCAACCAAAATTACAATCAGGAGCAGATTACCTACATAATGAAAGCAAGAGGTGATTTCCTGTGGTTAAATGGCAACCAATTCAGAACAGGCCAAGCAATATTGTGTTCATTGTGCAATCTCAGAGAACCAGAAACAACAGTTCATTTTATTGGCAGATGTCTCGTGCTAAATGCAATAAAATTTAAGTACAACACTTACTGACGATCAGGTTATTGACGTTCTTAATGGACGTGAAGATACTTATTGGCTAGGTCTCTATAGTTTTTTAAAAGAAGCGTTAAAATATAGAACTATGCTTATAGCTAAATTTAATTTTTAAAAGAATGTTTTAAATTTATAAAATTAAATAAAAAAGTATAATGTATTTGAAATTCTTTATGTTTAACACCATTTTCCGGCTGACGGTTAATTACAACCGAGCCGTACATTTCTTTATTATTTTTATTGTTCATAAAATTATCTTTAAATTTAAGAAAAATTTTGTAAACTTTTTGAAAAATCTAATCTAATCTACTCATTTTCTGTTTGTTTGTTCTCTATACAAATTTGCAATTCTTAACGGATTTTCCTCAAATTTGGCGTGAATAATCCTCGGACCTCAACTTAGATCGTAGTATAGTTTTCATCGACCACGCCAACTTCTAAGCCTACTTTTGACAAAAAATCTAAAATTAATTATTAATCATTACCATAGCCCACGTCAATACCGACTTTTGATCAAAAACGTCAAAATCAAAAAAATTACACTGTTTTTAGGAAAGCTTATTTTTTTAATTTGAAAGTATTAAATCCAATCAAAACATTTTAGGAAAACCCATTTCGTTTTTAAGAATTTTTTCCCCCGTATAATATACCCCAGCAAAATAAAGTGGAAGTAGTGCTTTAAGAACCTCTTTAACTTGACTTCCAAAGCATTAGCATACGCACATTTTTCACTTTAATAGAAGTTATTGTTAACAACTGCCAAAAATGGTAAATTAAAGTTATTTTCAACAGCATTTGCATCACCATATAAATTAATTGGTATCGAAATTAATAACATCCTAAGAAGTACTTTTTTATAAGTTCATATATATTTTTTTTTTAAATGGAGGTTGAGGTGGTAAGTGGTTGGATTTGCAATCAGAAGGTTGCGAGTTCAATTCCGGGCCGGGGAGATAATTTTTTTTTATTTTTTTTTTTTAATTCTAATTAATTTTTTTAGTATTTTTTATTTAATTTGGATTTTCTGAGTATTTTAAGAGAATTAAGTAATTTAAAAACTACCAAATAATTAACATCTTGACTTTAATCATAAAGAATTAAATTAAATTAAATTAGAAAATTGTTATCCAGAGTGGACAAATAATTATTTGATAAAAATCTATTTTTTGTCTTTGCGATGGAACTTTTTGTAAAACTTATTTTAAAAAAAAACTAAGGTTTAATAATTTTTATTGTTATGTTGATAAGAAAATGCAAAGATTTATTTCACTGCTAAAAATTATTTTATCGAATTTTTCATATTTGTTTCAAGATATACTTTTCAGGTGTACCTCAATTGAAACGTGTGCAATATTCAAAAAAAAAAAAAAAAAATAGGTAAAAAAATTTAATTTTGGCTTCAAAAATCTAGTTGAGTTTTTAATTCTATTGTTTCGGATCGCAAAAAATTAGCAAAACCAAAAAATATCGAAGCCAAATTTTGAAAGCTAGTTTATTAATAATAATAATTAATTAGTAAATTAATTTATTAATAACTTTTACTTAATTTAAATATATCACTTTAATTTACCTATAGAGTTTTTACCGACCTCTTTCTTCAAATCTTTAGAAAAAAATACGGGAAACATTAAAAGATCTTAAGTTCCAAGGCACAATCGTTTCATTGCAGGCCACTTTTTCCGATCTGTAGTTAAACTACTTCTCCAATATTTTTTTTCTCATTGTCATTATCTTATTAAAGACACTTCTCGTCAAATTATTAAAAAAATATTTTAAAATTTGCAATGAATTCTAAATTGTTAAATGAGCATTTTTATTATTTCTTAATATTTTTTTTAACCTCATCAAAACTTAAAAATATTTTAAAAATAATTTATATCTCAGTGATACGAAATCAAATAATAAAAATATTTTAAAAATCATTATTTTATCTTTTTTATTATATATTTGTGTAGCATATTTTTCTTGTTTTCATAAAAATATATCAATATTTTCAACTTAAGTTCGTTTTAAGTTTGTTGTATTGCATAAGTAACTTTGGTGCAAATGGTAGCGCGGTCTACTTTAATACAGCAGATCGTAACTCAGATTCGTGTGTTCAATACTCGCTGGCACCAAAAGATTTTTTTTTAATATTTAAAGTTACGTCCCTAAAGTATGCTGCACATTTTTATTAAATAAAAATGTTAATATATATTTGAAAGTGCGCCCCGGTAGGCTAGTTGGTAGCGTGCTGGCTTATCAGTGCGGGGGTCGTGGGTTCGATTCCCACCAGAGGCACTGGTCTGTTTTCGCTACAACGCGCCGAAGGCCATAGTAGCTAGTGCTCGGTTAGGGTAATAGTATATAATTTGTAATTATATGATTATTAATTAATAAAAAAAAAAAAAAAAAAAAAATATATTTGAAAAAGACCTTCCATGAACTATTGAAAAATAGCATCCATGCACTGTTTAAAATGCTATTAAAGAAGTTATATATTCACTCCATCCGCCCAATGACACGACAATGTTAAAATCATTAATGATTCACCTAAATTTGCACCACATCCGACTCAGTAGATGTGGTGTTTTTACTACTTCTTCCTCAGCTCTTATTTTGCTGGGACCTACTGATTTTTTCACAATGTCTTTATGATTCCTTTTTTTTTTAATTTTATTTTTTCTTATGGTTTTTGCAATAACAAGTCCATTAATAAAAAAAAAAAAAAAATTCTTTAAGGATAAACTTTTTCAAAACCATGCACTAAAATCAATATGAGACATCTTTAATGATAATGCACATTGATTTATTGTCGTGAATTGCTACTGAAAGCATCATTTTGTATTCAACATCTTAAAAGTTAAATTATTTTTAATTTTGTAATGTTATTTCATAAATTTCAAATGGAATCTTTAATTTCAAGTTAAACGTTAAAATCCTAACTAATTCTGCAAAACACAATAGAATTAAGTCGTCTATTTCCCAGCTTAAAATTTTTTCTGCATTCAAAATCACAGTTGACCCGGGAAACACCAGGCACTTCAGTTAGTATATTAATGAAGAACTTTACTGTTAAACTGTTATCGTAGTTGCGATAATTAGTATGAACTTAATAGTTTTAAATTTTAGTTGCTTTAAAAGAAAGTCTTCCGAAATTTGATTTCTAGAAACATTTAAAAAAGTATACAAATTTGCAAAAATTTCTCATTATGGCAAGGATACAAAAAATTTAATTCAAACAATATAATTGGAAAAGTGGGAATATTCCGAAAAAAACTTGCCATACTTTTGATCAAAAAGATTTTTTGAGGGGTTACGGATTCGATGCAACGAAATTTTTTATAAATCATACTATTTTTTTTATTTTTTGCTCTTTTACAAAACTACACATTTTGCAATTGTAATTCAGAAAATAGCAATTGAAATTCAGCTTTTCCATTTGAAATTCAGCTTTTTCATTTGAAATTCAGAAAATATTAATTAAAAATCAAAATATCCGTAGAAAATGTAATTTGAAATTCATAAATTATCTTTTGAAATTCAGAAAATATTAATTAAAATTCAGAAACTTATCAATTGTTATTCAGAAAATATAAATTGAAATTCAGAAAATATCAATTGAAACTTCGAAAATATCACTAGAAATTTAGAATACATCAATTGAAATTTAGAAAACATTTCATTTAGACAACATTTCATTTCATCAGTTAATATTATTTGAATTTAAATGATAAAAGGTCCGCCAATAACTTTTTTTTTTTTTTAACTCCTGAACCAATAGGACTTTGTATGGCGTCATACCAAGGTCTTTATGCAAAATTCGTCTCAATGATGTCTCCGAAATGTTCAATTGTTGAGAACGACGGTGAATTGATGTTGATGGCGCTTCACGCACACTTTCTGCCACAGCAGCAATATTCTCGGGTGTACGCACTGTCTTATCACGCTTTGGTTTATCGATGAGGATGTCAGTTTCTTTAATTTTTTTCAGAAGATAACGAACATACGGACCATATTCGTTCAGCGGAAGGATAAAACTAATTATCTGTCAAATCAGACATGAGCTAAGTGTTACCATTCACGAAATAAGCAATAGTTGAAAAAAAAAAGTTAGATGGCGGACCCTTTATTTTCTGAATCTCAAATAATATTTTCTATATTTCTATTTCTATTATCTGAATTGCAAATGATGTTTTCTAAATTTCAAATAATATTTTCTGAATTTCAATTGGAAAATCTAAATTTCTATTGATGTTTTCTAAATTTAAAATAAAAAATTCTGAAATTCAATTGGTGTTTTCTGAATTTCAAATGGAATTTCTGAATTCCAATTGAGTTACAAAAGGTGAAGATAAATTACTAATCAAGAGCTCCAGACTGCTAAGAAATTATTCGGCGTAACACTTATTAGATAAGGGCACTTTTATAAAAAATTAAAAATTCAGAATTTTTCAAATTATAACATCAGAAATAGGCAGTGAGTGGGCGTGAAATCAATTTGTTAAAAAATTTTTTAAAATAAATTACTTCACTTTAGAAAAAATTTTAAAAAACTAAAACAAAATTTGAGCAATGTTAATTGAAGTTGATATCAAATGACAGGTATTTTAAAGGCATATCTAAGAAATTTTATTTTAGATAGAAATTCTGAATTTTGACATTTAAAGTCATCAAAATGACCCTTAAACTAATAGTTTGGACATCGAATAATTTTGTTGAGTAGACTTAAGCTCTTGAGTAGTTATTTAACCGGTTTTGTGACGAAATATAATTTTTTTTTGGTTTAAATCCACTTAAAAAATCTTTTAGGCCATAAGCATTCATATTCCGCTTTAAGAATAGCAAAATATCCAAAGCAAAAAGGTTTTCAGTAAAACGCTGTAATTACTAGTGTCCGACCGAACAGTTCGGCCAGAAAATGCCTTTGGTCAGTATTGGGTATTTTTAAGGATTATGGGCAAATTTGGAGTATGGAAAAATGTTTATTGGGCTGATTAGATGCGATTTTGAGTGTCAAATTTAAATAAAAGTTCGTATTTAAGCAATGAATGCACTGTTCGGCCTCCAAAAGTTCGGCCAAATCGAAAATAGTTCGGCGGCCGAACTTTTAACTTTATAGCTAAACTTCGGCTTTTTCCTTAAATTTTATACACAAAATCGAATTAAATCCGCTCAACAAACATGTTCCCAAAACTTAAAAACCGAGCAAATATAGTTTTTTTGGCCGAACTGTTCGGTCGGACACTAGTAATTACCATGTTTCTGGATTTTGAAATGTTATTGCTGTCAGTAACGTCGCAAATGACAGTAATTGGTTAACATTTTTTTGTCTCCCATATAAAATTTGATTTTGTATATTCGTTAAGTTTTAACGGAACCAACATTAATTGGGCCTCATAAATTTTATTTTATTTTTTATTATTAATAAATTCAACCTTTATTATGATTATAAGGGTTTCCATTTTTTTTTTTTGTAAATTTATCCATTAATATCAATGATTCGGTAATACCGATACCGAATAAAATACCGGTACCAAAAACGAGATAAATGATGAATCTTTACTAAACCCGTTATTCGATTCAGTTACCAACCTTAGTTAAAGTGGCGAAAATTTCAAAAAAATTATCCCCCCAAAAACTTGTACTGGATCCTCCACTGACCAAGTAACTACATAATATGTTGCACCAGAGTGATATTGAAATTACTTGGTACAATTTAGAGAAATAATCCTTTGTCAACGTAGCTCAGAAAAGTTAAAATATAAAATTAAATCATAGTTAATTAACTGTGTGGAAATTGAGTTTTGTGGCAAAAAAAGTTGTAGAATTTTATATTATGTTCGTATCATTATTTCAAGTTTATGCCCAGTTAAGGGTTTTTTGAACTTTGACATCTACTCATTCAAGCAAATAAAGTACACTTGGAAAAGTTAAACAGTAAAATATTATTGGATATTATCTTTAAAATTTAAAGAATTCCATACTTCATATTTCAGGAAATTTATAATGGAATACTCTGTGACACATCTCTATATTTAAACAGTCATTACTAGAATAAATAAAAGTTCTGATCACGAAATTATGAAAGTTTTAGTTTTTAAATTTTTCAAATACACAAAGTCTAAAATATTCCAAAAATTTTTCCCGCTTTCACTCATAAATAGTGGTTGGCTTTTATTAAAATACTAATAAACTCAAGTCATCGCTGCCATATGGAAGTTTTAAAAAATGCTCACAAACAACGAAATTTTTCAAAAAAAAACACTAAATATCGAATAATTTAAAAAAAAAAAAAATCATATATTTTTCAATAAAGATTTGTTTACAAAATTTAGAATTTTTAAAATATCTTATATGCTGCTAAATTTTCCACTTTGGTTGCTAATATTTCCACTAGAGTGCGCTTTAAGGAAACAAATTACAAACATTTCTTAATGAATTATATATAGTTGGTAGACCAACATTAACAATCAACTTCATTATGTCACTTAAAACTATAAAACCTTAAATATCCTATTTTCTAACAATATAAAACAGTTTGTATATAGCAATTTTAACTTACAAAAATTTAAGAAAAAAGTTTAAAAGAATTATTAAAGAATAAAGAATATGGCATAAACTCACATGACAAAAAGTATTCCAGTTTAGAGAATTCTGAAAATATGGAAATTTTTGAAAATTTTTTCACATCAAATATCATTTACAGATGCATATTCTACAAGTTTATTAAATCAGAATTTTAAGTTATTTGCGATTTTTAAAAAAAATTATATATTTTTTGTTAAAATTTTAAAATTTTCTGAATTTCCTATATAAATAAATTTGTCAAATCTGAGCTTAATTGTAATAAAGTTTACGAATTTGCAATGGAATTAAAAAAAAAATAGTGGATTTTAAATTAGTCACGTTTTTCAAAAGTTTGCAATCGATTTATTCGATTTTATGTTTCTAATTAGCTGAAAACTATGGCACTTTCATCATACATATATGGTTTTGTTTTTTATTAAAAAAAGGATAACAGATATCCTTGCAGTTGAACTTCAATTTCGGCTTTTTTGGTTTTTCGACAATATTTAGCTTATTAAAGTTTATTTCTTAACAAAAATCGTATCTCGCATAGAGGATATTCCACAGTAATATATGCATGTAAAACCATAGTTTTCTCTGCGGTAATTACAGAAAAACCACTTGATTAAAGCTGAATACTTTTTTGTATACAATTTTCCATTTTCGCAAATTCTGCGACTGCGATTTAAATTTGTTGTTGCGAATTTTACTTATATTTGCAATGTGGGACACAAATTCTGCAACTCTAATCGAGTTAAAAAAGTTTTTAATAAAAATAATTTAGATCGAAAAAACTGGATCACGACAGCGTTATTTTGCCTCCTGAAAACGATGTCATTGAAAAATGCAACCACACTTAGAATGCTATGTGGGCAAAGACTACTGCAAATGTAGTCAAAAACAAATGAAATTTCAATTGAAGAAAGAACGACTAACATTTCATTTAATTCAACTAACATTTGTCAATTGTTTTTACTGTTCAAAAAATTACTAACAATTGTATTACAAATAAACCACATATATTAGTAAAAAATAAACAAACATTTACTTTTTTTATTTTTTTAAATAACAAAAAAAACGACTGTAAAAAAATTAATGTAAAATCATAAAACGGTCATTTGATGTGGTTTGTTTTTTAAATGAACTACAAGGTTAGTAAAAATATCTAAATTTGATCTACAAATGACTGGCATTTACATTAGTTTTGAAATCTACTTAGCAAGGACTTTAATCATACAAGATTTTGTTTTTAATTTTGTAAAGAATAACAGGTATCCTTGAAGTTGAACTTAAAATTTGACTTTTTTTATTTTTCGCTAATATTTAGCTCATTTAAATGTATTTGGTAACAAAAATCTTATGTCACATAAAAAGACAATCCACGGAAATATATTCGAGAAAAAAAGTAATATTCTCAGGGGTTAATTTATGAAATCTTCTTAATGCTTTTTTTTCGCAAATTCTTCGACTTTGATTTAAATTTGGATTTCATATTCGTAATGTACTCCCAAAAATATATTAGATGCGCGATCATAATTATTATTTTTAGTTTTTTCTAATTTTTTCTTATTTTTTAATTCATAAAATAATACAAAAAGTACAACTGTAAAACTTCAATTTCGATACGCGTTCTCTAAACAAGACACTTTTGAGATTTTTTTTTTGGCAGACCATATTTATTTTTTAATAATGGTATATTTTAAGGGTTGTGGATCTAGTGAAATCTAACTTTTTTCTTTTGGATCCCATAATGTAGAACTTTTCTGCAATTTCATGCAGAAGAATGTGAATAAAGCGCATCATAATTTGATAATTACTTGTGAAAAAGAAATAACAATAGGATTAAAAATAGGAAGTATTCTAGTTTAAAAATAAACTTTTCATATGTCTCTGTCTTTTGTGATTAGAAAAACAATAAATTGTGTATGCTGTGATTGACAAAACTCCAGCCAACTCTTAGCCACTCTCCATAAGAGGTGATGCTACGAGTCATAGTCTGTTGTATGGCTGTAGGTTTGAAACTCACTACGATATAAAGTAAAAAGTTTTTTCATATAGAACAATTAAACATTATAAAATACTTTGTTTAATTGGCACATAAATTAACCACTGACGAATCCTTGGAGGGGACGAAACTTTGGCAGTCTGGAATATATTTTTTGTCCGTTAAATTTATCAATAAAAATGTTTTCTTCTTCTTCTTCGCGTAAACATCAGACTAAAGAAATTCTTCAGTAATTAATTATAATAAAACTAATTACGATTGTCATTTAATGACGGTTACAAACACTTCAGCCCAAAGCACTTTTGTTTAACTAAAATCTTATCAATTTAACAGATAATTTCGTTCAGTGTATTTATGATTCTTTTGTTTGTTATTTGTAGATTTATGTCGCTTGTATATTTGTTCACTAAATATACTTTCAACTGCAATTTTTTTTTATATATGTTTTGAAATTATTTTTTTAACGTTTTTTTATTTTTGCTAAACATATTTTCATAATAATATCATGTTAGGACTACGATGATGATGATGCTGCTGATGATGATGATGATGCTGATGATAGATGAGTAGTGGCTATGACTGAATCGTAGTGGCTGCAGTAACAGCATCATCATCAGACATTGCAAAACAAAATAGAAGAAAAAAAATATAGAGAAAAGTAAATAAAAACGACATTTGTAAGGCCATCATGCGACACAAATGCTTGTCTACTGCTTTTATTTACCCAGTAATGTTCTTTTGTTATTCGTATGTTTTGTAGTACATTTGCATCATGGGCTTTAAATAAGATTTGCAACATACATTTTTTCCAACATAACAAGCCAAACGTTGTTGTTATAACCGTATTTATGTTTTTTAAAAAAATATATACAACATAGAAATCTAAGGCTATTTTTATATTTATAACGGATTTTTTCACTTAAATTTTGCATAAGAATCTAGTAAACAATAACATGCATTGCATATGTATTATTTTTTTAAAACAGTGGGTGAAAATGGAAAATATTTTGAAACATTTTTACTTTATAAAGGGCGTTTTTTTTATAGAGGTAAACAACTTTGAAATGGAATAAAACAGAGATAAATTTTTTTAAATTGACATGAAATTCACTTTATTTGAAAGATAAACTCTGGCAATTTAATTTCAATATGACTTCTGGCATATGACCGCCACGGCTGGCTCGGACGTAGTCTAATCTGAAGGTTAAATTTTCGATGACTTTTTCCAACATTTGTGGCCGTATATTTGCAATAACGCTGCGAATGTTGTCCTCCAAGTGGTCAATCGTTTCGGGCTTATCGGCGTAGACTAGCGACTTCACATATCGATACAGAAAATAGTCCAGCTGCCTTAAATCGCACGATCTTGGAGGCCAATTCGAGGGTCGGAAACGTGAAACTATATGGTTGCTAAACGTTTCCTTCAATTAATCAATTGTGGCTCGAGCTGTGTGGCATATTGCGCCGTTTTGTTGAAACCACAGCTCCTGCACATCATGGTTGCTCAACTGATGAACAAAAAAGTCAGTAATCATGGCTCTATAGCGGTCACCATTGACTGCAACGTTCTGTCCAGCATCGTTTTTAAAGAAGTACTGACCAATGATTTCACCAGCCCATAATGCACACCAAACAGTCAGTTTTTCTGGATGTAACGGTGTCTCAACATACACTTGAGGTTTATCATAACCCCAAATACTGCAGTTTTGTTTATTGGCGTATCCATTTAACCAAAAGTGGGCTTTATCGCTAAACAAACAAAAAAACCTACGCCTTGCTAGGTGATCGTGGGGCTTCAATTGTTATACGAGGTGGATTTTGTAAGCACGCAAAACCAAGATCTTTCAGCAAAATCATCCATAAAGTGGATGGACTCATGTCCAATTCCTGTGCACGATGGCGGATAAACTGATTGGGGTCTTCCTCTACGCAACGCTCTACAGCAGCAATGACTTCATCTGTACGACGTCTCTGATGCATATTATATTTTAGAGTAAACGTGGTGCGAAAACGTTCCATAGTTAATCGAATTAATTGCTCTGAGGGACGATTATGTTGACCGTAAAATGGACGCTGTGCGCGATACGTATTTCGAACAGAACCATGATTTGCAAAATATATTTGCACAATTTGGAAGCGTTGTTCAGGCGTCAGTCTATTCATGTTGAAATGCCAAACCAACCTAAACATAAATCACTTGACAGCTGACAAAATGGCCGCTAGTTAAAAAAGTGTTGCCAACTTAAAGGGGTACACCTGTATCAAAACACTCTTTATATTTGTAAAATCAATTACAAATTTAATTGAACTGGGACTTAATAAACTGTTTATCATATTAATTAAAAATTTAATTAAATAATGTCAGAATTTATATCAGTTTATAGGCAAGGGGTGGCAAAACATTTTTGTTGCGTACCAAAAAGACAATTTTTTTGTAAAAAGTGTTGCTTTCCACCTTAATTACATATTTTTGAAATACCTTTTCTAAAGCAATCTTTTGAAATTACGATTTTTTTCTTTTAAAATTGTGTAAAATTTCAAGAAATTTTTATTACTCAAAATGTCATCTATTACAATTTGTGCTTACACATTTTTATTGAAAATTTCGAAACTTTTAATGAGTGTTTAAAAAAGCAATACTAATTATGTTCCGAAAAAATGGTGAGCTTTGACTCTTGCAAAATTAATTTTCGGCTTTTTGACAAAAATTCTGTAAAAGAATAAACCTTTTCTTTATCACTTCAAAAGGTGATTTACACCGTTTATGATCAATTTTATAATTTTCGGTTTAAAGCATATATTTTAATAGAGAAAATAAATATTTAAAATATAGTATTTTATAAAATTAAGTTATTGGAAAATATTCAAGAAAACGTCGCGAGACAGCGAAAACCAGCTTGCGTGGCATAGTTTTGCCAGCCCTGTTATAGACCAACTATGCATCGGCTTACTAGGGTTAAAAAAATAATGTATTAAAAACTTGATTTTCAAAAAAATTTTAGATCACCACTTTATGTTTAATAAATATAATTATAAAAATAAATAAATGAGTTGAAAATTAACGTTCAGAAAAAACTGCTAAAATAAGCAGCCTTTTTGCTAAATATTAATAAAATTAGAGCAGGAAACATAAATCTGTTAACTTTACAAAATTTTAGTTATATCGATGTAAATTTTAGTTAATTGAAAATAGCATTCTACTCTGTAAAATTAGCAAAACAAATTTTACTAAATATTTGTAGAATCAAAATAGCAAAACAAAAGCTAACAAAAATTTAGTAGAATTTAGAATGCAAATAACAGTTTATTTTGCTAAAATCAACAGAAATTTTTGCTAAAAAATTGTAGATTGGTGATATCATATGGGCAGGCTTTTATTCGTTTAAAAAAAAATAAATTATGTTGATTTTAACAATTTAATTTACTAAACTTAATGTGAAATATAACTAATTATTTGCAAATTCAGCATATTTATTTTTGCTATTCTTATATTACTAATATTTAGTAAAAAAAATATGCTAATTTTAGCCGTTTTTTATGCAAGCTCATTTCTTACTAATTTTTAGTGTTTGTTGCTATATTTAAAGGCTTATTTCTATAAGTGTAGTTGTAGTTAGTCATTATTGTTTGAATTAAAGTAATGCAGAGAGTAAGCTGGTGCCATTACTCATAGTCCGAAAAGTATTGATATATCATTACCGTTTCCACACTGGGACTGGGATGTAAAATAAACACAGTAAAATCTCAGTAATGGGCTTTTATTACCAGTATTTAAATAATAAGCAGTCGAATTAGGGCCAACTAAATATAATTCGGAGTCAAAACTCATTATTTTTGTTTGACAAGGTCGTTTTTGTAAGTAATTTTACATACTCGCTGCATTATAAAACCGCACACAATTTGTAAAAAAGAAGAAACAAGTGGCTACCAAAATAATTAGTTATTTGTATGCTTATAAGCAACAAAAAAAATAAGTGGCTTCTAGTTTGTAAATAATTAGGCTTACCGTTGTACTTAGCAGTAAGTACAAAATAAGTAGTTGAGAATTATATTTGTAATTAAATGAATACTAGCGGGTAAGCTTGGTTGCTGATAAAAACTACTTTGTCAAAAAAACATTATCTAGTGCTGACGCCGACTTATTTTCATTATACCACTTACGTGGTAATGAAAGTTTTTGCTGGGAAAGGCAAGAATATTGTTTAAAAATCCAGCAGAAACATGGTAATGACTACGTATTATTTTAAACATTCCTTTGTAATTAGTACTTATTACGTTCTGCATTACTTTAAGTAATAAAATAATGGGTTACCAATAAGAAACTTGTAATACATAACTCTCATACAAAAAATAATTGGTGAACAATAATAGGTTATTCATATATTACTAGCAGGCATAATATAATAATACAACATTTTCCTGTAAATCTATTTTTAGGCTCATTATAAATCGGATTTTTGTAAGCTAACGAATAAGGCGTTGATTTTGGCACATCTTTAACGAATTAACATAGAAGAAAAATGTATTTCTGTTTTAAACTATCGAATATTATATGCTTTGGTGGCTTGGGTATAGAGCAGTCGCTTGTTAGTCTGACGAACCGTGATCGATTCCCGGATCGCCCATGTTTTAAAAAAATCAATAAAATATTTTTTTAAATTCGTAATTTTAAAACCACACAATTTTTTTAATTACCAACGTCACGTTTTTGATGAAACTTCTTCACAAACAAAATTTAGATAAATACAATTATATTTCTTCAACTTAACGAAAAGTTTCACAAGACGATTTCCAATGCAATTTCATTGATTTAATGCAAAAATTCTTTAATATCATGGATATAATTCTCTCAGTGCAATATCGAAACTTATCTATAATGCTTCCAAACGGCATAACAACTGAAAATATATCTTTTGGCCAAACTTTTCAATTGGATACTGCATTGGGATAATTCTCAGAATATTAATTAATTTTGAATAGAAGCAACTAGAACTCGTCCATTGCAACTTTTAATTAAACTAACGCAAGTTTTCATAAAATATTACAAAAAAAAAAACACTTTATTATTTAATAGTTTCATTCACTTAATGAAGAAGTTTCATTAAAAAGCTAGCTTCATTAAAAGTAAGCTTTTCATTAATGATAAGAAATTTTTCATTTACTTTATAAAGAAAAATTACATTAGTTTCCTGAACATTTTCATTATTTTTCGTTGACTTAAATTTTTTGTGTGTAGAATTTATCTTTAAAAATCATAACATTTCAACGTAAAATAATTTTTTCGATATTTTTGACAAAAATACAGATTTTTACACCAGTGCCCATTTTTATAGCAAAAAGCTAAAAAAAGCGATAAATTAATTTTAAGCCTTAGGCCAAAGTCTCTAAGAAGTTTCGTCAAAAAATATTCACCGGTTTAAGTTTGGTCGTCAAAGGGTTAAAATTGAAACCACTCCGGTCAGATTTTAGCTCAACATCGACCACTGTATTTTCTCAAAATAAAAGAAGAAAACACATCATATAAATATTGTCTTATTGTAACAACATCAACATAAAATCCTTATTCAAATTTGAAGTTATGAAACTGTTCATGGTCTCAATGTCACTTTAATGGGATTTTTTTGAATTCATTCTAGTTATATTACAAACACGAGCTTTTTATATGTATTATTATATTCTTGTACTAAGGATTCATTCAAGTCTTAGAGCCATTCATATAAATGTAAAGTGTGATTTCAAAAACAAAGTCCTTTTAAAAAAAAAAGATGAGTAAATGTAGAAAATAAAGTAAATGACTCTAAAAGAGGAGTTTTATATAAAGGGTGTTTATCTAAGCCCAAATAACACCAAAAATTTGATTTGATTCAAAAAAAGTTTTTTATTAACATTTGAAAATGATTTCGGGCATATGGCCACTGCGGTTGATCTTGACGAAGCGCATTCTGGATGTCCAATTTTTCGAGCATTGCTCGGAGTGTGTCACAAATAACACGACAATTTTGGCCTGCACGGCGTCAATTGTTGCTGGTTTATAAGCATAAACCAGTGACTTCACGTAGACCCACATAAAATGACATTGGAGGCCAACTGACAAGTACATTTCTTCAAATCAACTTATCGCCAAATTTTGATTTGAATAAGTCGATAGTTGTGGTAGCCGTATGGCACGTATTGCCATCCTGTTGTTAATACATCTAATCCGGATCACTGTCATCCATATTTTCAAACGAGAAGTCATTGGTCATGGTGCGTTAACGATCTCCATTCACCGTAACACGAGCTCCAACCTCCTTATTAAAGAATAAAGGTCCGATGATGCAACCAGCGTGTAAACCGCACCAAATGGTGAATTTTTCTGGATGTAATGCGGTGTGTAGGGTAAATTTGTTTATTAATATACCCGTTATGCCAAAAATGAGCCTCATCGCTGAACACAATTTTGTGATAAAACATTTGGCAATTCGATGACTTATTTTGAAAGTAAACTTGGACAATTTGGTATGACAGTTCGCTTGACAGCTAACCCTTTCGTAAGTTCTATCAGTCTTAAAAAAACACCCTATACAAACACTTATTGTTAATGTTGAACACGAAAAAATAAGCAGAAAAATTATATAAAAAATTTAAATAAATAACAGCGAGTAGTAGACTTTATTGTTGCAAAAATGTCTTAAGAGTAAAACATTTTACATGAAATATATTTTTTAAGAAATTTTATCATAAATGTATTCAAAGATTTTGATATCATTCAGAAAATTTATGGCTGAACTAATTTTATTAAAAAGATAGAACCCTAATTTCAAAACGTTTGTGTGCTTTAAGATTGCTAGGCGCCGCACGTTGGGTTGAAAAGGGTCAAAATTGGTGCTTAATTGGGTGGAAATAAACATTATACGTCAATGTTGGTAAAACCCGTTCTTCTAAGTTAAGTATTTTTCTGCACTTTCATATCAAAGTAGAATAATTTTTATTGATTTAGCTTGACATGAAAAAAATTTAAATTTATTTTTTAAACATTAAAATCCAAATATTTTTTGATGGACCAGTCGACTTAAGATATTTTATTACACATTTAAGAGCTTTTTGATAATATTTTTTAGAAATGCTTTTGTTGTTGTTTATCTTTCGATCTTTCATCATAGATTATGATCTGAGCAAGATTTTTCAAGTTCAAGATCATTTGAATGTTTATTTATTAATTAAAAAAATTGGAAATAAAATACGCAATTTTAGTTTTCTTTTTCATTTAAATTAAAAAATAAAAAAAAAGATTTGTTAAAATATTTTAAAACATATACATATTTTTTTTCTAATCAATAAAAATATTTAAGATCATACTTTTAGAGCCGCCCTTTTTTACTGCATATGTGGTTCATTTCGAATAGAGCAATTCCTTTTAATATCACCGTGAAATTAATCGATGTTTTCCGATTTTGATAAAATTTTGTGAGTGAGTGCGGTAGTGACCGCAAGTATTAAAAATTTTTTTTTTTTGGAAAACTCTGGCAACCCTATAGCTTCAAATTGTGGGGTAGGGACTTCACTTAAAAGGTCATAACTTTTGATGTGTAAAAAATATCGTAGAGGCATGTAGACCAGAAAATGTGTTTTTATTTTTTAATTGTTGCTATTGAAAAACTACTATTGCTATTGAAAAAAAAAACACATTTTCTGGTATACATACTTCTACATTTTTTCTGATATCTCACTAAATAAGGAGCTTTCCACATTTTAGGGTATTTAGAACACATGCGTAGCTATTTGTATAAAAATTTTGAAAATTAAAAAAAAATAGATTTTTTCTAAAAATTGATTTTAAAGTTTTTTTTTTAAAAAATTTTTATTTTAAATGTGTAAAAATTTTTTTTTATTTATTTTTTTATACCCCAAAACCTAGCTGTTCTTATGCAAATCGTCGATATTTTTTACACATCAAAAGTTATGACCTTTTAAGTGAAGTCCCTACCCCACAATTTGAAGCTATAGGGTTGCCAGAGTTTTCCGAAAAAAAAATTTTAATACTTGCGTTCACTTCCGCACACACTCACAAAATTTTATCAAAATCGGAAAACATCGATTAATGTCGCGGTGATATTAAATGGAATTGCTCAATAGTGGTTCATTTATTGAACATTAAAAAACAAATGAATTAAAAACAAATGAATTTACTAGTCGTTCTTTCTTTAAGTAAAATTTCATTTGTTTTTAACTACATTTGCAGTTTACCTACATACTTTTCAAAGTGTATGATTCAGCCCAATGTGAGTCGTTAGAAACTAATTTCTTAAAGCAAAATATTAATTTACTGTTTAATTAAACAACAACAAATTGTGACACACTTAAAAAGGTTTATGCGGGAACTTTTTTGAAAACCGCGAATAAATAAAATTGCGTTTCTTGGTATTTTTATGGACTTTACGGCTAGGATTGGTAAATTTTGCTAATTGCAACAAAAAAAAGCATCAAAAGTTCGAAACCTATACTACATTCTGAGCTCCTGCACACAGAGAAAAAAAGTGACAACCGAATTAAAAAGTGTTTATTAATAGTAACAACTAATAAATTCAGTTAGTACAACGATATTTACATTCGATTTCTCAATATCTTGGGTGTTGCAACTAAAACTCTGTTGACTTAACCGAAATTTGCTGCTAAAACTAATATAAAGCTTTGCCAACCGTCTGAAATTCGTAATAGTTAAAAGAATTTGAGTCGTAGTAACCGAATTTCAGTTGGCAAATAGCTAAATTTTTCTCTGCGTGTGCTTTTAAATTTATAGTAGAACTATTTTTAAATGATCCTTTAGACAGTATTCTACCAAAAGAAACAATATCTTTTCTCAATAGTTTTTACAACATTTACAATTGTATACTCTTTAAAAGGTTTACGTTTTAAAATTTTTCAACTTTTCTTTAGATATTTGTTGTATAAATATCTTAATAATTTCTTTTCCTTAAAACTATAAATATCTCTTTTAAACATTTCTTTTCCATATGTGTTGTAATAAATATATTACCTTGAAATTTTGTTTAGTCTTATTTAAAGCTTTTCAAATCCTTTAACATAATTCTCAACTTTCCATTTGACTAAACAAACATGACCATCATATCAACCAAAATCTATGCATGCGGAATTTCCCCTTTTTTCTTTCTATTCTGTTTTATCTGCAAAATATACGATTAAGTTACTTTTGGCTCTGTTCTTTAAAAGAAAAAAAAAAAAGAGTTAAATCCACATTTTTCTTGTCTTCGCTGGAGTCTATTCTTGGGTTGGTTATTTGTGTGTCGCTGTCTTGTTGTCAGTTTGAATGGTTTGTTTGGTTTTCTTTGGACGTGTGGTTTTTATCTGGCAACATTACTTTTTATTCTGACATCTGTTAAGAAAAAATAGAAGTTTAAGAATTTGATGTATTTATAGTTTTGATTGAATTGTTGCAAATTTGTTTATTAGACATGTATTTTGTAATACATAGTACTTAAAAATTAACCCTTTAACTCACGTCGAATACTTGGTAAACATTTTTCAACGAAACTTTACGGATATGTTATATAGTACACTGATAGAATTTTAATTCATAGTATCAATGAAACGATTTCATTAAAATCGATTCATTGGTTCAATGAAAAATTTCATTAACTGAATGAAAATTCATTAATATTGGTATTTTTTTCATTAACATTTTTTATAATTTTTTCATAATTTCATAAAAAAATTCATTAAATTAATGAAAAATTTTCCAATTTTTTTTAATAACAATTTTGAATTGTAATAAGAAAAAAAATTTTTTTTTGTACTATCATTTTGAAATAAAAAAATTAATAAATTTTTTTTATTAAGTTTGCCTAGAGCTAACAGTTTTTGACGAATTTGAATAGTTGGTCACTAAATTTAACATTTTTATCTAATATATAAAAAACTAAACTAATCAATAAAAAACTACATACCAACATATACGAAAATATGTCTTCTTTTAACACAAATTATCTTACATGTCATCATATTCCAAGTAACGAAAATATGCTGAATCAGGCTGAGTTTAATAAAAATCTAAAGACCAGACCTTATGAATAATATCAACGAATGATAATTTCTCAATAACCACCAAATTAATGATATGCAAAAATAATCATAAAAAGTGCAAATTATTAAATATCAACGAAAATATTTCATACAAACTATGAATTTTATTCATTAAACACATGAAACTTTCACAACGATTAGGCTAGGATAAATGAAAAAAATTTCATATACTTTATGAAATTTTCATTGGGTCAATGAAACCATTCATTAAAATTGATTTAATGAAACACCTTTCATTGACTCTATGAATCGTTTCTTTGGGGCTTTTTTATGAAAAAAAATCATTGGATTAATGAAGGAATTCATTAATACTACGCACGAATTTCTATCAGTGCATCAACACTAAAGTAGAAATTTTGACAGAATAAGAATTCTAGACGATATAAGAAGATACTTATTTTAATTTTATATACATTTGTGGACAAAAATAGATTCGAAAATATATTTAAATTTTTTTAAGTTAACTGATTGAATTTTTTATTTGATGTCGTGTTTTTTGCTCATTTTTAAAACTGCCATATATGGAAAACCTGACATTAAGTGCAGTAGTTTAAAAAGAAAATACTACACTCAGGAAACTTCTGCTTTAAAAATATGTAGTTGTTTGGGCTGTAATACAGTTTCTTTATTTTTAATGTAAATGTCAGTCATTTGTAGAACAAATTAAAATTTTTACTAACCTTGTAGTTCATTTAAAAAAACAAACCACATCAAATGACTGTTTTATGATTTTACATTAATTTTTTACAGTTGTTTTTTGTTATTTAAAAAATAAAAAAAAAATAAATGTATTTTTTTTAAATCATAACTACATTGCAAATTTTCAATTTTCTGAATCAGACTGCGCAGTTTCTGGCATTGAACCTTCGTCAGTGACCCTGTTTTTTGAATTTGAATAATGTAATATATGTTATGTTTTTATTTGTTCGATTGCGTCTATATGAAATTTTCTGTGCAAGAAAATCGAACAAATAAAAACATAACAAATATTACATTATTCAAATTCAAAAAACAGGGTCACTGACGAAGATTCAATACCAATTTCTTGCACAGAAAATTGCATATAGACGCAATCGAACAAATAAAAACATAACAAATTAAAAAAAACAGGGTCACTGACGAAGGTTCAATACCAATTTCTGGCACAGAAAATTTCCTATAGACGCAATCGAACAAATAAAAACATAACAAATATTACATTATTCAAATTCAAAAAACAGGGTCACTGACCAAGGTTCAATACCAGAAACTGCGCAGTCTGATTCAGAAAATTGAAAATTTGCAATGCAGTTATGATTGTTAGAAAATACACTCATTCTTCTCTACGACGCCTTTCACAACTAAAATAAAATAAAATTGCATATTAATTATAGTATTAATTGCAATTGTCTGAAAAACACGTTAAAATTCACACTCAAAAAAATAAACGTTTGTTTATTTTTTACTAGCAAACGTGTATGTGGTTCATTTTTACTACAATTGTTAGTAATTTGTTGAACAGTAAAAAACAAATGACAATGTAAGTTGAATTTACTGTAATGTAAATCGACCTTTCTTTAAATGAAATTTCATTTGTTTTCAACTACGTTTGCAGTGGTCTTTACCTAAATTTTATTCTAAGTGTATTATTTATGTTTTATCTGAAAATTGAATATACTTTGGCACACTTTCGACTTTGTGTATTTGAAAAATTCATGGTCCGATCGGTCATATTTTCAAAAATTTTTTATAATCGATGAACTAATTTTTAGTAAAAAAACAAATTCTCGTATTCAGCTTTTCTATATTTTAAAATAATTGTTGTAAAATATGCCAAGGTGCAACAATGGATGTTGTTTTAATAAATATTTGGCAACTTTGGATAACAATTTTCAGGAATTTTTTTATTTACGATTCTAGTCCCATTCCGGAATTATGTTATGGTTTTTATATCACTTAATTATCTTTACACAGTTAAAAAAAAATATAGTCGAAAGTATCAATTGAAATTTAGAATATAAAATATTTTTTTCAGAAAACATCCACTGGAAATCGTAAATTTTCAATGGACACTCAGAAGTAACCAAATGAGATCGATATTGATTTTTAACTAGTATTTTCTAAGTTTCTTTATATTTTCTTAAATGTAATTGATATTTTCTTAAAAACGATAGCTGTATTAAACAAATTTGTACACTCAAAGAAAAGTCTGTAAAGTCAGCCAATTTTTTGCTGAGAGGATCCTTGCAGAAACATTGCTAACATCAACAAAAAAATTAGTAAATTCATCAAAATGTTTGCAGAATTTAGCAACATTTTTTTAGCTGATATTAGCAATTTTTCTGCAAGGATTCTACCATCAAAAATGTAGCTGACTTTACATAGTTTTCTTTTTGAGTGTAACTGCTACAGGAAGGCTGGGTAATTAAAGGCAGCAGAAATAAACTCAAAAATGTTTGTGTCCAAAATACACTAATGTCAAAATCTTCAATCGCTGTTTGTGAACTAAAGGGTGTTTTCACACAGGTATAGAACTTTAAGTAGGTAACACTTTTTTAACTGGCGGCCATTTTATCAGTTGTCAAGTGATTTATGTTCAGTTTGGTTTGGCATTTCAACATGAATAGACAGACGCCTGAACAACGCTTCCAAATTGTTCAAATTTATTTTGAAAATCATGGTTATGTTCGAAATACTTATCGCGCACTACGTCCATTTTACGGTCAACATAATCGTCCATCAGAGCAATTAATTCGGTTAACTACGGAACGTTTTCGCACCACGTTAACTCTAAATGATAATATGCATCCACAGACACGTCGTACAGATGAAGTCATTGCTGCTGTAGAGCGTAGCGTAGAGAAAGACCGCAATCAGTCTATCCGCCATCGTGCACAGGAATTGAATATGAGTCCATCCACTTTATGGAAGATTTCGCTGAAAGATCTTGGTTTGCGTGCTTACAAAATACACCTCGTAAAATAATTGAAGACACACGATCACCTAGCAAGGCGTAGATTTTTTTTTTGTTTAGCGATGAAGCCCACTTTTGGTTAAATGAATAAACAAAAGTGCAGTATTTGGAGTGATGATAAACCTCAAGTGAATGTTAAGACACCGTTACATTCAGAAAAACTGACTGTTTGGTGTCCTTATGGGCTGGTGGAATCATCGGTCCGTAATTCTTTAAAAACGATGCTGGTCAGAATGTTACAATCAATGGTGACCGCTACAGAGCCATGATTACTGACTTTTTCGTTCATTAATTTAACAACCATGAGGTGCCTCCTGGTTTCAACAATTGATTTATTGAAGGAAACGTTTGGTAACCGCATAGTTTTACGTTTCGGACCCGTGAATTGGCCTGCAATATCGTACGATTTAACGCCGCTGGACTATTTTCTGTGGGGATATGTAAAGTCGCTAGTCTGCGCCGATAAGCCCGAAACGATTGACCGCTTAGAAGAAAACATTCGCCACGTTATTGCCAATATACGGCCACAAATATTGGAAAAAGTCATCGAAACTTGGACCTCCAGATTAGACTACGCCCGAGCCAGTCATATTTAAATTATAATGCCAGAAGATTGTCTTTCGAATAAAGTAAATTTAATGTCCAGTTAAAAAATTCATCTTTGTTTTATTCCATTTCAAAATTCTACACCTCTATAAAAAAAACACCCTTTATAAAGGTAATTTTCATAAATTTTTGATTATTTTTTTTTCCAAAAAAAGTTTTCCTCCTATCGGAGAAAATGCAAAATATACAAACACAGTTCTTACGGCCTATAACCTTTTGTGAAAATCGGTGCAGTAGTTCCTGAGTTTATCGGATACAAATAATTGCAGATATCGAGATAAGAGTTAAAATATTCAAATGTCGATGTCTTCCAAAAGGGATCAAATGGACGGACATCGCTAAATAGTGCAAAGCCATTCTGTTTCGATAGGTTTAAAACATCAGCACCATTTCATGATACCTTTGACCATGTGGAGGCTTAGGGTGTAAAAATCGCGAATGCAATATAGCAGTTGGAGTATTTTAAGCCAAGGATGACTTTCTAAGCAAATATTGGATATGGTTTTCGTGCCAGTTATGATTTTGGTTTTATTTCTGTTATGATTTTGGTTTATGTTTTTGAAAACTAATGGCTACCTACGGTTTTCAATTGTCAACGGTTTTAAATTTTAATCGATATTTTTGCAGTTACGGTTTCTTAGTATTTTTCATCAGCAGAACTAAACACAAACATTTTGATTAAACATTTTTTTTTTTTATTCAAAGAGTTTTGTTAACTTTCTGCAAATAATCTTTTAATCCATACACAAAATAAGTATAAGTATATTAATTTAAAATCATTTAGTCCTTTAAAATCATATGTATAGTCATGTTAAATGCAACCTTTAGGCTATTATATAATTTGCAATAATTTGAAGTGAAATCAATCAATATTGATCTAGTTTCACATCAAAGAAATATTAAACCTTTTTTGATTAAATATTCTGTTATTTTCTATTTATTTTCAGGATGATTTACCTGGTCAAGCTCTGCTAGATGTTGTTTTTGCCAGACTGAATTTAATTGAAACATCATACTTTGGTATACGTTATATTGATGAGGAAAATCAAACGGTAAATATGATAACAACATACAGATACTCATAAGGGCGGCACTTATGGATTCAATAAAATTTAAAAATAAGTGTATACAAAAATTTTTAAAAGTGTTACATTTGAAATTAACAAAAAAGCTTAAGCCACGTGCTACGTTTTTCTTTTAACAAATTTATAGTAGTTTTAGTGTAGTTTATTTTCAAAAATTTTATTATTAGTGTAAGTACTAAAATGCAACTTTTTAAGTTGCGCCCAATTTGCAACATAAAAAATAAATTCAAGTTAGTTTTTTCGAAAAAAAAAAATATATACTGGGCCTAGTCTGAAACAAATTCCTGTTTACGCCACTGACAACAGATCTAAAAATGTTATATTTTTTTCATTTATATATAAGCGCCGCCTTACTACTCATACAAACTTATCTAACCCATACATGTAAACAAAATTTCAACCATAAATACATATTGGTAACCAAGGACAAAACTAACGAACTCAATGCACGATGTGTGGCAAAGCTTAAATTTTACTTTTATTGCCATTAAAGGATTTTCGTAATGATTCCGAAACCCACACCCCCACCATCCTAACACATTCCCGTGTTTCTAATAAAATTCAAGTTAAAGCCTTTGATGACTGGCTAACTTAAAATGCGATCAGGCGTAATTAATGAAAATGAAAAGTAAACTAAAAGTATCTTGTCTTATTTTCGTTTCAAGGAAGACATTTTTCATCAGTTTTAGTATCATGAAATATTTGTGTTGAAAACATATTAAGGAACAGTAAACAACAATTCGAGGGATGTATAAACTTTTTATAAAACTTTCTTCGTATTTGTGTAATGGAATTTAAACTAGAACACTATGGGGTAGATGGTGAAAATCATACCATTTAAATCATACCATTTAGATAATTTTTTGTGGGGCTATGTTATGACTCATGTCTAAAGGGACAAGCTCGCAACGTTTGACGCACTGGAAGCCAATATTGAAGAATTCATTCGTCAGATATCGGCCGATATGTTGAAGAGAGTATGCCAAAATTGGAGATATGAACCATTTGAGGCGTAGCCGCGTTCAACATTTACATGAAATCAGCCTTAAGCATTGAATTATATAGATCGTTCTATCGACTCAAAGATTTCATACATTTCTCTAAGTTTTATGTATTTTTTTTTTAAAGCAAATCCGAATCTATAAATATAACTTTTAAAAAATCAAATCGATCAACAATTGCTTAAATTTAAACACTGATTCCTACCCGTCCTTAAAAGAGGATGTTTACAAAGGAGCAGGAACCTTCTCACTAATTTCATATTCTCACTAATTTCATATTCTTCTTGGCTTGGCCTTTAACAGTGAGGCTTTCCCTGTTAGCAAGACTCTTTCTTTTTTCCTTTCTAACAAGGACAGTCTGCTCGGTGGTTCCTCCAGATTTTGTTGATATTCAAATATAAGATATATAAGAATTGGGTAAAAACTTACCGGCACAATCGCATATTTAAGGCATAAAAATTGGTTTCAAAGTTGTTGGAAACTTTTTAGTTTTAAAATTTGTTCTAAATTTTGTATGCAAATGAAAAGGGAATCTAAATACCTTTCATTTGATACCAACTTTGTATGCTGTTTTTTTGAATAATGTTGAAAAAAAATAGCACAAAAAAACATAAAATTGGGATATTTTTGACCTTAAATTTTACTCCTTAATCGTGAAACTGGGCAGCATATCTAAATTACATATCAAAATTTTACAGCTGAATTTGTACAGGCCTTTAAGGGGTAGAGTTCTCCCCACATACCAAATTTCAATTTCCTCGCTGTAGTAATTTGAAAAATATATAAATTTTAGCATATTTTCGTCTTTCAGTATTGGGAAATTTAAAAAAAAACGGAGTTGATTTTTAAATTTGGTGAAAGATCATCTTTATAGAGAATTTAATTCCCTTCAAAACCATTTAATTCCCTACAAAACAACTCAACTCAATTGTTAAAAAAAAATACCAGAACAAAATTTTTTTCTCTTCGAAAGTTCTTATTTTTGCGAGCGCTATCTGAAAAATGAAGATAGAGGTTATTTTTTTTTGTAACAATTAAATTATAATGAGTAATATTATTTAAAATTAATGCTAAATAAGTCAATGTTAAACCTACTTTTTGCAAAAATTTAGGAAGTTGTTCCATTTTTTATGCGTATCCTTCGCTCTAATCAAAAGCTTCGTCATATTTGGGAAAATCTTCATAAATATGATGAAAGTTTTATTGTTTTCCATTCAAAGAAACTGTTTCATAATTATTTATGATACTGTTTTTAAAAAATATTGTAAAGGTTATTTGTTTTGGAATTCCACCAGGGCCGGGATCAATTTTGATACCACTACTAGACTAAAAACATTGTTTGCTTTATTTAACCTATCTGCTTGGAATTTCGGATTATCATAACAATATTATTAACGACATTTATCTATGAAATGAAGACGAAGTTATGAAGACTGCTTCATAAATATTTTTGGAAAGATTTATCCCTGCGGGAAACGAAGGGTCGATTGATCCAAAGTGCCAAACCTGTGATATATGATTTAGGGGCACGTCACGAAACTGGTGAAACCAAAATTGTGGTGCACCAAAAAGTGTTAATTTTGGTGAAATGACCAATCACGTGACTATAGTTATGGTGACAAAACATTCACTGGTTGGTACCAGATATATCACTTAACTGGAGAAAAAGCAACAGAACATCAAAGTGTACTGAAGCAACTAAGGTCGTTGCAGTTGAAGTTGCTACTGGTCATTGAACTGGTTCAAAGCCGTTAGCAGTGGATGAAAACATGGCAATAAGTGCCAAAGGATTCAGTCACTTGACTGCTACACAGCAGACATAACACTGAAGGAATTTTATCTGTACCGACTATGTGACAGTAGAAATGAAGACTTAACACTCCACTGGCTTAAAAGAACTGAACACGGAACTGTGACCAGGGTTGCCAGATATGGCGATCTTAAACTTAGTTTTTTGTTGAGTATAGACAAAATAAGATAATTATAAAATTGATTTTTGTTGTGCCTTTTTTAAGGTTTTTTTGAAGAGGGGGTAACCCACACTGTTTTTGGAAAAGTCCAGTGATTGGTTCCGGACGGGCTATTTAACAACTCGTGCATAATATGACATACGCTGAATAAAAAGTGACAGGTTACTTGCTAATTACTTTTCGCATGCCCGTCTTAAAACTATTTCAGTCAAACTACCCCTATTACAGAACACATTGCGCGTAATATGTGACTACTTTTCCTTCAATAATTGTTCTCCAGTTCTGAGATACGTACACCTACACCAGTCACGTGATAATTATTTTCCCACTGGTAATGTTGCATATCACATAAAATCTAATAATGTCATACTTTGACACTACCTAATTCTAACTTGTCCAGTAGTATATTCATTTCAGTCTGTATGGTGATAGGTTTCCTTGGTCAAGTTATTCGATACGTCACACAGTGCTCTACAGGTAGCAAATTGTCACCTCCTATGACAAGCCCATGTTAAAAGTACCGGTCACTTTCATATAACAGAACCGAAACTAGGACAGGTTCATACACACAAAGTTCTAGTCACATGACCATACCAGTGACTGGTCCATTTCCCGCAGGGATCATATTTAAAAAAACTTCTGAAAAGAGCCTATCATAAAAATAGGAAAATAGCCAACACTTTCTTAAAGTCAATGGAAATTTAAAAAAATAATTATTGAGAATTTAAAGGACAATAAATACTGTAAATTTGACATTGATAACCCAGCAAAATTTTTTAAAACATATTACGTTTGAACCTGTTCTAGAACAACTTCTTTTACCACCGGTTACATGGAACCGGTTCTAGAACAGGTTCCTGGGAGTCATAACGTAAGGTGTCACTGCCCAGAACCAGTTATATAACTGGTTATAGAACCGGTTCTATAACTGGTTCTAGAACCGGTTCTAAAACTGGCTCTAGAACCGTTTTTTGTTTGGATGTTAAGAACCTATTGCAAATTGCACAAACTCCATATAAAAAGAACCAGTTGCAGAGCAGAAATTAGAACGTGCTATAATACAGTATAAGCTGTTCTGCAACCAGTTATGGATTTAGTTCGAAAAATTGTTTTAAACTAGTGTAATTCGTGGAACAAAACTTTTGGTACATTTATAAGTAGTTATAAATATTTACCACAGTAATTTCTTGTTGAAACTTTTCATATAAAATTCGTTTTAGTTAAAATTAGTTAGTGATTCCAAATTTCCACTGGCGTTTTATTTCTTCTTTGAGTTCTTAATTAATCAATATAAAAGTTACACACGAGAAACAAAACTGTGCGATAGAAAAAAAAATACCTCTCTTTTGCTCTGTCTCTAGCCGATTTCTGGCTCGTATAACAAAATTCTCTACCCATTGTGCACAATCATAAAAACAACAGTTGTTTTAAAACATTTTTGGATTCTTTTATTAACCCTCAAACCGACCTAGTTTTTATTTTTGCAATGATTTTTATACCACTTATTCGGCACCAAAAAAAAATATGTTCTTCTACTAAAATCTTGTTCGTTACCTATTTTAGGCGATATGGGCCAAAATAGGTTTAAAGTGAATCTCAAAAAATTAATCCATAAAAGATTAATAACTTTAGTGACAAATTATTCCTCGTACCAAGATATAACTACAGTCCAAAAATTATGCTTTTTGTGCTCTTACTTAAGAAAATATTTCGATTTTCGTTTTTCGAAAAACGCGAAATTGAGCGAAAACGCACCTTAACTTCAAGATATATTGATTAAACTTAAAGGCTTTGATAATACTATTTAATATAATATTTCTGCCAAATTCCATAATCCGTCCATACGTTTTTAAGTTAAGATGATGACATTTTGAGGTATCCTTTTGGAATACTGGTTGTAGTAGGACCAACAATTAGAGCTTTTTTAAAAAACTTAAACTTCAATCTTACTTTGTGGTTAGTATTATTTGTTTCTAGTCACCATAAATATGTTTCCAAGATTTTTGAAATTTGTGTTCATTTCAAAATATTTATTTTTTGTATTTCTACAAAATTTTAACTTTAACGCCTTATCGCTTCAAAAAAAAATTACTTTACAAAATATTTTGTAAATTTAGTGTTCTATCTAAATAACTTAAATTCTTATTATAAAAATTTCATTTGGCGACCTTATGGCCAATTTTAAATACGCCGCCTGGGGTCGGGCTTGCCGGTTAGAGGGTTAAGTTGCTTTGAAAAGAAAGGAAAACTTTTCAAATTATCCTTTATGAGATGGTTGTTTGTTTGATTTTAACTGTTGTTATTATTGCTTGAGATACGATATTTTAAAATGTCCTAAACACGTTTGAGAAGGTCATATTGTTTTTGCCATTTTAAAACCCACAGTCTTTCAATACTTTTTGTTAGCGACTTAAAGGACAAAAAGATTGCTAACGTTTGTTTGGTTGTACGTTCATTTAAAATTCAATTTATATTTTTGTATTTTTGTTATTATTTTTCCGGATGTTGGCAATTTATTGCTATGGATTTTCGCCACAACTTTGTTTTTGGAATGTTAAATTGTCCTTGGGTTGCCGCCGACTGTAAGTTTTAAATAAACATTATCAAATTTATTTCATTTTTAATCAATTCTATGTTTTGTTAGTATTTTATGGCTTGAATTGTTTTTTACTGATTGTTTTTCTTTTATTTCTGTTTTAGCATTGGTTGGATCCAGCCTCGCGTATTTCCCGCCAATTAAAACCCAAAGCAGATCCATATGATTTATATTTTGGTGTTAAATTTTATGCGGCTGATCCCTGTAAGCTGGTGGAAGAAATTACAAGGTAAGTGGAAATTTACACAAAATTTTTCAAATTTACATTTACAAAAGCTTTTCAGTTATTTTAATTAAGTTATTTATAAAGTAAATGATTGTAGTTAATTTAACTGTAATTACAAATGTTTTAATAAGAATATAAAATAACACAACTATCGAACATCTTATATGGAAAAAATTATTGTCAAAAGAATTTAAATTAAACTTTTCTTTGACTTCAAATTGACTTTCAATAACAAGTTTAATAATATCTATTAAATGCTTAATTAAATTTTAATTGAGTGCACACAAAATTCCCAACCCATGATAACACCAAAGTAAAAAATTAGAAAATTTAAAAAAATCACCAAAATTAAAAAAATTAAACTACTGTATGTACAAAAAATACATCATAGTTGTCGCCAACTCACAAAATGTGGGAAATAGTGGAAATTAGATTACATATGATTTTCTAACAATTGTGAATTGTTGTGGTGTTTGTCTTAGCTATCTTCTGCAATTACAATTAAATGTAAAAATCGACCCCGTATAATTGAAACTGGTTTCAAGCCACAGCAAAAATCGACCTGACTTTAGCTCAAGCGGATAAAACGCCTGTCTAAAGTGTAGTGTGAAGTGCATGTGTCAAATGAAAGCAGGTTCAAGCCACGGTCACGGTGTTAATAAATAAACATTTCATATCGATACAATCAAACAATAAAAACCATAACAAATAATTACAGTATTGTCAAAAGGATTACTGATGAAGGTTGTGTTACCAGAAACTGCGCAGTCTAATTCAATTAAAAATTTACAATGTAGTTATGATTTTTAGAAAAGTATGCTTAATATTCTCTACCACGCCTATCTCAAACAATTGAAAATATGTGCATATTAATTATAGTATTAATTGCACACAAAAATCCCCAATAAAAATTAAAAATTAAAGAAATCTCTGAAATTACACAAATAAAATCGTCGGAATTAAAAAAAATCGTTAAAATTGAAAAAAAAAAATTTTAAAATCGCCAACATACCAACAAATAATTCAATGATTTTTTAAATTTTAGAGATTTTTTAAATTTTTTGATAATTTTTTATGGAATTTCTTCTAATTTTGGTGTTCTTTCAATTTTAGCAATATCTTTCAATTTCGGGAATTTTCACGTTTAGTTTTCGCGATTTTCTTACAATTTTGTATTTTTTTTTTTTATTTTGACAATTTCTTCCCTAATTTTTAATTTTTTTCCAAAATTTTAAGGGATTTTTTTTAATTTTAAGTATTGCTTTAGTTTTAGCATTTATACGAATTTCAAAGGTTTTTTTCAATTTTCCGATTTTTGCGATTTTTACAATTTTAAATTTTTTTTAAATTTTTGCGATTTTTTTTTTTAAATAATTTTAATATGTGAGTGTTTTTTTCGATTTTTCCCATTTCTTTGGTGATTTTTTTTTTTTTTGAAAATTTTGATTAGAAGTTTCTACTAAAATTTTTTATGAAATTAAAATAATATTTAATTAAATGTTTAATATATATTATTAATATCTTAATTGAAAATAAAATTAATGAGTTAGTTACAAATTATTTCAATTGATTCTACAATTTTCTTAATAGGACAGAAATCAATTTAACTTCAAATTGATTTAAAAAGTATTTTAATTGAAACTGGATTTTAGTTTTTTTCTGATACCTCGAGCTAAAATTTGTGGTCGTAACGCAGACTGAATTTTATAAGTAGAAAAAAAGTTTTTGCAGAAAATTAATAAAATTATTAATATAATATATAAAATAATAAATATATTAGCTAGGTTGATGTATTACGATCTGGCTGAAGATCTCATCTGAATCCTAAGTTTTAGAAAATTTAGAGAATAGACAAAGCTTTAACAAAATATCTATTAATCATCAAATTTGCTCCATTCTTGTCTTCTTAGTAATCAAGCACGTGGCTAGGGTATTTTCCTAACAAGCATCATGAAGTTACTAAACTTTAAGACCAAAAATTTTCTATTTTCATAAAAAAAAATTAGTTTTACTCTGGCTCAAGTAATGTTTTTTTTACAGTTTTCCTTATTTTTTGTCTTTATATACATCTAGATTATTTTTTTTTATTTTGATTTAATTATAACGAGCTTTCAACCTCCGTATATTTACTAAAATAAGGCAAATTAAATATATTAGTTAGGTTGATACATGTGTTTCGGATCTGGCTAAAGATTTCATCAGAACCCAAAGTTTTAGAAAAGCTAGAGCCTGCAGAATAATTTGCTTTAAAATATTAAACCCCCATAATTTTATCACCGTTTAAGATAAATCTTATTCATATCATAAACAAATTTTTTTTAAATATCAAAGTGTCGAGAATTCTTGAAATTTCTCGTATAACAATATGAAAACTAATTCTAAATTGAGATTTTAAATGAAAGTTTAGAAAATTAGAAATGAAATTAAGAAAATTACAAACCAAATTGTGATTATAAGATTTTAAATTGAGATCAATACAAATGAAGTTGAAAAAAAAAAAAAATAAAGAAGAATTTGAGAATTTTCTAATTTTCTAATTTTCAATTGAAAATTCTGGAATTAATTTGAAATTCAATTATATTTTTCCAAATTTAATTTATCCTTTCCTTGATTTAATTCCCAATAAAAAAAAAATACTATTCCGATTTAAATGTTCCCATTTTCAAATAGAAAATTACAATTTTACTTGGAATTTTCCTAATTTCAAGTAAAAAGTCTTAATTGAAATTGAACTTTTCCTAATTTAAGATCCCAAATTTAAATGGAAAATCTCAATTTTATTAGAAATTCCTCAAGTTCAAATAAAAAATTCTAGTTTTATTTGGAATTTTTTCTATTTAAAATGGAAAAATCTCAATTTCATATGGATTTTTCTTAATTTCAAATGTAAAATCTTAATTTCATTTGAAATGTTCTCCATATCATTTGAAAAATCTCAATTGAACTTGTAATTTTCTCAATTTCAGTTGAAAATGGTGCAGTTTAAATAATTTTTTTTTTTTGTTCAACATTTTTCTACATTCATCCATGCAAATAATTCTCAAAACAAAAAAAAAAAACGAAATCATAGAATTTTACCTCCCTGTGGCTTTATTATCATCATCGTTCGGTCATTAATTAAATATCAAAATGTTCATTATGCAGTCATTCAACACTCATCCTCAATGATAAAAATTAACTTTTCAATACATATATAGAAAATTGTATGCTCCATAAAGCAATTATTTAAACTAACGCAGACAAACATTTATCAGCAATAATATTTACAAGAGACAGATGTTAAATGAAATGTGCAGAAAATTGCAATGCAAATGTTAGAAAACAAAAACGAATGACATGAACCAAAATTATTGAAATAATCCAGAAAATATATATCATGAGTTCTTTGGTACAATACAATAAAATTGGCGGAGAGTCTTCGAATTTGATTAAATTTTTGTAAAAACTGAATATGGAAAAAATCTTTCTAAAAATCACTCTAAAAATTTACTAATTTACTACTATAAAACGAGCAAAGTTTTATGTAATATTACGCAAACTCGGTAAATTTAAACACAAACTGCGTAAAAAAATTAAACACATTATGTCTAAAATTAGTATTATTTTGTTAAATAAAATTTTTACGCACAAACCTTGTAAATATACTAACTTATAATAGTAATAAATATTTCGGCATTTTTAAATTAAAAAAAATAAAACAAATTAAAAAAAGTTAAAAAAAAAAATCTAAAAATTCTAAATTATTGATAATTTTTGTTATTTCTAGATGACTTTTTCCTTCACACGGACGTGAATACAATAACAAAATACATGCAATACAAAAAACAAAATACATGTAGTCACTTTTTCGTGTAGCGGCGAACGTCTTCCAGAAACATGGTATTAATAAACAAATCAAAATGCTATAAATGTAATATTTGTGATAGTATATTAAAAAACTTGGTAATGTACCAAAAACATTTATACATCCATAACTAGAAACCGATTTTCCAAGTGATTGCAGCCTAATTGTGGAAAAACATTTTTTAAAAAAATGTATGTACAGATCTCTAAAGAATTGAACCCTTCATTCGATTTTTCAATTTGAATTTACTTCGGAGTGATTGAATTCTCGAAACACAATTTTTTCAAAACGAATGAATTCTCAATTAGTCTCACTAGATTTTATTTCTAGAGACTTCAACTATTTTTCATCATTCCATTTATTCAATCACTTTGAATTCAATTCAAAAATGAAGAAAAAAACGCTAAAATTAGAACAAAAAACCATAGAATTAAAAAAAAAGCTGTTCAAAAAATATTGCCAAAATTGAAAAAATCGTTAAAAAAAAAAAATTAAATTAAGAAAACCTCTAAAATTGTAAAAAAAAAATCGCTAAAATTTAAAGAAAATAGCCACAACTTGCTGGTATTGAAAAAAATTGATTAAATCGAAAAAAACATCTCCAAAATTGAAAAAAACTGACAAAATTTAAAAAGATCTCTAAGATTTAAAAAAAATCTCCAATAATTAAAAAAAAACCGCTAAAATTTAAAAAATCGACATATATAAAAAAACTTCTAAAACTAAAAATTGTCAAAATTAAAAACAAACGCTTGAAATTTAAAAAAAATCGCAAAAAATTAAAAAATTGCTAAAATTGAAAAAAATTTAAAAAAAAGACATACAAAAAAGTTGTCCGTGTTAGTTTTGCTAAAACAGGCAAATAAATGCTATTGGTTAAATTTTAAACTCCTGAGTTTTTATTATTTTAGCGATTTTTTTTAATTTTAGCTTTCTTTTATTGTGTCGACTTTTTTCACTTCTTTTGAAGTGATTTTTTTTCAATTTTGCAGCTTTTTTCAATTTTTAGAGTTTGTTTTCATTTTAGCGACTTTTTTTCAATTTAAGCGACTTTTTAAATTCTGACGATTTTTTTCAGTATCGGCGATTTCGGCAATTCCCAAATTGTAAATCAATTGAGTAAAAATTGATTGAATTGCCAATGGTTGAATTCCCAATGAATGAATTCAATGATGGATAAAATCGAATGAGCAATTTCAAAGAATGAATCTGCTATTTGTTGAGTAAAAAAAAATTCATTCGATTTAAAAAAATCAGATTTGATTTCTCAGGAATTCAATCAAAATAGAACGCAATATTCAAAGTTAGGCTTATGGAGCGAACAACCAGGCAGAAAATGAAATCAACACAGTGTTGGCAAAGCGTCGGCGACGGTCGGTTACGTGTTGGCAGAACGTGTGACTATCAATCTTGCCAGTATTGTTCTGTTACCCGATTGATAACAGTGGCCAACCGTTGGTTAGAGCGAACTTGCCACCGTTGGCATAACGTTGATAATGTAAAATAAATTTGGTGCTTTTAAAATAGCTTAAATTAAATAATTATGATAAATACGTAAAATAAAACATTTAAAAAGCCAATATACAGTTCGGTATTTTAAAAAATTGTAATATTGGTAACAACAATATTAGCAAAGAATTTTTCGGGTGTTACGGGCAAAACTTATGCTTTGCAAAAAATAGTATTTTCCCAGTACAATATTAGTTGTACTTTTTGGTAATTTTCAATACGGTGGATTTTACAAAACCTACCTGGGCACCTATATAGAAATATTTATTGTTAAATATATTATTATACAAGCGGGCTAAAGCCCGTTCTTGCCCGGAGTCCCCAGGTGATAAAGAATTATAAATACGATAAATATTGAAGATCTTCAAAATGCAGTTCTTCGGGGAAGAACGCCAATAAGAAGTTTATATCATAAATAAATAATAGAGAAAGTAATTATTTAGATGTAGGTAGCTACAGGAAAAAGTATTCATATATTCAATACCATTATATTCAATACCTTTTCCTCACAAATAATGGTTAAATATTTTTTTTCTTTAACAACTACTATAATATAATAAAAATAACAATTGACATTTTCAAATTATGCATTTTAAAAAATTTTAAAATTATTTAAAAAAAAAATACTTTTTTGCAATTTTTATCAAATTCGTGGGTCATTTTGAGTTCCCGGCTAAAGTGGGTTAATGATATCTGATGAAGTCAAAATTCCATATCTGAATAAATTTGAGTATATTAAATAAATTAAATAAATAAATTTTTTTGAAACTTTGGAATTTTTAATAATAATACCCTTTTTCCAAAACGGGTTAACGTTTTCCAAAAAAAAAATAGTCGGTTTCTTGTATTTGAAACCATTTGCAATAAAACTGGATGGGTGTAATGATCGAAAATCGACAAATTGTTATTTTAAGGGGCATCCTAATGTATATGTAGCAACCACTGCACAGTGGTTTCCCTTATATGGACAAGCGGTCAAAAATCAATATCCCCAAAACTAAAAAAGCTAGGGTCTTCAAAATTTGTCAGCTCATAGCATGCCCGAAGAACTTAAAGTTTGAAAATTTTCAGGAAAAAATATTAGCAACTGTAGCCACAGTAGAAATTTGATCTTTGAAGAGTTAATTGGCTTATAGATTTGTTTTAAGAATTTTTGAAATAAAGTATTTCAATATGAAATTTTTTTTTTGTTTTAAACAATTTTTGTAAATTTTTATCCTATTCTAATTCATTCGAAATATACACTGAAAAAAAACTAAATTAAAAAGTTATACAAAGTAATATAATGCAATACGAGGTATTATTAAGTAATATAAGGTAAAAGAAGATATTAATATATAGCAAATTTAAAACTCCTTGACTTAAACTACTTTTTTTTTTTGTTGGTAAGTTTCGGGCAATTTCTTAAAAAAAATGTTTTCTCTTTATTCATAACTGTAAGTCAAATACCATGAAATTGCAATATAAAGTTTAAAATAACAACAATTAAAAAAAATTATTTCTCTTTACTCATATTTATAAAAAGAGCTAGTACAAAACAAAATGCGATTTTTCATTGTTTTTCGTCGGATGACTATGTAAATCACATCCATATGCGAAATATGCAAAAACCCGCGGCCACAATATTTTTTAATTAAATGAGGGGTAAAAAATCTACAATTTGATGTATAAGAAGTTGTGGGTGGATGAGGGCCAAATAACTAAAAGTCTACTTGAAAAAGTAGTTTTTAAAAAACGTGTGTTTTGAAAAGGTCAAAAAAGTATTCTTCAGGGATTTTTTAATGGCCTTATATTTTTGTAGCTTTTATTATTTAATATGGTAGAAAATAAGTTAAAATTTAATGTTTGTAGGGTTTTTGGAGACTTCTGTCACAATTTCGCTAATAACTATTTAGATAAACTTAACTTTTCTTTTATGACTATGCAACCACAATATAATCAATACAAACATACCTCCACTTTCAACGGACACAAACATTAAATCTCGCAAAAAAAAAACAACAAAATATGTTAGATTCATAAAATTAAGAGTGTTATCAATAAATTTAGTGCAATAAAGCTTAGAAAAACACATTATTTTTTTTGATTTTTGGCCTATGGGGGAAACCACTGTGCACTGGTCATTGGCTCCCATTTGCACCAAGACCCCAATTATTTAAAAACTTTACTTTTTTTTGAGAACTAAGAACTTTTTTGCTATTTAATAATTATAGGGTGCAATTAGGTTTATTTTCAGTAAGAAAAGTGACTAAATTATGCCTATATAAGCAGGAAATTTTTTGGAAATTATTTTCATGCCCAGTGGATTTCAATACAAGTTTTTTTTGGAAATCATAAATGTGAAAGAAGATAACTATGGGATTCAAGTGCTTGTTGAATTAGAGGAATCCGATAACAACGTTTGCTAATTTTTGAATTTTCTTAAAAAAAAATCGAGATTTTTTTAAAATGTCAATAACTAAATACATCGCACTCGTTCAATAAAAGGATCATAACTCAAAATCCCTTTTTTGCAAGAAAATTACATACAGTAGTCACTGTAAAAGTCTTAAATACACACAGAGAAAAATTTAGCTATTTGCCAACTGAAATTCGGTTACCACGACGTAAATTCAGTTATTACGAATTTCAGTCGGTTGATACAACTGAAAATTAGTTTTCACAACAAAGTTCGGTTAATTTGACTGAATTTTAGTTGGAACACCCAAAATATTTAAAAATCTAATGTAAGTACGTGGTACTAACTGAATTTATAAGTTGTTACCATTAAAATACACTTTTTAATTCGTTTGGCACTTTATTTCTCTGTGAGTGGGGTTTTTTGTTGTTGCTAAAGAGTACAGATACCGATCTAAGATTACAACTTCCGGTAACCCCTTTCAAATATATACTGCTTCAAAGTTATATACTTTTGGGATTTTTTTTTAATTTTCTTAAAAATTCAAACCGTTTAAAAATCGTGATTTTTTAACTCCATATATGGAGATGTGCTCCGTAGAGAATATATGTTTTAAATGTAAATAAAATATATAAAATATGTTTTTAATGCAATGTTTTCACGATCTTCCATAGAATCAATGATATAGTATCGTTAAATTGCATTTGACACGTTTTAATAGGCATAAATCTAAAAAATAAAAGTAAAATTAAATGCCATAAAAACAACATCTAAAATGATAAAATTTGCAATCAACGTTAAATATAAAATAAGTTCGCATTTCTGGGTGTGATTTGACGAGTAAAGGGAGGATTGGTCAATATTATTGTCAATACAAGTTGATTTTATGGTCGGATATACCAACTACTGTTAAATATGTGTGTTTGTTTTTAGGCAATTTCTGTTATTTTTGCCTGTTCAAAGTCTGCGGTCATTGACAATATTTAAAATAAATATTAAAATAAAAAAACTTGTTTAACAAAAAGGGAATAAACAGTCTATAAGTGCATCAATAATGCTGATGTTAATGCTCAATAATTAGTATTTTATATTCAATACCAATATGTGCAATAAACAGGTCTTAAAGTGGTACGTACACTTAGGAACGAATTTAACCATAACACTAAACACTGGAAACGAAATGGAATAAAATGGGGAACGAAATCCGCATAGTATCAGGGATCGCAATGCACATTTTCTTATCTTGCAATTGTTAAAACGGAAAATGATCCACTTGAGGTCCAATTTTTCAAGTTTTTTTTTTAAAGGGAGTATCTGATCGCCGAAATAAATTTTATCAACAAATAAGACAAACATATTTATTTTAAAAATGTAAAACTTTTTTGTATTGAAATTAATCCAAATGAATATTGATGTATTAACATAATTTTGAAATGATTTTGATGTATTTAGCTTGTTGAGTATTTTTTATAAAATTAATATAGTCCCAATAGTTTTATGAGTGTTTATCTCTGATAAATTTTTCCAGTTTAACTAAACACTTATTAATGTAAACATCCGCGTTTACAGCCGTAGCCTTTGAATCCTGGCTGTAAAGTTGCAATATGCCTTTTGCCGAAATAAATGCCTACTTATATTGTTTCCTCTCATTTACAATCAAAGGCGTTTCCACTCGAAACTTCTACAGAGAAATTGTAAATGACATTTTATATTGTTTAACCTATGCCAACTAAGTAAATGGGCAAATCTCAAATATAGGCATATTTTTGGTTCAAAATCCATGTCAATGAAATCTTATTATATAAGCATGCACTTTAATCAAAAGTGCAAAAATAAAATGAAAATGGTTGAAAAAAGCATTTTAAGAAAAAATGTTTATGACGTAAAGAGAAAGGACGTCCAAAAAAATGTACCGCAGATAAATTCAATAAATCGCCAATTAATCAAATTGGGGCATCAAATTGTAAGTTGGCCTAAAATTTCTCGTTTCCAAGGAAACAATTCGCAAAAAATTACGAATGTGAAACACTACCAGAGGAATACAGTACCCAAATATTAGCAGAAATACCAGCAAAATGCAGACAACTGAGAAAAAACTTTATGAAAAAAAATGTTCAAATAATTTTGAATAATGAAAAATACTTTTCGTTTAGTTGGAACAACGAAAGTATTAATTCTGGATTTTATTCTGATGACTTGAAAAATAAAACACCCGACAAGGTACGGTATTCGACCAAAGCGAAGAGCGCGGTACGTTGGCTCTCTACTAAAAGTGAATTCATAATTTATCGTCAATACTGTGCTATAAATAAAAATACGTTTTCAAAAAATAATTCGTTCCTTAATTATAACCGTTTTAAAATTGTCGATTTACTAAATTGGCATAGGTTCCAATACTGAGGATGAGGCCAAATGGTTATTAAATAAACAATACTTTAGAGATAATGTTTCATTATTTTGTATAAATAACAACCCGACGAAAAAAGTTCCGATATAATCATATATATATGTTTAGTTATATGTGATGACAGTATCACATATAACTAATCATCACATCTAATTCGAACAGATAAATTGCACACATAAGTTGATCTCATAGCATCTAATCTCGTATAGTTTGATCCGAAAAATGGGTCTATCAAATATAATCAAATTATATAGTTTGACACAATTTTATCTAATAAATTTTCAATTAAAAAAAAATTTGGAATTGTTTTTGCACAAAAATTAAAAAAATATGAGTAGTAAACTATAAGCATTCTATTTTTTTTTTTTTCTTTTGATTTTTCCCATAATCAACTGGATAGTAATCATGTAGTGCATTAAAATTCTACAAGATCTATGCTGTAACTTTTTTGAAAACCGCAAAAAACTAACATGTTTCTTAATATTTTTTGTATGGGTTTAACAGATATGATAGATTATCTTATATATATTTGTATGAAATTGACTTAAACTTGGATCTAATTATATTTAGATGTATTAGTTAGTTACAATCATTAACAATTATACCAGGTCAAAATCCGGATACAATATATATTAGGGCGGGTAGATTTAAAAATCGCTCAACGTACAAGGAAAATCGTATTCTAGGGATCAAAATAAGAAACTTTGCCGAAGGAACCATACCTCTAAAACGAATTCTGATGTCCCGACTTTTGACCCTTAGGGTCAAATTTTGAAAAATCCCACTTTGACCCATTTAGAGTGCTCCAATCGAATCCAACCAAATCGAAAACAATTTATACATTCATCTGCTATCGCGTCTTCCGGAGAAGAAATAGAGACCCTAATCTTGGAAAGACTTCTCCAAATATCTCTATCCCGAGATTTGTACATTTTGCTATAAAAACACGGGTAAAAAGGCCTTCTTTCAGCTTAAATTATAACCCCTTAATGGTCACCTAGAGTGATGATTTATGCATTAATCTACTAGCGCGTCTCCCGGAGAAAAAGTAGCTTCTATAATCTTGGAGAGATTCTTCCTACTTTCTGAAATATCAAAGTGGGCTTTTTCAAAATTTGACCCTACGGGTTAAAAGTCGGGACATCAGAATTCGTTTTAGAGGTAGGGTTTCTTCGGCAAAGTTTCTTATTTTGATCCCTAGAATACGATTTTCCTTGTACGTTGAGCGATTTTTTTGCCTCACTACAAACCGACCCGCCCTAATATATATATATATATATATATTTATAATATATCTGATTTGTATATAATTATATATATTTGCATCAGTTTAGATATAAACTGATACAATTAGATACAAAACTGCTACATTCTAATAATATTCAATAGGCCATAATTCGGATAAAATTGTACTGGTCATTTATCTAACTGCATCAGATTAGATCTAAACCCATTCAAACAGAAACAATTATATGGGCCATATTTCGGATGAAATTTAATAAGATTACATATAGCCTCACATAGAAATTAATATGACTACATAAAGCTCCATATCAATTTTTGTAACTCGGAAAACTAATTAAAAGATTTGATTAAATATCGTAATATATTGCCAAACATATAAGCATATATAATGATTATCAAGTTGTATATGAGTATATGGAAACTTTTTTCATCGGGAACTTGAAAACTTACATTTAAATGGAGTAGTTGATGATGCGTGTTTTGAATATAATTTACGTGCTGATAAACCATTATTCAGAATCATCATTATCATCGTCAGGGCAACCAGAAATATGCTCTAAAAAATTGCATAAGCCCATAAATAAAAATAAAATGCCATAAAAATGAAAAATATGCTTTAAAAAATTGAATAACATGCTATAAAAACTGATTTTTCGGTAAAAAATCTGTATTTTGAAACTTATTTTTTATTTAGTACAGTTGGAGTAACTTTTGAGAAATTTAGTTAAATTGGTGACAAAAATGAATATAAAAGATTAAATCTGTATTTTGAAACTTATTTTTTATTTAGTACAGTTGGAGTAACTTTTGAGAAATTTAGTTAAATTGGTGACAAAAATGAATATAAAAGATTAATTCTACAAACGAGGCCAGAATTCGTGAATTCATTTTTCAATACGGCGCAGAGCACAAAACAGGATAGAGCATTTCTGGTTACCCTGATCATCACCATCAACTTCCAATTCAATTACTTCATTCATATCAATATGTATCCTATGACTGCTAGTGATTTGTTATATTTGCCAAGTGTTCTGTCCTGTAACGTCTTACATACTCTTTAAATGTTGACAATTTACAAGTGTGTAATGTATGTATTTGATTGTGAGTGTGTGTGTGAATCTGAAGTAATAAATTTCGTAAATATTAACTTTTATCATAAAAGTAAATAAATATTCCTATTTGTTAGTTAAACCCTGTATGGACTCATATCGTACAGTAAATGACGTGCAATATATCCCAGCAACAGTTGAAAGAATAAGAAAATATCTCCTCTAATGCAGTGCCCGAAGAAACCAAAGCATACAAACTGAAAATCCATTATTTTTCTACTTCGTAGGTGCACTCGCTGTATGATGGCACCCCATTTTGTTACGAAATCGTCATTGTGAGAATACAAAATTGTCAAAAAAATCGTCAATCCAAAAATACATTTTATTTAAAAAAATGGAATGTTGGCTCAAAACTTTGTAAGCATTTCACCATTTTCTGTCCATAAGCGTAAAGCTTCAAAAACACATTAAAAAAAATATATATGGAATATCTTCGATCAATTTTCAAATCTGTGCAATTCCACGAAGAAATATGAATGCTTATAATTTTTTTTTGCTGGTATTAGATTTTGAAAAATTTTTGCCTATACATTGATGATGGCGTTTAAGAAAAACCTTAGCATAGCAGAAATCAGAAACGTGGAAAATCACTCTTCCCGAGTGAAAAATATTATATATGGTCTTATGTTTCTTTATCTTAAAATATATTTACTAGGAAGTAAATGCATTTACTATCGTGTGTTACGTACATAAAATATGCATTAAAAATCTATAATATATATATATATATATATATAATATGCACTTAAACTTCGAAATATGCATTTATTATTGATTTTTTCATCGTTTTTAACATTATTATAACAATTTAAGTAAAGTTTGTCTTAGAAAGTGCTTAAATATTTATTAATCGTAATAAAGTTAGGGATTGTATTTTTCTATTAGTTTTGTCTTCGTGATAAAAAAAAAATATGTATCAAAAAATTATTTATAAATTTGATGAAAAAAATTAATAAAATATATAAAAAAAATATCAAAAAATTTTCTTTAAAAAATTTATTTGCAAAATATGCAAAAAAATGGCAAAATATGCATTAAAATATGCAAAAATATCGATGCTATTTTTTGCAAGTTCGTTGATTCGCAACGATACTTGATTAATTTTATTGTTTAGCATCGACTACAAACATATATTTACATGAACTTCCGAGCCCTAGTGATTATATATAGAGCAATTCCATATGAAAGCGATCACCTTTTGGACGACCCCTCTCCGATTTTAAAATAAATAGTCTCAATCGATTGCCCAGCAAAAAATAATGTACCTACATATTTTTTTTTTTTATAGTGACTGGTTTAGTGGTGGTGTGCACCACTGTCATGTGACAAAATTGAAGAATTCTTCATAAGGGACCTCATTGAAAGTTGTTTTAAAAAAACTACTAAAGGGATCGCAACGAGTGATAGCTCGTTGGAAAGGTATTGAATCAGGCTTTAACTGAAAAATAAAATTTTCCTAATTTTTCTTGTTAAATAATTAAAAATAATTCAATTATAAAAAATATAAAAACAATGAGAACAAGGTGGTCTCTTAAATGCTCTTCTCCTGTCCAAACAAGGAGTCGGGCCCCATTTTTTTATTGCTGATTCTTAAAGCAAAAATTATGAGGAATCCAAAAAAAATAAAATTAGCCGGAAAATTTAGGAGCTTCTGTGGAAAATCGGAAAATTTAATTTTCATGGGAAAATTTAATTTTCATGGGAAAATTTAATTTTCATGGGAAAAAGGTAAATTTCTGAGAAAAATTAGGAAAATTTTATTTTTCAATTAAAGCCTGATTCAATACCTTTCCAACGAGCTATCGTTGCGATCGCTTTAGTAGTTTTTTTTTAAACAACTTTCAATGAGGTCCCTTATGAAGAATTCTTCAATTTTGTCACATGACAGTGGTGCACACCACCACTAAACCAGTCACTATAAAAAAAAAAAAAAAATATGTAGGTACATTATTTTTTGCTGGGCAATCGATTGAGACTATTTATTTTAAAATCGGAGAGGGGTCGTCCAAAAATTTGCCAATTTTGATCGTTTTCATATGGAATTGCTCTATAGTTACATAGATAGGCATTAGAGTGTCCCTTAGAGTGTTCCATAAGTTTTAATGCTGGAAATGTTAATACGGTACCCTCTAATTTTTTTTATATTTGACTTGAATATAGCTCATGTGTAATTATAGGCCTCTACGGCAACGCCTACCCTAAGCGACCTAAAGAAAAAAATTACTTTTTTCAGTTTTTACAAATTTTTTTTAAATATTGTAATAGTTTTTATTCTATATGATAATTTATTCGACATAATTATAATATTATGCATTCAAAAAGGGATACAAATCCAAAATCGGTTCATAACTAGCCCAGAAATAAATACTGCCCCAGACCACTAATGTGCCAATTATAACTTGACCGAAAAATTCGAGTACACATCTTCAAAATTTTGAAATTGATTACTACAATAGAATTGTTTTATTCAAAAGACTCAAAATTGAGAGATATGGAAGAAGTTTTTTTTTATGTCGTTTACCTGTCTTAAGGTAATGTCAAAAACGGACAAAATATTTGGAATGCTTTTTAAATCTCTAATTTCAAATTTAAAAATGTTTTCTTCAACAAAAGCGAAAAATTTGATATTTGCATTCCAGGGAATTGTTTAAAACATCTTACAAAGTGAAAGTAAAAAAATTTAAAAATATCCCCCGGTACACTTCGGTACGGCAACGATTTGATTTTTACGGATTTAGAGAGAAATTGTGTTTTTTGGAAATAACAAGGCTTATTTGTTGTCATTAAATAATTAAAATTGAAAATTAGCTACTTTAGTAACTTTTGTTGTTTTATTTTATAACAGTAACTAAACTCATTTATAGTTTACAGTTCGGTATTAGTCTTTTACTTCATATTTAAAGGTCTGAAATGAAATAAAATAAAATGTAAAAATAAATAGTATTTCTAATTGGTTGTTATATTGGTAAAAACAATATTGGCAAAGAATTTTGCGGGTGGTACTGGAAAAACACATGCTTTACAAACACAATAGTGTTTTTCTAGTACAATATTAGTTGTACACTCATAAAAAAACGCGTAGAAATAGTTGAAAATTCATCTACGGCAACAGAAAATATTACCTGAATTTGCTTCAGCAGAACTTTCAATGTAGTTGAGAATCACGTTCTGCTAAATTTAGGTTACCTTAATTTTAGACGAACTAAATTTGAGTTGAGTTTCTTAGTTACTTTAACTACAAGTTAAATTAACTAAGAATTTAGCTAATTCAATTTAATTTTTCGATGAATCCACATAAACTTTCTGCTAAAAACATCTTTCTGGATTTGATTAGAGGCAGGTGCAGGCGCTATGCAATAAGTCCCAGGTGCAAAAAGTCCCAGTGAAAAAGCTCCCAATGAAATAAATTCTAAAAAAAAATAAATAAGTCCCGTCTCGAAAAAGTGAAATAAATTATAAAAAAATGAAATAATTTCCAAAACAAAAATGAAATAAATCTTAGGTTTTCGTTGTTATTTCATCATGAAGTAATTTCCAAAGAATAAAAATTAAATAACTCCCAAAAATAGTCCTTGCAACACAAATGAAGCAAGGGCGTACCGTTATATTCCCCAAAGTCGTATTGCCCAAAAACCAAAATGACATATTGCCCAAATGTCCGCATATCCCCAAAATTGTGGATGTTAATATGTTATAACGACCAAATCAATGACAGAAAATCCAAAATTTTTTTTCGGTGCTATGGCATTTTATTTTGAAAAAACTTTTTCGTTTGTGCGCTATGACTGTAAAAAAAGAAGTTATTGCCCAAAATCATAATTTTTTTTTTTTTAAATGTCACAAGACATAATGTCTTTTGTGTCGGTCGCAGAAAAAACTTTATTTCCCGAAGCCGCCTGCCACGTTCTACGGAGGAAAAAACCTCTAAGAGCGACCGAAGGCCGCCACCCAAAGGAACTTGTTTTTCAGATCAGATGTCGAATCCGTTGAAATCTTATATTTTTAAGACCTCAAGTAACATTTATTTGACCTGTCATAACTTTTTATGTCCCAAAATACCAACCCACACCAAGATTTATTGTTTTTTAATGATTATTTTTTTAAAAGTCTGTTTATTTGTCTAACCGTTAAATAAACAGAAGGTCAATGCTCTACTCTTTTATTTAAGATAAAAAACAATCCATTAGCTGTTTAAATGACAAAGCTATGACTGGTCAAATTATATTACTTATTGTCTTAAAAATAAGATTTCAACGGATTCGACATTGGATTTGTAAAAGCAAGTTTTTCTGTGTGGCGGTCTCGGCCGCACTTAGGGTTGTTTTCCTTCGTAGAACGCGGCTACGCGAAATAAAGTTTTTTCTGCGTGCGACACAAAAAAAAATTGAAGCAATTTTTTTATATTAAATTTTTGAATATTAAATAACTCCCACAGCAAATGAAATAACACCGAACAAGAAAATAAAATAAGTCCCACACTAAGTTCTGTTGGGACTTATTTCATTTCGGAATTACTGCATTATGAAATAACATATAATAACAAAAATGAAATAACTTCTAAAAAAATGAAATAACTGCAGAAGAACTGGGTATTATTACATTTGATATTACTCGCAAATTTGTATGAAACATTTTTGGGACTTATTTAATTTTTTTGGGACTTTTTTCACCTGGGAGTTATTGCACAGAGCCGCAATGCATATTCATTACCGAGAGTATAGTTAATAAAGATTACGTAATATGTACGGAGTATTGATTTTTGGTTAATTTTGCTCTATCTCGCTTAGTTTCCGAGATATATGATATATGATTATAAAATAATAATTATGAGAAAATAACTCCATCTAAAAGTGAAACTGATAGAGGAGACACACAATAATGGTTTGAAAACAGTTTTGGTTAAAATTAACTGGCAAAATTTGTAAATTAGAGAAAAACGAATTACTAAATTTTATGTCGAAAAATTAGTTCAAATACGGATGAAATTTGTTCTTAAGGTAAACTGAGATAAAAAATAACTTTAGCTAAATAACTGATTTAAAAGATAACAACAGAAAAAATAAGCTCAACTGAATTTTAACCCATTTAACAGACTTTGAAACTAACTTTTTTTTATGGGTGTACCTTTAGTCATTTTTAGCATACCTAAGATTTTGTTAAATCGTCAATCGTCAATTTATCAGATTTCACTTCGAAAATCTTCAAAATGGAGTCAAATCATCAAAGTTGGAAGCGCTGTACAGTGGAAGATTTTACGATTCTAAGGAGACAAAATTATATATCTTAGAAAATAATAAAGCTAGAGTCATAAAATTTGGTGGACAATGTTCTCGAACCATGGTGCAGCTTTTGTGCATGAATTGGACAAATGCCACACCCACCGCCCATATAATTGAAAAAATGTGCGTATGATACGATTAATGTTGAAAAACACTGGATGATTAAATTGGAACTAAAAACCATTAATTTGCACAAAAAAGGGGCGTGTCTACTGCCTTTAAAATTATTTCGTTTGAAAACTTAAATATGCATTTTAATATTTAAAATAAATACTTAAACACTAGTTAGAAATGACAACAAATGCTTAATTTTTCTTTAGTGAAAAACTATTTAAATTTTTATTATCTTTAAAATAAAAAAATATATTACAATGTACACACAAATTAAAATAATTTATTAAATTTAATGGTTGTCATCAGGTGCTTCTGGCTTCTCTAATAATTCAAATACTTCAGGGGTCAATGCGGATTTTGTATAAGCTGGAGGTCTGCGCAAACTGTTGATATATGGATCTGATGATATTAAAAGCCTATTCATTAAATCTGTATAAGTGTCAATTCTAGAAGTTTTTCGCGTGAAGTATTCTCGACATTTTCGTTAGTGTTTATTTCTTGCTTCTAACGCCTCCTCCGACGATTGTCCAATTGGAAGAATGCATTCAACAATAATTTGTTTTAAATGCCATAAAACTTTATGAACAGTCACACGCATTCAGTACCACGAATAATCTTTCAAATAAAGTTATTATTTTTCCACAAACATATTCAAAAGAACGGTCAATTCTGGTAATTTCGGCTTTTGTTAGCCATATATCAAAAATTTCATGGTATGAGATGTTGTCACTCATGGTAGATTATTTATAATATCGGCAAATTTCGGCAGACAATTTAACTGGTTACTTCAAGTACATACTTTAGCTATTTGTATAAAACAAATTTTGTGATAATCCGTTGTGTTTCCTAAAACTTACAGCTTAGAGAACTTTTTTTTTTTTTTAAAAAAATTTCCTAAAAAAGGAGTTTCTTAAATTAAATAACACTGAAAATACTTTCCAAGTTTTAGAAACCTATTTACACGATTTATGAAGAGGAGAAACTAGCTAAACTAACTAAAAAATTTTAAAAATAAGTTCACCGATAAAAAGTTAGGCTCATTTAAAGATGCTCAATTTCAAACAAGTTTTATTGGCGTTTTAAATTTACTCATAGATGTTCAAGTTCAAAGTACCGTTATTTTGTTACTGTTGACAAAATTCTCGAACTTTTTACAATTTCCTACTCAGTAAGAAGTCCTCTTTCATTATTGATTAAAATATTTATTAAAATATAAAGTCAAAAAACGGACTTTTGTCCAGCTAGATTGGCCAAATCTTACACCGTGCGCTGCCTGTGTGGTACAATTGTTATTCGTGGATTTATTTCTTCCTAGAACGAAATTATAAAAGCCTACAAACCAAGCATTTATTGAAACTTTAAAAATATACTAAAATATCGTTTAAAAACGGGGAATTTGTATTTGGTTGTACCTCATTTCGAAATAACTTTGATTTCGTTTTTTACTTCCAGCGCCAAAAAAAAAATCGCTGTCTAAGCCTTTTTCTTCTCAAATCCAAAACCTTTTAAGAATTCCGCGCGTTCAAATTGGACGTGACTTATTCTTGCAATTAATTTAAGCATATGCTTTAAGAGAAAAATTAAGTGGTTAAAGGCTTTTTGCTATTATTTTCAATATTCCATTTGTTGCATATGGAACTTCTTTGATCCTCCATCTTAAGCTTATTTATGCCTTTATTAAAATAAAACAAAAAAGACCTTGCTTATAATGTATGTTAACACGATATGTTAAGATGACTTTTTAATGTGCTAAGTGTAATGTTTTATTGGTAAAGTTGTATTGGAATAGTTGTAACCACTCGTGCAGGTCTTAAATATTTATGTACGACATAATGGCATTTGAGTTTGCTGCATAAATTTCTTATTTTGATGCCTTTTCTCGTAGTTTGATTTTAAATTCTTCGATATATATCGTCCTTTCCATATCATGGGCTCTTTTATTATCCCTGAATATTTCGTTGAATGCCAAACTGTATTGACTGCATGCGTCCTTAGGACTCAAAAAGGATGTAGAGCACAGCTTTGCATTTATATACCACTCTGTGACAACTATTTTAAAAAAATAATACGTACCAGTTTTCATTAATGAGTATGATTCCAACAGACTCTATTTTGGTTTTTTTTTTTTGTGTGTTTATTTGACACATAAAGCAAATTTGTTTGACCTGTATGCTTTGATTATTTCGTGCTACAAAGAAAGTTTTTTTCGAAAAATCCGCGGAAAACAATATTAGCATTGATCATATAAAATTTATTTATATATCCGCTGGTTCTAACATCATTACCGCATAGTTATAAAATATTAACAAACTTCTAATAATAACGAGAAAGGAGAAAAATAAATTTTAATTTTGTATGCGTTGGTTCTTGTGTGGATTGTGTTACGTTTTGCTGAATTTTAAATTCAAAAATTTTGTAATTAAACTTCAACCATCTTTGAAAACTTTTACTGGGATATGTTTAAAGCACATTATCTCACTAATAATTATAATTTTAAAATCGTTTGTAAATGTATATAAGCTTTTATCAAGCATTATTTGATTAAGCTTAGTGAAGAGTAAGAGGAAAGAGAGGACAATATTTTTATTTAAGTTTTAAGTTTATTTATTTTAGTAAAAGGATTATGAAAATTTTGTTTGTTTTTACAAGATTAATATTTATTATTGTCCTTTGTTTGTATATTTATTTTGTTTTATATAATTTTACATAGATTTTGTGAAACATCTACGTAATATTTACTATATGTCTCAATTGCAGGTATCAATTGTTTCTACAAGTTAAACAGGATGTATTGCAAGGAAGATTGCCGGTAGCTTTTGAACTTGCCGCAGAATTGGGAGCTTTTGTAGTGCAATGTAAGTATTTATTAAAAAATGGTAGATATAAACAAATTTCAGAATTTCTTTAAAAATATTTTAAAATATATCCAAGAAACGACAAAATAAAAAAAAGTGACATTTGAGCTATGTAGTTTACTCTATTCAGAATGCAATATTAACAAAAATATTTGAACAATTATAAAAAAAAAAAAAATAATGCTTTATTTAAAATCTTGTTTTTGTGATAGAAAACAGAAAATGTTATTTATTATTCTAAAAATTGTAATTTAAAATTCGGACCCGGGTGACCATTTCATTATAGTCCTTTTTTTTTAAATGTAAAATCGGGTTTAATCGAAGATCCAACTGAAAATTATATTTTCAATATTTTTATATTTTTTTACGCGTATTTTACATTCCGAATCAGTGTTGCCAGAAGTAGGGGAAAATCCCTACATGTAGGGTTTTTTGGCTTCCAAAATAACGGCTTAGGGGAAAGGGACAGATATTTCACATTAGTCAATATGTAGGTACTATTTCCAAATAATGCAAACCTTTTCAAAAACAGCTATTTCTTTTTTTTTGTAAAATGATTATATTTTGAGAGATATTTACGTAGAAAAAAATAGTTTCCTACACTCTAATTAATTTCTGTTGAAATTTACCCAACTTATAGTAGGAAACTATACTCCTACTATAAGTTGGGTAAATTTACTCTATGTCTGTAAATGAAAAAAATGCACACATTACGTGTAATTTGGTCAACAAAAAGTGTGTAAATGTACTATGCAAGTGCGTAAAAATGTAATTAAATTTAGAAAAAAATGAATAATTTTACTAAATTTTTGAGTAAAAAAACATGCTTTACTTGTAAATATACGGATAAAATGCGTAAAAATACATTTTTATATGCGTAAAAACCCCCTAAAAATGCGTATCTTTACCTTCCAGTAAGAAAGAATAACTGCCCAAAAAATTTTTCAAATAAAACAAAACATTAATTTTTAGAAAGAGTTTTATTAATGTGTTCTATAATAATAAATTTAATAAAAAAAAATTTGTAAAATATTTGTATATAAGTTGTTGTACATATACAGATCTTCAAAGATTGAATTCTATTTTTAAAAAATCAAATCGGATTTTTTAAATCGAATGATTTTTTTTTCAATCATTGCGAATTCAATAATTGGGAACTCAATCTATTTTTAACTTAATAGGCGAAACTGAAAAATACCGCCAGAATTGAAAAAATCGCTAAAATCGAAAAAAGTATCGTTAAAATTAAAAAAATCCCCAAAAAATTTAAACAATCTCCAAAATTGAAAAAAAAACGCCAAAAATGTAAAAATTACTTAAATTGAAAAAATCGACAATATTTAAAAAATCTCCAAAATTAAAAAAAAATACTAAAGTTTGCCAAAATTAAAAACAAAATCGCCAAAAATAAAAATATCGCCAAAAATGAGAAAAATTGCTAAAAGTGAAAACATCGCCAAAATGAAAACACTTCAAAATTTAAAATCGGCGAAAGTAAAAAATCGCGAAAATTTAAAAAAATCACCATGATTGATAAAAAAAATTGCTCAAATTGGAAAAAGTTGTCCGTGTCGTTTATTTATCTCTGTTAGTTTTTGAAACATAGGCGATGTTTCAAATAAATAAATATCTGCGATGCTTACTTTTCGAGAAAAACGCGATTTACGAATCTAGCCAATCAAATCGAAAGTAAGGATCGTTGTAGGGGTAATGGGGTTAAGTTTTGAACAATGGTCCAGCAATTTTTCCCCCAGCTCCATTAGTTTTCGAAATATGTACCTTTTAATAATTGACTAAATAAAAAACGTCCATAATTCAAAAAATAAAAAAGCTACTGGAAAAATGTTTGCACAGGTGTTCAAAACTCAACCCCAATACCGGCCTGATTTTCTAGGTTCTTAGATCGCGTTTTTCTCAAAAAAAAAAACATCGCAAAGCAAAAAGAGAATTTAATTGGAACATCGCCTGTGTTTCGAAAACTAATAAAGATAAATTTACAACTATTTTAAGTTTCTCGTCAATATTTTTCGTTTTTTCAATTTAAGCTTTTTTTCCAATTTGAACATTTTTTTTTATTTTTGGCGATTTTTTTTTTTGCAATTTTTTATTTTTAATTTTGAAATTTTTTTCATTTTTAGCTATTTTTCTAATTTTTGGCGATTTTTTTAATTTTTGCCGTTTTTCATTTTTGGCGATTTTCTTAAAATTTTAGCGTTTTTTCAAATTTGGAGATTTTTTTAATTTCAGCGATTTTTTTCTTTATTAATGTTAACGTTTTTTTCATTTTTGTTAATTTTTTTATATTTTAAAGTTTTTTTCAATTTAATCGATTTTTGACGATTTTTTCAATTTTGGCAATTTTTTTCAATATTGGCGATATTTTTAAATCGATTGAGTAAAAACCGACTGAATAAATCGAATAAAGAATTTTGTTCTTTAAAGCTCTGTGCATATATTATATTTTGAAAATATTTTTCCACAATTAGGCTGCAAACACTTGGAAATAAACTATAAACTAAACACAATCACAAATACAGCAGTTATACATTTTTTTTCATTAAAATTCTCAATAAATTAAATTTTTTAGATTTTTTTTGGCTTTTCTTAATTTGTTTAAATTTTTTTCAATTTAAAATTGTCAAAATATTTACAAACTTTGTGCGTAAAAAGTTTATTTAACAAAATGATACTACTTTTAGGCATAATTTGTTTAATTGTAAACACATAATTGGTAAAAATACTGTAAGTGGGTATTATTGTATATAAAAGTGTGCTCAAAATAGTTTTACGCATTTTTATGTATAAATTTACCGAATTTGCGTAATAACACATGAAACTTTACTCGTTTTATAGTAGTAAATTTACAATCATTTTTTAGAGTGTATAATTTGTCATTTTAATAGATGATTGTTTGTTTTTTAACTAACAATCTCTTTGGAAGTTATTAAGAAAGTTATCCTTTGGGAGTTGTTGTGTAGCATTGTATGAACAGCTTCCGACCTATGAAAAACCAATGTTAAATTTCACCGACGAAAAGCAATACAATTTTTGATGGGTTATGTAAAAAAAAACACCAAATAAAAATTAAATAGAAACCGCTAGTATGAAATTAAACTTTTTGATAGCTGGCATGATTTTTGTTTTGGCAAATATTGACAATTTTAAATCAATTCTAAAAAATATTTTGGAAAATTTAACAAATTTCTATTTTCAAATAATTTTTGAACAAATTTTCTATAGTAGCATTTGGATATTCATTTTTGAAAATAATTGGAATTGTCGTCGAAAGTATGACAATTTCAAAGCATATTTACCCAGCAAAATAAACTGGAAGTAGTGCTTTAAGAACCTCTTTAACTTGACTTCCAAAGCATTAGCATACGCACATTTTTCACTTTAATAGAAGTTATTGTTAACAACTGCCAAAAATATTAAATTAAAGTTATTTTAAACAGCATTAGCATCATCATATAAATTAATTGGTATCGAAATTAATAACATCATAAGAAGTACTTTTTTATAAGTTCATATATATTTTTTTTTTATATGGAGGTTGAGGTGGTAAGTGGTTGGATTTGCAATCAGAAGGTTGCGAGTTCAATTCCAGGCCGGGAAGATAATTTTTTTTTAATTTTTTTTTATTTTTTTTTTAATTCTAATTTATTTTTTTTAGTTTTTTTTTATTTAATTTAGTTTTTTCTGAATACTTCAAGAGAATTAAGTAATTTAAAAACAACCAAATAATTAACATCTTGTCTTTAATCATAAAGAATTTTTTTTAGAACATTGTGTACAGAGTGGACAAATAATTACTTGATAAAAATCTATTTTTTGTCTTTGCGATGGAACTTTTTGTAAAAGTTATTTAAAAATATAAAAAAAAACGTAAGGTTTTATATTTTTTTATTGTTATATTGATACGAAAATGCAAAGATGTATTTCACTGCTAAAAATTAGTTTATCGAATTTTTCATATTTGTTTCAAGATATTCTTTTTAGGTATGCCTTGAAACGTGTGCAATATTCAAAAAAATTTGATTTTGGCTTCAAAAATCTATTTGAGAATTATTGTTTCGGATTGCAAAAAATTAGCAAAAACGAAAAATATCGCAGCCAAATTTTGAAAACTAGTTACTTAATAATAATAATTAATTAGTAAATTCATTAATAATAACTTTTCCCTAATTTAAATATATCACTTTAATTTACCTATAGTGTTTTTACCGACCTTTTCCTCCAAATCTTTAGAAAAAAATACGGGAAACATTAAAAGATCTTACGTTCCAAGGCACGCTCGTTTCATTACAGGCCACTTTTCCCTACCTGTAGTTAAACTACTTTTCCAATATTTTTTTTTCATTGTCTGGTATATTTTATATTATTGAAGACACTTCTCGTCAAATTAATTATTAAAAAAATATTTTAAAATATGCAATGAATTCAAAATTGTCAAATCAGCATTTTTATTATTTCTTAATATTTTTCTTAACCTTATCAAAACTTAAAAATATTTTAAAAACAATTTATATCTCAGTGATACGAAATCACATAAAAAAAAATGTTTAAAAAATCATTATTTTATCTTTTTTATTATATATTTGTGTGGCATATTTTTCTTGTTTTCATAAAAATATATCAATATTTTCAACTTAAGTTCGTTTTAAGTTTGTTGTATTGCATAAGTAACTTTGGTGCAAATGGTAAAGCGGTCTACTTTAATACAGCAGATCGTAACTCAGATTCGTGTGTTCAATACTCGCTGGCACCAAAAGATTTTTTTTTTTAATATTTAAAGAAACATCCCTAAAGTATGCTGCAGATTTTTATTAAATAAAAATGTTAATATATATTTGAAAAAGACCTTCCATCAACTATTGAAAAATAGCATCCATGCACTGTTTAAAATGCTATTAAACAAGTTATATATTCACTCCATCCGCCCAATGACACGACAATGTTAAAATCATTAATGATTCACCTGAATTTGCACCACATCCGGCTCAGTAGATGTGGTGTTTTTACTACTTCTTCCTCAGCTCTTATTTTGCTGGGTAGTTTATGAAAATGTAAAAAATTTCGTAGCGATTTTTCTAGGGGAAACAAATTCGATAATGTAGGGAGAAAAGGGATTTTTATTGATTAGTGTAGGTATTTTTTAAAAAACCAACTGGCAACACTGTTCAGAATATAAATTCAGGATTTATTCAAGTAATCAAGTTTAACAAAAAAAAAATAAAAAACACGATTTTCCGTCATATTCTTAACTTTACCACAACGCGAATATTTTATCTTACTTGAAGCTCCTTACGGTTTCTACAACTATACTCAGGGGAACTTCTGCTTTAAAAATATGTAGTTGTTTGGGTTGTAATACAGTTTCTTTATTTTTAATGTAAAAGTCAGTTATTTGTAGAACAAATTAAATTTTTTACTAACCTTGTAGTTCGTTTAAAAAAACAAACCACATCACATGACTCTTGTATGATTTTACATTAATTTTTTACAGTCGCTTTTTGTTATTTAAAAAAATAAAAAATAAATAAATGTTTGTTTATTTTTTACTAACAAACGAGTATGTGGTTAATTTTTATTACAATTGATAGTATTTTATTGAACAATTAAAAACAAATGACAAATGTTAGTTGAATTCAATGAAATGTAAGTCGTCCTTTCTTTACATGAAATTTCATTTGTTTTTGACTACATTTTCTGTTGTGTTTACTTAGTCAATATCCTTAGTGTACTACTACTTGCATTAGAGGTGTTCAACTTTGTATGGCCGTTTTTCAAAATGAGTTCTAAAGTCAAGATATGGGCTAGTTTGGTTCCTTTGTATGTAAAACTATTTAATATGAAGTTTGATGCCGATTGGATAAAGAAAACACGAGGCGGAAATCGATTGAAAATTGAAAGTGTGTTTTGTATGGGGAAAAATGGCTTTTTTTGGATTTTTTCAAAAGCAGTTTTTATTCCATATTATAAATTAATCGAGATGAAGACAAAAAAGTGTTTTCAAAAAGATATAATAATCCAAAATCGGTTGTGAATTACCCGAGTAAAAAAAAAATACCCCAGACCACTAATGTGCCAAATACCACTTGATTAAACATTTGGAGCCCACATCCTAAACATTTTCAAAATTAAATACCAAAATATTTTTTTTTACTTACTGGACCCATTAACTGTTAGATATGAAATCTTTAATTTTTAGGATGTCGGTATCCTGTCCTAAGGTGACGTCGAAAACCAACAATATTTTTGGGGTATTTTTCAAACCTCCAATTTCAAATTTTAAAAAATTTTGTTCAACAAAATTAAAAAAAAATAGTTTCGCACACTAAGGTCTCATTAAGTATAAAATTAAAAATAAAAATACCAAAAATTACACATATCTTACGTTTAATTTATTAAGGGCAGCTATTTAAATTCGAGCATAAGGTAAAATTTATCTACTTTTAACAAGTACGAATTAATGCTATTCAGAGTTTTATGAAACAAACTACAAGCAATATATTCTGAAAATTTGGCCAAAATCGAACTACGGCAAAGGTCAAATTCCAAGGTCAAAGGTCAATTTTTTCGAAATTTCTAAGATTTCATGAAATTGATAACGAAAAATCATATGATATCTTCGTATTTGAATGAAAGTTGACTAAATTATTTTGCGGAGTTGGTATTTATTATTTAAAAAGAAAAAAAAAACTTAATTAACCCTTTTGTGCACTTGGGGCCAAAAATGTCCCAATATTTTTTAACATTAAAAAACGCTGTTTCTTTCAAATATCTGCATATTAGATGTAAAATTTTTAAATTATAAATAACAAAATACAGATTTACTTTATTTAATTTAATTACCTGACAATCGTTTAATGCACTTTGGGCCAAAAATTCCTCAATATTTTGTAATATTAAAACATTTTCAAAACACTTTTTTGTCTTCAACTCGATTAATTTATAATATTGAATAAAAACTGCTTCAATATTACGAATTTTTTGAAAAAACCCAAAAAAAGCCATTTTCCCCCATACAAAACACTCTTTCAATTTTCAATCGATTTCCGCCTCGTGTTTTCTTTATCCAATCGGCACCAAACTTCATATTAAATGTTTTTACATACAAATTAACCAAACTAGCCCATATCTTAACTTTAGAAATCACTTTAATTCTTTTGGACACCTTTAACTTGCATACATATTTTTTTTTCGAAATTTTCCATTTTAAATTTTTGTTTTGTTCCATTTAGATAGACAAATATTCCTAAACTACTGAATTGATTTAAAACCAGATTTGAAAATATTAAATAAAGAATTAAATAATTCTAATTTTGCAATTTGACTGACCAAAGTAGCTTCATCCAAAATGGAGATATTTTCAAAATAATCAAATTAAACTTAAAAAAAATATAAAATATTTCAAAAACTACTCCATGAAAAACAAGTTAAATCGGGTTTCCGGTTCGAGGCCTAAATACATAATAAAACAATAGTCTTTCGTTTGTAATATATATTGTTTTTTTTTTTCATATCTGTAAACTAGTGTAATCAAGACAATGTTAAATTTAGTTTAAATCATTACTTAATTCTTCAATTATTTTCTTTCCAGCTGAATTAGGTGACTATGACCAAAGACGACATTCCAAAGGTTATGTATCCGAATTTCGTTTACTACCAAATCAAAGTAGTGAACTTGAAACTCGGGTCTCTGAATTACATCAGCAATTAAAAGGCATGTCACCGGCAGCAGCAGAACTAAATTATTTGGACAAAGTAAAATGGCATGATATGTATGGTGTGGATTTACATCCAGTGCTGGTGAGTTTAAATATTAAAACCAAAAAAAAAAAAAAAAATGCCAACCTTATTCTTAATTTTTATAAAAAATAAACCCCATTTTTATGTTTTTTGTTTGCGATTAAAACAAAATTTTATTACAACCCATAAAGAAAAAAATATTTATGTATTGTATAAAATATTATGATATGAGTTTTAATGTGAAAATTTAACTAATGTTTGGTTAGTAAAAAAAAGAAAAGCACAAACTCGTGTGTAGTGGTAGACATTTTGGTATTTAACACTTTTCAAATGAGAACATTATACTAAGGGGGGTGGCAGTATTGGGGATCCCCAAAACAAAAAAAAACAGAAAATAAATGAATGAATTGAATTAATTTTTTTTTTTTGGTTGGTTCATTTACATGTTTTATGGTAGACTTGATAGAGCATTAGACTATATCATATAAATCACCTTTTTTTTTAAATAAGGTTGGCGTGTAGTTGGAGTGAAAAGTGTCTAGGATTTATTATGTATGGCCTTCCTTTTAAACCCCTGGCTATAGTATAATTGAGGTTTTTGTTTGTTCTGTGTCGAAAGTACGAATTGCTATTTTTACTGGTTCTTCATCTCATTTTTTGTCGATAAGAATTTTTGTGTTATTTTTTATTATACACGTAATAAAAAATAAATAAATAAACATCAAATAACTAAACATCAAACACGAAAACAAACATAAAAATAATAGGGTGGCAATTATTTGCTTTGGAAATAAAAATATATAATCAAATTTAAATAAATGCTTGCAGTCCTAAGCAATGGCGTACCCAGGGGGACGGGGCCTGGGCACCCTCCGAAATGATTTAGATTTTTTTTGTTACTTTATGAATTTGTAACCTTTTGTGAGTTAAAAATTTTAAAATAGCAGAAAAAGCTACTAAAAATTAGTAAATAATTACGTTGCAGAAAAAGCTGATAAAATTAGCACATTTTTTTTTTTTGCTACTTATTAATACACACAGAAAAATAAAGGGCCAACCGATTTGAAAAGTGTATTTTTGTAGCTTCAACCAAAAAGTTTAGTTAATAAGGCCATATTTGAATATAATTTCTAAATATTTCAGGTGTTGTAATTAAAATTAAATTTATATAGATCAACAATAAAAATTCACTATTAACCACACACAAGGTACAGTGCAAAAATTCGCTTAATATATATGCTCGACATATGTTGAAAAACGAATAAAATCTTCAATGTTTGATATTCCTTCACTTACAATGTAAAGGATAGAATATGATGACATTTGAAAATAACTGCCAGTCAAATTTCAACTTAATTAGTTGAACTGGCAACTGTGGTAATAATTAACAACTAAACATAGCTTTATAGAAAATAAGTTCGCAGTAAATTTCGTCATACTCAAACTAAGTTACGGCCTATTTTTAACCTAACTAGTTGAGTTAAATAGATGATGTTTACAATTTAACACTTTAAGGCACGAAGAATGTTGATGAAGGCCGTTGCGGGCTAGAAAGTTAACTCCATTCATGCAGGTGTCAAATAACTTTTTTCTAATTGTTTTTTCTGTTAATTAAAGTAAATATCACAAATAAAATTATAATTTTTCTGTTAATATGGAAAAATATTCATGATCTTTAACCGAACTAACCAACAACTCACATACAATTTATATAGATCAACAATAAAAATTCACAATTAAATTTTTTTTAAAATGTTCTTGTGAACGCCGCTGCTAAGTTGTGACAACCGATTTTAGTCGAAGTTACCGAATTTCAGTTGTCAATTGGCAAAATTTTTCTGTGTTTAAGATAAGAACAGCAAAATTGAAATATCTATGTATACAAAATTTTAATTACATTGGACTTGAATTTTACACACAGAGAAATAAGTTGCCAACCGAATTGAAAAGTGTATTTCGGTGGTAACAGCCAATAAATTTGGTTAGTGCAGCCATATTTAAATTTGATTTTTAAATATTTTGGGTATTGCAACCAAAATTCGGTTTTATTAACCGAACTTTGCTGTGAATGCCAATATCCAGTTGTACCAACGGATTTCAGTCGTAGTAAACGAATTTTAATCGTAGTAACTGAATTTCAGTTGGCGAATGGCTAAATATTTCTCTGTGTGTAGTTAATAAAAAACAGCATACAAAAACCTTAATATCAAGAACATTTTTGCTATATTAACCTTAAAATTTCAATTAAACGTTTATTTGACTTCAAACTTACTTTCCCCTAAGAGTTTAACAATACATATCTATATATTTTTTTTAATTTTTGGATGTGGTGTTCAATTGAGGTGCTCTTTTTAAAATTTTTTTTTTTTAATTTATGTCGAATTTTTCCTAATTTTTTTGGCAAATTTTCTGTAACTTTAATTAATGTTTTAATACGACTAGTAACTAATAAACATTTGCTTGAAATTAAGAACAATATTCAATTCAATTTTTAATATATATAATTAAAATTTTAATTGAAATTAAAGCGATTAAAAATTTATAAACTATTTTAATTGATACTTCAAATTTCTTCAAACTCGATTTTAGTTTGTTCTCTGTAGTTGAATGCAAACAGTACATTTAAGTAAAATCAACAGAAGAATTTTTTAAAAAATTATATACTGCTGAGGTTACATTTTTATTCGCCTAAGAAAAAATCGAAGAAAACACTTGTCATTTTTTATTTTCTACTAATAAGTTTTAAATAACTTAAACTTAGCTCGAATATAACAACATTTTTGAAGGTTTAACAGATTTATTTTTGCTGTTCATACTTCAATAATACTTAGCACAAAAAAGCTGCACACAGAAAAAAATTTAGCTATTTGCCAACTGAAATTCGTTGAGTTCGACTCAAATTCGGCTATAACGAATTTCAGACGGTTGGCACAACTTAACATTAGTTTTCACAACAAAGTTCGGTTAATTCAACTGAATTTTAGTTGCTATACCCAAAATATTCAGAAATATAATGTAAATATCGTTGTACTAACTAAATTTATAAGTTGTTACCATTAATAAACACTTTCTAATTCGGGTGGCACTTTATTTCTCTGTGTGTGCCAATTTTAAATGTTTTTCGAGCAACGTCATTTTAAATTTATTTTTAGAAATTTTAGCAAAAATGTTTGCTAATTCTATTCTTTTTATTTTATAACACAAAAACTTTGATTTTTGCTGATTTAAGCATATTAAATTGCAACTTTCATTTAACTAAAATTTAGCGTAAATAGAGCAAATTGAGTTTTTTTTTTCGAAAATTACAAAATCTAATTATTTGTCGGAAAACTTCAAAAAGCGTGGCGTTGATGAGCTCCTTCGCGAGAAAATTATGTATGTTAAATAATATTAATTAATATGTCAAAAATTAAAAAAATTCAGTCAGAGTGTCAAAACAACGCCACGAATTCGGAATAGGTACATTTTTAGTTGCCAATTTCACGTTTAAGGATTAATATTTGGTGATTAAAATACACCAATTTTCCTTAATTTGCGAGATTTGGTATAAATTAAAATACAAATTTGTATCAACCTTGCCATTGGAATACTAAAAATTAAAACAAAAAAGTTTTGAGCACTTTTAAAATCCATTTTACCCCCGTAATATGCGATTGGGCCATAATGTTTCTAACCAATTTCTTATAACTTTTGTCTCCTTGATCTTATATCTAAATTTCAAAGAAACCTGGAGGAATCACCCATAAAACAAGTTTCAAATATGTAGAAAATGTAGCGTCTAGATATTTTAAAGTGTCTTAAATTTGTCATACAAAATATCCTCACAGCGAAACAAAATCATAGGTACGCCACTGATCTTAAGTCATTACAGTTTCGGACAAATTTTACAAGTTTTAAATCCAAGTGAACACTAAAGCTTTCCTTTTCAAATTTTATTATGCTCTATGGAAATGCTCAAAAACACTGTAATTTTCAAAAACCTCTGAAAAAATTGTCCGCTAATTTTAAGTGAAGATTTTACAAAATTTTTTGAAACTAATATTGCCATAAGATGGGACACTTACTTTAAATGTTGCCACCCTACCATACCTAAAGAATATCAAAGCTCATTGTTCTCACTCACTCACACACATACATAAATCATTGTATTGTATTTTATCATGGTGTTGCCATCGAAATTTATTAGTTTTACAATTTTTATAAATTAGTACTGGGTGTAAAAAGGACATTGTAAAAATGTATGTTAATTTTTTACTATGCGACAAAAGAGACCCTATACGTAGTAGTGGGGTTGTTTCCTATTTTAGTGAGATTAAGTAGCATAATAAAATATAAATTATGTTTTACACAGAAATTGTAATAAAATATGAATTAAATAAAAGTTATATTGATATTACACAAGAATTGTAGGTCCTTAGATGAAATCGGTTAATTAAATATAAATTTGTAACTGTAATAAAATAAAAAGTAAGGGATTTATAAGTACGTAGTGTGACCAAAGTTTTAGTTATAAAACTATAAAAACTCTTCTTTTTAACAAAAATAAATATATTAAAAATATAGAATGATTTTTTTTTTCAAATGTACAAAAAATAATACAAGTATTTTTATTTTCAACTATAAGAAATTAAAATCAAATCAAATGAATCAAAATTGATTTCAAAAAACAATATTATAAAATCAATTTTTTTATATGAAAGTGGTCCATCCAAAGGAGCCTTCTTTTGTGACTCCAAAATGACTACGGATAATGAATGAGTCAACGAAAATTTCCCTAATTAATTGGAGTCTTCTTTGTGTCATTTTGAAGTCTAAAATATGCAAGGAAATTTCCCTCCAAAATTGGATTATTTTCTAAATCATTTATGAGACTTAAAATGTAACATTTAAAGTAACCTTAAATTTTATGATTTTTTAAAATAAATAACCACGAGATAAAAATATACTTAAGCTGATTTTATTTATTTAAAACAATAAAGAATTTCGTTACAAAATTATATTGCAAATATCACACAATGTTCAAATTTTGTCCATATTTTTGATTGGTTCGTATGTCCCTTTCATATAAAAAGTTTGATCCCGGACGTGTCACCGCCACCTTGTGACATAGCCTGCGTGTCGTCCGGGACATGTCCCTTTGCGCGCACGACAGTAACATAGTATTTATTAATAGAGTCTTAAAAATTCAGAAATAATCCTTATTTCGTTGAAATACTCCTTATCTTGTGGTGTTTTCTTTTCTCATTAAAAAAATGTCGCATTTTTTATGCCCAGAAAAGAACACAAATATGAAACACTGTTTTTTTTGAACAGCACAAAAATATGCAGTAGATGCTTCCATTTGAACAATTTTTTTTAACAAATGTTATAAAAGGACAAACAATATTTTTTTTTTGTATTTTTAAAACAAAACAAAAACGTAAAACATCAGCTGTTTTTTATTGCAATATCTCACCCTGTGATTTCTTTTAGGGCAAAAAAGGCAACTTTTTTGCACTTTGAAGATGTAACAATATTAGAAAATAATATCCAATTCCTTTTTAGTCAAATTTTTTCACAGTGTACATATTTGGTAATGGCAGTTACTTACAATTGTCAAAACAAATCTCATTACTTTTATATGGGGAAATAATGACATATCATTATTAAACACCTTACAAGAAATAGAATAATATGTGGTTACATATATGCTTACCAGTATGGACAAAAAAAAAAATAAATTTAATAAAATCATAGCCCATATGGCTCCTCAAGGTTGTTCGTAAACAGCTCTACCATCTGAGATAGATGAAGCACAAAATACCAACTTCTGGTCGCGGTGCATAGTGCCACTCTAGTCTAATCTATCTGAGATAGATGAAAACTTAAACGGTAAATTTTAATTATAAATTATTATTACTTTACAGCTTACAAAAAATCAAAAATAAGTAGTTATAAATGTACGTACTAAAAGTGAAAAAATAATGAGTCTAATAATAGATTTAAATTTTTTTTTCTAAATCATTACTTTATATTTAAAATAATGATAAAAATAAGTAAGTAACTCATTATATTCTTTTAGTTACTCCTTATTATTTGTGAGTTAAAGTAATGCAGATAGTAGGTGTCATTGCTGTTAGTGATTGTGATAACTTGATAGATACAAATATAAATGAATTGCTTGCATAAAATAACATTACTTTCCAGCTCACAAAAAATCAAAACTAAGTACTTTTATATGTACTTACTGGAGTTGAAAAAATAATGAGTCTAAAAGTAGATTTTCAATAAATATTTAAAGCATTACTTTATGTTTAAAATAATGATAAAAACAAGTACTTTTAGATAAGGCATTATTTTTTATAGTGAAATAATACGAAAATGAACTAGTTAATACTATGTCATTATATATATATACGTTTTGAAGTAAGGCGGCGAGTAAGCTGGTATCATTACTGGTAGTAAGAAAAAGTAATGATATGCCATTACCGTTTCTATACTGTGAAATTAGTCGACATAACAAAGAAAACACAAAAACTTGGGGAAACCTATTGTTTATTTCTCATCATAATCTCCTTTTAGCTCGATACACTTTTCCCAGCGATATTCAATAGCTTCGATACTCTGTTTTTAGTACGAACTGTCTAGCTCTTTAAAATATCCATCAACCGCAGACTCCACTTCTTCATTGTTGGCAAATCTTTTACCACCCAGACATTTTTTCAAGATTGGAAATAGAAAATAATCCGAGGAAGCTAAATCTGGCGAATAAGATGCTAACTTTAATTCATTGATTTTGACAAAGTGAACCGGCTGCTTGTCTTATTGAAACAACACTTTCTTTTTCTCCAAATGCTGCATTTTTTTTCTTAATTTCTTCACTGAAATGCTGCAATAAGTTAGAATAATACTCGCCGTTGATTGGTTTTCTTTTTTGAAGATAATCAATAAAAATTATCACAAGCTCATCCCAAAAAAAACAGACACCCTGACCTTGCATGCAGATGAAACTGTTTTCGCCTTCTTTGGAGACGATTCTCCGATTCTAGTCCACTACTTTGGCTGATCCTTTGTCTCAGGTGTGAAGTAGTAGATCCATGTCTCATCCATGGTTACATGTCGACGCAAAAACTCGGCTTTATTGCGGTGAAACATCGTTAAACATTCCATTGAAACATCTTCACGACTCTGTTGTGAGTGAGCAAATGCGGCACCCATCTTGCGAACACCTTTATCATCTCCAAATTTTTGGTCAATAAGCACTTTTTGAAAGCCTATCATTTCAACCAGCTCACGCACATTCAGCCGACGATCATCCAATACCATTTTGTTGATTTTCAGAACCGTTTCTGGAGTGGACGCCTCAATTGGTCGACCACTACGGTATTCATCTTGGCAGGTCGTACGGCGTCGTTTAAACTCTGCCACCCAATATTTCATAGCCGCAAACGAAGGGGCAGACTCCCCCAGAGTAGAATCTATCCCGGCTTTAGTATTGGTTGGACTGAGACCTTTCAAATGAAAGTATTAAATTACATAGAGGTGACCAATTTTTACTAAACAACGTCGCGCCTTCAAACTTAAAACATATGTTTCATAGGGTTACCTTTTTTTTACTTCCGCCATCTATACGTCAGGTCGGCTAATTTTGGGACCGCCCTCGTATCCTTGTCCAATTCCCTTAATATTCCATTTTCCTATAACTTTTATAAATTTATAAACTTTTTTTAACTTAATTGCAAAAACTATTTAAACAAATTTATTCTTACAAACTAATACATAAACTAAAGTTAGTAACAGTTTGTCAACAATTTTTCTTTTAATTTTTTTACACACAAAACTTTTTATTGTGTCTTTGTAAGAAAGTGTTATTAAAATTTATAATGCATATTTTTTTTATATCCTTTTCTAGGGAGAAGATAGTGTGGAATATTTTCTTGGTCTAACACCAAGTGGAATCGTGGTGCTGCGTAATAAAACAACAGTGGCTCATTATTATTGGCCTCGTATAGCCAAAGTGTATTATAAAGGACGATATTTTATGTTAAGGATAAGTGATAAAAATGTATGTATGAGTAATTTTGCTATTCACTATAAGAACATTTTTGTAACTTTTTTTTTTTATTTTTGTTTGTTATCAAAGGCGTTAAGAAGTTTGATAGTTGTTAACAAGTTGTGAGATAAAAGCGAAATTCTAAATTTTCATCATAATTTACTAAAAAAAAGTTTGTCAAGATAAATATTATATACTTTGCAAAAAAAAAAAAAAATAAAAAAAATTCTTTCACGGTCTTTGTACACAAACAAAATATAAAAGGATTTTTTTTTGGCTTTTCATATTTTTTGAATACATTTCGTGTTTTCTATTCATTTTGCTTTTTAGAACGAGTTAAGTACTTATGGTTTTGAAACACCTCGCAAATCAGCCTGTAAACATTTATGGCGCTGCTGTGTAGAACATCATGCATTTTTTCGTTTAATGCGTATTCCACCAACTTTACCAAATTCACCAACAAATACTTCAGATATTTTTCAATTGGGTAGCAGACTGAAATGCAGGTAAGTTTTTAAACAAAATTTTATTTTGGAAAGAATTTACATGACAATGTTGACAACTCAAGGAGCAACTAAAGATATAAATTATGGAATCTTAAAGTGAGAAGAAGAACATGATGATGATAAGAATGTTAGTAAATTATTTGAAATTGTTAAAGTGAGCATGAAAAAGAAGGCATAAACGTAAACTTGTTAAAACAGAATTTATTTTGAAAGCAACAGGAGTGGAAATGTTAAAAATACTGAATTCAAAAATATTTTTAAAATTCCAATTATTTTTTATTTTTGGAATGATTTTTTTATGAAATTGTCAGAAAAAACTTTAACATTCGTTTCTTTGTGTAGTACACAACGTATGAGTAATATTAATATTTAAAACATGATAGATATCATTCATTCCATGAGAAATCGCCACAAATCTGACCAAGGGTGTCCGGATTTTTTTAAAACTGTGAATAGTAGGACTTTATGGAGCAATGAAAACATACTTGATTTACCAGACGTTTTACTAATTTTTCTACTAACTTATTTTTTTGAATGTGCTTTTAAAAATGTAATACTTGAAAATTTTTTTGATGGAGTATTTTTCAAATGCAGTTTTTTCCTATAATAATACACAAACTTGAAACGTATGTTTACTCATTAAAGAGAATTATGTTCATTAAGGGTTCTACCATCGTAATAAAAATGCTTATGCTGTTCGGATTTTTAGTGAACCCAACTTCAAAAATTGTTAAAAACGCAGTTTTTTGCCTTTTTAATCGCGGATTTCTTAAAATTGTGACGTGATGGAAATTTGAAAAACAGATTTGGAATCAGTGATTTGAAATTTGTAAAAAATATACAGGGTGATTCAGTCACGACCCGCAGAATTTCACCAGCGTATTCCTTGGCTCATTTCACGAAAATATGAAGACTACGACCCTCCCCGAAAATCCAAGTGTGCGAAATGGCAGAGGTTTGAAAATTCTCGGATTGATGGTCGGAGTGTAGTAGGGTAAAATTGCTAACTTCTAAGCCAGTGGTCGCATTTTATTGTTTTTGGGCTTGTTCGAAAGGTCTAGGGGAGAGTTCCTGAATCAATAAAAAGTAAAAAAAGTAAAATCGCCGAGATACAGAGCTTTAAAAAAAAAAATTGGAAAAAAATACATAAGAACGTGCACATAACCTCAATCTGCTCAGCGAAGTAACAGTGCACATTCATTGTGCTATTATTTCGCTTCCAAAAACAAAAAATGAAAAGGTTTGTATTTCAGTCAAATGGCCATAACTTTGGAACGGTAAGACCTCTGGGCTTCGCTTAGGGTATTTTAAGAGGTAGGGTTATCTTTAAAAAGAAAAAAATAAAATAAGTTACACACAAAGAAAAAACATGGTTGAGAGAATCATAGTCGAAGAGCTTCATACATTTTTGGATTTATGATTGCGACAACCATGTCACTATGGTTGTGACAACCATACTCTTATCTGCTTCTGTATCATAATATGATAATTAAATTACCATATTATGGTACCAAATAGATCCCAATATTATCATAATATGGTTCTGGAAGTTTTTATGAATTGTCATAATGTGAGCTCTACAGTTTTCGCCCAGCATTCTGTTGAAGCTGGATTAAAAAGATATGCATGTTTTTTAATAGTATATTTATTTAATAATTCACACATTTAAATAAACTTAGGCTTAAAATAATTTAAGTTATCAAATAATCTTTGCGCTGAAGAATAAGCTTTGTGAAATATTCTGGCAGCTATACAAGATATACATGTCATTACAGCATAAAGCACGGATAGAAATATTGTCAAGTCTGTGGTAATTTTGGATGAATGCCTTCATCAGTATAAAGTTGAGAAGTAACTGCCAGTGCACCTTTAAACAATACTGGTTCACTTATACCTTTTTACCTTATGGCCAGCCCCAATAAAACCTTTCCTGGGAACTTTGTTTTGTATATATATTTGCATTTTTCTGGTGCTTCTTGTGTAGAGGTCTCGAAGTAACATTTCGACTGTCAATAGTACAATAGTATTCGTATTCGTCGTCCATAATACATACACTCATAGAAATTAACCTGCAAAAAAAGCAAAAAACTACTAAAAATTAATTCAAAATTATCTTGCCGAAAAAACTGCTATAATTAGCAGACGTTTTTACTAAATATTAGTAATACAAGAATAGCAAAAATAAATATGTTGAGTTTAAAAATATTTAGTAATATGTGAGCCAAAAAGACCAAAAATCACTAAAAAATTTAAAATTATTTAAGTTTTTTTTTTAGTTTTTTTAAATGTGTATGCACTTATGAAATCAGCAATCTACAATATTTTAGCACAAATTTCTGCTGATTTTAGCAAAATAAGCTGATATAAATTTCAGGCATATATAGCAAAAATTTTGTTAGTATTATAGTTTTTCTTTGCTATTTTGAGTCTACAAGTAATAAGTAAAAGTTTTTGCTAATTTTACAGAGTAAAATGCTGCTTTCAATTAACTAAATTTCACATCAAATATACCTAAAGTTTTGTAAAGTTAACAGTTTTATTTTTGCTGTTCTTATTTTATTAATATTTAGAAAAAAAATCCACTAAATTCAGCAGTTTTTCCTGTTAGGTTATTTTTTACTAATTTCTAGTAGCTTTCCCTGCTATTTTTACAGTTATATTTATATGAGTCTATATGCTGAGACTAAGCAGGCAAATAATTTCGGGAAATTTTACACATTCTAGATTTGATCACCGTTTTTTTTTTTTTTTGCTTTTCCGTTATAGCTGGTGTTTTCTTTTTCATCTTAACAACCATGGAATCCAAATAATTTTTGACAGTTTGTATTTGCTACCTAGCTTGCTCAATGATTTGCGACTTTTACCCGCAACTTCTGCCTTCAACCTAAATCGAAGTTTTGAGTCTGTTAATGCTCATTTACTGCCGGATCCAGCTTTTCTTTCCAAGCACATATTATTTTCCACCAAGTGTAGTGTGTGGTATTATATGCTTTTTTTAAATCCCATTTCATTAAAATTGTGACTACTTTAATTTTTTGCTTTATTTCGATTTTTTTATAAAAAAAATTCCTTGTTTTACACTCAAAAAAATAAGTTAGTTGAAAAGTTATTAAAACTTCTTGTAGATCAGGTATACTAATTTTCAGAACATTTTTTGCTAAAATTATGTTTTTAGCTAAAGTTTTAGTTATACTTATTCAGCACTTAACTGTTTTGAACTAATGTTTTACTAATAATTTACTAATGTTTTACTAATTTATTTTGCTAAAAAAAATGTGCTTATTAGCACATTAATAGTGTGAAAGATATACGCAGAATGAATTAGACGTAGGGGCATTACAAGATGTAGTAGTGACGAGGAAAATTGTACTAAAAAGTACAACTCTAGTAAGACATATAAAAAAATCAACCATTCAAGATTTTGTTATCTGTTTTTCATACATAAAACAAAATTGTGGATTGAAACAACTTAAATTTTGCGCTGTCAGCGGCTTGTAAAAGTAATTGTCTATTAATTAAATAAAAGACAAAATAAAATATTTAAATTTAATACAGATTAAAAGTGTATCTGTAAACTAAATGTTTACAGAGATTAATAATCTAGTGTGGAATCTGACCACAAACAAATATACAGCAGGTAGGTAGACTAAAGCGAAAGAAAAAGACACATATCTTAGATAAATTTTATGTTTTCTTTTTCTTATTACAAAAAACGGTTGTACATGTTATAATTTGTTATTTTTTCGTTTCGTTTCTATAAAAGACAGCATCATTTAGACAACCATTGATGTAAGTAGTTGAAAGATAATTTTGTTTATGTTATATATAATTATTTCTATTTTTTTTAGATATTACATTAATTCATGTCGTCAATGTGGAAGTATGGACATTTTTATATTTTGTGAAGTATTGTTAGTTATTTTTAAAAGAATGAGAAAAATATGTTTTATGATTTTCAGTAAATAAATTAACTAAAGTATAATATTACTACAAATTTTTTTTCAGTCTACTAATATTGAGCAAAAATTTCATTACATTTTAGCAAGGTCTTTATAATTTCTAATCCACTAAGTGTAAGCAAAACTTTTGCTGAATCTACTAGTTTTGTTGCTAAAAATCAGCTCGCTGATTTGCACCAAAAGATTTTGCTAACATTAACAATTTTTTTGCAAGCATCCTCCTGACTAAAATTTTGCTGACTCAGCTAAATTATGCGCTGACTTTACTAACTTTTTTTTTTGAGTGTACTCGTTGATACATATTTTTATTATTAAATGATTATTAACATTTAAATTATGATTTTTATAATGTAAATTTTTAATAATTTTTGTTTAAACTGTTTGGATTTTTGTATCCAGACGTTAGTTCCAACTACTTTCGTAGTTTATTGCTAATTATCTTAATGGCATATTTAAAAGGCAGAAATTCATGTGCATCACACATACATTTATGCATGTGCAAAGTCAAAACAAAAGTTTTATTATAGAGTAATTTGTTTAACAAAACTTTTAACTCAAAAGCAAACAAAAAAAAAGAAAAATAAACTTTTTTTAATTTTTCCCAGACTACAGAGAAATAGAACATGTTAATCTGGCAAACTCAAATGAAAAACAAATTTTCTAATTAAATTACTTAAAAACTAACTTACTTCAAGTTAAAATAGAGTGAACAAAAAAATCTGCAACAAAATTTCTCATGTTGCATTTTACAACAAAATATGCAGCATATTGTATGTAGTGTTTCCCCCAAAAATAAAAGTTTTTGAAACATTTTCATGGTCATTACCATGTAAAGTTATGATTTGCTGAAAGTCATTATTAAATTGAAAAATTGATATGAGTGTGTGTGTGTGTGTGACATCTAAAAAGGAATGAGAATATTTTTAATAAATAAAATTTTCAGAACTTTTATAGAAAAATATATAAAAAAGAAGGACATAAAAAAATATTTTGTCTAAAAACTTTAGATTTATTTTTATTTGAAAAAAACGTTATCTAAAAATTACACGTATGAAAGGAAACTAAGCATAACAAAAAATAAAATATATATTCAAAGTACTTATACTAACTTTTCTGTTATCAATTTTTAGTGTCTGGATGTATAAAACCTTTACCAATTCGTGATGTGTTTTGCAGGTATTTTACAGTAATAGCCAATCTTTGAGACGGTTTTCAATCTAACTTATTTTTGTAATAACCACAAACACAAAACTTGAATCAATTGTGAATTATAATTTCGAACGAATAATACCGAACGAAGAATGGGCTATTAAAGAAAACAGGGTGGCACAAAAATCGTATTAATCGCTAACAAGGGCGATATCCCCTTACATATCCACGTGAACTTCGGATATGTAATAGAGTATAGCAATTTAAGGGACATGTAATTTGTTTTATCCTCCACTCACAAGAACTTTTCCATAAAAGTTCAACAATTATTTAAACAGTTAATTCGAACAGTTGTTTCAATTGAATATGTAGTTAAAATAAGAGTATTAAAGAAATATATTTTTTTATTTTCTTTCCGTTATTTAATAAACAAAATAACCTAAAATAAAGTACTTTCGGTATTAGTTAAAATATTCAGTTAAAATTTTCTATTTAAAACAAAAAGTATTGAAATAAACAAAAAAAAAATTTATTGTTTTAACCGATTTTGTCAATTAATTTTTTAACAGTTGAAAATACGATTGTTTTAAACGAAAAGTAAGTAGTTGTTTGGTTAACTGATTTTTCTATTAATTTAATGTGCATATTCAGTAGCCTTTACGGAAAAAATATTGCAAGTGTCCAAATCTTAGGGGTTACTAAGTGGTGTCACAAATAACCCCATTTCTGTTTTAAAGTAAATACACAGAGAGAAAAGTTTTGCAATTTGACAACTAAAATTCTGTTACTAAGACTTAAATTCGTTTACTACGTCTAGAATTCGGTTGGTAAAACTGAGTATTGGTTTTCACGACAAATTCAGTTAATACAACTGCATTTTAGTTGCAATACATAAAATATTAAGAAATCAAATTTTAAGATGATTGTACTAACCGAAATTATTAGCTGTTGTCAATAAAATAAACTTTTCTATTCGGTTGGCACTTTTTTTCTGAGTGTATAGACAAATTCGGTATCAAATAAAAGCATTTTTAAAGACACATTCAATAGTGTATAAACAAAGTCCAAACACTTTCAAAAATTCTTTTTATTCAAAAAATATTTGTTTCGCTTAAAATTAAATATTGCCTCTTTTTATGGAATTGGAGTAGTATTAAGCTAAACTATTGCATAGTAATTTAATTCTGATTGTGTGCTTTTTCCGATATTTGTAACCGTTCGGCTTTAATGTGGCTTTTCCCGTACTGCCTATTTCCCCTATATTACAAATAATTCAATAGGCAATATGAATATCAAAATTTAGTTTTCTTTAGTGCTTTAAACCAGTGATTGGGCAGCAAAAAAAAAATACTTGTCTCTTCATTTTTGCTCACTAGAATATATCCTAATTTCATTAAAATTTGCGTGATACTACTTTTTTAATTAATAATTAGCCCCTTAAACGCCACCTACAAATATGTTTGAGGAATTAATCAGCTATAGAATCTTCCAAGGAAGAGATTGCTACCCTAATCTTGGATAAGCTCCTCCTACTTCCTGAGGTATGGCCATCCCGAGGTGGGTTAATTATGCAAAATTCGATAAAAATTACTATTTTTCTAATTAATAATTAACCCCTTAAACGCAATAGAATCTTCCAAGGAAGATATTACTATCCTAATCTTGGAGAAGCTCCTCCTATATCCCCAGATATGGCCATCCCGAGGTTGGTTAATTATGCAAAATTCGATAAAAAATTCTATTCTTCTAATTAATAATTAACCCTTTAAACGCCTCCCACAAATATGTTTGATGCATTAACCAGCTATATCATTTTCCAAGGAAGGATTGCTACCCTAATCTTGGATAAGCTTCTCCTACTTCCTAAGATATGGCCATCCCGAGGTGGGTTAATTATCCAAAATTCGATAAAAAAAATACTATTTTTCTAATTAATAATTAACCCCTTAAACGCCACCTACAAAGAGGTGCTCCCCTAATCTTGGATAAGATCCTCCTACTTCGTGAGATATGGCCATCCCGAGGTGGGTAAATTATGCAAAATAAACCAAAAACTAAAAAACTAAACCAAACTTTATTTTTAAGTAAAAAAGGGCAAAATTAAAAAAAAAAAAAAAAATAGTAAAAATTTGTATCCTAAAATTCGAAATAATTTTGAGCTTTTGAAAGAAGCGCAAAATATATCGAGCAGTCAATTAAAAATACGAGTAATGGTCCAACATCATTAATATTTTTTATGTGTAGAAAATACAATTACATATATATTGTTACATATAACCCCATACATAATTATATAGGCGCCACTTGTCTAAATTATTGTTTTTAATTTTTTTATTTAATTTTATAAAAAATTATATATGGATTTAAGTAAATCCCATTTAATCTCAAAATATCTTTTTCGATCCACAAAAAATTAATTATGTTTTTTGATCTTATTAGTTCTAAGTTAATGTGATATTTTGGAATCTATCATTACACTGTGGAACAAATTCAGGTTAGCAAAAGTTAGGTCGATTCTGAGAGTGAGGGGTGAAAATAGAGGCTAAATTAGAAGACCCGTATCACGGCGTTTGTTTATGTTAGTTCGAATTGTTTTTAATCGACCTTTATTGTTTATATGGTTTTTTTGGCTATAACTCGTCGACTAATTGATATTTTTCAATCTGTAAAAGCCAAATTATTGCTAGAGACCTGTCCAACAATTTTTTTTTTTTAAATTGATTTAGAATTTTCTTGTGGTGCTTATGACGCAAAATGTTGGAAAAAACAATAGGCAGGATGAAAATCGGCATTTGACTGCAAAGTTCGATGGTCGATTAAAAAACAATTCGAACTAACATAAACAAACGCCGCGATACGGGTCTTCTAATTTAGCCTCTATTTTCACCCATCACTCTGAGAATCGACCAACTTTTGCTAACCTGAATTTGTTCCACAGTGTTATCTTTAATTAGATATTATTGGATCCCCAAATTTTGAGATCAATTTTGATGTAATTATATTCAGTAATATATTTGAGTGATCTAATCTTATACTACTGGATACCACAATTTTGCGATAAACTTGGATACGAATAAATATTGATCTATATCAAATGGGATCTGATGCTGTATTTAAATTAGCATATATCATGCACATTTCATACAGATCGGTTAAATAGATGGGCAAGAACTTACAAACTTTACGTATCCGCTCAAATTGTTTTTCTGAAAATATTTTTAAGCAAAAAAAAAAAAATATAAATATAAAAATCAGTACTTTTATTCGTACGCTTATTCAATAAATTTCTGATCCAATTTTGAGAAAATTCTGTAAAAATTCTTTTATTTAAAACTAATTTATAAATTTTCACAAATAGTATAAGAGTTTAATTAAAATTTTTTACAAGAGAATTTTTAATTTGAAAAAGTTTTTCTAACAAAAACCCTACTTTTGTGACAAATATTTACCGAAAAGGTGGCATTTGTTAGAAAAACCTTTGCAAATATAAATATTTTTAGCTGAAAATTTGAAAACATACTTTTGAAATGTATTTATACATCAAACTAAAAGCTGGACCTTGGAGTCCTTCTGTAAAAGCTATGGCGCATAAAAAACGCTTTGATAAAATAACTTTTTTCTTACTAATAGAACTCTTCTTAAATGTCTGTTTCCACTGCGTGAACATTTGATTAGCTCGATTAATTATTTACCAATAGAATTTTCGAAAACCGAATACGTTAGCAAAAACGCTTAACAGAGAGTTTAATTTTAAGCTTTGGAAATCAAATATGTACCATAAATATTAATACTGGTCTTGTCCATAAATTCCAAAGGAAAGAAATCAAATTTATGGCATTTTTAATTTTTTTTATATATAAAAAAGCATGAATATGCTTTAAGCTTTAAAGTTATTTTGCCGAAACACTGTACCATACATCAAAAATAAACGACGAAATTGAAATCAGTTTGCCCGAAATTTATAGAACTGATGGTCAGAATCTTTTTTTTTTTTTTTTTTTTGAAAAGAAGAGAAGCAACACTCAAGAAATTCTTCCTATTAATTGATGTGTTGCTTTCTTTGGAAAGGAGATAGTGGAGAGATGAAAGGAGATAGTGGTGAAAGATGAAGGGCTTTAAACATGGCAACACTGTAATTGCGCGAGATGAAAAGTCTTAGTTGTTGCCCGCCGCCTGATGTAGAGTTGGCAAATTTATTGAAGCTTTTTGTTTCATAGCCCTGATTCATTATTTTACTTCGGTGGGGTTAAGTGCTATGGGAACACCGAAGGTGGGCGCAGCGATACATAGAAGTGATAGAAAACTCAAACATATTATTTTTCTAAATTGATGTTGTCGTCACCGGGAATCGAACCCGGGACCATCTGTGTAACAGTCCAACGCGCAAACCATTACACCACAATGCCCAGAAATCGCAGAAATTTAAAAAATCGGAAAATTAAAAAAAATCGGCAAAATTATAAAACAAGTCACCAAATTAAAAAAAAAAACTTCAAAACTTATAAAAAACGCCAAAATTTTAAGAAAAAAAAAACATCGCCAATTTTAAAAAACCGAAAATTTAAAATAATCGCTAATTTCAAAAAATCGCTTGGGCACAAACCGTTGTCCGATTTCATTTATAACCCTTCGTTTTCATGACACAGGTAAAGTTCGAAATACGAATACTATTTTTTGCAATGCTTATTTTCCGAGAAAAACGCCATCTGAAAATCTAGTCATTTAATTGGAAATTTTTAACCGGTACTGGGGTACTGGTGGTGAGTTTTGACCAATAATGGATACATTTTCAAGTTCCTTTAGTTTTCAAGATATGGAAAACACAATATTTTTTTAAGCAATTTTTTTTTTTTTTCAAAGTTGAAAACATAAATTGTGTGAGTGCCTTCCGAGACCGGAGGATACACCTTAAACAAATTAACACTAGCCGACAGTTTTCTTTGAATGAATCAGTGAATAAATAATGATCACTAATGTAAGGCAACTCTTTTTGTGCACAATACACGTCAAATTTTTATATTTGTTGATTTTGTTGGCATTTAAATCAGTTTTAAAAATTATATTGGGAAATTATGTTTCAAATGAGAATAGACCAATTCTTTCCAACTACTTAGGAAAACTTTGGTAATGGGTGTGCCAAAGTACTGCATTACCTTGTACTGTATAATCCTTACCGGTATCATTATTTTCCAACAAAACGTAATTAGTTACCGATAATAGGTTATATAATGAATTACTTTGTTTATAATGCTGAATGAAACGAGTATTTATTCCTTTCCTTCAGCAATAATGCGAAACATAAAATACTGATTTACCAACATTTGGTTACATAAAGCATTACTTGTTGGCGGAATTTATTGTTAAAGTAAAATTGTGAAAGTTATGGTTTTCGTGATTGAAAGCGGTTTTCATTTTTTCGTGTGTGATAAAAAACCAAAATATTTGTGACAATTTGTTTTTTTATGAAAATCTATTTATAAAGACATTTCTTTTCCCGACCCGGTAACCATATAGGAAATCAGTTACTTTAAACCCTACTAGGTAATGAGTACCTCTATTAGTTCTAGGCTCACCGCCCGTAAAATTCAACAGTGAAGTAGGTAAGGTGTAGTGTAATGCCATACATTACTTTATCCATTATTTAGTAATATGTGAATTTGCTGTGTAATGGGCTGTTTAAAGGTTGGACATTATGAATATGCAAATAAGTTAGTTAAAAACCACATTTTTTATATATCGAAAGTTAAAAAGTTATATGTAATAAAAAAAAGGTCACTTTTACGACAGTTTTTTTTTTTCTGTTTCCATAAAAAGTATTTTTTCATTAACTATCTTCGGTGCTAAGCTTTTAATGACATGACAGATAGTATACCATTATATCAATTTATATTTAGTATATACCAGGGCTATAACTTATTTTCGCAAAATTTTTAACTATCACCAAGTGATAAGCAATACTATTTTAATAATAAAAATCGCCTTTTCGCGTCATTTTGGTACAACGACCCGGTTTTTTTTTTTTATTTAATCAACAATTTATTTAGTGAAATAACAAATATTTTAAAAAAAGCAATATCTCGGGAACTGTAAGAGATAACTTCCACATGTAGGCATGTTTGTTGTTTCCAAGCAACATTTTTTAGATCAGATTATCTTTGTTCTAGAACAATTTATTTTACCACCGGTTACATGAAACCGGTTCTAGAACAGGTTCCTGGGAGTCGAAATGTTAGGTGTCACTGTCGCAGAATCAGTTCTATAACCGGTTCTAGAGCAACCTGTTCTTGTTTGGAGGTAAAGAACGTATAGCACACTCAAATATGTTAATTTTTTGAAAATCGGATTAAAACCAAAAAAAATGGCGAGCACTCAAAATGTTATATGCAAACTGTTCGTTATTTTGCGTGGTAATATTGCCGCCCCGGGGGTCTGGAAGGTTAAAAATCAAAACTTAAGTTCCATACTATATCACTTATGCACGTTCGAAATTTCATTGCAATCGGTCTACTAAGTAAGAAATGGCGGAATTATTTCCAAAAATTTTGTGATATATCACACAATGTAACGTTATCATCTTTTTTTTCAAATAAACGAAAAATTTCAATTTGTAAAGCTTTTATGTCCTTTAAAATCAATACAATCGTAAGAGTCTAATTGCTTTACAATTTCGGAGAAATATTGATTCTTAGTTCAGTTTAACAAAAAAATGATTCGAAACTAAAAAAAGATTTATGAGGGAGCTTTTTTGAAAACCGCTAAAAAGTGGTATTGTATTTCTTAATATTTTTGTATAGACATAAGATAAAATTTGTTATTTACAAAAAAAAAATGTAAAAAGTTATAACCCTAATATATACTATACACTATTTTTTCCAACACATTTTTAATAGTTAAATATAAATTTGTTTTTTTTTTTTATTACAGCAAAGAAAAATCTTCAAAAGATTCATTATTTATAAATCGTTCGCCTCCTGCCTTTGTGCGTGTCCCTTCAAAACGCCAACCACGTCGTGTAATGGATGAATTTTTAAATGGTTGTAAACAATCGGAACAATTTGGTGGTAGTTTAGCCTTTTTAAATGCCAAAAATGCAAGGTGAGTAAAGTAGAGATCATTGACAATACGAATAAGAGTTTTTATTTTAAATGTTTGCCAACAAATTCTTAATCTGTTTTTTTTTTATTACTTTGAGGGTGGCAACATAAAAAAAATTTAAAAAATTATTTACTATATTTTGTACTTTTATTTGTTATTTCTTTTAATGTTTTTTTATAATTTCATGTTACAAAGTCGTTTGTAAATTCAATTGCTGTTGTCATTGCAATTGTTTTCTTGTCTAGACAACAAAAGAATCAATTTTATGCCTCAAAGTAATTCTTCGTAGAAATTAAGTTATAAAAAACAAAATATAAAATGTAATTCTTGGGTAGAGCTAAAGCAGCAGCAGCAGCAGCAGCAGCATACGTGGGTTTGCTATGTTAGATTACATGAAAGAGACATTGTATGTATGTCTTTTCTATTTGGTTGTAGGTGATTTGAAAATTAATAGGGAATTGTTAAAGGATGAATAATTGAAGTGTCATTTAGGCTTGCCATACTTGGGGTTTTGTCCACAAATTTGGGGGTTTTTGTGTTAGGCTTGGGGAGAGAAATATTGTGTTAGGGACAGAGGATTTTTTTTGGGGATTTCAAAAATATTTAGGCGATTTTTTGGGGATATTACAAAATTTTTGACAAATATTTTAATAAAGACGGAGGAGATTAGAAAAATTAACAAAAATCTAAAAATAGAATATTTATGTTTGTTAGTATTGTCACTTCTGAGTATAATATACAATAACAGATAAAGGTAATAGGAAAGAAAAATGCAATATAGCTGCATTACATTCGAGGCCATACTTGGGTGTGATCGCTAAACGGTAATGACTTGGTATTGTTACGTTTGTAATATAAGAAGGGCGCAGGTTTGATTCTTACAGCTGCAGGCTGTTGAAAAAATGTATCATATAGAGGCAATCGGACAATTATATGACACAAATAATAATAATACAATTTAAATGGAAAATCACTGATGACGCCTGCCCATAAAAAGGCAGAAACTAGTCTAGTCTGATTTAAAAAAAAATTAATAGTGTTTACAATTTTTAGAGAAAAACGTTTATTCTTCTTCTTAACCTCAACATTTCTATTTTAATTGAATTTACCATAAAATCAGTAAAGTTAAAGCCTATATGACACCTGCATTTTCCAAGCAACCTTAGTAAAATAGTAAAATTAAAATAACTGGTTGCAGAACAACTTATCTGTATTATAACAGGTTCTTATTTCTGTTTGCAGCTGGTTGTTTTTATATGGAGTTTGTCCTATTTGCAATAGGTTCATTACCTCCAAACAAGAACAGGGTTGCTTTAGAACCGGTTCTAGAACTAGTTATATAACTGGTTCTGGGACAGTGACATTTATTTTTTTATAGAGGTATAGAATTTTGAAATGAAATAAAACAAAGAGGAATTTTTTAAATTAACATGAAATTTACTTTATTGGAAAGATAATCTTCTGGCATTATAATTGAAATATGACTTCTGTTATGTGACCGCCACGGCTAGCTCGGACGTAGTTTAAACTGGAGGTCCAATTTTCTATAACTTTTTCCAACATTCGTGGCCGTATATTAGCAATAACGCGGCGAATGTTGTCCTCCAAGTGGTAAATCGTTTCGGGCTTATCGGCGCAGACTAGCGACTTTACATATCCCCACAGAAAATAGTCCAGCGGCGTTAAATCGTACGATCTTGAAGGCCAACCGAAACGTTAAACTATGTGGTTACCAAACGTTTCCTTCAATAAATCAATTGTGACACGAGCTGTGTCACATGTTGTGCCATCTTGTTCAAACCACAGCTCCTGCACATTATGGTTGTTCAATTGATGAACGAAAAAGTCAGTAATCATGGCTCTATAGCGGTCACCATTGACTGTAACGTACTGACCAGCATCGTTTTTAAATAAGTACAGACCAATGATTCCACCAGCCCATAAAGCACGCCAAACAGTCAGTTTTTCTGGATGTAACGGTGTCTCAACATATACTTGAGGATTATCATCACTCCAAATACGGCAGTTTTGTTTTTTGACGTATCCATTTAACCAAAAGTGAGCTTCATCGCTAAAAAAAAATCGCTTATGAAAATCGTGATCAACGGCAATCTTGTTTTGGGCCCATTCACCCAATCTACGCTAGGTGATCGTGTGGCTTTAATTGTTGCACGAGTTGGATTTTATAAGAAAGCAAACCAAGATCTTTCCGCTAAATCGTCCATAAATTGGTTTGACACATATCCAATTCCTGTGCACGATAGCGGATAGACTGATTGGGGTCTTCCTCTACGCTACGCTCTACGGCATCAATGACTTCTTCTTTACGCACTGTACTGTGGATGCATATTATAATTTAGAGTAAACGTGGTGCGAAAACGTTCATTAGTTAATCGAATTAATTGCTCTGATGGCCGATTATGTTGAACGTAAAATGGACGTAGTGCGCGATACCTATTTCGAACAGAACCATGATTTTAAAAATAAATTTCCACAATTTGGAAGCTTTGTTCAGGCGTCAGTCTATTCATGTTGAAATGCCAAACCAAACTAAACATAAATCACTTGACAGCTGACAAAATGGCCGCCAGTTAAAAAAGTGCTGCCAACTTAAAATTCTATACCTATACAAAAACACCCTTTATAAGAATTGTTCTCCGAATATACACGTCTTTAGTAGTCATATAGAAAAAAAATGCATTTAAGGGTTATTCATGAAAGTCCAAAAACTTTAAATTGTGCAAGATTTAATTAAAAACTCAAAAGGAACCCGCGTTTTATGATATTGAAAAAAGGACAAAAATAATTTAAAAAAGTTTAAATAAAAATCATATTTATATTAAAAATAAATGTAAGCTTTCAAAAAAATATTTTTTTCGACACAAAATTTTGGTGTTTCTGTTATAAAAAAACGTTAAAAAAAATTGTTTTAAAAATCGTGGTATGCAGGTTTTTTTATTTAGCATTTTACATCCTAAATACACAAATTCATTTTAATCGACGAGATCATGCATTTAATGGTTAAAACATTTACGATTAAGTCAATGAAAAATTAGCTATATATTACTAAAAATTTAAATTTTTATTAAAAGGTTGGCCATCCAAAAAACATAAAATTAATTAAATTTTCCCAAAATTCGCTTGGTTTTTACCTATCAATAATTCAACTTAGATTATTTTTGTTTGTATTAAATACAAATTTGGCTATTTTTAAATCGTCATGTTGACTGCAGAAAAAACATGAATAGATTAAAGAAGAAGTATGCATTTTTATATATCTGAATTTTTTTAATTAAACAACATCTGAAATTTAAAGTCTTTTAAATTCCAAGGGTTTCCCTGCAAAAATATAATAGTTTAAGAATTAAGAAAAATTGTGCTAAACATAGTTATGACTTTGACTGATTTTCAGAACTACATAATTTTTTTAATTATCAATTGAAAGGCTTATTGTAAAAACTATATTTAACTTTTGGTTAGTTTTCGCCTCTTAAAAGGGGAATACATTTAGGAAATATGGCTATTACAGGACTTTTATACTCTATATACGTGTAACAAGTGTTTAAGCAAGGCTTCATTCAAAATTTATTCAACGGATGTCTAGAAAACAGCGATAACTAGAATATTGTAAATGTGGCTTATTGAGTTTTTACAATAAGCTCTTCAATTGTATTTCAGATTTATAATTTAATTTCAGAAACTATCAATTGTATTTTAAAAATTATCAATTGCTTTTCAGAAATTGCCAATTGTATTTCAGAAATTGTCAATTGTATTTTATAAATTATCAATTGTATTTCAGAAGTAATAATAAAAAACCTATAAACATTTCTAGAATACAATTGAAGGGTTTATTGTAAAAACTTGATAAGACACATTTATTGTGTTATAGATTTTTGCTGTTTTCTATGCATCCATTGTTGAATATTTGATAGATGTCGTATTTAAACACTTATTGCAGGCACCTAGAGTATAAACGTCTCACAAAAGTCATATTTTTAACCATTAAATGAAGAACAGAATCTTAAAATAAAATGTGGTTTATCATGTTTTTACTTTAATATCATCAATTGATAATTTCTGAAATACAATTCAATTCTTTATTTAAATAATATTTCAATGTACCATGTTTCAATAGTTAATTTGTAAAGAGTTCAGGACTTATTCCTTTTCTACTTAAATTAGATAAACAACAATTTTATAAATAATACGAAATTTCAATCAGATAATATTTTAAGTTAAGGGAAACATTTTCAAAAAACCATTATACATTTTTTTTGTTTTAAATTTTTAGATAAAAAGGCTTAAAGTTAGGGTTACAATTATGATTATATTATGGCATTGATATGAACATATTCAGAATTAAGACATTTAGCATTAAAGTTCTGTATGAGTCGATTAAGTCTAATATTTACTAGTTCAAAGGTTGAACTGCAGTGTGTTTTCAAATGAAAAGTGGTAATAAATATAGAAGTTATATACTACTGGCCCAATCCACATACAAATTTGAGGAGATATAGGGGAGGATCTAGGCTTTTAGAATATTGTCATTTGAGATACTCTGTGCATACACAGGGTGATCAATCGGTTAACCGTTACTCGATTAATCGATGAAATGATGTCGAACAATTCTTCGAGTAATTCGAGTAAAGAATAACTCGAACAATTTTGGTCGATTAATCGAGTAACTCGAGTAATTTAAAAATATGAACTATTTTAAATTTTTTTAATATTTTGTATAAAATAATGTGACTGTTATAGTGAATATTTAAATGTTAAGTGTACTTTTATATTAAGTGAGCACTGTTAAAGAAATTATATTACGAAAAACGAAGAACTTAATGCGAAAAACTCCGATATCGAAGAAACTTGGATATTTTTTAAAGAAACAAGTTCTAAGACTGGGGTGTTTAAGATTATTGGTGCGGATTTGAGGGTTAAAAGTGGGATCAAACATTATTTTTTTTTTTTTTAATTTAGTTGCCATTTGATCTAAAGAAACTACATATAAATACTATATTTTCAAAAAGGAGTTTTTAAATGTCATTTACTAAAAACTTTTTGTTGGTCCCTTTTATGTCGTTGTAACAAGCCAATTTTGGAAGCCCTATATGGAAATTCATAGCGGTCCTACGCAAAATTTCCACATATTAAAATTTACATATAGAAGTAATGAAGTTTTCATTAATATGATGAAAATCTTCTTAAATATTCATGAAAGTTGTTTCAAAACTTCTTTATAATTTTTTTAGAAAAATTACATATCTCAAAATCCCAAAATGATAGGACAAAATGGACTATTTTTTCGTTTAGTACTAACACACTAATATAACAAAACTGTGTCAAGACTGAGTGAAATTACAAAACGAATCACCTTACAAATATTTTTATAAAACAGTTTAATACATATTTATGAACCAGTTATATTGAAAGAAAATCAATGAAGATTTCAACATATTTATAAAGAATTTCATTGATATAATAACGCTTTTGCTTTGAGTGTACTGAGACAAAACTGTCGCAATAATAAATGATCTTAGCAAATGTTTTTCTCTTTTAGATATACTTTTTACTAATATTTTTAATTAATTTGTTAATTTTTATATATATGTTATATTAGTACTAATAAAATATAAAAACTTACAACAATGTGAGTTTTTGGAAAATAAAATTAAAGTATTAAAATTGTTCGAGTTACTCGAGTTATTCGAGCAATTTTAAAATCTTACTCGCCTACTCGAGTAAATTAAAAACCTCAAAATCGAGTTACTCGATTACTCCAACAAAAGCAAACCCGAGTAAATTGAATACCATAGTGATTACTATGACAGCAAAGTTGACCAACAAAAACTCCCTAAATTTGGGGACAAAATCACAAGTCTGGCAAGTCTGCATTAAAAAAAGTAAATTTTTGTAGCGTAGTGCAGATAATCGTTTTTAAAAACCAAATCAATCACTTTTTCTACTCTTCCGTAAATTTTATAAAAAAAAATCTGCGTTTTTTTCTACCTTTGAGTAACGCACCAATTTTATATAGTACCCACAAACATACTCCCCATTTCTAAATAATTTTTCAATTTTCCAAGTCTACCCACATTCCAATGTAACAACTATAATGATGAAGGAAAAAAAAAATTCAAATTGTCCATAACTTAAAAACCAATAACATTAAATCACACGGAGTAAAAAACATAATGGAACATTAATTTTTCCACAGCAACTAACTTCCTCATACTAGACAAAAAAAAAAAAATTGGTAATACTTGCAGCACTCTCCAGTAATTTTGTTGGCAAAACTGGTAAACAAATTTACTTTAAATGGCAAAACATAAATCATATGAAAGAATGGACAAAAATATATGGACGTCCAACTATACTTTTCAACAACATGCCAAACAGTGAAAAATAACAAATATTTAACAACAGCCACAAAACTGAAAACCCCAGAAGAAAGAAAGAAAAAAATGTAATATCAACTGAAAACTAAGTTCAACAAAAAAAAAAAAAAAAAACAAGAGATGGTCACCACAATATTATAAATATTTAAGTGAAGTAAAACCAAACAAATAATTCACTTTCTGGCAAGAAACAGACAGACTGAAGGACGGACGGACATACAGATAAACCAAATCAAGCAAATAACAACATGTTGAAACAGAATAAAACAAATCGCGCCTATAATTACTCAATTACAAACACATATCATTTTGTATTCCCTATAACTACTGCTGCACAGTGGGATATTTCGCAAAATTTGGGGAAATAATTCGGTCATTTCTTACTAACACGAGGAGTCTTGCGATGGGTTCTCTAACATCTTAATGAAACTTAGATATGTGATAAAAAATAAAAATATATAAGGCACACGTATTTTTTAGCGGCCCAGTCTTACCTTATGGGGAATAGGACCGGTTCTGCGTGTGCCACAAAATCGGTCCATTCGTGCCAGAGACCGATCCTCTGCTAAACCCTACCCTATGTAAACAACTGGCAACTTTAACATTGGCTTGTCATAGGAGGGGGTCATTTGTCCTACTTTAAACCACATAGTGGCATGCCACAGGACTAACCAAAGATGGGCATACAACAAGAGTGCCGCAAAAGGCCCATGTCGTATAAAATAAACGAAAACTAAACAGCTTCCAATTTGTAAAATTCTGGCCAACTGGCTGTTTCGTGTTAATAAGCATTCTGGCTAATAGCACCATTATAAAAACATTTTTGTATGCAATAATTTGTTGTTTTTACTTTTTATTTTTACTTTTTATTTTTGTATTTTTCTAAATTTGCTTCTAATTATGTACAATTGCTATTTAGAGTTTTTAATACCTTTGCCGTTTTTATTACCAATTGCGGTTGTTTTTCTTCATTTTATGTATTTAAATGATGGCCGTTAATACGAACAGTACTTCACACAATTTAAGAACGATTCTGCGGATTGTAAGTAGTAATCATAAGGGCTTTCAAATTTGTCATATGAATGCTAGGAGCTTGAATAGTTCTAAAATAGACTATCTGAACTACATTTTATCGAATTGTTCTATAGATGTAATATGTGTTACGGAAACGTGGTTTGATCATGAAAATGATAATAATGTTTTATACGATCTTTTGAACTTTAAACTAATACGTCATGATAGATAATACGTCTGGTGATAAGGGTGGTGGCATAGCAATATATTATAGAAAAGGGTTGAAATCCAAGATTATTCAAAAATCTGATGTTGAGAGTGCTGTTGAATTTCTAGGTGTTGAGTTTGAAGGAACTAATAATATTAAATGTTATGTGATGTGTGTTTATAATCCAAATAAGAATAACTGTCTTTCAAATTTTTTTGATAAATTTAATGATTGTATCGTGTACTATGAGAACATTATTATGTGCGGGGATTTTAATATCGATCTATCACTTAACAATGCTAAATCAACACGTTTAATGGACGATGTTAGTTCGTGTGGATTAAGTATTGTAAATTCGTGGCATACCCGTTTTTCACCCAACACAAAACCATCACTTTTAGATATTATGTGTTCCTCTAATGACTCCTCCACAATACACTATGATCAATTTTCTCTTGCTGGAGTTTCTGATCATGATTTGTTGTATTATATATGCGATATTAACCTGAACTATCGTAGTTTGGATGAATATATCAATATACGCGATTTTAAAAGAATAAACGTTCAAAACTTAAGCATTGATGCGGCGAATACTATGTGGAATGATTGTTGGCAATTCGATAATGTCAATGATAAACTCAATTGGCTTACTAGAAACATTTTGTCACTTCATGAGAAACATGTACCGGTTAGAAAATTAAAATTGTCTCTAAGCTTCCGTGGTTCAACAACGAGGTTAAATCTGCAATTAACTTACGTAATAAACTACATTCTTTATGGAAATCCAGACCGTCTAAAAACAATTGGGAACACTTTCGTGTAGCTAGAAATAGAGTACACGTAGTCACAAAGAACATGAAAAGCTTATATTATCGGAATAAATTAAATGTTAATATTCCTACTAAGGAATTATGGAAAAACCTTGGACAAATAGGTATAAGGAAAAGTAGAACTGAATGTGACATCTGTCCTGAAATTATGAACGACTTCTTCCTTAATTCCACTAATAGAAATGACATTAGCTCTTATAATATTAACTCAACTCTCTTGTATCAAGGCAATTTATTTTATTTTGATCAAGTTACAGAGGAAGATGTAGGTAAAGCCATATCGGCAATAAAATCTTGTTCAATTGGATATGATGGCATTAATATAAAATTTATCAAACTTATACTTCCTTTTATACTACCAGCCTTAACGCATACTTTTAACCATATCATAACAACGTCAAACTTTCCTTACATTTGGAAGGTTGCAAATATCATTCCCGTTGGAAAAAAGAATCAACCATCGAAACCTGAAGATTATAGACCTATAAGTATCTTACCATCCCTCTCTAAAGCTTTTGAGCGCTTACTTTCAAACCAAATTATTAAACACACATTATGCAACAAACTTCTTTCTGATAATCAGTCTGGTTATCGTTCTGGGAGAAGCTGTAGTACAGCATTGCTCAAGGTCTTGGAGGACATTCGACCTTCTTTTGATAGAGGAGACCTAACTGTTGTTGTGCTAATCGACTTTTCAAAGGCGTTTGATACCGTAAACCATAATGTTTTATTATTAAAACTTAGGGAATATTTCGGTTTTAGTAGAAGTGCTTCAGAGCTTATCAGTTCTTATCTGTTAGATCGATATCAAAGAGTTAGTTCAGATAATGCTTTCTCAACCCTCAAACCAGTTTTTCTGGTGTCCCACAGGGTTCAATTCTTGGCCCTATATTATTTAGTTTATTTATAAATGATATTGTATACTGCTGTAAAAGTTCTAATGTACACCTTTATGCTGATGATGCACAAATTTATCTTTCGAGACCAATAGGATTGATTGAGGACTTAGGATGTCGGTTAAATGAGGACCTAGGTGATATATTTCGTTGGTCTGTGAACAATAACCTTATGATTAATGCCTCGAAAACGCAAGCGCTTCCAATTCATAAAGGCATTTGTAACGATATTTTACCGGAAATTATTTTGCAAGATAAGTTGATAAATTATGTTAGTAAAGTGAAAAATCTTGGTTTTGTAATCAACACTGAGCTTAACTGCAATGATCACATTAATTATACAATAATGAGAATGTATAATGTCCTCAGGAAACTTTGGCACTCTGCATTATATGTTCCTAATGATACTAAACTAAAATTGGTGAAAACCCTCATTATACCCATCATGACTTATAGTGCTATCGTATTTGGTAACCTTGACTCAGTGTCTAATAATAAATTACAATTGGTTATCAACAATTGCGCTCGATATGTCTTTAACAAAAGAAAATTTGATAGCATATCTCATTACTCCATACGAATTTTAGGAAGTAGATTGACATCTTATCTTAACATCCGTAATTTAATATTTTTACACAAGATTATTTACAAGAAAGAACCTGATTATTTATATAAAAAACTTAATTTTGCTCGGTCTAGTCGTACGTGCAATATTAATATACCTGATTTCAACTATTTATCGTCCTCAAGAATGTTCTTCGTTAGTACTTTGAAATTGTGGAATTATTTACCTAACTCACTTAAATCCGATCCCCGTGAATTGGTTTTCAAAGCGGAGGTTTTAAAGCTTTATAAGTAGCAATTATTTTCTTTTTTTTTTAAATTTCACTTTAATTGTTACTTTAACTTTTATTGTTATTGTATTTTTAGGTTTATAACATGTTATATATAATTTTATAAATTGATATTATAATGTTTGAGGTGCCCTAGGAGACTCTAAGTCTTATTTGTACCAAAAGAAAAGAATAAAAATAAATAAAAAAAAAATAAGTGGTATGTCATCCCTTTACCAGTCACACGATTGGTAATTTTAGGACAATTGACACTGCTTAACCCACTTCAGTATTAAATTATACCAGTCCTGCGATAAGTCCTTCTTTAACCAGTCACTTTTAGGTCAATTGACTCCTCCTTCCCCATAGGGTATGTTTAGATGTTAAACAAAAATTACCCCGTTTTTCGGCTTAAATCGTATTGTTTTAGAGAAATTTTCGACAAATGAGGTACCAAATGACAGAGCTTTTGGAGACGTATTAACTGGTACACGAAAAATGAATAAAATTAAATTAAGCTAAAAAATATGTATATGTTGATAAAAAAAAAAAAGAACTAAAATATGTTAATGCCTATTAAATTTATTGGAGGGGTTGTCTGAGATTTTCCGACTTTGTTCCAAAAAGATTTTTAACCTTTATTTAAAATGTTTTGAATAAATGGCAACAGTAACACACTACATACGCAATCTTGGCATACAATTTTTTGTTTTCTCGAGTACATCAAAGATGCGTTCAAAAAAATTTTAATTTCATTAGTTTTGGACATGTTTCCATACGAAAATATATTAAATTTAACCTTACCTCTCAACCATTAGACTTAAGATTGGGCCGCTTAAAAAAGACGTTTTTCTTTTTCTTTATCACTTATCCAAATTTCATTAAAAGGTCGGAGAGAACCCATCGGGACACTGCACTTCGGAGAGAACCCTTCGGGGGACTCTACTTGTAAGTGATCCGATACCAAATAAATTTGGAACAGGCATAAGTTTAAGTTATGCCTGTTTGGAAGTTGGGCCCATAGACTCAGACAGAGGTGGCTATATATAACCTCCAAAATAGGTCACTTTTTTCATAAAAAACTCTGAGTGCTCACCATTTTTTGCCTCTTATAGGATTTTCATAAAATTAACATATTTGTAATCGCCTAGTAAAGACAAAACAAAACGTCCCTACTTGTGTGGGTTATCTCCAGAGATATTCCCATTTGCAAATATAAAATTCCAAATTAGGTCCGACTCAGGACTTGTGAGGTTTATCTGTTATAGGTTCCGAGATATTCCATTTTATTATGTTAAATTCCAAATTTGTTCCGACTCAGGTCAAGTTTTTTTTTTTTTGGGAATAAATCTCATTTTATAATTTTGTAGATTTTTTAATTTAAGCACATATAGTTTTTTAAGGAAACGAGATATGGGCTTTTCCACACACAGAAAAAAATTTTGCTATTTGCCAACTAAAATTCGGTTACTATGACTCAAATTCGGTTATTACGAATTTCAGATAGTTGGCACAACTTTATATTAGTTTTCACAAAAAATTTCGGTTAATTCAACAGAATTTTAGTTGCAACACGCAAAATTTTCAGAAATCGAATTTAAATATCGTTGTACTAACTGAATTTATAAGTTGTTACCATTAATATACACATTTCAATTCGGTTGGTACTTTATTTCTCTGTGTGCATTCCATTACAATTAACACCACTACGTTGTTTTAATATTTTGTACACTTAGAATACTATGTAGGTAAAATCCACTACAAATATATTTGAAAACAAATAAAATTTCAGGACTCACATTTCAGTAAATTTACCTATTAACTATTTTTCACTGTTCAAAACATTACTAGCAATTGTATTCGTAACTCTTCGTCTTTTAAATTACTTTTCCCGAAGAGATTTTTAAATATGTGTTACAAATATTTAAAATAAATGCCATCGCTAAGTTACTACATAGGCAATGCGGGTATAACAATTTTCTTTTTTTGCGTACTTCAACGCTTAGTCCAAATAAGTACGAATTTCGGTTATTTCAGACATATTTCCATACAAAAAAGTTGTTATTTTGACCCCACCTTTTAACACTTAAACTTTAGATTAGGCCGCTGAAAAAAACGGGTTTCGTATTTTTTCTTCTCTATCACATATCCGAATTTTATTCATATTGATAACCTCATCGGGAGACTCTCATTGTTAGTAAGAAATGATCGAATTATTTACACAAAATTTTGTGGAATATCCCACTGTGTGCTGCCCCACTAGTAGAATATAAAGAAAACGGCTGATCCGTGCCTCGATCAAGGTAGAGTTAAGATTGTCTAGTTTAAATATAGGAGGTCGCTTTGGTATAGAACTAAAATATATTGAATTGCTAACTATCTTTAAATTAGATTTATGATTAAACTATTTATATTTATGGCAATGTAATTGATCAATTTTTTATATTTCGTATTTTTTATATTCGGTCTTTTTTCAGCAACTATGAAAGTCCCTATCGTTCAACATATAGTATACCAACTAGTCTTGGCATTAATCCCTATCATCAACAGACACAACATACAACAATGCCGCATAGTCAAAGTAATTACAACAATAACAACAACAATATACAGACACCTGATTCCCCCCGTAGTACACGTAGTGCACCATGGCCGAGGTCACAACAACGTTCACTATTTGGTAATAAACCGTCCAGTCCAAGATCTGTGAGATCAGCCAGCACCACAACAGGTGGTGGTGGCGGTGGTGATGGTAGAGGCGGCAGTAGTAATAATCATCATCACCATCATCATTCACAACATACGCATGCGCGTTCTGCACAGCGTGATCACGTAACAACGACGACATCATCGACAACAACAGCGCATCAGCAGCAACAACGTTATAGATCTAGTTCGGTGGAGAGTCATTCCTCAAATGATTCACGTTCCACACGCAGGTAATTGAATTTGTCAGTATGATCAATATTAAATATACATATTATTTACGTGTTTTATTTTGTACTTAAAAGAAGAGATGAAATATAGATTTTTACTAGGCAGAAGTGGGCAATATGAGGTACTGGTGAGAAAATAAAATGAAAGGATTAAAAAACTTTTCTCATATATAAATTTATTAAAAAACATTCTACCATAAAGTTTTAACGAAACAATTATAAATCTAGATTTAACCTATATGCTCCTGAATTAAGAAATTTGGTAATGAATACACAAGGGAACAATGGTTCTGTTGATTAAGAACTGAATATTGTTTTTAAGGTAATTTGGGACGCTGAACCCAAATCTGCACTTGGTTTTTCTCTATCAGCTCGACTTTTCGAGATATACCGTTATGTTCAAAATTAAGGCACTTCCGCTACATATATTGGAATAACTTGAAAACGGTTCACCATATTAAATTAAAAAAAAAAACCGAAACTCGCAAACAATATTCTCTTTAAGCCGTACTTACATTGTTTTTAAATTTTCCAAGTAGTTTTAGAGATATTGTTCAAGTTTTGAAAAAAAAAATTAAAATTTTTAAAAAAAAAAAAAAATTTTTGTTCTTTAAAAATTCCTAAAAAATAAAAATGGGACAAAAATCACAGTTTTGGTCTAGAAACAGTTAGTTAAATATATTTCGAATGCAATGAGCTTTATTTTATTGCAATCGGTGCACAACTTTTGATTTTGTTCACGATTTACTGAATTGATATAAATCGCGATTTCCATACAAAAATAACAACTTTTGATTTTGTTTATTTCTATCAGCTATACTTTTTAATTTAACACAAAAGAGAATTTTAAAGAAAAATAAAAAATTTTAATACACAAATATTACAATGTAATTACAACTCATCGAAAAATTTTCTTTTATAAGATTTTCTTAAATAATCTTGTTTAGAGGGATTATTTTTAATGATCCAGCAATAGTCCGCCATCATATGCTCTGTTACGGTAGTATGAAACTGTTGTTCCTTGGGTTAACAGATTTTTTTGCTTTAATCGAGAAGCAAGAATTTCAGATGCTTTTTTAGAGAGCCCAAGGTCTCTCACTAAATCACTAAGCTCCTCCTGATTAAATTGCTCGCGTTCAGAAGAAATATCTAAATGGAAGTCATCTGATCCATATTCAGAAATTGGTGAAGGAACATTTTGTCGTAAGTCGTGAAAATTGTGTGTAGATGTAGATGGTTGTGGTTCTGAATCCTCACTAGAGTACAGGACTGGTTGGGTAATAGACAACACGTTAGGATAAATCCATTTAGACCGGTTTGTTTTATTAATGCCTGTTATGTTGACAGCGCAAAAATAACAATCATCATAATGATTCGAAGGTTCCCGCCAGATCATTGGTGTTTTATTCTTGAACTGGGTCCGTTGCTTGTTTGCCCATAACCCTAAATACTCTACACAGTTTTTACATACAGTATTAGGAATCCAGTACTTGTCACGTGTTTCCATGGTAAATCCGAAGTAGTCAAAATAAATTTTTTTAATAAAATCTGACACACTTTTTCTATTTTTTATAAACGTGTATTCGCCACATATGTTTCAAAAATAGTTGGGATTGATTTTACAGGTGTTTCTTGACGTAGTCATATCCCAATTTTGACATATATTTCAAAGTAACACAGTTTTCAATAAGTAAAACAAGGGATAGAAATCAAAAGTTTTTGTGTTCACTGATGAAATGTTCTAGGTTAAAATTTTTTAATATTTTTTGTCGTTATACTTTCGCTTTCGTAAACACTTGTTGAATGAGAAAAATTGGTTGAATGAACCCATATAAATACTTCGTAGTTCTTTATTGAAGTACCTAGAAAAAATTATATCCACAATTTTATTGGCAGTCACTTATGAATGAACACATGTCTTAAGGGGAATTTCTTTAAAAAATCATCCGTTACCAACGGTAAACCACACATCAATAAAAACAAGTGCACTTTTCTTTTTTCTCTTTAATTGACTGTGAACTGACTAGGTGTCATAGAGGAACAATAAAATTTATAGGCGTTATGAGTTTGCTACCGCAACCATAAAAATGAAATAATCTTTTTTTATTACTTAATTTTTTTAATTCTTAGAATTATAAAAAACTAACTTATTACATAAAAACACTTACACATTAGAAAATGTTATTTTTGTATGGAAATCGCGATTTATATCAATTCAGTAAATCGTGAACAAAATCAAAAGTTGTGCACCGATTGCAATGAAATAAAGCTCATTTCATTCGAAATATATTTAACTAACTGTTTCTGGACCAAAACTGTGATTTTTGTCCCATTTTTATTTTTAGGAATTTTTAAAGAACAAAAAATTTTTTTTTTTTTTTTAAATTTTAATTTTTTTTCAAAACTTGAACGATATCTCTAAAACTACTTGGAAAATTTAAAAACAATGTAAGCACGGCTTAAAGAGAATATTGTTTGCGAGTTTCGGTTTTTTTTTTTAATTTAATATGGTGAACTGTTTTCAAGTTATTCCAATATATGTAGCGGAAGTGCCTTAATTTTGAACATAACGGTATATCTCGAAAAGTCGAGCTGATAGAGAAAAACCAATTGCAGATTTGAAATCAGCGACCTCAAATTAGTAAAAATTTGCTATAAATTTCAAATCAACACAAAAAAAGTTCAATTTTGTTCCCTTGTGATATCAATTACCGATCCGAATGTGCAAAAATGCGAGGACCTGTCCATTGACCGGTACAAACAGCAACGGTGTAAAAGGTCATCTGTCCCATTATCGGAGAAAACAGGACCAACCGTGTAATGAAAATTCGACCTGTGTAAAAGTAGCTACCTATTACCAGTCCCGTGACTGGTGAAATAGACCAAACTCAAAGAACCTGTCTGGGAACTCGTCAAAACTGGACCGGTCTGAAAGCATAGAAACAACTGACCCTATATTATTTTGTTATAGAAACAGTTTTATATTTTGACATTAAAAATGGGCAAGACGTGTTCTGTGACCAGTGTCTTCCAACAGTATATCTTCTTGAAGTAGTGTGGTCATAGTTATGCGTGTATCAAAAGAGGCTAAGAAGACTTCTGAATTAGTCCATTTTTTAAATACTTCGATATCATACTGGCAATACTTTCCACGAATATGAATATCACGGATTCACTTAATTATCCCGCTTTGGCTAATCGAAGCTAAGCTTTGAATATATTTTGCCCAACTTTTATCTATTTTTGATTATTCCTCACTAAGTTTTTAACTTACAGATCTTAACTGAAGAGTTATACAAATTTCGAATTGATCAGAATCGACAGATTCTTTGTTGAAATTAGTTTTGGAAATATTTCAGATCTTGTTCCAAATTTAAAACATCAAAAGAATAAAAAACATTTTTTTGGTTATGTCTTCAAAATACCTTTCATTTGATATTTATTTCAATTATTATAAAATTCATAAACTTTTTGCTCAAATTTCATAATTTTATATATTTATAAAATACTATACTGTCTGACTTGACCTGTAGTTCTACCTATAGATGTCTGATAATGCGGAATTATTGGAAATTCTTTCGGAGAGGGCCGAAAATTGGAAACACTCCCCTTGGCGGCCTGACTAAAACCCTTTGGCTAGAAATTTAAAATATATGCGTTTTTTAATATGACCTAAATAACTTATACTTTACTTTATGAATTTTGATAAAGTAAAGTGGCAAAATAAGAGGTTAACATGGGGGAAATCTTCCCCTTGACGGCCTGGCCAAACCGCTGAAACTAATAATTTGAAACTTAGTATCTTGGTTCTTTACCCTAATAGACATCTTACGGGATTTTCGAATGTTTTTGCGGGTACAAGCAAGATGGGAAATAATTATCGACCTGTCCAAACCGCTAAATCGAGAAACTTGAAATTTGGTATATATATTTTTAATTCAGTGTAGACATGCGCTTAGACCGGATTTTTGAAAATTCAAATGAATAGAGGCAAAATGGAGAAATAACCCCCTTGGTAGCCTGGCCAAACCGCTAAAGCGAGGCACATGAAATTTCATATGCTAGTTTGGAACTTTAAAGTATATGTTTCTCGAGGTTTGTGCTGAAGCTACAAAGTTATTTAAGGAAGAAACAGTTTCATTATCTATGAAAAGCTTTAGTGTAGAAATCTGAAACTTAAAATTAAAGCATTCACTTCAAAATGTTATACAATTTTATTAAAATAGATAATCCTTTTTTTTTTTTTTTTTTTTTTTTTGAAAAAGAGAGGCAACACTCAGGAAATACTTTCTATATTTAGTGTGTTGCTTTCTTTGGAAAGGGATAGTATAGAGATGAAAGGTGGGGAAAGATGAAGGGCTTCAGACATGGCAACACTGTAATTGCGCGAGATGATAAGTCTTAGAACAGTTGTTGCTCGCCACCTGATGGAGAGTTGGCGAACTTATTGAAGCTTTTTGGTTCATAGCCCTGATTCATTATTTTACTTCGGTGGGGTTAATTGCTATGGGAACACCGAAGGTGGACATTGCAATACGTATGAGGGATAGAAAAAACTCATACATATTAAGTTGATGTTGCCGGCACCGGGGATCGAACCCGGGACCTTCTGTGTAAAAGTCCAACGCGCTAACCATTACACCACAACGCCCACAAATTATTCTATTTGACATCAAATAGGTAACTGAAACTCGACAATGCACATTCTTATTAATCTGAACTCTAAAATGTTCCACCAGTATAGTAAAGGTTTAACACTCCAGTTATGAAAAATTACTGTATTCAACAGTTTCATTAAATTGATGTTTAAAAAAAATCCTAGAACATGTTGAGTGCAAGATTTATTACATCTGCGCAAATAAATAATACAAAAAAAAAAAAAAACTAAACACAGCACTGATATAAGTAGCAATTTTTCAATCAATAAAACAAATTTGACAACAAAAATTGATAACTTATAATTTCTATGAGCTTTAGTTTTTTCTACACACACATCCATACAAATTTATTCTCACCAACAGACACAAACATCGTCATCGCCGTACTTCAGATAATGAGAGTGAATTATCACGTGGCTCAGGACGATCAGCACGTTCACATCATCGTAAACATCGACGTTCACGTCATCGACGTGACTCAGCTGGTTCCGAACATGATAGTACACGTGGTCGTAGTTATTCAGGTCATCGTTCATCGACAGCACGTAGCGCTAGTGCAGTTGGATCACACTCAGAATTAATCGATTCCAGTTTACAGTGGCGTGAAGCACAAAGAAGGCAACAAGAAGCTAGTTTAGGTCAAAGTTCAGTACAACAAGCTTCAGTATCGAAGAGTAGTATGGTGGCACGTAGTCTGCATAGTAATGATTCACATTCTGACACGCATTCTCATCATAAATCAAGAAGACACAAAAAGAATAAGTATGTAATGATTTCAAATATTTTAGATTTGCGATACTTATTTTTAAATTATGGCTTTCTTCCCATTGAAGATCCCCCTCCGATCGTAATCGTTTATGGAATAGCGAATTGGCTAAACACTTACAATTTGGTTTGGTTGATACAGCCGGCATGACGGAAGATCAATTACGTGAAATCCCTTATACCGTTGTAGAAACCAATTCAAAACGCTCCAATTCAAATATACGCATACACAAAAGTAATAGTAAAAATAGTGTTGGTGGTAAAAGTACCGGCTCGGGTAATACTCTGACCAATGGTAGTGGTTCTATAAGTGGTCATGGTAAAAACCGAGTTGATCGTATTCGAGGGTAAGTTTTGAAAAAAATGTGTATATTTTAAGCGATTCTTTAGAAAAGACAACAATTGCTATTGTTTAATATGCATCATATATTTGCCACTAGCTTATGTTACCAAAATTCTAATTCTAATGATAGTAATGGTGCCAAAAATGGTTCGATACGTTCGGCCAGTACAATATCATCGAGGGAATGTGATCGTAATAGTGGTTTAGTGAGGTAAGTAATTTAAACTAAAAAATTCGGATTTAAACATTTGAAATTGGTTTTGATATTATATTAATTTCTCATAGTGGTGGATTGGAGTTCGTAATCGGACGGATTTTAGTGAAAGCTTTGTTAACAAAATAATGTAAATGTAAACAAATGATTTTGGAAGGTTTTAAAATTTTCAAATAAAGTAGAATTTTTTGCTTTCAAAATCATAAGTTTTTCACGATTTTACAATATATTTTTTGTTCTCTCTTAAAAAAAATCGATCGTATAGAATTTCAGATCCCACTACGAATTTAAGATTCAAATTTACTCAAAGTGATGAAAATTTATTTTTTTCGAATAATTCGGAGTGTCTATCCCATATTTTGTCAGACCACCATTTCTGTTGATAAGAGATAAAGAAGAATTTTTTTTCGTAAAAGTAATTTCCACCAAATTGGATCTAATTCCGATTTAGCAGAAATTTCGCGAAGGACTAAGTGGATAAGTTTAGACATTTTCAAAATAAATTTTATTTTTCGAAATTATGTTTAAAAAATATGTCTTCATTCTCTCTTATTAACGAAAAAAAACAGAATTTTGATCAGAAAAAATGGTGTCCATTTCCTTATATCTTGGATTTTTTTTTTAGTTGTAGTACAATCTTATTTAAAACTATTAATTCTCGGAAAAGTAAAAAATTTGTTAATTTATTAACATTTGAAATCAATCAAACTAAATTTTTCAGAATGATGTCCAGCATGAGTATGGGAGATTTTATATCTCCCACCGGTTCAAATCTAAGTCCTATGGAAAACTCAGCATTAAGAGTATCACATGAACATACCGATTCCGGTTTAGGAGCAGATCAAGATTATGCTTATTCATCGGAAAGGTAAGTTAACAAATTAAAATAAAAATTATGCAGCCTTGAAAAAACTCTCCCTAAGCTTAAACTAATATTATGCACTTTCCCTCCACTCTCTTCCACACACTCTAAATCTCTCACTCGGTAAATCCTTTTTAAAACTACCACAATTACCATATAGATCCAGTGATAGTACACGTTATGGTACTAACAAATCTTCAGGTGCTTCTAGTGGTAGTCATCGTAAATCCTCCATAACCCATAGTAATGGTATTATGAATGGGTTGGGAGGTGGTAATACCTCGGCTTATAATGGCCTAATGCAACAGACTGTGAGTAATCAAAAACAACAACACCAACTACATCATAATTATCAGCAACAACAACACCAGCATCAACAACAACAACAACAAAATCGACAAAATTCATTTTATGGCCAACGCCAACAACGTTATGATACAACACAACAACCAAAGCAAAATTACAATAAATACCCAACTAACCTGCTACAACAGCAACAACAACAGCAACACCAACAACAACATCCTCATCTTACCAACATACACAATCATCCTCATCATCAGCAACACCAACAAATAACACAACCCAGTTCATGTGCGGCGGCTGTTAACAATCACACAGTAACGGTAATGAATCCCAAAACATAATTCTACTAATACTAAATAATTATAATAATTGTAAACATTAGGGTGGCACTTATTAATGTGGTGGTTTTTATTTTTTTAATATTTCAGTGAAACTGTCAAATTTTTTCTAAGTATGTAAATTTGGATAGGAAAGCTTATTGAAGCCATTTTAGAGCAAATAATGGTCATTCGAACAATTTATACTTAAACATAGAGAACAATACTTATGATAACACAGATAACTCAAAAAATAAAGAAATCATGACACCAATGAGTTTTAAAAATAAAAGTTTTAAATCCTTCGATTATTTGGACTGAAAATTTTATTTCTTGATATCGTGTAGATGAGCAATCTAATAACTCAGTCAATCACGATTTCAAAATGTGAAAATAATTCAGAACACTCTCTCTCATTTATCATTTCAAAGCAATTCTCTTTTGGCTAATATTTCAGAACACCCTACCTACAAATTGCTAGTTTTCGTAATGGTCCAGAGAAAATCAGGCATGGTTAATTCATGAACAGAACAGACAAATAAGACGCAGTTACCCATAGAGATTTTGGTGTCTTCTTCCTCCAGATGTGACACATATAACGGATCATTTATAGTGCCTATCCGAGCCATATGACGAGCACAAGCGTTGTGTCTTGTAATAGATCCATCACAGTCTAACTAGATTTACTCTAACGTAAATGTTACGTGACGGGTCAGCTGATCCAACCTGTGTATTGTGAAACACGAGTGCTCTCGACGTAAACGAGTCGTAATGTGACGAGAAATTCTGTAAATATTTGTTAAAAAAATAAAAAGAGTCTTCTGTTTAATCACTCAGACCAAACCGCTTAAGGTAGGGCATTTAAATTTGAAATATAGGCATCCGCTAAGATTGAGCTTTTGAAATATTATACAAGAAGGGACAAAAATGCAAAGTGTCCTTCTTAATTTCTTATCCAATTCCCTTTAGTTAAAAGTCTCAAACTTAAAATATGTGTTTCTTAAGGTATGGTCTAGTTGACTGATTGATTTTTTTTTTAAATATCTTGGCATAAATGGGGTTTAAATGAGGAAAAGCTTAATAGCCTGTACAAGGCCTTTAAGGTAGAAATCTAAAGATTGAAATTGAAACATCATTATACAAGAAGTTGAACAAATTCATTAAAAGTGAATTTTATTTACAAATATTTTTTTTTTTTATTTGTCAAAGCGAGCATTTTAAAATACAACTTCTTAAATATAAGTGCCATCCTATTAATCAAAAGTAAAAGTAGAAAATAGTAACACAATTTACACCTAACCACAACCAGTAGTATTACGTACAAAACTCCCAACAACTCCCACATTAGCAACAAATTAACAATCACAATAAGGAATCTTTCTACTCATTCCTTAAATATAAGCAATATTACTAACAATTATAATCATAATAATCATCAAAAACATCCTTCACCACAGCCTCAGCAACACCAACAACAACAGCCTTTACAGCAGCAACAACAACAACATCCTCCTAACCAACCCTTGGATAAGAGTGTAGAAAAATTAAAAGCTAGTCAACATTTGTTAAATTATACCACTTTTGAAAATAATCAATATAAATTTAGTTTAAATAATGTTTTTGGTACAAAAAGTGGTGCAACACGTCCTTTGGCATCAGGAGGGGGCAGCAATGGTAGTAGATTAAATATAAGTAGTGCTGGTGGTGGTGGTAATAGTGGTAATGGTAATTTTACTAACATACAAATGGATCATTTTCCAGAATGGCCAAATACACCAGCTGCCCCTTATTATTATCAAGGACCGTCCACGGCTTCGATTAATGCTAAGAAAAGAGATGCTAAATCAGATTTAGGTTTTCCTACCAGACGTATGTCCGGACAGGGCATTACAAAGACCCAATTGTTGACGGGAGGTGTTCATTTGGCACCTCTAAGTGGTATGGGTTATTCTATGTCTGGTTCACAATATCCGGGTTATGGTTCACGTTTACATCCAGCTAAATCAGATTTATTTTTAGCATATCCTACAACAAATGAGTATGAACCACCATTTATATATAATTACAAAATGCCACAAATGCCAGAATTTCTTAGAACCAATCAGCAGCAACAACAACAACAACAACAAAATCCTAATAGTCTCCAACAACAACCAACAGCTTATCATATTTCTGGTGCACAAACTGCCGATCCTTCTTTACCTCCTAATGTTTATAAAACGAAAACTAATGCGTCCAACGTACAAGTCTCCTCTTCCTCCGCTTCGTCTACGGCGAATAACACTACTCTCCTCTATGGTGGTGCTACTCCCGCTACCGATGTTATGTATTATCAATTTGATAATACCGTTTGTAATAAACCACCAGCCATAGTGCAACAACCAAAATCTTTATTAAATACTAAAATTCCAACAACATCAGTAGCTGGTGCAACAACATCCGCTTCATCGCCATCCCATTCCATGGGTCCATTGGTATTTTTACAACATCAACAAAGTATGAATGGTTCATTGACAAATGCAAATATTTCCGCGCCTTTAGCAACAACATCAAACAATTCGTCCACGCAACAGACTGTGAGTACTTTTTGAGGAGTAAATTGGATGCATTTAGTACATTTTTGGTCTGCTTGCAGAGTTTGTTTTGTTATTGTATGTTTTTCGTTTATAAATGTTGTTGTTGTTTTCATTCTAATTTGGCATGTTTTGTTGTAATATATATATTTTTTTTTTCGTTTTTCACTTTTTTTTTATTTAAGGTATTTAGAAAATTTAATTTTGAAAACCATTTAATTGTTCTCAGTGTAAATATGTGGACTTGACTCAGGACTTAAATTATATAATAATTTGCAATATGACTTGGGTCATCAAAGGCTCGAATAGGAAAGAAAACCTCCTAAAGATTTCGCAAAGTTAACTTGGATTTTTATTAAAGGGTCCCTTGAAAAATACTTATGCTTTAATGGCCAATACGGTCCGAAAACTCAAGACAGATTTTTTATCGGCCGTGTGATTTAAAATTTACAAATAAAAATGCAAGGTCTTCTCTTAATTTTCTACGCAAAACGGTGCATTCTAATACTTCGCTAAAATAGTCCATTTTGTATTATAATTATTGAAAATTTTGTTAAAAGTTAAATAAAATCGACTGCCTATGCCAAAATTTAACAAATCCTCGGTGCTACAAACGTTTGTAAAACCGATTCAGATAAAAAAAAACTGAATTTCTTTAAAGAACCGGTTCCTAATTCAACCCATTCTAAAAATTGTTCACTACAACGGATTCCATAGAAAAGGTTTTGAAACCCGTTCTACATAAATTTAAGGTAAGGTGTCACTGAGCGACAACTAGATGCAGCATTGGTTCTAAAATAATCAGTTTTAGTTAAGAGTAAAAAGTCGATTACTTTAAGACAAATTGGGACAATTTCGAACAAAAACTATCGGCAATAGGAATAATGAAGTTATTAAAAATGTTTAAGTTCTTACCGCCAGTGTAATGTGAATATTAAAAAAAATTGCATGTGTTTAGAAAAAAAAGACCCTGCGGGTAAAGGGACCGGTGCTAGGTGACATTCCACAGCAAAAAATAGTGCTTACCCAGAAGCGCTTCCGGAAGGCATTATTTGATAACGAAGCACTTCCAAAGCAAATAAAGAAGGCATGATTTTTGTTCGCGATGTCTCACTTGGTATGTCTCTTTTATAGCGCTTCTTTCATGTGCTCTTAGAAGCAATAAATTCATGCCTTCTTAGGCACTAAGAAGCGCTTTTTGTATGTTGACAACATTAGGGCTTCATGGTATGCATACTTTATTGCTTCATTGTAAGCATTATACAGTGCTTAAAAGAAGGCATTCTGGGAAGCACGATAGAATGCCTTCCCTAATTGCTTTATAGTATGCAAGGCTGTGAAGCGCTATTTTGTAAGCATACAATTGTAATTACTGCTTACCAAATCCAGGTTATTTTTTGCTGGGACAGAACAGGTCCCTAGATGAAAGATAACTTTACTTTTGATATGAAAAAGGCAGGTGACTTTAACATGGCGTTGTCAAAGGAGAGTGTCAGTTGACGCATTATAGACAGATTCTAACGTGCTAGGTGATGTGTCTAAAAATAAATTTTAAAGCAAATTAAAAAAAAAAAAACTTGCACAGAAACTACACAGCGGTAAATCCACAGATTTGAATAAAACTTGGATATGTTGTAAAGGACACAAAATATTACACATTTTTTTTTAGATGCGCAATCACAAGTTTAGGGATTAAAAAGCGTGATCAAAAATTTCCCAATTTGATATATTTTAAAAAATTTCTTGTATAATTTGTTAAACTATAGGCAAACGAATTTTCCCGGACAGCTTTTTTTAAACCATTTTGAAATAAATCAAATAAGTGGCAACTCTGAGCTCACAACATAGGCAATATGGGTATCAAAATTTTCGCGATTACTTTAGTACTGCATACGAAAAAATCTGAATTTCTTAAATTTCAGACATGTTTTCATACAAAAATATTATAATTCTTGACCCCCTTTTTAACCCTTTAAAATATGTGTCTAATTATAACTTTGCTGTTAGTCAGCCAATTTAGACAGGAAACATTATCTCGGATGCTAGAACGTTTGCATTACAAGCAGGATGATGTGTTCGATCCCTACTGACGCCTACACTCAAATAAAAAGGTTAGTAAAGTAAGCAAAAAATTTTGCTGAGTCAGCAAAATTTTAGTCAGCGACCTGATTTTTAGAAACAAAATTAGTAGATTCAGCAAAAGTTTTGCTAAAACTTAGTGGATTGGAAATTAAAAAACCCTTGCTAAACATTAATAAAATGTTTGCTGAATATTAGTAGACTAAAAAAACCTCAAAAAATTTGTATAAAATTTTTACTTTAGTTAATTTATTTTCCTGAAAATCATAAAACATATTTTTGTGATTCCATTTATAGTAATTAAATGTGCTAAAGTCCCAAAACTTATTTAACAAATTGTGAAAAGTAATCTGATGTAGGCGTGTACCTATCCGGATTTCATTCCTGCCTAAGGAAATCTTCAGGGGACTTTGTTTTTAGAATTTCTAGAGATATTTGTTATGTTAAATCACAAACTCAATGAGAATTTCTTGTCCTCGTCTAGGAGCGAGATTCAAAATTTAAAATATCAAAGAAAAACCAAAACAACAACAAAAAATTGTCACAATTGGCTTTGTCATCTTCCAAATACTACTCTGTTTTTTTGACAGACCTAGCAATGTAGTGACGTTTATTCAAGTAAATCAACAATAGAAAATCATATGTTTTCTATTAGTGTCAGTTACATTTAAATTTGCACAAGCACCTGCATATTTGTTATTTAAATTTATTTTCATCGGGATAAACATTAATTGCATTTATAGTAATTAAATGTGCTAAAGTCCCAAAACTTATTTAACAAATTGTGAAAAGTAATCTGATGTAGGCGTGTCCCTATCCGGATTCTTTTTAAAATAATTTATCTTTCAACTACTTACATCATTGGTTGTCTAAGTGATGCTATCTTTTAAAGGAACGCTAATGCAGCAGAGAATTATAGAAATGAAACGAAAAAATAACAAAACGTAACATGTACAACCCTTTTTTTGCAATAAGAAAAAGGAAACATAAAAATTCAAGATGTATGTCTTGCGCTTTAGTCTGTCTACCTGCTTGTATATTTGTTATCAACATGACCACTCAATTTGACTACAAATACACGTTTAGTCTTTTTAAATTTATATATTTTATTTTGTCTTTTATTTAATTAATACACAATTACTTTCACAAGCCGGTGAAAACGCAAAATTTAAGTTGTTTCAATCCACAATTTTGTTTTATGTATGAAAAACAGATACAAAATCATCCATGTTTGATTTTTTTTTTAAGTGTCTTACTAGAGTTGTACTTTTTAGTATAATTTTCCTCGTCACTACTACATCTAATTCATTCTGCGTATATCTTTTAATCTGGTTGTCGTTAACACCATTAATGTGCTAATCAGCACAATTTTTTTTTAGCAAAATAAATTATTAAAACATTAGTAAAATATTAGTAAAACATTAGTTCAAAACACTTAAGTGCTGACTAAGTATAACTAAAATTTTAGTTTAAAAAATAATTTTAGAAAAAAATTTGCTGAAAAATAGTATACCTGATTAACAAGATGTTTTACTGACTTTTCTACTAACTTATTTTTTTGAGTGTAGTATATTTGTTTAAACTCTTAGTTTTATTTTTAAATTTATTTGATCAATTCTTTTTAGATAAATAATGAACAAGTCTTTTTTGATTTTATACTGAGAACAATTATGGTTTCAAAAATTTCTATTCAATATACGTAGAAAATAAATCCTAATTACCTTAAATTGATGCATCTTTGATTATGTCATGCACGTACATGATTTGTTTTTGTATTTAATATACTTGAATGTTTTTTTGTTTTTTTAGTTCAACTTACCATTGTTTTTTTTTCGCAACGAAAGACAACTACAAATTGTCTTAATTTCTTTGTGGTCTAAGAAGAAAAAAAAAAGCCAGCCACGTCTGTGTAATATTTGTGGAGCATAAACTCTACTAACTGACTTTAGACTCTTGTTTAGATTGTCTTTAATGCATGTTTATTAGAGTTGGTCATTCTAGTTCATAGTTCATTTCGTTCATTTGCTATTATTGAACTAGTTCCTTCTTTTACTTCATATGCTTGTTCGACAATTTCGTTCAACTATTCATATTGTTATATTGGTCAACTGTTTCTTTTATCAAATCTGAACAGAATAAGCGAGAATCCCAAATGAACGGTTAAAATTTAACTAGTTCATTTTTAACCGTTCATTTGGGATTTTCTCTCATATTAAGCAGATTTGTTAAACAAACCATTGACCAATATAATAATATGAATAATAGAAAACAAAGTATCGAACAAACTTATGAGTTAAAAGAACAAACTAGTTCAATAAATGCAAATGGAAGAAATGAACTATGAACTAGAATGCCCAGCTCTAATGTTTATTGACTTACATTTGTTATAAGTGTGTTATTTGTTTGTATTTAATAATAGTTTTTTTTTTTTTGTAGTATTGTTTAAATTGGTAAATACTTTTTTGCATTTTGCTAAAGTATCTTTAAGTGTGTTATTACACTAGTTAACAAATTAAAAAAAAAAAAAACTTATGGGACATGCATTATTGTGTATTTTTTATGTATTTATTTTTAAATATTTTTTTTAGAAAAATACGGGTAAATAAATAATTTAGTGCACAACATATCTTTTGAATATTGTTTTCGAATCGCTGTAGTTTTAGACCTATAGCTCGAAGTTACACGGAAAAATATGTTATTTTCGAAAAAAAATTAAAAAATTAAATTATTTGTAATACTTCTACCATTTTCCCTTGTAAGCGCACAACTTCTAAAACACATTGAGCAGAATAAAAAGCAAATATATTTTCAAACCTGTATAATTCCATGAAAAAATATCGATTCTTATAAATTGTTTTGTTGATATTGCACTAAAAAAGGCAGCAACATTTTTGCTGGGAGGATAATTGCAGAAAAATTGCTAATATCAGCAACTTTTGGTGACTAGCAAATTTTAGCCGATATTAGCAATTTTTCTGCAAGGATCCTCTCAGAAAAAATGTTGCTGACTTTGCTGACTTTTTTTAGTGTAGGCTTTACAAAATTTATACTTATAAAAAATGGCGTTTCAAAAACACATTTAAAAAATATATGAAAAACCCTTCCGATTTTCGTAATAAAAATGAAATTATTTTACAAAAACTTTCAATATATCCAAATTTTCGAATATCGTCATTTTCCATAAAATAAATTTTGTAAAATCGTCAATCGTCACTTCAAAAATCGTCAAAATGGAGACAAATCGTCAAAGTTGGCAGCTCTGTACCGAATAAAAAACTTTTTGTGAAAGGCGTGGTAGAGGAGAATGAGTGTATTTTCTAAAAATCATAACTACATTTCAAATTTTCAATTTTTTCTGAATCAGACTGCGCAGTTTCTGGTATTGAACCTTCGTCAGTGACCCTGTTTTTTGAATTTTTTGAATAATGCAATATTTGTTATGTTTTTATTTGTTCGATTGCGTCTATATGAAATTTTCTGTGCAATCACTGACCGTGGTATAGATATAAACTGATTTCTAATGCCACATGCACTCGCACTACACGTTAGACAGAGCGCTTTAGCCCTCTGAGCTATAGTCAGGTCGAGTTTTGTGGTGATTAAAACTAGTTTTATTCAATACACTGTGTTTTTGTTCTTGCATACATAATCTCAGAAGTTCAAACTCAAACAAAAACTTTTTTATTTACAATTTTCGTTGTCCTTAAAACATACCCTATGGGGACTGAGGAGTCCATTGACCTAAAAGTGACTGGTTAAAGAAGAACTTATCACAGGACTGGTATAAATTAATACTGAAGTGGGTTAAGCAGTGTCAATTGTCCTAAAATTAGCAATCCTGTGACTGGTATAGGGAGGACATACCACTTAACCAGAATGCTTATTAAGAAGAAAAAGCCAGTTGGCCAGAATTTTACCCATTGGAAGCTGCTCAGTTTTCGTTTATTTCATACGACATGGCCCTTTTGCGACAGTCTTGTGGAATGACCATCTTTGGTTAGTCCTGTGGCATGTCACTATGTGGTTTAAAGCAGGACAAATGACCCCCTCTTATGACAAGCCAATGTTAAAGTTGCCAGTTGTTTACATAGGGTAGGGTTTAGCAGAGGACCGGTCTCTGGTACGAGGGGACCGATCCTGTGGCACACACAGAACCGGTTCCATTCCCCATAGGGTAATAACAAATAGTTGCATGTACGTCTCATTTTTGCTGTAAACTAGTGTTATATTTGTTTGCAAAATTCTAAATCTTTTTTCTGTTGATTTGCACGTTTTTTTATGTTTTTTTTTTATGAAGAAATATTATGTATGATTTTTTTTTTTGTTTGTTTGTTATTTCTTCTATTTGTTAATGATTATTTATGATTATTATTATGCCATTTTTTTGAAATGCCCTGTATACATTTATTTTTAGTCATTGAAATACATAATAATTCGAAATATTTATACAATCTACAAATTCGTTTGTTCATTTTCGTTCATATATTACAAGGGTAATTTGTATGAATTATGACGACTTAAGCTTTTTATTTGTATTTTAAGCATAATAATATGATATATGACACAATAATGAGGATATTTTGGTTGTATTTTTGTTTTATTATTTATTTTCGCAATTTATTGTCATGAATTAATAAAAAAGTTAATATTGTAATGGATTGAGCAATTACAGGATAAATGTTATATATAAAAACAAATCTGTGAAACCTTGAAGATATAACTTATAACCCAAATATAGGTTTAAGATTACAAAAAAATGTCGAATATACACAGAAAAAACAAAAATCGAATTTCAATTATTTGTTAATTTAATGAAAAGTTTAATTGAATTCGGTCATATAATGGAAATTGTAGTATCAATTAAGATTTTAGTCATATCTATTTAAAATTTAAATTAATTACTTTCAAACAAATTGTTAGTAGGTACTGTTAAAACTTTAATTTAAATTGCAAAGATCGACAAAAATAAAAAAAAAACGCTTAAATTGATAAAAATCGCTAAAATTAGAAAGAGCCAACATTTAAGAAAAAGTTACTGAAATATTAAAAAAAAATCTTTGAAATTAAAAAAAAAATCTCAGGAATTGAAAAATCTAAAAAAATTAAAAAACTGTGAAAAAAAATTTTGAATATTTTTTGAACCACCCGAGTAAAAATGTTTAAATTAATACAATCACGCATTATTTTGTAGAAATATATGTGCTATTGCATGCATATGTAAATAGATGTTTATACAAGGTGGCGCAAAAATAACCTTCCGATGTTTTTTGGCTGTAATAAAAAAAAAAAAAATGAAAAACTTTGATTCTTCTTGTGGATTATTTTTATTTGGTATTTTATTTTTTTTTACATCAAGTCGAGAATATGATGTCATGTAAATGGCCGCCGCCACAGTTGATTGTCATTTGAGCCCTTTTTATGGCATTTTCCATCACTTTGGCCAAAACTTCCGGCGATAGGTCCTCACATTCTTGACGGATATTGTCTTTAAGAGCTGCAAGAGTCTGAGGCTTGTTGACATAAACCAGCGACTTCAAAAAGCCCCACAAAAAGAAGTCTGGAGCGGTCAAATCAGGCGATCTTGCTGGCCAGTGCAAATCGCCAAAACGGGAGATTAGGAGCCCGGGAAATGCATCCTTCAGCATATCGGTTGTGGCACGTTCAGTGTGTGCCGTTGCACCGTCCTGTTGGAACCACATGTTTTCCAATCCCAATTCATCAAGTTGCGGCAAAAAGAACTCGTTGATCATTGCTCTGTAGCGCTCACCATTCACAGTAACCGTTTGGCCCGCGACGTCTTCGAAGAAAAAAGGTCCGATGACTCCTCCAGCGAAAACAGCACACCATACAGTGACTTTGAGCGGGTGTAATGGCTCTTCGTGGGTTACACGCGGATTTTCAGTGCCCCAGAAGCGTAAATTTTGCTTATTTACGTACCCGCTAAGATGGAAATGGGCCTCATCACTCATGATTATTTTTGATGAAAAATCATCTTCCTCTTGGTGGTGATTAAGGATGGCTTGAGATAATGTTACACGCGATTGGCGGTCAGCAGCTAACAGCTGATGCACCGTCTGGACTTTGTACGGAAACATCTTCAAATCTTGTACCAAAATTCGCTGTAAAGACCGTCGATTGATACCAATTTGCGTGGCACGTCGTCTGGTCGATGTCGACGGCGCTTCCATGACATCCTCGGCTGCAGCAGCAATATTCTCTGCAGAACGGCTACTCCGGGGTCTGCCACGCCTGGCAGCATCTCGTGTTGTGCCAGTCTCTTCGAGGCGAGCGGCTAAACGTCGCAGTGTTTCACCAGTAGGCGTTGGACGGCCATGAAATCTGCGACGAAATTCACGTTGTGCCAAAGTCACCGACCGATTATTGGTCAAATAAATAATCACCAATATTCCGCATTCTGGAGCAGTGTAGCGTAACATTGTTTATTAACGTGTATTTCGCATGTGTTTACTACACAAATGTCAAAACAGAACTGACTTTAGGGGCCAATCGCAAAATTTATAGCATTTTCTGATAGGAGGATTACTTTTGCGCCACCTTGTATATACATTTTTTTCTAATTTTTTTTTAATATGAAGCCATACCATAATTACATCTTATTACATATCGACGTATATATAATCGTATATGACATATACAATTATATATTTTTAATCTAATTTTGTACGAATACATTTATAATTAGATATGACGTAAATCAAAATTATATAAAATGACTTATAGTGTAGTATTAAAATTTTTATTTTTTTATTATGGATAAAACGATAATCTTGACATATTCAAATTTATATGTAAAGATATGTCGTTACATACCAAAAAAAATATAGATTTTCTTTTAAAGTCTGATAGCTGTATATTAGTCTGTCCCGAATTTAAAATAATTGCGAATTTCGTCACGTACTCAAATTTATTGAGCTATTTATGGAGTTTACTTATAGTTGCTACCCGCGGCCTTCGTAGTGTGTTTTTAATTTTTTTTTATTAAAGTAGAGTTTAAACATTTAGCAATGCGGAGCATATCATGGGAAAACTCTAATAAAATTTCCACAGATTAATTTTGGTCCACTACAGCATGATTTAGTTTGAAACCATTAATTTTATTTTACTAGTTTTTAATAGATGGATGTAGTGGACCAAAATTTTTAAAATATGTACCTAAAAATATGCTAAGAAATACTAAACTTTTTTGTCCAATTTTGTACAAAAATTAAAAAAAAAATGAGGTTAGCGAATTATAAGTATTCTAGAATTTTTTATTTTTTCCATAATCGTTTGAGGACAGTTATGTAAAATTATTATTATACTTTCGAGACACCCTGATGTGTATTCTTCTTCTTATAGGATTAACATACATTTGTATGAAATTGTTAATGTTATTTATTTATTTTTTATTAACTAATAATCATATAATTACAAATTATATCGTATTACCCTAACCGAGCACTAGCTAATATGGGTTTCGGCGCGTTGTAGCCAAAACAGACGAGTGCCACTTTTGGGAATCGAACCCACGACGTTCTTACTGATAAGCCAGCACACTAACTACTAGAATACCGGGGCGGTAGGCTAGTAGGTAGTGTATATGATTGTATATGATTGTGTGAAAATATATTGCATCCATTATCCCACAATCATATACAAAAATGTAAAATTTAGTTCAATTTTACCAGACTTAAATTCGGATCTAATTGTATTTAGATTAATCAGTTTACATACAATCATATACAATTATAGTAGGTCAAAATACAAACATATCTGGTTATTATATAATTATATATGTTTGTATCAGTTCCGATATAAACTGATACAATTATATACAAAACTGATCAAATCTAATACAAATCTATCGGCCCATTATCCGGATATTATTATATCAGAGATTTATCTAATTGCATTTCAGATTAGATCAAAACCCATACAAATAGATACAAATATGGGCTATTGAGCAGTTTAACAACACCTTTGAGATGTTTTGAGAACTAGAGCTGAAGAACTGGTTGAACATTACTTCTAGAACGCTTTAAAAACTAAGTAGTTCCAGAACAAAAAAAAAAGTAAAAAAAAACTTTGATTTCTTTACACAATTTTTGAATCTTGTATTAAAAAAAAACTTAGAATAAATTATATGTGGTGGAGACACAAATGTCAAATTTATGTTTATGCTCTGTGTATGTATCGCAGTGTGATGAGAAATCGCAATGTGATGAGAAATAAATTACAAATAAAAACCACACCATTAGCAAAAATGGCGCTGAAATGATGGACAAAAACGGTATAAAACACAGAAGTTGAGTGCTTTTTGTTTTCGACAAAAATTTGCTGACGGCGCAATAAATGTTTACTATAAAAATCGCGCAATTTTCTCTTGTGACGCATTAAATATTTAACAAAACATAGATGCTCACAAAAGGGAAATCTGCCGGATTTCAATTAAAACTGGATTTCTTTTGTACTTTTTACATCATATTGTTAAACTAAACAACTAAAAGCACTTTCTTTTATTCCATTTTTTTTAATTTCGTTTCATTTTAGCACAATTTTTGCATATAAAAATTATCAAATTTTCAGAACTGATGTCAGAATAGGTTCTAGAACCATTCCATAGAACCACGTCCCAGTGTGACAATTTCAAACAGAAATCACGGTTACAAGAATGGGCTCTATACCCGTTCTATAGAACTAGTACATGTTCCTTAAACACATCTTAGAACTAGTTCTAAGAGTGACAATTTCAAACCCAAATCATGGGTTACAACGCCAAACTAGATTTAGTTCTGGCTCAAAAGAACTAGTCGTATATCTAGTTCGCGGAACTGGTACAATTTTTCGTGGGTTTTGTCTATACTATTTTTATTTTGGTGATTTTTTTTAAAGTTTTGGAATTTATTTTACTTTAATAGCGTTATAAGTTAAAAAAAAACTTAAAATTTTGTGTGCAGAAAAGTAGTTTTCAATAAAACATTTAACCCTTCCACTACCGACTTTTTGTTTGAAGGTTTTTTTAATTTCGCTTCAGATTCCTGTTAGGGTCTTCAAATTAGAAGGAAAAATGTTTGCGCATATGCCCCTTCCCCTACCCCTACCCCTACCCCACACCACTTAAACATTCGAATAACCAAATGCTTTGTTTTAGTTAGTTCTGGTCATGAAATGAATATACTTGCCAAATTTCGTGATTCTAGCTTTGTTAGTTTAGGAGATACACCAAACGCGCTTTTTTATAGAGATAAAGGCTGATCAAAGATCTAATTTAGACTTTCTTAACAAATATCGCGACTATGTTGCACTGATAAACAATTTATGAATATCATGATTTTGTTTTTTCAATGACCAAATCCGAATCCACATATTTAAACAAAATCAATTTTGCATTATAATATTTTTCATATTTTTTAAGAAAATGTGTACTCTGTAAGGTACAAGGCTATTCAAAGGGTTTATAGATATTTTTAAACTTTTAATTGTGAGTCTGAAATTAAACAAAAATTTACTTGAAATATTTTTTTTTATATTTTGGTGTCGCAGTCAAATTGCTGCAGTTTTAACCACTTTTTTCTTTTTTTTAACCAATTTAACACTCCCAGTTTCATATTTTTTTTTGTCAACAATTACTATGATTTCATTTCATATCAATAATTAATATTTTCTCTTCGTTGTTGCCATTTTCTTTTTTTTTTTTTTTGCAAAAAACAAAAAAGGCCCCAAATGAAAATTTATTTTATTTACCAAAAATTATAAAAACATGTTTTTGTTTTCTACCATAATTTGTTTACTTCATACCAATAAAGATCTAATTTAGTAGTTTGAGTTGTATTTTTATTATTTAAGCTCAATGAACTTTCAGTTTTGATTCTGGTTGATATTTTTTTGTATTAAAGTTCCTTATTACTCGAGGAGGAGAAAACATTATATAATATTTTGTTACAATTTATTTTTATGGCAATATTATGCCAATGATTTGTAAGCACTTTAGATATGAAAACCATAAAGAAGCCATTAAATATTCTATTTCATTGTAGTTGTTTAGTTGGAAAAAAAAAAATCATTATAGAATACAGGAAGTAAAACCAAAGAAAATATTAGTTCCGGATTAAATATTTAATATTAATTTTTAAATAAACACAGAAAAAGTTATTATAAAATCAAGCAGAAACAATCACAGTCAGAAAAAGACAAACGGAATAACTTTTGCGAGGCACTTTAACAAGTGGTACAAGTGCTAGCAACAAATGCTTTCACAACCCCAAAATGATAACATCATTAGACAAAATGTCTGTCTGTTCAAAAAGTATCGGTCAAGCACTGGTGAAACATAATGTGTAACGTTGGTAAAACCATTAAATAGGTGGTTTTAAAATTGATTTATCAAAAAAAAAAAGAAATCAAAAAATCAAAATCATTTGAAAAAACATTTGCCAAAACATAACTCATTAATGGCACCTCATAGATCCGCGGGACATTTCGTAACCAAACTTTCCAGATATATAGAATCATAAAGCTCCCTCTAGTGAAAATATTGGCAATCAAAGTAGAAACGTTGATAGCATATACATCCTAGACGATGGCAGAGATTTTTAACATTTTAATTTTCTACAATTTTGTTAACAAATCTTTAATCAAAAATATATTAAAAATTATTTCTTTTTTTCAAATTATTTGAAAAGATATCGAGGTTTTTAAAATTTTTTTAAATTGCTTTGACAATATAATTTTTATAAGTTTAGTAGTATGTATTTTAATAAGAACCCATCCTCTATTTATGTTTTGAGTGAAAACGAAAGAAATTTTGGAACTACACAGTGGTGAATCCTCAGATTTGAATGAAACTAGGATAAGTTGTAAAGGACAAATATAAGACACGTATTTTTTTAGGTGCGCAATCTCAAGTTCAGGGGTTAAAAGTCTGGGCCAAAAATGACTCAATTTGACGTTCTTTTTTAATATTATCACGTTAAAAACTACCTAAAATACCCATTAATTTAATTAAAAACACAATTAAAGAAAGAACTACACACAGAGAATAAGTTAGTTGGAAAGGGGTAAAAATTATGAAATGTCAGGTGCCTAAAAACAAATTTTATATCGATTACCAAATTTTTTTAATTATAACATTTAAAATATTCTTATAATCAATAGTGTCCGACAGAACAGTTCGGCCGAAAAAACTATATTTTGTCTTTTTTTTGTATCTAGAGGCAATGATGATAAATTTTGGTATTGGAAACATGTTTGTTGAGCCGATTTAATTCGATTTGGTGTATAAAATTTAAGAGAAAAGCCGAAGTTTAGCTATAAAAACATAATTTTTATTTTTAATAAAAATTATATCAAACTTGTATTAAATACAAAGTACAGTCTAATTTACTCACCCTGTTTTTGTTTATAAACAAAAAACGTGTATTGAATATCCACCAAAAGTGGACCTTGCACATAACAAACAAGTTTTTAATATATTTTTTTTTATCAATGGTGATAATCTTTAACTTCGAGCTTATATATTAGTTCTCATGTAGTGAGTAAACTAGTTTATATGAATGTTTGGCATGGGATTGTTACCTCTTTCAAAACGTGTTCTGATAATAGGAACCTAGAAAATTCCCGAAATAGATCTATTAACACATTTCTCAAAGGGTCAAATAATAAATTTGAAAACAAAAAAACTCTATAGATTATTCGTTAGGACAATATCCTAATAAAGAAATATAGAGTATGGCCTCGAACTTGAATAATTTTCATTTTCATTATAAAGTTAAAAGTTCGGCAGCCAAACTATTTTAGATTTGTCCGAACTTTCTGAGGCCGAACAGTGAATTCATTGCTTAACTACAGACTATTCTTCAAATTTCACACTCAAATAGTATATAATCAGCCCAATAAACATTTTTTCATTCGCCAAATTTGTCTATAATGATTTAAATTACCGAATACAGACCAAATGCATTTTTTGGACGAACTGTTCAGTCGAACACTAATAATCAATAATTGTGTAATACAATCAACTGTTTGTTATAATACTTCAATATTTGGTTAAACCAACCAATACAGAATTGAAAAATTAATTAATCGGTAGAAACAACTGTTACAAAAACTGAAATTAGTACCAATGTAGGGTAACAAAAAATTTTCTCCGCATTTACTAATTAATAATTAATAAAATGTCAACAAAAAAATATTATTTTGTTAACAAAAAAACAAAGAATAAATAGAAACATTTAAATCAACAAGGGAAAATGCTGAACAAATTAACAACACGGAAGGTAAACATTAGTAAAATTCATTTGCTTTTTGTATTTATTTAAACACTCTCAATAGTTTTTCGGTAAAGACTACTGAATATACACATTAAGTTAACTGAAAATCAGTTAAAAACAGGACTACTTACTTTTCGTTTAAAACAGTTGTATTTTTTAGTTTATTTAAAACTGTTGAAATAAAAATTGTTTTTCTAGTACAACATTAGATTGGTAATTTTTAACATGGTGAGGTGCCACTGTGCAGCTCTAACCGATAGACCGATTTTCAATATGTTCTTTTTTTTTGTTTGTTTTGTAAAAGAACTAAAAGATTAAACCCCTGAGGTAGCAACATTTCTTAAGTTTTGCCTTTTTTTTTGTGTTTCATATAAAAAGCAATGATTTTTGAATATTGTTTTTTTTTCTATTTTTGAGTTTGAGTTTCGGTTTATTAAAATGTATTAAAATCAGATAGTTTTTAATAAAATAATTGGAAAATTTTAACATATTTTTTTTAGAAATTATTTGGTGTTTCTATAAATGGTTCAATATTGCTAAAAATTAAGCACCATAATCGAAAATATTTTATTTTTAGGCAAAAGAGGCACAGTTTTAAATAAAAATATCACGAACATGAGATTATTTTCTCCATTTTGGCACATTTTACTATTTGGCAGACTGTTCGGTAGTCGGTCTGAACCGAGTACCGACATTCGGTAATTTGCTGAAAAATTATCAATAATTTTTAAACAAATAGCAAAACTTCAAAAATTGGCAAAATTTTGTTTTATTTTTTTTTTTTTTAATATTTGGTCATCAGTTGCCTATAATTGTGCAATACTTTCAATCAGAAATATAAGGAATATGGGGTAAACATTCTAAAAATTTAGCTTTTTACTATTCGGTAAATTGCCACATGCACTATTTGTGACATCTCTAACAACTTGGCTAAAATTTTTTGATTATTCATGTCATCTCTAATTAAGGAGGCTATGATAATTTAATTTCTGTTTGACAAGTTGTCTTTGAACTTGTAAAAAAAAAATAGCCACTTTGGTGACTTTGGTAAAACCAACACTTTTTGCCGCCATCTTGAATTTTAAAATTTATATTATCGTTTTTAAAACGGTCGACCTTGAAAACGCCACAGCGCGTATGGTCAGCCAATTTTGACGAAAGTTTAGCCCTCTCATTCGTAAGAACTTTTTTGATTGCTTTGACTTCGATGGCTTTATATTTTCGGCCATTTTGAATTTTCAAAAACCAACTGTCAAATTTAAATCAATGACACTAAGAACATCCCAGCAAAACCTTGGTAATGGGTGCGATAAAGTAATGCATTACCTAGTAATGTGTACTCCTTACCTGTATCATTATTTTCCAACAAGAAGTAATGAGTTACCGATAATTGAACACTCATGGATTACCTTGTAATGAGACCTCATTACATTTTACATTACTTCAAAACATAAAATAATTACTTACCGATCATCAATTACATAATGCATAAATTATAAACGTAAAGTAATTATTAATATATATTTTTGAAAATCTATTTATAGACACATTACTTTGTGATTTTTTGTAAGCATGCGGGTAAGGTGTATATTTTTGATATCACGAACGAAAACACGAAGCACAACAACTCATCTACATGTTAAGCAATAAAATATTGTATGTATCGATAGCTCAATTGGTAGAGTTCTCGCCTAACTAATTGTTAAATACCAGAGACCCTATGTTCGAATCCCAGCATGACCAAGTTATTTATTTAATAAATAAAAAAGTTATTTATTTAATAAATAAAAAAGTTATTTATTTAATTAAAAAAAAATTTATGCATTTTTTTATGAAAATCTATTTATAGACACATTACTTTTTCACACCATGTAACCATATAAGTAACCAGTTACTTTACCCACTACAAGGTAATGAGTTACTTTGAGGCTCATCGCCTGTAAAATTCATCAGTCAAGTAACGTGTAAAGTAATGCATGAAGCCCTATGGCGATACATTACTTTACCTATGATTTGGTAAAGTCTGGTTTTGCTGGGATATTAACACAAAATTTTAGTGTAATCGGTCTAAAATTACATTATTTTCCGCCATATTGGATACGCCAATATGAATTTTACAATATTTTTTTTTCGACTTTTTATAAACGATCGACCCTAAAAATGTTCTGTTCCATAATTTTTACCAACTTTTTTACTTTTTATGCGAAACAACATGTTTTCATTAACTTTGGTGGCTTTTTTGTCCGCCTTTTTGAATTTCAGGGACGCTAAAATCACAAAACGTTTGTGTAATCGGAATATAATTAAATTTTTTTTCTGTCGCCATATTGGATGCGCCATTTTGAATATTGAACTTTTGATATCATTTTTAAAATCACCGTCACCGATGCATAATTTGAACCATCTGTGACTATTGGCAAAGTGTTGTTTAACAAATATTACTAATACTTTTTACTTACAATTACTTTCTTCAGTAAAACATTTACAGTACTTCAAACAAAATGTTATCCTTACTTTGTATATGTATAAAAAAACCTTTCCAGACATAAAGTCTTGTTACTCTTCATCTTAATTTGTTTTATTTTTAACCTTGGTAATGGGTGCGATAAAGTAATGCATTACCTAGTAATGTGTACTCCTTACCTGTATCATTATTTTCCAACAAGAAGTAATGAGTTACCGATAATTGAACACTCATGGATTACCTTGTAATGAGACCTCATTACATTTTACATTACTTCAAAACATAAAATAATTACTTACCGATCATCAATTACATAATGCATAAATTATAAACGTAAAGTAATTATTAATATATATTTTTGAAAATCTATTTATAGACACATTACTTTGTGATTTTTTGTAAGCATGCGGGTAAGGTGTATATTTTTGATATCACGAACGAAAACACGAAGCACAACAACTCATCTACATGTTAAGCAATAAAATATTGTATGTATCGATAGCTCAATTGGTAGAGTTCTCGCCTAACTAATTGTTAAATACCAGAGACCCTATGTTCGAATCCCAGCATGACCAAGTTATTTATTTAATAAATAAAAAAGTTATTTATTTAATAAATAAAAAAGTTATTTATTTAATAAATAAAAAAGTTATTTATTTAATTAAAAAAAAAATTTATGCATTTTTTTATGAAAATCTATTTATAGACACATTACTTTTTCACACCATGTAACCATATAAGTAACCAGTTACTTTACCCACTACAAGGTAATGAGTTACTTTGAGGCTCATCGCCTGTAAAATTCATCAGTCAAGTAACGTGTAAAGTAATGCATGAAGCCCTATGGCGATACATTACTTTACCTATGATTTGGTAAAGTCTGGTTTTGCTGGGATATTAACACAAAATTTTAGTGTAATCGGTCTAAAATTACATTATTTTCCGCCATATTGGATACGCCAATATGAATTTTACAATATTTTTTTTTCGACTTTTTATAAACGATCGACCCTAAAAATGTTCTGTTCCATAATTTTTACCAACTTTTTTACTTTTTATGCGAAACAACATGTTTTCATTAACTTTGGTGGCTTTTTTGTCCGCCTTTTTGAATTTCAGGGACGCTAAAATCACAAAACGTTTGTGTAATCGGAATATAATTAAATTTTTTTTCTGTCGCCATATTGGATGCGCCATTTTGAATATTGAACTTTTGATATCATTTTTAAAATCACCGTCACCGATGCATAATTTGAACCATCTGTGACTATTGGCAAAGTGTTGTTTAACAAATATTACTAATACTTTTTACTTACAATTACTTTCTTCAGTAAAACATTTACAGTACTTCAAACAAAATGTTATCCTTACTTTGTATATGTATAAAAAAACCTTTCCAGACATAAAGTCTTGTTACTCTTCATCTTAATTTGTTTTATTTTAACCTTGGTAATGGGTGCGATAAAGTAATGCATTACCTAGTAATGTGTACTCCTTACCTGTATCATTATTTTCCAACAAGAAGTAATGAGTTACCGATAATTGAACACTCATGGATTACCTTGTAATGAGACCTCATTACATTTTACATTACTTCAAAACATAAAATAATTACTTACCGATCATCAATTACATAATGCATAAATTATAAACGTAAAGTAATTATTAATATATATTTTTGAAAATCTATTTATAGACACATTACTTTGTGATTTTTTGTAAGCATGCGGGTAAGGTGTATATTTTTGATATCACGAACGAAAACACGAAGCACAACAACTCATCTACATGTTAAGCAATAAAATATTGTATGTATCGATAGCTCAATTGGTAGAGTTCTCGCCTAACTAATTGTTAAATACCAGAGACCCTATGTTCGAATCCCAGCATGACCAAGTTATTTATTTAATAAATAAAAAAGTTATTTATTTAATAAATAAAAAAGTTATTTATTTAATAAATAAAAAAGTTATTTATTTAATTAAAAAAAAAATTTATGCATTTTTTTATGAAAATCTATTTATAGACACATTACTTTTTCACACCATGTAACCATATAAGTAACCAGTTACTTTACCCACTACAAGGTAATGAGTTACTTTGAGGCTCATCGCCTGTAAAATTCATCAGTCAAGTAACGTGTAAAGTAATGCATGAAGCCCTATGGCGATACATTACTTTACCTATGATTTGGTAAAGTCTGGTTTTGCTGGGATATTAACACAAAATTTTAGTGTAATCGGTCTAAAATTACATTATTTTCCGCCATATTGGATACGCCAATATGAATTTTACAATATTTTTTTTTCGACTTTTTATAAACGATCGACCCTAAAAATGTTCTGTTCCATAATTTTTACCAACTTTTTTACTTTTTATGCGAAACAACATGTTTTCATTAACTTTGGTGGCTTTTTTGTCCGCCTTTTTGAATTTTCAAAAACCAACTCAAAACTGTAATCAGGGACGCTAAAATCACAAAACGTTTGTGTAATCGGAATAAAATAAAATTTTTTTTCTGGCGCCATATTGGATGCGCCATTTTGAATATTGAACTTTTGATATCATTTTTAAAATCACCGTCACCGATGCATAATTTGAACCATCTGTGACTATTGGCAAAGTGTTGTTTAACAAATATTACTTATACTTTTTACTTACAATTACTTTTTTCAGTAAAACATTTACAGTACTTCAAACAAAATGTTATCCTTACTTTGTATATGTATAAAAAACCTTTCCAGACATAAAGTCTTGTTACTCTTCATCTTAATTTGTTTTATTTTTGCTGCTGTTGTTTTTCGTATTGTATTTTATCTACAAAAATGTTTAATAAAAACATTACAAAAATAAAAAAAAGAAAAAAACAAACAAAAATTATGTTTGTTTGTAAAATGAAAATAAATTAAAGTTAATTAAATTTTTTGTCTGTTAGTAAATGTATTTGTACTAGTATGTGTTCATATACATACATATTACAACATAAAGAATAAGTAGCTAAAGTAACGAGTGAGTTTTACTTGTGTGTGTATGAGAGTAATAAGTGAATGTTTAAGTATGAGTTGAGAGATAAAAGGCAATAAACATACATTTAATCAAAGTTACGGTTTTACAAAATAAAACCAACAAAAATAAGTACAACAAAAACACACCGAGAAGTTTTACTTAAAAGTAGTAGATAATAGACTACAAAGTCTACTTTTTACCACAATACGATTACACCAAACATACTGTGTGAGGTATTGGAATTGGATGTATGTTCAAGTGTATGTAAGTAGGAGTGAATGAAATACAAGTGCATAGGTGTGAGTAATGTGTTTAAATCTAAAATTACTAAATCAGCATAAAAGCTGTATATATGTAGTGGTGGTATTATGTTGCGTGTTATTGTGTTTGTTGTGGTTGTTTTTCGAAAATGTGTGTACTTTAGAAAATATTTTCAAAAGTATAATAGCTTTACATTTTTTTTTTTTTTTGGTAAAAGCTAATACTATGTATGGTTTTTGGGAATACTAAAATTCTTTCAAAGTTTTTGTAGCTACACCAAAAGAAAAATATACAAAATGTTGATTTTATGAAAATTTACATTTGCGGTTTTAATTCACTTTTGTATATATTAGCTACACATGAATTACATATTTTATATTCTAAGCTATTTTAAATATATTGAAGAATATTTTACTTTAGAATTTGAAAAAATAAAATCAAACGCTTATATTTCGGTATTTTATCATAAATTATGATATGATGCACTCAGGGAACTTCTGCTTTTAAAATATGTAGTTTTTTAGTTTCTTTGTTTTAAATGTTAATGTCTGTCATTTATAGCACAAATTCTTTATTTTTAATCATTTGAAGAATAAATTTAATTTTTTACTAACCTTATAGTTCATTAAAAAAAACAAACCACATCAAATGACTGTTTTATGATTTTACATTCATTTTTTACAATCGTTTTTTGTTATTTAAAAAAATAGTAAAAATAAATGTTTGTTTATTTTTTACTATTTGATTGTTTATTTTATAGGTGATTAAACAAATGACAAATGTTAGTTGAATTTTATGAAATGTTAGTCTTCCTTTCTTCAAGTGAAATTTCATTTGTTTTTGACTACAATTGCAGTCGTCTTTACTTATATAACATCCTTAGTGTGTGAGCAAGATTATTCATGTTCAAGATCATTTGTTTATTTATTAATTTAAAATAATTAAAAATATCTTCATCCGAAAATATTAATGCAGATTTGATCTACTGACAGGTCCTTATAAGTTTCATTTCGCGTCACCGAAAATCCTCAAGAGGACCAAACTAGAAGGTGTAGAAGTTTTACCCAAATTATAATTTTTGAGAGAAAAGATTAACGCTTTACCCGCATTGTTTTATTTACTTCATGAGAAGTAAATTATACAAGATCTAGCTTTTAGGAAGATAAGTGAATACACTTTTCCATAAAAGTTCAACAATTATTTACAAATTTAATCGTTAAAGTTGTTTCAATGTAAATACAGTGAAATTGCAAAAGAAATATATTTTTTAACTTTATGTCTGTTATTCAATAAACAAAATAAACAAAAAAAAACTAACTTTCGGTAATAGTTTAAATATTCAGTTAGAATTTTCTATTTAAAACAAAAAGTTGTTGTATTATATTGAGTATTGAAATAAACGTAAACAATCTATTGTTTTTACCGATTTTGTCCATTAATTTTTCAATAGTTTTAAATAAACTAAAAACTACAATTCTTTTAAACGAAAAGTAAGTAGTCCTTTTTTTAACTGATTTTCCGTTAATTTAATAAATATATTCAGTGGCCTTTACGGAAAAAATATTTTGAGTGTACATTTCAAAAGTATGATTTAAAATTTTCAGCTAAAAAATGATAAATATAAATTATAATATAAATTAAAAATAAAAATATTTCCATTGACAAAAATTTTCCTAACAAGAACTTCCGTTTTGGAAGTGGAGTTTGTGTTAAAAAAAACTTTTGAAAATTTGATGGCTGTTTTTTGCGCATATGCTTTTCAAAGATATTCACTAGGGCAAGGAATTTCATGCAACTAAAAAGGGAAAATTGGCGCTTATAGTATGTAGTAAAAAATCCAAAATATGCGCCTTAAATATGCATTTAAATCGAAATATGCACAAAAAGCCAAGTATTATACACAAAAAATCAAAAAAAAAAAAAAATATGCACGTACAATTTTTGTATCTTTAAAAATTGATTTACTAGTCGAGCTTGCTGGTTTGAAAATGAAAACCACTATAAATGTTTGACAAATGAAAGCTAGATGTTATGTTCAGGGTTACAAATATTTATTTTTATTTATTTTTAATTATAACTATATTTTAATTTTCACACTATATACAATTAAATTGAAAATATGCTAAATATGCAAAAAAATAATGCCAAAATATACCACAAAATATGCATTTATAGCTAAATATGCATTTATAACAATATATGCAAAAATGCGCAATAACAAATCGCTGCCAATTTATTGCAATTTCTTTGATTTGGATTTTGGGCTACTGACAACAAACATGTATTTGCATAAAATTCCTTGCCCTAGTACCTACACATCATACTAAAAGTTGGACCCTGGGTACATCTTGGAAATCTATGCTGCCGTATTAAACAGAAAAAGTTATCAACGAATACAATTACTTTCAAATATTTTTTTAACCTCTCTAGAAACACAAAACTGTGTGACCGAGACTACCTATATAGTAAACCCCTTAAACTTGGAGGTATAAAACATGATCAAAAACTGAACAAATTGTCATTTAAGCTTTTTTATTATCTCTCTTAAATTCGGAGATAATGAGGGGTAGTGTTTTGTGCCCCACTGCGTAAAACTCCTCCTTCTATCCTACGACCTTTTGGATTTATACATATAAATTTGAAAAATTATTTCACTTATAAAATTTGTAAATTGTGTAAAATTTTGCTATAACTAAAACAACAAAAAAATTTCCTAAAAATATGCATTTTAAAATATGCAACAAAAAATGCCAAAATATGCATTAACATATAAATTTATAGCAAAATATGCATTTATAACAATATATGCAAAAATATGCATTTAGGCAAAAGTATGCATCAACAAATCCATACCATTTTGTAGAAAACTTGTTGATTCGCAAAGATATTTGGTGAATATTGTTCTCCAGCTAAAGATAACAAACATTAATTTACATGAAGATCTGAGCAATAGTTATTAATAATATATTTTTATATTTTCATCATTAAATATTTTTTATTTATTATAGAAAAAAATAAATTGGAAAAATAACAATTCAAATTATTATTGGACGCGACTCCTTTCCAGGATATTTTATGAAAATAGCTTATTTTGTCAGGGTGAATGCAATAACCCCCACTGAAATAACCCCCACCGCCGAAATGAAATAAGCCCCACCAAATTTATAAAAAATTTAAAGTGGGGCTAATCTTATTTTTGGTGGGCAAAGTTTCATTTTAATACGTGGGTATTATTTCATTTTATCACCCACCACATTTGGTGGGGGTTAATTCATTTTTATTGGTGGGGAATAATTCATTTTGGTGGGGATTAATTCATTTTAATTCTAATATCAATTCTTGGTTTTTGAATTAATTCCTACTTTTACAGTACTAGTTTTATTTTGTAAAGGTGAATTAATTCCTACTTTTACAGTACTAGTTTTATTTTGTAAAGGTAATATTAGAAAGTACGAAAAAAGAATACGTTATTTCAATTAAAAAAACACATTTCTTCTTATTAAAAATCCATTCGTGCCCATATCACCAGGTTCCTTAGTTGGTAAAAAACTAATAATTTGCCCTTTTACAGAATGTTGACATAAAGGTGTATCCATATTTTAGAAGGACACGGTGGGGTCCAATAACACCAACTGAAATAAAACAAAAATGGAAATGAAGTCAAATACACAGGTTAACTTTATTTCCAACAAAAATGGAAATAAAACCAAGTTGGCTATATTTCCTTTTAAAGAATATCGTGTTATCCAATTTAAATCAATATTCCATTTATTTAATCTCAACGTGAAAAAAAAAATTTTAAAAAAATGTTTATTGTTTTGTATCGCGGGCAGGAAAACTTTATTGAGCGAAGCCACCTGCCGCGTCCTACTGGAGGAAAAAACCCCTAAGAACGGCCGCAGGCCGCCACACAGAAAAACTTAAGCTTGCGAAGCCATATTTCATTATTTGCCGCATAAAGTTTTTGTAAAAGTTTTATTTTATAAAATAAAAATATAAATAATGTAAAGTGGGGCTTATATCATTTTCGGTGGGCAAAGTTTCATTTTAATACGTGGGTATTATTTCATTTTAATGCCCACCAAATTTGGTGGGGGCTAATTCATTTTCGTTGGTGGGGAATAATTCATTTTGGTGGGGATTAATTAATTTTGGTGGGCACAAATTCGGTGGGGCTTATTTCATTTTCGGTGGGCACAAATTCAGTGGGGCTTATTTCATTTCGACGGTGGAGGTTATTTCAGTGGGGGTTATTTCATGCACCCATTTTGTCAAATATTGAACAAAATATTAATGTTTTCATCAAAGTTTGAATAATTTTCGGAAAAATGCTACTTAAATTTATTAAGTACTGGAGACAAAAAAAAAATCCATGAGACTTAATTATAATTATGACTACAAGATTGTAAAGCTTTTAAATCGATAAAAAAAATAATAATTTTATGTAACTTGATCCATATAGGGTTAATTTGTACACTTTTGTCCAAAAAACGACCCACAAGGAAATTTTAAGCATAACTCGTTTCATAATTTTAGTAAAAATATCATTTCATAAGACTATACACTGATAATAATACATGCGTAAAAATACTAAAAAATTTCAAAATAACCAAAAATTTTGTAAAATAAACGAAAATTTGTTAAATTTACAAAAGATTTCGCTGTTTTGACATTTTTTTCGTAGTTTTAGCTTGGATTATTATGAGTGTAATTATATGTACTTGCAAAAAATAAAAATTTAGAACTAGTTTTGAATTTTTTGAATAATACAAAACTACAAAATTTATTTTATTATTTTTCTTTCTAAAAAAGTTTAGATGTTTTTTAACCGACCCTGAATGTTTCATAGTGTAACTTGTGATAGTTTTGGAGAAAATATTCATTAAAGATAATCCTTGGACAATTTAATCCTTACAAATACACTAAAAATTACAAATATCCAGCGCGCACCATAATAGCAATATTAAAAGCTTAAATTCTTGTAGATCGATATCAGCCAATTCATATTAATGATGCCAATAAGACCTAAGAACTATCTCCATTTTATTTAAAAGCAAAAATATCACAATTGAATGCGATTCTTTAATTTTTTTTATGTTTTGTAGAAGTGTGTGAATTTCGCTTTAATTTTTTATTTTGATTCATATTTTTATCAAAATCATTAAACGATTAAAAAAAAACAACTTCAATCATTGAAAATTTATCGAATAAGAATTATTTTGTCAATTTTAGATTTATCCCTAGCACTTCCAGTTTTAGATCCAATTCTAAAATATTGTTAAGCCATTAGCAATATCGCCCACTGTATGTATTTCTTGCAAACAAGAAGTTTTAATTTAATTATTTTTTTTTTACAAAGAACATTTTGTTTTTCATAAAAATAATCAAAATTAAACAAACAAAATTGTATAAACAACGTATATACAAAATATCCTTTAACACAAAGAAATATACGCACAAAAGGCGCACTTACTTTGTGTGGGTATATGCATAAAAGAGTAAATAAACAAAGTTGTTGGTTTATACATACTTATACAAACAGAAAACTAACAATAAACAAAGTTAACCTTAAGTATGTTCATTAGGCAAGTTCAACGTTGTATGGCCCAAAAATGAGAACAAAATAAGTTCTAAAGTCAACGAATTGGGTAATTTGGTTAATTTGTAAAGGGTGGCAACACTTTTTTAACTGGTGGCCATTTTGTCAGCTGTCAAGTGATTTATGTTTAGTTTGGCATTTCAACATGAATAGACTGACGCCTGAACAACGCTTCCAAATTGTGCAAATTTATTTTGTAAACCATGGTTCTGTTCGAAATACGTATCGCGCACTACGTCCATTTTTTTGTTTAGCGATGAAGCTCACTTTTTATTAAATGGATACGGCCATAAACAAAACGGACGTATTTGGACTGATGATAATCATCAAGTGTATGTTGAGGCACCGTTACATCCAGAAAAACTGACTGTTTGGTGTGCTTTATGGGCTGGTGGAATCATTGGTCCGTACTTCCTTAAACAAAATGCTGGTCAGTACGTTACAGTCAATGGTGACCTCTATACAGCCATGATTACTGACTTTTTCGTTCATCAATTGAACAACCATGTTGTGCAGAAACTGGGGTTTCAATAAGACGGCACAACATGTGACACAGTTCGTGCCACCGCATAGTTTCACGTTTCGGACCCTTGAATTGGCCTCCATGATCATGCGATATAACGACGCTGGACTATTTTCTGTGGGGATATGTGAAGTCCTCCAGATTAGACTACTTCCGAGCCATCCGCGACGGTCATATGTCAGAAGTCATATTTAAATTATAATACCAGAAGATTATATTTCGAATAAAGTAAATTTAATGTCAATTTGAAAAATTCATCTTTGTTTTATTCCATTTTAGAGTTCTATACCTATATTAAAAACACACTTTATATAGAGACATTTAACATCAAGTTTGGTGCCGATTGAATAAAGAAAAGTCGAGGCGGAAACCGATTGAAAATTAAAACTGTGTTTTGTATACGGAAAATTTAGTTTTTTCAGTTTTTAAAAAAAATTTTAATGTCGTAATAGTTTTTGTTCTACATGATAAATTTATTGTATACAAATTCAAAATCGGTTAAGAACTAGCCCAGTAATAAAATGTGCCCCAGACCACTAATATGCCAAAATTTGGTCAACATTTGTAGCGCAGCAGCTACGCACATTGTGTCACAATATTTCAAATCACTTTTCTTAAAATTCTATAGTAGTAAGCAAAGCTTTGATTTTTCTTGTAAATTAATGTAAATAAGTCTGGGGTCATTTTTGGCCGCAGGTCCACATGTGTAAATGATGTCCAAAAAAAATTTTTCGATTTAAAATATTTTATGACAGCAAATTAGACTTGTTATTATAAAAAAAAAACACAAGTTCCTCGAAATCCGCAAAAATCAAATTGCTGCCCTAGCCAAGTGTACCAGGGAATATTTCTAAATTTTTTTATTTTTGTTCCCCAAAATGTATGTAACAATCACATAAAGTTCAAGTCTCAATTTATTCGATTTTGTTGAAGAAAACTTTTTAAAATTTGAAGTTGGAGATTTAAAAAAATATCCCAAAGGACAGGTTAAGGAAATCCAAAATAAATAATATTTCATAGTTCACAATTTATTTCAAAAACGTTTAGGACATGCGCTCAAATTAAGTGGCCAAGTGGTATTTGGCACATTTATTACTGGGCTAGTTCTTAACCGATTTTGGATTTTTACACATTTTTGAAAACATTATTTCGTCCTTATGTCAACTAATTTATCATAAAGAATAAAAACTATTACGATTTTCAAAATTTTTTTGCAAAAACAGTAAAAGAGTAATTTTTCCTTTTTAGTACAGTTAATATTAACGTCATATAGACAGTCGCAATTAATTTTTAATTAATATGCATTTGACAAAATAATTTAGAAATGTTGAGGTTAAGAAGAAGAATAAACATTTTTCTCCAAAAATTATAAACACTATTAATTTTTAAATCAGACTATACTAGTTTCTGCCTTTTTATGGACAGGCTCATCAGTGGTTTTCCATTTAAATTGTATTATTATTTGTGTCTTATAATTGTCAGATTGTCTCTATATGATACATTTTTTCAACAACCTGCGGTTGTAAGAATCAAACCTGGTCTCATCTTACATTACAAACGTAACAATGCCAAGTCATGACCGTTTAGCGATCACACGCAAGTATGGCCTCGAATCTAATGCAGCTAAATTGCAGTTTTCTTTTATATTAGCTCTTTCTGTTATTGTATATTATACTCAGAAGTGACAACACTAACAACACAAATATTCTATTTTTAGATTTTTGTTTATTTTTCTAATCTCTTCCGTCTCTATTTCACAATGTTACCAGATTGGCCTATGGTTTTTACGTTCAGGGTTGACAACTTTTGCGTTTTTTAAGTTGAGACATCGCCACAGGGCAAATTTTATAATGTATTTTAATACAGTTTATTTCCTCCTACAAAACACAGTTTCAATTTTCAAACGATTTCCGCCTCGACTTTTCGTTATACAATCGGCACCAAACTTCATATAAAATGTTTTATATACAAATTAACCAAATTAGGTCATTATGTGACTTTAGAATTCATTGTAATTCACAGAATGGCTGTCAGTAGATAAAGTCTGCTTTAAATTAGCGGATGAAGAAATTTTTTAATTAATAAATAAACATTGCACCGTTTTGTTGTTTAACAAAAAACAAATGATCTTGAACTTGAATAATTTTGCTCACATCATAATTTATGATAAAATATCGAAAAATAAAGTTTTGGTTTAAACTTTTTTTTTGAAATTTAAAAATAAAACATTTATTTTGAACGTCTCTAATGTTCTTACAACAAATATCGTTTGTATGTGTACAAAGCAGAAAAGTAAGTGTGCATATGTAACGCACACATGTAAGTGTTTTATAATAAACAATATAATTTTCAAGATGAATAATATTTTAATTAATATTTAAAATACCAAAATTCATAAAACATTCATAATAGAGAAAATAATGAGAAAAGCCTTAAAAATAGCATTCATTACTACAAACTCTATTCCACTGTGCACAGTGGTATATGTCACACAAATTTTGGAAATAATTCGGTCATTTCTTACTTAGTAGTCAGTTTGCAATGAAATTTGGAACAGGCATAAGTGACGTAATATCGATCTTTAATTCTGATTTTGAACCTTCCAGACCTCCCGGAGACTGCATTATGGTCACCAAAAATAAGAAACATTTTGGATATAAAATTTTGAGTGCTCGCCATTTTTTGTTGCTAATACGATTTTTAAAACATTAACATATTTGTAATCTGCTAGTAGAGGCTAATAAAAACATGCTTACATGTATGGGTTATCTCCATCAGTCCCCGAGATATTCCCATTTGAAAATGTGAAATTCCAAATTTTGTACGAATCAGGTCCAGTTTTTTGCGAATAGCGGGACGAAATCGGGGCAAATTTCTTTTGGAATGCAATAAATTGTTCCACTTAAAAAATAAATTTGTTTAAAGCACAAATTAACAAAAAAAAATAAGTTTTTTGCGACTTTTTTTCCCAAAAAGCATTAACAGTCTTTTACCTCCAGATAAATATTTTCTTTCTGAATATATAAAGTATGCATGCTATTCTGAAAGGTCTTTTAATATAAAAGCGAGTTGCGTTAAAACAATTTTTGATTTGTCTATACTTTTCCCTCCAGCCGCTTCTAAAGTTGACACATGTTTTTTGTGGAGAATTGAAAAAAAAAAATTTGTATTTTTTTTTTTAATTTAAAAAGTTTTATAGCTCAAATATTACACCATTTTCTAAGTTTTTTTTTAATTGTTTCAAAAAAGATACAAATTTTCCTCACACGTTTGGGTTTTTGATGCTTCCTTCCAGAAATTGTGTGCAGTACAAACTTAAGATAAAACGAACTAATTTCAAAGTCCGGACGTTTTGGTAACAACTTTAAAGTAATATCTGTTAATACAACCTTAATACAACAGGCGCGGGTCCAGAAAAAGGTTTTGGGAAAGGAAGTTAGAGTATTTTTGATTAATGTCTTTTATCTTTTTAGGATTTTAGTATTGAAAAATTTTATGTTGGGGGAGGAAATGGTCCATTTTTCCTTCCCCTCGATCCGTGCCTACACAAGATTAACCCTTGGTTAAGATGAACTTTTTTAACAGTCATACATACAAATTTTTATATAATTTTCCATTTTAAATACGATGAGTAAATGATTTATGAAACAATATCATCAGTATGATGAAACTTTTTTTTGCTGACTGTAAACAAAAATTTGTGTTAAAACTAAAACTAAAATAAGTTCAAAATGACGTTACAGAAAAAATTTACAGATAAAACTTACTTTTTTTGTTAAATGTTAGTATAATAAGAATAGCAATAATAAATCTGAAAATTTTAGCCATTTGCCAACGAAAATTCGGTTACTGCTACTGAAATCGGTCAGTTTATTGATTTTCAGAACAAAATTTGTTTAATACAACTAACTTTAAGTTGCAACACCCAAAATTTAATTTGTTAAAATCAGAAAAAGTTTTGCCAAATATTAAGAGACAACCATGAATTAAAAAAAGTGTGGAAATATTTTTCCTTGTTCTTTTTTTATGCAAATAAAAAAATCTTTCTTTCTAAATTCAGTAGTTTTATTTTTTTAACCAAATATTTCTGTTCATTTTACTAAATTTTACGTCAATATAACTGAAATTTTGTTTTTTTTTTTAAGTTTCATTAGTTTTTTGTTTTTATATACATTGAGATTATTTTAATGTCATTTCTAATTTATAACGATTGAAAGCTCGTTATAAATTAAAACGTGTATTTATAAAAAATAAAGCAAATCAAACATATTAGCTAGGTTGATACTAGAATTTCGATCTGGCTAAAGATCTCATCAGAACCCGAAATTTTAGAAAAGCCAGAGCCGCCAGAATGGGCAGAGCTTTAACAAAAAGCCTATTAATCATAAATTTTTGCTCCATTATTGTCTTCTTAGTAATCACACATGGCTAGGGTTTTTTTCCTAACGAGAATCACGACGTTACTAAACTTTGAAGATCAAAAATGTTCTATTTATATAAAAAAAAAAGTTTTACTCTGGCTCAAATACCATTTTTTATAGTTTCATTGGTTTTATTTGTTTTTATATACATCGATATTATTTTTATGTTATTTTGAATTTACAAAGAGCTTTCAACTTTCGTATATATACAAAAAATAAAGCAAATCAAACATATTAGCTAGGTTATTTGCGCTTCTTTGTCCACAAATATTCAGCAACATATTTTCTAATTTTAGCAGAGTAAATTTATATTTTAAATTAACTAAAATTCATGTAAAACGTAATTAAAGTTTTGTGCATTTAACTGTATTATTTTTAGCAAAAAAATTGCCTATTTTGTAGCAGTTTTTTCTGAAACGTAATTTTTAGCTAATTTTCAGTAGTTCTTTTTGCTATTTTTAAATATCTATTTCTATGAGTGTAATTTTTCATTTGTTCATCTTTACTTGTGCTTAAGTAAATTATACTTAACTACTCCACGAGTATTACTTATTAACTCTCAATGGAACTATTATCTGTTTTGTTTAAGGAAAGCAAACAAATCATTCAACTCAATCGACTTTCATTCAGATCAATTCATTTATCCGTCTAAAGTACGTGACATTGTATGTAAGTTAAGTTTACTATGCTATTGAAACAATTTTTTCTTTTTTTTTGTTTGTTCTAAATGAATGATATTGTTTATACGCACAAAGAGATACTAACATTTTATATTTATATGTTTGATTAGATTAATTAATAAACTTTTTTTTTGCGCAAAAAGGGAAAGTTAAGAGTTACTTACTTTGATTACATAAATTAATTGAATGGACACAGATCTGGAAAGATAAAAAGAAATGAAAAAATTCATTCAATTATTGAAAACAAAAATAAATAATAGTGAAATTGAACGCATGAGTAATATTTTTTCATATTAACCAACAAATTTAAAGTAAAATCAAACGTATGAGCAATATTTTATTTTATTTTTCATATAACAAATAATGCTCATACGCCTACTAGGATAGTTTAAAAGTTTTAATGAACACACGTTTTATTTATTCAATATAATGTTAATGCCATAATTTTTATCAAAATTCGTTGACTTTTTTTTAATTCTCTATAAGCTATAAATTCTATGATTTGTGATGCATTAAGTATCTTTTATTTTTTATTTAACAACTTTAATGTACTGAATATCGTTAAATTTTAAAAACTTTTAACCACATAAAATATTAATCAAAATTTACATATGAAAGAATAAATACTTATTTATTCATATATTAAAAAATAAATATTTACATTTTAACCGGTAGACTGCTTTTACTAATTTATATTTAAGTAAAACTAAATTTATATTCAACTACACTCAAAAAAATAAGTTAGTAGAAAAGTTAATAAAACGTCTTGTAAATCCGTTATACTATTTTGTTTAGCAAATTTTTTGCTAAAATTATGTTTTCAGCTAAAAACTTTGTTATACATATAGCACTTAACTGTTTTGAACTAATGTTTTACTAATATTATACTAAAGTTTCACAAATTTATTTTGCTAAAAAAAAAACTGTGCTGAGCACATAGAAAAATTATACTAAAAAGTACAACTCTAACAAGACATAGTAAAAAAATCAACCATGGAAGATTTTTGTATCTGTTTTTCATACATAAAACAAAATTGTGAATTTAAACAACTGAAATTTTGCGTTGTCAACGGCTCGTGAAAATAATTGTCTATTAATTAAATAAAAGACAAAATAAAATATTCAAATTTAATAAAGATTAAATATGTATTTCTAAACTATGGAATGAGATCGAATAAATCCTAATACAGATTATTTGGTATGACTTTTGTTATGTTTAAAAGTGAAATTTTTTTGAATCAAGTTATCTTTTAAAAAGTCGAAAGATGATGTGTATAAATTACACTGTACAACACAAAAAAAAAAAAAATTACAAGGTTTGACATATAAATTTTTATAGATTGCCAGCTGTTCTTTGGCTGATTAAATCCGTTACATTACAACAAAAAAAAAAAAAAAAAGCTCAAAACACTAATCAAGTTCTATATTTCTTATTGTACTGAAAACGTGTCAATTTGCGGTGCATATATTGTGTACATAATTTTGTTTTGTTATTTGAGTGTATTCAGATTTTGGTGTATTCGGGAACTTAAAGTTAAATTTCACGTCGAATATTTTTGCGGAACATTTTAACCCAATAAATCCCGTTTTCAAAGGTGTTTTCTGCTCTTTTTTTCAAAGAAGGACAAAAAATACCCTTACCTTGAGGAGTTAGAGGGTTAACATATTCTATAAAAATGTTTGCTTTTGATGTGTTCAGGGACTTATAGTAAAATTTTAACATTTTAACCCCTAAAATCCCTGTTTTAATGGTGTTTTTGCTCCTTTTTAACCTTGAGGAGTTAGAGGGTTAATATATGCTACAAAAATGTACTTCGTAACAATTTACATAAATTTGCTGAACACACCATATACTTTAAACGTAAGCTTTACTCGATTTTCTACGCCGATTGACAATTCAAAAATTTGCATTTGGGTGAAACTTTACCTACCCCTAAAATGAAACCCAGATGTAAACTTTCAAAACGCCGATACACGTGTCTATCAAAATTTATAGGTCGGACCTTGTAATTTTGGAAAAAATTTGATTTTGTTGTACAGTGGTTTTAGCAAAATCGGATCATTACTTTGTTTACAAATGGAAGCTGAACAAAAAGTGAGTAAAGTAGCTTTTTTTTGCCATTTTTAGTGCCCTAATTGATAGGAGCAGACCATTTCCAAAAAAAGTGACAGTATTGGGAACTTGCTTTGTAGCCTTCATCAATAATTTAAAAAGAATCTTAATATAATTTAATTTTTCTGAGTTCTGAATAATTAAGCATATTTTTTCTACGAAATTTAAGGTTTTTTTTGTAAAAATGCTACTTTTTTGTTTTCCATTTGTAAACAAAGTAATGCTTCGATTTCGCTAATAATTTATACACATTATCTGGCGACTTTTTAAAAGATAACTGGATTCAAAAAAAAGTTCACTTTTTAACATAAAAAAGTTATAAGTCATAATTTGTGTTCGGATTTATTCGATCTCACTCCTTATATGTTTATAGATTAATAATTTAGTGTGGTGAAATAGCAAACACGCATATACAGTCAGGTAGACAGACTAAAACAAAAGACAAAGACACACATATGAGGTACATTTTTATGGTTCCTTTTTCTTATTGCAAAAAAAGGGTTGTATATGTCATATTTTGTTATTTTTTTTTCGTTTCTATTATTATCTGCGGTAGTTGCGTTCCTTTAAAATATAGCATCATTTAGACAACCATTGATGCAAGTAGTTGAAAGAAATATTTTTTATGTTATATAGTTATTTCCATATATTTTTAGATACTAAATTAATTTAAGTCGTCAATGTGTAAGAATGAACATTTTAGAACATTTTAAGAATAACAAAAATATGTTTTATGATTTTCAGCAAATAAATTAATTAAAGCATAATTTTGCTACAAATCTTTTGAGGTTTTTTTTTCAGTCTACTAATATTCAGCAGAAATTTTATTAATTTTTAGCAAGTTTTTTTTTTATTTCTAATCCACTAAGTGTTAGCAAAACTTTTGCTGAATCTACTAATGTTGTTGCTAAAAAGTCAGCTCGCTGATTTGCAGCAACAGATTTTGCTGACATTAGCAATTTTTTTGTAAGCACCCTCCTGACTAAAATTTTGCTGTGTAGATTTATATTTTTTTGAGTGTAGATTTATATTTAAGTCAAAAATAATGGTACTTTAATATTTGATACTTTTAATAGTATAAAATTTGGTCTTTCATTTGAGCCTTAACGTTTAAATATCGGACTGTTTGTAAAAATGGTAAATTTTGTATTTTGATAATAACAAACCAGTTAAGAGGTTACTGTCGCCTATTATTTGTGCAATATAAAAACCATATAAATTATTTACCTATGTATGCACACAATAAACATTATTATTAAAAATTTGTAACTAAAAAATAATATTTGATTTAACAAAAGATTTTTTTTTTTGTGATTATATTTTATTTAATGCATGGTGAATGTCGGTATTTATTGAATGTTTGATTTTCGTAACTGATATTTAATTCGTTGTATATAAAACGGTGTGTTTGAGCTTATGTATTGTTTAATTTAACAATAAATAATATCGGATATTATTAAAATTGCGTGGGTATGATGAAAAAATAGTTATACAATGAATATAATACAAAGCATTTAATGTATTTTTATTGAATTCTAAAGCATTAAGGGACTTTTAATAATCTCCCGAGTAAAAATAATATTGTATAATGGGATACAGTTTTGTGAAATTTAATAAAGTTAACTATGGCATCATGTTTAGCAGACTTTGGCGACGTCAATTACATTTCAGAATCAATCACCTGTGAAATTTTGCTATATCATTAATAGTTTAGACCTACGCTCACACATGTCGGCTTAATCGCTTCTTCAGAAAATTTTAAATTTTGTCAATACCAGACATGGGACCTTACCAATATTTGTGTATTTAATTACAGGCCAATTATTTTTTTCTTGTTCAATTACATGTAATTGGGTGTAATTGAGTAATTGCCGTGTAATTAAATACCTATATGCTGCCCCATGTTGGGGATTAAACATTTTACAAATTTTCAAAGGAAGCGATTAATCTCACAAGTGTAAGCATAGGTCTGATATTATTAATGATATGGAAAAATTTCACATGTGAACGATTGTGATTTTTATTTGACGTCGCCCAATTGTGATGTTTATAAGGATACAATTTTACTTGCCACTGTAATTTTTCGTAAATCGGCATATTTAATTGTATCTTACAATGCGTTATACCATATTTTATTAGACGGGCAATATATAATAGGATTATCGGATTGAAATTAATATATGAGCTTATCCGATGTAAGATAAATATAAATATTTTTAAATTATCGAAAAGTAACGTTTTTGTTTTGAAATCCATAACATCCTACACAAAATTTTAATATCACCCAGGTGAAAATGATAATATATGGTAATATATGAACTTACTTGATTCCATGTATGAGCATATATTGTTTCATATATCAGCATGTATGAAGATGTATGCCATGTTTGGACGCATATATGGGTTCATACATGCAAACAAAAAGTTTATACATGGTAATGTATGATATTATGTATTGAAATATATGCAAAATAATGTTCCGTATATGATATTAATTTCATTATGTGACTTCATATGTGATTATATATTAATTTATATATCGTTGACTTGGAAAAAATGCCATTATTGTTCATGTATCATTGACGTAGAAATAAACAATTATCGTTTCTTAAAATTGTTGAAAGCTAGATTTCTAAGTCGCAGAATCTAAAACTGATTTGAATTAAAAAGTCTTATGGGCGTTATAACTCTAAATAGACTCGCTAATAAAAACATTGAAGTTTTGTTTCAAATTATGTTTTATTTATATTTAAAATAGAAATATTAAAATATTGAGTTTCATTTTTGCATACATTTTTTTGCAAATTTGTTTCATGATTACATCTGATATACAGGGTTACGCGGTTTATTCGCCACTAAGTTTTTATGGCGTGCAGGGAATTGTGTATTTAAAAATCTCAATAAAAAATAATTATCATTTTGAGTTTCTAAATATTCTTCCTTATTTTTTGTTTGTTGTTTTTCAAAACAAAATAAAAATGTTTGTTAAACCAAAATAAAAAAATAGATGAAATTATTGTTGTTTGGCTATGAGGTCCGATTAAATAAAAAATTATTCTTTGATTTTAATTACGCAATAAAATAAAAATCATTTAATAGTTTTTAATTTAAACAGATCTTAGAAAACTGGACAAGTTAGAAAAAACGCTTAACAGTAAGTTTCATTTTAAGCTTTGGGTACCAAATGTGTACCATAAATATTAATACAGGTCTTGTCCTTAGATTTCAACAGAAAGAAATAAGATTTATTGTATTAACATTTTATTTTATATATAAAATCAGCATGAAGATGCGGCAAACTTAAACGACATTTAGCGAAAAAAAAACTGTACCATAGATCCAACAATAAAGTGCGCTATTGAAATCAGCACGGCCGAAGTTTAATAATTTTTTTGGTGTCATGCTGTGTTATCTTTTCTCCATATGGTAAAAATTTTAAATATGTTGGAGAATATCATTAATTCGATAAAGAATTCGATAAAGATAAAGAATAAATAAATAAATAAATACTATCAAGGAAGCACCGCTGATAAGTTCCCTCCGATTTCCATTAAATTTGGATATGTGATAGTGCACACAGAGGAATAAACTGCCAACCGAATGTAGACGTGTATATTAATGGTAACAACTTATAAATTCAGTTAGTGCAACAACATTTACATTAGATTTCTGAATATTTTGGGTATTGCTACAAAAATGTTGTTGAATTAACTGAACTTTGTTGTGAAAACTAATGTTAAGTTGAGCCAACCGTCTGAAATTCGTAATAACTCAATTTAAGTCGTAGTAAACGAAAACAAAATAATACATTTTCACGTTTTAAGGTACAAATTTGCTGTCAAAAATAACAAAATTTTCCACTATTTTTGTTTTTTTCATGCTTCTTTTATGGAAACCAAAAATAATAAAAAGTTTTAGAATAAAAAAGTTTCCATATACTCTATATTTCTTCATTAGGATATTGTCCTAACAAATAATCTATAGAGTTTTTGTTTTCAAATTTATTATTTGACCCTTTCAGGAATGTGTTGATAGATCTATTTCGGGAATTTTGTTCTGATGATGGGAACCTAGAAAATTCCCGAAATAGATCTATCAACACATTCCTGAAAGGGTCAAATAATAAATTTGAAAACAAAAACTCTATAGATTATTTGTTAGGACAATATCCTAATGAAGAAATATAGAGCATATGGCCTCGAACTTGAATAATTTTCATTTTCATTGCACAATTAAAGGTCGAAAAAACATAATTTTTATTTTTAATAAAAATTATAACAAACTTATAAAAAAGTTTCGAACAATTAAGAAACATATTTTTACCGCCTAAATAAGCGACGTTTCTTACCAGTTTGTTATTACTCCTCAATACTATATACGAACTTCATTTAAATCTGGATAAACCACCCAACAGTGTTTTCTTTTAAAATTTCAAATCTTATTTCCTTATGAAAACCCTCTCATGCTCCAAGGTAAGAGCAAAACATGGAATTTTTTGTTAAAGAATTTTCAAAACTTTAGTTTAAACATTTTAAAAAAATTTTTTAACAAAAACTTAAAACTTGAGAACTGAACCTAGTTGCTTAATAAGATGTATCATAGAGGATTAAAATTTCAAAAAGATGTCATTCTTTTGATTTGGAGATAAAACAGTTTTAAGCAAAAATTCGGTTAAAAGTGTTTAACTATTATTCCTATTAAGAAATCCCACTAAACGCAATTCGGAATATTATAACATACATCAGAGGATTTACGTTCCGAAAATTTGAGCAAAATCATATAACTTCCATTTTTTCCGATGAGGTCAAACGTAATTTTTTTTATATTTTGGGCTTCCGTTAAAATGTATGGAAAGAGTTTGTAAATTTGAACGGATTTTGCAGAAACTCTACTTGACTATTTTCAAAAGTCTTAAATTAATTGTATAAAAAAAAAATTAAATTAATTGGGACATGTACTTGGGGTCAAAAAAGACCCCACATTTTTAACACACAAAAAATTTTTTTTATAGAAATGCATATTGTCAATAGGGTGTTCCACTAAATCCTTTTTTTTTAATTTTTATTTCTGAAGTTCTTAAAGCGGTATATGAATGATTATGTCCCTATAGATTTTTAAAAATTTGTTCAGATTTTTTAAAGGCGGGTATGGGTATAAATTTCAGAATTTTCTAATTTCAAACCACAGCAACTTCAGGTATATTCCATATATAGTCGTATAACAATTGTTATATTTTTTTAATTTAGAACTTGTCCTGAATTTTAACTGTCATTGATATAAAAGTTTATATAAATATCTGAAAAAAAATTTATTTATTGAAAAAGCTCAAATGTTTTTCATCGATCCATAAAGTTTCACCGTGTAACTCGGTTTCGTTTTCAAGAAAATATACTTTAAATATTGTCCGTCTCAAATATTCAAACTCGTGTTTTTATTATTTTATCAAAAACAATGCTAAAAGTTGTGAACTTTAAGGCGCCATATTTCCTAAAGTAGTTGGACTATTTCAAAGATTTAAAATAGATTTTTTGTTTGGAAAGCGTTAACCAGTGTCGCAAGATGGCAGAAAACGGCCCATACACATTAGTATAAAAATCCTTTGATTGGATTAAAAATTGTTTAATATTGTATAACTTTATATATCATATGTACATAAATTTGATTATAAATCAATTAATTGGATTAAGAAGTAATCAATATTTTATACCTTCTCAAAAAGACTTGAAAGGGTGTTGTTGTCAAACCAAATATATTTTTTTATAGAATGAATTAATAAAGATTGAATTTAATTCATATAATTCTTATACAGTTAATAAATTTATTCAGATTTATGTGAACAAATGCCTACAGTTTATATAGTTTTTGTCTTTCTAGTGAAAGACATGATTGCATAAATAAGCCTCTTTGTTGAAGATAGAGTTTTTTATTTAAATAATTTTTAGTTCATTTTCAGAAATTTTTTGTTTCAAAAAAATTATTTCATTTTCCCAGCAAATTTTTTTTTGAATAGATTACCTCTGAACCTGTTCTAGAACAACTTCTTTTACCACCTGTTACATGGAACCAGTTCTAGAACAGGTTCCTGGGAGTCGAAATGTAAGGTGTCACTGTCCCAGAACCAGTTCTATAACTTGTTCTAGAACCGGTTCTAAAGCAACCTGTTCTTGTTTGGAGGTAAAGAACCTATTGCATCTAGGACAAACTCCATATAAAAAGAACCAGTTGCAGTACAGAAATTAGAATCTGTTATAATACAGTATAAGTTGTTCTGCCAACCAGTTGTTTGGGTTTTTCTATATTACTGGGTTATTAAACAACTTTTAACTTTTAAAACTACCCAGTAAAATAGTAAAATCTAAATAACTGCTTGCAGAACAACTTATACTGTATTATAACGGTTCTAATTTCTGTTCTGCAACTGGTTCTTTTTATATGGAGTTTGTCATATTTGCAATAGGTTCTTTACCTCCAAATAAGAACAGGTTGCTTTAGAACCGGTTCTAGAACCAGTCATATAACTGGTTCTGGGACAGTGACACCTTACATTTCGACTCCCAGGAACCTGTTCTAGAACCGGTTCCATGTAACCGATGGTAAAATATGTTGTTCTAGAACAGGTTCAGAGGTAATCTGTTCTAAATTTTGCTGGGTACATTAACAATTTTATGATAATGCTCTAGAATCAAAAAATATTCAGATTTAAACTACTGAAAGTAAATTATAAATTAATTAACCCATTCCTGCCTATTGGGTATTTAAATACCCAAAAAGGAGCCATCTTACAAAAATTATAGCTAAAGCCAGGTAAGAGTTGCATCAAATTGATTTTTACAGGTAGGTGGAGAAAGGATTAAAATACTTTAGGAAAATGTTGGTGTAAAATTGGGAGTTTGTAATTATCTGTTGCATTGTCTGCAAATTTACATATTCTGAAAAATTGAAAGAAAGAATTGAAATCGCCTCTGAAAAATTGGAGAAGCGACACATCGGAAAACTTTATTGTTGGCTAATAGTGTTAGGTATTCTTTAAAGTGCAAAAAATTTGTAGCTGGGTAGGACCACTCACTTGGGCTACAGGTATGATTTCATGACATGACCATTAAAATACGCATTTTACAGTTCTATGAAGTACCCTTGCTTGAAATATCGATTATTTTCGAGTAAAAATGAAGAGTTTTACATGAAAGAGCATAACAAAATAATTTAATTAAAAAACCACAGAGGAATTATTTTATATCAATGGTTAATTCATATGTCCCAAGTATGGAAAATCAAAAAGAAAATTATATCAAATAACTTCCAAAGCCTTAAGTAAAGAATGTGTGAAATTTCATCGATATTGGACAATGGAATCGGGGGTCAGGCATTAATGGGTTAAGGAATAAACTAAAAGAGATTTTATAAAAATCTTTTTAAAATTAATTCAAAATATTTATAACTAATACATAAACATTTATTAAAACCAAAACATACACTCAAAAAAATAAGTTAATAAAAAAGTTAGTAAACGTCTTGTAAATCAGATATACTATTTTTCAACAAATTTTTTGTTAAAATTCTGTTTTCAGCTAAAATTTTAGTTATACTTATTCAGCACTGAACTGTTTTGAACTAATGTTTTACTAATATTTAGCTTATGTTTTACTAATTTATTTTGCTAAAAAAAATTGTGCTGATTTGCACATTAATAGTGTTGAAGACAACCAGATTGAAAGATATATGCAGAATGAATTAGATGTCGCGGCATGTCAAGATGTAGTAGTGACGAGAAAAATGATACTAAAAAGTACAACTCTAGTAAGACATATAGAAAAATCAACCATGGAAGATTTTTGTATCTGTTTTGCATACTTAAAACAAAATTGTGGATTGAAATAACTTAAATTTTGCGTTGTCACCTGCTTGTGATAGTAATTATCTATTAATTAAATAAACGATAAAATATATAAATTTAATAAAGATTATATGTGTTTTTGTAAACTAAATGTTTATAGAGATTTATAATCTAGTGTGGTCAAATTACAAACAAATATACAACAGGTAGACAGACTAAAGTGAAAGACAAAGACACATATCTTAGATAGATTTTTATGTTTCCTTTTTCTTATTGCAAAAAAAGGGTTGTATATGATATATTTTGTTATTTTCGTTTCGTTTCTATAATTATCTGCGTCATTTGCGTTCCTTTAAAAGATAGAAGCTCGCTGATTTTCAGCAAAAGATTTTGCTGACATTAGCAATTTTTTTGAAAGCACCCTCCTGACTAAAATTTTGCTGACTCAGTAAAATTTTTTGCTTACTTTACTAAGTTTTTTTTTGAGTGTACATAAATATTACAAAAACCATCAATAATATGTTGATGATATCTTCTTTTTTTATAAAATGCTTTTGAGCGAAAGTATAAAAAAAAAGTCAATCGTTGCAAATTTAAGCAATTATTTAATTGAATCAATTAATTTTTAATTGACAGCTTTTAAAATTTTCATCAAATTAATTTAATTAAAAAAAAATTGGGAATTTTTTTTCTGTGTAGACAGCTAAAGCTTTCATATGCTTTTTGCACTATTGAAATAGTAAATATACTTTAGGAAATATGACTTTTCAAAATTCACTACTTTTTTAAATTTGTTGGATTTTTTAAAAACTAAAAAACGGAAATAAAAACTCGAGTTTGCTAAATTTTCGGAAACTGAAAACGGTAGAGAATACGTGTACAAAACATAAATTTATTTAATTGACCCCCATGTCGGATTTTGGCCAATCTATCATGGAATTAACGATATATTTTTATGTTCTTTAAATAATTTTATTTAATTCTAAAATTATATACTGGAAATATTCCTTAAATAAATTTTGTATTTTTTCTCTTTTGTGTTTTAATTTAATTAAAAAAGAAAATTTCATTGATATCACAAATTTAAATTAATTTTTATAGGTTTCTTTGCATTAAAAAAAAGAAAGAATTTTATTGTTTTTAACCATGTCTGCTATTTATAACAAAATTGTTTGCATTCTTAAAATAATTTAGTTTTCTTTGCATGTTTTGTTTGTGTCTGTTTAAAAAAAAAGCATGTTATTTGTGTTGTCCTTATAAAAATCTGGAAAAAAAAATAATTTTGAATTGAAATAAATTTAGTAAAAACCCTTTTTCGTATTCATTCTCTTCTTGTTTGTTTTTTTTCTCTCCCCTAAAAAAATTGTGTGATTCTTTAAAAAAAATAATTTAAATTTGTATGCAAAAAACAATCAAACAACCCTCCCCCTGTAGTCTTCCACCATTAGCAATACAATTGGCAATGATAGGCTTACACCGACAACAACCATCACACCAAGTACTACTAACTCGACATCACAATCAAGATCGACAACCTGTAGTGAAGATGATTTAGATGAAATTGATGAAGAGCCCACCCACAATGAAGATGATAACGATGATGAAGAAGACCATGATGATGATGATGTGGTAGGCACTTATGATGGTGAAGTATCATATGATGAATATGATGATGGTTGTTCATTTATAAATAACAACAATAATGGAGTAGCAACAAATCAATGTAATAAGGATATTGATGGCACATCAGCAACATCCCCAACATCTCGACATATATCATCATCATCATTTTTGGCACATCATATTAATTTAGATAATTGTAATGCTAATAATAACAATCATCATCAACAGCAACATCAACAAGAGCAACAAAATTTAATATCCCCAAATGCTAATACATTAAAATATATAATAAATCCTGTAATCCCCACTACCCCCAACACATCCCCAACTACCTCTTCTAGCACTTTCAATAGAAATAATAAACTAGTTATAACAACACAACCCTCAACCACAAATTGCAATAATAGTATTGCTGCTAGTAGTTGTAGTAGTAGTAGTGCAACAACTACCACAGCTACAGCATTGACCATGCAACAGCAATATCATCACCATCCTAATCAACAACAACATCAACAACAACTAAATCATAATAATTCCCTTACAATGCAACGCTTGCAGCAAATTGAAAATTTACATACCAATTCAAATTCAAATTCCAATTTAAATTCATCCTTTCCCATAACTAATAGTATCATCATCAATACTAATACACAAACAATTGCAACAATAGCTGCAACAACAGCAGCAACAACAACATCACCATCTAGCACAGCAATAACAACATCGCATTCTACTAGTTTACAAAATCAGTTACAAAATCAAAATCATAATATTTCCTCCAGTTTAGAGATAATCCTTTCACCAATTATACAAAGTAGTAGACGGTAAGTTTTTTTTTGGTTATGTTGTATTGTTTTCATTTCAGTTTGCAACATTTTTTTTTGTTGTACTTTGTTGTATACTACTCGATTTGGAGTATGTTATTCTTTTTCTACTTGCAAATACAAATTTTACAAAAATACACACAAAACTTATGACAAGAATAGACATGAAAGTCTACAAAACCGTATACTCATAGAAATAAACCTGTAAAAATAGCAACAGAAAAAAAAACCTACTAAAAATTAGTTAAAAATTACTTTGCAGAAAAAAACTGCTATAATTAGCATTTTTTTTTTTTACTAAATATTAGTAACATAAGAATAACACAAATAAATCTGTTGAATTTACAATTATTTAGTTATATTTGAGCTAAATTTTAGTTAACTGAAAGCAGCAAAATAATCTACTAAAATCAGTAAAAACATTTACTAAATATTAGTAGACAAAAAATTGTTAAAAAATGTAATATTTTTTAGGTTTTTTTATTGCGAATAAAACAAAGTCTGCCCTAATAAAATCAGCAATCTTCAATTTTTTAGCAAACATTTCTGTTGATTGTAGCACTGTTATTTGCATTCTACTGAATTTGAGGTATACATACATAGCAAAAAATTTGTTAATATTACAGTTTATGTTTGCTATTATGAGTTTACAAATATTTAGTAAAAGTTTTTACTAATTTTACAGACTAAAATGCAATTTTTAATTGACTAAAATTCACATCAAAAATAACTGAAAATTTTGAAAAGCTAACAGATTTTTTTTTGCTGTTCTTATTTTATTAATATTTAGCAAAAAAAAAAAAAAAACTGATAAATTTAGCAATTTTTTTTTGCAAGGTCAGTTTTAACTAATTTTTAGTAGCTTTTTCTGCTATTTTTACATGTTTATTTCTATGAGTGTACACTCATACAAATAAACAAAATAAATCTACAAAATTTTAGATATATTTTAGCAACATTTGAGTTAATTGGAAATCAAACATTTTAATTAAAATTAACTCTGGCACGTCATAGATCGGTTGGACATTGGTCAACCAAACCTTCCAGATAAACAACACCATGTCTCATTAAGAAATTTTTATATATTTTTTTTTTTTTTTTGCCTTGAAGCGACATCTAGTATGAACATTGGCAATCAAAATTGAAAATTTGACAGCCTATAATTCCCAGACGTTTAAAGCTATTTCAAAAATTTTAGATTTGTATAATTTTTTAAACAAATCTCTATTCAAAAATATATCAAAAATTATTGTTTTTTTTAGGTAACCGATTTTTAAAATTTTTTTGGACAAATACCATTTATTAAAATTGCAATATGGCAAAATTTGTATAAGTTTACTAGTATTCTAATAAAAACTAACCATTATTTATGCTTTGATTGAAAACGGAATATATTTTGGAATATATTAGACTTAGTGTATTTGAAGAATTCATCGTTCGATCTGTTGGATTTTCAAATACACTGTGCAATCAATGAACTAATTTCTAGCAGAGAAATGCTTTTACATAGTTTCTCATCAACATAACAATCAAAAATATAAAAGACTAGCTGTTTGTACCCGGTCTTGCCCGGAACTCAAATACTTTTGAAATAACACATATTGAAAAACAAGAACTTAAAATATATACCGATTTTTCTCCAATTCGTTATCTTAATTATTATGACAGCCCAGGAGCTCCTGCGTGGTCGATGAAAACTATGCTACGATTTAAGTTGATGTCCGAGAATTATTCATGCCAAATTTGAGGAAAATTCGTTGAGAATTGCAAATTTGTATAGAGAACAAACAAACAGAAAATGAGTTTTATACTCGTATATATATAGATAAAACACATTTAAAAAGCAGTAGTAGAGTTCGGTTTTTGTCTTATATAAAATATGTGAAATATGATAAAATAATTTAAAAATTATGCTTCTAATTTGTTGTAATATTGGTTAAACCAATATTGGCAAAGAATGTTTGTGGTTGGTACTGGCAAACCACATGCATTGCAAACAAAATAGTGTTTTCTTAGTACAAAATTAGTTGCAACTTTGGTAATTTTTAACACGGTGGGTTCCGCAAAAAGTTTAACTACATGTGGTCTCCTGTTTGACATGCATATCGATATTCTCATGTGTGGCAAAAAATGTGAAAATTTCTCGTAGGGTGCAATGTGACCATATAACATTTTATAATAAATATTAAATCTCCCAATTTTCCCGCCCTTGTCGCCTCGCATGATGATCTCAAATAACTTCGTATATGAAGGTAAAAATTATCTTTTTTCCACCCCCCAAAAAATTTACCTTGGTATGTTTTATGATGATTCCCAAAATATTTCGTATCTAGCATTAAGATCCCTTGAGCTGGACCATTTTCAAACGGTATTTTTGTTTAGTTTTTCAAATAACTTTCTACTTTAACTAAAAATAACGTATAAAATATTAGTATCATATGAATAGTTTTTTGTCCAACAGTATATAAAACATGTCAACACATGACATATCCTTTTTTAAGGGACATTCTGTAAAAAAAATTGATTTTTTTGTGGTTTTTGTACGAAGGTTTTTGTCATTTAAATATTAAATTGACATATTTTAGTCCTTAGTCGATTTAAGTAACTACGTGTTTCAGCTTATATTGAAATTCGCACTAGTTCGCGTTTTACCAAAAATGCAATATGGTGGAGAAACTATGTTGTAATCATATCAATACCGGTCATTTATGTATGGAAATATTTTGGAACTTTGCTAATTTAGTGCTTTTTCTTCAGTGCTGTGCACCAATTTGGAAAAACTTTAATCAAATCTGCAAATGTATTCGGTTTAGCGGCAGAACTTTTTTCGCGAATTAAAAAAATGTACGGTGATTTTTTTATATAAATGAGCTTAAATTGTTGCATTGTTAAAATAAAAACCTTTGTAAAATTTTGAATTCGCGAAAAAAATTATGCATCCAAAAACAGTGCGTGGTGAAATTTCTTTAAGCCGAATTTTCATTCTTACATCACACTTTTTATCCTTACAGAAACTCAGTCGGCTTGCAGGCTGAATTAATTATTTTTTTTTTTAATGCCGTGCAAAATGCATTTAATTTGCAAAATTTCATATTATTTCCACTCATCGGTGATGTACTTGTTTAAAGAAAAAATTTGATATCGACATTAAACTAATTATAACAGAGTTTACCCACCCTTTTTAATATTTGCTAAAAAGCGAATTGCGGCGAATTTCGAAAAAAGCTGAAACACGTATTTACTTAAATCAACTAAAGATTAAAATATGTCTAGCTGAAATTTATATCACAAAAATTTACTTACAAAAAAACTTAAAAATCCTTTTTTTACATAATATCCCTGGAAAAAGGATATGTCTGGACTTGCGTTGGCATGTTTTATATACTGTTGGATGAACCTTAAACCTTTCATATAATACTAATATTGTACACTTTCTCTTTATTTAAAGTACAACATTTAAAAAAAAAAACTAAAAAAGATTCCTTTTTGAAAACTTACAGGATCTGAATGCTAGACACGAAATATTTTGGGAATCATCATAAATCAAACCGTGAGCCAGAGTACAAACTAAAAATTTTTTATATAAATAGAACATTTTTGGTCTTCAAAGTTTAGTAACGTCATGATGCTTGTTAGGAAAAGACCTAACCACGTGCTTGATTACTAAGAAGACAAGAATGGAGCAAAATTGATTATTAATAGGTTTTTTGTTAAAGTTCTGCCTATTATGGAGGCTCTAACTTTTCTAAAACTTCGGGTTCTGATGAGATCTTTAGCCAGATCGAAATACTAGTATCAACCTAGCTAATATGTTTGATTTTCTTTATTTTTGTAAATATACGGAGGTTGAAAGCTCGTTATAAATTGAAAATAAACCAAAGTACAGTTTGAGGGGTGGACAAAAGACAATTTTTTTTGTCCATACAAGGTAAGTCGCTCTAATGAGGATAAATGAGTTCATACATATTTATAAATGGCTGCTGATTTTTAACAGGGTAGAATATAATTATAAGAATTACTAGGGTATGAAATATTTTGTCTGTTAGATTACGAATTTTCACTTAATCGTATGATATATTTAAACTGATTATTATATTACTTGCAGGATAACTTGTATTTATAACATTTGAAATCGCCTTAAAATTATGCTTTCACTGATATGGAGTTATACATTTTATTTTTTTTTTGTACCATATCCAGAAAGTGAAGAGTTCAAATTTATATATTGAATTTAGTATTAAAACTTATTTTTAAAAAACTTTGTTATTACATTTGTAATATTATGAAGTATACCGGCAATACATCCTTGGGATTAAAGGCTTATTATTGTATTGCAACAACATGTAAATAAATCCTAGACGATTAAAAGTTTTTGGACAACAGTTTATTCAAAAATATATTAAATTTTTAATTTTAAGTTTGATATAATTTTTATTAAAAATAAAAATTATGTTTTTTCGACCTTTAATTGTGCAATGAAAATGAAAATTATTCAAGTTCGAGGCCATCTCTATATTTCTTTATTAAGATATTGTCCTAACAAATAACCAACAAGTTTTCAATTTATGTTTAGATCAATGGTTATAACCTTTAATTTCAAGCTCATACATTAGTTCTCATGTAGTGAGTAAACTAGTTTATATGAATGTTTGATGTTTAGTATGGGATTGTTACCGCTTTCAAAACGTGTTCTGATGATGGGAACCTAGAAAATTCCCGAAATAGATCTATCAACACATTCCTCAAAGGGTCAAATAATAAATTTGAAAACAAAAACTCTATAGATCAATTGTTAGGACAATATCCTAATAAAGAAATATAGAGTATGGCATCGAACTTGAATAATTTTCATATTGATTTTTTTTAAATAAGTATTTGGCAACTCTGTATAACAATTTTCTACATTTTTTATATACAACTATTTAAAGATGTTTATTATTTTTTGGTTTTAAAAACATTAAAGCCGTTTTAAAGTCTTGGCTTGAAAACGGAACAGTTGTTCTATAATAAGTTATTATTCGACTGTACACTCAGGGAACTTCTGCTTTAAAAATATGTAGTTGCTTGGGTTGTAAAACAGTTTCTTTATTTTTAATGTAAATGTCAGTCATTTGTGGAACAAATTAAATTTTTTACTAACCTTGTAGTTCATTTAAAAAACAAACCACATCAAATGACTGTTTTATGATTTTATATTCATTTTTTACAGCTGTTTTTTTGTTTTTTTAAAAAAATAAAAAAAATAAATGTTTGTTTATTTTTTCCTAACATATGTGGTTCATTTTTACTACAATTGTGATTCATTTTTTGAACATTAAAAAACAAATGGCAATGTTAGTTGAATTTACTGAAATGTAAGTCGCAATTTCTTTAAGTGAAATTTGATTTGTTTTTAACTACATTTACAGTGGTCTTTACCTACATGTGTATTTATTGTATGTTTTTTTTCACAGTTATAAACATTTTCACAAATTATTTGTTCTTATTACTAAACAAATTGTTAAATATTCTACGATAATAAAAAAATATTATTTAAAATATAATAATAATAATATATTCTTGAGAAAAAGATTACATGCAAACTTTTGTGAGAGGAAATATGGAAAATAATTGCATACACTAAAGAAAAAATGATTGCATTGTTAAAAAGCTCTTATTATAAGCTGCAAATGCAAAATCTTCAAAAGAAAATTTTGGAATTGAAACTTGGAATTTTAATTCAACATTAAATATAATTTATTTATCAAGACTTACTGCTCTTGGTAAATGCAATATGTACGAGGGTGGATAAATAAGTCCGTGACTTTTTGAATGATACACAGTTTTTTTTTTGCAAAAAAAAAATTATTTTTAATTTTTTTATTGTTTTCCCTTTTGAAGGTAATCGATGTGGATTATCCCGCGTGCATCCCAAAAAACTGTTACCATCACCTTATTGGCCACGATTACGTTTATGGTCAATTGAGGGCAAACGCGGCACCCATCTTGCAGACAGCTTTCTTAAATCCAACTGATCATTTAAAACCAACACCACACTGGCATATGAAATGCCTATGGCATCAACAATCTCACGCACTTTTACTCTTCGATCGGTCAACACCATATCGTGGAATTTTTGCGACGTTTTCGGGTGTATTCCCCTCAATTGGCCGTCCAGAACGTTCAGCGTCATTTGTACGTCTGCGACCACAACAAAAGTCAGTAAACCACTTTTTTACCATTGAAATCGATGGTGCTCAGTCCCCATAGTATTTATAAAGCTTTTCATTGGTTTGATTGACGGTTTTTTTTTTCGCAAATAATAATGTTTAATGAGCACTCGAAATTCACTTTTTTCCATTTTTAAAAAAATACAAGAGGTTGTATGTTTTCAACAGCTGTTAAGCGCAAAGTAAATGACGGAAATTGATCAAAATTTGACAGTAGTCTATTAACAGGTGGTACTTGATGGGATCAGTGTTGCATTTCATATAACTACGAGGGAAGTTCGAAAAGTCACGGACTTATTGATCCGTCCTCGGATTACTCAAATTAGCCAGAAAAATAGTTTTCAAATAACAGAAATACCTTAGCTTAAGTATGGTACAGACCTTGGGTACAACATTACAAATAAAATACCAAAAGGACCTATCAAATATTTCAGAAATAGTGACTCTTAAAAAAATGCATAAGGACAAGTTTTGTAGATAATTTTAGGATCTACAATTTTTGTCTGACCTTTTTTTTTTTGATAAAACTTACCGTTTACGAGAAAAACAAAAATTGAAAATGTTGACCTTTGACCTTGAATAACTTTTTTTCGTAGGCATGGGAATGATGGGGAATTTTGGTATTTTAGTACAAGGACAATTTTTGATAACCTTCTTTGATAAAACTAACAGTTTACTAGAAAAATCCAAAAAACCGAAAATTAATAACTTTGAATAAATTTTTTCCTAGGCATAGGATTGATGGGAACTTTCTATCCCCACCAATCCCCTTGGTACACCCAAGGTCTGTACCAAAATTCAGCTCTGTCGGAATTTTTGTTATTTAAAATGTCTACATATTTTGACCGCTCTTAGTACATTAAAAATTTTGAAATTAAATTTTGTATTTAGTTTAAAAATTCTAACATTTTGCTTTGGGTGCTTGTAATAACGTATTCATATCATAACAACATCTGAATTTATAGAAATTTGCTAAAAAGAAATTGTTATTCGTTTTGGAAAAAATCAAATATTCCCCTTATGAATTTGCTTAAATAATAAGACGTATAATGTTTTCTCATATTTTTGAAGGGTAAATCAAAAGTTATTATATGAATATTTTGCGTTATTACCAAAACGGCATCGCAACAAAAATAATGATGCACGAAATAATAAAATCGAAATATAAAAAAAAAAAAAAAAATTCTTTAAATATAAATTGATGTAATAGTCTGGAATAAAATAAAGGAGGGAAACAAGATAATATTTTTTATCTTTTCGAAGGGAAATATAAACAATTTTTAAAAGAACACGTGTTGAAACATAATCTTAGTTAGTTTACAGTAACAAACAATGTTTTATTTCATAAAGCATTTGATTTTGAAAATAATATCTTGAAGTTTGAAATTTATTCTGGTTATTCTGAGGGAATCGTAAAAACTCATCACTTTGTCCGTGATACAGACAGACAGACTGACATTCATTGAGTCTTATAAAACAAGACATTTATAGCAGAGTTTTTACCATTAACAATAACAATTCATACATTATTTATGATGTTTTTTATTATCTTTTTCCATACATTTTAAATTAAATCTTAAACATCCGTTTTTTTTTTTTTTTGTTTTTGGCACATAATGATTATTACTTTAGAAAAATACTGTTGTTTGCAGATTTTTTAATGTAAACTTTAAAAATTTAAACAAATTTTGTGTAATAAAATAAAGGAAAACTAAAAAGTTATAGCAAGAAAAAATTTTATTGTATAAAATTTATATACCGTTTAATTAAAACAATTGTATTAGAAACTTTTATAGAAAATCTCTAAAAACACTTTTCTACTTAGTCAAAAAATTCCCAAAAAGATCGCAGTTAGTTGAATAAATTACAATTAACTGAGTTAACTTTGTATAATTTAAAAATTATATTTTCATAATTTCTTTATCAAGTTCCCTAGTATGTAAGTATGTTTAACATAATAATATTACTCATACGCTTGTGTATTTTATTTTTTTTTTTTTTTGTTTATATAAATATTCATATTTTGTATATATGGGATACTTCAAAAATTCTCGAAACCTGCTGAAACCGACTATATATGACACTTATTTTTTAAGGTTTTTTGAATAGGGGTTGGGAGACTATACTCAATAGATATGACATGCAAAGTTTCACATTGAAGAGCCTTCGCCTAAAGAATTTTTTTTTTTTTTTTTTTTATTTTATTGTTAAACTTTATTTATATACAAGTTTAAATCTATACTACACCTAGTCCTTAGAGACTAACTAGCAGTTTGTTGTTAGTTATATTGTTAATTTGATAAATAGCAGGCTTAGAAGTTTATTGAAAGAACCTCCTCCTGAGTAAAGCACACGAGCAAGTCGTGGGGCTTAAAACGGTTTAGTCTCCTCGTCAAGCTAGAGGTATTTAAAAGAGTTGGAATTTCCATGTTTGTGTGGCTCATTAATCTGTTTCTATGCGCCTCTGCAAACAGTTTTATTTCTTCGGTAACGGTGATAATTCGTAGATCACGGCGAATATCACTATTTCGGACATACCATGGGGCATTAACTATGTTTCGCAGAACTTTATTTTGAAATTTTTGAATAATATTAATGGAATAATTTTTCGCCCATCCCCAGATCTGGATCCCATAGATCCAGATAGGTTTTAAAACCTGCTTATAAAGCATTATTTTGTTGTGAACAGAAAGCTTAGATTGACGACCAATAAGCCAATCCATTTTTTTGTATTTTAGTTCCAGCTCTTTTTTTTTTTTCTTTTTTATATGTTTTGCGTCTAAATTCATGCCAAGATATTTGGCAGAGTTGCTATATGGGATTTGTAGATGATCAATATATATTGGTTTATAATCGATTTTTTTATTTGTAAAGTTGATGTGTATGAATTTGGTGTTGTTCAGCTTTATACACCATTTTTTTGTCCATTCTTCTATTTCTTCCAATGCCGTTTGTAATTTTACTGTTGCAATTTCGTTGGTATCTCCAGTTGATAATATTACCGTATCATCGGCAAAAGTACCCACAACACAATTTCTATTTGTTGGAAGATCATGAGTATATAAAAGGTACAAGACAGGGCCCAATATGCTACCCTGAGGAAAGCCTGATTTATTTGGACATAAACCAGAATACTCGTCTTCATATTTCACTCTAAACGCTCTATCTTCTAAGTAAGATTTAAAAATTTGGTAGTAGTGTTCTGGTAACAATACATTAAGTTTATGCAGAAGTCCATCATGCCATACACCATCAAATGCTTTCGAAACATCAAGGAAAACAGCTGAGCAAACTTTTTTTTTTCTCCAGTGCAATTTCAATTGAATGGGTAATTCGGTGTATCTGTTCTATAGTAGAATGCTGTTCTCTAAACCCGAACTGATGATTGGGGATTAAACCCTTTGTTTGGATAAATGATTTCAGTCTTTTACTTAAGAGTCTTTCGAATAATTTTCCAATAACTGGAAGTAATGAAATAGGTCTATAAGAACCCACATCATCTGACTGTTTACCTGGTTTCAGAACCATTATGATTTCTGCTACTTTACTTAAAGAATTGATGGCCAGTTAAAAGTCGAAAAATGGCTTGAAACTTATAAGAGTTTTTTTCATTAATTTCATTGTTTTTTCTCATAGTTTTTAATTTTCAGATACAAACCAATACAAAATGGAGTCACTTCAATAAAAAATATTGTCACTTTACTAAAACAAACATTTCCATATCGCTGTTTGGTAAAAAGTTGTATGGTGGTTTACAAGCGAAACCAAAATTTTCCGAATTTTAAACTTTTGCAGTTTCTCCCATACAGTTTTTGCGCCGTGTAATGGAATTGAATTTTGAGAACAGTATTTAAAAAAAGATGCAATTTTATAAAGTTATAGGTATACCAAGTCGATGTCAGCGCACCAATAACGGGATACGGACATCACAAAGTGAAATGGAATTGGCATAAATTTTTTGAAAATATATGTTTTTTGTGTCTGATATTCACAATTATATTTGAAATTGGCTAATACGCTAGCAAGTGTGAAATGAGTATCACCTCCAAGTCAAAAAGGCAATTAAAAAATTAATTAAAATTAAAAAATTCGAAATTTTATGAACTTTTAAAAATTTTGCGAAACTTAATTTTTATTGCATTTTTTTTACACATCTGGAAAACATATTTATGTACCTCCAGTGAATTTTCACGACAGACATAATTGATAAAGTGCAAAAAAATTGAGTTTTTTCGTTCGAAGCGAGTGCAGCGGTAGTCTTTTCCAAACACATTTCGCTTTGTGACAACTAAAGCGCTGTATAAATTAAGCCAAAACGTACATCAAATACAAAATTTTAATGAGCGTAATACTAAAATCGATAAGGCATCAAGAAATTATAAGGATTTTTTTGCAGCAAACAAAATTTTCATAATCTCAAAAAGCATCCTTTTATAAAAATTTTATTTATTTGTGAGATTTTATTTGTTCGGTTTTAGATCATGACAAATTTTTCTCTAAATTAACAGAAAAATTATAATTTTTATATGATAATTTACTTTGACTATTAGAAAAAAACACAGAAAAAGTTATTAGACACTAGCATGAATGGAATGCATTTTCTGACCCACTACGGTCTTCATCAACATTCTTCGTGCCATTTAGTGTTAATCGTAAATATCATCTATTTAACTCACACGTTGAAGAAATTGGGTAACGTTAAGTCCCACATTACTCTGTGTGTTGAGGTAGAATAAAATTTACCACGAACGATTTCTATTTATAGTGTGTTTGTTTTTTCTCTAGTCATTATCATAGTTGCCAGTTTAACTTTCAGTTAAAACTTTAAATGGCAGTTCTTTTCTCTAATGTCATCATATACTATCCTGCTACATTAGCAAAGCATATCAACAAACATTAAAGATTTTTTATTAATGCATATGACGAGCAAATACAATAAATGATTTTTGCACTAAATAAATATTTATTTATTTATTTATTTATTTATTTATTTATTTATTTATTTAAGTCTATGGATACAATATCCTTACAGACTAGCATATAAAAATTAAGATATTTAAAATAAATTATTTAACAAAATTTTAAATTGGGAGTGAGAAACACTTATGTCTAACTTATTACAATAAATATTAAATAATCTCATAGATCTATTTAGTGGTTCGTTTAATCCAGATTCAGTTGAGTGTATATCAATATGAAAAAATTTACTTATATTTCTAAAACTTCTTGGTGGAACATATATTGAAATTAACTCTAATAGCTCAGGAGAATCAATAACACCACAAATAATACCATGTAAAAAAGTTAAACTAGCAATAATACGACGAGTTTCCAGAGTTTTTAAAGAAATAAACTCACATTTATCTGCGTAAGAAGGGCTAGAAAAAGAAGGAATGTTTAAATGATTCGGATAGTTAAAACATGGTAGGGCAAACTTGACAAACTTTCTTTGAATTCTCTCAATACGACCAATATGAAGAGCAGCATTAGGACTCCAAATAAATGAAGAATATTCCAATCTAGATCTAACAAACGAAGTATAAAACACTTTCTTCGTTATGTGATCAAAACATTTATCCAAATTACGTCGAATAAATGCTAAAAGCGAATAAGCTTTCGGTACAATAAAATTTAAATGACTGGTGAATGATAATTTAATATCAAAAACTACACCAAGGTCCAACATTTCATCAACAGATGACAATACATTACCAAACATTCTGTAATCAGAAATTATAATATTTCGACGTCTATGAAAAGACATACTATAACATTTAGAAATATTAAAGGGTAAACCATTACAAATTGACCAGTGAACTAGATTATTTAAGTCCTCCTGAAGGTCGAAAACGTCCCTTACAGAAACAATTGGCTTGAAAATTTTGAGATCATCAGCATACATTAAAAATTTTGAATTTTTAAAGCAATCGCTAATGTCATTTATAAAAATAGTAAATAATAAAGGACCAAGGATGCTGCCCTGTGGAATACCTGACGTTGGTATAAAATAGTCCGAAAAAATTCCATCAACAGATACTGTTGCGATTCTGCCAATTAAATAATTACGGAACCAACTAAGCATATTTGAATGGATGGCAATCTTGGAAAGCTTATATAATAAAAGTTTATGTGGGACTCGGTCAAAAGCCTTGGCGTAATAGGTGTAAATTGTGTAAATTTGAACACCTTTTTCAAAACAAGAGATGCAAAAGTTAACAAAAACCGATAAATTAGTTGTTGTTGATCTCCCAGCCAAAAATTCATGTTGTGAAACAGATATATATCGTTTTAGCTGGAAAAAAAGTTTATCAAACACGATGTGCTCAAAAATTTTAGCAATATTGGTTAATTTGGAAATAGTACGGTAATTAGTAACACTGCTCCTACAACCATTTTAAGAATTGGGGAAAATAGTCGCAAATTTCCATTTCTGAATGAAATAACCAGGTCGTAAAGATTTATTAAAAATTATTTTGAGGGGTAGAATAAATAAAGAAAAGCATTTCTTAAGAAGAAAGACTGAAAGGCCATCATTATAACATTTAAAAGAATTTAATGTTGATTTCTTGCAAATTAGTAACACTTAACCATAACTTAATATCATTATACCAGCAAAAAATTAGTGTTTTCCAAAATAATCGCGGTAGTTCTTTAAAAAAAAAACAAACCACATCAAATGACTGTTTTATGATTTAACATTAATGTTTCCAGTAGTTTTTTGTTATTTTAAAAAATAATTTTTCACGAACATATGTGGGTGATTTTTACTACAATTGTGGTTAGTTTTTGAACATTAAAAAAACAAATAACAATGTTAGTTGAATTTACTGAAATGTAAGTCGTTCTTTCTTTAAGTGAAATTTCATTTGTTTTCAACTACATTTGCAGTGGTCTTTACCTACATAGTATTCTAAGTGTATTTTTAATATTTTTAATTTGCTTAAAACTGAAAACCGCCATAATTTTTGGGCCATTAAAAATGGATTTAGCATGCTAAAACATCGGATAACATATACATAAAAGGTTATTAATGTCATCCAGAAAATTTTTTTTTAAATATTTTACCTCAAAGTGTCGAGAATTTTTGAAGTTCGTCATATATTTATACAATTTATAACATCATATCAGTATACAATATATAAAAAAATATAATTTGAATATAAATGTGTATATAAATGTGTATATAACTAACCTAATTTACAAACAGAAAAAGATGCCAATCTGTTCAAAATATTAAACTTAAAATACGTATAAAACAGAAAGTCAGCAAATTGACACATCAACTAGATAATGTTGGCAAAAAAAAAGTAATATTTTTAAAAGCAAAAACAAATTTACATATTAACTCATTTTTGACACAGTGTCCGTTTCTCGACCCAGTACATTGTGAAATTTATTTATTTAGAGTAGCCAAATAAGTATTTGAAAAAAATAAATTTTTGATGGAAGTTTTTTCAAAAATTATTTAAAAATATAAAAAAGCCTAATCTTTAATATTTTTGATTGTTTAGTTGATGAAAAAATATGAAAATTTATTTCTTTGTTAGAAATTAGTTCACCGATTGTATACAATTTTTGATAATCTGACCGATCGGACGATGCATTTTTCAAGTATAGTCCAAAATTTATTCCGTTTTCATTCAAAACATAAATAATGGATGGTTTTTATTAAATCACTACTAAAGCTATACAAATTGTAACGTCAGTGTTGCCATATGGCAATTTTAAAAATGGTTAAAACAACGATATTTTTTAAAACAAAATTTAAAAATCTTTTAACTTAGAAAAATTAACTGTTCATATATTCTGGAATAAAGATTTGCTCACAAAATTATACAAAATTTGAATGTTTAAAATATCTTCAACAGTCTAGGATTTATATACTGTCAAATTTTCAGCTTTTGGTTGCCAATATTTCCACTAGAGGGCGCTTTAAGGCAAACAAAATGTTTAGCTTATCTATGACGTGCCATTAATGAGTTAATGTTGATATGAAAATGTAACAGAAAATATATAAAACTTTTTTTTTATTTAGGATTAAAATACAATGACCTTTAAAAATAGTTTTTAATATAAAAAAATTTAATTTTTTGATAAGAATAAACTGCCAACATAGACAATTTATTTTAATATGGATGAAAATGAATGCTGAATATAAAAAGAGTTTCATAAAACACTTAAAAAAGTAATGCAATAAAAATAATAAAACTCTAAAAAAACAACTTGTTTTCCACAGACTTCTAGTCAAATTTTTCAAAGTACACGTAAAAAGTTGTTGCCCAAAATTTTTAAATTTACTAATTAAGGACAAGTCATAGATCCGTTACACATTTTCTAAGCGAACAATGCTTCATTACAAAATTTTTGTATTTACACACAGAAAACTGTTTTGTAGTTGCAACTGAATTTTTTGACAACCGAATTTTTGTGGTTCCACGTACTATCACTATTATTAAATTTTAATACAACCGTCATGTATTTACAGATTTTGAATTTTCAGTGTAACAATTGAATATTTTATGTTGATGGACTATAATATTCTATGAATAGATTCACATGCGTTCACCAAATTTTATTTAATTAATAAAAAAAAATTGTATGCCTCGAACTGGGCTCGAACCGGCGTTCTTCCGTTTGCCAGGCAAGTAATTTACCTCTAGCCTAAAACCAATTTAATAATGTTTTTTTTTTTTTAAATTTCAACCATGAATATTTTCTAGTTTCAAATGTAAATATTTGTCTAAAAATAGATTTGTATGTACAACAGAAATTAGGTTGCTAATCTCAATGTTTTATTACAGTTACCAAAACTATTAAAAAACTATGTATTACTTTAAAATTGGTAAAGAAAGCTAATATATTAGAAAGAGTTATCGTTTTTTTGCAGGCGAAACTAATTTTCGATTTTATTTTATTCAAGGGATAAAATCTCTGAAAAGTTGTTGGTAGTAAAGGTAATGCAGAAGATAACATTTTTTCAATATTGATAATAAAAACCAATAGTATGAATGATGTGACTGTGTTTTGGTTAATTGTATATATTTTCTGTTTACAATATAGTTTAATTATTCTGCTGATGAATTTTAAGTACTTACAAATACAATTATTGAATAATGACTAAATTTTGTTGGTTACAATGGAGTTCTAACCAATTAATTCTCTGTGTGTAATAATTGTTTTGCCTCAAAACGCTCTCAAGTTAAAATATCAGCAATTTAGACATAGTCTGAGTCCCAGAAGTTTGAAGATATTTTATTTATTATTCTTCAATTAAATAACCGAGCCCAAAGGGCCATATATGGCTACGAAATAACTACTACACCAGACTACTGTATTATATAAAACAACAATATAAATAACAATATAATATTAAAATGAGAGAGAAAAAATTTATTATAAAATAGTAAAAACATTAGAAGTTAAAAGAAATAAGAGAAAAACAATATTAACAAGGCACTGTAAACCAAAGAAGAGATATTTAATCACAATCACACGTAACTTGCTTTTGGGGGAGGAGTGGTCCGATTTTCACTACCCCTGGATCCGCACATGACCTTAATCTATAAGAAAATATGTATTACAAAGACAGGTTATGTAAAAATTTTAAATTCTTCAATACCCAGGAAAATTTTAGTAATGGCTGCGACAAAGTAATGCATTACCTTGTAATGTATGTCCCTTACCTGTATGAGTATTTGCCAACAAAAAGTAATGAGTTACCGATGATGGCTTACATAATGCATTACTTTGTAATGAATACTCCTTACCTTCAGCATTATAAAGTAATTAGTTAATAATATTTGGGCACTCATGGATTACCTTGTAATGATACATCATTGCCTTCTACATTATTTCAAACCATAAAATAATGCCTTACCGATCATCAATTCCATAATGCAGTAATAATAATAAGGAAAATATTTTTTACAAAATCTATATTTAGACACATTACTGTGCGATTTTTTGTAAGCACGATTGTAAGGAAAATATTTCTAACATTAAAAAAAAAACTCGAAGCACAACAGTTTATTTACATCTTTAGCAACTTATTATTATATATGACGATAGCTCAGTTGGTAGAGTTATCGCATAAGAACCAAAGACCCCAGGTTCTAATCCCAGTTTGACCACGATATTCATTTAATACAAAAAATGTTTGTCAACATTTTTTTTATCAAACATAAAATGCAAATTTCAATAAAAAGCTAAAATGTATCTTTACAAAGTTTATGAATCTCTTTTATGAAATACTAAAGGTCTACGAGCCATTTGTCATATATTTTTATGAAACTCTTCATCATATTTATGAAGTTTAATTTATAACAAACGATCTGAGAAACAACATCACCAATATGATGAAACTTTTTTCCCTGCGTGTGCTATAAAAAGTTAGTGAACGTTATTATTACTTTATAAAATTTGGTAAAAATTTAGTGGATTTGCTACAATCAGCTAGAATAAGCAAACATTTTGCATCGGTTTTAAAAAATTAGTAAAATATAAAACTACACTGATAGAAAAAAAATAGTAAAAATATTTGCTAAAACTACTAGAAATTAGTTAAAAATTGCATTGCAGAAAAAACTGCTCAAATAATGCAGATATTTTTACTAAATATTACTTTATATAACTAATATGTAACAAAAATAAATCTGTTTAAAGTACAAAGTTTAAGTTATATTTGAGCTAAAGTTTAGTTAATTGAAAGCAACAAATTAATCTGCTAAAATCAATAAAAAATTTGCTATATATAAAAAAGAACACAAAAATCAGAAAAATGTGAAAATTTTAAAGTTTGTTGTAAGATTTTTTTTAATGCGAATAAATATCTGCCCTTAAATCAGCAATCTACAACTTTTCAGCAAAAATTTCCGTTAATTTTAGCCAAATATACAGTTAATTGCAATTTACAAAATTTAAGTTAAATAAATCAAACATTTTGTTGATATTACAGTTTTTGTTTGTTGTTTTTAGTCTACAAGTATTTAATAAAAGCATTTGCTAATTTTAGCAAAGTATATTGCTATTTTCAATTAACTAAAATTCAACTAGAATGTAACTAAAATTCTGTAAAGTTGACAGTTAAGTTTAGCTGTGCTTATTTTATTAATATTTAGCAAAATAAAATCTGCTAATTTTAGCAGTTTACGTTTTGCAACGTAATTTTTAACTAATTTTTAGTAGGTTTTTTGCTATTTTTTCATGTATATATCTATGATTGTAGTGTATTGAACAAAATGTAAATTAAAAGCATAAAATTACTTGTCTGCACTGAATCTTAAGATTTAAAACTGATGGTCTTTTTGGATATTTTCTACTTTTTAGTTGAATTTTTTTAGTGTTTCGAAAAAACGCTAATTATACAAAAAGGTTTACCTTTTGGCCCCACAAAGTCTTAAGATTTAAACAAACGGGGACCAAAGTTTGAAATTTGAAATAATTCTGTTAACTTTACAAACTTTTAGTTAATAGTTAGTAAATTTTAGTTAATTGCAAATAGCATTTTACTCTGTAAAATTAGCAAAAGCTTTTACTAAATATATGTAGACTCAAAATAGCAAAGAAATACTGTAATATTAACAAAATGTTTGCTACATTCTCCTCAAATTTAGTAGAATTCAAATAACAGTTTATTTTGCTAAAATCTTCAGAAATTTTTGCTAAAAAGTTGTAAATTTCTGATTTCATAAGGGCAGACTTGTTTTCGCATTCAAAAAAAAAAAAAAAAAAAAAACTAACAAAATTTTTTTTTAAATTTTACATTTTTTAATGATTTTTGTGTCTACTAGTATTTAATAAAATTATTAGTTAAATCAACAAAGTGCTCAATAAAATCTAGTTTTGGCACCATGAAAATATGTTCGTCCATAGGTTGGTATTTTGTGATACCATTTAACAAGGAAGTTGTTACAATGTTAAACACTGTGATTTTGATGAAACTTAGATATGTTGAATTATATAAAGTTCTTAAATCAACCATTATCGGCTCAGGCATTTAAGGGTTAAAATTCGGTCCGAAAATTGCCTCATGATACAGTTTTAGTTTTAAAGTAAATGAATATTTGTGTGCCATTATGAAACCGAAACCCAACGAAAAAATAGTAGTGTATCAACTTATTCCGGAAAATTGTATGGTATGTCTCTTCAAGACCTTTTGAACATCAAGGTACTTACTTTACTGCACAAGATAATATACCTGAAGGAGCCATCATATCTTCATAACCGCTTAACCTTCTCGAGGTCTGTGAGGGGTAAAAAGATTACAACTTTTAGACATCGCAGTGAGGCATCAAAAACACATTTTTTTCTCCATTCTGTCCATCTTTGGAACCACCTTCCGAATAATTTCCAAACAAACAACAACACAATTAACTTCAAAAAAGATATTACAAGACATTTTTCTTGATAACAATAATTTGCTTATATAAAAAAAGTTCAAACACAATTTTTTCTATTTTATATACTACGTCAATTTTATATCTTATTTAATTTATTTAGTTAATTTTTTGCTGTGCACATTTATTTTATTTTATTTTAACTTTTATATTGTTACTTTTTTAAGAGCTTTTGAATATAGCTGATTTACATGATTTTTATGTGCTGATTATTGTTATTATATAATTTATTATTATTATTTTTATTTTTAATTAAATGTTTTTTTTTTTACAATTTATGTAATTAACTTTTTAATTCCCATACTGTAATCATAAGATGTAAATCTTGTTATATGGGATAGTCAAATAAATAAAAATCAAATCAAATCAAATATTTTAAAATCCTATCTACACTCTGATAAAAATTCTAAAATTTCATCCAAACGAATTGATTCGGTTGCTTCAACCTCGTAAATTTGGTTGTCTCAACCGAATTCAGTTGTCACAACCAAATTTACGAGGTTGCAGCAATCTAATCAATTTGGTTGGATGAAATTCTGCTGGGACAAACCGAATATGTTATGTTAGTGTAAGAAATGGCTGAATAGTAGCCAAGAAATGGCTGAATAGTAGCCAAAAAATAGTAGCCAAAAAATCTATTTTTGGCAATGGTTTATCAAAATCAGGGACATGTTAAATGCTTAGACAAGTTAGCAGCCCTTGAAAGATTCAAAAACATTCCATAAAGTACAATTTGTTAAACTGTAATTCACTTTCATTTAAAATAAGGATCAACCCCAACTATAATCAATGATAGCGATTCCTGTTCTCACCTTCACCATTCACCTCAATTTTCGAATCGCATTATATTCCGTGTATTAATTATATGTCCCATTTTGATTTCTGATTTTTTAGTATTTGTTTATTGTAAAGACGATTGGACAATAAAAAATTTATAATTTTGTATTATTTGAGAGAAAATGAGGTTCGAAAACTGAGGTGAATGGTGAAAGTGAGAATAGGAATCGCTACCAATATATTTTTTTTTTTCAATTTATAAAACACACTATAATTTTTTTAAATTAATTTTAACGTATTTATTATAGTAAATATTTAATAAATCTGATTATGTAATCCACTTTTTTTTTTTTTTTTTTTTGCTTTTAACCATTGACATACATTTTGGTTTAATGTAAAATAGAATTATAAATCCCATTTAATTAATACTTAATAATCATACGCTTTGTAGAATCACACCCCTTCCCTTAATACCAAACCAGCACAATATTTGAAAAATAATTAAGTTAATTAAAATAACCATAAAAATAAAACATTTAACTAATAATAAAAAATAACAGCTTTTACAGATAAATAGAATCAGCAAAAAAAAACTTTATTTAATTCAACTAATTTGTTTAATACATTAATTAATGAAACAATTTTTTTTTTCGTATTTTTTACACAATTTTTTTTACAGAACACAATTGTAGGTGAAATGAGTACAGAATTGTGAGAATTAATGAAATTTAATTTGCAACAGCAACAACATATACCAGCACAACAATTAGTATTGCCACCACCTAAACCGCCACCTCTAATGCAGCAGCAACAACAACAACAATATACAAGCAATATACCCATGTCGCTGCCCCTACAGGTGGCTACTATCAGTATATTACCAACAACAATGGAACGACAACATCATGAAGCTGCTTTAGCATCAGCAATAACATCAACAACAGCTACGGGTATGGCAGCAGCAACTGTACCACCACCATCTGTTTTTTGTAAAAGATGGTTGCAACAGCATCAGAAGTAAAAAAAAAAATGTAAATTAAAAATATTTTAAATATCGCATAAATAAGGAAGGACGAACATGTTTTCAAACTAAACATATATTTTTAAATAAAACAAACAACGATTTGAAATTCTTGTATATAAAAATTGATTAAAAAAACCTCTTTAACACAAAATAAATGTATTTCTAGAAATTTAAAAAAAAAAAAATATTTTAAATGAAAATTCTGCTTTAACCCAAGCTATGGCACTATTAACATATGTAAATATTTAATTATACCCTCCATCCCATAGTGCAGGAGGGTATATATCATTTTTTAAATAGCTATAATTTATTTATTTGTGGTCCGATTTGGACAAGCGTTATGACTCAGTGACTAAGTTTTTAATCTTTTTCGAGGTAATAACCAATAAAAAACAATTTAATTTACGGTTATTTCTTGCGATTTAATAATTTTTTCTTCACTATCTGGCACTACCCTATGGGGAATGGGACCGGTTCGGCGTGTGCCACAGGATCGGTCCCTTCGTGCCAGAGACCGGTCCTCTGCTAAACCCTACAATATATAAACAACTGGCTACTTTAGCATTGGCTTGTCATAGGAGGGGGTCATTTGTACTGCTTTAAACCACATAGTGGCATGCCACAGGACTAACCAAAGATGTACATACCACAAGACTGTCGCAGAAGGGCCATGTCGTATAAAATAAACGAAAAATAAACAGCTTCCAATGGGTAAAATTCTGTCCAACTGGCTTTTTCTTGTTAATAAGCATTCTGGTTATGTCCTCCCTTTACCAGTCACAGGATTGGTAATTTTAGGACAATTGACGCTGCTTAACCCACTTCAGTATTAAATTATGTCATCCCTGTGATAAGTCCTTCTTTAACCAGTCACTTTTAGGACAATTGACTCCTCATTCCAAATAGGGTATATACATTTGAAAATAGATTTTGTTTTATATGCTTGCAACGCCATAGGGGAACTTTTGGCAGGAGTCTAAGCAAGATTTAACACTCTAACCGGTAATGTTGCCTCAGGGCAATCTTCATAAAATTTACCACAAATGCGTTAAATGAGCGTTTAATACTTAGAAATTAACATATTCCGATACAAAACTAAATTTGCTAAATATTTTGCGAAGAAATTTTTTGTATGCCGTCCACGGTTTGCAAGCAAAAAAGATTCAAAATCAAAATTTCGTAAAATTTCAAAAACTAATTATTAAAAAAAAAAAATAGTTTTCAAAAATCTAAAAAAAACAATTTAAGTTGACTAAAAACTCTTTATAATAACATATAAGTTAGATTGAAGCTCTATCTTTAATATTAAGTCCTTACTTTAGTCCAAGGACTCACAGGATTATATCAGTATTCCTCTAAAGGACATCGTCTTCGCTTTTTCCAAAAAGCGAAAATCGAGATATCTTCTTATATAGGAGCAGAAAAAACAATAGTTTTTCGAGCGTGGTTGTATCTTGGTAAGAGAAATATTTTTTGTCCACAACTTCTCTTTTATATGCTTTAGTTTCCAGAATGCAACCTTAAATATGTTGGCTCATATCGCCTAAATTAGGCAGCGATAAACAATTTTGTTGAAGAACTTACTATTTGCTTTCGAGTGGAGCACATGGTATGAATTTCATTGCAAAACATCGTTTGCCAGTTAGAGGTTTAAATATACCGTTATTTCTTGCGATTTCATAATTTTTTTCTTCACTCTCTGGCACTAAATACATTTGAAAATATATTTCTTTTATATGTTTGAAACGCCATTAGTGCAAATTTGGCAGGAGTCTGAGCAAGATTTAAACGCCAATTTTTGTTCGCCAAATTTACTAAGTCATTCATGTATAAATTATAAGGATCGGTTACCGACAAGTACACTCAGGGAACTTCTGCTTTAAACATATGTAGTTGTTCGAGTTGTAAAACAGTTTCTTTATTTTATTTTCGTAGAACAAATTAAATTTTTTACTAACCTTGTAGTTCATTTAAAAAAAACAAACCACATCAAACGACTGTTTTATGATTTTACATTTATTTTTTACAGTAGTTTTTTGTTATTTAAAAAATAAAAAAATAAATGTTTGTTCATTGTTTACTAACATTTTTACTATAATTGTGGTTGTATCCTTTTTTGAACATTAAAAAACAAATTACAATGTTAGTTGAATTTACTGAAATGTAAGTCGTCCTTTCTTTAATTGAAATTTCATTTGTTTTTAACTACTTTTGCAGTGGTCTTTACCTACATAGTAGTCTAAGTGTGTGTATTTCACTACACTCACAATATTTGAAGAATAACTGATTGTAGTTCATTTAAACAGTAATCAGTAAACTTTGTTTTTTAAGTTTCGATATGTTGTAGAGGACAAATAATATAACACACGTATCTTTTTTTTTAAGGTGTTCAATCTCAAGTCTTTGGGTTACCAATTTGACGTTTTTTTTAAATATATTTCGTTTATAATTTACTAAACTATAGGCAAATTGGGTATCAAATTAAAGGTATTTTTAAGACGCATCTATTGGTTTATAAGAAATTGGGTATCAAATTAAAGGTATTTTAATGACGCATCTACTGGTTTATAAAAAATGTCCATGGATGTCCAAACATGTTTGTTGTTGAAAAACTTCGTTATTCGAATACCACATTTGTATGTGAAGTGCTTGATGGCTTGATTTCAAATTAACAAATAATAATTCTTATTAAATTGTATCGAGGTTGTGTCTGGTCTTTTTTCAATATTCGTAATAGTTCAGCTTTTACATGACTTCCCGCTAAGGGCTTTTATAACATTTAAACTGCAAAGAAATATTGTATTTTAAATTATTTTACTATTTATTAAAAACAATGAACACCTAAATACTATTTTTCTGTACTACACACAGAAAAAAATTTAGCTATTTGCCAACTGAAATTCGTTGAGTTCGACTCAAATTCAGGTATAACGAATTTCAGACGGTTGGCACAACTTAACATTAGTTTTCACAACAAAGTTCGGTTAATTCAACTGAATTTTAGTTGCAATACCCAAAATATTCAGAAATATAATGTAAATACCGTTGTACTAACTAAATTTTTAAGTTGTTACCATTAATATACACTTTTTAATTCGGTTTGCACTTTATTTCTCTGTGTGTAGTTATTATTTGGACTTAAAATTTTCTTTTTACAAAAAAATCTTTATTTGAAGCAAAAAGTTTTTGATAGTAAAAAGAAAAGAAAAACTGTTGCTTTCAATATTTTGAGATTTAATTTTTGATTGTTAAAATAAAATAAAATGGTTGATTTTCACGGATTCGTAAGTTTTTTAAAATTTTATTTTTGATAGTAAAAATTATGGAAAATCTTTTATTTTTACGGATTTTGAGTTAACTTTTAATAGTTAAAAATAAATGAAAAATACATTTGATTTAAAAGAAAAGTGAGTAGACCGGTTTTTAACTATATGTTTGGTAGTTTTAAACTACATATTCCTTAGATTTTAACAACAAAATATTGTGAGTGTATTAAAGGTACGACATTTTTTTGGCCTTTCTGGTAATTTTTCGAAAAATTGTTTGACTGAAAATCTTGGAGAATTATTGACATGATTTAAATGTCAAATTGTTGTTCGAAAAATTTATAAGGCGAATAATGTAAAAATTGTCGATATCGGTGCTAAGTAGTGGACACTTTTGCATTAAAGTTAGGACATTTTATGATAATTTTGAAAAAAATGTTTCGATTACTTGGAACGCCATTGCAGAAAATGCAAGATGACTATTGACAAGATTTAGACGCCAAATTGTTATCAGTAAAATTTACTTGGTGATTCATGTAAAAATTGTTGGGAATGGTTCCCGAAAAGTTAAAATTTTTGTATTAAAGTTTCAGTGGCCATTTATGACGAGTTTAACGTTTTTAGTAATGTTTTAAAATGGCTCCATTTCTTGAAACGACATTGTGATAAATCTAGTAGGAGTAATATGAAGCAGCATGAATGCAAACAAAAATGACTCTCTCAAAATATATTAGAACATCCATAACGAAAGATTTGTCAAAACTGTCCACCAATGTAATTCTATCCACCTCAGTTTCTCTCAATCTGCCCTATTTTTATTTGTTGGTAAACTCGCGCAGAGCAAATGAAAACATGTTACAGAAATTAAATAATTTAATTTTTATCAGGTTTTTTAATAATAATTTAATAAAATTTTGTTTTATTTAAAATTTTAACATTAAAATGAGCAACATTAAATTAAAATACATTAAATTTTAATAGAAAATATCAAAATATAAAAAACAATGTGCGCACCGGTAGGTTAGTTGGTAGCGTGCTAGCTTATCATTGCGGGGGTCGTGGGTCCGATTCCCACCAGAGGCGCTGGTCTGTTTCCGCTACAACGCGCCGAAAGCCATAGTAGCTAGTGCTCGGTAAGGGAATAGTATATAATTTGTAATTATATGATTATTAATTAACAATGTAAAAAAAAGAATCAATTTTTTATCAACATGTTGCAATTCGTTTTTAGTGTAAAAAAAATGTTTTCATTTGCTTGCCCGGGTTCGGAAATTTTGTTCCTGAGAGGCGTGGGAAGTGTAGTTTCTCTATTTGTATATACTCTTTGCTGCCAACGCACAATATGCGCCATTAAACATATTTACATATGTAAAAGGTGCCAGTATTCCAAGAAAGTAATTGCCGTCAAAGATAGGGTTAAGCTTGTTTTTTTCTCTTTCTTTGTGTATTTTTTTATTATTAAAACAAATGTTTAACAAAATGAAATCGTACATTTTAATAAAACTCTGTTGTTGGTATCTTAATGAAAAAATTTCTTAAGCAAACTATTTATACTGTAGGTATTGTAATATATGCGAAGGCACTAGCAAAAGTTTTATTAGACGGCTGGAAAAAAAATAGTTAACAAAATGTTATTTTGTACATATCTTTACAGCCAAATACATAGACATTTTGTTGATTTTTATACACTAATAGAAAAAACTTAGTAAACTACTAAAAATTAGTTTAAAATGTCATTGCAGCAAAAAATGTATAAAATTAGCAAATTTTTTTGCTAAATATTAATTAGATTAGAATGGCAAAAATATGTCTGTTTAATTTACAAAATTCTTGTTAATTGGAAGTAATAAATTAGTCTGCTAAAATCAGCAAAAAATTTTGCTAAATATTAGTAGACAAAAAACCAAAAATGTATGAAATTCTTTTTTTTTAATTTTTTTTATGCGAACAAAAATCTACCATTCTGAAATCGGCATTCTACAATTTTTTCGCAAATATATCTGCTGATTTAAAACAAAATAATTTTTTATATTTGCTAGTTGATTGCAAATATAAAAATATTTATTTAATATTTAATTTAAGGTAAATATAGAAAAAGTTTTGCTGATATCACAGTTTCTGTTTGATGTTTTTTTTTTACATATATTTATTTAAATATATTTATTTAGCTGATTTTTGCTAATAACTGTTCCTTTACAAGTAACTAAAATTTTGTAAATTTAAACCATTTTTTTTTTGTTCTAATCTTATTTATGTAATCAATATTAAAAAAAATCATTTTTCTAAAGAACTCCAACTTAATGTACCATATGTTTTAGATGACATCCTGATCAATCTGCAAACAAAAAATCGGAGAAAAAAGAGGCGTGTTTGGAGATATTCGCGAACCAATGATGTTTGTTAGCTTCACATATTTCAGAAAAGACAAACTAGGCTTTAAAATGAGATATTATTTTTTTCAATCGAACTACGCGTTCATTAATTATGCCCATTTCATCAGTATGTATTTTTAAAATTTGTTTTAAAAAACTTCAACTTTAAACAGCGCTAAAAATAAAATAAAAAAAACAGTTTTGTCTTACTAATTAAGAGAATACATGTGCCAAGTTACAAGCCAATCGAAAGGGTTGAGGTTGAAAAGGTCTTATTTTCTTCAATAGGCCTTCTGGAATGGCTCTAAATTAGCATTTGCTAAAAACACTGTATATATGAGGCTTTCCAAGACATCTGACAACAGGGAAAAGTATATCGTATCTATCCCAAATTTACAGTGTTTGTTATAATATGAAAGCACTCACAACAACTTTTCCATAAAAGTTCAACTGTTATTTAAAAATTTAATCGGTAAAGTTGTTTCAATCGAATTTACAGTTCAATTACCAAATAAGTATATTTTTAAACTTTCTGTCTGTTATTTAATAAAGAAAATAAACAAAAAAAACTTACTGTCAGTAATAATTAAAGTATTCTGTTAAAATTGTCTATTTAAAACAAAAAATTGTTATATTATATTGAGTATCGAAATAAACGAAAACAATCTATTGTTTTTACCGATTTTGTCCATTAATTTTTCAACAGTTGAAAATAAACTAAAAAATACAATTGTTTTAAACGAAAAGTAAGTAGTCCTGTTTTTAACTGATTTTCAGTTAATTTTATGAGTATATTCAGTAGCCTTTACGGAAATATTATTGTGAGTGTATGAATAAAAAAATTAACAAGTTTTAAAATTGCCAAAAGAAATTTGAGATTTTGTGTAAAAGGGTTATATTTTTTTCCATGTTTTTATGTTTTCACAAAACCAAATAGAGTTCCACACAGCTAAAAAAAAATTATTAGAAAGGACTTTAAAATAACTTTGATTTGCTGCACACAGAGAAATAAAGTGCCACGCTAATTAAAATGGTAACAACTTAAAAATTTAGTTAATACAACGATATTTGCATTAGATTTCTGAATATTTTGGGTGTTGCAACTAAAATTATGTTGAATTAACTGAACTTTTTATGAAAACTAATGTAAAGTTGTGCCTTCCATCTGAAATTCGTTATAACCGAAATTGTGTTATATCCCAGTAAAAAACGCTGCTTACATGCAAGCAGGTTTGTAAGGGAGTAAGCCAAAAAGAATCCATTACAAACCTGCTTACATATGCCATGATTTTTATATGGCGAATTATCACTTGGAAGCATTACTTGTGGGCAAAATAAGCGCTGATTTCATCGCTTATAAAAAGCTATGTTTTCATGGCTTTCAGTAATATCATATTTCATGTCTACGATTAATTACGATTAAAAGTAATAATATGAATAGAATTTATTTTAAATAAAAATCTGCAGATATTAATGTTTTGTTGTCAAAAATTTTGACATATAATATAATTATTTTATTTTTTTTTACCGCTCCACGTGCTAGCTCTTCAGAAACAGTTAAATGACTAATTAGTTTTTATTACATACTCAAAAACAGCAAACACATTCGCAAATCACTGCGACAATTTTTACAGATCGTTTATAATACACGATATGAAACTTTCTGCATTACAACCTGCATACTTGTTAGGGAAAAGAGTAAGCTCAAAATTTTTGTTTGTTTATTTTTATACAAAAATTATTCGTTTCTTTTGCTGCTTCTCCGTATTATGTAATAGTAAGCACTTACATCAGCGCATTTGTTTTATCCTGAAACATAAGTTTCTTTTAAACGTGACTGTTTCTGTTGAGAAAAAGTTCAATCTTGATTGTCCAGATGGTTTTACAGATATTGGAGAGACCTACGTAAGAAACTACTAAATTTCTCATAAAGAAATTTAAGAGGCGGTTCCTTAATGGCTTGGGGCACTTTTTGTTTCGACGGTATGGTTGATTTAGCATTTCGAAGCAGTGAAATGAATTCTGCTGAGTTCACTACAGTAGTAGAAGAGAATTTGGTGCCATTTATTGAAAATATCAACGCAGACAAAGTCATAGATATATCTCAGATCGAATTTTCGAGTTTAAAATTTTTGAAAATTTCGATTCATGGTTAAATTATAGACCAAACTGAACATGTTTAACAGTAACATGTTACACGAAAACAGCTAAGTTGCCAAAAACAGTGTTGCCAAAAAGAAAGTTGCTAAGAAATAACTTTATACTACGACATCTCAAAATCCATTAAAGCGACTCGTGTTCAGCACACAGATATTATTTTTTTAAATTTTTTCGAAATAAATTTAAGCCTCAAAATTTGATCGATATGCATCATGTGTTAACTTGGTCCAATTTGACTCAAATTTCCACAATTTTTTTTTTAGACTAAATGTAAGCAAACTTCGATCGGTGTTCATTGAAATGCGACGTTTTAAAATTAAGCACCTAAACTAGTCTTTGTGTTATAACGATGTTGTTCTTTTTTTAATAGAAATTTTAAAGGAGTTTTTTTTTAAAAATTGATTAAAGAAAATTGTAATTATTGACGAAAACGTTAAAAATGAAGGGTAAACTCACAAGAACGCATGAAAAGCATCTGAAATCGTCCCAAGTATAAATTAAAGTGAATTGGAAATGCATAATTTAGTTTAAATAAGACCTGGGCGATGTCAGGTATACTTTTTTAAATGTTCCAATAGTATATTTTTCCTTTATATAATATTTATTTCAGACTACAATCACACTAGTGAGATTAAATGCTTCTTTGGAAAATTTACGATTTAGTTAACATAAGGCATGGAGTACAGTCCTGATAGCGTCCCTCCGATCTTAAAAAAAGTCGGATATATAGAAGAAGTCGAAAAAATTGTGACTAATTTGTTCACCAATATTTAAAATAATTCAAATATATGGCAGCCTGGGTTCACGACATAGTGTCAAAATGACTTTTAAAACGTGTGTTTCCTCGAGTATTTTAACGCGGTTTTTAAATATGTCCTAAACTTCCTACACTTTAAAAGTATTTTCATACAAAGATGTGTTACATTTAACCGACACTTTTAAACCCCAAAACATGGTATTGGCCCGCTGAAAAACACGTTTATAATTTTTTTTGTTCCTTTATCAACTATCTGAATTTTATTAAGTTCAAAGGGAACCTTTCGGAAAAGCTTGCATGTAAGTGTTTATTTGTCTGCAAAATCTAAATCTTTCGAGTTCAAGAATAAAAAATACTTAGTTTTTTGGAAGGTTATAAATCTTTCATTTTCCGAGTTGAAACGTTTGCATAAAATAATACATTATTTTATATACACTTACAAGTTCTTGTCTGCCAGTGTCTTTAACCGGACATATTCATATAAATTCATATATAAAATAAATTTCGGCCAAAACTTTTAATATGATGTCATATATAGTTGCGTCTTATCGCATTCAGCTCAATATATAATTATATATTACATTTAGAATACGTTTAAACTAATAAAATTAATAATGGCGATAAATATACCAAGATATTGCAAAATACAAAATAATATACATTTAGATATTAGATCATATTAAAAACAACACAATTTAATTTTGGATAAAATTGTATTTTACCCCATGCAGAGTCACACTAGAAAAATTGTTAATCATATTTTGGATAAAAATGTGTATTTCATCAATACAATAGTACAATTAATTGCCTACATCATTTTGTGCATAATTTTATACACAAAATTTCAATTATTGTTTTTTGAATTGATTTCTTTCTGGTTCTTAAATTTCAACGCCTTATACACAAAAGATGTAGGAACCTCAAAAAAAAGAAGGAGTGTTTAATTTAGTTTTAGATTTTTTTCAATATAAAAAGCTAAATTAAGTTTCAACGTTTTTTCCGTGCTTTTTAAGTTACTAAATTCCAAAAAATCTTCATTTTCAAAGTTTTTTCTCAAACAACTTATTTTTTTTTAGGTAACTTCAAGATAATGTTTTGAATAAATTAAAATGTCCAAACGGAAAAGAATTTGCTACAATTTATTTAGTCGTAAACTTTTTGCAAGTGGCTAAAGTCTAACAGGATTAATGAAGTTGAAGCAAAACTCGTACTTGACGGTAATTATTTCTGCAAATATTTCGGATTTTAATAAAGTCTTAAAATCAAAAACCGGATACAACTATAGCTTATTTTGTATATATTAGTGTCAGTTCAGATATAAATTTATACCAGTATATAAAATCGGAATAAATTGTATTGCGCCATTATTCGAATGTAATTTATTAATAAATCAAAAATAAACTAATGCAAACTTATATAATTATATGGGCCCATTTCTCGGATAAAAATGTAGCTTTTGACTTTTTTTTTTTGCAATTATCAATTTTTGTTTTTATTTATCGCGGTTTCAAAAGGTTTCCGCAAAATCTTCTTTATGTTTAATTAAACTAAACAAAACTTAATATCTAGCTAAGATTTTAACTTAATTAGACAATAACGATGCATATCCAGCTTAAAGGAGAAATTTGACGTGTTTCGCGGATTTTGATAAAACAGATTAAAGCGTTGTTGCGCGATATAGACATCAAAATTCGCAAAATAAATGTTGTACAATATTATTGGCCAACTAGTACAACTTTAATGTTAAAAACTTGAAAAAATGCATTTTAAGGAAATGCACTTTATGCAGGAGCTTTTTGTTACAAAATAACCTGAAAAGCGATTTCTATTATTAGTACATTATTGCCCATTACGTGCTGATAGGTAAAAAATTATGACAAAAAACCCTGTAACCCTAGGATGCATATTTTTATATGGGTTTCCTTGGGTAAAAAAAATACATACTCAAAAAAAAAATCGAATTTTTTTATGTTGCAACGAAAATTCAGTTAAATTAACCGAACTTTGCTGTAAAAACTAATGTTCAGTTGTACCAACCGAATGAAATTCTTAATAACCTAATTTGAGACGAAGAAGCCGAATTTTAGTTGTCAAACAGCTAAATTTTTCTCAGCCGGTAAAGAAAATAAACTTAAAGTTAATTGAGGGGGCTTAACTTATTACATTGACTGATTACATTGACTGCAATTGTAGCTCATTTTAAAAAAAAACAGACCACATCAAATTACTGTATTATGATTTTACATTCATTCTAGAGTATTTTCTTTTTGATTTAAAAAACTAAAACAAATAAATGTGTGTTTATTTTTTACTGCATATGTAGTTCAATTTTACTACAATTGTGGGTCAAGTTTTGAGCAGTAAGAAACAAATAACAATGTTAGTTAAATTTACTGAAATGTAAGTCGTCCTTTCTTCAAGTGAAATTTTATTTGTTTTTAACTACAGTTGCAGTGGTGTTTACATGCATACCCAGCAACATTTTTTCGAACAGATTACCTTTAAACCTGTTCTAGATCAACTTCTTTTACCACCAGTTACATGGAACCGGTTCTAGAACAGGTTCCTGGGAGTCAAATGTAATTTGTCACTGTCCCAGAACCAGTTCAATAACTGGTTCTAGAACCGGTTCTAAAGCAACCTGTTCTTGTTTGGAGGTAAAGAAGCTATTGCAAATAGGACAAACTCGATATAAAAAGAACCAGTTGCAGAACAGAAATTAGAACCTGTTTATAATACAGTATAAGCTGTTCTGCAACCAGTTATTTGGATTTTACTATTTTACTGCCCAGCAACAGTTTTTAGAACAGATTACCGTTGAACATGTTCTAGAACAACTTCTTTTACCACCGGTTACCTAGAACAGGTTCCTAGGAGTCGAAATGTAAGGTGTCACTGTCCCAGAACCAGTTCTATAACTGGTTACTTTAATGTTAAAAACTTGACAAAATGCATTTTAAGGAAATGCACTTTATGCAGCTTTTTGTTACAAAATAACCTGAAAAGCGATTTATATTACTAATACATTATAGCCCATTACGTGCTGATAGTTAAAAATTTAGCAAAAAAACGCTGTAACCCTAGGGTGCATATTTTTTTTATAGGTTTCCTTGGGTAAAATAAAATACATAATCAAAATAAAAAATCGAATAAAAAACCGAACTTTGTTGTAGAAACTAATGTTCAGTTGTACCAACCAAATGGAATTCTAAATAGCCTAATTTGAGACGAAGAACCCGGATTTCAGTTGGCAAACAGCTAAATTTTTCTCAGCAGGTAAAGAAAATAAACTTAAAGTGTATTGACTGGCTTAACTTATTACATTGACTGATTGATTACATTGACTGCAATTGTAGCTCATTTAAAAAAACAGACCACATCAAATTACTGTATTATGATTTGACATTCATTTTAGAGTAATTTATTTTTGATTTAAAAAAAATAAAACAAATAAATGTGTGTTCATATTTTACTGCATATGTAGTTCAATTTTACTACAATTGTGGGCCAAGTTTTGAGCAGTAAAAAACAAATGACAATGTTAGTTAAATTTACTGAAATGTAAGTCGTCCTTTTTTCAAGTGAAATTTTATTTGTTTTTAACTACAGTTTCAGTTGTGTTTACATGCATACCCAGCAACATTTTTTAGAACAGAGTACCTTTAAACCTGTTCTAGAACAACTTCTTTTACCACCAGTTACATGGAACCGATTCTAGAACAGGTTCCTGGGAGTCAAAATGTAATTTGTCACTGTCCCAGAACCAGTTCAATAACTGGTTCTAGAACCGGTTCTAAAGCAACCTGTTCTTGTTTGGAGGTAAAGAAGCTATTGCAAATAGGACAAACTCGATATAAGAAGAACCAGTTGCAGAACAGAAATTAGAACCTGTTTATAATACAGTATAAGCTGTTCTGCAACCAGTTATTTGGATTTTAATATTTTGCTGGGTGGGTACTATTCTAAGTGCAGTATTCCCTACATGTTGTCGTTCCTAATTTATACAAATTTCAACCAAATTAGTGGATCACCCGGAGATAATTTTGTTGTAAGCTAGCTTTTGTTAATCCCTGCGTATATTGTTAGTTACCAAATGGTTGTGTTAAATTTAGTTAAATATTCAATTAAAACAAACGGAATAACTAAGGCTGTTGTTGCAAATAAAAGTTGAAGTTAAATATAAAAAGTTAAAATTAAAATTAAAATTGTCTAAAATGAGATAGAGAATAGTTTATAAGCAAATGTAATAACACAATATATTACAACCAAGAAATATTTGAATATTCCTAAATTTGTAATTTTATAGAATTTATTTTAAATTTAATTTCATTAGGAGTGTAGTTTCTGTAAATTTTTGTTTCCTTTTGTAATATTTCCTTATTCGGTTTTGATAAAATTCTAAAAATTTCCTTTTTTAACCAACTGCCAATTTTTGTAAATACATTTTACAACATGAATTATATTTACAGGCTCTACTATTTTTTTTTTTATTTTTGTTGTAACAAAATAAAAACTTAAATCCAAATAAATCCAAACAAATACTTTATACATTTAATGAGGGTTAAAGAAAAATCTAGTGACTGTATTTTTTCACTAGAAAGCATGAATAGAACATACAATACTGGTATAGAAACTTTATATTAAAAGCCTAGAAATAAAATACAAATGAACAAAAAAAAAAGAAAAACTAATTGTAATTGTTGTAACAATTCCACAGATAATAATAATAAAATTTTATTATTATTATTACAAAATACAGCAAAAGATAAATAAATAAGTTTGAAATAGAAAGTAAAAGAATTTAAAAGATAACAGAAAAAACTGTATTTTATTATTGATTGTGAATGCACAAACACATACACACAAACACACACACACACACACACACACACACACACACACACACACATACACACACACACATACCCAAATGTTTTGTAATACAATTTTAAAACTATAAAATAAATAAAAAAAATATTTAAAATCAAAATTAGTTTTAAACAATTTTGTCGATTAATCAAATAGGGATAGCAAATCAATTGTTCATTAAATATTGTACATAATTTCTAACATGAAATCAAAAAAAAAAAAAATAATGTGTAAACTTCGAAAATCGTCCAAAGTATTGATATTTAAGTAGAATTTTTAACAATAAATTATTAAAATAAAATAACTTTTAAGTCACAATATTTTAAATTTTAATTAAATGTCCTTTTTTACTTGATTCCTACTGAAACAAAAAAAAAAATATGTAAACTGTATATAATAAAATATTAGTTTTTAAGTAGATTTGCAAATATTTTATTTAATTTCTGAGTGTAAAAATGTTTTATTTTTATTTGCCTAACTGTAACTGCCATTGTGAACAACAAAACAAAACAAAAAAAAAAAAAAAAAAAAAAAAAAAACAATTATTAAGTCTCAATGTACTGAAAACAAAAATAAAAACCACATTATAAATTTTAAATTTATAAAAAACTGTTTAAGTTGATAACAATTAAAATAACATTTACTTACATAAAACTTTTAAATTCTAATCGTATTATATAAGATTTTATAATGTTTAAATGTCATTTTTAATCAATATAAATTTAAAAATTTCAATATAAAAAATAATATATAAAATAAAAGTTTTTTATGCCAAAAAAAAGCTAAAGTTGTTTTTTAATTTTATCCGAATTTTAACTAATTTTGTAACCATATTTTGCAGGGGCCGTAAATAATGATTATTGCTCGTTTTTTTGAATAAAAAAATCAATCACTTAGAAGAGACATAAAAAAAAATTTATTGCACCATTATTATTATTTTTTGACAATCTTTGCATATCCGTCATGATTTTTAAATTTTTGATTTTTAAAGTTTTCTTCAATGGTAATTATTATTTTTGAGTAATAATAAAAAAAAATCAGCCATAATCATTATTTTTGAGCAAAAAAAAATAAAACTCAAAAATAATCATTATTTATGATTTTTATTTTTTTTCGCTTAAAATAAAACTCACTTTCAATGTGTGGGATTGACATATCTCAGGAAGTAGGAGGAGCATATCGAAGATTATGGTATCAATCTGTTCTTTGGAAGATTCTCTTGGAGATTAATGCATCAATCATATTTGTGGGTGAGGTTTAAGGGGTTAATTTTTAATTTAAAAATAGGGCTTTTTTTGCCGTATTTTGTGAAAGTAACAATGTGTGTGATGGACATATCTCAGAAAGGAGGAGGAGCTTATCCAAGATTATGGTATCAATCTCTTCTTTGGAAGATTCTCTAGCACATTAATGCATCAATCATATTTGTGCGGGGGGTTTAAGGGGTTAATTATTAATTTCAAAATAGGGCTTTTTTGCCGTAAAGTCAAAATTTGGAAGCTCGATTTTCACCGTAGACGTATGTTTTAGTGGACTTTTTTGCTCAGTACAATCCCAAGAATCAGAAACGCGAAGCGCCCATTAAGATTTTTTTCCTTCCATACTAATCGCCCCACCCTAATATGTATATATATTTAAACCTACATGAAAGTGTGTTTTATTTTGAGCGAAAAAAATAAAAATCATAAATAATGATTATTTTTGAGTTTTATTTTTTTTGCTCAAAAATAATGATTATAGCTGATTTTTTTATTATTACTCAAAAATAATCATTACCATTGAAGAAAATCATTAAAACTCATAACATAATCATTATTGTGTAATTTTTATTATAAAACTCATAATGATTACGGTCCCTGATATTTTGTGCCTTTTTCGAACCAGTAATCCGCTATAATTTTTTTCTACTGGAAAAAGATTATTAAGTGATTTAAAAACCTAGAATTTATTCAACATTTTGAGTAGAATCGTCAATAAAAAAAAAGATTTGAAAAAGTGTTGTCCACAGTTGCCAAATAAATTTTTTAAAAATCAAATTTTGACAAATTTTGATGGAACTTTTTTTTTTATTTTTATTAATTAATAGTCATATAATTACAAATTATTAACTATTTCTCTAACCGAGCACTAGCCACTATAGCTTTCGGCGCGCTGTAGCGAAAACAGACCAGAGCCGCTGGTGGGAATCGAACCCACGACCCCCGCACTGATAAGCCAGCCCGCTACCAACTAGCCTACCGGAGCGCACTAATCTCTTTTATTTTTGATTGTTATATTGATGAGAAATACAGAGAAATACACTCTCTGCTAAAAATTAGTTCATCGATTGTATATAATTTTTTAATTTTCTGACCGATGTAAAGAAGTTTTCAAGTACACAAAGTCTAAACTATTCCAAAATTTAGTCCGTTTTCACTACACTAGGAAAACTAGTGTACACATTCCGGGATTTCCTGTCCCGGCATTCCTGGAAAACTAAGCAGTTTTCTGTTTCCGCAATCAAGGTAATTTGGATCGGGTATCTCGGGTCTTTTAAGAATACTATTTCGAACACACATTCTTAATGCGGCAGTTAAGAATTAAAAACATTTTTAAAGGAAAAACATGATGTTAGCTTCACCGTTTATCTTAAACTTCAACCATAAATTACACATTTAAAGACACTGCAGATCGCTGCTCAACAATGTTGTCATTATAAAAATGTTTGCACACCACTTTTCATTACCAAATATTGTCCCAAGTCTATTTTTTGTCGACATCTATTGATTCTATAATTTTTCTAGTTTCCAAATTCTTTGTGAATTTTTTTCATTATTTTAAGTTACGGTTTTTTTTTTTGTTTGTTAATCAAACTCTAAGATTAAGGGAACTGCAATAAAAAAAAAAATCAATTTCTCTCAGACGTTTTATAAAAAATCTCAGCTCGTATAAGACACTCTGAATATAAAAAATATGATTTAGTATGTTAAATTGTATAATTTATTTTCCGAACGGGATCCCGTGAATTTCTAAAAAATTGTCCTCTTAACCAGGATCATGGATTTTTTTTATTAAAATACTGCTAAATTTATAAAGATTATGCCATCAGAATTGCCATAACTCAATATAAAAAAATGGTGAAAAACCTCGATCTTTTTCCAAACAAAAATTAAAAATCTGTTAACAAAAAAGAAAAAATTCCGTACATTTTTGATTATAGATTTGTTTACAAAATTATACAAAATTTAAATTTTTAAAATATCTTCAACCGTCTAGTATTTATATGTTCTCAAAGTTGGTTGCCAATATTTCCACTAATGGGTGCTTTAAGGCAAAAAAAAAAAATAGAAAAATTTCTTAATCTTTATATCTAAAAAGTTTGATTGAAAAATGTTCAGTGGATCTATGTACATGCCATTAATGAGTTAAAGGATGGGTACTTTAATACCAAGCTTTGAGGAAACACAGATATTTTCATAGAGTTTGATTCAAGTGTAATACAAGCTATTTTCCAATATCAAGCCTTGATTTATACTAGATTTATATTATAATTCAATATCATACTCCAGCAAAATGAGTAATAGAATTCCAGTCACACATAACAGTGTTTCAAGCTTTGATTTGCAGTTTAATTCTAGTACAGACAGCACACTGAAAACCCTTGCACATTGAAAACCCTCGCTCTTCAAGCTAAAATCAATCCAATTTAAATACCATAAAAATAATATTTGTTGAAATTTATTGACATCAATAAAAATATTTTAAAATATTTACATTTGCACTGTTCCCATTACATTCATTATCTTGAGAAGGAAATCATGTTGATGCATTTATTTTTGAATGGAACATACCCTTAGACGAAATTATGATTCCATTTAAATATCCACATGAAAAGTGTTTTTAGGAAACAAAACCAAATTATTTCAATTTGTATGAACTGGATTTTTACTGGAAAAAAACACTTGAAATAACGTTTAAATCAAGTAACGTTCTAAATTCCAAGTTTCTAATATTTGTGCAGGCTAACAACGGAGAGGGCGTTTAACTATTTTGACCACGTTTCTTGCCAAAATCCGAATAGATTTTTAATTAAAATTTTCTGGACTAACGTTTTTGGCAGGCCGTCAAGTTACTTTATTTAATTTATTTATTCTTTTATTTATATTTTTTTAATACTCACAATTTTGATGTGCTCATGCGTGCCTATGTTTGATGTGTAGTATACAAAAGAAAAAATTAAGTGGAACGCGGTTGCATTTTGTGTAAGTCTTATAATGGCTGTGTTTGTTTGTATCTTTTCTTTTTTCTCTACCTCGTGCATACAAGCTGCGACATCTATATCTAGTCCGTTTACTTGTTCTCCCTATTAGCACAATAGCAACGTAAATTAGTTAAATATTGGTTCAAAATTAGTTTTTTGGCAAAAGCGTTTAACTAAAAATTTTGCTAAAAACGCTTTGTCAGCAGAAATATTGCTAAAAGAAAGTTATATATTTAATAATAGATTTTTAACAATATTTTCAACAAACTTTTTTTTGAGTGTAATTATATGATTATAATTTTTTTTAAATGTCTATTGGCAAGTTTTCCAATTCTAAAATCGGGTTTCTTCGGAACAGTATTTCGAGTACACACAAAAGTGTGGGCGATTACATACCATTATTTTTCTAACTAAAAAGTTAAATTCGTAATGTAACCACTTATTAAGATAATGGTTATTTTTTATCAATTAAAGTTTTTATGAATTATAAAATTTTTTTAATCGACCGTTCTTAGTCTTTTTTAAAATTTGTATTAGAAGTTTTCCTAATCAGGCTTTCATGCAAATAAAAGATTAATTCATTTTTCAATCCGACGTTTCGTTGGGATTATTCCAACATCTTCAGGGATTTGATTTTATTGAATATACACAGAAAATATTATCAACCTAAAATATCTAATTAAAGATTTGATTTGAATGTTATTTGTTTGCAAGCAAATATTTAATATTTAATTTAATATTGAGGCCCTATGCTCCTTATAGGAACGACGGGAATATATATATATATATATATAAATATTTAATTGAATCAGTTTAAATTTTAATTGACTTTTAAATATATAAATACATATTTTATTTTAGACGCAATTATCATATTATTTTTTCATACACTGTATGCATAAATAGAAAATTTTCAGTATAAAATACCAAATACATTTGAAGTTAACAAACAAAACAAGCACACACACAAACAGACTCAGCATTGCAAAAAACACACATACCAACGTATAGATAACACACTTTTTTTGTGAGTATCATATTTTATTTTGTAGAAGTTATTTATAACTTTTTTTTCCTTCTTAATTTTAATAAAAGGTTTAATTGATAGTATCATTGCAGAGATAGGTGCAAAATCAATTAAAATATTAATTGATTCAATAAATTTTTTAATTAAAACCCGTTTTTAGTTTTTTCTGTGTATAATCTTTTTTGTCAGGTTTACATTTAAATTTCTTTAATTAAATTGGTAAAATACTAACAAACAGTACGACATAAAACACAAAATTATAATTAAAATTAAATGTAAAAATAAATAAAATAAAATATCACAGATTGGAACTTTTCTTAATGTATCACAGTTAAAACTAAACTGCACAAAAAGACTTAGGTTTTTTTCTAAATGTTTAATTTCACATTAGAATATTATTGTCCGAATACGAAAATTTCAAATTGGTCAATATTATTATTCGAATTTCTACGGAGGCCGGTAAAGTGACCGAATTTGGTAAATGAACAACATTATGATTTGGCATAACTTTTTTTTACTAATATTTGTACTTGAACTTTTATATAAAAGAAACTAAGGTTAGCATGGTGAAATAATCCGTTGGGTATAAGATTTTACAACTTGATACTATTTTGTTTTTTTATTATAAATTTATAACATTTTGTTTAGAATTTTCTTTATGTTATTGCTACAACCAAACAGCATTGTTGACAGTATATCTTTTTGCTATTCTTGGCTGTTTCTGTTACTTACGCTCTTATGATCCTTGGGGACATTTTCAGTTTGAGGGTCAAATACTGTTGTGTACAAACAAAGAGACAAAAAAAAAAAGACAAGCAACAGAAAATAAAAGCGATTAATAACAAATTCAAATACTTTAGTTAAACCATTGTTGGTTTGCTTTTTTTTTTGTGTTAGGCAAAAAATAATATAATAAGGAATATGAAAGATATATGTAAGATATATAAACACATAGGCACATATAAGGGTGGTAATCATATTTGACACACAAATATCACAAGAACTTTAGAATCAATTTTTTATGGAGATGCAATTGAGTGATTTGGAATAACATTACACTGAGCTACAAATTATACCAAATTAAATAAAATTCCACCAAATTAGTTTGCTATAATTTTTATTAAAAATAAAAATTATGTTTTTTCGACCTTTAATTGTGCAATGCAAATGAAAATTATTAAATGTTAGAAAGTGTTTTGCAACCGTCAGATAATGACAATCGTAATTAATTTTTTATATTAATTACTGTAGAATATTTCTTTAGTTAGTCTCTTTACAGGAAGAAGAAGAAGAAAACATTTTTATTGAAAAATTTTACGGACACAAGGGATACACCAGACTGCCGCAGTTTCGTCCCCCTCCTGGGACTCGTCAGTGGTTAATTTATGTGTCAATTGAACAAAGTATTTTATATTGTTAATTTTGCTCTATATGAAAAACTTTTTATTTTTTGGTGTCGTACTGTGATTTGAACTCACGGTCTTAGCATCAAGCTATGCATCGTAATCTCACCTCTTAACCAGTTGAGCCACGATCGACACAGCGTTGACTGCGACTAAATTGGAGTTTGGTCACACTACGTACACACAAGTATTGTTTTGATCAGAAGAGACAGAATTAGCTAATACCAATGCACAATTCATTTCTCAACTAGAATGCTTTTTCTTCTTAATCCTATCTCTTTTTCACAAGTAATTATCACGTTTTATGATGCGCTTTATTCACATACAATAGTTGGATACCAAGTGTAGGTTAGAGATTGAGTCGCCGTTAAGCAAGTTTATTCAAATTTTATGTTAGAAAGTGTTTTGCAACCGTCAGATAATGACAATCGTAATTAATTTTTTATATTAATTACTGTAGAATATTTCTTTAGTTAGTCTCTTTACAGGAAGAAGAAGAAGAAAACATTTTTATTGAAAAATTTTACGGACACAAGGGATACACCAGACTGCCGCAGTTTCGTCCCCCTCCTGGGACTCGTCAGTGGTTAATTTATGTGTCAATTGAACAAAGTATTTTATATTGTTAATTTTGCTCTATATGAAAAACTTTTTATTTTTTGGTGTCGTACTGTGATTTGAACTCACGGTCTTAGCATCAAGCTATGCATCGTAATCTCACCTCTTAACCAGTTGAGCCACGATCGACACAGCGTTGACTGCGACTAAATTGGAGTTTGGTCACACTACGTACACACAAGTATTGTTTTGATCAGAAGAGACAGAATTAGCTAATACCAATGCACAATTCATTTCTCAACTAGAATGCTTTTTCTTCTTAATCCTATCTCTTTTTCACAAGTAATTATCACGTTTTATGATGCGCTTTATTCACATACAATAGTTGGATACCAAGTGTAGGTTAGAGATTGAGTTGCCGTTAAGCAAGTTTATTCAAATTTTATGTTAGAAAGTGTTTTGCAACCGTCAGATAATGACAATCGTAATTAATTTTTTATATTAATTACTGTAGAATATTTCTTTAGTTAGTCTCTTTACAGGAAGAAGAAGAAGAAAACATTTTTATTGAAAAATTTTACGGACACAAGGGATACACCAGACTGCCGCAGTTTCGTCCCCCTCCTGGGACTCGTCAGTGGTTAATTTATGTGTCAATTGAACAAAGTATTTTATATTGTTAATTTTGCTCTATATGAAAAACTTTTTATTTTTTGGTGTCGTACTGTGATTTGAACTCACGGTCTTAGCATCAAGCTATGCATCGTAATCTCACCTCTTAACCAGTTGAGCCACGATCGACACAGCGTTGACTGCGACTAAATTGGAGTTTGGTCACACTACGTACACACAAGTATTGTTTTGATCAGAAGAGACAGAATTAGCTAATACCAATGCACAATTCATTTCTCAACTAGAATGCTTTTTCTTCTTAATCCTATCTCTTTTTCACAAGTAATTATCACGTTTTATGATGCGCTTTATTCACATACAATAGTTGGATACCAAGTGTAGGTTAGAGATTGAGTCGCCGTTAAGCAAGTTTATTCAAATTTTATGTTAGAAAGTGTTTTGCAACCGTCAGATAATGACAATCGTAATTAATTTTTTATATTAATTACTGTAGAATATTTCTTTAGTTAGTCTCTTTACAGGAAGAAGAAGAAGAAAACATTTTTATTGAAAAATTTTACGGACACAAGGGATACACCAGACTGCCGCAGTTTCGTCCCCCTCCTGGGACTCGTCAGTGGTTAATTTATGTGTCAATTGAACAAAGTATTTTATATTGTTAATTTTGCTCTATATGAAAAACTTTTTATTTTTTGGTGTCGTACTGTGATTTGAACTCACGGTCTTAGCATCAAGCTATGCATCGTAATCTCACCTCTTAACCAGTTGAGCCACGATCGACACAGCGTTGACTGCGAGGCCATACTCTATATTTCTTTATATAAAAAGGAGTAAAAAACAAAAAGCGTGTGTTATATATCTACCAAAGGTAGAGGGTGCACACAAGAAAGAAGTTTTCAATTAATTTTTGATCAATGGTGATAAGCTTTAACTTCGAGCTCATGCATTAGTTCTCATTTAGTGAGAAACCTAGTTTATATGAATGTTTGATGTTTTACATGGGATTGTCACATTTTTCAAAACGTGTTCTGATGATGGGAACCTAGAATATTCCCGAAATAGATCTATCAACATATTTCTAAAAGTGATCAATTAAAAAATCTGAAAACAAAAAAACTCTATGGATTATTTGTTAGGACAATATCCTAATAAATAAATATAGAGTATGGCCTCGAACTTTAATAATTTTTATTTTCATTCCACCAAATATATAATATATTTATTTTTAAATCATTAAAAAATAGTTAGTTTTTTAAGATCGCATGGAGGAGTGCAAAATACGTTAAAATGCGGTTCCTGAAAGAAGCGGTCAATTTTGCACTACATATCGTAAAAGTAGACAACTGCAGACTACATAAACTTTTTAAATTTTTTAAATAGTCCATATACTTAACAAACTATGGCTCTACAAATTTCAAAACTTTTGCGTTTTTTTTTAATTTTTAAAATTTAAAACGTAACTACAGTGAGCGAAATAATTATAAATTAACCTATGAATATGTGATTTTTTTTTAAATATTTGCAATATATAAAAGGTTTTGCTACCACATAAAAGTAACAATAATACTAGAAGATGCCAATACCTTTCGATCTATTTGTTGCAGTTCTTGCTGCATTTTTTTTTTTAATTTTTAAAAAAATTTCATTGTTTGAGAGCGTAATAAATATAAGTTCAGTCATATTAAACTCAGTTTTCGGCCCAATATTTTAAAATATTTTTTTTTTTTACTTTTTTAAAGTACGCCAGTGTTTTATAACTTCATTCTATTTATTTTAAGAACAATTTTGTTGTGCTGCGTTCTTTTCTAAAAAAAAAAAATATGAACTTTCCTCAAATAAGTCATTAATCGATATTTTAATGCAAAAAAAAAGAAAATTAAGCGCTAAAAGTGTTTTTATGATTTGATCCATATTAATAATAAATACTCTCTCTCTATTAATTAATAATCATATAATTACAAATTATATACTATTACCCTAACTGATCACTAGCTACTATGGCTTTCGGCGCGTTGTAGCGAAAACAGACCAGTGCCTCTGGTGGGAATCGAACCCACGACCCCCGACCCCCACACGAATAATAAATATTTGCTTTCAAATTATGAAGAAATAACGCAATACAATTTGTGATCCCGTATAACACTTTATATACCTTAAGACTTCAACGCGGTTTTTTTTTAGGAGAATCTATCATATTCTGAAATATTTCGTCTGGATAATAATTTTTTCTTTTAATTTTAGTTCAGATTCATCTCAAAACACCTTCCAGATGAGCGCGGTAAATTTTACATGGCTCAGATGACATTGCTTTAGAAGGGAAAATTTTGATTTTGTTCTTTTGGAGAACCAAATAACCCAACTTGGCCAAAATTGTGGTGGATAATTGTGAAAAGTGAAAAAGAGATGACTTTTTGCGAGAAATAGAATATAATTTTGTCGAATTGGGAAGATGTTTTAAGATTGTTGACTTTTGAATAAAGCTTTTTGGATAAAGCAAATTCCATAATTATTCTTCCTAAACAAAAAGTCATCTTAGCCAAGTGAAATTTTGTACACACATTTGGACGACTCTTGGACTTAGAGCCCTTGAAGTGGTAATAAATTTAAAAAAAAAAAATAATTACCCAGACGAAACATTTCAGATTATGATCGATTTTCGTCAAAGAGTTTGAGTTGGAGTCTTACAGTATGTAAAGTCGCATACCAGAGCATCAATGGTTATGCATTATTTCTTCATAATTTGAAAGCAAATAATTACGGCTTATACGGATCAAATAATAAAAACACTTTTAGCGTTGAATTTTCCAAAATTTAGTAGTTTTTTGTATTAAAAAATATCGATGTACGATTTTTTTAAATACATTAAATATTTTCGTTTATAAAAGCACTCTGCAAAATAAAGGTGTACTTAAAATGAATGGTTGTGAGCCCCGGTAGGCTAGTTGGTAGCGTGCTGCCTTATCAGTGTGGGGGTCGTGGGTTCGATTCTCACCAGAGGCACTGGTCTGTTTTCGCAACAACGCGCCGAAGGCCATATTAGCTCGGTTAGGGTAATAGTATATAATTTGTAATTATATGATTATTAATTAATAAAAAAAAAAAAAAATGATGGGATGAAGTTATAAACTGCGTGAATGAGGAAAAAGTAAACAAAAATTTAAATATTTTACCGAAAAACTGAGTATAACATGACTGAACTTATATTTATGTCGCTAGCAAACAAACAATAATTATTAAAAAATTTTAAAAATACAGAAAAAACTTTAGCAAATGGATTGAAAGGGGTTTGGTTGGTATCAAGTAATATTATTGTTATTTTTATGTGGTAGCAAAAACTTTTAAATGTTGCAAATATTTTGTAAAAAATTCACATTTTCTTGGGACCTTATAACTATTTTGTCCACTGTAATATCGAAAGTTGTTTTTAAATTTGAAAGATCTAAAAGTGCAATTGTCTAGATGGCTCCTAAGAGTATTCCTGTTCACAATTTAAAGATAATCTGAAAACCATTGGTCAGAATTGTTTTTCATGGAATATTTGATATATAAAATTATATATTATTAACACCGGTCGACAAAATCATAACTTTTTAAAATTACTAATGGTATGACCATCAAATCTATATATTTCGGGAACGATGATTTTGATAGCGGGCACAAAATTGCTTTGGCGCATGTAAATCAAGTGTTTTACATACAACGTTTTTAAAATGGAAGCAACATTCCAGTTAAATCAACAATTTGGATCCTGGAGTCATCCCCGGAAACTAAAATGTTTGACAAGTCTAAAATTTTGCATTAAAAGCGACTTGAGAAAAAAAACGTTTTTCTCTTCTTAATGATATTCCTTTCATTGCATGTACATTTGATTGTGTGGACTGATAATTTAGAAATCGAAAAAATTATAAGCCATTGAGCTTTGGGAATCAACCTCAGAACCTCATAAATTTTTTTTATCAAACGCCCCCTTTTTCGGGACTAGTTATATTGAACTGATGAAGGTTTATGCATATTGCTCATTTACTTCAAGACTGACATAACTCAAAAACACACGATTTTGCAGAAAACGAGTTAAAAGTGTTCAATCCATATCTGCCTCGCTTGACCCTTTCTCTATTTATTTGGCCTCGTTTTTTTTTTTAATACTGGGTTTTAAAGTATTTTTCTTTAAGTGAAAGTTGAATGCGAATTCGCCAATTATCGAGAGACCAGTGAGTCGCACAGTTTCTCTACGAAGTATATACTCTTTCCACACACTTAAAAGAAACAAATTAAATATATTATACTATATCTCGAAATGTATACATGATATTAATATGAAATTTTTACACAATATAAAGCATGATATAACTAATAAATCTGATTCATTAACTCAAAAATCGCATTTTTGGACTTATGACAGTCTTGCAGTAAATGAGCGATATAATGATATGTTTTCAATGACCAATAACCTAATGAACATATTAACACAAAAAGATAAATTTTTATAGCATTATAATTTTTTTTTAAATATTTACACTGTAATAATTAGTAAGATTTACATTTTTTTTTTTACTAAATTAATTTCACTAACATTTAGTACAACATTTGGATTTTCGCACATCGAATTCCATTAAGAGTTTACTACAATTTTAATACTACAATTACAGTTTTTTTTGCAGCATTTACAGACTTTTTTATTTGACTGTAGAGCAATATTCAAATTAAATGTATGAAGGTCTGTAAAAGTTATAGAAAAACCTGTACTTTTAAACAAAAATTACCTATTTTTAGGCATGTAATTTTAGCAAAATGTGTCTGTTAATATTAGTAAAGCGAAAGTAGTAGAACAAATTAGTAAACATTACTAGAATTTTAGTAAAATCTTATTGGAAATCGATTTGATAAATTTTTTTTTACTAAAAATTAATAATTTTTTTTTATTTTATTTAATTTTAATTTAGTTTAATTTGCTAGTTTTTTTATATTTCGACTTGAAAAAAACTTAGCTTTTAACAATGATAAAATAAATTAGAAAAAAAAAATGTTTCCTAATCTTTTGCTAAAATCAGCAATGAAAATAAGTAAAAAAATGTATAGTTTACCAATAGAGAATAGGAAAAATGTAAATTACAAGTTTGATACAATTTTTATTAAAAATAAAAATTATGTGTTTTTTTTTATATTTATTTTTTGTTTTTTCTTAATTAAAAAAAAATATTTTATACATGTTTGATATTATTTTTATTAAAAATAAAAATTATGGGTTTTCCGACCTTTATTTGTGCAATGAAAATGAAAATTATTCAAGTTCGAGGCCATACTCTATACTTCTTTATTAGGATATTGTCCTAACAAATAATCTAAACAGTTTCTGTTTTTAAATTTATTAATTGACCACTTTCAGGAATGTGTTGATAGATCTTTTTCGGGAATTTGCTAGGTTCCCATCTATCAACACATTTTTTTTTTTTTTTTTGTTTTTATTTTGAGTCTATGGAATTAAATCCTTACAGACTATAATATTAAATAATAAAAAAAGTATAATAATAATAAATTTAATTCTGAGTCTTTAAAAACAAAATTATATTACGCTTCATAAGACTAATGTTGGCAGAATAATCAAAAAAATGGTACAAATCAATAAACTGCAGACATAGTCTTCTATAAGGATCGGCATTAGCGTAGTTCGTTTGTACAGCTTGAAGGTATATTGGGGTATAATTACTAGTCGGTCGTTGGGGAACGTTAAAGTTGATATTGCCCAGCAGAAAGTCAGAGGTAGTATTTCCCTTAAGCAGATTGGCTAAGAATACAACATTAAGCATTATTCTACGGCTTTTAAGTGTTGGAAGTTTAATTATTGACAATCTAATGGTGTATGACGGAAGATCTTCAACACGATTACGAAAAGAACTCCTTTATTTGTCATCATAGTAATATGTTTTATAAAGTTTAGTTTCGGATCAACTAAAATACCAAGATCTAAGAATTCATTTACTGATTCCAAAATATAGCCACCTAAGAAATACAAGCAGGGCGAGTAACATTTCCTTGCGAAACGCATATGATTACATTTTTTTAGATTTAAATCCATAAGGTTATGATTACACCACATGTAGAAACTATCCAAGTCCCGATGTAACAAGATTTTTGTCGAAGGTGATTTAAATGTAAGAAAGATTTTAACGTCATCAGCGTACATCAAAATGTTGCAATATTTTATTGCCAGAGGAAGATCATTTATGAAAAGAGTGAATAATATCGGACCCAAGTGGCTACCTTGTGGTACACCTGAGGTCACAGTAATGATTTTAGAGGTGGTGTTATTGAAACAAACTCGTTGTTTACGGAGTGTTAGATATGATTCAATCCAATTTAGAGTATTATGTGTGAAGCCTATTAAATATAATTTTCTTATAAGTAGATCGTGGTTTACTTTATCAAGGGCTTTGCTTAAGTCAGTGTAAATAACATAAGTTAGCTGACGGTTGGAAAATCCACGATTAACCAAAGTAGTAAGTTGTAGAAGATTTGTAATTGCCGAGCAACCTTTCCTGAAACCATGCTGATGAGGTGATAAAATAGATGAAACTTGGTGACTGAGAAAATCAGTTAGACAATTTTCAAAAAGTTTAGGTATAGCACTCAATTTAGCTATTCCCCTATAGTTGATTACATTGGATTTGTTTCCAGATTTAAAAAGCGGGATTAAAAATGATTACTTCCAAAATTGAGGAAAGTGGTCAATTAATAAAGTTTTGAAAACAAAAACTCTATAGATTATTTGTTAGGATAATATCCAAATAAAGAAATAGAATAATTTTCATTTTCAAAAATATTTTATACTAAAAATTGGTACAAAGCTTGTAATTAGAATATAAAAAAATTAACTGATTTTTCTACTAAATTTTTTATTTGAGTGTACAACCTACACTAGTTTGCTTTTTAAATACTAATGGTCCTTCTTGGAAATGTATATAAATAAAATTGGTATTTTTACCCACAGAAGAATACATTTTTTTAAATTCAGAATATTGTTGCGAATTTAGTAGATCCGATAAATTTATTAATGTTTTTAAATTGCGCAATAACTGCCACCTTAATCATAACATAGACAACAATCATAGCCGACATTGTTTAGGAACCTATGTCTTAAAAGTTTTATTGCCAGTTTTTTTGTCTTCTCCATTGGTGAGATTCTTTACAATGAAAGAAAATGTCAAATCATGGCAACACACATAACATAAGCTAAGGAAAACTCTTCTCCTCAGGGAACTCGCATATCTTTTGTCATTTCATTTAATTTTTTTTTTTTAATACAGAATGGCAAATATGTTGACTTTTTTTTGTCGCCTTATTTTCTCTTTATCCTTGATTGTAAATTGTATTTAAAAAACATGTTGTTTGTTTATAGAGAAATTTACAAAAAAATGAAAAAAGCTAAAAAAAGAAACACTGAAAGTCTAAACAATAAGAACTTTTGGAATGTTAAAATTCCTTTTGGTATAGTTAGTATGGCCTTGTTCTCATTCCTTTACATGTTTTGAAAGTACATATGAGTCATTCCATGTCCGAGCGTACGATTTCGGCTAAAAATTGACTTTGATGTCTCCGATGTCTTTCAAAATTTTAGCACGTATTCTTTATTAAAAAATATTTTACACGTGTTTCCAAAAAAAAAAAAATTAAACATTATTTTTCAAAAATTTATGTGCATTTAAAAATCGTCCAAATCGTGAAAAATCTTCCGACATGACAACTTTTAAACTTATGTTTTTCTAAAACTAGTGAATGGGGTTTAAAGTTTAATATCTTATTTTAAAGGTATTTGAACCTTCTTTTTTTTAAAAACTTCTTCTGAAAAAAATATTTTCTTAAAGCTCAATATAACCTTAATATTCCCTGTTAATTTCAGAATGAAAATCGAATGGATTCTATTTTTTCCGATTTTTTTCCATTGTAGTACCACGAAAAATTACATTTTGAAGTAAAACATACAAAAAAATTCTAACGGCACATAGAAAAAGCAAATTTTTAAAAAGGAGGTTCAAATATCTTTAAAATAAGGTATTAAACTTTAAAATCCAGTCACTAGTGAAAATGCAAATTATTCAAGTTCGAGGCCATATTCTATATTTCTTTATTAGGATATTGTCCTAACAAATAATCTATAGAGTTTTTGTTTTCAAATTTATTCTTTGACCCTTTCAGGAATGTGTTGATAGATCTATTTCGGGAATTTTCTAGGTTCCCAGCATCAGAACACGTTTTGATATAAACTAGTTTATATTAATTAGTTCTCATGTAGTGAGTAAACTAGTTTATATGAATATTTGATGTTTGACATGGGATTGTTACCGCTTTCAAAACGTGTTCTGATGCTGGGAACCTAGAAAATTCCCGAAATAAATCTATCAACACATTCCTGAAAGGGTCAAAGAATAAATTTGAAAACAACAACTCTATAGATTATTTGTTAGGACAATATCCTAATAAAGAAATATAGAATATGGCCTCGAGCTTGAATAATTTTCATTTTCATTGCACAATTAAAGGTCGAAAAAAACATAATTTTTATTTCTAATAAAAATTATATCAAACTCCATTCACTAGTTTTAGAAAAACATCAGTTTAAAAGTTGTTTTGTAGGATGACTTTTCACGATGTTGACGATTTTCAAATGGTCATAGCCTTTTCAAAAAAAATTTTAACTTTTTTCTGGAAACACGTGTAAAATATAATATAATAAAATGTTTAATACGTCTGGCAAATTTAAAGTAAATCGGAAGAGGTGTTGTAAAAAAGGTGTTCGGTCTGACATGGAATGACTCATATGCCTTATAACATTGATACACACTGTTGGAGTAGTTTTTCATAAAATGTTTATCATGGTTTAAAAATTTTTCTTGTGTGTTTTATATATTTTTTTTTGCAATTGTGGACAGATATTTTAAAAGAATTTGTATAATTTAATTTTTTGTTGGATTTATTTTAAATTTAATATTTAATATGATGCAAATCATTTTAATTTAGACGCATGAGTAATATTTTTGTAAATAAATAATGCTCATACGCAGTGGGTGTTTTTAGTTGAAATTTAAATAAGTTTTAAATGTTAATGCAAGATAAGATTTATATAAATTGTATTGAATATTTTCAATTAAATTTTAATTTTCAATTTAATTTAAATATTTCTTTAGCTAAGATATCTCTGCTTTCTCTGTTAATTTCATTTATTTTTTTCTCTCTAATTTCCTATTAAATTTTTACCTTTTCCCCACCTGCTTATTAAAACTAAGTTTTTTTTTATCATATTATAGGGCATTTTTATTAATTCTCATAAATTCTTTGCCGTTATCTTTAAATTTATTTTATTTTTTTTTTTGTTTGTTTGTGCAACAGTAAATTTTACTTGTCCCTTTCTTTGTGCTTTTAGTTTTAGAGGATTTTTTTGAAATTAAAAAGGACATCCTGATTAAGATAAGTTAAAATTATTGCACCTGCGTCAACAACTTTTTTGTTAAAACTTTAATAATATTAAATGTGTGTTATAATGTTTTATCTTAAGTGTTTGATAAGAAATTTTCAAGCAGTAAATAAAGATATAAATGAAGCGTTTTTTTAAGTTTTAGCTTTTAAATAGATAAACGATTATAGACTACTACACTGATATAAAAACTGTCTGTAAAGGTTATAGAAAAATTAATCGTTAAGCTAAGTTTTCTGTAATTATTGCCCACAAAAATTTTTTAGAGCAGATTACCTCTTAACCTTTTCTACAACAAATTGTTTTACCACCGGTTATATCGAACCGGTTCTAGAGCATGTTCCTGGTAGCCAAAATTTAAGGTTTCACTGTCCCAAAACCTGTTATGTAACTTCTTCTAGAACCAGTTCTAAAGCAACCTGTTCTTGTTTGGAGGTAAATAACCAATTGCAAATATGACAAACTCCATATAAAATAATCGCTGGTAGAACAGAAATTACTATATTATATTATTTTTTGGGTTTTACTGGGCAGCAAAGTGGAAGTAGTAGTAAAAATTAGTTAACATTACCAAAATTTAGTACAATTTTAGCAAACCTTTAATGGAAATCGATTTGACAAAATCAGCCAACTTTTATTTACTAAAAATTAGCAATTTTTTTAAAATAAAGTTTATTTTCTTTAGAATTTTCTTTCTATTTTAGATTTTAAAATTTAAAATTTAAAAAAGAAAATCAGTAAACATGTTTTGTAATTTTAAAAAAAGCTTTCAAAAATGTAATAAAATATTCGTTGCTGAAATCAGCAACAAGAATAGGCAAAAAAAAAAATTGTAATTTCCCGAGTAAAAATATTATTACGTAAAATTGTATAATGTGATCCAGTTTTGTATAATTTAATATAGTTAGGTATGTCATCATGTTTAGTAATCCGAGTAAAAAAATTATATATGTTTTTTCATTTTAAAATATATTAATTTATGTGAATGTATATGGTGTAATGCATATCCATATATTATTATATATTTCTTATGTTATAACATATATAACGATATATTGTTATATATTAACCTATATAAAATAAGATACTAAGCAAACATATATGCTATACATTATAAGATATGATATATCTATTGTTATATACAGGGTGATTCAGTCACGTCCCGCCGACTTTCACCAGCGTATTCCTTGGCTCATTTCCTGAAAATATGTCCACTACGACCATCCCCGAAAATGGAAATGTTCGAAATGGCAGCGGTTTAAATATTTTCGGATTGGTGGTCGGAGGGTAGTATGGTAAAATTGCTAAATCCTAAACCAGTGGCCAGATTTTGTTTGTTTTTGGGTTTGTTGGAAAGGTCCTTTCAGTAGCAATAAAAAATTAAAATAAAAAAAAGTGAAAAAGCATCCGAAAGGTCTCCCAAAGACCTTTCAAAATATTGTTCTAAGCACTATTAATTTCTTAAAATTAACAAACGATGAAACAAATTTTTTTAAAACTAAAAAAAAAATAAATTCTATGTTTATACGTTTAATAAGGATTACTAAAAAAGAGCTTTGTGAAAAAACGCATTCATAGAAAAGACAAACTTTTTTTGAAAATTAAACTAATTCAGTCATTATTAATTTTAAATTTTGAATACAAAAAGCAATAACTATACTATAGAATTAATTACTAACGACAAAACATCTTTTTTATGGTAAATTTTTTGAAGGATCTGACGATTTGTATTTTATCCCTAATGTAATTTATTAGGTTGTGAGTTTTAAATTTATCAAAAAAACTAATAGTTTCGATTCGCAGGTTGAATATATAATTTTCCAAAATCTAATATCTAAAATCAAATAGAAATAATTGTTGGTCTTGAATCATCTGTTTTTTATATCGTTTTGTATTCCGAAATATATAAATTTAGTTGTAACCAAATATAATTTAATCAAGAATATCTAATTGTATATGGCACATAAAATAATATAAAAGAAAACATATTTTTGGATATGATAATCAGAGAAGATAACTTTTCCATTATATGGTATTTTCTGGCATTTGATTTCGGTTACTTGAAATAAGAAAAATATAATAAAAATAGTTTTAAATAAATCTTTAAACAAAAAAAAAAAAGTTTGCAAACATTTTGCTATTTTTGTCTTCTCTGATGATAATATTTGGCACCGAATATAAAAATAAATAAAATCCTATAATACATATAATCACATCTTATCTTATACGATGTTATTCATTACAAATTTTAAAAATATAAAATTTAATGATTGCATTTGTTAGAATCTAATCGTTTCTTCACTGGTGTTCATCTATTACGAAAAAAAAGAAATTTTCGTAAAAAGAACGAAAATTTTTGTTTGTTACCCATGTATTTTTGACAAAAGTTATTGTAAATTGATATCGTTTCTTAAAAGTCTTTAATTTCTACAAACATTTAAAAAATATATATTTTTTAATTTTCCTGAAACTTATGCAGATTGGCTTTCACTTAATACATTTTTCGTAACGAAAAGTGTAAAATAAATAGCTTATTAGCAAGGGGTTGAAAAAAATTATTTCCCTTTGAAAAAAGATTTTAAAACTGAATTAGAAAAATGGATTAATAAATATATAATCAAATAAAGTAAAATTATATCTGTTTGTGCAAGATTGCCTGTTTGCGCTAGCGTTCGTACGTTCCATGTACCAATTCGATTCCGGGTTTTCATGCCAAATGTCGTTGCCAAGTTTTGAGAGTTTTCTTTATTTCTGGTTTCGTGTTCCAATCAAATCTCTACAAGCTCCAAAATCAATATATTTAACACAAACGTAAAACCTGTACTGCTTTACGGTTGTGAAACTTGGCAGTCTTCAATAGAAATGAACAACAAGTTGCAATGCTTCGTAAACAGATGCCTCCGATATATTCTTCGAATATGGTGGCCTAACAACGTGGCCGAGAATGAAAATGGAAATAGCTAGGCCACACATAGCGCAAATCTGCTGACGACATAGGGCAAGAAGCACTCGAGTGGAACCCCCAAGGCCAAAGAAGGCGAGAAAGACCAAGGGGAAGTTGGCGACGCAGCCTGTTAGAAGAACTTAGACAATATGACCAACAGCTCTCATGGCCACAACTAAGGACAATGGCGCAGAACAGACAAGAATGGATAAACTTTTTAATGGCACTATGTGCCGACAATTTAACGTAAAAGCATTTAATAATATCTGTTTGTATTTATTTTAAATAAAATCTTATACTATTTCATAGGGGGTTTGGTGTTTTCTGATTGATCAGTTTTATGCAATTGAATGGTAACATTCAGATATGATCATATGTACACACAGAGAAATAAAATGCCGACTGAACTGAAAAGTGAATGTTAATGGTACAACAACTTACAAATTCAGTTAGTACAGCGATATTAACATAAGATTTCTGAAAATTTTGGGTGTTGCAACTAAAATTGAGTTGAATTAAACGGAATTTGTTGTGAAAACTAATGTTCAGTTGTACCTACCGACTGAAATTTATAACAAACGAATTGTAGTCGTACAGTCACAAGAACTTTTCCATAAAAATTCAACTCTCATTGAGTTTGTGATTTAACATAACAAATATCTCTAGAAATTCTAATAACAAAGTCCCCTGAAGATTTCCTTAGGCAGGAATGAAATCCGGATAGGGACACGCCTACATCAGATTGCTTTTCACAATTTGTTAAATAAGTTTTGGGACTTTAGCACATTTAATTACTATAAATGCAATTAATGTTTATCCCGATGAAAATAAATTTAAATAACAAATATGCAGGTGCTTGTGCAAATTTAAATGTAACTGACACTAATAGAAAACATATGATTTTCTATTGTTGATTTACTTGAATAAACGTCACTACATTGCTAGGTCTGTCAAAAAAACAGAGTAGTATTTGGAAGATGACAAAGCCAATTGTGACAATTTTTTGTTGTTGTTTTTATTTTTTCTTTGATATTTTAAGTTTTAAATCTCGCTCCTAGACGAGGACAAGAAATTCTCATTGAGTTTGTGATTTAACATAACAAATATCTCTAGAAATTCTAATAACAAAGTCCCCTGAAGATTTCCTTAGGCAGGAATGAAACCCGGATAGGGACACGCCTACATCAGATTGCTTTTCACAATTTGTTAAATAAGTTTTGGGACTTTAGCACATTTAATTACTATAAATGCAATTAATGTTTATCCCGATGAAAATAAATTTAAATTGAATAGGTTAAGTTGTTTCAATGGAAATTACCAAAGAAATATATTTTTTAACTTTCTGTCTGTTATTCAATAAACAAAAAAACTGACTTTCGGTAATAGTTAAAATATTCAGTTAAAATGTTCTATTTAAAACAAAAAGTTGTTATAATATATTGAGTATCGAAATAAACGAAAACAATCTATTGTATTTATGGATTTTGTCAATTAATTTTTCAACAGTTGAAATTAAACTAAAAAATACGGATAGGGACACGCCTACATCAGATTGCTTTTCACAATTTGTTAAATAAGTTTTGGGACTTTAGCACATTTAATTACTATAAATGCAATTAATGTTTATCCCGATGAAAATAAATTTAAATAACAAATATGCAGGTGCTTGTGCAAATTTAAATGTAACTGACACTAATAGAAAACATATGATTTTCTATTGTTGATTTACTTGAATAAACGTCACTACATTGCTAGGTCTGTCAAAAAAACAGAGTAGTATTTGGAAGATGACAAAGCCAATTGTGACAATTTTTTGTTGTTGTTTTGGTTTTTCTTTGATATTTTAAATTTTGAATCTCGCTCCTAGACGAGGACAAGAAATTCTCATTGAGTTTGTGATTTAACATAACAAATATCTCTAGAAATTCTAATAACAAAGTCCCCTGAAGATTTCCTTGGCAGGAATGAAATCCGGATAGGGACACGCCTACATCAGATTGCTTTTCACAATTTGTTAAATAAGTTTTGGGACTTTAGCACATTTAATTACTATAAATGCAATTAATGTTTATCCCGATGAAAATAAATTTAAATAACAAATATGCAGGTGCTTGTGCAAATTTAAATGTAACTGACACTAATAGAAAACATATGATTTTCTATTGTTGATTTACTTGAATAAACGTCACTACATTGCTAGGTCTGTCAAAAAAACAGAGTAGTATTTGGAAGATGACAAAGCCAATTGTGACAATTTTTTGTTGTTGTTTTGGTTTTTCTTTGATATTTTAAATTTTGAATCTCGCTCCTAGACGAGGACAAGAAATTCTCATTGAGTTTGTGATTTAACATAACAAATATCTCTAGAAATTCTAATAACAAAGTCCCCTGAAGATTTCCTTGGCAGGAATGAAATCCGGATAGGGACACGCCTACATCAGATTGCTTTTCACAATTTGTTAAATAAGTTTTGGGACTTTAGCACATTTAATTACTATAAATGCAATTAATGTTTATCCCGATGAAAATAAATTTAAATAACAAATATGCAGGTGCTTGTGCAAATTTAAATGTAACTGACACTAATAGAAAACATATGATTTTCTATTGTTGATTTACTTGAATAAACGTCACTACATTGCTAGGTCTGTCAAAAAAACAGAGTAGTATTTGGAAGATGACAAAGCCAATTGTGACAATTTTTTGTTGTTGTTTTGGTTTTTCTTTGATATTTTAAATTTTGAATCTCGCTCCTAGACGAGGACAAGAAATTCTCATTGAGTTTGTGATTTAACATAACAAATATCTCTAGAAATTCTAATAACAAAGTCCCCTGAAGATTTCCTTGGCAGGAATGAAATCCGGATAGGGACACGCCTACATCAGATTGCTTTTCACAATTTGTTAAATAAGTTTTGGGACTTTAGCACATTTAATTACTATAAATGCAATTAATGTTTATCCCGATGAAAATAAATTTAAATAACAAATATGCAGGTGCTTGTGCAAATTTAAATGTAACTGACACTAATAGAAAACATATGATTTTCTATTGTTGATTTACTTGAATAAACGTCACTACATTGCTAGGTCTGTCAAAAAAACAGAGTAGTATTTGGAAGATGACAAAGCCAATTGTGACAATTTTTTGTTGTTGTTTTGGTTTTTCTTTGATATTTTAAATTTTGAATCTCGCTCCTAGACGAGGACAAGAAATTCTCATTGAGTTTGTGATTTAACATAACAAATATCTCTAGAAATTCTAATAACAAAGTCCCCTGAAGATTTCCTTGGCAGGAATGAAATCCGGATAGGGACACGCCTACATCAGATTGCTTTTCACAATTTGTTAAATAAGTTTTGGGACTTTAGCACATTTAATTACTATAAATGCAATTAATGTTTATCCCGATGAAAATAAATTTAAATAACAAATATGCAGGTGCTTGTGCAAATTTAAATGTAACTGACACTAATAGAAAACATATGATTTTCTATTGTTGATTTACTTGAATAAACGTCACTACATTGCTAGGTCTGTCAAAAAAACAGAGTAGTATTTGGAAGATGACAAAGCCAATTGTGACAATTTTTTGTTGTTGTTTTGGTTTTTCTTTGATATTTTAAATTTTGAATCTCGCTCCTAGACGAGGACAAGAAATTCTCATTGAGTTTGTGATTTAACATAACAAATATCTCTAGAAATTCTAATAACAAAGTCCCCTGAAGATTTCCTTGGCAGGAATGAAATCCGGATAGGGACACGCCTACATCAGATTGCTTTTCACAATTTGTTAAATAAGTTTTGGGACTTTAGCACATTTAATTACTATAAATGCAATTAATGTTTATCCCGATGAAAATAAATTTAAATAACAAATATGCAGGTGCTTGTGCAAATTTAAATGTAACTGACACTAATAGAAAACATATGATTTTCTATTGTTGATTTACTTGAATAAACGTCACTACATTGCTAGGTCTGTCAAAAAAACAGAGTAGTATTTGGAAGATGACAAAGCCAATTGTGACAATTTTTTGTTGTTGTTTTGGTTTTTCTTTGATATTTTAAATTTTGAATCTCGCTCCTAGACGAGGACAAGAAATTCTCATTGAGTTTGTGATTTAACATAACAAATATCTCTAGAAATTCTAATAACAAAGTCCCCTGAAGATTTCCTTGGCAGGAATGAAATCCGGATAGGGACACGCCTACATCAGATTGCTTTTCACAATTTGTTAAATAAGTTTTGGGACTTTAGCACATTTAATTACTATAAATGCAATTAATGTTTATCCCGATGAAAATAAATTTAAAAAAAAAAAAAAAAATACAATTGTTTTAAACGAAAAGTAAGTAGTCCTGTTTTTAATTGATTTTCAGTTAAGTTAATGTGTATATTCAGTAGTCTTTACGGAAAAAATATTGTGAGTGTAGCTAACGAATTTCAATTGGCAAATAGATACATTTTTCTCTGTGTGTATTGATATGTTTATGAAATCTGTTTTTAATAAAATTAAAATTAAGCCACACCAAAAATCAACCTGAATTTAGATCAAGCGGTTAAAGCGCCTGTCTAAAGTGTAGTGCGAAGTGCATGTGACAAAGAAAGCAGGTTCAAGCCACGGTCAGGATTGCATTTAATAAATAAACATTTCATATAGATGCAATCAAACAATAAAAACCATAACAAATAATTACAGTATTGTCAAGAGGATTACTGATGAAGGTTGTGTTACCAGGAACTGCGCAGTCTAATTCAATTAAAAATTTACAATGTAGTTATGATTTTTAGAAAAGTATGCTTAATCTTCTCTACCACGCCTGTCTCAAAAAAGTTTGAATTAGATTATTTTTCACGGTTTTTTTTTTTAAATAATTGGAAAAGTGGCAGAAGTAAAATTTAATGGCAAATGCCAAAAAAAAAATAAAAAACTTGGCCTGATCATGACTAGGGTATGGTAATTTCCGGACTTTTTCATTTACCGGGAAATTTTCCCTATTAATAATATAAGGTATTTCCATTGTAAATTTGAAATCAGAACATATCTAAAACATGCATACAAATATCTAAAACTTTTAAAAAACGTTTTAAAACTTTTGTTTTTCATTAATATCAAAAAACAGTTAGTTAGGCACCTCAGTTCTAAAATATAAATTTAGTTCCTATATGGATAGATAATTCATGTCCACAATTTTGCATTGAAATTGAGCTAAATATTTTAACTTTTTTTGAAATCAAAAGAAAATTTTAATTGTCTATTTTTTTTTACATTTTTATGCATTACTTTGGATTTCGTAAGAGTTCTAAAAAGGGATTTGGCTACGGCATAGTGCAATAATTTATAATTATCACGTCTTTTTTTTTAAGAATTTTAAAAATCCAGTTTTTTAAAATACCTCGGTTTAGACCGCGGATTTAGAAAAAAAAATCATTTTATCTTTAAACAATTATTTGTTTTCTAACAGTAGTTTTAAAATAAGAAAGTAACAGCGAATCGTGTAGCTTCCACCGTTAGAAAGATATAAAGGATTGTATACGACTACTTTTGTTAAATTTGCGATTTTTTCGAATATATGGACGTTAATGTACGACTACCTTCGTGAAATTTTCAAATATTTCTCAAATTCATTTTGAAACGTTAATTTTCGAGATTCTGTGGGACTAGGTTTTCTAAACTAGCTAGACAAGATTGGTTGAAATCGGATAGGGTGGAGGAAATTGACTGGATGATTTGATATGTTTTCAGACTATGTGAACACCGAAAAAAATAAAATATTGTGTACAGAAACAATTTTGGCATTAAAAAAAAAAATAAATTGAATTGAAATTTTTTTTTCAAAGTTCGATCCCCAAAGACTTGAGCTGGAGCCGCCAATAAATATACGAGTAGTGTACACCTTTCAACCTTTTCAAATGCAGCGGTTTTAATTGTGATTTGCAATATATTTAAACTGTATAATTTTCTAAGCAAAAACGAACGGATTAATTTATAGTCACAGTGTTATTATTAGAGAAAACAAATTAAAATGTTCAGCTCTTTTTACGCATTTATGCTCCTTCTTTTATTGGCATTTCCGATTTAGAGCTTTAAAATAGCATTTTCTTAAAATTTTTGAGGTTTTCATAGCCCTTAAAGGTTTTCTGGCATTCAATGCTTGTTATACTCTTAACCCTCTATCAGGTAAGGCTGCCTCAGGGTAGCCTTCATAAAATTTACCACAAATGCGTCAAAAGAGCGTTTCATACTTAGAAATTAAAATATTCCGATAGAAAACTTAATTTGCTTAGAAATTAATATATTCCGATAGAAAACTTAATTTGCTAAATATTTTTCGTGTGCCGTCCACGGTTTGCGAGCGAGAAAGTTTCAAAATCAAAACTTCGTAAAATTTCATAAACTAATTATTTTTTAAAAAAAATATAGTTTTAAAACATCTAAAAACCAATTTAAGTTGACTAAAAACTGTTTATAATAAAATATAATTAAGATTGAAGCTTTATCTTTAACAATAAGTCCTTACTTTAGTCTAAGGACTCACAGGATTTTATCAGGATTCCTCTAAAGGACATCATCTTAACTTATAAACTAAAAGACGGATTTTTATGAAATTTTGCAGAAAGAAAACATTAGCAAAGCGTTAAAGTTTCAACAATATAAATTAAAGTTAAGATAGTTTTTCGCCTAATTTAGCTTTTTCCAAAAAGCGAAAATCGCGATATCTTCTTAAATAGAAGCTGAAAAACAATAGTTTTTTGAGCGTGGTTATATCCTGGTAAGAGAAATATTTTTTGTCCAAAACTTCTCTTTTACATGCTTTAGTTTTTAACATGCATTCTAAAACGTTTTGGCTCATATCGCCTAAATTAGGCAACGATAAACAATTTAGCTGAAGAACTAATTATTAGTTTTTCGAGTGGAGCACATGGTATGAATTTCGTTGCATAACATCGTTTGCCAGTTAGAGGGTTAAATTTTTATTTTTTTACTTAAAGTTTTTTTTGCAAGTTTTTACTTTTGCTTTTTTTCTCATTTAAAACATGCCATTATTCCATTAATTTTATGATAAACTTTTATTATTATCATTAATATTAAATTTATTTCCAATAATTTTCATTAAAAAAAAAATACAAAATTAATTTAAACTAATTTAAAATCAAATGAGAACTAATAAAGTGACAAATTAATAAAGAAAAAAAAACCTAACAAAAAGCTAACATCTGCCATATATAAAACAAAGCCCTAAGGCTAATGACAAACAGTTTGTTATTTAAACTTTAACAAACATGTGCTGGAAAATATTTAAATTAATTTTATTGTTAGCTATTATACAGCAAATAAAAGCTAATATTTTATATAAAAATGTGGAAAACGATTTAACAAAATGTGAAAACAATAGAAAGGCGTTACGAGAATTATTCTATAAAATCAACAAGGCTGAAGAATATGAAACCTGTGTGCTATTGAGCTATGCCGCAAGAGATCAAGAAGAATCTTTAATAATAGAAGTTTTACAGAAAGATTTAAACAAATCGGTGATAAAACAACAAAACATTGGAGATTTTGAAATATGTTGTAAAACTAAATCAACATTTTTAGTCATTTTATATTGGAATAACCTCAATCACCATGAATTGATAAAATTAGCTACGGTTATAGATCATAAAAGAAAAAATCGTTTGGTGATTATACAGAATAGTTCTGAATTTGAAGGGATTATGTATTATTTACAACGATTTTTTAAATTATGTGAAAATTATAAATTTTTAAATGTTTTGGTTATATTTGATGATTTTTATCAAACCGAAAATGTTTATCAATATGAAGTATTTCCTTATTTGGAGGTGCAAAAACAAAATATTATGTTGGATACTGTCAAGATATTTCCCCAGAAAATTAACAATTTACATGGTTATCCTATATCAACTATACCAGATCAAGTTTTGCCCAGATCAGCTGTGAAGTTAAATGACCTAGGTCGAATGGAGATCAAAGGATATATTATCAAATTTTTAGAACATTTTGCAAAATATCTAAATGCTACTTTAGACTATCCGTTCGTTGTACAAGAAGGCAATTCGTTATTGTATAAATATATATATAATTTAACACAATTGGATTTAATAGATATTCCAGGGGGCTTAACTCCATTTCTATATTCGAATAGTACCAAAATTATGTCTTCTATATATGAGATTGAAACATGGTGTATTATGGTGCCCGTAGAGCGGCCCTATGGCTATCGGGAGTATCTCGATCAATATAAATATCATACTTTATATTGCACTCTTATATTATTACGAGCTATTGTTTCCATACTCTTGGTATTAAGCATCAAAGTTTGGAGTTTGAGTCGTAATACTCCTTATACCATAAGAATTAATGATTTACTTATAAATTCTCACGTTACCTTGGGCATGTACGGTTGGTCATTTAAATTGCTACCCAATCCCTCGAAAAGTATGAGACTTATATATTTTATATTATTTATAAGTGGTTTAGTTCTTACCATATTAGTCTCTGCCCAGACTCAAGTATTCCTGGCGCATCCCTTCTCATATCGCATAGAACATATGAGTGATTTTCGCCGTTACAATGTTCCCATTCTTATATCGAAAAATGAATATGAACGCATGCTAAATTATTTTGAAATGTCATCCGAACAAATTACAGTACCTTTTATAGTGACAGATTTTGATGAATTCACTCGTATACAATCATCATTAAATACAACATATGCTTATCCGGTAATTTCACCACTTTGGTTTATGTATGATGCCTTACAAAATTATCTGAATAAAAAAGTATTTCGTTTAACCCATATTTGTTTTCCTTTCATGGGTTTGATGGCATTTCTTTTACCTCCTGATTCTTTTTATATGGAACCGCTAAATTGTATGATAGCACGAGCCCGAGATATGGGTCTTTTGCAATATTGGCTAAAGACCAGCTATGTTGATATGGTGAATATGGGTAAGATTTATTTGAATACAACGCAAAGAGTATTCGAAAAATCTGCAGTTTTAGTTTTTGATGATTTCTATTATGTTTGGATTGCTATTTGTATATCGCTGCTTATAGCAGGTATTATATTTTTAGGTGAATTATTATGGTTTCAATTATCAAAATTATGTGTAGCAAAAATAAACAAATAAAATATAATGTTTAAAACTTTATTAAAATAGCAGAAGTTTTGTTAATGAAATGAGTGAAATGGTAAAAATAAAACCCCAGCTTTAATTTAAATATTTGTAAATGCAATTAATATATAATTGAAAACATAAACTGCAATTAAAACAAAGTTGTCTACACTGAACGTAAAAACCATAAGTCAATCTGATAACTTTGTGAAATAGAGATAGAGGAGATAAGGCAATTAACAAAAATCAAAAAATAGAATATTTGTGTTTGTTAGTGTTGGTCACTTCTGAGTATAATATACAATAACAAAAAAAGCTAATAGCAAAGAAAACTGCAATTGAACTGCATTACATTCGAGACCATACTTGGGTGTGATCGCTAAACGGTAATGACTTGGTCTTGTTACGTTTGTAATGTAAGAAGAAGCGCAGGTTTGATTCTTACAGCGCACAGTGGCTGAAAATAATTTTTCATTGGTCAAAATTCTGTAACTTTTGAACCGATCAAAGTAATTTAGTATGAGTAGAAAATATTAATAAACATAAATTCCTATTGTTACAAATATTTTAAAATCTATTGCAGTTTTTATTGTTAAAAGGTTTTTTTTTTATACAAATATGAAATGTTTTAATAAATAAGAAAGGTTAAGTAAATAAAAACCCATATTTTCATATCAAAATTAAAAAAAAAAGTCAGAATAATTGCGCTAATGTTCAGCAGATTTATTTTGCTAAAATTAACAAATTTGTCAGAAATAATAAATTTTTCCGTAGTAATAGCAAAATTCTTGGATAATATTAAGTGTAAATATTTTTTTTAATGTAAACAAATTTGTAAATTTGACAGCAAAAATGGTTAGTTTTTAAGTAATAATAGCAAAATTTTCAGTTAATTTTACTATTTGTTTTTTTTTTTTGAGTACAAACATTAAAAACTCCCAATATCGCAAAAAATGTTTATAATTATTATTAAAATTCAAATATGACATTTTTTAATAAATAAAAAAATTAAAAAACCTATATTTCACGCTAAATGTTAAAAAAAAATCAAAAGTTCAACTTTGACCTTGAATTTTTTAAGAAGTGCTCAATCCATTTTAATGAAATTAAAACTGAGCGTAGTTCAACTAATTACCTGTCCTCTAAAAGTTACTAAAATACTTTGATCGGTTCAAAAGTTACAGAATTTTGGCCAATGAAAAATGATTTTCAGCAACTGAGCGTCATTTGAATTTTTTTTTTGAGATATTTCATTAAAATAAAAAAAGTGTTCAACCAACGGGTCGTGGCGGGTGCAAAAGTATTAATAGGGTCAAAGAGGACACTTTAACCTTTCTCCGGGTGGTATACGTTTCTTGCCAACTTGTTTCCATTAGAAGTTCTATTCCACTGAAATTGAAATTTGACAAAAATATAGTAGTTTAATAAATATTTCAGAACACACTTATAATAAACGGTAGTGCTATGACCACTTACAATAACTAAAGACTACAATCCTACCAACCTTATAAAAAAGACCGCAGGTCATTATCGATGATAACTTGCTAGTAGTAACCATTTATTTTTGATAACAAAAAAAAACAAAAAATCCAAAGTCGTATGAAGAAACTGCGCATAGTCCGAATTGTGAGCTTCGAATATTTGGAATGGAAATTTACATAAAAACTAAAAAAAAAAGTTTACATAAAATTTGTAATTACTTATAACTACTTCCCCAGGACTTCTCCATGAATTCTGAATCAAAATTTTATTACGGTTAAGATTGCAGAACAAAGCTTTCTCATAATATCTAAGTTATTTAACCTTTTCCTTAACTAATTTTTAGATAACGCACCAATTTTTTAATTTAAATACATTTGAAAAAATAGACTTCATATAGATATTGCTTGTTGGCGGCGTGAAAATTCTACGGGGTAAACGTGTTTTTAGTAGCTGGATAAAACAAATGCGCTGATGTAAGTGCTTACTAAATATTGATTTTTTTAGTTTGTTAGCAACTTACTTTAAACATTAAACATGTTCAGTGTGGTCTATAATTTAACCATGAATCGATTCACAAACGAACAACGCTTGCAGATTATTAAAATTAATTATCAGAATTCATGCTCGGTTAAGAAAGTGCAAATTGTGTTCAGCGACGAAGCTCATTTCTGGTTGAATGGATATGTGAACAAACAAAATTGCCGTATTTGGTGTGAAGAGCAGCCGGAAGCATTGCAAGAACTGCCAATGCATCCCGAAAAATCCACTATTTGGTGTGGATTATGGGCCGGTGGCATCATTGGACCGTACTTTTTCAAAGACGACAAAGGCAGGAACGTTACTGTGAATAGCGAGCGCTACCGTGCGATGATTGCAATTTTTTTTTTTTACCCAAAATTGAAGAGCTGGACTTGGCTGACATGTGATTTCAACAAGACGGTGCCACAAGCCACACAGCACGCGAAATAATGGCCCAATTGAGGGGCGAGTTCGGTGAACAGTTTATTTCATGTTTGGGGCCGGTCAATTGGCCGCCTGGATCGTGCGATTTAACGCATTTAGACTATTTTTTGTGGGGCTATGTTAAGGCTCATATCTAAAGGGACAAGCCCGCAACGGTTGACGCACTGGCAGCCAATATTGAATAATTTATTCGTGAGATATTGAAGAATTTATTGGATAGAGTACGCATGAAAATCATCTTTAAACATTGAATTATATAGATCGTTCTATCGACTCAAAGAAAAATTTCAGACATTTATCTAAATTTTATGTGTTTTTTTTCAATCAAATCTGAAAGCTCTTAAAAAATCACCGTTTACTTTATACTGTGAAGTAGCAACAGAATCAAATAATTTTCGTATAAAAATAAACAAATAAAAATGTTGAGCTAACTGTTTCCTTTACAATGATTAAGGTTGTAAGCACCTAATTACCCTAATCCTATACAAGAATACAGGCTGACACGCAGAAAGTTTCATATCGTGGATTATAAACAGTCTGTACCAGTTTTCCCGAGAGATTTCCGACTGGGTTTGGCGTCTTCGAGTAAGTAATAACAATAATTGGTCATTTAACTGTTTCTGAAGAGCGAGGACGTGGTGCCGTAAGAAATAAATAAAATTAGTAACAATGCAAAATTTTAATATTTAAGTAAGTTGTTTTAAAAATAATTTGTTTGCACCAGAAAGGGTTATTAAAACTCAATTAATTTGTACTGTTTTTTGATGTAGAGTGTAAAGCAGATTCTATAAGGGTAATCGTTAGATCAATAGTCCATTAAATTTTAAATTTCTGAGCTGAGAAATCATGAATATTACAAAGACTTTTCACTGCAAAATCTTGATTATAAAAATTACAACAAAATTACAAAAAAATTTGTACGATCAGTTCAAATAATGTTATATATCTGAAGTTTCAACAACAAAACGACTAAACTAAACCTAATATTTAATAATAATAAAAAAAATACACACAGAGAAAAATTTAGCTGTTTGCCAACTGAAATTCGGTTACTACGACTCAAATTCGGGTATTACGAGTTTCAGACGGTTGGCACAACTTAGCATTAGTTGTCACAACAAAGTTCTGTTAATTCAACTGAATTTTAGTTGCAACACCCAAAATATTCAACAATCTAATGTAAATATTGTTGTACTAACTGAATTTATAAGTTGTTACCATTAATGTACACTTTTCAATTCGGTTGGCACTTTATTTTTGTGTGTGTAGGTATATAAGAATTGTTTAAAAAAAATTAAAAAACCAACAAAATTTTAAAGAAAAACTTTCAAATATGATCTAAAATTTGCTTTTGTTTGAAAAAAGTTATTAAAGCAAATATATGTTCTAAGAAATAAATTAGACAATTCCATTATTTAGCTGAAACATATATAAATTTTATCATAATGATGTGATAATTCATAAAATTGTATGATATAAAAACTTATATTAATTATCTATGTATTATTAAAATAATTTTCAATCGTTATTTTTTCGATTAATCGGATAATATTGGAAGTTAATCGATTGATCTTCGCTCAAAACATGTTTGATCGTTTAGTCGATCAATATAAAAACCTGAATAAATGACAACTCAAGTGTTAAGTATATCATGACGAAGACGTATACTTGATATTAATGTAACTTCGAATATAACTCATACGCCATGTGGTACAGTATGGTAAGTTGGAATTACATATATGTATTGAGTAGATTTGTTGTAGACAGTACAGTTTTAAACGAATTTTAAACAAATAAATTTAAAAAAATAGCTGATTAAATTGCGGATAGATTGCTTGTGGTCGATTTGTAAAGGCAATTTATTTTCTATTCTTAATAAATATACAAAGCCGTGAATAAACAAAAAATTAATAACAATATTATCTTTGGTACACTCAAAAAAATAAGTTAGTAGAAAAGTTAGTAAAACGTCTTGTAAATCAGGTATACTATTTTTTAGCAAATATTTTTGCTAAAATCGTGTTTTCAGCTAAAATTTTTGTTATACTTATTCAGCACTTAACTGTTTTATACTAATGCTTTACTAATATACTAATGTTTTACTAATTAATTTTGCTAAAAAAAATTGTGCTGATAAGCAGATGTTGCGGCATGTCAAGATGTAGTAGAGAAGAGGAAAATGATATTAAAAAGTACAACTCTAACAAGACAAGTAAAAAAATCAACCATGAAAAAAACATATACAGACTTGTAGACAGAGTAAAGAGAAAGACAAAAACACACATCTTAGGTAGATTTGTATGGTTTCTTTTTCTTATTGCAAAAAAATGGTTGTTTTTTTCGTTTCGTTTGTTTTGTTTATTTTTTCGTTTCGTTTCTAGAATTATCTTCGGCGGTTTCGTTATTGAAAAGATAGCATCATTAAGACAACCATTGATGTAAGTAGTTGATGAAAATTTTTGTTATGTTATATATATTTATTTCTATAAATTTTCAGATATTAAATTAATTCATGTCGTCAATGTGGGAAAATTAAAATTGTTATATTTCGTTATTATAGTAATTATTTTTAAAAGAATCACAAAAATATGTTTTATGATTTTCAGCAAATAAATTAACTAAATTACAATTTTTCTACAAATTTTTTGCGTTTTTTTCAGTCTACTAAAATTCAGCAAAAAATTTATTAATTTTTACCAACGCTTTTTTATTTCTAATCTACTAAGTGTTAGCAAAACTTTTGCTGCATCTACAAATTTTGTTGCTAAAAATCAGCTCGCTGATTTTCAGCAAAAGATTTTGCTGACATTAGCAACTTTTTTGCTAGCATCCTCCTGACTAAAATTTTGCTGACTCAGCAAAATTTTTTGCTGACTTTACAAACTTTTTTTTATGAGTGTAGCAAATTGGAAATATTTAGTGATTTATAAATAAATTTAATTCAATAAACTTTTCGAATCATGATATATATGGTTTATATGATATTAATCGTCTATAGATGTTAGATGGTACATATGATATCTTAATCGTTCATAATTGCAGTTTTTTTTAATTGTAACTTAACACGTTAAAATGTCTTGAATTATTAAAAAAATATTAAGAATTTTTCACACTTACTTATTAAAACTTCAAATATATTTTTTATAGGAAGTTTTTCCTATTTTGTCTGACTGACGGTAAGGATTCCATATAAAATCATCAAAGAAAATTTTAACCTCGATCCCCTTCGATTTTAACCAAACATGGATGGATGGTAATTGCCATATAAATATGACATAGTCCAAATTTTGGTTGGTAGATTTTACGGTTATTTCCACATTTTAAAATTTAAAAGAAAAAAAAAAATCGAAAATATAACAAAAGTAATCGTTTAACCCTAGAACATACACCACTTGCAACTTTGCAGTGCTGTAACTCAGAAACGGCTTAACTTTGGGCATAGAGATTTCGGATCTAGGAAATATAATTAATTTCTAATCTTCCAAAGTTTATTTGATCCAATCAGTGGTTCAGGAGCTACGAGCTTCCAAAGTCGACACCTACGTAAACACAAACCCATTTACAGTGCTGTAACTCAGGAACAGCTTAACTAGGAAACATAAGTAATTTATAATCTTTTAAAGGTTATTTGATCCAATTCGGATCAGTGGTTCCGGATCTACGATCTTCCAAAATCGACACCTACGTATTCTATCTCTTGAGGTAGAATATTTGCATGAAACAAAAACTAAAACATTTGTAAAATATTAATATACGCATTTAAAAAACAATAATGAAATTGGACCATTTAAAGGTCAGAAAAAGCCAAAATAAGCTAGTAGGTACAACTGTATCCCGGGTGTGTGTTCTCGTAAAAAAAGATGGATATGCATCGTACGGTTAAAATCGTTTATATCTTTTGAACGTTTAAATCTACGTAATTTATAGATACCTCATTTTTAAGCTACTGTTATCGAGCTTTAAATAAAATTAGAAAATAAAAAATTTTCCTACTATATTTAGTATAGTTTCTTAAAATTTGTATTCATAATTTTGGATACCCTAAGAGTTCCAAAAAAGGCTTTGGCTACGGCATAGCGGAATAATTTCGCCAACATTTCAAGAAATATGAAATATGATATGAGAAATTGGTAGCCTCTAAAATGCCATACTTGGCGCTGAGGCGAAAACTTGTAAATTTTTTAAATAAAATATTAAAAAATAAAAAAAAAAAAATATGATGAGAAATATGAAGAATATGACCAAATTTGTAAATTGAAGATTTCAGGTTACTTCTTACGTTTTAGAAACAGATCGATTATTGTTTCGGCATCTTGTTTGTGTTCGCGTATAATTAAGAAATATTTTAAATGTTTTTCCATCGTATTAAAAACATTTTTCAAGCTGCGTATACGATCTAGTGAATTTTCCAGCAATTATTTTTTTAAGTCAGGTTGTCATGATGGATAAGTCGGTCAAATTGCACTTTTTACAGGAGCAACGAATACTTTTAGTACTTTTTCTCGTTAGATATCCACTATTCAATATACTACACATGTACTATCTAGCTCAGGGGTACCCAAAAGTTCCTTATGGAAGAGCAAACACCAATACATTTAAAGAAAAACTAATTTTTATTCAATATTTTTTGTTGTAAAAACCAATCCATGCAAAGAAAAAAGAAAAAAATATTTCAATGTTTACCAGCAAAGCATACGAAAGTGTTGTTGCTTTGCACTTGCGTGTATACAGTGAAGAACGAAAAAAAAAGCTAATAAGACACAGTTGTTTGTGTATTTCGTATTGCTAGTGCTGACTGCTCTATGTGTGTATTAAAACGCATAGCCTATAGCTAAGTGCTTTTACAAAAACAAATGAGCACCATGCGCATAGGGCTTGGGCACTTGTGATCTAACTGTTCATCAAACAGAGAAAATATTTTCCATTTCTTCCAAAAAAAATACAATTTTTTTTAAAATAGCTTTTCTTTTTTTTGCCATTAAAAAAAGTATACGCTTGATTTTGATAAAATTGATACAGTAATATGAGAAAATATGTGGTTATCCGAAACTAAAGTTAAAATTTTGTTAGCATAATTACTTTTGTTGTCAGCTACGCAAAGTTTGTTGCAATTTCATTCCGCACACGTTATTTGCGACATGTAACGTCAGAATAAGAAATACTTCGTATAAAAATAGAGATAAACTTTTTTTTTTTTATTTTATTTTATTTAGTATCAATATTTACATCAATTTTCATAAAAGAACTTAACTAGTTTTGAGATTTTATCTAAAGATATTACAACAATTATTTACTTAAGTTAAAGAGATTCAGATTCCAGGCTTACATTGAATTTCAAGGATTTATAGGAAAAAGATAGTAAAAAACCTATATACTATATCACTATAAAATATAAGAATAGTAAGAGTAGTTTGCAAGACAGCCACTAAAGTCATCTATTTTTATATAGATTCATTAGTAGACGTCAGATCAAACTCCTCAAATGTGCATAGTCTGAGTTCCTGCATTTTTGCGTAAATGTCAGGGTCATTTCACTTATAACTGTATTAATAGTCTTCTGTTTTGACTTCATGTGTAAGTCTCTAGTAGGGAATCTCCTTGGGAGATTGTAAATAATTTTCAGATTTTTATTCTGAATAATTTGTAATTTTCTTCTATGTGAATTTGCACAATTTTTCCATACTGGGCATGCATAAGTCAGAATAGGTCTAATACACATTTTGTATAGAAGAAGTTTATTCTTTATATTCAATTTGCTCTTTTTATTCAAAAGAGGATAAAGTGATCTACCACATTTTATTGCTTTCAAGCAAGTATTATCCAAATGCTGCCTAAATAATAATTTCCTATCCAGAACTACCCCCAGATATTTTATAGAATCTGAGAAAGGAATCAGTTTTCCTTGAATTGAGAATGGACGAGACGGTATTCTCCTACGGGAGTTATTAAAAGGAAAGATTATGGCTTGGGATTTATCTTCGTTTATCTTAATTTTCCATTTAGTGAAAAACTTATTAGCCGAATTTAATGATCTCTGCATGCGTTTAACAATTGCGTTAGAGACCTTACCATAACTTACAAATGCGCTGTCGTCTGCATAGAAAGCTACATCATTACCACTTAGAGGTTTGAAATCAGATATATATAAGGAATACAAGAAAGGCGATAGTACAGAGCCCTGTGGTACACCCGCTGGGATAGGTTTCTCGGTTGATTGACCTCCTTCAACATCTACTATAAAGTGTCTGTCATCAAGGAAGCTCTTAATAAGTTTAACCAAGTATAAAGGGAATTGCATTTTATAAAGTTTATAAATAAGTCCTGCATGCCAAATCGAATCGAAAGCCTTCTCAATATCCAGGAACAGTACTCCTGTTGAGTACCTTCTACTTTTATTTCTCTTAATAATGTTTACTACCCTTTGTACCTGATGTGTTGTAGAATGTTGCGCTCTAAATCCGTATTGGCATTTATGAATAAGTTCCCTTTCATCTGCAATCGTTCTCATTCGCTCCAAAACTATTCTCTCAAATACTTTGTCCAGACAACTTAATAAGCTTATAGGACGGTAACTACTTGGTGATCTTAGGGATTTTCCAGGTTTAGCAATTGGAATAATTTTTGCCTTCTTGAATTGTAGAGGGAAAAAAGAATTTTGAATACAAAAATTAAATAATTTATCCAGAAAGTTCAGAGCAGAGTCAGGCAGTTTCTTAAGAACCATGCTCCGAATGCCATCTAAACCGGGTGCTTTATTGTTCTTAAGTTTCCCAATATGAAACTCAAGTTCCTCTCGATTCGTAAAAGCATCAGCAACAACTTCAATGCTATTAATTCTGTTAACAAAGGAGTTAACCTTATAGTCAATTGGACCCCTCATATTGACAGTTGTGAGGTGTGCGTTTGAAAAATAGATAAACTTAAATTTGGAGACTTTCACATAAATGGTCAGAACTTTGGTATTCATCCATAGATTTGCTTCGGAAATTACATTTTTTTTTTTTTATTGAAGTACAAAGCTCAAGAAAAACGTATTTTATATTTTTGTTTGCAAATTTTTTATATATTTTTCCGAAAGTGAAAAAATTTTAAATTGTTGTCGAAAAGGGAGATTTTTCGACCCAGAGATCCAAAAATACTCAACCGATTTACATTTGTTTTACAATTTGACTAAACAAAGTAGGTTGATGCTATATCGAGATATAGCCAAAAGGGTTAAATTGCTCAAAAACTAAAATATAAAAAATAAAAATATTTCAAAAACTTTTAATGCGATTTTCAGTCTAGGCTTTAACGGTTTAACCAACCCGGTAACAAAAGCTTTGTTTTCGGAGAGTTAAATTTCTTTAAATTTCAATAATATTTATGCATATTATAGAGATTAGATTATTGTGTCACCCTACTATGGCATCTGTTTACATTCTTTTATGTTACGTTAAAACTAATTATGTTACGTGTAAAATAATTGAGGCTTAAAGGTAAATAATAACAACTGTTTTTAATTTGTTAATGTTTGTTTTTATTTAAATTTGATTAAATTTTAAACATATTCATAAGTAAAAACTAACATCAAGTGCTGATATATTTATATATTTTTTAAACACAATTTTTCAAATGGCAAAATTTTGCAAGTGTTGCGCAGTCGCTACACGGTGAAATTTAAAAGCGAGTTTTAATTAAGATATTTATAAATCAATTAACATTTTAATTAATTTAACACCTATTACGCAAATTGAATAAAAATAATAATAATAATATAATAATAATTACTAAACATTGTACACGATTAACTAAAACAATTAAAATATTCATTGATTGAATTATATATTTGTTTTAAAGCAAATTTATATCTCCCATTCCATGATAGATCGGCCAAAATCTGACTGTGAGTCTTTTAAATTCCCTTATGTTTTATAATTGTATTCTCCAGACGGACCCCCGAAAAAATTTGTTTTTTTTTTTTCATTTATTAAAAAAATGCAAAAGTAACGAAACAAGCAATAATTTGATATTTAGTAATTCTATTGTCATGGCAGAATTTCTGTTGAAGGATTGTTATCATCACCGACGAATTCCATCGCATCAACCAATTCGTTCGATTGGCAACAAATACGGTAGCCGAGTCCAAATCTATTTTCTGGATGTGGAAAAAAGTGTCCTTTCAATTGTTTTATTTTCCACAAAATAATAAATAAAAATAAATTAAAAACTTTTTTAATTGAAGTGCATATTGTACTAACTTGATAAGCCACATTTTATTTTTAGTTCGCTTTTGCCTTTTAAAGGCTAAAAGATGCAAAAAATATGAATTTTGCAGGACGTTTATACTCTAGGTACACTGATAGAAATATGTGCGTACTATTAATGAATTCCCTCATTAATAAAAAGAATTTTTTCATAAAAAAGTCCCCAAAGAAATGTTTCATTGAGTCAATGAACGGTGTTTCATTAAATCAATTTTCATGAATGGTTTCATTGACCCAATGAAAATTTCATAAAGTATATGAAATTTTTTTTTATTGATCCTAGCCTAATCGTTGTGAAAGTTGCATGTGTTTAATGAATAAAATTCATAGTTTGCATAAAATATTTTCGTTGGTATTTAATAATTTGCACTTTTTATGATTATTTTAGCATAAAATTACAAAATTTTTAAAATAAAATTTTTTTATCCATAAAAAGGAATATTTTAATTATTGTACTGTTTTTAAATTATGTTAAGAACTTTAATGATTGAATATATTCTTATATGTCAGTACAAAATATGTAATTTTTTATCGATCTGGCTTGGAATTCTGTAAAACGATCGACGATTATAGTCCACTTTTTGTAGTTAAATTACGACCATATTAGATAAAAATGTTAAATATTGTTAACAATGTTGTTAAAAAGCAAACATTTATTATTATAGTTTAGCATAACGTTTTTGTGTAACATCGTCAAAACGATAACAATTTAGGCCTCGTTTTGAACAAAACTATATCGCTTTTCTTAGAGAATCTGTTTAATGGAATTTAGTGACCAACTATTCAAGTTCGTCAAAAACTGTTAGCTCTAGGCGAACTTTTTAAAAAAAAAATTTTATATCATTTGTTTATTTCTGTTTAAAAGAAATTTAAAATTTTTTTTTATTTCAAAATGATAGCACAAAAAAAAATTTTTTTTTCTTATTACATGTCAAAATTTTTATTGAAAAAAAATTTTAAAATTTTTAATTGATTTAATGAATTTTTTTTATGAAATTATAAAAAAATTATAAAAATTTTTAATGAAAAACATACTAATATAAATGAATTTTCATTCGGTTAATGAAATTTTTCATTAAACCATTGAATCGATTTTCATTAATACTATGAAGGAAAATTCTATCAGTGTACTTGGAATAAGTGTTTAAGAAAGACTTCTATTAAATATTAATCAATGGATGTCTAGAAAACAGCGAAAATCTATAAAACAAATAAATGTGTCTTATCAACTTTTTACAATAAGCATTTCAACTATTGAGACACTTTTTCATTTGATTTCAAAAATATGAAACTTTTCGATACATTTGAGAAAGAATTTAAATTTTGTTAACATTCAAAGAAATTTTTGAAGTTTTTTTTTGAGTTTTTGAATAATAGAATCAATTATAAAAAAAAAACAATCAGCGAGAGGCACTTACGAGGGCGATCCCAAAATTAGCCGACTTAACAAAGAAAACACAACAAATTTGGGAAAATTTTTCTTTATATCTTAACATAATCTCCATTTAGATCGATACACTTTTCCCCGCCATCAACCGCAAACTCCACCTCTTCATTGTTGACAAATCTTTTACCATCGAGCCATTTTTTTAAGTTTGGAAATAAAAATAATAATCTGAGGGAGCTAAATCTGGCTGAAGAAGGTGCGTGATAAAGCAATTCAAACTTTAATTCATTGATTTTGGCCATCGCAATAGTGGACTTTCTTTTTCGCCAAATGCGGATTTTTTCTTTAATTTTATCACTTAAACGCTGCAATAAGTTAGTATAATACTCGCCGTTGATTGGTTTTACTTTTTGAAGATAATCATAAAAAATTCTTCCACGCGCATCGCAAAAAAACAGACGCCATGACCTTGCCTGCAGATGGAACACGATTCTCCTTTATTTGGACACGATTCTCCCATTCCAGTCCACTGCTTTGAATGTTCCTTTGTTTTAAGTATGAAGTGGTGGACCCATGTCTCATCCATGATTTCGAATCGACGCAAAAAACTCGGCTTTATTGTGGTGAAACATCGTCAAACACTCTGTTACAACTTTTTCACGACGCTTTTTTTGTTATATTGTGAGCAAACGCTACACTCATCTTGCGCAAGCTTTTTCATCTCCAATTTTTTTTGGCAAAATGCGTTGTATAGCACTTTTTGAAATGCCTACCATTTTCGTGAGCTCACGCACCTTCAGCTGACGATCATAAAATACCATTTTGTGGACTTTCTTACGAGTTTCTGGCGTGGACACCTCAATTGATCGACAGTGCTCGTCTTGACGGCTCGTACTGCCTCGTTTTAACTATACCACCCAGACTCCCGCACAGTAGAATCTAGCTCGTCTTTAATATCGAGATCGTTTATTTTTGATGACTCCAAAAAAAATTAAAAAAATACTACACAACGTGGCGCCTTGAAACTTAAAACATAAGTTTCATATGGTGCCCCTTTACACCAAAATAATTTTTCTTAAACTACTGCCTCCATCTTTACGTCAGGTCGACTAATTTTAGCCTAGAATGAATTTATCAAAACAAGGGAGTAAACAAATATTTCATTTGAAGGGCTTACAGTAAAAACTTGATATGTCACATTAATTGTTTTATTGATTTTCGCTGTTTTGTAGAAAACCTCTGATTAATTTGCAATAGAAATCTTGCTTAAACACTTATTACAAGTACCTAGAAGATAAACGTCCAAAATTAAAATTGTTGCATTTTTTCAACCTTTAAAAGGCGAAAGCAAACTAGAAATAAAATATGGCTTATCGAGATTTTAGAATAAGCCATTCAATTATTTAATTTTTTTTAACCTATTGAAGACAAGTCATAGATCCGCTGGACATTTTTCAACCAAACTTTCCAGATGTATAGAACAACCATGCTTCATTAGGAATGTTTTGTAATTTTTTTTAGACTATTTTTGTCTTAAAGCGCCCTCTGGTGAAAATATTGGCAACCGAAGTTGGAACTTTGACAGCATACAAATCCTTGACGGTTGAATATATTTTAGAATTTAAAATTTTGTTTAATTTTGTGAACTAATCTTTATTCAAAAATATATGAAAAATATTTTTTTTTACGTTAACCGATTTTTAAATTTTTTGCGAAAAAGATATGGTTTTTGATCATTTTTTAAAATTGCCATATGGCAACCCTGACGACATAATTCTTATAAGATTAGTAGAATTTTAATAAAAACCATCCATTATTCATGATTTGAGTGAAAACGAAATACATTTTGGAATATTCTAGACTTTGTGTATTTGAAAATTCCATCGTCCGATCGGTCAGATTTTCAAAAATTATATACAATTGATAAACTAATTTCAAGCAGAGCAATACATTTACATATTTTTTCATCCACATGACAGTCGAAAATGTAAAAGCTTTTAAATATTTTTAAATAATTTTTAAAAAAAAAATCATCAAAAAAGATCAAAATTTCATCAAAAAAGATAAAAAATTGTGTTTTTCAAATAATTATTTAATTATTTATTAAATTTTCGGAAAAAATGGGTGCTTTTTAATTATAGATCATAAAGTAAACAATTTCAAATTTCATATTATTTTTAAATCTTTGAAATAATGGATCTACTTTGGGAAATATCGCTCTTTAAACTTCACTACTTTTAGCATTTATGTTTTTAATTTTTTAAAAATTAAAAAACGGGATTTAAAACAAGAGTTCTCACAATTTTAGGGAACTGAAAATTTTAACAAAATCAAAAGTCTGGAACTTTAAAATTAGCGTTTTTTAGCTTTCTCTCATGGAATGGATGAAATATATTTTTTTTTGTGTATTTCTTACTTATATTTCTTACTTATACTTGTATTTCTTACTTATAAAAACAACCCAATAATTTTAATAAAAAATAACGATAAAACCATACAAATTCCAATATAAATATAAGAAAACTAAAAGAAAACGCTGTAAATATATTTTGTAAAACATAATTAAAATCATGCATTTTAATATATGAAATCGGATCTGAATTATCTGATAAATCTCTAAATTTCATTTTACCAATTTTTACTAAATCATAAAAACTATTTGCTAACCAATGATGAGTTAACCCCATATCGTGCAATCGATGAATTAATGTATCCAATTGAGTTTTATGCAAAGAATTTCGCGGTAAAACAATTCCCATAATATTTAATTGGACAAAACAAATATCAGTGTGTCTAAAGAGAGGTTTAAAGAAAAGTTTCTGTTGAGCTTCAAAAACATTCCAAACTGATGAGGTACATGGATAAGCATAAGATAAATTATAAGATTTACGTATGTCTGAAAATTTTTTATAAGAATCGATAAGAACAAATAGAGATTTATACGCCGATAAAGTGTCACCGAAAAATTGTATTTGATTTTCATATTCACCTTGGGCAATTAAAATTTTAAGATTAACTCTAAGCATATCATCGAGAGAGGAAATTTTTTGAATAGAAGGACGTGTTAGAAAAGCATTAAGTTCCACCGAAAATGTAGTAGTGTACAAAAGTCCCGATATGAACAGAGATATATAAATGATTCTAAGAGAAATTGACGGCTTTGAGTGAAGAATAAATGAAGCCCCCAAATGTCCCAATATAATCTGAGGATTAGCAAAAATATCAACGATATTCCAGGAAAATATTTTACGATTTTTAAAATTTATAAAACGCAGGGATAACAAGAATAAGGTGGTGAATATAACATACATTATTACTATTGAAATTATAGTCATCACAGTTAAATGATCTTGTAATAAATCTTGATATGTTAAGGGTTGTTCAACGGGTATCATTAAACACCAATTTAGTACCTCATATGGATAGGACATTAATTTGGTAGAATTATCACTTACCAAAGGTAATATACTACATGGTATATCCAATAAATCTAATTGTGTCAGATTTATAAAGTCTCGATAATAGACTCCTTCACCTGGTACTAAATTATCGGGATATTTTAATGTTGAATTTATATATTTCGAATACATGTGTAAGAAATGTGACATATAGCCGGTAACCCGAATGTGACCTTGCGAATCAAAATATACTACAGATCTAGGCATAACCTGATCGGGTATCGTTTTTAAATCTTGACCATATAAATTATTTATTTTATTGGTATATAATGGAGATTTCGAAGATCTGTTAAATTTATTTCTTAAAACCTCAAATTTTGGATATAAATTATATTTAAAATAAATAAAATTTTTAACAAAATCTTTCAAAATTATCAACACATTTGGTAACTTATAGAGTTTACACAATTCAAATATAATTTCAAATTCTTTTTGTTTCACATAAATTTCTAGAGAATTTTTAATTAAAATTATGCGTGTATATCTTTTAAAATCTAATTTTTTCTGCTAAATTTTCCATAAATTTTTGTAAATCTTCATTATCTTTGGGCATAAACACTATTGTTAGAAAGTTATTGTTATAAATATTTAGATCATAATTGCTTAAATAATTTCCATTTAACAGCACTCTTTTATCCATTTCAATTTCTAATATTTTCAATATTAATTGATTATTAATATTTCCGATTATAAATGCAAAATCAAATTTGTCTTCTTTTTCAATTTTCCACAATAAATCTGACCACAATATCATTTCTTGTCGCCGTTCCATTTCAAAATCGGTGGATAAAAATTGTCTTATTTTTATTGAGTAAGCACTTGGTAATGTTAATATTATAAATAATAAAAAAATATTCTTCCGTTGTGTTTTAAACATTTTTGTTGTAAATTTTAAAATTGTTTGATAGTTTTTAACATTTTGTCTTTAATTTTATATGCTTATTTGTGTATAATTGTTTAACTACAATTAAATGATTTTTCTTTGTAGTAAATGTTGACCATACAAAAATACAAGATTTTAAATCTGATATAACTAATTATTATTTTAACAACAATACTCTTAACCCATTTCAGTCGAATGGGTAAAAAAACAAATTCTCAAACAAAATCTAGCTAAAGACAGGTGAATGGTGTTAAAAAAGGTGAAGAAAGTATATGACTCATCAAAGAAAATGTAATGGTATCTAAAGTATACGTCATAGATCCGCTGGACATTTGCTAACCAAACTTTGCAGAAAAAAAAATATGGTTTAAGAGCATCATAATATGATTGGAAATATGTAATTATTAAAGAATGTTTCTAATGATCATAATATTATTTACAAAGTATAAATAATTAAATATTGTCTAAAATGGGACAAAAAAAAAATCGACGATCAACCATTAATGGGTTAAAAAACACTTTTTTTTTTTGTAAGCGTGACCAATGTGAGTTAAATAACTGTCTCAGATGGTAAAAACAAATGAAAAGTTTTTAACTTAAGTTCAATTTAAGCAACGGTACGTACGATTAACGTCATATTTGTCATACCGCGCACCAAATACAAAAGTGACTCTACTCAAAATTTTTCATTTTTCAGAAATCGAAAAAAAATATTTGCAACTTCATACCAATTGAAACATAAAGAAAGACATAACTGTTTTTTAGCAATAGTTAGCAACAACAAAATACACTGATATTTTTTTCATAGATAAAAAAGTATATTCAGCATAGTTTAAGCATATAAAACCGAAAAATTTAAATTTTGAGTTGAGTCACTTTTGAACTGGGTGTGCGATACGTTCTGTTGACCTAATATACAGAGGAAAAATATTAGTTTTTAATAAATATTTGTTATTCACAATATTAAAGGAGTATTTTCCCAAAAATGAAAGCCATGTGACACGTTTAAACCCCCTAAATCAACACAAAAACCTGTTAACTTTTTTTAGGAAATCGGCAATTTTAAGGAAATCGGCAATTTTAATTTAAATTCAGTTATCTTTAATACCTAGTGAAAAAGTTTTGATATTACTTTAATGATATAAGTTTCGATATTACTTTAATGATATATTGCAAACTATATTTATTAATATTATATCATATAAAATTATAACTCATTTAGTAAGATAACTAGTTTATATAAATGTTTGATGTTTGCATTTGATTGTCACTTCTTTCAAAACGTGTTCTGAAGATGGGAACCTAGAAAATTCCCGAAATAGATCTATCAACACATTCCTGAAAGTGGTCAATTAATAAATTTGAAAACAAAAACACTCTATAGATTATTTGTTATTACAATATAGAGAGAAATATAAAGTATGGCCTTGAATTTGCATAATTTTCATTAAATATATAATTATATCTTTCTTTATATTGCAATATGAAAAAAAATTTAATTAACTTTACATCGTTCTATATATGATTACATATGCCACATGCATTTTCATATATTTGTGTACAATTGTATCTAAGGAGATGTAAATATATTACATTATATATAATTTAAACATTTGGATGAAGACAAACCTTAAACTATATATAATTCCATCAAATTAGATAGAATTGTATCAAATAATGTATCAGATATATGCCAATATACGCTTTAAGTTTAATATTCATCAGACAACATGTTTGCTGTTGCCGGCCAATTGGCCTGGAAAGCCTCATATTTGGTAGGCGAACCATATAAATAACCATCTAAAATATACATTCAGAAAAGTTTTGCATTTTGTACCTATTGTAGTTATTTTAATTGCAATTGCAACTCTTTTATTTGGAAACAAATGTTTCAATGTTTTTGACATTTGATTATTTGAAATAATCTAAAAAAACTTTGCGTTTTAGTTACTTACAGATATTATGAACTTTTTGACACAATTGCAAACACAAAATTATTTCCAAGTGAGTTTGTTTTTGGTTCAAATATTTCGCACATAAAAATAATACATCGCATGTTTATAAAAATATTTCCCAATTTTTTTTCAATTAAATTGATTTGTTGAATTTAATGCAGACTATTGTATCCTCAGAGGACCAATGTGGAATTGGTAGAGAATTTACGCAAATTATAATTTTTGAAGGAAAAAGATCAACGCTTTACCAGGATTGTTTTATTTACTTGATGAGAATTAAGAACAAAATATTTATATTTATTCAATGCTTTCGTGAAATTCATCATCATCAATCTTACATATGGTTGTATTCACTGAAGATCATTCTGTTGTCAATTGTAAGGTCCAAAAGCCCCACTTAAATCGTTTGTATAACACGCGAAACTTAACTGAGCTAAAATCTTTTGTTATTTTCCACAAGTACAAATTTTACAATATACACAAAATCCACAAAAAAAATTTTTTTTTTTGGTTAAAGGGTACAATTTAACAGCTTGCTAAAGTATTTTTGTGCATGCAAACGAATGTTTTGGATTACACCACCCACACATTCAAAAATACACTCAAAAATATATTTTTGTCATATATTAGAAAAAAAACACGTATTTTGTGCCGGATTTTTGATATTTAATTGGGGTTTGGGTTACTTAATTGTAGGAAATTATATTAAATACTTTTAAATTAAAAATTGTATACAAGGAAGATTTTTGAGGTAATGAAAATGTTGGTGTGCTCCATGAAATTTAAAGTCCCTAAATTTTTTTATACCTTTTCGAATTCAGTATTAAGTTCATTAAAATCTTTTAATTTTTTTTTTTTTTTAATTTTAACCAATACTCAGGGGATGCCACCTACTCATGCAGTGCATTGTATTGATCAGGAAAATAGGGTATAGGAAGGAGAAAAGAGGGAGTAGTGTTTGTGGATATTGGATTTTAATATTTCTAAATTGTAAGTAACAGGGAAGACTTCTGCGGGAAGTTTGTTCCACATACGAATCGTTCGACTAAAAAACAAATTTTCTCTGTAATGCGTTGTGCGAAACACAGGACAATCAACTACAAACGGGTGTGATCTACTAGATAAGCGAGTATTACGAATAAAAACTGGGGCTCGTGGAATACGTTCACTTATCTCAGATGAGCATAAAAGTGTCACACAACCCACATTCCGACGTGCTCCAATGAATCAATGACAATGAAAGTAGTGTATCCAACTACACTACTTTCATTGATAAGCTTCACCGCCATCCCCTGAACACGATCCAGAAGCTTCAGAATAGACACTGAAGCCCCTGCCCTTATATGAGAGTTGTATTACTATACGTTTTGGTGAAATTGATAAAGGGTTTTATTTGTCACAAAGCGATGCCTGTGTACCTGCTTGGAAATATTTTTTTTTTTTTACTTTATCAATTCAGTCCGTTGCAGATTTGCTCTTGATACCTCACTATGTTCTCAAGTATTTGGTGTAAGAATGTAGAAGTCTCACAATTCCTAAAAAGATTATATAATTTTTGCGTTTAAAAATTCTAAAATTCGTTTTTGACTCGGACGTGCTGTTTACTAAGAAGCTCAGTTCACGCAATACGCTAACCAATTTTAAAAATAATTGTGAATGTCAATCACAAAAAATATATATTTGAAAAAAAATTTAAATTCCTTATAAATTTGTAATGTTTGTATCTCGTTATTGGTGGTCTGACATGAACTTTTTACACTCTAAATTGTTTAAAATTACACCGCTTTTTAAATACTGTAAAAATCGTAAATTTTGGTTTCACTTGTATTTATTTTCTTTTATTAATAATCATCTACAGTGAAAGCCCGGTATAACGAATGATTTATTGTCTGACCCATTCGTTATAGCGAAATATTCGTTATAAAGCATTATTTTTCAAAATGCTGAGTTAACTGAAAATTAAAAATAAAACACGTCTAAATTAAAATATACTGTAACAAAAAAAAATTTTTACGACATTTCTATTTAAAAAAGAAATGTTTTCATATTTTTTACCAACTGTTATAATATACCAACTGTATAAATTTGAAGAAATTTTTTTATATAAGGAAGTCAATGTAAACAATTTCTTCGTTCGTTATATCGCGTTTTCGTTATACCGAGTATTCGTTATACAGGGCTGTACCTGTAAACCAGTGCCTCCGATGCGAACTGAACCCACAACCCCCACACTGAAATGTCAGCACTCCACCAACTAGCCAACCGGGGCGCACTGGTTTTACTTGTAAACCATCATACACTTCTCACCAATCAGTGATATGGATATTACTTTTCAGTAAATACTTATATCTCGCAAGTCCAGTGACTCCATTTAGTATTGGTTTGGATCTAAGAGTTAAAAGCGAAGACCAAATATATAAAATTAATCAAAAAACTCTTGTTAGTTTCAAGTAATTTTTTTAATTTTTCACACCAACATCATAATGATAACAAATGGAACAATTTTAATAATTTTCCGAAAAGTAAGCGAAGTAAGCGTGGTTAAATATTAACGAATTGTGCGCTCATTTTAAGATTATTATTTATGATGATTAAACTAAATTCGGAATATGCTAGAATTTTGACTAATTAATAGATTTTTTTATGGAGAATTTGAAAAAAAACAAAAAAAGTTTAAAAATTTAGAACTAGTTTTGAATTTTTAGTTTTATAGTTTAATAAATAACTTAATAAACCTAAAACTCGGCCAATATATATATATATATATATATATATATATTAGAGTGTCCCTTAGAGTGTTCCATAAGTTTAAATGTTGGAAATGTTAATACGGTACCCTATAATTTTTTTATATTTGACTTGAATATAACTCATGTGTAATTATAGACCTCTACGACAACGCCTACCCTAAGGCCTTAAAGAGCGAAACATGCGTTTGATATTTGAAGTTAAATTTTTTCAAACTAAAATTAATATTTTTGTTTTAAACATGTAAATGGTGCAGACTTATTTTTTTTTTATTATTAATTTTTACTTTTCAATTAATGTCACGTTTGCAATGGATATAATTTAAAGCAAATGTTTGTAATGTAAAAGTATGTTTCTATACATTATTTACAAACTACTGGCAAATACAACTTTTGAGGTAGGTCGAATCATAAAGATTTTTCACCGATAACTAGTAAACCTGTCGCTTCTGCAATGCCAAGCATGCATATAAACTATTAAATGATGAATCGCAGTTACTGTAATACGAAAATACAAAACGACTTTAAATCACCCTAATTGGAAAAAAAAAAACATTTTAACCAAAACAATTTTCAGTATTAAATTTAATTATATAGGTAAATTGTATTTTTCAAAATTTGAATGGGTAATATTATTATTCTATTTCTAAGGCAATATATTGCAAAAGTCGACATAACAATGACACTTGATTATGCGTTACTTTTGGAAATTAAAGTGACCCATTAATAAGAGGACGCATATATTTAAGAATCAACCGAATTATCTATACATATAAAATATTATCCTACCAATGTTAAAATGTAGCGCATTTAAAAGGTAACAGGTAAAGGTAACAAAAGGTGTATCCATTACATGAAAATTAATTTGTTTTATCCGATTTTACTTAGGGAGTGAATTTGTTCAACAAAGGAAAATATGATTTTAAATTTTATAAAAAAAAAAAATTAATTGCAAAAATAGTAAAAATCATAAAGTCATTACATATCCAAACGTGCATTAAGATACGGAACATTTTATTATTATTAAATAACAGGAAAATGTGATCTAAAGGCATTGTATTTGAAAATACATATGACTGAAAACATACACTCATAATAATACATGCACACTCATAATAATCTATAAGTAAAATACACGAATACCGTTGTTCATTTTACGAAAGTTTTGGTTATTTTGACATTACGAAAAAAATTTGTAGAATATACAAATCACATTTCGTAAAGTTTTGTAAAAACTTTTTTTAAATAAAAATGTGGTGCATACCTTACGGGTTTATTTTAAAATTAAAAAAAAAATGTAATGGTGCCACACAAGAATCGAACTCACGATTTCAGTGACGTCCTGCTGTGTTGAAGTAGACCCCTCTACCATTTGCACCAAAGTAGCTGATGCAATACAACAAACTAAAAAGGAACTTAAGTCGAAAATATTATGAAATTTTTATGAAAACTAGAAAAATATGCTACAAATGTTTAATAAAAAAAGGTAAAATGGCCATTAAATATTTTTATTATGTTTATTGAACTAAATAAAATAATATAATTTTTTTATAAATATTATTATTTTATAATAAAAAAATAATAATAAAAAACTTAAATAACAATTTCAAACTAATTGCATTTTATTATTAAATATTTTATCTTTTTAAATATTTATTTTATTGAATTTTATACTAAACCCGGCAAATAAAGCGGAAGTAGTGTTTTCGGGTCCTCTTTAACTTGTTTTAGGATCCTCTTTATTAAACAAAATACAAAATATTCATTTATATCAAAACACAAAAATAGTAATAATGAAATAAAAAAATAAAACATAGAAATTTAAAAAACATTAATAAACAAAAAAAAATATAAAAACTAAAAAAAAAAAAAAAAAAAATTTGTCCTGGCCAGGAGTTGAACTCGCAACCTTCTAATTGCAAATCCGGCCTCTTACCACATCAATAATAATAATATTTGTAACATTTCAAATTTTTGTACAATGTACTAAAAAAATATTATGAAATCATATTTGTATTTTTTACGAAATTTGTAAATTTATATAATTTGTTTTATACAAAAGTTTTGTAATATAAACAAAATTTTTGTACATTCTACGAAAAAAAATTTACGAAAAATATATTTGTATTTTTAAGCATGGATTATTATGAGTGCATATAATTACGAAATGATTGTCAAAACTACAAAAAATTTCGTAAAATGTACAAATTTTCGTTTATTTTACAAAAAAATTGGTTAATTTGACATTTTTTCGTAATTTTACGCATGGATTATTATCAGTGTATAAACTCAACCACTGGATTTAATCCACCCCTTCTGATTTCAACCAAACTTGGTATAGCAGATTTACATCATATAACTATAGCCTCGTCCAAATGTAGGATAGCTAATCCCAACAGATTGTGAAATATCGCGTTTCAAAATATGAAAAATATTCGAAAACTTTAAAAAAGTAGTCGCACATAATATTCCATATATTTTTAACGGCTTAAGCTACGTCAGACATTGGTACCTCATTTCAAAGCTAAGTTGTGGTTTACCGGAGCACAACACAAATTATTCACTTGTCCATGGCAAAATACATGGTTTTCAAAAACCGCGGTTCAAAAAGCTGTATTTCAAGAAAATGGTTTTTTTTTTTAATTTCTAAAAAATATATGTTAAATATAAATTACTTCCCTATGCATTGTCCAAATCCATATGTGGACCTCTTACGGTATCCTGAGTTACGAATAAAAATGTCAAAAAATTTAACTAAATGGCCGATAACTCAGAAATATGCAGAAGTACCACATATGGATTTGGTAACTGTATAGAAGACTATTTTATAATTAACATATATTTTAGAAAAAAAAATGTTGTGCCTTAATCCAAGGAAGTCAAAGTGTTTAATAATACGTAAAAGGACTGTGAAGATCAATGATAATATAAACATATATCTGGGTGACTCTAATATTCAAATAGTGGAAACTGTTAAGAATCTGGGTATTGTTTTTAACAACTCATTGAATTGGTCGGATCATATAACACAAACATGTGGAAGAATATATGGCATGCTTAGAGGCTTATGGGCTACTCAGCACTTTACTCCACCAAGGATAAGAATGCTGCTGGCAAAAACATATTTATTACCTACACTCTTATACTCATCCGAACTTTTTGCAGGCTGTAACATGTATGACACTAGAAAGCTCAACACAACTTTCAACAATATTGCACGATATGTATTTGGCCTGTCTAGATTTGACCATGTATCCCAGTACTCTGTTCGTATACTGGGAATATCCCTTAATGACTACCTAATGTTTAAAAACCTGGTATTTCTTCATAAGATTATTAATACCAGGGAACCTGAATATCTCTTTCATCGTTTGATACCCACAAGATCACCTAGAAACAATGGCTTTAGACAACTTAAGCACCGTGACACAGCGTCTAAAAATCAATTTTTCATTTATACTATCAATCTCTGGAACCATCTTCCAACTGGTATTCAATATATTAGCAACGCAATAAAATTTAAAAAATTACTTATGCAATATTTTTCTTAAACACTTCATTACACATTTCATTATAATTTCATTTTTTGATAAATATATTTTAAATTATTTATTTATTAACTTTTATACATGTATTTTTCATCATAATATAAGAGTATTAACTTTGTATTAGTTCTTTTAATATTTTTTATTTATTTATATTTTTTGTTTTTTTAAATTTACTTGTTTAATACTTATATTTTATTTTAAAAATCTTTTAATGCAATTGTACAACACAAATTATAACTAATCAGATTCTAATGCTTTAATTTATAAGATATTGTATCTTGTTGCATTAGAAAGTCAAATATTTAATAAAAATACAAATACAAATACCAGTTTTTTAGAAATCGAGCGATTTGAACCACGGAAAATGCATTTTACCGTCACGTGAATTATTTTTTGAACAAGTAAACCCACGATCTAAGTACCTTTAAAAAGAGCTTGAACTTTAAACCGTTATAACGTTTTGGGCAATTATATGCAACTACTTTTGAAAAACATTTACTTTTTTTAAATAAATTATTTTTTTTCAATAAATTATTTTTTTATTGTAAATCTGTTTTTCCACCTTATTTAGTATCTTTACACTCAGGGAACTTCTGCTTTAAAATTATGTAGTTGTTTGGGTTGTAATACAGTTTCTTTATTTTTAATGTAAATGTCAGTCATTTGTAGAAAAAATTAAAATATTTACTAACCATGTAGTTCATTTAACAAAACAAACCACATCAAATGACTGTTTTATGATTTTACATTCATTTTTTACAGTTGTTTCTTGTTATTTAAAAAAAAAAAAATGTTTGTTTATTTTTTACTACCATGTGGTTCATTTTATTACAATTGTTAGTCATTTTTAGAACATTAAAAAACAAATGACAATGTTAGCTGAATTTACGGAAATGTAAGTCGTCCTTTCTTTAAATGAAATTTCATTTGTTTTCAACTACATTTGCAGTGTAATTTACCTACATAGTATTCTAAGTGTACTTAACCATTAAAAAGATATGGACTGGATTAAGTTTGACTACTTTTGTTAAAGTTTTGATTTTTTTTCATATTTTAAAACGGTATATTTTCACAATCGTTAGAACTAATAACCCAAAACATGTACGATGACATATTTATGTGACACTTATCTTACATACCAAGTTTGGTTAAAGGGAGTAGAAGTAGAAAATTTGATGGAGTGAGTCGTATCATAAATCGGTATTTCAAAAGTGATTCGTATTCATAAAGCGAGGTTTCACACACTAATCCGAGACATTATAACATATGCCAATATCGTAATTTTCAAAGTTTGAAAAAATAATTATTTTTTTTGAAAAAGTATTTTTATTTATAACGCGGTCTAGACTATAAATTATTAATTCACTTATTTTAGAGAGCTAAAGGACCGCGATCTTCTATTTAGCGTAATTTATGCTTGATACCTCCAATCACACTTTCGACGACATTCATGTCGATTTTTTTACACTGCTCTAAAATTTGTTTCTTAAATTATTCAATGCATTTGGCTTCCCAACCATTTGCATACACTTTTTGACATAAAAGACCCCTCAATTGTCCTCAATTGGACGTGCTTTTACGACGTTTGGAAGATTTGCGTATTTCGGTACAAAAAAAAATATGTTTTTTGCATTAAGCCATTCTAACAGAAGACCTGTTAGAATTTTTAAAGAAGGCCTATTTAAGAAAATGTGACTTTTTCAACTTTACCCCTGCCGATTTAAATGAAATTTGGTATATGTAATCACCTAATTAGTGTCACATAGCATTAATCTTAATTTTTTGAAGTTCGATATCGTTCGCGTTTTATCACTTCTTAAAGCTGTTTTTTAACCCTTTGTACACTACAGTGTAAACATTTGCAAACACACTTGGGCATTTTTCATTGGCATTCAAATGTTATTAGCATTACTTGTCAATATCTATGCCAAAAACTTTCATTACTATTCCAATACCAATTAAAACAATACATTTTGAATGTTGTGCCACTTAGCCACACTCATTGCTGTGTCGACCATGGCTTACTTAACTAGCTAAGAGTTGATGCTACGACTCATAGTCTGATGTATGGATGTGGGTTTGAAACTCACAACGACACAAAATTTTTCATATAGAGAAAATTAACACAAAACTTTTTCCAATTGACACATAAATTAACCATTGATGAGGCCTTGAAGGAAACAAAACAGCGGCAGTCTGACATATCCATTGTGTCCGTTAAATTTTTCAATTAAAAATGTGTTCTTCTTCTTCTTCCTATAAAAATCTAACTAAGAAAAATAAAATCAAAAAATTATATGACGGTTACAAACACTTTAACACAGGAAATTTTGTTAATTGGCATCGATTAGACCAATGGTAATGAAATGGCTCCAAGGCCTAAAAAAACCAATTGTAATTGATGAAAAAATAATTGTTTATAAAAACTGTTTTGTTTTAGAAAAAACAAAAAAAAATTTTAAATTTGAGTCTTAACATGTTTTACTTTTAAATTTTTAAAAATTAAAACCAAAAGTTTATTTTCCCATCTTTTATCATAAATCGTGATGTGAGCAAGATTGTTCAAGATCATTTGTTTTTTGCTAAACTAAAATTCACAAAATTCGGAAAATAAAGTTTTAATTTTTTAAATTTAAAAGTAAGATATTTGAAAATTGCAGAGTACGGCAAAACTGACTTATGGCCCTAATACTATAGTCAGAAAGTGTTATTTTTTATTTAATAAACACTAACAACACTGCTTATTATGACTACAGATTCTGCACAATGCAATTGTATAGACAATGCAATTGTTTCATTGGCATCACCCAAATCTTCCGTTGTCTGCAATTGAAAAAGACTATTGGCTTAACTCTAGCCGAGACATTACATACAACAGACACATTAAACTCTATTGTCTATCATGAAAATTATAAATTTTTGAAAAGCAACAAATAAAATCTAATATGACAATATCATATTAGATTTTTGGACTTGAGGTAGAACAATATTCTAACTAAATATATGAAAATATAGAAAGTCCTTTTTCTTCTTTATTTGTCAATTCGTTGTAAGAATTTTAGCGACCAATACAATTAAAGTAGATAATATTACATTGCATGATAAATAATTTCATAAATTTTTCATAATTTCTGCAAAAGCGTTCCTATTTCTCGTCTCGCTCCGGAGATTCCCCTTAACGGATACCAGTCCATTCTTGTATGTTATTAAGCCACGTATTTTCTTTTCTTCCTCTAGTAGGTCTACCTTCAATATTAGCTTTCGTAATGGTTTGTAGAAGCTTATATTTTGGTTTTCTCATAATGTGACCCAAGTATGCCGATTTTCTTATCTTTATAGTGGCTAAGAGCTCTCTATCGCGGTCCTTAACAACAATTTTTGTATTTTTAATACAAAAATTAAAATATTTTAACACGATTATCATACCACGGCTCTTCTCAACAAACACAGTTTGTTGGCAATTATGTTGTTTTTACAAATCGTAATACAACAAACACTTGTCGTATATGTACTGACATACAAAGTATATCGTCATGTGAAATTATTTTTTGATATTATAATTAGGGTTACCAGATCTGGCAGTTTATAGATTCTCATTGAGTTTATTTTGTCTGTTGTATGTAATATCTCGGTTTAAGTTAAACCAATTATTTTTTTTCAATTGCAGACAACTGAAGATTTGGGCGATGCCAATGAAACAATTGTATTGTCTATCATGAAAATTATCAAATTTTTGAAAAGCAACATATAAAATCTAGTACTATAGCAACTAATTCATCCAAACTAATTTAAACAAGTCTATCTCAATCTGTAGTAGGGCATATATTTATTATAATAAAAAATCGTTTAATTATATTTTAATAATTATTTACAAACATGCATATAAAATGCAGTATTAAATTGTTTAGAAACTAAAGTTTTAACAGTTTTATAGAAGTCTCACTAAAATAATAAACCATGTGCAAAGGACAACGGAAAAATGTTATATTATTAATTATAATAATATTTCAAAATGCCTATTCAGTACAAATAAAATCATTTTTGCTAACCGATATCGAAATTGAACGCGAAAAAACTAAATTATGGTCATCTTTACTAAAGCAAATCGATAAAGAACAACATTTTGAATATGGATTAATAATCGGGAAAATCAATAATAATAAATTTGTATTGCAATTGTTAGAGAATGAAATGGATAAAATTGTATTATTAAATGAAGATTATACAAAAAATTATGATTTAGATATTTTTAATGATAATTTTATAACAATAATATTCATGCCCGACCGTAAAGAAGTTTTGAATAAATTTATGGAAAATTTAGGCAAAAAATTGGATTTAAAAAGATTTTTACGTGTACTCTTTATCGTTGAAAATGACTCGGAAAATATGGAATTAAATAAAATTGTACAGATATTTGAATGGTGCAAATATTATAAATTTCCAAATGCTATAGTGGTATTAAATGATTTTTATAAAACTCTTTTATATTATAGTTATAATTTATATCCTAAATTTGAAGTAATAAAAAATGAATTTAATAATTCCCTGGGTCTTATTTTATATCCCAATAAAATGAATAATGTTTATGGTCATGATTTGAGAACAATACCCGATCAAGTATTGCCTAGATCGGTATTATATAAAAATTCTCGTGGTAAATGGCGTATAACCGGTTATATTGCTGAATTTATAAAAATGTATTCAAAATATATAAATTCAACCTTAATATTTCCCGATAATTTAAAACCAGGTGAAGTATTGTTTTATCGAAATTTTAGAAATTGGACAGAAATGGATTTACTGGATATACCCTGTAGTATTACACCCATTGAGGGTGATAAATATACTAAAGTGATGTCTTATATGCATGAAGTTTTAAATTGGTGCTTAATGATGCCAGTGGAACAGCCCATGACATATCAAGATTTTCTGAAAGATCATTTAACATTACAATCGGTATTTTTTATAACCCTAATGCATGTTCTATTCACCACTTTACTATTGACAGGAACACGTTTAACAACTCTAAGAAATCATGAATCTTGGATGTGGAATATTGGAGATGTTTTAATAAATCCTCAAGCTATTCTGGGTCAGTTGGGTTCGGCTTTTATTTTACATCGTAAACCGATTATTTCTTTAAGAATCATTTACGTTACCTTATTTCTAGCTGGTCTCTTAATTTCGACTACATTTTCTGTGGAACTAAATGCCTTTCTAACACATCCGTCTATTAAAAAACTCTCCTCTTTAGATGACATGTTTAAAACAAAACTAAAAATTTTAGCCGCCAAAGATGAATATAAATCACTTTTTGAACTTTCTGGTAATTTATTTGTACCGTATCGTTCACTATTCGTCACTGTAGATTCATATACAGAATTTTCTAACTTGCGTAGTTCGTATAATTTATCGTATGCTTATCCTGTTACTTCCTCGGTATGGCATGTCTACGAGTCTCAGCAAAAGCTATTCACCAAGCCACTTTTTCGACGTACTAATCTTTGTTTTATCCCCTTAAATATTTTGGGTTTTGTTTTACCTCGTAATTCTTTGTATAAAAATAAATTGGATACTTTAATAACTAGAGTACGTGATATGGGCTTTGTTCGTTATTGGTTAGACAATAGTTTTTATGATTTAGTACGTGTTGGTAAATTAAGTTTTAAAGACTATTCTATTAATTCAGATCCAATATCATATATAAAAGCTAGAGATTTTTATTATGTTTTAGAGTGTAGCTTTAAAGTGTTTGCATTTAGTTTTATTGTATTTATAATGGAAATTTTATGGTTTTATCGTTATAAGATTTTAAATGTTATATTTTGTTTTAAACTTAAGAATAGTTGAATAAAATAAAAAAAAAAAAAAAAAATGTAAGATTGTGTTTTATTAATCGGTTGACCCGGAGCTGTGTTAGTACTCTCGAAATCGTTGAGTATAAGAACATTTTTAAACGATTGGCATTTTTCGATTTATAAACCGCTTTAAGAAAGTCTACTCTGAAAGAATTATCCTCACTTCTGTAGTGAATTTCTTCATTTTAAAGAAAATTATCACTGGAATTCGGTCATTGAAACTTTTCATATAAGCTATGAAACAGGCTTCATTAAAGTCAATGTTTATGAAATGTTTGTAGAATGAAATGAAAATCTTCATAAAACGAATGAATCATTCTGAAAATGAGCCGTTTATAGAATTTATGAAACAGTTTCATAAAATTTTTTAATATGAGGAAATTTCCAAGTTTGATATAATTTTTATTAAAAATAAAAATTATGTTTTTTCTACCTTTAATTGTGCAATAAAAATGAAAATTATTCAAGTTCGAGACCATACTCTATATTTCTTTATTAGGATATTGTCCTAACAAATAATCTATTGAGCTTTTGTTTTCAAATTTATTATTTGACCCTTTCAGAAATGTGTTGATAGATTTATTTCGGGAATTTTCTAGGTTCCCATCATCAGAACGCGTTTTGAAAGAGGTAACAATACAATGCCAAACATCAAATATTCATATAAACTAGTTTACTCACTACATGAGAACTAATATATATAAGAGTTCAAAGTTAAAGATTATCACCATTGATCCTTGAATTAGTAAAGCTCTTCAGAAATGCCTTGCAAAATGTATTGCAACTGAACCAATGAACCGATTCATATGATTTTTTAAAGAAATTCATTGAAGTCCAAAATTAATAAAAAAGCACTTTATAAAAAAAAAAAATTTTGAACACTTGAGAATTTAATCATGAAAAAAAAGGTCTCCTCAATACTATATGCATTTAAAATACATTGTCTTTGTCTTTATTTCCACAAAATTGTCATTAAAAATTACACACAAAGTATTTTTAACAGAGATGAAATTATTCTCTATTTCTGTTTTGTGATAAACGTAGCATTAATGTTTGTACCGTGAATATCGCGACGTCACAAGGTCCACTGTACGTATGATCGATATTAATATGCATATCACTCATACGATCCCATGGTCTCGCTCTACAAAATACGTAAGCATTAAATATAAATCAATATTACAAATCGGAATATTATGGGCGGAAACGAACAAAATTTATCATTTTGAAATCATTATATTATTATTACAATAAACAATAGAAAAAAATCTGATATCACAAATTAAGAACAATACTCTTAAGTTTTCGCCCATATGGATTTTTTACGATTCTTTGCGAATGTACGCTTTTTCGCCGTAAAACTCAATGTTACTTATAATCTAAGTTTTTTGGATCAGTTTAATTTATAAAAATAACAGATTTTTGGTAATTTTGAGAAAAATCAGATGGTTTATGTATAATTTAGGGCATTTGTTATAAAAATTTTACATTTCAGTGAATTTTTAGATTATCGTACATTACTCCATTCCATTATTCTATTTAAGTACAGAAAAGTGACGAGTTTTTGCTAGATTTTAAGTTAGTTCAAGCACTTTTTATTTAAAGATAGTAATAATATTTTTTTAAAAGAAAATTTGTTCGTCGAAAATATTGTTGAGCATCATTTAGAGCTTTGAATCGACAACATACCCAATTTCGTTAACAAACCCAGATTTCGTCCGACATTAATAAGAATGTTTGTAAACACAGAGCACAGATCCGGTGCGAGAACCGAATTTTACTACATTTCTATTAAAATTTAGTAAATTTTTCATAAATTTTATGAAACTTTACTAAAATTTAGTATATTTTTGTCTAAAATTACGTAAAAATTTTGCTTTAATCTTGTAAAAATATCATAAAATCAATCGAAGAAACTAAATTATGGTCATCTTTACTAAAGCAAATCGATTAAGAACAACATTTTGAATAAATTTCTGTTGCAATTGTTAGAGAATGAAATGGATAAAATTGTATTATTAAATGAAGATTATACAAAAAATTATGATTTAGATATTTTTAATGATAATTTTATAACAATAATATTCATGCCCGAACGTAAAGAAGTTTTGAATAAATTAATGGAAAATTTAGGCAAAAAATTAGATTTAAGAAGATTTCTACGTGTACTATTTATCGTTGAAAATAACTCGGAAAATGTGGAATTAAATAAAATTGTACAGATATTTACTAAAATTTAGTATATTTTTGACTTAAATTAAGTAAACATTTTGCATAAATCTTGTAAAAATATAATAAAATCAAGTTCGCTTTTCTTAAATTATAAGACGTGTGCTAATGCAAAATTAACTTATTTTTAGTTCATTAGTTATGATAATATTAAGTACTCGTACACTCAGGGAACTTTTGCTTTAAAAATATGTAGTTGTTTGGGTTGTAATACAGTTTTTTTTATTTTTAATGCAAATGTCAGTTCATTTAAAAAACCAACCACATCAAATGACTGTTTCATAATTTTACATCCATTTTTTACAGTTGTTTTTTGTTATTTAAAAAAAAAATAATAAAATAAATGTTTGTTTATTTTTTACTAACATGTGGTTCATTTTTACTACAATTGTTAGTAATTTTTTGTACATTAAAAACCAAATGACAATGTTAGTTAAATTTACTTAAATGTAAGTCGTCCTTTCTTTAATTGAAATTTCATTTGTTTTCAACTACAATTGCAGTGGGGTTTACCTAGATAGTATTCTAAGTGTACGCGTTTTATCATAGTATTCTAAGTGTAGGAATATTAAAAAAGGAAAAAACTAAAATAAAGTATTGATTGTATGTTTCATTTTATTTGTAATACTATTTATTAATTGATAATTCTCAAAAGGTATATACTTTCAAGAATATAAGTGTTTAGGTTGACACCTTTTAGTTAAGTAATCTATGTCATATACCTCTTAGTTAATATTAACAAAAATAATTATAAGATTGTATTCGTTAATACGAACGTTTTAAATGTGAAATTTATTACTTTACTTTTATTTGACAAAACTAAAACACTAATATAATATGAACTATAAACCGAATGAGAATTTTATAGGTTTAAAAATGTTAATCTTCTTAAAGACATTTTTTAATGAGTTATTATACTTAGTTTTAAGAAGTTAAAATTTTTTAACTAAATTTTAGTTTGTTGAGTATTTGGTTTTTGTTTTTTCATACAATTTTAAATTTCTTAACTTTTAGTTTAATAACATCTTAAAATTTAATATTATTTGCTAAAAAGAAATAAATTTTCTAATATTTTTTAAGAACCTAGTTCAAGGAAGGAAAATTAAAGAAATTGACATATGTAGTACACTGTACAACACAAAAAAAAAAATTACAAGGTCTGACCTATAAATTTTGATAAAAGCGATAAAAAAAATAGACACGTGTATCGACGTTTTGGAAGTTTACATCTGGGTTTCATTTTGGGGGGAGGTAATGTTTCCCCAAAATGCAAATTTTGTATTGTCAATCGGCATAGAAAATCGAGTAAAGGTTGCGTTTAAAGTATATAGTGTGTTCATCGAATTTATGCAAAATGTTACGGAGAACATTTTTGTAGAATATGTTAACCTTCTAACTCCCCAAGATGTATTTTTTGTACTTCTTTTAAAAAAGAGCAAGAAACACCATTAAAACAGGGATTTAAGGGGTTAAAATGTTCCGCAAAACTATTTGTCGTAAAATTTTACTATAAGTTCCTAAATACATCAAAACGGGAAATTCAACCAGAAAGTCAGAAATAAGACAAATACCCCAAAAATTTAGCATGAAAAAAAAAATAGTTCAAATTTAACTAAAAATCAGTAATATCTCTATTATTCTATCTATTCGATGGCAAATTTGGATAGGAAGTATTCATTAATTACATTTTTTTAGCTCTAGGCAATTCCACTTTATTATCATACAATATCCAGCATATTGCAGCGATAAGCGAATGAATTTGATATGCAATGGGGGTAAGAGAATTTTTTCAGTTGGTACCAATGCTTGAATGAACGATATTGTGCTCTCCTAATGTTAACCCTAAGCTCTCTTTTGTTGTGTCTTATTTCTGACTTTCTGGTTGAATTTTCCGTTTTGGTGTATTTAGGGACTTATAGTAAAATTTCAAGGCGAATATTTTTGGGTAACATTTTAACCCCTTAAATCCCTGTTTTAATGGTGTTTGTTGCTCTTTATTTAAAGAAGTACAAAAAAGACCCTTACCTTGAGGAGTTAGAGGGTTAACATATTCTACAAAAATGTTCTCCGTAACATTTTGCATTTGATTGATGAATTTGATGAACACACCATATACTTTAAACGCAAGCTTTACTCGATTTCTATGCCGATTGACAATACAAAATTTGCATTTGGGGCAAACATTACCTCCCCCTAAAATGAAACCCAGATGTAATCTTTCAAAACGCCGATACACGTGTCTTTTTTTATCTCTTTTATCAAAATTTATAGGTCGGACCTTGTAATTTTGGAATAAATTTGATGGTGGACTTATAACTATTTCGACCATATGTCGACCTTAAACAACAAACAATTAGATCTTAAAAATATTAAGACTTTTCTTACTCCATTTTGAAGTTACTACCAATTATGTTGAAAATATACCTACTATAAACTCAAATTACATTTTTGTGTTAAATATTCAACTATAATTCAAATACTAATAAACCAAAACTGTAATTAAGTAATGGCATAAGCTAAATTAGATTTATAATTGTTATTTTTTAACTTGTTAAAAATACTTAATGAACATTCTTTACATATTCACACATTTATTAGGAGCTAAAGTGCCGTAATAAAACTTTTTGGTTTATATAAATTAAAAAGCTAAAACAAAAAGCTTGTCTGTGTGTATAATGTTAGTTATGATATGCGAGTTAACCCGTTGACTACCCTTGTACAGTACAGTATACACATTTTAAAAATTTTATAATGCTAAAGGACTTTATATTTTGGTTTCAATATGTTTATTAGGATAAAGCTCATTAACAACAAAACATTTTATGCCTAAGCTGCTCATCAGGGAAATATAATCGCGATATTTGTTAACAAAATTCTATTTTTTAAATCAGCCTTTATCTTCGAAAAAATGGAGAGAATTATCTTCACTTCATAATGAATTTATTAATAGCTTTCATGAAAATTTTCACTGGAACTCGTCTATTGAAACTTTTTATTGAATCTATGAAACGGGTTTCATTAAAGTCAATGTTCATGAAATTTTTGTAGATTTCATTATTCATACATTATGAAGCGTTTTTAAAATTTATGAAATAATATTTTTAATATTAACATTTTTTAATATTAAGAAGTTTCTTGAGTTAATGAATGTCTTCCAAAATGCATTGGAACTAAGCCAATGAACCGCTTCATATGATTTTAAGACAATTTCATAGAAGTCCAAAATTAGTAAAAGGCAATATTAAAATAATAAAGGACTTTATAAAATATGTCAAACACTGGAGAATTAAATCTTTAAACTAAAGTTAAAAATGTATTGTACTAAAATTAATGAAATTTTTTGAAAAAATAAAAAAAAAATACGTCTTTGAAATAATTTCATAGCTCTAAAGAAAATTTTCGTTAATTTTATGAAGAGATATTTTATGAAATCAAATGAATTTGTTTTATGAAACTATGAAATTTTATGAAAAAAGTTAGTGAAAAATTTCTTAATATTAATAAAATATCTTGGATATAATGAAATTCTTCATTGAATCTACAAAAAAAAATATATGAAATTCTTTCATTAGTAACTTGAAGGATAATTCTATCAGTGTAGCAAAACTAGAAACGTGGCGCACAGGGGGATTTTTACTGGCAAAAAGTGTGTTTTGCGAGTGTAAAATATCAAAAATGCAATGATGCAGTTTTGTAGAGAATTGTTTAATTAAGAGAAATGCATCATTACTTTTTTTTTTAAATTTTTCTCCAAAATAACGCTGCAAAGTCACCTAAACGAAACTCTGCAGTAACTGGCTGAGATTTTCATGCATTTCAATGGTCCGGGTACATTATTTCTTTTTGTCATATCTATTTGATGTAAGTATATTTAAAAATATAGTATTTCAGCATTAGTTTTGAAAAAAAAAAATAATGGATAACAATAATAGTTTAAAAAATATTCAGGTTTTTATGATGCACTCAAAAATTCAGTTTTTTTAGTATTTATTGGACAAAAAAAAAGGTGAGCTTTATCGACCTTTGAATTCTGGTTGCAAAAAAATTAAAGGTGGGAGTATATTCTTCTGATTTAATAATTAAAATTCGGATAATATTTGCTAATGTTGAAATAATAAATTTTATAAAAAAAAGTCACACGAAATTTCATTTCAGTAATTCAATGAAACACGATATAAAATGTTTAAGGCCCATAAGTTTTATGGGATATATGGGTTATATGGGCAAGGGGCGATGGGCGTGGTCGATTTCCATTAAACTTTGCACATATCTCAACTTTATAACACTGATCACTTGTGTCAAGTTTCAAGTTTTTTGGTGAAGAAATAAAAATTTGGAGCGAAAAAATCTTTTCGGGTAATATGGGCGAGGGGGCGATAAGAGTTGTCAATTTTTATGAAACTAAAATTTTTTCTTAATTGAGTTAATGAAATTCTTTGGGCCAAATTTCAATGTTCTACGAGCTCTCCTTATACTTTTTACCAACAAATGTATGAAGCAATCCCACTATGTGGTGCGTAGCTTCATCTAATGACCAGACCAGAAATCAAGCAAAGCAATTTTGGATAATCGAATGTTTTAGTGGTAAAAATGGGTTGTGAAATTTCAAAAATTCGATTTTTGATACCATTTTTTGGTTCTTGGGAGGGGGAGGGTGCATACATGTTAATATTTAAAGACCACAAACAAGAATCTTAAGTCCAAATGAAAATATTTCCACAAAACAAACAACAACGTCGGTAGTGAAAGTGTTAAAAGGAATTAACCAATTAATTTAACAAACCACCATAAATATGTATGATAGTGTATGATAGTATGAATGTGAAATCCCAAAAGACTAAAACAAAAGAGCAATAACCATTTGAAAATGAAACAAGAGTAAAAAAGATTGTATCTTAAAACAAGAATAAATGACAACATTTACAAAAAGATTATTTATAATGGGTCATATACGTTAATCAAATATATAAACACTAAAACAACAAGAACAACAAGAACAACAACGAACAAGTAAAAAACAACTAACAAAAAAAAAGCAAAGTAAACTGAACTGAACTGAACTGCAAAAGGACATTAACTCATAAAATAGCACAATAGACACAACAATAACAAATAACAAAAAGTAATACAAACAAAAACTAGAAAAAATAGAGTAGGAGACAAAAAAAAAGGATACTTGACGCCTAACATGTTTCATATAGAGGAAAATAGTAAATGGTACAAAGTAGCAAAGTGACGTTATTTTTTAGTTAATAGTTTTGCTTAAAAATTATTTTTGTTTTAATAATATTGCACAAACACGCAATTAAAACATACACTTTTTCCATTTTTTCCGCAAAAATATACGAAAAAGCTCTGTAAAACTGTTATATCTTCGTATGAAATATACACTATTACCCCGGTTTGCGTCGCTTATGTTTGTGTCGTTTCGAAGTTGCGTCGTTTAACATTTTGCTTTGACTTCGAAGTTGCGTCCCCGTGTAAAAAACGTTAGATATGAACATATATCACCATATACAATTATATATGAAATTTTAGTATATTCAATTATATCTTTTGTTTACTTGTTTTTAAGAAAACTGTACACTTGATTTGAGTTAAATTTTCTTTGAAGCCAAATCATTCCCGAATTTCTTAAAATTTAGTTCAAATTACTTAATACTTGGTAAACTTTTTTGTTTGCGTGACATAAGGATGATAAAAGAAAAGTAAAATGTCACTTTTTAAAAAGTAAATTGATCATAAGAGACAGAAATAAATAGGAAACAAAAATATTGTTGAATGAGATAATTAGTGTCCGACCGAACAGTTGGGCCAGAAAATGCATTTGGTCTGTATTCGATATTTTAAAGCATTATGAACAAATTTGGCGGATGGCAAAATGTTTATTGGACTGATTAGATGCTATTTTGAGTGTCAAATTTGAAGAAAAGTCTGTAGTTAAGCAATGAATTCACTGTTCGGCCTCAAAAAGTTCGGCCAAATCGAAAATAGTTCGGCGGCCGAACTTTTAATTTTATAGCTAAACTTTGGCTTTTCTCTTAAATTTTATACACAAAATCGTATTAAATCGGCTCAACAAACATGTTTCCAATACCAAAATGTGTCATCATTGCCTCTAGATATCAAAAAACCGACAAAATATAGTTTTTTGGCCGAACTGTTCGGTCGGACACTAGAGATAATGGAGAATTAAAATACACGGAGAATTAAAATACACGGTTTATATAATTTGAATCCCTCGTAGTTTCAATTGTTTTTCAGGGAAAAGAACTAAAAAAGTGCCATTTTTTTGACATTTACAAAAAATTTAAAAATGATAAAAATTCAAAACTCCGGCTTGTGCGAAATTTTGTAACTTAAATTACAAAAAAAGAATTTTTAAAATCGGTTGAGAATTGTGCTCTGAAATGTTATTTGCTGGAAAAAATGCTTTTGGCGATACTATACGATCTTAATGACATTTTATATGTGATAAAAATAAGGGACATGTCTTTTGTGTAGCGTCCCAATTATATGTTTACGGCTTAAAAAAAGGGGTAAAAAATTACCCCATTTTTAATTTTTTGGCTTATTTCCAAGTGTTTTAAAGATATTTCCGATAAATGGGGTAACATATGAAAGAGCTTTTGAAGACGCATTAACTGGTATAAGAAACATGTCCGATAACTTTCATTGATTTTGTTATTCAAAAAAAAATTTGTTTTAAATTGTATTAAAACTGGCGTTTTGTTCAAGAATTATAGTTTAATTAAGCTAAAAAAATTATATTTATGCCTATTAAATTTAATCGCGTGCGTGTCTGAGCCTTTTCCAACTTTTGTAATTGTTCGACTTTCATACGACTATTTCCGAAGAGCTTTTTTGAATATATTTTAAATGTTTTATAATAACACACAACATAGGCAATATTTGTTATCAAAATTTGTATTTTCTCGAGTACATTAAAGCTAAATTTCATAAGTTTCAAACATGTTTCCATACAAAAGCCTTTAAGCGTAAGATTATGAAACAATATTTACGTGAGATATGGAACAATATTTAGCATATATTTCAATACATGATATCATACATTACCATAGATGATATTTTTGTTTGCATGTATGAACACATATATGAATCCATACTTGGCATATATGCTCATATACGAAACAAAATCATACATGTTTATATATTATATTATAATTTTCACCGGGGTTGATGAAATAAACTTCGTACCGCCAATGGGTTTCTGTCCACCTATTTGTTCGTAAACCCGCGCCGAGCAAATGGAAAGATGTGGCAGATATTTAAAATTTATTTTTATCATTTTTTTAATAATAGTTTAATAAAATGTTTATTTATTTAAAATGTTAACGATAAAATAAGCAAGATAAAAACATATTTGCTTGCCCGAGTTGGGTATTGTGTTGCTGAGAGGCGTGGGAAGTGTACACAGAAAAAACTGAAAACGGGTTTCAATTAAAAAAATTATTGAATCAATTAACATTTCAATTGATTTTGCACCTATCACGTCAATGATAATATTAATTAAAACTTTTATTGAAAATTAAAAAGAAAAAAAGCTATAAATAACTATCTACAAAAAAAATTATGATACTCAAAAGAAAAAAAAAATTGTGTGAGCGATACGTTGGTATGTGTGTTTTTGTTAATGTTGAGTCTGTTTGTTTGTTTGTGTGTGTGCCTGTTTTGTTTGTAAACTTCAAATGCATTTGGTATTTTATACTAAAAATGTTCTCTTTAAGCTACAGTGTATGAAAAAATAATTTGAGAATTATGTTTAAAATAAAATAAGTATTTATAGATTTAAAAGTCAATTAAAATATTAATTAATTCAATTAAATACTTGTTTAGAGACAAATTTCATTCAAATCAAATCTTTTATTGGATATTTCAGGTTGATAATTTATATGTTGATAATTTTCTGTGTAGTCTTTCTATTTGTATATACTCTTTGCTACCGCTGGCAAAAATCACATTTAGAAAATTCTTTAAAAACTTTTTTGTTAAACAGTTTTAATTAATAACAATTTTTAGAAATTATTGTTGCGATTATTGTAGAAAAAAATTGTTTTAATCGGACTAACGGGTTTCGATACCTGATTTATCACAAATTTACACCAAATAACTTTTAGACCTAATACTGCAATAATCTAAACAATAAATTGAAAATTTTCAGAAAAAAGTATTCTACATTCAAAAAATTGCCTTGTAAAAATTTTTTTTGAGGTAAAAAAAAGGAAATTAAACTTGATGACATTTGAAAGATTTACACACGACAATTATTTGTGTAGTAATGCGTTTGTAGTTATTTTAACTGCAAGTGCAGTTGTTTCAATTTGAAAAATAATTATTGACGTTTTTGAGAATTGATTTATTAAACAACCTACCAAAATTACTACATTGCGGTAAAAATTATTGTATGCAGTTGTTTCAACTTTTTGACAAAGTGAGTGTGTGTCAAAAGCTACAAAAACAATTAAGCAATATGGCGTCTGCAACAAGAGGCTCGTTTATAAATTTTTTCTCTTTTATCTTTAGTGTAAAAGAGAATGTTAAAAAAGATAGACAGATAAACTGAAAACGCTGTAAATTTTATTAAATATTTAAAATATTAAGGTAAGATTTGGAATAGAAAATAAATTTATTTACTTAAATATTATTAAATGTTTTAGTTCTTTTCTTTTAGCTTCTTAATATTTGTATATGATGTCAATGTGACTAAAAGAAATAAAAAAAAAAAACTATATTACTCATCTTAAAGACACACAGGTGGCAGAAATCATTTGGCAAAATAGCTTCAAACGTGAATACTTAAAGTGATATTTTATATAAATATCGCTCATTTACTTCAATAACGTCATAACTCAAAAATTTTGATTTTGTAGAAAACGAGTTTAAAGTTTTCAATTTACTCCCACCTTGAAGAAAAAAATAACGACATAAATTCTCTCAAGAGGTGAGTATACACTCAAAAAAATAAGTTAGTAGAAAAGTTAGTAAAACGTCTTGTAAATCAGGTATACTATTTTCTAGCAAATTTTTTTGCTAAAATCGTGTTTTCAGCTAAAATTTTTGTTATACTTATTCAGCACTTAACTGTTTTATACTAATGCTTTACTAATATTATACTAATGTTTTACTAATTAATTTTGCTAAAAAAAATTGCGCTGATAAGCACATTAATAGTGTGGACGACAACCAGATTGAAAGATATGCGCAGAATGAAGCAGATGTCGCGGCATGTCAAGATGTAGTAGAGAAGAGGAAAATGATACTAAAAAGTACAACTCTAATAAGACATATAAAAAATCCACCATGGAAAATTTTTGTATCTGTTTTTCATACCTAAAACAAAATTGAGGATTAACACAACTTAAATTTTGCGTTGTCACCGGCTTGTGAAAATAATTGTCTATTAATTAAATAAAAGACAAAATAAAATATTTAAATTTAATATGTTTTTCTGAACTAAATGTTTATAGATTAATCTAGTGTGGTCAAATTGCAAACAAACATATACAGACATGTAGACAGAGTAAAGCGAAAGTCAAAGACACACATCTTAGGTAGATTTTTATAGTTCCTTTTTATTATTTCAAAAAAAGGGTTGTTTTTATCGTTTCGTTTGTTTTTGTTTATTTTTTCGTTTCGTTTCTATAATTATCTTCGGCAGTTGCGTCCTTTAAAAGATAGCATCATTTAGACAACCATTTATGTAAGTAGTTGAAAGAAAATTTTTGTTATGTTATATATATTTATTTCTATATATTTTCAGATATTAAATTAATTTATGTCGTCAAAGTGGGAAAATGAAAAATTTTATATTTCGTAATTATTGTAAATTATTTTTAAAAGAATCACAAAAATATGTTTTATGATTTTCAGCAAATAAATTAACTAAATTACAATTTTTCTACAAATTTTTTGCGTTTTTTTTTGCTGACTTTACAAATATCAATACGCCTTTTTTACACAACATGATACGTGATATAACGAATAATTCTGCGTCATTAACTCAAAAATCATGTTTTTTGAGTTATGACGTTCTTGAAGTAAATGAGCGATATATTTTTACAATTAAATGTATAAATCAGATTTAGTATATTTATTTAAAAGCTTTTTTTATTAATATTTTTTTAAATGCTGCTAATGATGTTTTAACTGCATTTGTACACAGAAAAAATTATCAACCTAAAATATCCAATTAAAGATTTGATTTGAATTAAATTTATTTCTAAACAAATATTTAATTGAATCAATTAAATTTTAATTCACTTTATTTTAATTCACTTTTAAATATAAAAATACATATTTTATTTTGGACGTAATTCTCAAATTATTTTTTCATACACTGTAGCTTAAATAGCAAATTTACAGTATAAAATACCAACACCCAAAATATTCAGAAATCGAATGTAAATATCGTTGTATTAACTGCATTTATAAGTTGTTACTATTAATATTCACTTTTCAATTAGGTTTGCATTTTATTTCTCTGTATGTGTAACCTATATCGCTAGAGAAGTTTTTTTTAAGGAATTATAATAAAACAAACCAGGGGACTTACCAGACACAATTTTTTTTTTTGTAAAATGAGTCGGTTTAATATATATTATCTCGTAATATTTTAATCATATTCAAAACAGAGAAATTGATATAATACTAGATAATGCTTTGAAATAATATTACCACTAATACAACAACAACTTCCTATTACTACTGTTACTAATAACACTTTTTAACTTAATTTAGAGTTAACATTTACATTCTGGCAAAAAATAAAACTTTTAGAGATTTTTTTATATTCAATCTGGTGTTATAAATGTGTTCTTGTAAAGGGGGATTTTTTAAGAGCTTTCAGATTAGATTTAAAAAAAAACACATAAAATTTAGAGAAATGTATGAAATCTTTATTTGAGTCGATAGAACGATCTATATAATTCAATGTTTATAGATGATTTCATGGAAATGTTGATCGCGGCTACGCCTCAAATGGTTTAAATAAGTTGGTATCTCACGAATAAATTCTTCAATATTCGCTTCCAGTGCGTCAACTTTGTCATCTTTGAAAAATTCTGGCCCATAATGCACACCAAACAATGCATTTTTTGGTATGCATTGGCAGTTCTTGTAATGCTTCTGGCTGTTCTTCACACCAAATACGGCAATTTTGCTTGTTCACGTATCCATTTAACCATAAATGAGCTTCATCACACAATTTTCCGATAAAAAAGTGGAACTTTATTAAACTTTGCCAGCGCCCATTCACCAAAAGTTAGCCGTTGTTGTAGGTCGTGTGGGTTCAATTCTTTTACCAGCTGTATTTTAACAACACTTGCGGATACAACACTTCGGAATAGCCGCATCAGAAGATTGCCCAAACTGACCATAAATTGGCAGAAATGCAAATTCAATAATCTGCAAGCGTTGTTCGTTTGTAAGTCAATTCATGGTTAAATTATAGACCAAACTGAACATGTTTAACAGCAACATGTTACACGAAAACAGCTGAGCTGCTAAAAACAGTGTTGCCAAAAAGAAAGTTGCTGAAAAATTACCCTTTATAATTTGTATAGCTTGAATGTGTTTGTTTTGTTAATGCGGTTCAACTGAAATTTTCTGTTTCATTAGTTAAATTGAATAATGAAATTGTGTCTGCACATTTTGTTTTTTGTATTTATTTCTTTTCTTTTCATTTTTACACTATTACAAAAAAAACTTTGCTTACGATATGTGCGACTGTTTTTTTTTTTTTAATGTAGTAACTTTTACTTCCTGGTATTTTTTTTGGGGTACAATGTTTAGTTCTGTATGCTACCCGAGTAAAAAAATATACATTGTCTTATGTTTTTTCTTCATAAAGTAAATTATAATATGATATTACATATGATGTCATGTGTAGCCCCATATATTATTACACTCAGGGAACTTCTGCCTTAAAAATATGTAATACGGATTGTAATGATGAAATTTGTGATGATTTAAAACGAGCTGAATTTTTTAATAACTATTTCATTCAATCAATTACAAGTTTAAGAGCACAAATCCAATATTCACAAGCAGATTCTTTCAATTCGTTAAGAACATTATGTCGAGTTATGACAAGATTTAATTTCCAGTACACAACACAGGATGAGATTAGGAACATTATATTAAATTTAACACCAAATAAAAGTTTTGGTCACGACAATGTTTCACCGAAGGTACTAATTAAGTGAGTGAATGAATTAACACCAGTTCTTGTGAAAATTTTTAATAATGTGGTAAATAGAAGTACGTACCCGAATATTCTAAAAATTCATAAAGTAACTCCGATTCCTAAAGATCAAAACGCAACAAAAGCTGATATGTATAGGCCTGTAGCTGTATTGTCAGTAATTGACATTGTTTTTGAAAAAATTTTATATAATCAAATTGAATCGTATATGTATGGTAATAAATTACTAAGTGATTTTCAATATGGATTCAGAAAGGGGTGTGGAACTGAGGAAGCAGTTGTAAACGTCATACATTTTTTTTGTAAAAGTTTAGATGAAGGCCAAAATGGTGTAGCTGGAATTTTTTACGATTTCAGTAAAGCTTTTGACCTCGTGGATCATGATATTTTACTGCAAAAGCTAAAATTCTATGGTTTCTATGGAAGAGATCTTCTTTTATTGAAAAGCTATTTAACTAACCGGAAACAATTTGTTCATATTGGGTGTTCCGAAAGCTCTTCACGGCCTGTTTTGCATGGAGTGCCTCAAGGAAGTGTGCTTGGACCGTTATTATTTACCATTTTTATTAATGACTTACATAATCTTGGCCTAACTGGAAAAATATTTATGTATGCTGATGACATTTATTTGTTTTATCCATACAAATACGAAACGGTGGTCAAGGCTTACATGGAACGTGATGCAGCCTTAATTTGTGAGTTTGCTCGAATAAATAAGCTCGTTTTGAATGCCAATAAGACGAAGATGCTGAGATTTAAGCCTGGCTGGCATAGTAATCATTTTTCTGTCAACGTGAATGGTAGTGAGATTAGCGAGGTCGATTCCATAAAATACTTAGGTATACACATTAGAAGCAATCTTGTTTGGGATCAACATTTGCAGTATCTACGGACAAAAACATCCCAAGCTGTCGGCATTTTATACAAATTTAAGAACAAATTTAGTAAGGATACTAAACTTTTAATTTATAACGCCCTTGTTCAAAGTCATTTAAATTATCTAGCCATTTCATATGGTTATAAGAAAAGTAATGCCTTAAAGTCTCTTCAACGAATGCAAAATAAAGCTCTGAAGGTGGTGTTTAATCTTCCAATAACATACCCAACAATTTCTTTATACACTAATAAATGCCAGTCAATTTTACCCATACATGGTCTTTACAAAATGCAACTTTTATTATACGTCTTTAAGTGTTTGAACAATATTGGTCATCATACAATAAAGTTTACAAGAAATGATCATATAATAAATACGAGAAGCAATGGAAACTTAAGAGTAGCCAGGTGTAGGTTGGAAACAACTAAACAGCGAGCAGATTTTATAGGTAGCCGTGAGTTTATTAGCTTGCCTCAAAATTTAAAAAACGAAATTAGAATTTCTGTCTTTAAAAAATTACTAAAAGAACACATTTTGCAACATTTAAATGAACTTTTAATATAATATTTTTTTTTTTTATTAATTATTATTTTCTTCACAAATGAATTTATTTCAACAAATGTAAATTTTTAGTATTATTAATTCTTGCCAACTCGCCTCAATAATGCCTATAAGGCGATGAGGCAAAATAATTGTAATGAATTAAATTGTAAATAAAATTTATTTAAAAAACTTAAAAAAAAAAAAAATAATACAGTTTCTTTATTTTTAATGTAAATGTCAGTCATTTGTAGAACAAATTAAATTTTATTACTAACCTTGTAGTTCATTTAAAAAAACAAACCACATCAAATGACAGTTTCATGATTTTACATTAATTTTTTACAGTTGGTTTTTGTTATTTAAAAAAATAAAAAAAAATAAAAGTTTGTTTGTTTTTTACTACATGTGGTTCATTTTTACTACAATTGTTAGTCATTTTTTGAAAATTAAAAATCAAATGAAAATGTTAGTTGAATTTATTGAAATGTAAGCCGTCCTTTCTTCAAGTGGAATTTCATTTGTTTTGACTTCAATTGCTGTCATCGTTACCTACATAATATCCTAAGTGCCGTAACTTTTTGAAAGCCGCAAAAAAGTAATATGTTTCTTAATATTTTTTTAATGCCTTAACGGATATGATAGGGATGATCATATATTTGTATGAAATTGTGTATATTTTCATACAATCATAAATAAAATTGTGACATTTAGTGCCATTTGACCAGACTAAAACTCGGATCTAATTATATTTACATGTATCACTTTACATAAAATCATATACAATTATATCAGTTCAAAATCTGGATACAATAATATCTGGTTTTTATAAAGGATGTTTTTTATATAGGTATAGAACTTTAAGTTGACAACACTTTTTTAATTTTTGACAGCTTGCAAGTGATTTATGTTTAGTTTGGTTTGGTTTGTGAAAATTTATTTTGCAAATCATGGTTCTGTTCGAAATACGTATCACGCACTACGTCCATTTTACGGTCAACATAATTGTCCATCAGAGCAATAAATTCGATTAACTATGGAACGTTTTCGCACCATGTTTACTCTAAATGATAATATACATCCACAGAGACGTATATTATCATTTAGACTTCTTCTGTACGAACAGTGCGTACAGAAGAAGTCATTGCTGCTGTAGAGTGTAGCGTAGAGGAAGACCCCAATCAGTCTAATCAGAACGTTACAGTCAATGGTGACCGCTATAGAGCCATGATAACTAACTTTTTCGTTCATCAATTGAACAACCATGATGTGCAGGAGCTGTGGTTTCAACAAGATGGCGAAACATGTCACACAGCTCGTGCCAGAATTGATTTATAGAAGGAAACGTTTGATAACCGCATAGTTTCACGTTTCGGACCCGTGAATTGGCCTCCAAGATATTGCGTTTTAACGCCGCTGGATTATTTTCAGTTGGGGATATGTGAAGTAGCTAACCTACGCCGATAAGCCCGAAATAATTGACCAATTTGAGGACAACATTCGCCGCGTTATTGCCAATATGCGGCCACAAATGTTGGAAAAAATCATCGAAAATTGGACCTCCAGATAAGACTACGTCCGAGCCAGCCGTGGTGGTCATATGCCAGAAGTCATATTTAAATTATAATGCCAGAAGATTAACTTCCAAATAAAGTAAATTTCATGTCAATTTAAAAAATTCATCTTTGTTTTATTCCATTTCAAAATTATATACCTCTATAAAAAAAAAAACACTTTATAATTATATCTATTTGTATCACTTCAGTTATAAACTGATAGAATTAGATACACAACTGATACAATATAATACAATTCTATCTGGCCATAATTCGGATACAATTGTAATGGACATTTATCTAACTGCCTGAGATTAGATCTTAACCTATACAAACAGATGCAATTATATGTACCCATATTTCGGATGAAATTTTATAAGATTGCATATCGCGTCATATAGAAATTGATATGGCTACATGAAGCTCTATATCAAATTTTTTTAATCGGTTTGTTAAAAAATTGAAAGTTATACATAATTAAATCCACACAAATATAGTAGCCCACTTGGCTACATATAATCATATTTGTGTATGTAAAATTATCTATATAACTTTTTTACTCGGGTGCGATAAGTTTTTTATACTTTGTGCATGAGTAATTACAATAGTTTAACTAATATTCTTTGAAATCGCAAATAATTTATTCAAATATTTAAAAGTCAATAAAAAATTAGTGCAATTTTGTCACACTTAAATGCAATATTTCGATGAAATTTTCTACACGGTTAAAATTAGAATTATATTATCGAACTGTGATCAAAAACAATAAAAGTTCTGAAAATTTATAATATACCCTTATTCGATCAAGGCATTCTATTAACAAAATTTCATTAATTTAACTATTGGCTTGTCTATTACTAACGAAAATGAATTTTCGTAAAATTAACGAATTTTTTTTTTTGTTTCCCAAGTATTTTTGACAAAAGTAATTGTCAATTTCTATCGTTTCGTAATTAATTGATGAACTTAAGGCTTAAGTTATTTACAAATTTAAAGCATACATTTTTTGTTATAACCCCGACTTATGCAGATGAAATATACCAGTAAAAAATGTTCCTGTTTTTAGAAGCAGGATATAACAAATGCGCTGATGTAAGTGCTTACTATTGCATAATACTGAGAAGCAGCGAAAGAAACGAATAATTTTCGCGTAAATATAAACAAACAAAAATGTTGAGCTTACTGTTTTTCCTAACCAGGATGCAGGTTGTGATGTTAATAATTCAACATATCTTTATTAACTGTCTTTCGTTAATTACAATGTTTCTTATTATACTTATTCTAAAATATGTGTATCTGCATAAAGCTAAGAGAGTGATAAATGTATTCTCAGTAATAGTTAAATTATAAATTCCATTATTCATTCTTTACATTATTCATAATCATTTATCACATATTTTCTATAAATGACATTTGTTATTAACTCAACTTAGATAAAAGCTTTATTCAAACAATTCTTTAACATAACTATTGTTATGTTACACAGGTTGTAAGCAAATTACCCTAATCCTTTATAAGAATGCAAGTTGTAGTGCAGAAAGTTTCATATCGTGGATTATAAACGATCTGTACCAATTTTCCCGAGTGCTTTCCGATTGTGTTTGGTATTTTCAAGTATGTAATAAAAAATAATTAGTCATTTAACTGTTCCTGAAGAGCTAGCATGTTGAGCGGTAAAAAAAAATAAAATGATTGTATTATAAGTCAAAAATTTAAACAAGAAAAACTTATATCTGTAGAATTTTATGTAGAATAAATTATATATAAATTTATCATTACTTTTAATCGTAATAACGTAGACATGAAATATGATTTTACTGAAAGCCATGAAATCATAGCTTTTTGTAAGTGCTAAAATACGCGCTTATTATGCCCAAAAGTAATGCTTCCAATTGGGAATTTGATATATAAAAATCATGGCATATGTAAGCAGGTTGGTAAGGGATTATTTTGGGCTTACTCACTTACAAACATGCTTACAGGTAAGCAGCGTTTTTTACTAGGATATTGTTCAGGCCTACATGGGTTAATCATTGATATGATTCAACAACCTAAATACTATTCAACATACAAAAATCTAGACTAAGTTCAATAACTTAAATACTGTTTGTTTGTATAAAAATATAGAATAAAAGTCAACGAATTAAACATTGTTATGCTTAGTCAGTAATTCTTGTTATATTAATATTTTTTATACATTAATTAGTTATCATATTACCTTATTGCAATTCTGCATTTTTTACTGTATATAAACCCAAAAATAAATAAATGTTTTCGTTAGTCATTAACACAACGTTTAAGTGTTTAATTGCAACCATTTTTAAGGTCTTTTTCCAGTTCAATTGCTGGAAGAAGAAATCATCACATTTGTCTCGTCTTAGCTACTATCCAGGTTTATGTGCTTGGAGAGTAACCCTAAAGAGACACCCAACAGATATGTTACCTAATATCTTTTAATTTCAAGATATTTTGATTATTATGTATCCATTTGTATCTAATTATATCAAATAAAATATAATTGGATGTAATCAGATCGGGACAAAATTGGATAAATCTTTATTAAAATGTATGTAATTAAATCTAATTATATCCAAAGTGATACATTTTAATAGAACCATTTTTCGGATCAAATTTTTTTACATTGTATGTAATATTATATTAATTTTTTTACTCATGTAGCTTTAAATTTTAAAAACTTTGTGGGAAACTTTAAAAAATAATAAATATATTTTACCTCAGTTTAAATGAACCACATAGCGGCAGGTGAAGTTTTCTTAAAAAAAAATATTTATTCGATACGATTTGAAACTTTTAAATTACCATTCGTGCATTATTTCATTCTTCATTAATACAATTTTATTTTTATTTTTTTTAGTTAAAAATTCAGTAATGCTTTATGCGAAATTATTTAAAATTATAATTCATTCATAATTTTTATAAATTTACATTTTAATTCAATAAAAGTACAAATTGAACTATTTACACGGAATTGGAAGTAGAGGGGGAATGGGGACTTTGTAACGAATGTCGGCAGAGCATCGCAGAGCATAATTTGCCAGTACTTTGCCAGTGCTTTAAAAAAAAAAAAAAAAAAAAAATTTCAAAAAAAAAAATTTTAAAAAAAAATTTAAAAAAAAAATTTCAAAAAAAAAAAAATTTAAAAAAAAAAATTTCAAAAAAAAAATTTAAAAAAAAAATTTAAAAAAAAAATTTAAAAAAAAAAATTTAAAAAAAAAATTTAAAAAAAAAATTTAAAAAAAAATTTCAAAAAAAAAAAAATTTAAAAAAAAAAATTTTAAAAAAAAATTTCAAAAAATTTAAAAAAAAAAAAAAAATTTAAAAAAAAAAAATTTCAAAAATTTAAAAAATAAATTTAAAAAATTTCAAAAAATTTAAAAAATAAATTTAAAAAAAAATTTTCAAAAAATTTGCGCAGTGAAAAAAATAAATTTAAAAAAATAAATTTTCAAAAATTTGTGCAGTGAAAAAAATAAATTTAAAAAAATTTGCGCAGTGAAAAAAATAAATTTAAAAAAATATATTTTCAAAAAATTTGCGCAGTGAAAAAAATAAATTTAAATGAAAAAAGTGGAATTTCTGACTCAGTGAAAAAAGATAAATTTTCATAAACATCTGGCCCAGTAAAAATTCTGTGTGTGGAGAATATTTTTATTACACAATTATGTTTTACCGACGGCTTTTCACAATTTTACATCTATGAAAAAAAGAAGAATTTTCTGCTCCAGTAAAAAAAGAAGAATTTTCTGCCCCAGTAAAAAAAGATAAATTTTCATAAACATCTGGCCCAGTAAAAATTCTGTGTGTGGAGAATATTTTTATTACACAATTATGTTTTACCGACGGCTTTTCACAATTTTACATCTATGAAAAAAAGAAGAATTTTCTGCTCCAGTAAAAAAAGAAGAATTTTCTGCCCCAGTAAAAAAAGATAAATTTTCATAAACATCTGGCCCAGTAAAAATTCTGTGTGTGGAGAATATTTTTATTACACAATTATGTTTTGCCGACGGCTTTTCACAATTTTACATCTATGAAAAAAAGAAGAATTTTCTGCTCCAGTAAAAAAAGAAGAATTTTCTGCCCCAGTGAAAAAAGATAAATTTTCATAAACATCTGGCCCAGTAAAAATTCTGTGTGTGGAGAATATTTTTATTACACAATTATGTTTTGCCGACGGCTTTTCACAATTTAACATCTATGAAAAAAAGAAGAATTTTCCGCCCCAGTTTTTTCACTGGGATGATGGGATTATGTGCATAGAAAATTCTTTGTGTTTACATTATGAAAATATTTTTGAGAAGAATTTGTACACAATATAATCAAATTAGTGTCGCGTTGATATACATGTAAAATTAATTATAGATCGTTTTCTCAGCCTACAGACATACACCCAAACGTTTTATGATACCGTCATAAACGCATCGCAAGTATACAAAACGATTGTAACAAGAAACCCTTTTATTGTGTTTACATTATGAAAATATTTTTGAGAAGAATTTGTACAAAATATAATCAAATTAGTGTAATATTTAAAATATGTGGATGACAGTATTATGTCAAGTTTTTAGGCGACATGATAAAAATTTGTCTAATATTTAAATTGTGTTTACATTATGAGAATATTTTTGAGTGAACAGATCAAATCATGATCAAAGACATCTTGTACGTCGCGTTGGTATACATGTAAAATTTTTTATAGATATCAAAAACTTAGCCTACAGACATAATGTTTCAAGTGTTTTAGGTGACATAGTAAAATTTGGATACTATTTAAAATAATATACAAGACAGTGTATTTTGTATATTTTTCATTTTATTCATTTATTAAACGCTTAGATGTTTATAATACATTTCAATAAAATTAATTATAGATCGTTTTCTCTGTCTATAGACAAAACAGCTACAAGTATCAGGTCCCTCTCTCCAACTATCAATAGACCATGGACAAGTCTACTCTTCTATCTCTTCTGGTATTTTATGTAGGTATATCAAATGCATATCCTTTAAATTTAGTGAGTCTGGGGTCTCCTCCTCTGATATGAACTCATCGTTCATATATAATACTGTGCTCCCTTCTCTTCTATTTAGTCTTGAGCAAATGGTGTCGTTCAATTTCTTTAAAGGTTGTCGTCTCCATTGGATCACTGACACCGTTGTGTTCGGGTCGACACAGACTTGAATGATAATTTTTTTAACCTGAGGCATCTATATCTTGTTTATAGAGTTGCTGGTTGTCTGTCTTATTACTTGCTTACGGATATAGTTCTTTAAATACTTTACAATGACTGTAATAGTAGTTATCATACAAATTAGTACGAATAACTCGGCACTGATGCTTATAGCTGGTGGTGCATTTGCAGTCGCAGGATTTTTCTTAGGAATATTGTTCGCTGTACTACTGCATCAGTAGTGTCCGCAGGATTGTCATATAATAAGTTAGGTGTGACACGAGTTGGGTTTTTTATTTTGTTAGTACTTATTAGTACTGTTTATTTTAAAGTTGTGTTTAACGCTAATTTTACAAAATAATTTACACTAGTATTTATACTAAAATATAGTCTTAGAACTAACTTTTCTAAAATGCTACAGCAGCATTTCAGCATTGTTTCAAGTACTTTAACGGGTGGTCAATATGACAAACAGACATACACCCAAACGTTTTATGATACCGTCATAAACGCATCGCAAGTATACAAAACGATTGTAACAAGAAACCCTTTTATTATGTTTACATTATGAAAATATTTTTTGAGAAGAATTTGTACAAAATATAATCAAATTAGTGTAATATTTAAAATATGTGGATGACAGTATTATGTCAAGTTTTTAGGCGACATGATAAAAATTTGTCTAATATTTAAATTGTGTTTACATTATGAGAATATTTTTAATCAAACACATCTTGTACGTCTCATTGATATACATGTAAAATTTTTTATAGGGATCAGCCTACAGACATAATGTTTCAAGTGTTTTAGGTGACATAGTAAAATTTGGATACTATTTAAAATAATATACAAGACAGTGTATTTTGTATATTTTTCATTTTATTCATTTATTAAACGCTTAGATGTTTATAATACATTTCAATAAAATTAATTATAGATCGTTTTCTCTGTCTATAGACAAAACAGCTACAAGTATCAGGTCCCTCTCCGCAACTATCAATAGACCATGGACAATCAATGAAATGTTCTCCATGTATCGAGTCTAGGCACTCCTTATTTTCAAATTCATCCATTATATTCGTAAAGTTTAATATATAATGGAGATCCTCAAAAGAAATGTGTCCATCATATTCAAAAAGAAAGGTGTCAATTCTCTCTCGTAGTGTTGGATTTAATATCATTGTTTCCGATATTTGAAAATAATAATTTAAATGTTCATAATAATATTAGTGATATGTTTATGGAGATTGATAGTGATGATGATATATTTACAAATATTGATTTGGAAGATGTAAATAAAACATTGTATTAATTTTTAATTGTATTATAATTTTTATTTTATTTAGACTTAAATTAATTTTTTTAAATATTTCTTATGTAATAGATGATATTTTATAAAGATTTTAGAAAAAATTATGAAAATAACTGTGTTTGAGGAAAATTTAATTTTTCATGTTGACAAATGCGACTATATGTTTTTGGCATATTGTCATTTATTTAAACAACTTTGCGTACTTGAACAATTAATCGATCATGGATGAGAATACAATAGGCAGACGTGTTTTCTGGAATATTACTGCTTGTCTCAAACTCAATTTTTATATCAATTGAGCCGTTTGTAGTAGATTCATTTTGATGGCTCACATCAATGACAATAATAGGAGCAGTATGTTTAAATTCTTGACAATTCAGGATGGGTTGAGAATCTCTCATATAATAGTTTTGTTGAAATCTCACATACATATCATAGAGAATAGCAAAGCGTTCATTAGCAAATTTAATATTAAGACCATCATAAGGATATGATTCTGAATTCAAGTGTAATTTGAGGTTAGTTAAATTACAATGAACAAATTTTTTATCGTTTTGAAAGGCTATTAATGCAAAACGAGGACGTTCTCTGTTGATAGCTAACTTTACATTCCAAATGTTAGTATTTCCAGTTGTTAGTTGAGGATTATAATGACAGTCCCAACTGTGGAATGCTATTGGTAAGTTTTCTCCGTTTTTATCACTTTCATCATATTTAATTTACTAAAATCCGATAAGTGTACATGAGGAATTCTCCATGAAATATTTGTAATTTTTATTTTGGGTTTTTCAGTATTTGCTGTTGAATATACCATGCCTTCATCACTTTTACTACGCAGTAAAATTAATTCATGTTTAGATTTTAAAATGACTTTATTAAAATCTTCAGCAAATCCCATTAAAAGTTTCAGTGGAATATAAAAATTAAAAATTGAAAAATAAAAATTAAAAATTGAAAATTAAAAAATAAAAATTAAAAATTGAAAATAAAAATTAAATTAAGGTTCTTCTTATTTTTGATTGTTATTTTTTTGGAATGTGATAAATTTTTATTTTTCTAAATTGTTTAAACAAAAATATTAATGATGGGTGTGAAAATATAAAGGAAAAATTTTAAATTTCTGTGTGTGAAAAAAATGTTATTCTCTAAATATTGTTTTAATAAGACATTTTTCAATTATTTTCCTTAATTTTAATTATAGGAATGTAAGAACAATCATTAAATAAAAAGCAGTCCAATAGTAAAGTCAAAAATGGATATTTCATCATCTCTAATTAATAAATTTAATAATTTCAACAGTAAACCAATTCTCTATATTAAAGACATGGAGAATTTAAAATCCTATACTATGTTGAAAGCCATACGAATTAAAACTAAATTTGACAAATGCATAAGACTTGAAGTCGAAAATAACATTATATTTCTACCAACTAGATATAACGCCATGACTGAAGAAGAACTAGTGGAATTATCCTCTGGAAATTACTGCATTAAAAAAGAAGCTGGAGTACACGAGAAATCATATCAATTGCAGCTGGAGCAATTCAATTTAAATAATGAATATATTATTCTTCAAAATAGTACATATCCAGTATGGAATTAAAATGTAAATAAATATTATTAAATAAATCAAAAATTATATAATAAAATTAAAAAAAGTTTTCTTTTTATTTATTATAAATTTCATACAAAAATTGTAGGCATAAATGTCCACAATTAAACGAATTATATTTTTGATGTTGATTGTAGTTATATTCTAAATTTCTACCCAAGTATTTTACTACTACTTCCAACGGTGGCTGCAAATTTCCAAAACTATCAAAATATTCATTTTGTTGATTATTTTTATAGTATGCTACCCAATGTGTTCCACAGCCAATTGATACATCTAAATTAATAATTCCACATTCTTTGAGTCTAAGACGTTTGGGGAGTGAGTCTCGCATAAAAATATCTCTAAAATAGGGAATATGTGTGGCAAACATCCTTAAATCAACATCAGTGAGTGGTCTTTTGGGTAGCATCTTTAGTAGTTTTTTGATGATTTATTACATACAAGACCATATCCCTTTTTATATGGCTTAAGAAATAATCCTTTTCCCATTGCAATAGCCTCCATTGTTTTATTATGTTTAATGGCCTCATCAAGATTTTGCTTAGCATTTTTAGCAGTGTTAATTGCTTTAACAATAGCTGATCCACCAGAAGATAGACTACCTTAGGCTCCGAGTGCTGTAAGAATTGATACTAAAGGCAAGAAACCTCCAATTTTGGGAACATTTATTATGCGAGGTATAACAACTTTAGATTTTTTTCCTTTTAGAGATTTATTGATAACTCTACGTGCAATTTTAATAGCGTCATTAATATCTCTGGGTTTTTCCTTCTTTAAACTTTTTGTAACCATTCTTACCGCATCGTTAAAAATTTTCTTTCCACTTTTGTATTGACCCTTTACCCCCATTCCAAATTTAACTTTTGCTTTCATTGCGTTGCTTACAAAATATGCATTTGTTTTCTCGCCAATACTACTATCCTCGGCTAAAACTCTTTCCCAAGCACGATTTTCAAGTATTTTATCAGCTTGATGTCGTTTATTAATATCCTTATTTTGGGAATATGCTATATCATGTTCTGAGGCACGATTAATTGATTTCTATACAATCATCTGTTTATTAATATCATACCATCTAAAAGACTAGAACAGCTAAAAATACCTAATCTGATAAATCAGCACAGCTAAAAATATCTAATCTAATAAATCAGCACAGCTAAAAATATCTAATCTGATAAATCAGCACAGCTAAAAATATCTGATCTGATAAATCAGCACAGCTAAAAATATCTAATCTAATAAATCAGCACAGCTAAAAATATCTAATCTGATAAATCAGCACAGCTAAAAATATCTAATCTAATAAATCAGCACAGCTAAAAATATCTAATCTAATAAATCAGAACAGCTAAAAATACCTAATCTGATAAATCAGAAATTTTATCAGCTTGATGTCGTTTATTAATATCCTTATTTTGGGAATATGATTATAATGTTTAAGCAGGATGAAATGAATATTAAACATATATATAATGATCACGTTGGTATGGATATGAGCTATAAAAAGTTTTGTGATATATGTCAAGAATGTTGGAAGAAAAAATATGGATTTTTAATAATAAGTAAAGATGATGATTTATATGCAGATCGCTATAGAAAATCGTTTAATATTTTCATTGAAATATAAAAAAGGTAAATTCATAAATTCTACTTAGCTACGAATAGATCATTGAATCAATTAGATCTAAATTGATTTATATACAATCATCTGTTTATTAATATCATACCATCTAAAAGACTAGAACAGCTAAAAATACCTAATCTGATAAACCAGACCACCTAAAAATACCTAATCTGATAAACCAGACCAGCCAGCAGACATCTGATCTGATAAACCAGACCAGCCAGCAGACACCTGATCTGATAAACCAGACCAGCTAGCAGACACCTGATCTGATAAACCAGACCAGCCAGCAGACACCTAATCTGATAAACCAGACCAGCCAGTAGATATCTGATCTTGCAGATATCTAATCATAATTTCAAAACTAATAAACGATGGAGGAAAAAGTTTTGGAAGAATTAGTAAAGACGAGAAATGCTTTGAAAAGGAAATTTCAAAGTATAAAATTTGATGAATCTAACACATCTAAACAACTCAAAGATACATTTAGGCCTATAACGGAACCATTGAATGAATTTATTGATATTTCTAAAAATACGAATACAATTTCAAAAATTATTAAAGATGAAATTAAAAATGAAATGGCTAATTACTCAAATATTAGCTTTAACAAAGTACAAATGAAATTCGAGTCAAGTACTCCGAAGAAAGAACATATAAGTACTAATGGTGAAGATGAGACACAAAAGTCTTTATATAAGACAAATGATGATGAAAATTTCTATTCTCAAGAGGATACAATAGAGAATGATGATATTAATGTTTCAACAAATCCGATAGATTTATCCCGGTTGGGTAAAAAAAAAAATATGTTGGATACTCTATAAGGGCCACATAAAAATTCTAGTGGAGAATGGAAATTTGGTAACAGCAATATAAAAATAAATGACGATAAAATTGAGGTAGGAAACCAAATGTGGCTCCTTACACCAGGTCTTTATCAGTTAATGTTTTATTCAAAACCGATGAATTATGATAAAACTGAATTGGAGATTTACAAGAAGATTTTAATTGAAACAAATGCTCATAAAAGAGATTATAAATCCGATGGACAGCTAAAAGGCACCAGAGCATATAAATATCGAAACATTATAAGTAAATTATTTAAAAATGATAAGACAGGAAGTGGTTTAATGAAATTGAATTCAAATAAATCAAATTATATATATTGGAATGATCCAAATGAGTTGGTTGATCGCCTTCGGCTATTGATAGCATCACAAGTCGCTGGTCATAATAATCATAATAATGAAATAGTCTCAATAATTGAAGAATTGCGAGAAGCTGATATTATTATATAAAATCTAATGAATATCTTACAAATTAATTAATAAGTGCATAACATTCAACAAGTTTGGATGTCATATATATTGAAAATTACAATTATGAGAAATTTAATATAAAATAAATAAAATGCTGCCAAAGTGCTTAATTTCATTGTGGATAGCGTTAACATCATTTACTAACAAAACGAGAGGAAATATATTCAAATTATTTTGGAAGAAAAAGACTCACCATCAAAAATTTTCTTATTCATATAAAACAACAGAAATAAAAGAGACATACATATAAAAATCAAAAATGACTACAAAACGAATTCTTGTAAATGAGTTGCATAAACAATTAGATGATTTGTGGCATTTAGATGTTAGATGTAGAATTAGATGATTTGTGTGATGAACATATATTTGTGGCAAGCTGATCTGGTCTGGTTTATCAGATCAGATGTCTGCTGGCTGGTCTGGTTTATCTGATCAGATATTTTTAGCTGTGCTGATTTATCAGATTAGATATTTTTAGCTGTGCTGATTTATTAGATTAGATATTTTTAGCTGTGCTGATTTATCAGATTAGGTATTTTTAGCTGTTCTAGTCTTTTAGATGGTATGATATTAATAAACAGATGATTGTATAGAAATCAATTAATCGTGCCTCAGAACATGATATAGCATATTCCCAAAATAAGGATATTAATAAACGACATCAAGCTGATAAAATACTTGAAAATCGTGCTTGGGAAAGAGTTTTAGCCGAGGATAGTAGTATTGGCGAGAAAACAAATGCATATTTTGTAAGCAACGCAATGAAAGCAAAAGTTAAATTTGGAATGGGGGTAAAGGGTCAATACAAAAGTGGAAAGAAAATTTTTAACGATGCGGTAAGAATGGTTACAAAAAGTTTAAAGAAGGAAAAACCCAGAGATATTAATGACGCTATTAAAATTGCACGTAGAGTTATCAATAAATCTCTAAAAGGAAAAAAATCTAAAGTTGTTATACCTCGCATAATAAATGTTCCCAAAATTGGAGGTTTCTTGCCTTTAGTATCAATTCTTACAGCACTCGGAGCCTAAGGTAGTCTATCTTCTGGTGGATCAGCTATTGTTAAAGCAATTAACACTGCTAAAAATGCTAAGCAAAATCTTGATGAGGCCATTAAACATAATAAAACAATGGAGGCTATTGCAATGGGAAAAGGATTATTTCTTAAGCCATATAAAAAGGGATATGGTCTTGTATGTAATAAATCATCAAAAAACTACTAAAGATGCTACCCAAAAGACCACTCACTGATGTTGATTTAAGGATGTTTGCCACACATATTCCCTATTTTAGAGATATTTTTATGCGAGACTCACTCCCCAAACGTCTTAGACTCAAAGAATGTGGAATTATTAATTTAGATGTATCAATTGGCTGTGGAACACATTGGGTAGCATACTATAAAAATAATCAACAAAATGAATATTTTGATAGTTTTGGAAATTTGCAGCCACCGTTGGAAGTAGTAGTAAAATACTTGGGTAGAAATTTAGAATATAACTACAATCAACATCAAAAATATAATTCGTTTAATTGTGGACATTTATGCCTACAATTTTTGTATGAAATTTATAATAAATAAAAAGAAAACTTTTTTTAATTTTATTATATAATTTTTGATTTATTTAATAATATTTATTTACATTTTAATTCCATACTGGATATGTACTATTTTGAAGAATAATATATTCATTATTTAAATTGAATTGCTCCAGCTGCAATTGATATGATTTCTCGTGTACTCCAGCTTCTTTTTTAATGCAGTAATTTCCAGAGGATAATTCCACTAGTTCTTCTTCAGTCATGGCGTTATATCTAGTTGGTAGAAATATAATGTTATTTTCGACTTCAAGTCTTATGCATTTGTCAAATTTAGTTTTAATTCGTATGGCTTTCAACATAGTATAGGATTTTAAATTCTCCATGTCTTTAATATAGAGAATTGGTTTACTGTTGAAATTATTAAATTTATTAATTAGAGATGATGAAATATCCATTTTTGACTTTACTATTGGACTGCTTTTTATTTAATGATTGTTCTTACATTCCTATAATTAAAATTAAGGAAAATAATTGAAAAATGTCTTATTAAAACAATATTTAGAGAATAACATTTTTTTCACACACAGAAATTTAAAATTTTTCCTTTATATTTTCACACCCATCATTAATATTTTTGTTTAAACAATTTAGAAAAATAAAAATTTATCACATTCCAAAAAAATAACAATCAAAAATAAGAAGAACCTTAATTTAATTTTTATTTTCAATTTTTAATTTTTATTTTTTAATTTTCAATTTTTAATTTTTATTTTTCAATTTTTAATTTTTATATTCCACTGAAACTTTTAATGGGATTTGCTGAAGATTTTAATAAAGTCATTTTAAAATCTAAACATGAATTAATTTTACTGCGTAGTAAAAGTGATGAAGGCATGGTATATTCAACAGCAAATACTGAAAAACCCAAAATAAAAATTACAAATATTTCATGGAGAATTCCTCATGTACACTTATCGGATTTTAGTAAATTAAATATGATGAAAGTGATAAAAACGGAGAAAACTTACCAATAGCATTCCACAGTTGGGACTGTCATTATAATCCTCAACTAACAACTGGAAATACTAACATTTGGAATGTAAAGTTAGCTATCAACAGAGAACGTCCTCGTTTTGCATTAATAGCCTTTCAAAACGATAAAAAATTTGTTCATTGTAATTTAACTAACCTCAAATTACACTTGAATTCAGAATCATATCCTTATGATGGTCTTAATATTAAATTTGCTAATGAACGCTTTGCTATTCTCTATGATATGTATGTGAGATTTCAACAAAACTATTATATGAGAGATCCTAAACCCATCCTGAATTGTCAAGAATTTAAACGTACTGCTCCTATTATTGTCATTGATGTGAGCCATCAAAATGAATCTACTACAAACGGCTCAATTGATATAAAAATTGAGTTTGAGACAAGCAGTAATATTCCAGAAAACACGTCTGCCTATTGTATTCTCATCCATGATCGATTAATTGTTCAAGTACGCAAAGTTGTTTAAATAAATGACAATATGCCAAAAACATATAGTCGCATTTGTCAACATGAAAAATTAAATTTTCCTCAAACACAGTTATTTTCATAATTTTTTCTAAAATCTTTATAAAATATCATCTATTACATAAGAAATATTTAAAAAAATTAATTTAAGTCTAAATAAAATAAAAATTATAATACAATTAAAAATTAATACAATGTTTTATTTACATCTTCCAAATCAATATTTGTAAATATATCATCATCACTATCAATCTCCATAAACATATCACTAATATTATTATGAACATTTAAATTATTATTTTCAAATATCGGAAACAATGATATTAAATCCAACACTACGAGAGAGAATTGACACCTTTCTTTTTGAATATGATGGACACATTTCTTTTGAGGATCTCCATTATATATTAAACTTTACGAATATAATGGATGAATTTGAAAATAAGGAGTGCCTAGACTCGATACATGGAGAACATTTCATTGATTGTCCATGGTCTATTGATAGTTGCGGAGAGGGACCTGATACTTGTAGCTGTTTTGTCTATAGACAGAGAAAACGATCTATAATTAATTTTATTGAAATGTATTATAAACATCTAAGCGTTTAATAAATGAATAAAATGAAAAATATACAAAATACACTGTCTTGTATATTATTTTAAATAGTATCCAAATTTTACTATGTCACATAAAACACTTGAAACATTATGTCTGTAGGCTGATCCCTATAAAAAATTTTACATGTATATCAATGAGACGTACAAGATGTGTTTGATTAAAAATATTCTCATAATGTAAACACAATTTAAATATTAGACAAATTTTTATCATGTCGCCTAAAAACTTGACATAATACTGTCATCCACATATTTTAAATATTACACTAATTTGATTATATTTTGTACAAATTCTTCTCAAAAAATATTTTCATAATGTAAACATAATAAAAGGGTTTCTTGTTACAATCGTTTTGTATACTTGCGATGCGTTTATGACGGTATCATAAAACGTTTGGGTGTATGTCTGTTTGTCATATTGACCACCCGTTAAAGTACTTGAAACAATGCTGAAATGCTGCTGTAGCATTTTAGAAAAGTTAGTTCTAAGACTATATTTTAGTATAAATACTAGTGTAAATTATTTTGTAAAATTAGCGTTAAACACAACTTTAAAATAAACAGTACTAATAAGTACTAACAAAATAAAAAACCCAACTCGTGTCACACCTAACTTATTATATGACAATCCTGCGGACACTACTGATGCAGTAGTACAGCGAACAATATTCCTAAGAAAAATCCTGCGACTGCAAATGCACCACCAGCTATAAGCATCAGTGCCGAGTTATTCGTACTAATTTGTATGATAACTACTATTACAGTCATTGTAAAGTATTTAAAGAACTATATCCGTAAGCAAGTAATAAGACAGACAACCAGCAACTCTATAAACAAGATATAGATGCCTCAGGTTAAAAAAATTATCATTCAAGTCTGTGTCGACCCGAACACAACGGTGTCAGTGATCCAATGGAGACGACAACCTTTAAAGAAATTGAACGACACCATTTGCTCAAGACTAAATAGAAGAGAAGGGAGCACAGTATTATATATGAACGATGAGTTCATATCAGAGAAGGAGACCCCAGACTCACTAAATTTAAAGGATATGCATTTGATATACCTACATAAAATACCAGAAGAGATAGAAGAGTAGACTTGTCCATGGTCTATTGATAGTTGGAGAGAGGGACCTGATACTTGTAGCTGTTTTGTCTATAGACAGAGAAAACGATCTATAATTAATTTTATTGAAATGTATTATAAACATCTAAGCGTTTAATAAATGAATAAAATGAAAAATATACAAAATACACTGTCTTGTATATTATTTTAAATAGTATCCAAATTTTACTATGTCACCTAAAACACTTGAAACATTATGTCTGTAGGCTAAGTTTTTGATATCTATAAAAAATTTTACATGTATACCAACGCGACGTACAAGATGTCTTTGATCATGATTTGATCTGTTCACTCAAAAATATTCTCATAATGTAAACACAATTTAAATATTAGACAAATTTTTATCATGTCGCCTAAAAACTTGACATAATACTGTCATCCACATATTTTAAATATTACACTAATTTGATTATATTTTGTACAAATTCTTCTCAAAAATATTTTCATAATGTAAACACAATAAAAGGGTTTCTTGTTACAATCGTTTTGTATACTTGCGATGCGTTTATGACGGTATCATAAAACGTTTGGGTGTATGTCTGTAGGCTGAGAAAACGATCTATAATTAATTTTACATGTATATCAACGCGACACTAATTTGATTATATTGTGTACAAATTCTTCTCAAAAATATTTTCATAATGTAAACACAAAGAATTTTCTATGCACATAATCCCATCATCCCAGTGAAAAAACTGGGGCGGAAAATTCTTCTTTTTTTCATAGATGTTAAATTGTGAAAAGCCGTCGGCAAAACATAATTGTGTAATAAAAATATTCTCCACACACAGAATTTTTACTGGGCCAGATGTTTATGAAAATTTATCTTTTTTCACTGGGGCAGAAAATTCTTCTTTTTTTACTGGAGCAGAAAATTCTTCTTTTTTTCATAGATGTAAAATTGTGAAAAGCCGTCGGCAAAACATAATTGTGTAATAAAAATATTCTCCACACACAGAATTTTTACTGGGCCAGATGTTTATGAAAATTTATCTTTTTTTACTGGGGCAGAAAATTCTTCTTTTTTTACTGGAGCAGAAAATTCTTCTTTTTTTCATAGATGTAAAATTGTGAAAAGCCGTCGGTAAAACATAATTGTGTAATAAAAATATTCTCCACACACAGAATTTTTACTGGGCCAGATGTTTATGAAAATTTATCTTTTTTTACTGGGGCAGAAAATTCTTCTTTTTTTACTGGAGCAGAAAATTCTTCTTGTTTTCATAGATGTAAAATTGTGAAAAGCCGTCGGTAAAACATAATTGTGTAATAAAAATATTCTCCACACACAGAATTTTTACTGGGCCAGATGTTTATGAAAATTTATCTTTTTTCACTGAGTCAGAAATTCCACTTTTTTCATTTAAATTTATTTTTTTCACTGCGCAAATTTTTTGAAAATATATTTTTTTAAATTTATTTTTTTCACTGCGCAAATTTTTTTAAATTTATTTTTTTCACTGCACAAATTTTTGAAAATTTATTTTTTAAATTTATTTTTTTCACTGCGCAAATTTTTTGAAAATTTTTTTTAAATTTATTTTTTAAATTTTTTGAAATTTTTTAAATTTATTTTTAAATTTTTGAAATTTTTTTTTTTAAATTTTTTTTTTTTTTAAAATTTTTTGAAATTTTTTTTTAAATTTTTTTTTAATTTTTTTTTTTAAAATTTTTTTTTTTGAAATTTTTTTTAAATTTTTTTTTTTTTTACCATTTTTTTTTACATTTTTTTTTTCAATTTTTTTTTCAACTTTTTTGTTTTAACATTTTTTTTTTTGCAATTTTTTTTTTCAACTTTTTTTTTTTTGAAATTTTTTTTTCCTATTTTTTTTCCCATTTTTTTTTTTGAAATTTTTTTTTTTTTTTTTTTTTTTTCCCGCCCTGGCAAAGCACTGGGCAAATTATGCTCTGCGATGCTCTGCCGACATTCGTTACAAAGTCCCCATTCCCCCTCTACTATTGGACCAAACTGTATTTAATTTTATGTAGTATGATATTATTTAGTACAAAAATTCTGGTTAAATTTGAGATCCAATTGTATATAATTTGAAGAAATTTAATCCAAAATGATCCACGTATATACAATTGTAGTCACTATAAATTGTATCCGAATAGTTATTGGACCCTATCTAATTAGATATGCTACCATATAATTTTTTTTATTCGGGTAGTTTTATTCAAAATGATATATTTGACGGGATTTAAGTAGATCCAATTAAATCTCAGAATATCTTATTCGATCCACTTATCTATCTTTTTGGATGTAATTAGATCCAAATGGTGGGCGCTGTAGTGTAATGGTTAGCGCGTTGGACTATTACACAGATGGTCCCGGGTTCGATTCCCGTTGACGACAACATCAATTTAGAAAAATAATATGTATTAGTTTTCTATCACTTATATGTATCGCTGCGCCCACCTTCAGTGTTCCCATAGCACTTAACCCCACTAAAGTAAAAATAATGAATCAGGACTATGAAACAACAAGCTTCAATAAATTCGCCAACTCTACATCAGGTGGCGAGCAACAACTGTTCTAAGACTTATCTACTAGCGCAATTTCAGTGTTACCATGTTTGAAGCCCTTTATCTTTCACCACCTGTCATCCCTCCACTATTCCCTTTCCAAAGAAAGTAAAAGAAAGGAAGAATTTAAAGAGTGTTGCTTCTCTTAAAAAAAAAAAATTGATCTAAATATATAAAATGGGATATTTTAGGATCTACCTATAGATCCTCCAATTTTAAGATCAATTTTGTTCTAATTTAATCCAGTAACATGTTTGAGGGATATAATTAGATATTAATGGATACCCCAATTTCAAGATCAACAAAGTTGTATAAGATTAAATATCGATTTATAATGAGATCTGATTTTATATTTAAGATATATTTTTTTTAATCGGGTATACACTATATTTCCATATACACTCACTCTTACAATCGTATATTTTTTTACTAGATTGTAAAAGTATCTTGGGGAAACCTAAATAACAAGAACATGAACACCAACTATGAATGTAAGTCAAGTAACGAAAACAGAACAACATGGCAATAAAGCAAAATTTATGCATACGTTAAATTCCTAACTTTGAACGAAACATGAAAACATCGAATTGAAATGTAAACTAAAAAGTATTGGGTGGAGTTTAACCCGTTTACATGGGAATATGTGTGTCACTTGGAAAATTTAATCTAAAAATTCAATGGAATTTGGTGGAAGATGTTTTGTATGAAATCTATAAAGGTTTCAGATTTGTCACTGCTAATGAATCGAATCGTATGGTAATGTAACGTACATTATAATAATTTGTGTTGAAATTTACACAAATTATGGTAAGAACATGTGCATTAGGTGGAAACTTTGACAAATTGGTGAAATATTCTAGGTGCTCTCAAAAATTATGGTAAAGGTCGTCATTTTACATATGTTGTTCAAATTTCAACGCCCCCGAACGATGGGAAGAACTTGCGACGCAATCGAATAAGTTGCTGAAATGAGTAAAAATTCCAAGCAAATTCTAACAAGTGGACAAAATGGGCTACACTACTGTGCATTTATTATAATTTGTGTAAATTTACTTTGTTTTTATAAACGGTAGGAAATATACACATTATGTCTAATTTGGTGCACACACAATGTGTAAATTTACATTTAAAGTGAGTAAAATTAATACGATAACTTTAAAATATTTAATAATTAGTTTTCTAACGGGTAAAAGTCCCTGCGTATATTTACACAGTGTTTTAAGTTAAAACGCACAGAATCATTTTTTTTTAAACACCAAATTTATTATGTATATTTGTTTAATAAAAAGTAAAACTTCAAACAAAACAAACTCTTGAAGAAAAAATAAGTTAAAAAAGAGTAAAAATAGTTAAAAAAAAAAGGCAAAAAATTCTTTCATAAAAAACCCCATAATTGGTGAAGATGCTTCTAGAGAAAAAACGCTAAAATCTGAAAAGATCGCCAATTTGAAGAAAAAAATCTCTGAAATTGGAAGACAAAATCATTAAAATTAAAAATAGTTGTATATTTAAAGAAATTTAATAGACAAAAATTAATGAAAATTTTCGGTAAACAAATGAAAGTTTTCTTCACAAAGTGAACGAGAAATTGCTTAAAATTAATGATATGAAAATCTTCATAAATTATATGAAACTATTTTTTAATGAAACTTCTTCATAGAGTAAATCAAACTTACTTGATCTTTAAAAATTGCATTTCATTTTGAATTGTTGAATTATTTAAGATCATCATTAAAACGTTACCATCACAAATAGAAAACATTTCTAAACAATTAATGTTTTATTATTAAACAATTAATATTTTATTAGTATATTATAATAAATAATAATATTGTAATAATAATAATATTAACAATGATAAATTATTGTTTATTAAATAAACAACAACACTTTCTGACTATAGCATTAGGGCCATAAGCCAGTAACAACACAGTGTATTATGACTAGAGATTCTAGCATATACACAAACAATGTTTATTAGTTAAAAATGTTGTATTTTGGATTTTTTATTTTTAATCATATAATCACAAATTATATAATATTACCCTAACCGAGCACTAGCTACTATGGCCTTCGGCGCGTTGTAGCGAAAACAGACTAGTGCCTCTGGTGGGAATCGAACCCACGACCCCGCACAGATAAGCCAGCACGCTACCAACTAGCCTACCGGGCGCAATATTTTGATTTGAATTAGTTCAATTCTTACAATTTTGGGTTTTTCTTCTCATCGGGTAAATAAAACAATACGGGTAAAGCATTGATCTTTTTTCCTTCAAAATTTGGCTAAAAATCTTTTACATTGGTTCTCTGACGATTTTCGGTGACGCGAAGTGAAATATGTAAGGACCTGTCAGTAGATAAAGTCTGCTTTAAATTAGCGGATGGAACAATTTTTTAATTAATAAATAAACATTGCACGGTTTTTTGTTTAACAAAAAACAAATGATCTTGAACTTGAATAATCTTGCTCACATCACAATTTATGATTAAAGATCGAAAAATAAACTTTTGGTTTTAATTTTTTAAAATTTGAAAGTAAAACATTCGTTTATTTTTAATTTTGATTTTTTTTTTTTATTTTTAGCTACGTTTCTTATTTTGACGATTTTTTTTATATTTTTTTTTTAGTTTTTGGTGATTTTTTTCCATTTCAAAGATTTTTTAAATTTTAGCGTTTTTTGGAAATTTTTTTTAATTTTGGCAATTTTTTTAAATTTTGGAAATTGTTTTCAATTATAGCAATTTTTTTTAAATCGATTGAGTAAAAACCGACTGAATTCCCAACCATTAGATTCAGTTATTGAATAAATCGAATGAAGAATTTAATTCTTTAAAGCTCTGTACATATAAAGGGTCCGCCAAATAACTTTTTTTTTTGAACTCCTGAACCAATTGGACTTTGTATGGCGTCATACCAAGGTCTTTATGCAAAATTCGTCTCAATGATGTATCCGAAATGTTCAATTGTTGAGAACGATGCACTGTTTTTGGCTTTTCATGCACTGTTTTTGGCTTTTCGTTCAGCGGAAGGATAAAACTAATTATCTGTCAAATCAGACATGAGCTAAGTGTTAACATTCACGAAATAAGCACTAGTTGAAAAAAAACGTTAGATGGCGGACCCTTTATTACATTTTGAAAAAAAATTTCCCCAATTAGGCTGCAAACACTTGGAAATTCCGTTTCTATTTATGAATGTTTATGTTTATTTATGTTTTTTGTACATTACCAAGTTTTTTAATTCACTATCACAAAAACTACGTTTTAATTTGTTTATTTATTCACAAAAACTCTGAATAAATTTTAATTTTTATATTTTTTTAGCTTTTTTTAATTTGAAAATGTTAAGTTTTCTTTGATCTTCTTTTGTGTTATTCTTCTTAGTTTAAACGAGCTTAACATCATTTATTTCCAATATTTCGTCTTCGTATTGGGTGACTTCTTCAGGGAACAAATATTACAATTTGAAAAACTTGTTTTAATAATTAAAAACAATTTAAAAATGTCAAAATATTTATTACTATTATAAGTTAGTATATTTGCAAACTTTGTGCGTTAAAATTTTATTTAACAAAATAATACTACTTTTAGGCATAATGTGTTTAATTGTAAACACATAGTGGGTAAAATAATCTACGTGTGTATTATTGTATATGACAGTGTGCGCGAAATAGTTTAACGCATTTTGTGTTTGAATTTACCGAATTTGCGTAATAATACATAAAACTTTACTCGTTTTATAGTAGTAAATTTACAATCATTTTTTAGAGTGTACACTTGGACGAGGTTATAGATGTATATATTTAATGTCAAGTTAGACTGAAATCAGAAAGGGCCGATGAAATCTAGTGTTTGATTTTAGACGACTTCAGTCAATACAATTACGTTCGAGCAGTAGAGGCTTCAACGAGTCCACGATAATATTACAAACAAAATTTATAAATTTTAAAGACAGAAATCGAGAAGTTACGACATGAGGCAACACCAGATAGAAAATCGTATATTAACATTTTATAAGACACCATAGCGTATACGTAATACTGATTAGTAATCATACGCTTAGTATTCCCCATATATATGGGGAATACCAGTTAATTTTTATTAAATTCTAAATTAACCGTTACTTGAACAGTAACATTTATATGTATTATTACAACACTAACATAACTATTATTTAAATTTCACCCCAAAAAATATGCATGTATACAAAAAAAAAAAAAAATATATATATATTGAGGGATAAAATATTAAATTAAATCCTACTCAAAACTCTAGCATAATTACAATATATTATCCTTTTGCAAACACTCGACTTTAACAACTACAACAATAAACTCTAAAAGTATATTGGGGGGAAAAGAGTGGCAGAGTAAAGTAAATCCTAGAGAAAAATACTATGTTATAATACACACACACACACGCATAGATAAAACATTACCACACATATACTTTATACAATTGATGTTTATCATTATTATACCTACTCATACATACAGCATTTACACACATCATACTCATACTTAGAAAGACAAACAGTTAAACAAACATTTAAGGATTTTAACATTATACAAATATGTGTATGTGTGGCTATGTGTAGGGGGTTGAGTGTTTGTTACCCAGCATACCATTATCGGAGCGCTCTTATGTATGAGCTCATATATGAGCGATTTTATGAGCTTCTGTGAGTGTTTCCTGCGTGCATATTTCTGGGCTCATAAACGATCGATTTTATGACTTTCTATGAGTGTTTCTTGCGTGTAAATTTCTGAGCTCATAAACGGTAAATTTTATGAGTTTTTTATGCGTGGTTTCTGCGCGCATATTTCTGAGCTCATAAACGATAGATTTTATGTGCTTTTTATGAGTAATTTCTGCACGCTGACAGATAACGGTAAATTCCAGCTAAGCAGAAGAAAGAAGTTACACAAATTGATTCATTAGTGAATATTTTTGGAAGCGTAAAGACAGAATTGTGAGTTATTTAACAATAAATACAAAAATAATATATAATTAAAATAATGAAAAGAGCAAGCTTAAAAGAAAGCAAATTAATAATAAGTGAACTTCGTTCAAACAAATTAAGAAGAGAAAATCCAGCATGTAATATTAAAAATAATAGTGTTGTTGAAGAAAATAGTGACAGTGAACGTATTTTAGAAAGAGAAAGTGTAAACGAAAATTTACAAAGTGCATTTGAGGAAAATGTTGATAACGCGAGTTGTTTACGCCAAAGATTAGCAGAATGGGCTGTAATTTTTAATATTAGCAATAGTGCCGTTAATTATTTATTAAATATCGTGACAAACTTCTTAAAAAGAAAGAGTGCTAATATTTTAAAATTTTTGTTTTATTATTATTTATTTTTTTTTTTTTAATTTATGTTGAATGCATTCAGTTTATTTAATTAATTTTAATACCATTTTACTTTAACAATACAAATATGTTAACTTATTGAATAAAAAATCCTATTTTGAATTATCTGGTTTTCGTCATTTTCGGGATACTATTTAGAGTTTTTGATGCACGCAAAATGAGGCTCAAAAATGTTATTTTATGCACTGGAATATGAGCTCAAAATGCGTTTTAAAAAAAGAGTCATAAAATACTCTTTTATGCATAAAATTTAGAGCTCTTTCATGAGTGACCAGTTTAGTGGAAAAATACACTCAAAAATGAGCGTTTTATGACTGTTTATGATTATTTTATGAACTCATTATGAGCGTCAGCGCTCCGACAAAAGAGTCTTTATGAGCTCATTTAGAGCGCATATCGTAAGCTGGGAAAATACTCTTTTATGCACAAAATTTAGAGCTCTTTCATGAGTGACCAGTTTAGTGGAAAAAGCCACTCAAATATGCGCGTTTTATGACTGTTTATGATTATTTTATGAACTCATTATGAGCGTCAGCGTTCCGACAAAAGAGTCTTTATGAGCTCATTTAGAGCGCATATGGTATGCTGGGTATAAACGAAAATACCCTTAAGTGTATGTTAGTGTTGATGTGGTAGTATTTGTAGATGAGAAGTAGAAGTTCAACTTTATGAAATGTTTAAATTCAAAAATAGAGTGCTGACTTAACTGTAAAGCCCTCAAGGTTAATGGTTTAAGTATTTTTGGTGGTAACAAATATTTTATATTAAAGCAACGACTTTCAACTCACGATTTAGTTAAGTTTCATTTTGTTGAATATATTTAAATTTACACTTCTCGTGTAGAAGGCGTTAATAATTGTCTGTCTCTCTGTGTATGTTCATGTTATTTAGTTGGAAGCTTTATGTTTGGTTTGTTTTTATTTACTTTTTCTGCATCTTTTTCTAGGAATTGTAACTGATGACAAAGCCAAGCAAGTTTTGCGACAATTTTTTGTTTGGTTTTTGTATTTTATTTCCGTTTCCGCGTATACTTTTAGATGTGCTTTTGTTAAATGTTTTACTGAGTTTAAAAAAAAAAAATACGAGGGATTGCATGAATACATACGTTATTGAATTTAAAAAGAAAAGATAATTAAATATTAATTATAAATTCAACACTTACTTTTTGTACTTATATTCTAAGGCCAACGAAAACTTACCTAGAAAGAAAGAAAAAAAATAGCGAATTATTATACAAGTAAATATTATGAAAAGGCGCGTTTGTGTTTTTTTTTTGGAAAGTGTTGTAGTTGGAATAGTGTTGTATCTCAAGTCCAAAATATAATATGATATTGTCAGATTAAATTTTATTCGTTTCTTTACAGGCATCGATCGCCATAGTCTTGAGTTGTCCGCAATAAGAAACCCAATGATTGGCTGAACTCAAACCGAAACATTACATACGGCCGATAAAATTAACTTTACTAGAAATTTTTCTGCTTTAGAGTATAATTAATCTTTTAGATTATTCAGACCCCTAATTTATCTATCTATATTTGATACTAAAAATAAAATGTTTAGAATATTTTCATATATTTAGTTAGAATATTGTTCTAGTCCAAAAATTTAGTATGATATTGTCATATTAGATTTTATTTGTTGCTTTTCAAAAAGTTTGATCACTTTCATGATAGACAATACAATTGTTTCATAGGCATCACCCAAATCTTCAGTTGTATGCAATAGAAAAAACAGTTGAATTAACTCAAACCGAGACATTACATACAACCAGACAAAATAAAATCCATGAGAATCTTTTTGTCTGCCTTATGGCCGTAATTTCAAGCAATATATACCTACTGGTGCTTAGATACCTACCGTGTACACGAACAAAATCGGGTAGGTATCTAAGCACCGGTAGGTATCTATTGCTTGAAATTACGGGCATTAGTCTGCCTTTAATACTTTTTTAATTTATGGTCACGATTGTGATAAAAAAGGATGTAAAATAAAAGACTACCCTTTGCCGGTCTGGAAAATCCACTGAAGCTAGAATTATAAGTTTTGGTATATGCGTTTCTTATCCCGTGTTGACATTTGCTTAAGATTATTTTTATATGGTTTAATACGTTCGTCTTTCAAGGCAGTGTTACCAGAAAGAAACTCATGAGATTGCGTTTCAAATATTAAAGGAAGACGATTTTGTGATTTTTGTCAAGATTTTGGAATACATATTCTTAATGGCGATGAAGTAAGAAATATTACATATATTGGTGGTTCAGGTGAATCGGTACTCGATACATTCGGATTGTTGCACAAAAATATACTTCAAAATATAGAAAGTTTTAAAGTATATGAAAAGACCTGGTCAGATCATATGCCAATTATATTAACGCTAAATATGATGGTAAATAACAACTCAAATCAGACATTGAAACTGCTGCCCAAGCTTAAATGGGATGAAGTGAGAATAGAAAAATATAAAGATAATCTGAATCAATATCTAAACACATTTAACCAACTACTAAATTCGAAGGTTTTTAATAGTAGAATACCAAAAATTATGTACACTATTTTACTACTTCAATAAAGACAATTTCAATTTCAAATTAACCAACTACTGAAAGAATTTGAATTAGCAGATTTAACAAATATTATTTGTCTGGCAAATCCCGCAAAAGACAAATTTTGTAATACTAATCAAAGCAGAAAACAGGTGGTTTAGTTCGTGAAAAGTCGTTCATAGCTCTTAATAAGTTTGGACAAAATCCAACTCTACACTCAAAAAAATAAGCTAGTAGCAAAGTTGGTAAAACGTCTTGTGCATCATGTATACTATTTTTCAGAAAATTTTTTGCCCAAATTGTGTTTTTAGCTAAAATTTTAGTTATACTTAAGCAGCACTTAACTGTTTTGAACTAATGTTTTACTAATTTATTTAGCTAAAAAAAAAGTTAGATGATTAGCACATCAATAGTGTGAACAACAACCAGATTGAAAGATATATGTAGAATGAAGTAGATGTCACGGCATGTCAAGATGTAGTAGAGACGAGGAAAATTATACTAAAAACTACAACTCTTGTAAGTCATATAAAAAAAATCAACAATGGAACATTTTTGTATCTGTTTTTTATACATACCCTGCAGGAAATGTCAATAGTGAAAAAGTATTGATTCAGTATTGACTGTGTCACCAGTACTACTAACCAAATATTTCACAGGCAATGTAATTTGCTATAGACATTTAACATTTAAGTGTCATTGAAAATCACTAGTGACATTAGAACTATTGACTAGGTAGTGAATAGGTAGTTCTTACGGGAACATATGTAGACATTGCAACCAAAGATTCACTAGTGACTAGGTAGTTCTTATGGCACCATATGTAGACATTAGACCAAAGATTCACTAGTGACTCATTAGTTCTTATGGGACCACATGTAGACATAACAACCATAGATTCACTAGTGACTAACTAGTTCTAATGGGACCATATGTAGACATTGGAACCAAAAATTTACTAGTGAGTTAATAAAGTAAAAAGTGTAGACGCTTAGTTGACAATGTCAACAAAATAGTAGACAAAAGTGGAGACTTGGAGATACTTGACGCCAAGCTTCCTGCAGGGTAATAAAACAAAACGACAAAATACTTAAAATAACAGTTGATTGAAGGTTTTTTGTATAATATGTATTAATAAAAAACAGTAATGAAGAAATTTACTGTTAAAATGTTAAAGTGTTATCGTAGTAACGATAATTCGTATGAACTTAATAGTTTTCAATAAAATAGTTTTTCAAGTTGCTTTAAAAGAAAGTCTTCCGAAATTTAATTTCTACAAACATTTAAAAAATTGTACAAATTTTCAAAAATGGCTTATTATGGCAAGGATACAAAAAATGTAATTCTAACAATATAGTTGGAAAATTGGAAAAATTCCAAAAAAAAAAAAACGTTCCCTACATGTTCTTTGCTTTTATAAAACTTCACATTTTGCAATTGTAATTCAGAAGATATCAATTAAAATTCAGCTTTTCTATTTGAAATTGAGCTTTTCCATTTGAAATTCCGAAAATATTATTTGAAAATCAGAATTTCCGCAGAAAATGTATTTTAAAATTCAGAAAATATCAATAGAAAATTCATAAAGCATCATTTAAAATTCAGAAAATATTAATTAAAATTCAGAAACTTATCAATTGTTATTCGGAAAGTATAAATTGAAATTCAGAAAATATCAACTGAAACTTCGAAAATATCATTCGAAATTCAGAATTCATCAGTTGAAATTCAGAAAACATTTCATATAAATTTTATTTAATATTTTTCTGAATTTCAAATGATATTTTCTAAATTTCAAATAATATTTTCTAAATTTCAATTGATATTTTCTGAACTGCAAATGATGTTATCTGAATTTCAAATGATAATATTCTGAATTTCAAATGGAAAATCTTAATTTCAATTGATAATTTCTGAATTTCAAATGGAAAATATAAATTTCAATTAATGTTTTCTAAATTTAAAAACGAAATTCTGAAATTGAATTAGTGTTTTTTGAATTTCAAATGGCATTTCTGAATTTCAAATGGAATTTCTGAACTGAAATTGAGTTGCAAAAGGTGTAGATAAATCACTATTCAAAAGTTCCAGAATACTAAGAATTTATTCGGCGTAAAACTTATTAGTTTAAAAATTAAAAATTTTTCAAATTATAACATCAGAAAAAGGCAGTGAGTGGGTGTGAAATAATTTTGTTAAAAAGTTTTTAAAATGCCTTACATTCACTTTAAAAAAGTATTAAAAAACTTAAAGAAATTTTAACAATTGAAGTTGATATCAAATGAAAGGTATTTTAAAGACATATCTAACAAATTGTATTTTTTTTGGAAGTGTGAATTTTGAAAAATTCTGAAGTTTTACATTTAATCTTAAACTAATAGTTTGAACATCTAATAACTTTGTTGAGTAGACTTAAGCTCTTGAATAGTTATTTAACCGGTTTTGTAAAAATTATATTTTTTTTTTTTTTTGATTAAACACACTTAAAACATCTTTTTAGTCATAAGCATTTTAAGAGTAGCAAATATCCAAAAAAAAAAAAAAAAGGTTTTCGGTAAAACGCATGTTTCTGGATTTTAAAATGTTATTGTTCTCAGTAACGTCGCAAATAACAGTAATTGGTTAAATAAATTTTTTGTGTCCCATGTAAAACTTTAATTCAAGTATTCGTTAAATATTAACAGAACTTTCATTAATTTTGCCTCATAAATTTTATTTCAGAATTCAAAAATAATTTTTTTTATAAAAGTTTAATAAATTCAACCTTTATTATGGGTAAAAGCGGTTTTCATCTTTTGGAAATTTATTCAATAATATCAATGGTTCGGTAATACCGATACCGAATAAAATACCGGTACTAAAACCGAAATAAATAATGAATCTTTACTAAACCCGTTATTAGATTCGATTACCAACCGGAGTTGAAGTGCTTACGAAAAATTTTGCGAAAATTTAAAAAAAAAAGTTGTGAAAATTTAAATTCATTTTAAATATTTTAGTTTTTAGTTTTTAAATTAAATCTGATTTGGAGATGTTAATTGGTATTATTATAATATAATAGTTCTAGTTTGTGAAAATTACAAACTCGATATTTTATGAAAATTACCTATTTTAATAGTGAATTTTATCGTTGATCTATAAATTTATGTGTGAGATTTTATTTGTTCGGTTTTAGATCATGACAAATTTTTCTCTAAATTAACAGAAAAATTATAATTTTTATATGATAATTTACTTTGACTATTAGAAAAAAACACAGAAAAAGTTATTAGACACTAGCATGAATGGAATGCATTTTCTGACCCACTACGGTCTTCATCAACATTCTTCGTGCCATTTTAGTGTTAATCGTAAATATCATCTATTTAACTCACATGTTAAAGAAATTGGGTAACTTTTAAATCCCACATTACTCTGTGTGTTGAGTTAGAATGAAATTTACCACGAACGATTTCTATTTATAGAGTGTTTGTTTTTTCTCTAGTCATTATCATAGTTGCCAGTTTAACTTTTAGTTAAAACTTTAAATGGCAGTTTTTTTTTTTTCTTTTTTCTCTAATGTCATCATATACTATCCTTTTACATTAGCAAAGCATATCAACAAACATTAAAGATTTTTTTTATTAATACATATGACGAGCATATACATTAACCGAACAAATAAAATCTCACACATAAATTTATAGATCAACGATAAAATTCACTATTAAACCACTCACCAGGTACAGTGCAAAAATCATTTAATGTATATGCTCGTCATATGTATTAATAAAAAAAATCTTTAATGTTTGTTGATATGCTTTGCTAATGTAAAAGGATAGTATATAATGACATTAGAGAAAAAAGAAAAAAAAAACTGCCATTTAAAGTTTTAACTAAAAGTTAAACTGGCAACTATGATAATGACTAGAGAAAAAACAAACACTCTATAAATAGAAATCGTTCGTGATAAATTTCATTCTAACTCAACACACAGAGTAATGTGGGATTTAAAAGTTACCCAATTTCTTTAACATGTGAGTTAAATAGATTATATTTACGATTAACACTAAAATGGCACGAAGAATGTTGATGAAGACCGTAGTGGGTCAGAAAATGCATTCCATTCATGCTAGTGTCTAATAACTTTTTCTGTTTTTTTTCTAATAGTCAAAGTAAATTATCATATAAAAATTATAATTTTTCTGTTAATTTAGAGAAAAATTTGTCATGATCTAAAACCGAACAAATAAAATCTCACACAATTACCTATTTTGTCAAAAATTTAACAAAATTTTGATGTTTTTATTTAAGTTTGCTTAATTTTAGGAACAAGAAAGAACCATTAAACTTAATTTAAGTGACCAAAAATAACTATTATTATTTTAAAAAAATCACAAAAAAGTTAGAAGCAAATCTTACTTTTAAGTAATGCACTTATCTGAACAAAGATATTTTTAACAAAAAATATGCATTATTGCAAATATTTAATATTTAATATTTTTTTAATTTTTTTGATTTGCTTATAAAATTCAAGTTATATTTTTTGTTTATTGATTTTTTGAAACAATCATGGTATAACTTTTTTAAAATACTTAAAAATTTAAACAGGCCTGTGTTAAGCTCCATACGTTGACAAAATATGCGGGTTAATTTGCATTTAAATAATAGCGAAAGATAATAACTAACTAACAATAGCCGGATACTTGATCTGCTGCATAGCTAGGTTGATACTAGTATTTCGATCTGGCTAAAGATCTCATCAGAACCCGAAGTTTTAGAAAATCTAGAACCCCAGAATTGGCAGTCCGTTAACAAAAAAACTTATTTATCATAAATTTTGCTCCATTCTTGACTTCTTAGTAATCAAACATGTGGTTATATGTTCTATTTATATAATAAAGTTTAGTTTTAACTCTGGCTCAAGTAATATTATTAGCAGTTTTATTAGTTTTGTATTTTTATATACACTTTAAATTTATAACTAGCTTTCAACTTCGGTATATTTACAAAAATAAAACATATTAGCTAGGTTGATATTACTATTTCGATCTGGCTAAAAATCTCATCAGAACCCGAAGTTTTAGGAAAGCTAGAGCCTCCAAATATATAGAGCTTTCACAAAAATCCTATTATTCATCAATTTTACTCTGTTTTTGTCTTTCTAGTAATCAAACACGTGTTTATGCTATTTTCCTAACAAGCATCACGACGTTTGAAGACCAAAAATGTTATATTTATATAAAATTCATTTTTTTTGTAGTTTTTACTTTGGCTCAAGTAATATTTTATTAAAGTTTTAGTAGGTTTTTGTTTTTATAAAACTGTTACGTTGCTGCTTAATTTTAATTATGACTACAAGATTATAAAGCCTTTAAATTGATAAAAAAAAAAATAATCTCCACTTAATAAGAATAATTACACTGTTCAACAAAATCAAATTTTTTCAAAAATTACAAGGTCCGACCAATAAATTTTGATAGAAGAGACAAAAAAAAAAGACACGTGTATCGGCGATTTGAAAGTTTACATATGGTTTTCATTTTAGGGGGAGGTAAAGTTTCCCCCAAATGCAAATTTTGTATTGTCAATCGGCATAGAAAATCGAGTAACGGTTACGTTCAAAGTATTTGCTGTGTTCAGCAAATTTATGTAAAATGTTAGGGGGAACATTTTTGTAGAATATGTTAACCCTCTAACTTCTCAAGGTAAGGGTCTTTTTTGTAATTCTTTTAAAAAAGAGCAAAAAACACCATTAAAACAGATATTTATCAAACATTTTTGTAGAATATGTTAACCCTCTAATTCCTTAAGGTAAGGGTCTTTTTTGTACTTCTTCGAAAAAAGAGCAAAGAACACCTTTAAAACAGGGATTTAAGGGGTTAAAATGTTCCGCAAAAATATTCGCCGTGAAATTTTACTATGAGTCCCTGAATACACCAAAATCTGAATACACTCAAATCACAAAACAAATTATGTACACAATATATGCACCGCAAATTGACACGTTTTCAGTACAATAAGAAATATAGGACTTGATTATTGTTTTGATCTTTTTTTTTTTTGTTGTAATGTCACTGATCTAATCAGCCAAAGAACAGCTGGCAATCTATCAAAATTTATAGGTCGTTGTACAGTGTAATGAAGTGGAATTGCGTAGAGCTAAAAAAAATGTAATTAATGAATACTTCCTATCCAAATTTACTATCGAAGGGAAAATAATAGAGATATTACTGATTTTAGTTAAATTTTAACTATTTTATTTTCATGCTAAATTTTTTTGGTACTTTAAAACAAAATTCTTGATAAATGCGAAATAAACCCTAACCTCTCTTTTGGTGTGTCCTATTTCTGACTTTCTGGTTGAATTTTCCGTTTTGGTGTATTCAGGGCGTATATTTTTGCGGAACATTTTCACCCCTTAAATCCGTGTTTTGAAGGTGTTTTTTGCTCTTTTTTTAGAAGAAGGAACAAAAAGACCCTTACCTTGAGGAGTTGGAGGGTTAACATATTTTATAAAAATGTTTGATTTTGGTGTATTCAGGGACTTATAGTAAAATTTTAATATTTTAACACCTTAAATCCCTGTTTTAAAGGTGTTTTTGCTCCTTTTTAAAAGAAGGACAAAAAAGACAATTACTTTGAGGAGCTAGAGGGTTAACATATCCTACAAAAATGTTTGATTTTGGTGTATTCAGAGACTTATAGTAAAATGTTAACATATTAAATAGCTGTTTTAATGGTGTTTTTTGCTCTTTTTTAAAAGAAGGACAAAAGTACCCTTACCTTGATTAGTTAGAGGGTTAACATATTCTACAAAAATGTTCCCCGTAACATTTTACATAAATTTGCTGAACACGCTATATACTTTAAACGTAAGCTTTACTCGAATTTCTATGCCGATTGACAATACAAAATTTGCATTTGGGGGAAACTTTACCTTCACCTAAAATGAAACCCAGATGTAAACTTTCAAAACGCCGATACACGTGTCTTTTTTTTTGTCTCTTCTATCAAAATTTATTGGTCGGACCTTGTAATTTTTTTTTTGTGTGTTGTACAGTGTTATTTTATGTAACTTGATCCATTCAAGGTTAATTTTTACACTTTTGTCCAAAAACTTTTCGTAATACCCGGAAAAATATTATTTAAATTTTATTTTTTATTATTATTTTAACTTTTATTCAAAAAATCGTTAACCCTTAGTGGCCTGGTGACAAAAAAAGACTAATGCATAGAGCGTAGGCCAAAAAAGAATCTTTAGAAAATTTACAGAATAACACCTTTCTTAATTGTCGGAACAAGATCATTTAAAATTTTATTAGACTATTTTTATCTTTACTTTTATTCAAAAAATCGTTAACCCTTAGTAAAAGGGGGACAAAAAAAACCGATTAAACTTAATTTAAATTACCGTACTTACCAATCGACCACAAGAAAAAAATATGCCCGATTAAAAACCTTCATATACAATCACATTTTATTTAATATTATTAAATATAAAAACATATAGCTTTATATAGCTTAATATGGATATATGTGATACAGCATATGAGCATATATAATTCTATCTTGCATTTGGTTTTTTTTGGAAACTTTTAAGTTTCAAGGCGCCATATTGTTTAGTATTTTTTGCAGCCATCAAAAATAAACGATGTCAGAATTTTAAAATGTCGTGCATTTTAAATATAAAACTTAAATTTATTTGAAATGTTTTTAATTTCAACTAAAATTGTAAATAAATATTTCAAACTCTTGGAAACAACAATACATTTTATGTTTAACATAATTTTACCATATTTTCAAGTTATATACAAGGCGCTGAGCCAGGGGGAGGGCAAATGGGACATTTACTCCCCTGAAATAAATTTTTTTAATAAAAAAATGTAAAAATTATTTAAAAAACTTAATTGAAATTACTCTAACTTCCCTACAAAAAGCCTTTTCCTGGATCTGCGCTAGTTATGAGAAGATCATATTTATATTTAAAATACTATGTAGACCACCAAATTCTATCAACTAAGATATAATGTTGTACGTAAACTTTAATAAAAATGGATAAGGAAAAAAAATTAAGACAAAAATGTGTCGAATCACTTCTAATGATATCTAAATTAATTGAATATGATACAATTAGATGTAATTTGATTCAATTTAATCGGGCCCATTTTCGTATAAAATTTTATGTAATTAATTATGGGGTCATATTAAATTAGATAAAACTACAAAAACGTCCATATCGGTTTTTTTTAATCGGGTAGACTTGAAATGGATAAAAAAAAATTTCTACTTGATAGAAACTATTGTTGTAACTCTCTTTTTACCATAAAAGATCCACTACAAAATTTACAGAATTGCTTGGATAATTCAATATAAGCGATGTTTAAATTGAGTAAAATAGAGAAAAGCCTCTCCTTACACAGAAAAAATGTTTACTTACCTAGAAGCACTTCCGGAAGGCACTATTTAATTACCGATAGCTTCCAAAGCAAATCCAGAAAGCATGATTTTTGTTCGCGATGTTCCACTAGGTATGTCTCTTTTAAGAAGGTGAAAAGCGCTTCTTTCAAGTGCTCTTAGAAGCAATAAATACATGCTTTCTTACGCAATAAGAAGCGCTTTTTTGTATGTTGACAACAGTAATACTTTATACTATGCATTCTTTACTGCTTCATTGTAAGAATTCTTTACTGCTTCAAAGAAGGCATTTTGGGAAGCACAACAGAATGCCTTCCCCAATTGCTGTATTGTACGCAAGGCGGTGAAGCGCTATTTTGGAAGCATACAAATGTAGCTACTGCTACCAAATCCAGGTTATTTTTTGCTGGGTATAACCGTAAGCATTCGCTTAGACTAGGATTTTGGAAATGTTTAGGATCAAAATGAGGATGCCTTCCCCTTAACGTACCGCCTAAACCCCTTGGGATAAAATTCTGAAACTATTAATATGTGTTACTTGAGGTACGGCCTTATGAAGACATACTTTTCGGATTTTTGATTAAATCCCTTATATGGCGTTGTCAAAGTAGGGGGAAATTGACCCCTTGTAACATATCACAGAGCTAACCTGGGCAAGTCAGAAAATTATCAACTACCACTCGTATTACCGAGATTTCATTTTAAAGCACACTATATATATGTTGCCTTAGGTTGTTGTTACCTACTTGTTTGTTAATATGTTGGCTAAGGGCTGCTTACGATGGGGCTGCCAATGTAAGCAGGCGAAGGGGTGGTAAAGTGTAAATAAATAAATTTTCGAGCTTAATGTAGTTTTAATGGTTTGTACCCGCCATACTAACTTACTTCCTTCCTATATATGTATGTGTGAATGCAAGTTAACCTATACATATTCATATCCAAAAATAAACTAAAAGTTCATTTTGTTTCTTTTGTTGATGTTAACGGTACGTGTGTTAACCTGTCAGCACCCCTGTTGGTTTCGCAATACATAATTAAATTTTTCTTTTTGTTTAACTTTAACTCTTGTAGAAACAGTAAATGGTCTCGAGTTCGATAGCCATACAATGCATTATATAAGTTTTAAGGCATAAGATTTATGTTTTAGAAAAAAGCTAAAAGTTGCAAGCAAATGATTAGTTAAAATCGACCGCTTGTTAAGGGTTTACTGTACGGATGGTGCCTACATTTATGTGAAACACATTTTTTGTTAAATATTTAAAATTCATAATATATTTTTCGTAAATACATTTAGTTCATACACTCCACTTGTTTAAAAAGTACGTGGACTTATTGATAATTAAATATAATGAACTAAAGTTGAACTATAAAATAAAGCACGATTGATACTTGATTATAATTGGATTATAAAATAAGCAGCAAATGATTTAAACATTTGGCAATAAAAAGAGTAAAGGCTTCATTACTCTAGCGGATACGTTTCGTAAAGGGACTGTAACTCCATACAATGTGTAAAAATAATACTTACATCCATAAAATCTGTCTCCATTTGTTTAGTACGTTAAACAGAGACAACATATTATGTTGGTAAAAATTAAAATATTATGTTGGTAAAAGTACCCTGCAATTGTACTGAAAAACAAATGAAATTTCACTTGGAAAGAGGACGTCTTACATTTCAGTAAATTCAACTACCATTGTCATTTGTTTTTTTTACTGTTCAAAAAATTAACCACAATTGTAGTAAAAATGAGCCACAAAAAATAATCAAACATTTATTTGTTTTATTTTTTTAAATAAAAAAAACTACTGTATAAAATGAATGTAAAATCATAATACAGTAATTTGATGTGGTTTGTTTTTAAAAAAAAAAAACTACATTAGAAATTCCAATTTGATTTGTTATTAGATTTTGAACAGATGTTCAAAAAACTTTATTTTTAATTTCAACAGAAAAAAAAATGCAAAAATGTTTATTTTTATAATTTTGAATAAAAAAAAATAATAAAAAAAAAAATAAAAAATACTTTGAGTCTGAAAGATTTTGGCATACGCCAACATTTAATTACGTTTTAAAAATTATATGGGAAAATTTACGTAACCGTTCGATTTCATGTAACTCAGGCTTTATTTAAACCATTTTAAGAACAATATATAATATTTGCTTGCAACTTTTAAGAGTTGTTCAACTCTTTTCGGTATAACATTTTCAGCCTAAAATGAAATAGCCAAAAACCTTTAGTGTATGATAATGCTGATGTTGCAAAATCTCGGTTTTTCCTAATAACGATATCAATATTCGGGTTTTCATCAACAAAAGCACAAAGAACTGTTTTTTTTTTTTTAATACAAAGTGAATATGAGGATGATTTAAAGCAACTTACGATTTTTAAAAAAAAACATGCCTTAGAATCTTAAGGTTTTATTTTAGAGGAATCTAAGGGCTCCTTAAACGAAAATGTTAAAAAATATGGTCATTGGAAGTAAATCCTTATAATAAAGGGTGTTTTTTATAGAGCTATAGAACTTTAAAATGGAATAAAACAAAGATGAATTTTTTAAATTGACATGAAATTTACTTTATTTGAAAGTTAATCTTCTGGCATTATAATTTAAATTTGACTTCTGGCATATGACCGCCACGGCTGGCTCTGGAGGTAAAATTGTAGAAGACTTTTTCCAACATTTGTGGCCGTATATTGGCAATAACGCAGCGAATGTTGTCCTCCAACTCTCCATCTTCCTCTACGCTACGCTCTACAGCAGCAATGACTTTTTCTGTACGCACTGTATCACGTCTCTGTGAATGCATACGTGTATTATCATTTACGTGGTGCGAAAACGTTCCATAGTCAATCGAATTAATTGCTCTGATGGACGATTTGTTGACCGTAAAAGTAGTGCGCGATACGTATTTCGAACAGAACCATGATTTTCAAAATAAATTTGAACAATTTGGAAGCGTTGTTCAGGCGTCAGTCTATTGTTATTGAAATGCCAAACCAAACTAAACATAAATCACTTCACAGCTGACAAAATGGCCGCCAGTTAAAAAGGTGTTGCCAACTTAAAGTTCTGTACCTGTATAAAAAACACCCTTTAGGTACACAGTTTTTTAATTAAAACTCTCAACGAAACTGCCAGTGTTACCATTTTTAAAATGTGCCATCTTTACAGAATGAATTGTAGAAGAACTTATTTTTCATTACAGCTCAAATCTAGTGCCAGTGGGCTCCATGAAATTGGCTGTGTTGAGTAAGGTGGGCAATTTTTTACTATTTTATTTTAAAATGGTACTAGGCCCAAAGGTCTACTATTTCAAAATATACTATATTCTAAAAATGTTTAGCCTGCTAAAAAATGATGAAGCTAGCTCAGCGTTTCACACACTCGTGACATCATTAAAAACATACGAAAATCTGAAAAAATTGCATGTTATTTGGCAAGGCATTTAAAATTAATTGCTTAATTTTTCAGTGTGTGGTGATGAAAAAGGTTTAGCCATGTTAATAAAAAGTATATGGCCAGCTAAGGGCTAAAAGCTGATTTGACAGTTAATCTACAACTACAAATATCTATCTTCAAAAACCATGTGCAATAACTCAGGCAAAATGGGTATTCATGCATATTAATTATAAATTCGTTACAGAACTTGTTTAAAAAACCAATCAAGAAGGTTCGCAAGAACCTAATTTTTGAAAGAAAAATATCATCCATATTGTTTTGTTATTTGTTAACTAAACAAACAAACTTTTAACTTTCAAAAGTTCTGGAATAGAAAATAGTAAACTTTATTTTTTAGCTGTCAAAAAAAACACCAGGTTCATTTAATCATCGAAACCGAACGAGTAACCTGAATCATTTATTTTTAAAAGTCAACATTAAATTAACAAAAAAAAAAAAACACACGATCTTGAAAAAAATTTCTTATTTTATTTATTGTGGAAATAAAACTTTCGACTTGGTAATTATAGCTGGAAACGTTTTCTAAGGAAAAAACTACTGAAAAAGAAAATTTCTCTAATAAATCATGTTGTATATCATTTGAAAGATATTTAAAATACATTTAATTTCATGTTTAAACGATTAATATTGGTTGGACATATCTAAAGTTATCCATATTTTTGTCCTTCTTATGCAAACTAAGGATATTTTTACCTTATGAGGCTTATTATCTTCTGCAACTCTTTCATTATATATAGTTTTTTTTTAAACTAAAAATTAAAAATATCAGGAATTTTGACCCATTTTGTCAACTTATTTAATTGAGTCGCATATTCATACCACCGTTGTAGGGTATTGAAATTTGTCCAATGTATGTAAAAGGACGCCTTTTATCATAATTTTTGAGAGCACTCAGCAAATTCCACCAAGTGGTCAAAATGGGCCACCCTACTACCCAGTCATTGGATTTTGGAGATAATGGGACTAAAAGGATAGGTGTGCATGCACACCTATACTGAATTAAAAAAATAGTGTTACCTTTAAAATACCGTTACCGAATAACTAATACCGTTACCGCTAAAATACCGATAACGAAATAACTAAAAAACCGTTGGCGTTAAAATAAATATCGATATCCCTAAAATATCGTTACCGAAATAAAAGAAAATAGCGCTACCCTTACCGGTAACTCTATCGAATTGGTAACCATCCATGATTCAAACTGATATTAAAATTTTTTTTATATAATTTCATAAAGTCGATAACACTTGATTAAAGTTGAATCAAGGATGTTATCCAGAGGCTTAACGATCGCTTTCACTCCATTTTGTAAGAATTTGTTGAAATTTAATTAATTCGATAGAGTTACCGGTAAGGGTAGCGCTATTTTCTTTTATTTCGGTAACGATATTTTAGGGATATTGATATTTATTTTAACGCCAACGGTTTTTTAGTTATTTCGTTATCGGTATTTGTTCTTTTCGTGTAATTTTCTAGCCAAAGCTAAGAAAATTAATAAGTTTTGGGAAAAACTAAAGGGAAAAATCCATGTATAAAATGAAACCGATTAATCGACTTATTTCAGACGGGTCGAATAATTATTTGAGTTTTGAATTATTTGTTTCGACATTAACCGAAGCAGACGGGATTAATGGAAATCGGAATCGGTTAATCGATTAACCGCATTGGAAAGACTAAAAAATTGCGGTTGATTTTAAAATCAAATAAAATCATAAATGTTTAAAATTGTCTTTATTTGTGATTTGTGTAACTTTCCAATGCACCCACTTATATCACTACGATGTTTTGTTTTTATTCCACCTAAATTGTTGTTGGTAGTTTATTGTTTTGTACCGTTATGTTTTTGTTGGCTTAAGTTAAGTTTTGAACAAAAACTTAATTGTTTACTCAGCAGGTATCCCCTCTATTACACATACTTGACATAACATATGTTCACTCATAAATCATTTTATTTTGGTCCCTTTTCGTAAGTGTATGTATGTGTAAATTTTTTCTTCCCTAGTAAAACAATTATATATAGTCTTATGTTTTTTCATCTGAAAATAAATTATAATATGTGAGTATATATGGTGTCATGCATAATTATACATTATTATATATTTATTATGTGGTATTACAATATATTGACCTTTATACAATTATATATTAAGCATATATGCTATACATATTAAGATATGATACATCAGTATGTAATCATATATGGTTACACATAACCTTTATAATTTAAGATATAATAATATATACTGTCTTATAAAAAAATATGTTTTTGTGTGATATTAGATATGCTTATATATGATGCCATATGTATAACACAACTTAAGATATAACTATATACGCATTTAATTCATATAACATATAATTATGTATGATTCCATATATGGCACAAGATTAACAATTAAGTTTGAGATGTGATTATACAGTGGTGACAAATGTGGCCACACGTTATTCGAACCTGGGCCCCTAACTTGTCAGTCCACCGCTAGATAAACTTGATAGATAAAAACATAAATTACTTCCTTGCACAAAATTACATTACTTTCCAGCTTAAAGAAAATCAAAAATAAGTAATTATATATGTAGTTACTAGAAGTGAAAAAATAATGAGTCTGAAACATTTTTAAATCATTACTTTAGATTTAAAATAATGATACAAATTAGAACTTATGTGTAAGGCATTATTTTTTGTATTGAACAATGGGAAAATTAAGTAGTTATTAATATTCTTATTATTTGTGTTAAAGTAATGCAGAGAGTAATCTGGTGTCATTACTGGTAGTGCGAAAAGTAATGACATCATCGCCGTTTCTACACTGGGTATTGCGTTAAAGTTAGCTTAATTTTTGACATTCAAAATTTGTTTGAACTGATAATTGCTGTATTAAAAATGTGGAATATTCTACATTTCTTTCTTTAAAATGTTTTCTTAAAATTACCGGTATTCCCGCACCATACTCTCGGGATTTCGGGAACAGGAAAATGCTAAATTTTCCAGGTATTACCGGACTGAAAATCCCGGGAGGCATTCCCTAATTTTTATATATAACATACATATGCGCCAGATGACTAAATATTTTTTTACAATTTTTTTAAATAAGATTAAAAATTATATATTTCATGGGATTTAAGTAAATCTAATTTACTCTTCAAATATCTAACTCGATCCACCAAAAAATACTTATTTTTTATCTAATTAGATCCAATTAGATCTAAGTTAATCTCATGGGATCCATCAGGATCTTATTATCAACTTGGATCCCCAAATTCTGAGATAAGTTTTCATCGAATTTAATCCATTAATATATTTACGGGATCTAATTGGATACTACTGGATACCGCAGTTTTGATATGAACTTACCCGAGATAAAAAGTTTATATAAAATTATATATGATGAAATATTATCCGTACATATAAGAGGATATAATCTGATCCGAAAAATTGTTTTATAAAATTGTATCACTTTGGATATAATTAGATTTACATACAATTTAATAAAAATGTATTCAATTTTATCCGAGTTTTGTCTCGATATAACGTTGATATAATTAGATACAAATAGATGCATAATAATCCAAATATCTTGAAATTAAAACAAAAATTAAGTAACCATACATTTGATCTCCATAAGTCGGGTTTAAAACCAAAAATTGTATGTACTTTTTTCAAAAATAAATGGGAAACAAAAACAAATTTTCGTTATTTTTACGAAAATTTATTTTCGTTCGTAACATATAAACAGAGATTTAATTTCATTTAAATTTGTTAATTGAATGCCTGTCTCCAATAAATGTATATAATCCATTTTCAGAACTTTACGTAAGAGAATAAAGTGGGAAACTCTTTAAGAATCTAATTTCGATAATTTAAGTATAATTTTATCCGTGTAGAAAATTTATTTAAATATTGTAGACGCAAGTGGTTGAATTTTGCATTTAAATGTGACAAAATTGCACTAATTTTTTGAAGATTTTCGATTGATTTTTAAATATTTGAATGAATTATTTGCGATTTTAAAGGATATTAGTTAAACTATTGTAATTACTCAAAGTATAAAGTATAACATTTCAATGTTTCAATTTTGTTAGTTTTGCGAACCACAAAACTTTACTTATCGAAAAATTCGAGGATGATGCATTTATGGGTAAAATGTCGTATTATACAAAAAAACGTGTATTCAAAAAGTTGTCGCGTATACCCTTATTCAAGCGAGTCATTCAATTGTCAATTTTAATTAAATTAAAAAAAATTCAGCATTACTATCTTAATTTTCAAAATGTTTATTTTTTTTTTAAATAGACTTTTATTAAAACAAAATTTTTGCTTTATCCGTAGTATACAAAATATTTAAAACAAAGTTTTTACAATTAAGGCAAACACATACATTACAACATTTTTTCAACTTTTTTTCAACTTTTTTTTCCATATATTTATTTGCAATCTATTTTACAATAATAAGCAAATTACATAACAATATAAAATGATATAAGTCTTAATCTCCAGTGAGATTAAAACATCTAAACATATGTATACTTGCTAAATAAGTGTATACTATTTATAACCTACATATGTGTAAATACTAATATCTGTACATATTTACAAATTTAAAATATATTTTATTCTCTGAAAGGTAGGTCCAAAATATGATACCTTTTCAGTCTATGAATTTCTTCACTATCATGTAGTAAACTAATGGCAAGTGGGTTGGAGTGATTGCTAAGTCTTTGAACATATTTTGAGCTAAATCTACTAATTTTCTGTTTCACTTTCGGTAACACTAAGTCTTTGTGTATATTTTCATTTGTTACAAACCATGAAGCGTCTAAAGGGTTTTTGACTGATAACGTTGGAGAATTTCAATACTGGAATTACTTGCGGTACAGCAAAGCTGTATGCCATAGGTCCAAACGGGTTTCAATATAGTTTTGTAAAGTAGAACTTTATTTTCTAGGCTAAGCTCTGATTTTTTAACTAAAATCCAATACATTTTCTGAGTTTTTATTTTTAAGTGATCCCTTTTAGCCATAATATGATTTTTCCATATTAATCTTCGATCTAAGTGCATACCAAGGTATTTAACACAATCGGATTTTGGAATTACAGCACCATTCAAGAAAACCGAAGGACAATCTCATTTTCTTAATGCAAATGTAATATGCGAAGATTTTTCAGGATTCACACAAATGTTCCAACGTTTAAGCCAGGTAGCAATATGATTAAGATTATTTTGCACCAGATCTGAAGCTTCATTTTGGCAAGCATTACTTGCCATTAAAGCTGTGTCATCAGCATAAGTAGCGACAGCAACATCTTCGTTTACCAGCATGTCTGATGTATAAATAGTGTAGAGGACTGGACCCAACACACTTCCCTGTGGGATACCAGCCATAATTTCACATACATCGTAAACTTCTTCTTGTACTTTTACATAAAAAATACGATTTTGTAAATATGACCTGAGTATCAAAAAGTATGGTGCGGGAAGAAGTTGCTTTAATATAAATAGTAGACCTGGATGCCAGACTTTGTCAAATGCTTGCTTAAAATCTAAAAACACGGCAGAGCAATATTGTTTATTTTCTAACGCATTCCTTACTACATTCTCTATACGATGACATTGTTCAGGCATTCCGTCTTTATGTCGGAATCCAAACTGGTGTTCAGGTACAATATTCTTAGTATCTAGTATTGGCTAGTATATTCTGTGGTATACCTTTGGGGTATGTTAGGGAGAAGCTCGGGTCGTGGAGGGAGTCAGAATTCTCTCTCTATTGGGAAAACTCTCTTGGCCAACGATAGGCTAAGAGATTGATTTCTTTTTCCAGTGCAGGATCGAGGAGACTCTTGTCCCTCGGGAGGGGTGACTTGAGAACCCTGGTATCTTACCTGACTGGACACTGCAATCTCAGATACCACCTGCTCAAAAGGGGTCTTTCGGACACGGATGAGTGTAGGTTTTGCGAACTGGTAGCTGAGACATCAGAGCATGTTCTTTGCGAATGTCCGAGGCTATGTGAAAGGCGTGCCAAGTTTCTTGGCAATCGCTTTGTCTCCCCTTCGGACATTATGACGATTTTGCCTCATAGGATTATTGGCTTTATAGGTAGCTTGAATCTTTAGGGTAACTTTAGGCAGCACAAAAGACCTAAGTTGGTCGCGGTGCATAGTGCCATATAATCTAATCTAAAGTTGGCTGTAATCTTCGTAACTATAAGACTTATTGGCCTATAAGATTTAATGTAATTTTCAGGTTTACCAGGCTTTGGAGCCATAATTATTTCAGCACATTTCCATTGGTCAGGGAAATTGTTAAGTCTCAAAATAGAGTTGTAAATTAGTGTTAAGAAAATAATAGCTTTTTTCGGTAATGCTTTGACATCTTTGGCACATATCTTGTCATATCCAGGTGTTTTTTTTTTTTGTTATTAAGTTTCGAAATTTCTTGTTTTACTTCATGAGGTAACATATGTTTGATGGGTAAATCCATTTGGCATGGACAATCTAAAAAGTAAGTTACAGTACTGTAACCAGTCACTTTTAGGACAATTGACTCCTCATTTCCCATAGGGATCATATATAAATTTTAGAATAGAATTTATTTTTTAATATACGATCGGATATGCGTATACATACAATTTCTTTAAAAAACATTTTGAAAATATTGTTATTTATACCCATGGGGAATGAGGAGTCAATTGTCCTAAAAGTGACTGGTTAAAGAAGGACTTATCACAGGACTGGTATATTTTAATACTGAAGTGGGTTAAGCAGTGTCAATTGTCCCAAAATTACCAATCCTGTGACTGGTAAAGGGAGGACATACCACTTAACCAGAATGCTTATTAACAAGAAAAAGCCAGAATTTTACCCATTGGAAGCTGATCAGTTTGCGTTTATTTTATACGAAATGGCCCTTTTGCGACCGTCTTGTGGTATGCCCATCTTTGGTTAGTCCTGTGGCATGCCACTATGTGGTTTAAAGCAGGACAAATGACCTCCTCCTATGACAAGCCACTGTTAAAGTTGCCAGTTGTTTACATAGGGTAGGGTTTAGCAGAGGACCGGTCTCTGGCACGAAGGGACCGATCCTGTGGCACACGCAGAACCGGTCCCATTCCCCATAGGGTAAATACATATTGATATATATACTATTTTATATAACCGTATATTTTGATATTAAAGAATATGCTTTTATATGTAAATTTTTTTACTCGGGTAGTTAAGAATAAATATCGATCTATATCAAATAAGATATGATTTAATATTTGAGATATAACTTTTTTTGATCGGGTTGTTAACTGTTATTTATTTAAGCCGGTCTGAGTAAGTTTAGGCCAGGTCATATGTTTTTCTTTTTTGGGGGTTTCCTGCATTTATATGATAAATAGTTTTTAATTATGTTCAATTTAGCACATCATTTTTAAAGTGTTTACTCAAGAAATGGTCCTTAAAGATATTTATGGTCCATTGGGCTTAAGCACACACAACATGTGGGATAACAGTTTTTAGTTAAATGTTGTTATATTTTTTTTTTTTTTTGTAGGTTTTATACATATAAAGGAAAACTAAATTTATTTTCCCATGTACGATGTAAAGAGCCTAAATCTTAGGGTAATTTTTGGGCACACAAACACGTAAAAAGGATTACAAGTTGACACAATTTACACTGATTTTGCGAAGGCATTTGATAGTGTACCGCATGAGCTTCATTTATTAAAACTTTCCAAGATTGGTTTTCATTCGGAAATGCTGTCTTGGTTTAGGCGTTATTTGACTGGCAGATATTCTGTTGTATCTGTTGATAGCGTTTGTTCAGATGTTTTCATACCTACTTCGGGTATTCCCCAAGGTAGTATTCTGTTTTTATCAATGATATTACTAACTGTTTCAAAAACTCCCAGCTTCTTTACTCAATAGCTTACTTAATATTTGCTTTTATCTGTCGTAATTCTGATAACTGTTTTGATCATTATACAAAAAAAGTGTTGTTTACGTCGTTTGTAAGATCTAAATTAGAATATGCCTCATTTATATGGGGACCTAATGCTGAAGTTCATATTAATAGAATTGAAAAAATTCACAAAAAGTTCATAAAATATGCTCTTTCTTTTTTTAAATTTTTCCTCGCCAGTTTCTGCAAATGTAATTGCTTCTTATGCAGATAAATGTGTTTTACTCTTAATGAAAACTTTAGAGGTTAGGAGAAAAATCTTTTCGCTTAATTTTTTGCATGGCATTATTTGGGGTTTAATTGATTGTCCGGCTTTATTACATGCTATTAAGATCTATGTACCTCCACGGTCACTTAGAAATAAAGTAACATTTTTTCATATTGATATTCATAGAACTGACTACGCTATGAATGAACCATTAACTAGGGCTATGAGATTATTTAATAATCATTGTAATCAATTAGATTTAAGTTTTACTAACATAAATTTTAAAGTAATTTTAAATAATTTGTTAAAATAAGTTATTTACTTTGGATTTTAGTTGCTAGTCTGTAAGGATAACATTGTATCCATGGACTGAAATAAATAAATAAAAGGCGATATCCAAGACCACTGCTCCGCTACAGGAAGAAGTATATCAGTGGGCCAGAGAAGCAAGCCCATTATTCTTCTAAATTTAAAAAAATGCAAAATTGGAAAACAAAACTTTAAAAAAAATACTTTTCGCAATTTGTTAAAAAAAATTTTGAGATTTTAGCACAATTAATTACTATAAATGCAATTAATTACTATAAAGGCAATCATTAAACCCCGATCAAAATATTTTTGAAAGTGCGGTTTAATGATTATAAAACTCTACATCACCACAAAATTTTTGCATTCTTTGATTACAAATTTATGGAAATGTCCAACTTTTTTTTTTTTATTTTAAATTAAAACTTAAATTTAGCTTTGGAAATGTTAAATATTACAAATTAAACTGCAATTGTAAATTACAAATTTACACAATTTCTAATGTAATTGGGTTAAACAAAATTTTAAAATTATATTTTCTGCTTAAAATGTCAGCAGAAAATTTAATATATTGTCCTAAAATTTATAAAATTACTAGCATAATTTGAATTTTGCATTAGAACTTGCAAAAACTAACTATAAATTAAATTAAAATATTTTAAAGTAATAAAATTTGAAGTAAAATGTTGACTAATGAAAAAATCTTAATTTCAATTTAAATATTGGTAATATCATTTAAAAGAAATCGTTAATTAATGTATACCCCGGTAGTCCAGTTGGTAGCGTGCTGGCTTATCAGTGCGAGGGTCTTGGGTTCGATTCCCACCAGAGACATTGTTCTGTTTTCGCTACAACGAACTGTAAGCCATAGAAGCTAGTGCTCGGTTAGGGTAATAGTATATAATTTGTAATTATATGATTATTAATTAATAAAATAATAAAAAAAAAAATACAAATAAAAATATAAATATAAATCAATATAAATGCAAAATTGTTTTGCATTTCAAATAGAAAACTTTAATTTGTTGGTAATTTTCCAACAAATGCGTTTTTAACGTGAAAATAAATTTTATATTTAATAAAGTTTTGCCATATTTACAAGTTAAATGAGAGTTTATATGACAATTCTAAAATTAATCAACCTAATTATGTAAAGCGTTAGCGCTTTTAGTAAAAACTAATTTTTGCAAAACAAAATTAAGAAAAACTAAAATTTTCTTGGCAAATCTAAAGCAATTTTGATGAAATATATGTCTTACTTGACTGTTAAAATTTTGCAATATTAGCCGTTATAACGACTTTTCCGTAAAAAACCTTAAAAATGACTACGCCGTACATAATCAGTAGAATCTTTTAGAAATTGGTAGTAACCGTATTTAAAATAATATATAAAACATTCTTATTATAACCTGTTATATAAAATTAGATAGTAACCTCACTCAAAAAAATAAGTTAGTAGAAAAGTTAGTAAAACATCTTGTAAATCAGGTATACTATTTTTCAGCTAATTTTTTGCTAAAATTATGTTTTAAACTAAAATTTTAGTTATACTTATTGAGCACTTAACTGTTTTCAACTAATGTTTTACTAATATTTTACTAATGAAAATGAAAATTATTCAAGTTCGAGGCCATACTCTATATTTTTTTATTAGGATATTGTCCTAACAAATAATCTATAGAGTTTTTGTTTTCAAATTTATTCTTTGACCCTTTCAGGAATGTGTTGATAGATCTATTTCGGGAATTTTCTAGGTTCCCATCATTAGAACACGTTTTGAAAGCGGTAACAATCCTAAGCCAAACATCAAACATTCATATAAACTAGTTTACTCACTACATGAGAACTAATATATATTATATGAGGTCGAAGTAAAAAAGATTATTACCATTGATCAAAAAATAAATTGAAAACTTGTTTTTTGTGTGTATGTCTACCTTTGGTAAATATTCAATACACGTTTTTGTTTCTTTTCCTTTGATATGCACATTTGTTAATAACAAAATGTACAGGGGAAGTAGTAAACAAGACCATACTCTGTCTTTTATACAAGTTTAATATAATGAAAGGGTCAAAGAATAAATTTGAAAACAAAAACTCTATAGATTATTTGTTAGGACAATATCCTAATAAAGAAATATAGAGTATGGCCTCGAACTTGAATAATTTTCATTTTCATTGCAAAATTCAAGGTCGAAAAAGCATAATTTTTATTTTTAATAAAAATTATATTAAACTTGTATAAAAGACAGATTATGGTCTTGTTTACTACTTCCCCTGTACATTTTATTATTAACAAATGTGCATATCAAAGGAAAATAAACAAAAACGTGTATTGAATATTTACCAAAGGTAGACATACACACAAAAAACAAGTTTTCAATTTATTTTTTGATCAATGGTAATAATCTTTTTTACTTCGACCTCATATAATATATATTAGTTCTCATGTAGTGAGTAAACTAGTTTATATGAATGTTTGATGTTTGGCTTAGGATTGTTACCGCTTTCAAAACGTGTTCTGATGATGGGAACCTAGAAAATTCCCGAAATAGATCTATCAACACCTTCCTGAAAGGGTCAAAGAATAAATTTGAAAACAAAAACTCTATAGATTATTTGTTAGGACAATATCCTAATAAAGAAATATAGAGTATGGCCTCGAACTTGAATAATTTTCATTTTCATTGCAAAATTAAAGGTCGAAAAAGCATAATTTTTATTTTTAATAAAAATTATATTAAACCTAAAATTTTACTAATGGTTTCTAATTTATTTTGCTAAAAAATTGTGTTGGTTAGCACACTAATAGTGTGAACGACAACCAGACTGAAAGATATACTCAGAAAGAATTAGATGTCGCGGCATGTCACGATGTAGTAGTGACGAGGAAAATTATACTAAAAAGTACATAATATAGAAAAATCAACCATGGAAGATTTTTGTATCTGTTTTTCATACATAAAACAAAATAGTGGATTAAAACAACTTAAATTTTCGTCGTCGGCGTCTTGTGAAAGTAATTGTCTATTAATTAAATAGAAGACAAAATAAAATATTTAAGTTTAATAAAGATTAAATGTGTATTTGTAAACTAAATGTTTATATATATTAATAATATTGTGTGGTCAAATTTCAAACAAATATGCAATAGGTAGACAGACTAAAGCGAAAGACAAAACCATACATCATAGGTAGATTTTTCTGTTCCTTTTTTCTTGTTGCAAAAAAGGGGTTGTATATGTTATATTTTGTTATTTTTTCGTTTCGTTTATATAATTCTCTGCGGCATTTGCGTTCCTTTAAAACATAGCATCATTTAGACTATAATTGATGTAAGTAGTTCAAAGATAATTTCGTGTATACTATGTATAATTATTTCTATTGTTTTTAGATATTACATTAATTCATGTCGTCAATTTGGGACTATGCACATTTTTATATTTTTTAACGTAAATTATTTTAAAAAGAATCACAAAAATATGTTTTATGATTTTCAGCAAATAAATTAACTAAAGAATAATTTTTCTACAATTTTTTTGAGTTTTTTTTCAGTCTACTAATATTCAGCAAAAATTTTATTAATTTTTACCAAGGGTTTTTTATTTCTAATTTACTAAGTGTTAGCAAAACTTTTGCTGAATCTAATAATTTTGTTGCTAAAAATCAGCTCGCTGATTTTCAGCAAAATATTTTGCTGACATTAGCAATTTTCTTGCAAGCACCCTCCTGACTAGAATTTTGCTGACTCAGCTAAATTTTTTGCTGACTTTACTAACTTTTTTATGTGAGTGCAGCAATACTTTCCTTTACTCGGTAATCGGTTTGGGAATAAGAAATTAAGGTCGGTAACTGGTTACACAATAATAGTGTTTATAATTTTTAGAGAAAAACGTTTATTCTTCTTCTTAACCTCAACATTTCTAAATAATAACTTGTTTGATTAAAATGTGATCAATATTGTATACCTTCTTAAAAAGCAAAAATAATTGGATAGAATGTTGTTGCCATACCAAATGTATTTTTATAGCTTGACTTTTATAACATTGAATTTAAACAGGCATGTAATTCTCATTTAGTTAGCAGATTTATTTGTACTTATGTGAACAAATTCACACACACAGTTTTTTTTTTTCTTTCTATTGAAACGGGAGTATGGCAAAATATTTTTCTACAATCTTCTTTTATTTTTACTTTGTTAAAAAAAAATATGGAAACATATTTATTAAACAAAATTTAACTTCTAAAATTACATTATCAATTTGATGATACTGTTTTAGAATAAATTAGTATTCAGATTTAAGCAATTAAATTTAAATTATTCAACTCAATAAAGTAATAAACCTAATGAGAATTAATAAAACATAATTAAAATTTATTTAAGATATTTATTCCTAATACATAAACATTTATAAAAACAACTACATACATAAATATTACAAAAAACAACAACATTATGTTTTGAGCCATAGAATAAAAAAAAATGTCCAGCAAGTTCCGAATTTGAGCAAATATTTAACTGATTCAATTAATTTTGAATTGTCAGTGCTTAAAATTTTCAACAAATCGATTTAATTGAAAAAAAGTATTGATATATTTTTTTCTGTGTTACTTTCTATTATTAACAAGAACATGCTCATTCTGGTAACATCTTACAAAACACATATTACCACCAGTATAAATGTAATGGGTCTTAGTTTTTGAAAATTTAATATATTTATATTGCGTTTTACATTAACTTTTGAAAATTTTTAACTAACAATTGTATACATAAATTTTTTTATAATGTTTGGGTGGAAAAATAAGTTTTTTTAATAAGGGCATGTGTATCGAGGTAACTACTTACATCAGTAACCGGTTACTTCTCACTTACAGATAGGGTTGCCAGATTTAAGTTTTCAAAATTCTTGACGTTCTCCAAGAAAAATGTTGATTTTGAAAAAAATCTTGACAATTACCAACATTTATACGTTACCCAGCAAAATGGTGGCATTGTCATCTTAATTTTGTTTGCAACTAAAAAAATCTTGAAATAGTTTCAAAATAGTAACGAAAAAATAGAAAAGCGGAGTAGCCCAAATTTGACTCTTAATATTAATGTCATACCTTAAATTAAATTTTATAGTATTGGCAATCCATTCAAGTATACGCACAGAAAAATTATGTGAAGCAGTGAAAATCACGCCAATATCCGTAAAGGCTATTTACCGCGTCAAAAATACCAGGGGTAGGAAAAATATTGATGATGATATAAATTTATCAAGCTACTTCTTACTTACTTACTACCACATATCACATACCTATTTAACACCATAATAACAACTTCCAATTATCCGTCAATGTGGAAACATGCCAAAATTGTACCGATACCTAAGTCTGATAAAGAATACCGTCCAATAGCAATTTTACCCTACTTGTCAAAAGTTTTTGAGCGTTCAGTGCACACACAGATGAGTAAATATTTCCACGACAACTCATTACTAACTGGCAGGCAATCTGGTTTTAGGCCTAAACATAGTTGTCTGACTGCACTTATCGATGTATCAGAGGAATTAAGAAGCAAAATTGATGATGATAATATCTCGTTCCTCGTCTTATTAGATCATTCTAAGGCGTTTGACAACGTGGAGCATTCCATTCTTTGCCTCAAACTTAAACATATGTTTAATTTTTCAACGTCTGCAGTAAAGCTAATATCCTCGTATTTGTGTGGTAGATCACAATCTGTTTACCATGGTAGTAATGAGTCTGATAGTTGTCCAGTATCCAGGGGTGTATCACAAGGCTCCATACTTGGTCCTCTTTTATATGCCATTTATTCGAACGACTTGCCTGTCCAACTTAGACACTGTGGAATTCAAATGTATGCCGACGATGTTCAACTCTACATCAGTTGTGACCCCACCGCAGTCAATGATTGCATAGACAAGTTAAACCAGGAACTTGACAGGATAAACAATTGGGCATCAATAAATGGCCTTTGTTTAAATGCCAAAAAGTCCAAAGCAATGATGATCGGTAAACCAAAACAATTCCCACCTTCACTGCTACCAGCCAAAATTAACAATTCAATTATTTCATTAGTTGAAACTGACAGAAATCTGGGGGTAATATTCAATAAAAAACTAGATTGGTCAGATCACGTTAACACAATCTGTGGTAAGACAATTGGAATGTTACGTAATTTGTGGATGACTCAATATTACACTCCATTAAATATTCGTATGTTATTAGCAAAAACTTATTTGCTGCCAACATTATTGTTTGGTTGTGAACTTTACTCAAACTGCGATTCCGTGAGTAAAAGGAAACTAAACGTTACTTTTAACAATATTGCCAGATACGTGTTTGGACTAAAACGTTTTGCCAGAATTTCAAGCTACTCTAAGCAAATTTATAAAATCTCCTTTGATAATTTGTTGAAATGTCGTTCACTTATCTTTTTACACAAAATAATATACACAAAACAACCTTGTTACTTGTATCGAAGACTCAATTTCTTCAGATCAAATAGAGGCAAAAAGATAATTGGCATTCAATATCGTAATGAATTATCAAAGAAACACTTCTATATTAACACTATAAGTCTTTGGAACCATATACCTCATAGCATTCAAACGACCGGCAATGCAAAGCAATCCAAACGCGAAATATTTAAACATTTCTCATAAAATTATTAATGTAGCTAAATATATTGAAAATTATTTTTTCATTTAATCCTTGTTAAATTAAATTTGTTTAAGATTAAATTCTGTCATATTAAATTTTGTTAATTTTAAATTTATATATATTTTTTATAACGAAAATTTTTTATGACATTGTTTCCGTTTCCGTTTCATTTTCCTTTTTTATTTTTTGTGATAAATTACATTACATAGATTAAATAAAAATAATTATTATTAACTTTTTTTATTATATATTATTATTATATTATTTTATATTTTATATTTTATATTTTTAATTTTTTATAATTTTGTTAAAATTATTATGTAACATTATTTTCCCAGTGCTGTTAAAAGACGAGATCTTGTTGCACTGCTATGCTAAATAAATAAATAAAAAATATGCAAAATAAAAAATAAAGTGGCAACCGAATTGAAAAGTGTATTTTGTTGTTAAATTCGGTTAGTACAAGCGTATCTAAATGTGTTATCTGAATATGTTGGGTGTTGCGGTTATGATATTTAGCTATATTTTGAATATTTCTTCTTTGTATTTCAAAATAACTTAAAGTATCATCCAAATAACTTAACTAAAGTTAAAATATTATACTAAATTTTTTAATTGTTTTCTTCAGCAAAAAAAATTTGTTGAGTTCAACAGGTCTATTTTAATTTGCATTAAAATAAGTGTCAACATTTTGCTGAATTTAATAATTTTTTGCTAAGAATCAGTTCACTGATATTCAGTAAATCACTTTTGCAGATATTAGCAATTTTTCTGCAAGGATCCTCCCAGCAAAAATTTTGCTGACACAACTAACTTTTTTGCTAACTTTACGGACTTTTTTCGAGTGTATTTCAAGAAATTTTATTAATATTAAGAAATTTTTCATGAACTTTTTTTCATAAAATTTCATAGTTTCATAAAAAAAATTCATTCGGGTTCATAAATTATCTCTTCAGAAATTTAATGAAAATGTTCTTTAGAGCAATGAAATTATTTCAGACTTAATTTTTTTATTTTTCTTAAAAATTTCATAATTTCATTAATTTCCATACATTTAAATTTTAGTTTTAAGGTTTAAGTCTCAAGTGTTCAACATATTTTATAAAGTTATTCGTAATTTCAATATAGCTTCTTAATTTTGGACTTCTATGAAATTGTTTAAAAAATCATATGAAGCGGTTTATTGGATTAGTTCCAATACATTATTCAGGACATTTATAAAGAGTTTTATGAATTCAAACAACTTCTTAATATTAAGAAACTTTATGAAACAGTATCATAAATTGCATAAACGCTTCATTGTCGGAATAATTCATTAGTTTTACGAAGATTTTCATTATTTCTACAAACATTTCATAAACATTGCCTTTACTGAAACCTGTTTCATAGATTCTATGAAAAGTTTCAATGGACAAGTTTCAGTGACAATTTTCATTAAAGAAGAAATTCATTACTAAAGTGAAGATAATTCGCTCAGTGAATGGTACAAAGGCAACTAAAGGTAAACTTAATTGGTTCAATGAAACTCGGGATACAAACTTTTTATAATTTTAATCATGGTATCACTCGTTAACGCTTTAATAATATGAAAACTGTAGGATAAAGTTATCCACCAGATTGATGTTAGTTAGTATTGCAACACAGTAATTGAATAATACGTTAAAAATCAAGTTTATCAAATCAAATTAAATTCCATTTACCTTCTTAATAATATGACTTATATAATTTAGATGTCTTTGAAACTAATACTTAAATATACATCCTTGACTCATATAACCCAGTTTTATTCCAATTTTAGTGGACGGAAAATAATGAAAATATTCATTAAACCAACGAAATTTTTTTTTAAAAGTGATCGAAAAATTTATTTAAATTAATTAGAAACGTCATACTTTTTAAGAAACTGATTTTTTATTGAAACTTTTTTATTGAGTGAATAAAACTTTAAATTAATAAAATAAGATTTTCCATTAAACTTTATGAAAACTTGCATTAGCCATTTCACTACCCTTCTACACAACAGTGTTTTTTTTTTTTTTTATTTTAGTTAATGTACTTATAATTAATATAATTACATTACTACCATTGGAGCTTCTAGCAACTAGTTCTTACGTTCCATGTTCCGATTCTTGTCCTTATTCGATAGCCAATTGGTTGTGCCGTTAAATCCGTTTGTATTTGTGTTGTTTCGTTAATCCTTTTAATTTTAAAATGTGCGATTGGTTAGACCACAGCATCCGATCCTAGTGTTGGGGCTGCCAACAACCTCTAGGCAGGTGAAGTTTAAATCAAATGAGTTTCAGTCACGGTTATTGTGACCCAATTATGACCTAATTACCCGAGACGCATTGATATTATTGCCAGTCGGGCATCAATTGACCGCCTTCTCACTTTAGCTGCCGACAAACGGGTGTTTGAACGACATTTCCAGGGAATACGTGGTTTACTAGAAACCGGACGTAGTGAGCTGCTTAGATTTTTCAATAAAGGAATCGCTTCTTGCTATTCCCAAGTGAATAGCAGACAGAAAGCTTTCCGCACCTAGATGCACCTCTATGAAAGAACCTCATTCCCCAACAGTGTACACAGTTTTAAATAAATATAAAAATGTTGAGGCTCGTGCCTCAATTGATTTATTGAAGGCAACGTTTGGTAACCGCATAGTTTCACGTTTCGGACCCGTGAATTGGCCTCCAAGATCATACAATTTAACGCCACTAAACTATTTTCTGCGGGGATATGTGAAGTGGCTAGTCTACGCCGATAAGCCCAAAACGAAATTGGACCAGCCGTGGCGGTCTTATGCCATAAGTCATATTTAAATTATAATGCCAGAAAATTATCTTTCGAATAAAGTAAATTTCATGTCAATTTAAAAAAATCATCTTTGTTTTATTCCATTTAAAAGTTCTATACCTCTATAAAAAAACACCCTTTATAAACTGTTTATCAGGGCAATATAGTCGTGATATTTGGTAAGAAAATCAGAATTTTTTAAAGAACCTTTAGCGCCGAAAAAATGGGCGTTTGGTGTATCTCGTAAACTAAACTAATGACCAGAACAAAATCAAATACAGCATTTCTACTTATTTAAATGTTTTACTGTTGAGCTGAGAAGTTTCACAAATTCGATTTTAGGGCCCATTTTTGGTGGGTAGGAGGGGAAGGGGGCATGCGTGTAAAGCTTTTTCCCCTAATAGGAATCTAAAGTCAAAATAGAAATATACCCACGAACAAAAAGTGGGTAGTCAATTTCATTGTTTTTATGAAAATATTCATTAATATCATGCAGATAATTTTCTCAGTGTATAAATTTATATCTTTCCTCTAATAACTCAGATTTGTTTCCCTCTTTTAAAGAAGATGCATTAAGCTTCGTATAAATGCTTTTTGCTTACAACGCGGAGTTTTTGTGGAATGTATTAAAGGCATAATACGAGGGAGGGGTGTATATTTTTATTAATATATAAAGTAATACGACACTAGAATTTAATACAGTCTTTATATAAGTTCATACATGAAATATATACACACAAAAACAACATGGTTAGTAAAGTCAGTAACATTTTTGCTGTTATGATATTCCCAGAAAAAATGTTGCTGACTTAACTAATTTTTTTTTTGTAGTGTACAAACGTTATCTAAGGATATTTATGTTTTATTTATGAATAGTTTGTTTATTACTTTTATATATACTACAAGTATAAACAAGTACATATATTTGTAAGAGTACTTTGACACACATACATGTATACTACTTTTAGTAATTTCAATCTTAATACACACATAAGTACTTTATGGAATTATAAAGTTTTAGTGAATGCATGTGTGCGTGTGTGTGTGTATGGCTGGGAGTGTTTGCATGTATGTGGAAATTCTCTTTATGTAGTTTGTTGCACATCCATACTGGCTTTGTAACTAAAAGAAATCATATTAATTACTTAAGGTTTCTTTATCCTTTTGAATTAAATAGATTTTTAATAATAAGATCATATTTTTATAAAAAAAATTACTATAAGTTAATGTGTAGGTACTTTATAATATTTATACTTTGATGTTTTAATATTTATGCATTAAGAAAATTAAAAATTTTTGGCATTTGATATTTCATTTAGAATTATTATATAAAATAATTATTTTAAATAATAATCATAATCATTTCAAAATAATAATAATAATGCGGAGTATTTACGCTTTGAAATCTAAGGGAAAAAGTTATGAAAACGAATTACTAAAATAGACTTTATGTTCTTTGATATATTTAAAAAGGAAAATCCGTAAGAATTGAATAAAAATTGTCAGTAAATTAAATTTTTAATTTAAATTTGCAATAATAAAATAAAAAATAACATTCAAACAAATTTAATAGGAAAGCAATGTTAATAGTCATCAGCTAGGCCTATTCCGATTTGCATGAAATTTGGTACATTTAGAAAAGTAAGTTGAGTCAGCATATAATTTTGATCCTTGCCGAAAAATTGCTAATATCAGCAAGAGAAATTTGTAAACTCAGCAAACAGTTTTGCTGATAATTAGTAGAATGCAAATTAAAATCGAATTTTTGCTCTATCTTAGTGGATTGATAAAAACTAAAAAAAAACTTAGTTGAAAATGTTTACTTTACTTCATTTATTTTGCAGAAATTTGAATATTTCTTTTATTCTTTTAAATATATCTAAAAATGATAGGACTTCCACGTTGTTAAGATGATGTAATTAAATAAAAAATTCTAAAAATAAAATAAATACTTTTTAATTAAATAACAAAACATAATAATTCACAATTACATACATGCATATCGTGACATACATTCAAAAGTGACTCAACTCAAAACTTTAATTTTTCGGTTTTATATGCTTAAACTATGCAGAATACACTTGTTTATCTATAAAAAAAATATCAGTGTATTTTGTTGTTGTTAACTGTTGCTAAAAAACAGTTATGTCTTTCTTTATGTTTCAATTGGTATGAAGTTGCAAATATTTTTTTTTCCATTTCTGAAAAATGAAAAATTTTGAGTTGAGTCACTTTTGTACTAGGTGTGCGATATGTATGTATTAGAGTGGCATTTTTTCACTTTCGATTTTTATCAATTAATGTTGCGGTTATTGTAGAATTATTGTAGATTGAGAAAAATCAAATAGCATTAACCCGTGGCGCCCCGCGTACAAATTTCACGATTTTTTAAAAGAGGTCTTAAGCAGCTTTAATAAAAATATGTCTTGCGACACACCATTTTTAATTAACTTTGGCATGAATGTTTAAATGATTCTAAAATTCTGTGATAGTTTTTAAAAAATTCTGTGATAATTTTTAAAAAATATTTAGAAAAGAGGGAAAATATGGAATTTTTAGTGAAAATCAAATTGAAATATTTCGATAACTATTTCTGTTCAGCATGCAAAAATTAATAAAAAAAAGAAAAGGCTCAAATATGAGTAAAAAATATTTAAAAAAGGAAAATTTATAATATCTGGGAATGACGTATTTAAAACAAGATATTTTACGAATTTTGATATAATTTTTATTCAAAGTAAAAATTATGTTTTTCGACCTTTAATTGTGCAATGAAAATGAAAATTATTCAAGTTCGAGGCCATACTCTATATTTCTTTATTAGAATACTGTCCTAACAAATAATCTATAGAGTTTTTTGTTTTCAAATTTATTACTTGACCCTTTCAGGAATGTGTTGATAGATCTATTTCGGGAATTTTCTAGGTTCCCATCATCAGAACACGTTTTGAAAGCGGTAACAATCCCATGTCAAACATCAACCATTCATATAAACTAGTTAACTCACTACATGAGAACTAATATATGAGCTTGAAGTTAAAGATTATAACCATTGATCAAAAAATAAATTGAAAACTTGTTTGTTATGTGCAAGGTCCACCTCTGGTGGATATTCAATACATGTTTTTTGTTTTTCTCTCCTTTTTTATATTTTGTTTAGTAAACAACACAGGGGGAGTAAACTAGACAGTACTTTGTCTTTTATACAAGTTTGATATAATTTTTATTAAAAATAAAAATTAAGTTTTTTTCGACCTTTAATTGTGCAATGAAAATGAAAATTATTCAAGTTCGAGGCCATACGCTTTTTTTCATATTAGGATACTGTCCTAACAAATAATCTATAGAGTTTTTTTGTTTTCAAATTTATTCATCGACCCTTTCATTAATGTGTTGATAGATCTATTTCGAAATAGGGTGAAATAATAAATTTGTTCTGATTTAAAACGTGTTCTGATGATGGGAACCTAGAAAATTCCCGAAATAGATCTATCAACACATTCCTGATAGGGTCAAATAATAAATTTGAAAACAAAAAACTCTATAGATTATTTGTTAGGACAGTATCCTAATAAAGAAATATAGAGTATGGCCTCAACTTAAATAATTTTCATTTTCATATTTTACGAATTTTAAAAGATTGCACTGTAAAAATTTGCATACAAATTGTGAATTGCAAGCTTGAGACAAAGTAAAATGCGTATTTTGGGGATCACTGTGAATGAAGTTTAAGGTGGCACGCAACAGTTTTTTACAACAAAATATGCCTGTTTTTGGCACTCGCCGAGAAAAGTCTTACCACCCCTGAACTAAATTGTTACATGCATGGGCAATTGTAGATAAATTAGTTTAAAATTTAGCTAAATAAATAGGAGTTTTAGCTAAAATTTACACTAGCTTTGGCTTAAAATCAAATCGGATTTAAACGATAGCAACAGATAAAAAATTACTATCATTCATTTTTTAGTGTACCTTTTGTTTTGAAGTTAATATAACTAAGCATTTATTTTGCAAAATTTCAACAAAGCTTTGTATAGTTAAGAAGGAATAAAAACCGCATTAAATTCTATGAACAAATTTATTAAATTAAACAATTTGTTTTGTTTTTTTAACTGAACTTAGCACGTTTTTTTAGATTCTTATGTTGGTTTTTGGACTTGGCACATTTGCATACCACTGCGTAAAAACAAGTAAGAACTACATAACGTTAACTTTTTTTTGTATATATAATATATTTTGAGTTTTGCTATCTTATTGCATTCAAATCTCAATTTCCATAAAAAGTGGACTTAGCACGTTTGCACAATAAGCCAACTATTTAGATTTCCAAAAATAAATATTGTTTATATACATATTAAAATTAAAAATAACGGGTTTTTCAATTAGGACTTGACAACTTTTATTTTAAATAAAACGCAAACCATTTGAGATATTTCCAAAACTTTATTATCGACTTGAAATACAATCAAAACATATATGAATGGATCTCTACACGTCGGCAGCGGTCGATTCGTTGGACCCAATTTTCGATGACTCGGTCACACATTTCGGCCGTAACAGCCGCTATTTCGCGTTCAATGTTGGCTCGGAGTTCTTCCAACTTCGTCGGCTTGTTGGCATAGACCAATGATTTGACGTAAAAAGAAAAAAGTCTAGAGGCTTTAAATCGCACGAACGAGGCGGCCAATTGACTGGCTAATTTCTTGAGATAACACGCTCACCAAACTTACTCTTCAATAAATCGATTGTATCGTGTGCTGTGTGGCTTGTGTCACCGTCCTGTTGAAACCACATGTCGTCCAAGTCCATGATTTCCAATTCGGTCCAAAAATAATCGGTAATCATGGCGCGATAACGATCGCAGTTCACAGTAACGTGACAATCGTTATTGTCTACGAAAAAATATGGCCAATCACTCCGCAAAATTCGCCATAAAGTGGTCTTGGCGATGACCAGTTCTTAAGAACGCCTCGGAATCAACTGATTTGGATCGTTTGCTACGGATGCCTGAACGGCAGCGATATTTGCGGCACTTCGACCAACCCGTTGTCTCACTAGCACGGCAGCATCACTCCAATATATTCAAGAAATTTCCAATTGAGGTTCTTTAAAAAATGTATTCAATTATTTTTTTTAAATTCTTTCTCGATCTTATTAAACATCCTGTAGTTTTTTTTATAGATTTCGATGTTATTTTTTTATTCTTTTTGCTGTTTAACAGAAAACAATCCGCTTGGTATCAATTTGCTGTTCATGTACACAACCTTAACAAATTGTCAGTTAAAAGTGAAAGATGAAGTTGAGCAACAAGAACATGAAGATGATTATGTTACTGTAACTGTTATGTTTGTTCTTATGCTTCTCTTTCATGTTCATACATCCTTTTCCTCTTTCGAGGGTTTAATGGCGTATTTTATAAATACACTTGTGAGACATGCCGCAATTATCAGCACTGTGATGTGTGTGGTATGCATGTGCAATGGCATGGGAGAAGCAGACACACATTCAAAGTTTCAAAGTTTAACTCCTTACAATCACTCCCAATGACTGGCTTGTGTAGTGATGTGTAAATCCATTGTTTTAGTAAGATGTTCGTCACACACGAACGAGGAATGAAACTGTACAGTTTGAAAGTTTAATACTGTTCAATTGAAATGTTAAAGAAAAAATGTGTGTGGAATTTAATACCAAAAGTTTCGTTTGAAGTTAAGGTTAAACATAAATTGAACCGATCTTTTTCCAGAAAGGCAAAGTATGAACTTACTGAAAAGGACATTGAAAAAAAGAATAAAAATATACGTCAAAAGGCTTATAGACCACGCAATTTTATAAACAATTAATGGGTAATTAAAAAAATTTCAGACATTAAAAAATAAATTTAACTTTTTATGCGTGGATTGCTTTATACTAATGGATTACACTACTCAACGGACAAAAAAAACTGGCTTTGAAACAAACAATTCTTAATAAACCTATGTACGCAGAATTGAAATCTAACAAAAAAAAACATATTTTCATATTTGCAGATTTTCAAATATTACGGTTAATATCTTCATCCCATTTTTTTTTTCGCAATTTTGCTTAATTTTTCGAAATCTGACCGCAACATAATGAATTTTTTTTTTGGAAAATATAAATCTACACAAAATTATCTCTTATAGAGTGCGTGTTTGTATCAGGTCATCGCACTGGTATTGCAAGGAAGTTTTATCCTTATAAATCATATACATAGATTCAGCGTACATAAGTCTGTTAAATAAAATATGTATTTCAAAGACAGGTTTTGCAAAAAGTAAAAATTTGTTGAGTAGTGTTATTTTTACTAATTTTACTATTTAAAACTCTTTGACAAACTTCTAAAGCCTATTTTACTCAAAACTCTCCTTACTTTATTTATCTACTCTTATTATTCTTAGGACAGACTCGCCAGAATTTTATTAGTTTTTAATTATTTCCAAATTGTGTGAATTTATATCACTCGTTGTGGTGAGTGTACTTACTAAAATTATTCTTCGGTAAATTCCATTACTTTATGAATAAAACTGACTAAAGTAATTAATGGGAGAATTCATTTGTGACACCATGACTCACAAACATATGACAAAAGACTGCAAATTTTAACACTCTCCTGAAAAGCTTTTGAATCCCAACGATTAAAAGTAAATTTACACTAAAATTGTTTTAACAACGCATCTACACATAAAACTAGCAACAGGAGCAACAAAAAAAGTGCACATGTAAATGTATGAAGTCCTTTTAAAAAATATAGTCTCGTTAGATTTTCACACACGAGCAGACCTTGCACATCCATATAAAATGGGATGGAATAAATGAATTAACGACTTATACGCCCACAAATTGAATAATTCAATTTTTTGTAGAATTATACAAACCATTCATAGTGCTTGCTATTTATACGCAGGGCATTTGAATGAATTGATGAAATTGATGAATTGAAATGAATTGAATGAATTGAAATGAAATTGAATGAATTGAATGAATAATGAATGAAGTGAATGAAGAATTGAATGAATGACACTGAATTGAATGAATTGAATGATTGAATGGAATTGAATGAATTGAATGAATTGAATGAATTGAAATGAATTAATGAATTGAATGAAATTGAATGAATTGAATGAATTGAATTGAATTGAATGAATTGAGGAATTGAATGAATTGGAATGAATTGATGCATTGAATGATTGAATGAATTTGAATGGATTGAATGAATTGATGAAAATGAATTGAATGAATTGAATGAATTGAATGAATTGAATGAATTGAATGAATTGAATGAATTGAATGAATTGAATGAATTGAATGAATTGAATGAATTGAATGAATTGAATGAATTGAATGAATTGAATGAATTGAATGAATTGAATGAATTGAATGAATTGAATGAATTGAATGAATTGAATGAATTGAATGAATTGAATGAATTGAATGAATTGAATGAATTGAATGAATTGAATGAATTGAATGAATTGAATGAATTGAATGAATTGAATGAATTGAATGAATTGAATGAATTGAATGAATTGAATGAATTGAATGAATTGAATGAATTGAATGAATTGAATGAATTGAATGAATTGAATGAATTGAATGAATTGAATGAATTGAATGAATTGAATGAATTGAATGAATTGAATGAATTGAATGAATTGAATGAATTGAATGAATTGAATGAATTGAATGAATTGAATGAATTGAATGAATGAATGAATGAATTGAATGAATTGAATGAATGAATGAATTGAATGAATTGAATGAATTGAATGATGAAATGAAATTGAGATGAATTGAATGAATTGAATGAATTGAAAATGAATTGAATGAATTGAATGAATTGAATGAATGAAATGCATTGAAGAATGAATGAATTGAATGAATGAATGAATTGAATGAAATTGAATGATTGAATGAATGAATGAATTGAATGATTGAATTAATTGAATGAATTGAATGAATTGAATGATTGAATGAATGATGAATTGAATGAATGAATGAATTGAATGGAATTGAATGAATTGAATGATTTGAATGAATTGAATGAATTGAATGAATTGATAGAATTGAATGAATTGAATGCATTGAATGAATGTGAATAATTGAATAATGAATGAATTGAATGAATTGAATGAATTGAATGAACTTGAATGAATTGAATGGCATTGAATGAATTGAATGAATTGAATGAATTGAATGACTTGAATGAATTGAATGAATTGAATGAATTGAATGAATTGAATGAATTGAATGAATTGAATGAATTGAATGAATTGAATGATTGAATGAATGAATGAATTGAATGAATTGAATGAATTGAATGAATTGAATGAATTGAATGAATTGAATGAATTGAATGAATTGAATGAATTGAATGAATTGAATGAATTGAATGAATTGAATGAATTGAATGAATTGAATGAATTGAATGAATGAATGAATTGAATGAATTGAATGAATTGAATGAATTGAATGAATTGAATGAATTGAATGAATTGAATGAATTGAATGAATTGAATGAATTGAATGAATTGAATGAATTGAATGAATTGAATGAATTGAATGAATTGAATGAATTGAATGAATTGAATGAATTGAATGAATTGAATGAATTGAATGAATTGAATGAATTGAATGAATGAATGAATTGAATGAATTGCATGAATGAATGAATTGAATGAATTGACTGAATGAATGAATTGAATGAATTGAATGAATGAATGAATGAATGAATTGAATGATTGAATGAATTGAATGAATTGAATGAATTGAATTTGAATGAATTGAATGAATGAATTGAATGAATTGAATGAATGATTGAATGAATTGAATGAATTGAATGAATTGAATGAATTGAATGAATTGAATGAATTGAATGAATTGAATGAATTGAATGAATTGAATGAATTGAATGAATTGAATGAATTGAATGAATTGAATGAATTGACTGAATTGAATGAATTGAATGAATTGAATGAATTGAATGAATTGAATGAATTGAATGAATTGAATGAATTGAATGAATTGAATGAATTGAATGAATTGAATGAATTGAATGAATGAATGAATTGAATGAATTGAATGAATTGAATGAATTGAATGAATTGAATGAATTGAATGAATTGAATGAATTGAATGAATTGAATGAATTGAATGAATTGAATGAATTGAATGAATTGAATGAATTGAATGAATTGAATGAATTGAATGAATTGAATGAATTGAATGAATTGAATGAATGAATGAATTGAATGAATTGAATGAATTGAATTGAATTGAATGAATTGAATGAATTGAATGAATTGAATGAATTGAATGAATTGAATGAATTGAATGAATTGAATGATTGAATGAATTGAATGAATTGAATGAATTGAATGAATTGAATGAATTGAATGAATTGAATGAATTGAATGAATTGAATGAATTGAATGAATTGAATGAATTGAATGAATTGAATGAATTGAATGAATTGAATGAATTGAATGAATTGAATGAATTGAATGAATGAATGAATTGAATGAATTGAATGAATTGAATGAATTGAATGAATTGAATGAATTGAATGAATTGAATGAATTGAATGAATTGAATGAATTGAATGAATTGAATGAATTGAATGAATTGAATGAATTGAATGAATTGAATGAATTGAATGAATTGAATGAATTGAATGAATTGAATGAATTGAATGAATTGAATGAATTGAATGAATTGAATGAATTGAATGAATTGAATGAATTGAATGAATGAATGAATTGAATGAATTGAATGAATTGAATGAATTGAATGAATTGAATGAATTGAATGAATGAATGAATTGAATGAATTGAATGAATTGAATGAATTGAATGAATTGAATGAATTGAATGAATTGAATGAATTGAATGAATGAATGAATTGAATGAATGAATTGAATGAATTGAATGAATTGAAATTGAATGAATGAATGAATGAATGAATTGAATGAATTGAATGAATTGAATGAATTGAATGAATTGAATGAATTGAATGAATTGAATGAATTGAATTATGAATGAATGAATGAAATGAATTGAATGAATTGAATGAATTGAATGAATTGAAGAATTGAATGAATTGAATGAATTGAATGAATGATGAATTGAATGAACTGAACTGGATAACTTAAATGTATTGAATGAATTGATTGAATTAAAAAAATCAATAAAGTGTATATAAATTTCTATATTCCAAAACAAATCATTCTTTAAAACTTTTGGCTTAACATGCATGCCTGGTATTACTTGTATGAATAAAAAATAAAATTCATATTCACGGTATGTTGGTGTCTGAGAAAATGTTGATGTGTCTATCGTTGTACAGACAGTCAAGCTATTCATATGTTTCATATTCTACGTACAACTTTTTTGTAAAAAGCACTAGCTGAATAAACATTAGACTCAAATGTAGTACTTGCAGAGTTTGAAAAGGATTTATTTATTTTAAATTTTAAAATCTAATTTAAACAAAAAAAAATTATAATTCTATCTACATTAGAAATTTAATAATTCAATCCTTGATATAGGACCTATAAATCATTTTTACACACAGAAAACGGACAAAGTCATAGCAGCCGAATTTGTTGTCAATCGCATGGTTCTGTTGTATCTACCGAATTTTGTGATTGTTTATTTAGATACAATCTTAACTCTGTTGTCCTGGCCAAATTTTGTAGTTTCAATCGAATAATTGTTATCCCAATCGAAAAATACGGTAGCATAATCCGAAACATTCAATTGGCAACAAATATGGTAGCCACGACCGAGTATGTATTATGGGTGGAGAATCGACTGACTATTATTTCTAGGAATGTTAATGAATTATTGTAGAAGGGGTCTTCATCGATTTGTTACTATTTTGAGGAGGAATAAACTTAATATTTTCTGAAAACACTTGAATATACAATTTCTTTGTTTGCAAATTTTTTTTAATTTTTGCCAGATTATATTAAAAATTATTAGATCTGATCATATATGCTATGAGATCTGTTTAGATCTGGTCAGATCAGATATTTTTTACACGGGAAGGCAAATAATTTAAACTTTTGTTTGCTTATTTTTTTGTATACAGCGATTGTTGGAAGAGGAAACCGCCTCGCTAGTGACTTCCACGGGGATTTTGAATAAAGAAACACTCAATTCCAAACAAAAATATAATTTATTTAAAATTCAAGTTTCTTATATTAAAATTCCTATAAATACAATTTAATTAGATAAATTCAAGCTATTTATAGAAATTAAACTTACTTTTTGGTATGGAAACCACTAGAGTAAATTTCTATACAAATTAAAATTAATATGATCTTCAAGATTAATAACAAGTCACCACGCCATGCCAAGCTAAACTACAATTTTATAATAAAATGGCGCAGTTTAACTAACGAAAGTAGCGTCTACTCCGAAAAATATAATTTTACATTTAGACATAAAATAATAAACACATCTCATTAGAAAATTAGCAAACAGAACTATTTTCTAGCGATTTTGCCAGTGTCGGCAACAGCGATAATACGCAAAGTTTGAAAAAAATGTTTCTTTCCCACGTTTCAAATACAAATTTTTAACTTTCCATAATTTTTGTCATCACCAGAGACAACAGCTTTTTCTTAAAATTCGCTTTAATTGCTTTTTTCTCAAATTTTTTTGCCGCGCTAAAAAATTATAAAATGGAAGAATTACAACTGTTTAATCGAAAAAAAAAGATATTATAACCTTCTTCCAAAAATTTGTTTTTTAACCTTTTTTTTTTAATTGGTGAATTAATTATTGGTGACAAAAATACCCCACTTGGTGGTCTGGCGTATGTGCCCCATGATAAGCCGCTTCTATAATTTTATATTTTTTTAAATACAGCGAAAATCGGTAGTGGCATTTGTGACCCAGTGGCGAAACCTCCCCTGCTACCATATATCCTTTAGAAAACAAATAGTATATGTTGGTTAACAAATATTTCAGATGAATCTAGAATGTTTGATTTAAAGTCCTGGTAAATTGTTTAACAGCAACAAAAAATACATTCAGCCGTAAGTATTCTACCGAGAATCTATCAGTAAATACAAAGAACAAAATATAACAAAATACCCCATAATATTTTAAAAGTCAGACATATGAAACACTAACAAAGTTTTTGGCACTTTTCTGAAATGGTTTTTGTTTCTTAACCACAAAAGAACACCATGGGAAATTTACTTCTTTATTTTTTAGTTAAGCGATAAAAATCCACGTATTAAAAAATGTGAAAATATTAAATACAATCTTCATATGTAAAAATATATGAGTAATTTTAAAACTTTTCGACACGTTCAGGTTAAATATGTGGTCGCCAATATTACAGCATGCTTAATCCAACCCCGATAATCATTATGCTTAACGGCGCCAAATTATGGCGGTTTTAAATTTTAAGATAATTGAAACTATTAATATTACAGTTACGTCAATTTATAGATCTATTTTTCATTGGATTTATGACATTTCAAAATATATATAAATAACGAATAAAAAACCAAACAATAAAAAATAAACTCAATAAAATTGTTAGATTTATGTGAAAATTTTAAAATAAAAACACGATTATTTTGGAAAACACGAATTTTTTACTGGTTTTAGGATATTTAATTCGGCCTATGATTCCTTATTTGGAAGAAATCATATTAAATACTTTTACATTCGCAAAATTAAAAAAAAAAACTCAAAATTTTATAATTGGAGATTAAAAATTTTATAATTGCAGGTTTTTTGAGGTTATGAAAATTTTGTTTACTCTATAAAATTTAAAGCACTGAACGTATTTTGATGCCTTTTAGATTTTAGTATTAAGCTCATTAAATTGATGCAGCGCTTTAGTTGTCACAAAGCAAAATGGGTTTGGAAAAAACAGGCGCTGTACCCGCTACGAATGAAAATAATATATTTCTTTGTAAAGATTCTCTTTAGATACCTACCCGGGTAAAAATAGTTATATCTAGTCATATGAAATATGATCAGGCGCGCTTTCAAAGGGGCGGAATATGGGAAATACGCCCCCCCCCCCCAAATAATATTTTACAATACAAAAATGTTAAAAAATTAAAAAATTAATTAGAAATACTATGAGTTCCCCCAAAACCTTTTCCTGGATCAGCGCCTGAATAAGATTAAGTCATATCTGACTTAGAATGAAGTCACATTACGGCTAATATTGTTATATACAAATCTGTATGATTTTTTTTGAGAGATTTCTTTATATCTTACTTGATATTATTATATGTCTCCAAATCTTACTCCATATATAACTACATAAGCCATATAATAATAATTCTAATATATATAGTGATCGCTATGATTATATATGGTCACATGTTAAGTCTTATTAAACTATATGTGATGCAATACTGAAAATATTTTCCTAATAATTTTATATAGCATTATATATAATCCCAAACATATTATGGTTAAGTTCAATATCAAATTATCTGCAAGACTTTATTATATATGACTTCACATATAACCATACTAATTTTATAACGAAATTATTTGTAAGTGATATATTTTATACAATTTCAAATAAAAAAATCTGTACATTTTATAAGGCCACTTAATTATATATTTTTGACTCACTAAATTTGTTTTTGATAATTTTTTATCATTTCGTTGTTTCATTTAAAAAAGTGCAGATAGCGGCGGAATTTTTTTTTTTGAAAACTTCAATTTTTATTTAAATCTTTATAGGGTTCTTAAATTTTTTTATGAAATAACTTTTTTTTCTTAAACCCATAGATTTCCCGGAAAAATCTTAACATTTTTTATGAAATAACTTTTTTTTCTTAAACCCATAGATTTCCCGGAAAAATCTTAACATTTTTTATGAAATAACTTTTTTTTTCTTAAACCTATAGATTTCGCGGAATCGGGAGTCCTTTTAAAAGTACTGTCCAAAGTCACTACACATTACGCAAGCTTTCCATTTATTTATTGTTTAACTAAGATGTTACTCTTATTAATTTTTAAGTAAAAAATACAATTAACTGGATATAAATGATTCACTTACATGTTTTTTTCCATACGCACTATTAGAAAAAATTGCTATTCGCAAGCCACTCAATAAGCAATTAAAATACCCTGAACTGCTTTCACCAACTGACGCTTTCGAGATAAATAACAAATCATAAACAATAATAATATAAAAAAATATGTACAGATATGCACGTACATAACGGCGCTTTTCTCTCATTTGTCATATATTCTTTTAAAAGGACGGTTGCGCCAAGTGGGTTAAAATTGTTGATATCAAGAAATGTCACTTTTCAACTTAAATACTTTTAATCACAATTTCAAATCATAAAAAGCATACATACTATGGCCTAAAATTATATAAAATCAGACATATTTATATCTAATTAGATGTAATTTAATGTCCCGGATATAAAAAAAAATCTCGAAAAAATTGTAGCAAATTTTATCTAATTTGATATAATTAGATACATGTAGATGACCCATTTTTCAGATCAATTTATCAATTTGTCAATTTGATTAATTTGTAGTAATTTTTTTTATATAAATAGAGCTTTTTGGGTCTTCAAAGTAAGACGATGATTGTTAGGAAAAGACCCTAACCACGTCTTTGATTACTAAGAAGACAAGAACGGAGAAAAATTGATGATTAATAGGTTTTTTGTTAAAGCTCTGCCTATTTTTTTCTAAAACTTCGGGTTCCAGAACAACTTTGGTAATGGCTGTGATAAAGTAATGCATTACCTTGCAATGTGTACTCCTTACCTGTATCATTATTTTGCAACAACAAGTAATGGGTTACATATAATGGGTTACATAATGCATTACTTTAAAATGAATACGACTTACATTCACCATCATTTCGAAACATAAAGTAATCAGTTACCAATAGTTGGTTACATAATGCATTACATTGAATGTATACTATTTTCATTCAGTATTATTTTAAAACATAAAGTAATGAGTTACCGACAATTGAACACTCATGGATTATCTTGTAATGATACCTCATTACCTTTGACATTACTTCAAAACATAAAATAATGAATTACCTATCATCAATTACATATTGCATGATTTATAAACGTAAAGTAATTATTAAAATATCTTTCTGAAAATCTATTTATAGACACATTAATTTGTGATTTTGTGTAAGCGAGAGGTTAAGGTGAATATTTTTGATATCACGAACGAAAACACGAAGCACAACAATTCATTAAAATTTTCTGTAATCCATTATTTTAAAGGACGATAGCTCAGTTGGTAGAGTTCTGGCCTAACTAATTGCTAACCCCCAGGTTCGAATCAAAGTGTGACCACGTTATTTATTTAATTAAACAAATATATTTGTAAAAATTTTTTTTTATCAATTTTTTTTTTATGAAAATCTTTTTACAGACACATTACTTTTTCCCACCATTAAACCATATAAGTCACCAGTTACTTTACCCACTACAAGGTAAAGAGTCCATCCATTACTTTTAGGCTCATCGCCTGTAAAATTCGTTAGTGAAGTAAGGTGTAATGTAACGCGTGGATTGCTAAGACGGCACATTACATTACCCATTATTTGGTTCTGATGAGATTTTTAGCCAAATCGAAATACTAGTAACAACCTAGCTAATATGTTTGAATTGCTTTATTTTGTAAATATACTGTGATTGAAAGCTCGTTATAAATTGAAACTACATAAAAATAATCTCGATATATATGAAAACAAAAAACTAATAAAACTGCAAAATTTTGCTGAATATTAATAGACTGAAAAAAATTTGTAGCAAAATTATATTTTAGTTAATTTATTTGCTAAAAATCTGCAAAATTGTTTGTCATTTACAACACGTTTTACTAACTTGTCTACTAACTTATTTTTTTGAGTGTACAGTCTCGTAGATTTTCCCATATATATTTATTTATTTATTTTGTAGTGAAACTAATGTTTATTTACCAAAATTAAAACATTTCTGCTACCTAATATTTTATGAATATTCCAAAGTTATATTATTGATTAAAGACTAATTTTAGAATACAACAACTTAACATTCCTGGTGAAAATGATCATATATGTTCATACATTCACATATATGGTTGCGCATATGAGCATATGTGAATCATATATGAGCATATCTGCCATATATGGAATCATATATGAGCATATCTGCCATATATGGAATCATATATGAACATATCTGCCATATATGGAATCATATATGGACTAATGCATTAAAAGTTAGGAGTCATTTATGGAAATGTATATAAATATGGAAATGTATGTCAAAAATATATTGCATATATTATTCCATACATGCATTAAAATTTCTTATTTCAATGTCAGTGGCCCAATATGGAGACACATATATGGAGACCCATATATAATGTAAAATGTTTAGTCAATTATACTTAGGTGGCAATATACTGAATAGCAGCGAGTTTTTGTTTAAGCTGGAATAATAAGTGTCCCATAGTTTCGATGAAATTTTAACTTAGTGTTACTTAGCGTTAGTGAGTTAAACTGTAACAAACTGAATACAAAAAAGGCGTTAAAAATGGTAGATTCTTTTACAAAAATCAAAAAAATCTTACGTGTGTTATAATTTTGAAACTCGAGGAAAGACAGGCCTTCAGAAAATACTCAATATCGCTAAAAATAACACACAATTGATAGAACACCGAATAAATATTTTAACAACTGACATTCTCCAAATTTATATCCAATTAAAAAATTTAAAGTAACTTCATTAGTTTAAATTTTATAGAGATGCAAAGTATATTTTCAAACATGCGTTGTAAATATGAAACGGATTTTATAGCCAAAAGATTTGATGTAAAAAATTCGGTTATCAGCACGAAACTCTTTTCTCTGTATAAATACAGTAATAAACGAAAGTGTTACAAACCTATCAACAAACTTTGTATACCTCCAACCTAAAAAGTAGTGTTTTACAAAAAAAGACGTCACTACCAACAACATAATCATTGTAGAGAACAGATGAAGAAAGTTTTTTGTTATGACTGTAGTTGGTATGTGTGGATATTAGAAAGACATTTTTTTTAACTTTCTAATTTCATCAATTATTATCGTGATTATTATAGAATCAGGTCTAAAAGTAATATGGTCTAAAGTGTCTAAAGGTCTAAAAGTGGTATCCTGCGACCAAAGTTCTCGTTATTGGGAGCCCTAGATTTTTTCAAAATTTTACAATTATTATTAGAAATTAAAATCCTATATGAACGAATTTTAGAATGCACATTGGTATGAACATAGATTTTTACCCCAACAGCCTTAATAACTTTGGACTTCAAAATGTACACACAGAAAAAAAAAGTTCCAACCGTATTGAAAAGTATATTTTAATGGTAACAACAACTCATAAATTCAGTTAGTACAACAATATTTGCATTAGATTTCTGAATATTTTTGGTGATGCAACTAAAATTCAGTTAAATTAATCGAACTTTGTTGTGAAAACCGAAATTCGTAATAATCGAACTTGAGTCGTATTAATATAATTTATGTTGGCAAATAGCAAAATTTTTCTCTGTGTGTAATATTTTGTTGTCAAAATTGATTACAAATTGCATTCAACGATCTTTAAATCTTAGATTTATAAGATTTTATTAAGCTTCGCCGCTAAAGATGTACATATGTGAAAACATATCGCTCATTTACTGCAAGACTGACATAACTCAAGAAACATGATTTTGAAGAAAACGAGTTTAAAGTTTTCAATTCATATCTGCCTCGCTTGACCCTTTGTCTATTTATTTGGTCACGTTTTTTTATAAATAGGGAGTTTTAATGTATTTTTCTCTTTGTAAGAGTTGTGTGCGGATTAGCTAATTATCGAGAGACCCGTGAGTAGCATAGTTTCTCTATAAAGTATACACTCTTTGCACAGACTTTAAAGAAGAAATAAAATATATTGTCCTCTATCTCGAAAAGTATATATGATATTAGTATAAATCTTACACAATATAAAGCATGATATAACTAATAAATCTGCATCATTAACTCAAAAATCTTGAAGTAAATGAGCGATATATTGCCGAAAAAAAATAGGATTACTGCTAGGTAATACAACGTTAAAAAATACAAAAATTTGGTAGGAAAATTTGCAATATTATTTTTAGATTGCAGTACAACAACTCTTTACGAAGTCTTGGTTCCAAAGTTGGTATATTAAAGATACAAAAATTAGTCTGTCTATTAGATACAATCACAATATTTCAAATAAAAAAATGCAAGGAATATGGAATATTTCGTACAGTTTGCATATTGACTCTATTTTTTAGTCTTTTAAAAAATGGAGTTAATTCTATACTTTGCTATTATTTTTTTATAAAATTGCAACGACAATGCTTGAATTGCTGTTGTAATATACTTTAAAAATAATATTGCAAATTTCCCCACCAAATTTGTCGTCTTTTTTTTAACGTTAAATTGTGTTGGGAAAAAGTGACCCTATTTTTTGTCCGTAACTGTATAAATCCATATATCCGAACATGTATGGTACCATATATCGATTCGATATACGGTTCCATACATGTTCGGATCCGTAAAATTAGGGTATAAGGACATATGGATATTCAAATATGCTCATATAAAAATATTTTTGTAGTTGATCGTATCCCTATGGGGAATGACGAGTCAATTAACCTAAAAGTGACTGGTTAAAGAAGGACTTATCACAGGACTGGTATAATTTAATACTGAAGTGGGTTAAGCAGTGTCAATTGTAATAAAATTACCAATCCTGTGACTGGTAAAGGGAGGACATACCACTTAACCAGAATGCTTATTAACACGAAAATGCCAGTTGGCCAGAATTTTACCCATTGGAAGCTGTTTAGTTTTCGTTTATTTTATGCGACTTGTACGATTTGCGACAGTCTTGTGGTATGCCCATCTTTGGTTAGTCCTGTGGCATGCCACTATGTGGTTTAAAGCAGGACAAATGACTACCTCCTATGACAAGCCAATGTTAAAGTTGCCAGTTGTTTAAATAGGGTAGGATTTAGCAGAGGATCCGTCTCTGGCGCGAAGGGACCGATCCTGGGGCACACTCAGAACCGGTCCCATTCCCCATAGGGATATTAAACAGTATTTTTTGTTAGTTTTTAACAATAAGCGATATTCACAATCTGCCTTAAAAACAAATTCAAAATACATGTTAATTGTTCCTCTTTTCGATAGAAGCACTCTTATACTACAAAGTAAATTTTTGCTGGGATTCGTGAATGCTGCATTTGTTTTTTTTTTACTAAACCAAATGTATTATGTTTTAATTTACATGTTTCTGATAAATTATAAAAGATTTAACTAAAATAAAGAATAAAAATTTAATGTATAGATATTTAAAACCTGAGTTTTTAAGATTTTATTGATTTATTCATTTTGTTTTACCAATATTGGTAAAAAAAAATGTAAGTTAAATCTTTTTTTAATTTATCAGTAACAGTTAAATTGAATTATAATACATTCAGTTTAATAAAAAAAAAAAACAAATTCGGTATTTACGTGACTCAATAAAAGATTACTCTGTCTGGTATTGTAGTATAAGAGTGTTTCTATTCAAAACAGAAACAATTAACATGTATTTTGCATATAACCAGGCCGATTGTAAATACAGCTCGTGTGGTTTGTTAAAAAATAACAAAAAAAATGCTATTTAATTTACGATCAACTACAAAAAACAAATTTATATGAGCATATATGAAAATTCATATATATCCATTTATGAGCCTTTATGTACCCTCAATTTACGGATGCTAACATATATGGAACCATATATGGATTTATATGTGCCCCAATATATGGTTTCATATATGAACATATATGAACATTTTTAGCCGCCCATGTGAACATTATCATATATTATCATATATGAAGTGTCATATATGTTCGGATCCGAAAATTGAGGAAATATGGCTCATATATGACCATATATTTCAGTTCATATATTTAGTTTTCTATATATTTTTGTTTAGTTTTGTTGTTTGTATCTGAGGTGAGGTCCGTTTAAATTAAAAACTTTTAAATGATTTTTATTTTATTGCGTAATAAAAATCAAATAATAGTTTTTTTATTTAATCGGACCTCAGAGCTAAACAACAAAATTCAAAATCCATTCCTCACGAAAAAACTAGTGGCTGTTACTCCGGCATTATTTTGTAGATTGTAACATTAAGGAACTTGGTGTTTCAATTTAATTTTCAATAAATATAAAAAGAAACAATTCAATTCTTATTAAAATAGAAAAAAAAAATCTTCTATTTTTTTATTTTTGTTTGACAGAAATTTCAAACGTTTTTTTTTTGTTTGAAAAAAAAAAACAAACAAAAAATATTAAAGAAAATTTAAAAGCTGAAAATGATAAGTTTTTTATTGAACTTTTTAAATGCATCATTCCCTGTACACCATGAAACAAATTTTTGTAAAAAATGAAGAAAATATTTTATTATCTATATTTGAAATATAAATATATCATAATTTGAAACAAAACTTCAATGTTTTTTTTTATTTATTAATAAATAATCATATAATTACAAATTATATACTATTTCCCTAACCGAGCACTAGCTACTATGGCCTTCGGCGCGTTGTAGCGAAAACAGACCAGTGTATCTGGTGGGAGTCGAACCCACGGCCCCCGTACTGATAAGCCAGCACCCCTACCGGGGCGCACAATCAATGTTTTTATTAGGGAGTCTATTTACAGTTATAACGCTCATGATTTTTTTTAAACATAAAATCAGTTTTAGATTCTGCGACTTCAAACTTCAGCTTTGAACAACTTTAAGAAACAATAATTGTTTATTTTAAAGTCAATGATACATGAGCAATAATGGCATTTTTCCTAAGTCAACGATTGATAAATTAATATATGTATTATCCACATATGAAGTCACATAATGAAATTAATATCATATATGGAACAATATTTAGCATATATTTCAATACATAATATCATACATTATCATATATGAACTTTTTGTGTGCATGTATGAACCCATATATGCTTCCATACATGGCATACATCTTCATACATGCTGATATATTTCTATATATTATTATTTTTACCTGGGCGGCCAGTAAAATTGTTATAGTTTTCAAATTTTATACTTAAAACTGCAGACACAAAACTTTTTGACCTATAACTACAATAATCTGAACAATAAATTAAAATTTTTCAAAAGAAAAGTTTTTCTTCATAAAAAAAGATGCCGCTCTAGTGTGCGTACACATGTCTGCCGAGGGTAAAAAATATTGAAGTTTTAATTGGTTTTTCAATTTAATTAACAGATTTGTCAGCATGTAACAGGTTTCCAAAAATAAAAGTTTTTTTTTCTGTAAAACCGTTAAATATTCAATGAATCCTTTTAAATGTATAAAATATTTTTACTAAATAAGCTGCTGTTGTATTAAATTTTCATTTATTTACTGGTATTTATAACAATTTATTTGAAAATTGTAATTTATTTTGTTTAGTTAAGCTTTTAATTACTTTGATTTTCTTTGCGTCCATCCAACGAACATATAGACTAAAGAAGAACCAAGGTACTCAACATTTGTTAAATTTTATATGCCAACTGGTTTTAAGAGAAACAGATTTTTAAAGGTTTTTTTAATGTATTTTTTTTTTGTATAGACATTAGGGTGGGGCGATTAGTATGGAAGGAACAAATCTTAATGGGCGCTTCGCGTTTCTGATTCTTGGGATTGTACTGAGCAAAAAAGTCCACTAGACCATACGTCTACGGTGAAAATCGAGCTTCCAGATTTTGACTTTACGGCAAAAAAGCCCTATTTTGAAATTAAAAATTAACCCCTTAAACCCCACCCACAAATATGATATTTTTCATTTAACCGATAAAAAATTTTCATATATGTTTAATGTTTAACAATGTTCATATATGAAACTATATATTGCCGCATATATGAATGCATATATGGTTTCATATATGTTCGGATCCGTAAATTGAGTGTATATGGATATATATGCTCATACATGGACATAAATGAACATTTATATATATGCTCATATAAAAATATTTTTTGTAGTTGATCGTGTATTAAAAAACATTTTTTCTTTTTATTTTTTAATAAAATATATGGAGCAGTACCCTATGGGGAATGGGACCGGTTCTGCGTGTGCCACATGATCGGTCCCTTCGTGCCAGATATCAGTCCTCTGCTAAATCCTACCCTATGTAAACAACTGGCAACTTTAACATTGGCTTGTGATAGGATTGGGTCATTTTTCCTGCTTTAAACCACATAGTGGCATGCCACAGGACTAACCAAAGATGTACATACCACAAGACTGTCGCAAAAGGGCCAAGTCTTATAAAATAAACGAAAACAAAACAGCTTCCAATGGGTAAAATTCTGGTCAACTGGCTTTTTCTTGTTAATAAGCATTCTGGTTAAGTGGTATGTCCACCCTTTACCAGATACAGGATTGGTAAGTTTAGGACAATTGACACTGCTTAACCCAATTCAGTATTAAATTATACCAGTCCTGTGATAAGTCCTTCTTTACCCATTCACTTTTAGGACAATTCACTCCTCATTCCCCATAGGGTGTATCATACACAGTACTTTTCGCTTATAGTCACATCTCTTAGTTGCGCACAAATTGTGGACTACAGTACTTTTCGCTTATAGTCACATCTCTTAGTTGCGCACAAATTGTGGACTATATCGCTAATGTGACTATATGCCTGATTTTTATAAACGGCTTCGGATATAGTTATCAATTAATGTTACTATATAAAATTAAGTTATAACGCATGAAAAAGTTTGAAAATAAAAACGATGTTTGAAAAGCTTCAGCTGAATCCTCTGATTTTAGTTTAAGCTTCTGAAATTTTAAAATAATTTAGAACTTAAAAACTTTAAGACGTCACAGTTATTTTTAAATTTTTTGTATTGCGACTATAGCTCGAATTATTTGCATATAATTTTACTTTTGGTAACCAAAGTTACGTGGCATACAATGTATGTGAAATGTGATTATATCGTTAATCGCACTCATTTGGAATGAATTTCGATTTTTAAATGTGGAATGTAGCTAAATGGGCTATAAGCGAAGTGACAATAACCAAAAAGTACTGTGTGAACATTTTTAGCCGGGAAGCTTAATGGAATCTTAGAAACTTTAGATTTCAATGTCATTAAATGCAGTTTTTAATAAATTTTGACAACAAAATAAAATATTACATTTAAAGACAAGAATTTTTGAATTCAAAGTTATTTAGACTGTTTATATCAAAGTGCATTCTAAAATTCGTTCATACAGGAATTTAATTTGGAATAATATTTGTAAAATTTAAAAAATCTAGAAATCCATATATGGGGCTTCATATATGGTTCTTTGTTCAGATATAATTCTGATATTCAGATATAATTCATATATGCAACCATATATATGTCAAAATATGAACATATATGATAATTTTCAGACGGGAAATTAAATGTACCGCTGTTAACAGATTTGTTTTAAGAAACTCACTTAAAACCAGTTCAGGTTGTTTGAAGAGAGAATTGGAAACGGCTTGTTCCATCTGATAAAAGTATTCATTTCGTTGGTATTTACATTATTCTCAATTTTGCTTTATTTTTTCTATCTTTTATATATGTTGAGTTTTGAATTGTAATTATATCTGTACGTTTTTTATTGTACGAATTTCGTCTGTACGATTATTGTTATTGTAAGAACTATTTCAACTAGCTATTGATAGTGATTTAGCAAACGAAAAGGAAGAAAGATATTCTTGATTATTGATAAAAAAAAGTTTATAAATTATGGTTTTTAATTAAAGTTTAAATGTAAAACACAACATTAATTGGGACACCTAACACTATGCTTTAAAATTTAATTACTAAATATCCCAAATGCAGGCAACGTTAAAAACTCAATAAAATTCAAATTAGCCCAAACATCAAAAAATAAAGAAATCATTTTAGATAAATCAAATGGAGGCAGGTACGATTCATACAATACAAATGTTTGCTAAAAATTCAAGACTGCTGATTCGAAAGGTCAAATTTTTATTCGCATAAAAAAATTTTAAAAATATTTAAATTTTTGGTGATTTAATTGTCAATTTTTTGTTAAAATTTTGGTTGGATGTTCAAATTTGATAAAAGTCGGTTAAAATTTGTACATGTGAAAATTGTCATAGTACATATGAAAATTGTCATATAAGTTTTTTATATTAGTTGCCACAAGAAAACGATATATGAGTGAAAAATACGCAAGCGGTTTGCCTATAACCTGCTATATTGGTATTTGGAATATTCCACTTAAAAAATTAACTCAAAATCCTTAAAAAAAATAAAGATTTTCTTTTGTTCTTTCGTAAAGAGAGTAACAAATAGGTCAGGGTTTCTCAATGCAGACTTGTTAAAAGAATGATGAATTATTCGATAAAGCCAACCTTCTAGCTGGGATATTTTCAAAAAATTCGTCTCTTCCGTTAAGCAATCAAAGAGTGCCCATGATACTGAGGGTATCTTGCATTATGCCATAGATATTTTTTGAACAAGTGCGGTTCAACAGGTCCTTAGGGGACTTAATGTCAATAAATCCCCTGGATGAGATGGCATTCCTGCACTTGTTTTAAAGAAGTGCTCTTCAGCGCTATCTTGACCATTGGGTAAACTCTTCAGCCTTTAATATCTTGCGGGTATTTTTCCATCTTGCTGGAAGATTTCTAATGTCCAGCCAATCACCAAAAAGGGCTCGGCTATTGACCACGGGAATTACAGTTCGATAGCGATTTGTTCAGCGCTTTCGAAGGTAATAGAAAGCATGATTAACTATCATCTTGTGAACTATCTGGAGTTGAATAATCTCTTGAACTATCGACACTATGGCTTTCGAAGTAGTCGCTCTACGGGGGACCTGATGGCGTTTCTCTCGGAACAGTGAAGTCGCCTCGGTGAGACAAAGGTCGTAGCTTTGGATATTGGTAAGACGTTTGACAGAGTGTGGCACGAAGCACTTCTGTCGAAACTTATTGCATTAGGTGTATATGACGGGTTCGCTCGATTCGTTTGGAGCTTCCTCAATAAGCTTACTATACGTGTTGTTAAAGGGATTTCGTAATAAATGCAGGGGTTCCTCAGGGTTCCATTCTTTCCCCATCCCTATTCGTAATTTGTATCAATGATCAATTGCATCTTACCCTGAACCCAGTCTACTCTTTCGCGGATGACAGTAGCATTTGTCATTCATATTCATTCGACCATAATGATACTTTGAACCAGGACCTGATTTTGATCTCTGATATAGGGTAGATTTCAATGACAGTAAGACCCAATGTTGCTTGCTGACGCATAAACAATCAGAGAATGCACCAACACCGTGTTTAGCCTTGGACGGTGTAAATTTCGAACAATCAGAATCTCTTAATCTTCTGGGCATGAAAATACAGTGCGATGTCCGATGGAAAGCGCATGTATTTGATGTGTAGAAAGAAGCATTCAAGTGCTCAGGCTTTTTAAGGCGGTATAAACAATACTTTACATCATCCGACCTTCTATGTAGTTGCACTACCAATACACGGCCAAAAATGGAATACAATTCCCATCTTTGGGCAGGTGCTCCAGACTTCTTTGGAGTATCTCAATCGCGTTCAAAGAAGGGCAAAGTTGCTGATGGGCAATGACAATATTTCTGGCTCCCTTGATTACCTTGGACATAGCCGAAATGTTGGCTCTGTGTCATTGTTTTATCGTTATTTTACCCTGCGGGAAACAAAGGGTCGATTGATCCAAAGTGACAAATCTGTGATATATTATTTGGGGGCACGTCACGAAACTGGTGAAACCAATATTGTGGTGCACCAAAAAGTGTTAATTTTGGTAAAATGACCAATCACGTGACTATACATATGGTGACAAAACATTCACTGGTTGCTACCAGATATATCATGTAACTGGAGAAAAAGTAACATAACATCAAAGTGTACTGAAGCATCTAGGGCCGTTGCAGTTAAAGTTATTACTGGTCATTGAACTGGTTCAAAACCATTAGCAGTGGATGAAAACATTGCAATTAGTGCCAAAGGATTCAGTCACTTGACTGCTACACTGAAGGAATTTTATCTGTACCGACTAAGTGACAGTAGAAATGAAGACGTAACACTCCACTGGTTTAAAAGAACTGAACACGGAACTGTGAAAAGGTTGCCAGATATGGCGATTTCTCGCCAAACGTCGCGATCTTAAACTTAGTTTTTTGTTGGGTATAGACAAAATAAGCTAATTATAAAATAGATTTTTGTTGTGCCACTGTTATGGAAAAGTGCAGGGATTGGTTCCGGACGGGCTATTTAGCAACTCGTGCATAATATGACATACGCTGAATAAAAAGTGACAGGTTACTTGCAAATTACTTTTAGCATGCCCGTCGACATGTGCCCCTTAGACCAGTGCAATGGTACGTCTCAAAACTATTACAGTTAAACTACCCCTATTACAGAATACTTTGCGCTTAATATGTGACTAGTTTTCCTTCAACAATTTTTCTTCAGTTCTTCGATACGTCCACCTACACCAGTCACGTGATAATTTTTTAACCACTGGTTCTGTTGCATGTCACATAAATCCTAAAATGGCCATAGTTTGACGCTACCTACTTCTAACTTGTCCCGTAGCATATTCATTTCAGTCGGTACGGTGATAGGTAACCTTGGTCAAGTTATTCGTCACGTCACACGGTGCTAAAAAGGTAGCAATTGTCACCTCCTATGACAAGCCCATATTAAAAGTACCGGTCACTTTCATATAACAGAACCGAAACTTGAAATGGTTCATACGCACAAAGTTCTAGTCACATGACCATACCAATGACTGGTCCATTTCCCGCAGGGTAATAATAGATGCTATACTGACATCTCAGACGTACCAGAAGTTCGTCTTTTTCGTTGCAATACCCGCATGCCTATTGTATCACATCGGCTTTCTCTAGACTAGACAACTGATCTCACGGCATCGTTTTTTGGTAGGACCATACATATGTAGAATATGCTTCCTCCAAACTATCAAACTTTAAAAAATTCTATCCAAATATGTTTATTTGCTTGCTCACATCAAATATGTTTATTTGACGAATAATTTTGTAATTTTTCATACAAAAAAACCATATATACTTTCGTTTTAAGATAAATTATTAGTGTCCGGCCGGACAGTTCGGTAAAAAAGTGAACTAATTTTGCTAATGGAAACATTTTGTTGGGCCGACGAATTCACTTTTTGGCTGCCAGAAAAATTGGCAAAATTTTAAAAAGTTCACTCAGGGAACTTCTGCTTCAAAAATATGTAGTTGTTTAGGTTGTAATAGAGTTTTTTTATTTTTAATGTAAATGTCAGTCATTTATAGAACAAATTTAATTTTTTACTAACCTTGCAGTTCATTTAAAAAAACAAACCACATCAAATGACTGTTTTATGATTTTACATTCATTTTATATAGTAGTTTTTTGTTATTTAAAAAAATAAATGTTTGTTTATGTTTTACTAACGTGTGGTTCATTTTTACTACAATTATTAGTAATTATTTGAACATTAAAAAACAAATGACAATGTTAGTTGAATTTAATGAAATGTAAGTCGTAATTTCTTTAAGTGAAATTTCATTTGTTTTTAACTACATTTGCAGTGGTCTCTAAATTCGATTTGATGAACTAGTTCAACTAAAATGCCCAACTCTAATATTTTCATTGTGGCATAGTGTTATTTTTGTCCTTTAATATAAATTATTTCAAAATGATATTTTAAGTTATTATGGTACAAATATTTGTATTACTTTAGCCGGTTCTCTTCAAACTATTTGAATTAATAAGTTTCAAAAAAAGTTTAAACTTTAATTAAACTTTAATTAATTTGTTAAACTCGAAATTAATGGTTTTGTCCTAACAATACTGAAAAAATGTTTGAATAATAGATTTAAGTTTTCAAGTTACGTCTTCGGTATATATTAATAAAGGCCCTATCTTTTCATTGACTTAAAAAGATTTTATTTCAGCTTTGCCAAACATTAATACCAAACCTAAAAACGTTAAAAAAACGTCCTCTTTAAACTTGTAAGAATACTCCAAAGTTTATTCAAGTGTAAATGGTTAGAATATTACAAAATATGATAATTTTAAAATTTTCTTATTAAGGGTAAAAACTATATAAAATATGTTTTATTTTGTAATTTATGCAATTAAATTTTTGTAAAAAATTTTAAATTTTTTTAATAAAGTCTTTTCGTATTTTGTAATTTGAAATGTCATAAGAAACTTTTGTAATTATAAGTTGCCAAAAAAAAAGAAAAGAAAAAAAATATCTGCTTAACATAATCATTTTGTAGATAAACTATAACAACTAAATATTAAGAGGATAGACTTACAATTGCACAATAGGGCTATAACTTTTTTTGCTGCGACAAAATTACAGGGCGCCACCTCATGGACAATATTGTACGGATAATACGAGGGCGGGCCAAAATTTAGCTGAAGTGATGTAAAGATGGCGGTAGTAGTTTGAAAAAAATTACTTTCTGAAAAGTGACAAATTTATAAATGCTAAGTATTTTTGTGGAGCCATCAAAAATAAACCATCTCAGTGAATTATTAAACATGGAAAAAATTGGTCACCGTAATGTAAATCAATACTTTCATTTCAAAGGTCTCAGTCCAACCAATATTAAAGCCGAGCTAGATTCTATTCTACTGCACTCAGTGAACTTCTGCTTTGAAAATATGTTGTTGTTTGGGTTGTAACTGTCAATGTCAGTTATTTGTAGAACAAATTTAATTTTGTACTAACCTTTTAGTTCATTTAAAAAAACAAACCACATCAAATGACTGTTTTATGATTTTACATTCATTTTTTACAGTTGGTTTTTGTGATTTAAATGCATAAAAAAGTAAATGTTTGTTTAATTTTTACTAACATTCATTTTTACTGCAATTGTTAGTAATTTTTTGGAAAGTAAAAACAAATGACAAATCAGTTAGTTTAATTTAATGAAATGTTAGTCGTCCTTTCTTCAAGTGAAATTTAATTTGTTATTGACTGCAATTGTTGTCGTCTTTACCTACATAATATCCTAAATGTGGGGAAGTGTGCTCCTTTGTTTATGACTATAAAATATTGGACGGCAGAGTTACCGTAGGGGTCTACCGTAGGGGTCTACCAATTGAGGTGTCCACGCCAGAAACTGTTAAGAAAATCCACAAAATGGTATTGGATGATCAATTTCACAAAGTGCTATACATTGCATATTGACCAAAAATGTGGAGATGCTAAAGCTGTATGCAAAATGGGTGCCGCGTTTGCTCACAATATAACAAAAACAGCGTCGTGAAGATGTTTCAGCAGAGTGTTTGCCACTGGTTCACCGCAATAAAGCCGAGTTTTTGCGTCGATTAGTAACCATGTAGGAGACATGGGTCTACCACTTCACAACTGAGACAAGGGAACAGTCAAAACAGTGGACTGGAATGTTAGAATCGTATCCAAAGAAGGCGAAGATAGTTCCATCTGCAGTCAAGGTCATGATGTCTGTTTTTTGGGATGGGTGTGGATTAATTTTTATTAATTATCTTCAAAAAGAAAAAACAATCAGCGACGAGTATTATTCTAATTTATTGCAGCGTTTAAATAATGAAATTGAGAGAAAAAAGCCACATTTGGTGAAAAGAAAGTGTTGTTTCATCAAAACAATGCACCAGTTCACACATCCACTATTGTGATGGCCAAAATCAATGAATCAAAGTTCGAATTGCTTCATCACGCCATATTTAGCTCCCTCGGATTATTTTATATTTCCAAACTAGAACTTTGCCTATAATGAAAAGGTGGAATCTACGGTTGACGGCTAGAAAATTCTTACACACAGAAAAAAATATTTGCCTACTTTTTTCAATTAAATCGGTTTGTAGAAAATTTTAGAAGCTGGCAATTAAAAATTAATTGAATCAATTAAATATTTGCTTAAATTCGGAACTTGCTTGACATTTTTTTATATTATCGCTCAAAAGCAAACATTCACACATTGTTGTGGTTTTTTGTAATATTTATGTAGTTGTTTTTTATAAATGTTTATGTTTAGTGGTATTAGTGATAAATATTTTAAATTCATTTCAATTAGATTATATATTAATTCTTATTTGGTTGATAACTTTATTAAGTTGAATAATTAAGTTTCAGTTGTTTAAATCTAAATATTTATTTATTCTAAAACATTATCATAACATTGATTATGTAATTTTTAAAGTTTAATTTCGTTTAATAAAAATTTTTAATTTTTTTTTAACAGAAAGATAATGCAAAAAATAAATTAGAAATTATTTTACACAAAAAAAAAATACTCTGATTTCAACAAAAGGGCTGATTTCTGCAAAGAAAAAAATCAACAACAAAAATGTTGCCATAACCCCTACGCTTCAATAGAAAGAAAAAACTAACTTCTGTGTCACATAAGTATAAATAAACCTGCTAACTCAATGAGAATTCCATGCCGATTTAAATTCAATGTTATAAAATGCAAGCTGTTAAAAAACCTTTGGTATGGCAACAACATTTTTTTTTGGTTTTTGGGAAGGTATACGAGTTATTATTTAATTGAAAAATAATCCAATTAAAGAGCTATAAATTTCTACTTGAATAAGCAATTTTCGTTGTTGGCGGAATTTCAGCAGTTAAAGTTATTGAATCTGTGGTTTTCATAATTGGAATGGGTTTTTCTTTTTTTTTGTGTGCACTCTATAAGAATAGCAAAAATAAATCTGTTGAATTTACAAAAGGTAACAAAATAATCTGTTAAAATCAAAAATAATTAACGAAATATTAGTAGACAAAAAAATCATAAAAAATGCGAAATTTTTAACGTTTTTTAGTTGTTTTTTTGTTAATGTGAACAAAAGTCTGTCCTTATGAAATCAGCAATCTAAAATTTTTTAGCAAAAATTTCTGTTGTTTTCAGCAAAATAAACTGTTATCTACTAAATTTGTGGTAAATATAGCAAAAATTTTGTTAATATTACAGTTTTTGTTTGCTATTTTGAATCTACAAATATTTAGTAAATATTATTTCAAGGTTTACACGGCTATGCCATGTAATTTTTGATATTTGCAAAAAATACAAAAAGTTATAACCCTATTGCACAAGTTTCATTTGTTAACTTATTTTTGTCTGTTTTTATTATTATTTTTCGAAAAAAAAACGAAATGAAAATGGAAATGGAAATTAAACAGAGTGAGAAATTAAGTTGGGTTTTCAATTACGACAACATACCAAACACAACAACAACTCAACAATTACAATAAAAAATGTAAAGCTGCAGGATGTCTTTGGCATTATCCTCAGACAAACTTATGGCAGGAAAAATAAAGTCGAAAGGAAAAACATCCAACAAATAAATACGCAAAATTGAAATATAAGAAACAAAAGGCTACATATACAGTCTGGTATAAATGCACGTGAAATATAATATTTGAAAGTTTATATAGAAAATGTTGAATGCAGAATTGAAATTGGTGGTGTTGCTGTTGTTGTACTTCAAAATAAGGTATGTAATATTAACCAGAAGTATGTTTTAAGTGGTAATTATTAATTGAAAATGTTAAAAGCTTTTCTCTTCTAATACTAAAAAATTCATATCCGTGTTATATAACATACATGGAACCAATTTATTGATGATTGCATTGTAATGACATTGTAATTAAATTATTTTCATTGATTATTAAGACGTCTGATTTCAATAAATTTAATTGTGCAACAAATTCGGGGTCACCTTCTGTATCCTGAATGAAATCAACGGGATCAAATCCCCAAAGGGGTTTGTAAATTTAGCTCTGACTTAATTTTAATGGTTTTTGAAGTTGGACTTTTTAGGAATTTTTTTTTTATGAAATAAACTATCCAGTTGAAAAGGGATCGTAAGTAAACATATATGACCATAAATGGGCTTGTATATGAACATAAAGGAAGAATTTGCTGGATGCTCTCAAAAATTATAACAAAGGGCGTCATTCTACACACATTGGCCAATTTTCAATACCCTACGACGATAGGCAGAACTTACGACGCGATCATATAAGTTGACGAAATGGGTCAAAATTCCATATAGTGATTTTTTTATATAAATAGAACATTTTTGGTCTTCAAAGTTTAGTAACGTCATGATGCTTGTTAGGAAAATACCCTAACCACGTGCTTGATTACTAAGAAGACAAGAATGGAGCAAAATTGATAATTAATAGGTTTTTTGTTAAAGTTCTGCCTATTATGGAGGCTATAGCTTTTCTAAAACTTCGGGTTCTGATGAGATCTTTAGACAGATCGAAATATTAGTATCAACCTAGCTAATATGTTTGCTTTGTTTTTGTAAATATACGGAGGTTGAAAGCTTGTTATAAATTTAAAATAACATAAAAAAAAATCTCGATGTACGAGTATATTACCTTACTTTTAATTTGGTATCCAACACACCACAGTGGAATATATGATACAATTTTTGGAAATAATTCGGCCATTTCTTGTTTTGAACCTAAGTTTTGATTTTAAACTTTGCTATATTACTAAGAAGACAAGAATGGAGCAAAATTTTTTGTTAAAGCTCGTGCTATTATGGAGGCTCTAGCTTTTCTAAAACTTCGGATTTTGATGAGATCTTTAGCCAGATCGAAATACTAGTATCAACCTAGCTAATATGTTAGATTGCCTTATTTTTGTAAATATACGGAGGTTGAAAGCTCGTTATAAATTGAAAATAACATCCTACCCATAGCGCCACAATTACTTTTCATTTTCTTTAAATTATTTGTTGTTTGAACATTTCAGTATTTTATTTTAATTAAAAAAAAAACCTTTTTGCGTTTGTAATTGGCTTCGGAATAATTGGGAGTTCGGAGTACAAGGCAAACTCTCTATCCGCTATACCACAAACTCTTATAAATGTTGATTGCTAAAGTTAAATTTAAATATTTTGTTAGGAAAACAAACATAGTCTAATATTCCTTTACCAATACCAATCATTAGTTGCTTCTATTTATAGAATGCGATCCACAATTCGGTTCGTTCTACTTAAACCCTAATTTGATAGCACATTTGATAGGGAAACACGTATTTCCAGTTACCACTTTTGATTACCGAAATTTTTTTAATAAATTTGATAGATTTTTACCAATTTTTTTTATATAATCACTAAATAAATGGTTGCTTCTACCGTACGCAATTACTAACCGAATTTTATTTGAGAAACTAATTGGAAACACCAATAATTGTATAATTGTATATTTCATTTTTCACTCCTTTGAATTCCCTGTTTAGTATTTTTGCTTTATTAACCGATTATAATGAAAAAACGTCTTATCAAATAAATTTTAGTGGTTTTCACCGAATTTCAACCAATCTTTGTTCTGGGTTAGGTGTACTACCATATTATAACGAACTTTTTATAAAACGAACTAGTTTTTTGGGTCCTTTTACAAATTTAAAAAAAAATCCTGTCATTTTATTTATTTTTGGAAAATGTTTACAACGCTTATAGCAAACTTCGATTATAAGGAATTAAATTGTCCAGTCCTTACGAGTTCGCTATAACCATACTCCACTGTAATATTATGCTGTAAGAATTTTCACAATATTAAAAAAACGGGACACACTGCCGTCGGTAGCGGGAGCGTTGGGGTCATGGTGTCGCGGGGGCTCCTGGGTGTGCGTAATAATTAAGATAAGGGATCGGAGAACAATTGGTATCTTTTGAAGGCTTAAGGTATGCAACAAAAATTTGTTTCTAATATATGCTATTTAAAAAATATTTGAGTCCCGGGCAATACCGGGTACAAACAGTTAGGTTTGTTCGGTTGCCTCTTAATGTAAAAAAAGTTTGTACAAGAATACTTCAAATTTAATTTACACCTTAAGGTATGCTTTGAATTTTGGTTCATAATTGGTTTAATTGATTTTCTTCAAAACTCTCTTAAGTATTGTATTATTTCTTTATAGTTTTTTGCCTTTAAAAGTGTGCAGGAAGGAGTTTTCTCAAGTATTAATTTTCGTTCAGTCATTTTCTTTTCTTTTTTGTTATTCTCCTTGAAACTCCTTATTATGAAAATCTTTTAATTTTGATTAAACTTAAAATAGCACTTATTACTTTTTTCTCAATTTTGGTACTTTAAAAGTTTTTCTTTTGATTTTCAAGTTTACTAAAGGACTTCTTCATCTTTTAACGTTTTTTTCCACAATTCACCTCTTAAGTTTAGAATATAATTTTTTTTATAGCATTGTTTTACTTATTTCTAGTTTAAACATTAGCTGCAGTCCTTTTGGCTTCATTTCTGTTTCTACTTTTAAAGTTTTTTATTTTTATCTGGAGTATATCATTGTTTAACCATTGTTTTCCTTGCTTATTTGGCACTCTTCTTTCCAGAACACTTTTCTTTTATATTATTTTTTTAATGTTTTGCAAATAGTGAAAATGTTTTTAATTTTTTTTCAGTTCCACTACTCTTGTCTCTTGTGATATCTTTGACTTGGCAAGTGTTTTTCCCCGGAACATATGCAGGCAGCATTTTAGATACGATAGTGTTGTATCTACTGATGATGCTGGTAATACAAGAAGATTGTTTTTCATACAGGATTTATTTGCACGAAGAGTTTTTTTCGCTGTCTTGTATTTGCATTGTGTAGTAGTGTCAGAATTGTTATGCTGCTTTTTGTATTCAGCATAAATACATACATATTTATGAATATTAATTATAGTTTTACAACATGAAATGTATATGTTTGAAAAGTTTCAAATGTCATGATTAACTTAGAAAAGGGCCCGAGTTTATAAATTAAACATTAAAATTACTTTTCTTTGTCTTCCAGTTGTTTGCGAAAACATAAATTGTCTTATAATTCATTGCTTATTGTGTTTCTATAGCATACTCTTAGGCGCCCAAAATCTAATTTTTTTTTCAAAAAATGTTATAACTTCTTATAAGTCGACTGATAAGTAATTTTTTGTTGATGATATTTGGAAAAAATGTTAATGGTTTTAATGATCTTGTTAGAGAACGAAGATGACTCCTAAAGAAAAGTCGTGGTTCCATATCAATATATGTTTTTAATGGATAATTTGAAAAAAATAAGTTTTCTTGTGATTCAGAAGTAGTTCTCAGCATTTATTGTAACCAAAATTGTACTAAAAATCGACTAAAAGTTTTCGTAGTTTTTGCCATTTATAAAAATATGGAAAAAGTTTAAATGTTAAAACTACACGGCGTATGATTAATTATTAATAATATTAATAAGAATTAATTATTCTTCCGTGAGAGTTGACGTTAAAAAGTATTTAATTATGATCCGAAAAGATCCTCTTTTTTGCATACTCTCCTCTTTTCAAGCAGTACATGAGAACTTCCTTAGAACATTTCATAGGTAAACTGAACAAAAGTGCTCGTACATTTTAAGAAAATATTCGTTGTTTTGCCGAATCGAAATATTTCGTAAAATGAACTTATATCATTTCATAAATTGTTCGTACATTTTCTTTGTAACATTCCCGATATTTTTGGTTTTTACGAACAATTTTATGTACAACTAAAATATTTTATATGTTAAATAAAAAAAAAATGTATATACCCAGAAAAAAGGCTCAGTAATTACCGTATTTGTTGCCAAACGAATGATTCGGTTACTGCATCAGAATTTTGCGGTTGTGATAACAATCATTTGTTTAAAACAACAGAATTTCTGGCATGAAAATAGAACTTTGGTTACCCCAACAGAAATTCGTTAGCTACAACCGAACCATACGATTGGTTACAAATACGGTTGCTACTATCGAATCTGTTTTCTGGGTGTAGATTAACGAAGTGTTTCGTAAAATTAAGAAAATTTGGGTTTTCAACGAAAATAAAGTTCTCTTATTTTCCAGAAATCTTAAAAGTAAATCAAACACATTCACTTAGAAAAAAGATGTTAGGGATACTAGGATTTGTGAGGGATTTAAACATTTTATAATCAGTTAGAAAAGTATTCACCGTAACTTGTACTATAAAGCATTCTTGACGCCAACTTTTCGGGAGGAAAACTTCCAACTTCCTGTATGGAAAAGATGTTTGGGACACTTAAAGATTTAAAGTACAATTGATTGATTACATTAAATATTTTATAATCAATTGGAAAAGTACTCACCGTGAATTGTTTTTTTTTATATTTTAGACGCTAACTTATCAGGAGGACTCCTCTTATTGTACCAATTATCATATTATTATACAATTCACGCATAAATTGGTATATTATTTTTTTATTTATTTATTAACAATTAAAAGCAAAAAAAAATATAATAAGAAAAGAATTCTTATTTTAACACGAGTTTTTTGTTTTATGTTTTTTCTTACGAACATTGAGATTTTGAGAGATTAATGCAAAAAATGTACAAAAATTTTGTGCTATTAATGTAAAGTTCGTTATTTTATAAAGCTTCTTATTTACGAAATAACTTAAAATCTAAAATTATGAAAGAAAAAAATTGAGAGACTAAACATACATTTTGCGACAGTTTTGCGTTATTTACAAAAAAAAATCGTAGGGCTTCATCTACAAAATTGTGTTCGTAATATTTGTGAATTTTTTTAATATAAACAGTGATTTTTTAAGAGCTTTCGGATTTGATTTAAAAACACATACAATTTAGAGAAATGTATGAAATTTTTATCTGACTCGATAGAACGATCTATATAATTCAATGCTTAAAGATGATTTCATGTAAATGTTTACCGCGACTACGCCTCAAATGGTTTTCCAACACATCGGCCGGTATATAAATTCTTCAATATTGGCTTCCAGTGCGTCAACCGTTGCGGGCTTGTCCCTATAGACACGAGCCTAGACATAGCCCCACAAAAAATAGTCTAAAGGCGTTAAAACGCACGATCTAGGTGGCCAATTGATCGGCCCCAAACGTGAAATAAACTGTTCACCGAACTCGCCTCTCAATTGGGCCATTGTTTTACGTGCTGTGTGGCATGTGGCACCGTCATGTTGAAACCACATGTCACCAAAGTCCAGATTTTCCATTGTGGTCAAAAAAAAAAAATTTGCAAGCATCGCATGGTAGCGCTCGCCACTCACAGTAACGTTCCTGCCTTCGTTGTATTTGAAAAAGTACGGTCCAATGATGCCACCAGCCTATAATCCACACCAAACGTGCATTTTTCGGGAAGCATTGTCAGTTCTTGCATTGCTTCTGGCTGCTCTTCACACCAAATAGGGCAATTTTGCGTGTTTACGTATCCATTCAACAAGAAATGTGTAACAGAGGCCCAATTGCTGTGAACGGCGCCGAATTGATAATTAACGGTCATCAAAAAGACTGGCTTATACAGCTCTATATTTTCCTCTGTCCACAATCTACGTATGCGTGTTTGTGGTTTAATGTCCAATAATGTAAACGATGTGCACGATGCACTTTCTTAACCGAGCATGAATTTTGATAATAAAATTCAATAATCTGCAATGTTGTTCGTTTTTAAGTAGATTCATGGTTAAATTATAGACCAAACTGAACATGTTTAACAGTAACATGTTACACGAAAACAGCTGAGCTGCCAAAAACAATGTTGCCACGAAAATTCATTAATATTCACAAAATTGCCGTACATTGCCCAAAATTAATTTAACGAAATAAACTTTCGTTTTTCTATACTCGGAACTCGAAAAAATAAAAGTTAGGTTGTTATAGTCCAGAAAAGACAAACCTCTCTCATTGATTTCAGAACTTGAAAGTACTTTTCTTTCGATGGTATTTGAAAAATTATTAATGATCTTAAGTACTCGTCTCACATATACAGAATCGACTTGTTTAAGGACTTGCCTTTAAGCTGTCGGCCCATAAGCGTCTATTAAAATACCTCGACGAGTGAAACTTTTGAAGAAATTTCTTTAGGCATTGTCCAAAGCTTTAATACATAAATATATACATACATATTTCAAACCATTTAGGCATTTTCGATCAAAAAAAAATCTAACATTATTTAAACATTTATATTTTCTTTTAATTTTTTTCCCCCCAATTTGTCTGTACATAAATTGAATTCATGACAACAGCTGCATCATCATGGTGATGAATTTGGTGTACACGTATTTAACGCCTAAATATAGTCAGCACAACATGTCACCAGGTTTGTAAAGATGATGCCGATGCCTTCAAAAGGTTGAACACATGTGTTGACCGACCATTTGTATTGTTATATTTTCTTTCTATTTTTTTTTCAACACATTGTCATTTTTTTCCTGGATATACGACATTTGATCTAAAGGTGACATAACACGTTCATGTGCCACCATATTTACAATGGTAGACATGTTTGTGTAGAACATACACACACCTAACAATTTTTACATTTTACATGTAGTAGTAGTGTGTGAATAGATGTTAAGGTTCAACAATCCAATTGTTCATTGTTAATGCTTGGAAAACTGAGTTACTGTCATCACCATAGTTCATCATCATCACTCTAACCATCAAACACTGGGAGAGAGAGAGATACATTTTGGGAAGTTAAATAATTTTATTGCTACAAAATGTTTTTAATATTTTGTTGTGGACGCCATTTGTACACTCTAAAAAATCATTGTAAATTTACTACTTTAAATTGGGTAAATTTTTGTGTAATATATATAACGCATAATAAGTAAAAATGTGCACACTTTAAATAACAATAATGCACACATAATGTAAAAACAGGCATTATTTGTCTATAACACTGTGCAACAAGAAAAACATCCCGTACCATTCCAACGGAAAATGAAAGTAGACCATTAGTAGACTAAAATCCCCCGAAGGGTTTTGAAATCTTTGCTCTTGTTTTGTTTTTATATGCCCTTGAAGTTGACTCTTTTTTAGCATATTTTTTACTATGGATGAAAATAATATGTTGAAATGGGTAAAAATAAAATGCAATAACGACGAAAGCGAGGATGCTCATTTTCACACAGACTGTTTGGTTGCTTCTTTACTATGGATGAAAATAAAATGTTGAAATGGGTAACAGACTGTTTGGTAGCTTCTTTATTCGAGGTGAAATATTCAATACTATTCACCTCTATTCACCAGAAAAAAAATTTTGAGGTGAAAAAAGTTTGAGGTATAAAAAAAAATTCGAGGTGAAAAAAGTTTGAGGTGAAAAAAAAAAAATTGGTGGAAAAAGTACTTGTCTGGTTACAAAATGGACAAGTCAAGTAATTTAGTAAAATTCGCACATTTGTATGAAAAATTTTAAGGCAGCCTTACATTTTCACTCATAACTTTTGAAGCGCTAGACCGATTCAACTCATTTTGAACACCATACTTCTAAAGAAGCAACCAAACAGTCTGTGTGAAAATGAGCATCCTCGCTTTCGTCGTTATTGCATTTTATTTTTACCCATTTCAACATATTATTTTCATCCATAGTAAAAAATATGCTAAAAAAGAGTCAACTTCAAGGGCGTATAGAAACAAAACAAGAGCAAAGATTTCAAAACACTTCGGGGGTTTTAGTCTACTAATGGTCTACTTTCATTTTCCGTTGGAATGGTCCGGGATGTCTGCCATGACCCGAAATTTGTTGCGCAGTGTAATTGAACATTATGTGTTCAAAATTTGTATTTTGTTAATAAAATAATTTTTTTACTCTTATATTTTGTAAATTTACTAACTTACAATAGTAAAAAAATTAATGAAATTTACAATTTTGAAAAAAATATAAGAAATAAAAAATTATTAAAATATAATTTTATTATGATGAATTACACAGTGCAGCATTTTTAAGGTCATCGTTTGGTTCCTCCTTCATACCTTCATACCGCAAAGGACTTGGCCAGATTACATCGAAATTTTTTTTTGGACACCATAAGTTTTTGCACCCAAACATGATTTTTTAAAAAAGGAAAATTTTTATGGAATCCATATATCATAAACCGTTCGGAATTTTGTTTTTATGTCTTTGGCAAAGTTGTAGATCCAAACCAAAGCAAAAAAAATTCTCATATGGACCGACCCAAAAAAATTGCATCCACTGCATCAAAATTGCAAAAAAATTGGGAAAAAAATGCTATTTTTTTATGATTTTTTCATGATTTTGTCCTGAAATGGCTTAAATACTGGGAATTTAAGAAATCTTTCTTCTGCTAAATTATATCTAAAAACAATATAAACAACTCTCTAGTACATGTCATCTTAATACGAACATTCCTTAACCCTAGAAAGCACATCTTTTTGCTCACACTTATTTTGAATAGCCAATGTTTGTCGTTTCGACAAAGAAAGACTATATAGGTTAATGCCGTTTTTGTTGTTACTTGTTTTCAAATTTACTATTTAAACATTTTATTGTTGTAATGCTGATATGTTTTTGAAAAAATGAATATATTTATTTTATTAATAAAAAGTAATTATTTTATAACGCAATTAACAATTTCATAATTTTTTTTTATTTTTTGTTTAAGTTTTTTTGTTTATTTATACAAAGTATAGTAACTTCTGGTAAAATGAGAAACACAATTACTTTCTTATCACGCTCTCATTTACCGAATTTTTGTTAATAAAAACGCTTTTTGGTAAGATGGTTTGACGGGTTCTTAGCCACAACATAGTCCATTTCGTTTTGTACGAGCGGTTTTGGTTTATCGTCGTCAATAATAATCGGTATCTTGGAAATCTGATTGATTTGTGAAAGTCGTAGTGGATGACCGTGTGGACATAACATCCGGACTCGGAGGCTTAGGTGGTTTGACACCATCAGGCATTGACACCGGGACTATGCCTGTATAAGCGGCCACATATGTTTTGCATTTTAACATATGTATGTTTATTTAACTTAGGGGAGTAATTGATACATGAGTAACACCGGGATTTGTCGTGTGAATTTGGGTATTTTATCCACACCATTGGCTTCATGAAACTTAAATTTCTACCTCGTCGATGATACCAATCCAAAAGGCGGAAGTAACAAGTGCCACACACTGTATTTGGAGTGTAATCTTCTCCGCTGGGATCAACCTCATCGAAATAAGATGCATAGGCTAGCTTAAATTCCGGAGTAGACCTTTTCCTTTGCACACTTGTAGGCACCATATGACCACAAACTAAACAATCAATGTTTGGACACCGGCTATTTTCCATATTGCGCAATAGTTGAATTGTAAAATTTTGCACAAAACACGGATATAGTTAGACTTTTCACTTTCGAATACACTTGTTGAATGACAATGAAACGATACTTGAACTGTTATTTATACTGCGTGCTAGTCTGATTGTGAAGTGTGTTTTATCTTCGTGTTGCACTTTGCAGGTAGAACTGGGTTTTTACAACACCCTTTTTTAAAAACTTCTTAAAAAATGTTTCTGAATGGGTGTAATTGTCAAGTGTATTTTATCTTCGTGTTGCACTTTGCAGGTAGAACTGGGTTTTTACAACACCCTTTTTAAAAACTTCTTAAAAAATGTTTCTGAGTGGGTGTGATTGTCATGTGTGTTTTATCTTCGTGTTGCGGTTTTTAGGTGGAACTGGGTTTTTACAACACCTCATCTTCCTAAACAGGATTTTAAAATTGGATTTTAAAGTTTGGCTATTTCCATATTATCATAAAAAAATAGCATTTTTTCCCAATTTTTTGCAATTTTGATGCAGTGGATGCAATTTTTTTGGGTCGGTCCATATGAGAATTTTTTTGCTTTGGTTTGGATCTACAACTTTGCCAAAGACATAAAAACAAAATTCCGAACGGTTTATGATATATGGATTCCATAAAAAGTTTCCTTTTTTAAAAAAATCATGTTTGGGTGCAAAAACTTAGGGTGTCCAAAAAAAAAAAATTTCGATGTAATCTGGCCAAGTCCTTTGCGGATTTTTTTAGTTTCGATATACACTTCAAAAAAAAACGGGTACGAAAGAGGAACCAATTTATGTGTTGCACTGTGTTATGCCGGAAATATGAAGCATTTTGTATCCGACGATGGATACAAAATGCTTGCACTATTCCATAAGCGAAAATAATATTGGTATTCATATAAAAGACGTGTACTTTCAAGCATCTTAAAACGACCCCAAAGCCTGAACCAACACATAAATTTCTTCTATCGACATTTACTAAAAAAAACTATTAGAACTATTAGTATTGGAATGAAAATTTCGTTTAGAGAATCATTATAAAATTGTTATTAAATGTCATTTAATAAAAGCGTTTGGTAAGAAATTGCATGAAGACAAAACTAACATCAAGTGCTGCAGTTGTTCCAAACTTTAATATAGCAAATTTTTTTGGTTTTGAATCTTTTAGCAGATCAAAAAGAAAGAACAAATTAATTCCAACTATTCGAAATAAAAAAAAGTAAAAAAGATATTTTTTTTAAAAAAAAGATTTTTTATTTTGTAGAAGTAATTTTTAATTTTTTTTTACGATAAAAGCAATTATTTTTTTTTTTTTTTTACACATTTTTAAATGCATTTTCAGGCACGCTTTGCCTATTTTTACACACTAATCGTGTTTTTTACGCTCAAATTTGGTAAACTTTCACATTATTTTAGTACTTTATTAAATTTTTTACGCACTTTTCATGTAATTTTGCATGTTTTATGTGAACTAATTTACAAATAATGTGCGTAATTTTTTTTATTAAACAAATTGAGTAAATTTATCCAACTTATAGTAGGAGTACAGTTTCCTACTATAAGTTGGGTAAATTTAAACATAAATTAATTAGAGTGTATTGTTATATTACAAAAAAGTTAACTAATTTAAGGCCAGCTGACCTTTTATTTACTTTGAAAATTTTTACAGGTAGGTAAGAAAGAAAAAAAATTTCTCCCTTGATGGCCTGCTCAAAAAACTTTAAATTTGGTATATAAATTAAAGGGATATTTCCATTTTAAAATTTCAAATTAAAAATTTGGTCCGAGACAGGTTCAGTTTTTTGCAAATAGCGGGACGAAATCGTGGCCAATTGCTTTTGTAAAATATTGGTTATTCAACTAGATAAATTTATGATTAAATAAAAAAATTAATGCGATATTGTGTTCCGCTCAAAAACTACATTCAATAACTAAATTCGTTTAATGAAATTTTTGCGATTTTTTTCCTTAAAAAGCAACATTTTTTTGCCTACAGATAAATGTTTTCTTTCTAAACATATAAAGTGTACAGTGTACTATTCTAAAAGCTCTATTTATACAAAAGCGAGTTGTGTTCAAAAAACAGTCTTCTTTTTAACCCTAGGTTCAACGCATATATGTAGGGTTCCCTTGAGGACCATAGGCCTAAAAACTGTATATTTTGTTTGTAATCTTAATTATTTAAATATATTGCAATTAGGAGAATAAATATTAAAATAAATTTTTAAAAAAAAAGTTGAACCATTAGTTAGTCTCTTCTTCTTCCTGTAAAGAGACTAACTAAAGTAATATTCTGGAGTAATTAATATAAAAATTAATTATGATTGTCATTATCTGACGGTTGCAAAACACTTTCTAACATGAAATTTGAAGAAACTTGCTTAACGGCAACTCAATCTCTAACCTACACTTGGTATCCAACTATTGTATGTGAATAAAGCGCATCATAAAACGTGATAATTACTTGTGAAAAAGAGATAGGATTAAGAAGAAAAAGCATTCTAGTTGAGAAATGAATTGTGCATTGGTATTAGTTAATTCTGTCTCTTCTGATCGAAACAATACTTGTGTGTACGTAGTGTGACCAAACTCCACTTTAGCCACAGTCATCGCTGTGTCGACCGTGGCTCAACTCGTTAAGAGGTGAGATTACGATGCATAGCTTGATGCTAAGGCAGTGAGTTCAAATACCAGTACGACACTAAAAAATAAAAAGTTTTTCATATAGATCAAATTAACAATATAAAATACTTTGTTCAATTGACACATAAATTAACCACTGACGAGTCCCATGGGGGAAACGAAACTGCGGCAGTCTGGTGTATCCCTTGTGTCCATAAAATTTTTCAATAAAAATGTTTTCTTCTTCTTCTTCCTGTAAAGAGACTAACTAAAGTAATATTCTACAGTAATTAATATAAAAATTAATTACGATTGTCATTATCTGACGGTTGCAAAACATTTTCTAACGTATCGTTTTGAAATATCTCCGCTAGATATGTTTAGGTACAAATCTTTGGTCATATCAATTTCCGTTAAAACAAATAGCACGACTTCTTACTTCACAAGAATATTGTTTAAACACACACGCAAAAAATATAACATTGTTGTTAACCAGGCAATATATACCAGCAGAATTAGCGCAGCTTGCAGAGCGTACCCTACTAACACCTAAATAGTAGATTTTTTTATTTGGAGACATATTTTTAGACTTGCCACCTTATACGCCACAACCTGTATGAAATACTGCAACTGACCCCCTACTATGATAACGACAACTTGAACATATCCTGTCTGTCACCTGTTACAGGTCCATTCTCCGTAGGTTTGGAACTGACTTCCAAATTCATATGGTTTTAAACGGTTTTGAGCTGAAATATCTGGATACTTGTAAATTCACTTTAGGACTTAACTCCAAGTATACAATAAATCGAAGATGAATTAAAGGATCGCAATACATATCAAGCATACACTGCGTATCATAACTATAGCCGCACTACATTTTTCGGCATATTTAATAGGTTTCACTAAATTATTTCTTAAACTTTAAATATGACGAAAAATGTAGTGCAGCTATAGTTATGATACGCGGTGTATAAAAACATTACAAGTGCGCCCCTACCGCCTTCAGGGATGACATTTCTGAACTTCTTGTTGCAATAAAGGATTTTTAATTATAGGAAGAAAAGTATCAGAATTTGAGTTTGTTTATGGGTTTCTGGTGAAACTGCATAGAGGAGGTGTTGTAGGAGAGTACTGAACACGTTCTTTGTTCCATCTTTAATCCATTTTATACCACTCATCGATCCCATGGGAATTTTTTGACGAAATTTTGTATAAAGATAAAATGGTGTCTCAATAAGCTCAATTTTTACATTTTGTTGAGTTTGCTGTTTTGAACGAGATTGCGTAAAATTTACCACAGTCAAAATGGCTTTAGTTAAAACCGGCTTTTATGATAAACCCGATGGACAAGATTGTTATGGCAAAATGTTGGCCACTAACTCGTATGCTGCTGCCGCCGGTTTAGCCTGGTCCACTGTTGTCTCACACCAAAGGCTACCTACCCACAATTGCACGTTTTGCCTATAATATTGGTCCGATGAAGGGTATGGCCTTGGTATTTACATTTACATTAACCACATATCTTACCAGAGGCAAAGATGATAGACTAAACTATTTCCTTGGTGGTTTTGCCGCTGGGGGTGTATGTGGTGCCTGGAGACGCAACCATATTGCTGGTCTTGTTATGGGCATGGCATTTGGTATTGCTGGTGTTATTAAGAAAATGTCCATAGAAGAAGGCTGGGAATTTTTCCCAGACTTAATTCATCATGGTTTTGGGGGTGTCACTGTTAAAGATTACTCTTTAATGGCCGAGCGTCCTAAAAATTGGACAAGCGGCAAGGAATAAGTAAAAAATTCCGTGTTTTAGTCCTTAATCAAATGTTAAATATTACAAAATAGTCGAAATTAAATGAAATCAGAAGTTTTTGTACACTTATTGCGCCCTCTAGTAGCCGCATTCGAAGTTTAAATTAAAATGTTGACGCTTTGTATGTACTTAACGGGTAAAGATTTTTTTCAAATCCTATTTTTGATTTATTGGTAAAGCAAATATATATCGCAGTGTGATCTGCAATTGAATGTATCGGATTTTGACATTTTTTGAGACTTTTTAAAAATATTGGTGTTTTATTGTAATATGTCAACACTGGTGAACAAATTTTTAAAAATGTTTGTTAGTTGGAAGAATATAAGTAATTTTTCACATTAAAAAGCAAAATGGAGTAATTTTCTGTATTTACAAGTTTAGAAATTTCACAACAAAGTTTCCTCATTCGAAAAATTTGCCCATACGTCCCTAACGATCAATCAAAATATAACCTTTATAACACTGGTCTTCTTTCTTTCGTTTTCAGAAAAGTGCTATAAAAAGTGGAAACATTTTTATATTTTAATTAATTATATGGCAACCCTGGCGCAATAGTTCTTAAATTGTTTGTATTTATTTGTATAGTAAAGACAATACAGTGAAATACCGGAACGATACCGGTATTAAGGAAAACGGTATACGGGTTTTTTTCAAATCAGTTGATTCGGTATTGATATCGGTGTCGGTTATCAATTTGAAATAGTTTTAAATCCGATAACGGCATTTAAAATGTATCGGTGGCCAACATTGGTTCAAATAGAATTTGGATTGGCTTGTCAATATTATTAATCTGAAGTTCTTACTAGAGACTAAGAGAGATTCAAGAGTGTGTTCTGACAAGAGTTTTTGTTTGCAAGCGTCAGAATATAACGCCACATATAACGATAGTCAAAAACAGGTTTTTAATTATGGGTTCAATGGAACAGGAAGCCAAAATGTAAGGCTTCACTGTCTCAGAACCAACTACAATACTGGTTGTAGAACCTGTTGCAAAACCATCTTTTATAGTTTGGAGGAAAATAGTAGAAACTACCCTACTGGCAATCGAACCGGTTCCGGATGATGCACAGAAAAGGTCTTAAGTTGATAGGGATCGATCCTTGGTCGAACTATTTATATATGAACAGTAGATAGGAAATGGGGCCTTTGTAACGAAAAGCAGCGCAGTCGGCAGAGGCTGGCAGAGGCTGAAAAATGTGTTGGGGACTTTGTAATGAAAAAGCAGCGCAGTCGGCAGAGGAAAAAAAAAAAATTTCAAAAATTTTCAAAAAATTTAAAAAAAAATTTCAAAAAATTTAAAAAAAAAAATTTTCAAAAAAATTTTAAAAAAAAAAAATTTCAAAAAAAAATTTAAAAAAAAAAATTTCAAATAAAAAAAAAAAATTTAAAAAAAAAAAAAAAATTTCAAAAAATTTAAAAAAAAATTTTCAAAAAATTTAAAAAAAATTTTCAAAAAATTTAAAAAAAAAATTTTCAAAAAATTTTAAAAAATTTAAAAAAAAAATTTAAAAAAAAAATTTCAAAAAAAAAAAAAATTTAAAAAAAAAATTTAAAAAAAAATTTAAAAAAAAAATTTAAAAAAAAAAATTTCAAAAAAAAAAAATTTAAAAAAAAAAAATTTCAAAAATTTAAAAAATAAATTTAAAAAAAAAATTTTCAAAAAATTTAAAAAATAAATTTAAAAAAAAATTTTCAAAAAATTTGCGCAGTGAAAAAAAATAAATTTAAAAAAATAAATTTTCAAAAAATTTGTGCAGTGAAAAAAATAAATTTAAAAAAATTTGCGCAGTGAAAAAAATAAATTTAAAAAAATAAATTTTCAAAAAATTTGCGCAGTGAAAAAAATAAATTTAAAAAAAATATATTTTCAAAAAATTTGCGCAGTGAAAAAAATAAATTTTCAAAAAATTTGTGCAGTGAAATAAATAAATTTAAAAAAATTTGCGCAGTGAAAAAAATAAATTTAAAAAAAATAAATTTTCAAAAAATTTGTGCAGTGAAAAAAATAAATTTAAAAAAATAAATTTTCAAAAAATTTAAAAAAAATTTTTCAATAAAAATGGGAGCAGTGAAAAAAATAAATTTCAAAAAATTAGCGCAGTGAAAAAAATAAATTTAAATGAAAAAAGTGGAATTTCTGACTCAGTGAAAAAAATAAATTTAAAAAAATAAATTTTCAAAAAATTTAAAAAAAATTTTCAATAAAAATGGGCGCAGTGAAAAAAATAAATTTCAAAAAATTAGCGCAGTGAAAAAAATAAATTTAAATGAAAAAAGTGGAATTTCTGACTCAGTGAAAAAAATAAATTTAAAAAAATTTGCGCAGTGAAAAAAATAAATTTAAAAAAAATAAATTTTCAAAAATTTGTGCAGTGAAAAAAATAAATTTAAAAAAATAAATTTTCAAAAAATTTAAAAATAATTTTCAATAAAAATGGGCGCAGTGAAAAAAATAAATTTCAAAAAATTAGCGCAGTGAAAAAAATAAATTTAAATGAAAAAAGTGGAATTTCTGACTCAGTGAAAAAAGATAAATTTTCATAAACATCTGGCCCAGTAAAAATTCTGTGTGTGGAAAATTTACATAGAGATGAGAAAATATAGCTTATTTTAAAATATGTGTGTGTGTGTGTGTTTGTGTGGGTGGAGAATATTTTTATTACACAATTATGTTTTACCGACGGCTTTTCACAATTTTACATCTATGAAAAAAAGAAGAATTTTCTGCAACAGTTTTTTCACTGGGATGATGGGATTATGTGCATAGAAAATTCTTTGTGTTTACATTATGAAAATATTTTTGAGAAGAATTTGTACACAATATAATCAAATTAGTGTAATATTTAAAATATGTGGATGACAGTATTATGTCAAGTGTTTTAGGTGACATAGTAAAATTTGGATACTATTTAAAATGTGTTTACATTATGAAAATATTTTTGAGAAGAATTTGTACACAATATAATCAAATTAGTGTCGCGTTGATATACATGTAAAATTAATTATAGATCGTTTTCTCAGCCTAAAGACATAATGTGTCAAGTGTTTTAGGCGACATGATAAAAATTTGTCTAATATTTAAATTGTGTTTACATTATGAGAATATTTTTAATCAAACACATCTTGTACGACGCGTTGGTATACATGTAAAATTTTTTATAGGGATCAGCCTACAGACATAATGTGTCAAGTGTTTTAGGTGACATAGTAAAATTTGGATACTATTTAAAATAATATACAAGACAGTTTATTTTGTATATTTTTCATTTTATTCATTTATTAAACGCTTAGATGTTTATAATACATTTCAATAAAATTAATTATAGATCGCTACAAGTATCAGGTCCCTCTCTGCAACTATCAATAGACAATGGACAATCAATGAAATGTTCCCCATGTATCGAGTCTAGGCACTCCTTATTTTCAAATTCATCCATTATATTCGTAAAGTTTAATATATAATGGAGATCCTCAAAAGAAATGTGTCCATCATATTCAAAAAGAAAGGTGTCAATTCTCTCTCGTAGTGATGGATTTAATATCATTGTTTCTGATATTTGAAAATAATAATTTAAATGTTCATAATAATATTAGTGATATGTTTATGGAGATTGATAGTGATGATGATATATTTACAAATATTGATTTGGAAGATGTAAATAAAACATTGTATTAATTTTTAATTGTATTATAATTTTTATTTTATTTACATTTAAATTAATTTTTTTTTTAAATATTTCTTATGTAATAGATGATATTTTATAAAGATTTTAGAAAAAATTATGAAAATAACTGTGTTTGAGGAAAATTTAATTTTTCATGTTGACAAATACGACTATATGTTTTTGGCATATTGTCATTTATTTAAACAACTTTGCGTACTTGAACAGTTAAAGGATTATATTCAATTAATCGATCATGGATGAGAATACAATAGGCAGACGTGTTTTCTGGAATATTACTGCTTGCCTCAAACTCAATTTTTATATCAATTGGACCGTTTGTAGTAGATTCATTTTGATGGCTCACATCAATGACAATAATAGGAGCATTATTTTTAAATTCTTGACAATTCACAATTGGTTGAGGTTCTTTCATATAATAATTTTGTTGAAATCTCACATACATATCATAGAGAATAGCAAAGCGTTCATTAGCAAATTTAATATTAAGATCATCATAAGGATATGATTCTGAATTCAAGTGTACTTTGAGGTTAGTTAAATTGCAGTGAACAAATTTATTATCATTTTGGAATGCTATTATTAATGCAAAACGAGGACGTTCTCTGTTGGTAGCTAACTTTACATTCCAAATGTTAGTATTTCCAGTTGTTAGTTGAGGATTATAATGACAGTCCCAACTGTGGAATGCTATTGGTAAGTTTTCTCCGTTTTTATCACTTTCATCATATTTAATTTACTAAAATCCGATAAGTGTACATGAGGAATTCTCCATGAAATATTTGTAATTTTTATTTTGGGTTTTTCAGTATTTGCTGTTGAATACACCATGCCTTCATCACTTTTACTACGCAGTAAAAATTAATTCATGTTTAGATTTTAAAATTACTTTATTGAAATCTTCAGCAAATCCCATTAAAAGTTTCAGTGGAATATAAAAATTAAAAATTGAAAAATAAAAATTAAAAATTGAAAATTAAAAAATAAAAATTAAAAATTGAAAATAAAAATTAAATTAAGGTTCTTCTTATTTTTGATTGTTATTTTTTTGGAATGTGATAAATTTTTATTTTTCTAAATTGTTTAAACAAAAATATTAATGATGGGTGTGAAAATATAAAGGAAAAATTTTAAATTTCTGTGTGTGAAAAAATGTTATTCTCTAAATATTGTTTTAATAAGATGGTTTTATTATTTTAGGTGTGGAGGATATTTTTTTGGCTAGAAGCGTGAAACAAGGGGGCGGTCATATGTTTTAGAACTCTTTAATCTACAATGTAAAATTTATGTTGAATTTGTATAGGAAGCAAAACTCTGCATGCCAACATATTGTTCGCAACTAAAATGTGTTTACATCAATAAAATTCTTTGAGTAGTTTTATGCCATCACTAAGGAGGGTTGTAATGAATAATAAAATAGGAATCAAAACTTTGTTTGACACCATATTGCTTAAAACTATTTAAAATTTGTTTAGGGTCAAAGTAAAAGACAATTTGTATTTACACATGTTTTAATATTAATTTGTTTATTAAACACTTAGATGTTTATGATACATTTCAATTAGATTAATTACAGCTTGACTTCTATGTCTATAGATGAAGCAGTTGCAAGTATCTGGTCCCTCTATGCAACTATCAATAGACCATGGACAATCGATAAAATGCTCCCCATGCATCGAGTCTAAACACTCCTTATTTTCAAATTCATCCATTGTATTCATAAAGTTTAATATGAAATGGAGATCCTCAAAGGAAATGTAGCCATCATACTCAAAAAGAAATGCGTTAATTCTTTCGCGTAGTGTCGGAAATTCCATCATTATTTCAAGATTGATGTTTCTCCTTATCTCTATTTTTTAATACTAATTAAAAAATTTATTTTTCTTAATGTGAGAAGAGGATACTTCATAAATATACCCCCAAGTTCTCATTATATAAGAATGAGGTAATACAATGATTTATCATGCACTTTCCTTCACTCTGGATCGATCAATTGGAGGGTGGAGTTAAGGCATAAGACATTTTTCAATTATTTTCCTTAATTTTAATTATAGGAATGTAAGAACAATCATTCAATAAAAAGCAGTCCAATAGTAAAGTCAAAAATGGATATTTCATCATCTCTAATTAATAAATTTAATAATTTCAACAGTAAACCAATTCTCTATATTAAAGACATGGAGAATTTAAAATCCTATACTGTGTTGAAAGCCATACGAATTAAAACTAAAATTGGCAAATCCATAAGACTTGAAGTCGAAAATAACATTATATTTCTACCAACTAGATATAACGCTATGACTGAAGAAGAACTAGTGGAATTATCCTCTGGAAATTACTGCATTAAAAAAGAAGCTGGAGTACACGAGAAATCATATCAATTGCAGCTGGAGCAATTCAATTTAAATAATGAATATATTATTCTTCAAAATAGTACATATCCAGTATGGAATTAAAATGTAATCAAATGTTATTAAATAAATCAAAAATTATATAATAAAATTAAAAAAAGTTTTCTTTTTATTTATTATAAATTTCATACAAAAATTGTAGGCATAAATGTCCCCAATTAAACGAATTATATTTTTGATGTTGATTGTAGTTATATTCTAAATTTCTACCCAAGTATTTTACTACTTCCAACGGTGGCTGCAAATTTCCAAAACTATCAAAATATTCATTTTGTTGATTATTTTTATAGTATGCTACCCAATGTGTTCCACAGCCAATTGATGAATCTAAATTAATAATTCCACATTCTTTGAGTCTAGGACGTTTGGGGAGTGAGTCTCGCATAAAAATACCTCTAAAATAGGGAATATGTGTGGCAAACATCCTTAAATCAACATCAGTGAGTGGTCTTTTGGGTAGCATCTTTAACAGTTTTTTGATTATTTATTACATACAAGACCATATCCTTTTTTATATGACTTAAGAAATAATCCTTTTCCCATTGCAATAGCCTCCATTGTTTTATTATGTTTAATAGCCTCCTCTAGTTGTTGCAGTGTTAATTGCTTTAGCAATAGCTGCGCCACCAGAAGATAGACCACCTAAGGCTCCGAGTGCAGTAAGAATTGGTACTAAAGGCAAGAAACCTCCAATTTTGGGAACATTTATTATGCGAGGTATAACAACTTTAGATTTTTTTCCTTTTAGAGATTTATTGATAACTCTACGTGCAATTTTAATAGCGTCATTAATATCTCTGGGTTTTTCCTTCTTTAAACTTTTTGTAGCCATTCTTACCGCATCGTTAAAAATTTTCTTTCCACTTTTGTATTGACCCTTTACCCCCATTCCAAATTTAACTTTTGCTTTCATTGCGTTGCTTACAAAATATGCATTTGTTTTCTCGCCAATACTACTATCCTCGGCTAAAACTCTTTCCCAAGCACGATTTTCAGGTATTTTATCAGCTTGATGTCGTTTATTAATATCCTTATTTTGGGAATATGATTATCATGTTTAGGCAGGATGAAATGAATATTAAACATATATATAATGATCACGTTGGTATGGATATGAGCTATAAAAAGTTTTGTGATATATGTCAAGAATGTTGGAAGGAAAAATGTGGATTTTTAATAATAAGCAAAGATGATGATTTAGATGCAGGTCGCTATAGAAAATCGTTTAATTTTTTCATTGAAATATAAAAAAGGTAAATTCATAAATTCTACTTAGTTACGAATAGATCATTGAATCAATTAGATCTAAATTGATTTCTATACAATCATCTGTTTATTAATATCATACCATCTAAAAGACTAGAACAGCTAAAAATACCTAATCTGATAAATCAGAACAGCTAAAAATACCTAATCTGATAAATCAGACCAGCCAGCAGACACCTGATCTGATAAACCAGACCAGCTAAAAATACCTAATCTGATAAATCAGACCAGCCAGCAGACACCTGATCTGATAAACCAGACCAGCCAGCAGACACCTGATCTGATAAACCAGACCAGCCAGCAGACACCTGATCTGATAAATCAGACCAGCCAGCAGACACCTGATCTGATAAACCAGACCAGCCAGCAGACACCTGATCTGATAAACCAGACCAGCCAGCAGACACCTGATCTGATAAACCAGACCAGCCAGCAGACACCTGATCTGATAAACCAGACCAGCTAAAAATACCTAATCTGATAAATCAGACCAGCCAGCAGACACCTGATCTGATAAACCAGACCAGCTAAAAATACCTAATCTGATAAATCAGACCAGCCAGCAGACACCTGATCTGATAAACCAGACCAGCCAGCAGACACCTGATCTGATAAACCAGACCAGCCAGCAGACACCTGATCTTGCCGATACCTAATAATAATTTTAAAACTAATAAACGATGGAAGAAAAAGTTTTGGAAGAATTAGTAAAGACGAGAAATGCTTTGAAAAGGAAATTTCAAAGTATAAAATTTGATGAATCTAATACAACTAAACAACTCAAAGATACATTTAGGCCTATAACGGAACCATTGAAGGAATTTATTGATATTTCTAAAAATACGAATACAATTTCAAAAATTATTAAAGATGAAATTAAAAATGAAATGGCTAATTACTCAAATATTAGCTTTAACAAAGTACAGATGAAAATCGAGTCAAGTACTCCGAAGAAAGAACATAGAAGTACTAATGGTGAAGATGAGACACAAAAGTGATGATGAAAATTTCTATTCTCAAGAGGATACAATAGAGAATGATGATATTAATGTTTCAACAAATCCGATAGATTTATCCTGGTTGGGTAAAAAAAATATGTTGGATACTCTATATGGGCCACATAAAAATTCTAGTGGAGAATGGAAATTTGGTAACAGCAATATAAAAATAAATGACGATAAAATTGAGGTAGGAAACCAAATGTGGCTCCTTACACCAGGTCTTTATCAGTTAATGTTTTATTCAAAACCAATGAATTATGATAAAACTGAATTGGAGATTTACAAGAAGATTTTAATTGAAACAAATGCTCATAAAAGAGATTATAAATCCGATGGACAGCTAAAAGGCACCAGAGCATATAAATATCGAAACATTATAAGTAAATTATTTAAAAATGATAAGACAGGAAGTGGTTTAATGAAATTGAATTCAAATAAATCAAATTATATATATTGGAATGATCCAAATGAGTTGGTTGATCGCCTTCGTCTATTGATAGCATCACAAGTCGCTGGTCATAATAATCATAATAATGAAATAGTCTCAATAATTGAAGAATTGCGAGAAGCTGATATTGTTATATAAAATCTAATGAATATCTTGCAAATTAATTAATAAGTGCATATCATTCAACATGTGTGAATGTCACATCTATTGAAGCTTGAAATTATGAAATATATAAAGTAATATATAAAATGTTTCAACGCTGTTTATTATCAATGCGAATAACATTAACATAATTAGTCCGCAAAACTAGAATATTATTTTGGAAGAAAAAGACTCACCATCAAAAATTTTCTTATTCATATAAAACAACAGAAATAAAAGAGACATACATATAAAAATCAAAAATGACTACAAAACGAATTCTTGTAAATGAGTTGCATAAACAATTAGATGATTTGTGGCATTTAGATATAAAATTAGATGATTTGTGTGATGAACATATATTTGTGGCAAGCTGATCTGGTCTGGTTTATCAGATCAGGTGTCTGCTGGCTGTTCTGATTTATCAGATTAGGTATTTTTAGCTGTTCTGATTTATCAGATCAGATATTTTTAGCTGTGCTGATTTATCAGATTAGGTATTTTTAGCTGTTCTAGTCTTTTAGATGGTATGATATCGATCTAATTGATTCAATGATCTATTCGTAACTAACTAATATTTATGAATTCATCCTTTTATATTTCAATGAAAATATTAAACGATTTTCTATAGCGACCTGCATCTAAATCATCATCTTTGCTTATTATTAAAAATCCACATTTTTCCTTCCAACATTCTTGACATATATCATAAAATTTCTTATAGCTCATATCCATTCCAACGTGATCGCTATATATGTGCTTCATATTCATTTCATCCTGCCTAAACATGATAATCATATTCCCAAAATAAGGATATTAATAAACGACATCAAGCTGATAAAATACTTGAAAATCGTGCTTGGGAAAGAGTTTTAGCCGAGGATAGTAGTATTGGCGAGAAAACAAATGCATATTTTGTAAGCAACGCAATGAAAGCAAAAGTTAAATTTGGAATGGGGGTAAAGGGTCAATACAAAAGTGGAAAGAAAATTTTTAACGATGCGGTAAGAATGGCTACAAAAAGTTTAAAGAAGGAAAAACCCAGAGATATTAATGACGCTATTAAAATTGCACGTAGAGTTATCAATAAATCTCTAAAAGGAAAAAAATCTAAAGTTGTTATACCTCGCATAATAAATGTTCCCAAAATTGGAGGTTTCTTGCCTTTAGTACCAATTCTTACTGCACTCGGAGCCTTAGGTGGTCTATCTTCTGGTGGCGCAGCTATTGCTAAAGCAATTAACACTGCAACAACTAGAGGAGGCTATTAAACATAATAAAACAATGGAGGCTATTGCAATGGGAAAAGGATTATTTCTTAAGTCATATAAAAAATGATATGGTCTTGTATGTAATAAATAATCAAAAAACTGTTAAAGATGCTACCCAAAAGACCACTCACTGATGTTGATTTAAGGATGTTTGCCACACATATTCCCTATTTTAGAGGTATTTTTATGCGAGACTCACTCCCCAAACGTCCTAGACTCAAAGAATGTGGAATTATTAATTTAGATTCATCAATTGGCTGTGGAACACATTGGGTAGCATACTATAAAAATAATCAACAAAATGAATATTTTGATAGTTTTGGAAATTTGCAGCCACCGTTGGAAGTAGTAAAATACTTGGGTAGAAATTTAGAATATAACTACAATCAACATCAAAAATATAATTCGTTTAATTGGGGACATTTATGCCTACAATTTTTGTATGAAATTTATAATAAATAAAAAGAAAACTTTTTTTAATTTTATTATATAGTTTTTGATTTATTTAATAACATTTGATTACATTTTAATTCCATACTGGATATGTACTATTTTGAAGAATAATATATTCATTATTTAAATTGAATTGCTCCAGCTGCAATTGATATGATTTCTCGTGTACTCCAGCTTCTTTTTTAATGCAGTAATTTCCAGAGGATAATTCCACTAGTTCTTCTTCAGTCATAGCGTTATATCTAGTTGGTAGAAATATAATGTTATTTTCGACTTCAAGTCTTATGGATTTGCCAATTTTAGTTTTAATTCGTATGGCTTTCAACACAGTATAGGATTTTAAATTCTCCATGTCTTTAATATAGAGAATTGGTTTACTGTTGAAATTATTAAATTTATTAATTAGAGATGATGAAATATCCATTTTTGACTTTACTATTGGACTGCTTTTTATTGAATGATTGTTCTTACATTCCTATAATTAAAATTAAGGAAAATAATTGAAAAATGTCTTATGCCTTAACTCCACCCTCCAATTGATCGATCCAGAGTGAAGGAAAGTGCATGATAAATCATTGTATTACCTCACTCTTATATAATGAGAACTTGGGGGTATATTTATGAAGTATCCTCTTCTCACATTAAGAAAAATAAATTTTTTAATTAGTATTAAAAAATAGAGATAAGGAGAAACATCAATCTTGAAATAATGATGGAATTTCCGACACTACGCGAAAGAATTAACGCATTTCTTTTTGAGTATGATGGCTACATTTCCTTTGAGGATCTCCATTTCATATTAAACTTTATGAATACAATGGATGAATTTGAAAATAAGGAGTGTTTAGACTCGATGCATGGGGAGCATTTTATCGATTGTCCATGGTCTATTGATAGTTGCATAGAGGGACCAGATACTTGCAACTGCTTCATCTATAGACATAGAAGTCAAGCTGTAATTAATCTAATTGAAATGTATCATAAACATCTAAGTGTTTAATAAACAAATTAATATTAAAACATGTGTAAATACAAATTGTCTTTTACTTTGACCCTAAACAAATTTTAAATAGTTTTAAGCAATATGGTGTCAAACAAAGTTTTGATTCCTATTTTATTATTCATTACAACCCTCCTTAGTGATGGCATAAAACTACTCAAAGAATTTTATTGATGTAAACACATTTTAGTTGCGAACAATATGTTGGCATGCAGAGTTTTGCTTCCTATACAAATTCAACATAAATTTTACATTGTAGATTAAAGAGTTCTAAAACATATGACCGCCCCCTTGTTTCACGCTTCTAGCCAAAAAAATATCCTCCACACCTAAAATAATAAAACCATCTTATTAAAACAATATTTAGAGAATAACATTTTTTCACACACAGAAATTTAAAATTTTTCCTTTATATTTTCACACCCATCATTAATATTTTTGTTTAAACAATTTAGAAAAATAAAAATTTATCACATTCCAAAAAAATAACAATCAAAAATAAGAAGAACCTTAATTTAATTTTTATTTTCAATTTTTAATTTTTATTTTTTAATTTTCAATTTTTAATTTTTATTTTTCAATTTTTAATTTTTATATTCCACTGAAACTTTTAATGGGATTTGCTGAAGATTTCAATAAAGTAATTTTAAAATCTAAACATGAATTAATTTTTACTGCGTAGTAAAAGTGATGAAGGCATGGTGTATTCAACAGCAAATACTGAAAAACCCAAAATAAAAATTACAAATATTTCATGGAGAATTCCTCATGTACACTTATCGGATTTTAGTAAATTAAATATGATGAAAGTGATAAAAACGGAGAAAACTTACCAATAGCATTCCACAGTTGGGACTGTCATTATAATCCTCAACTAACAACTGGAAATACTAACATTTGGAATGTAAAGTTAGCTACCAACAGAGAACGTCCTCGTTTTGCATTAATAATAGCATTCCAAAATGATAATAAATTTGTTCACTGCAATTTAACTAACCTCAAAGTACACTTGAATTCAGAATCATATCCTTATGATGATCTTAATATTAAATTTGCTAATGAACGCTTTGCTATTCTCTATGATATGTATGTGAGATTTCAACAAAATTATTATATGAAAGAACCTCAACCAATTGTGAATTGTCAAGAATTTAAAAATAATGCTCCTATTATTGTCATTGATGTGAGCCATCAAAATGAATCTACTACAAACGGTCCAATTGATATAAAAATTGAGTTTGAGGCAAGCAGTAATATTCCAGAAAACACGTCTGCCTATTGTATTCTCATCCATGATCGATTAATTGAATATAATCCTTTAACTGTTCAAGTACGCAAAGTTGTTTAAATAAATGACAATATGCCAAAAACATATAGTCGTATTTGTCAACATGAAAAATTAAATTTTCCTCAAACACAGTTATTTTCATAATTTTTTCTAAAATCTTTATAAAATATCATCTATTACATAAGAAATATTTAAAAAAAAAATTAATTTAAATGTAAATAAAATAAAAATTATAATACAATTAAAAATTAATACAATGTTTTATTTACATCTTCCAAATCAATATTTGTAAATATATCATCATCACTATCAATCTCCATAAACATATCACTAATATTATTATGAACATTTAAATTATTATTTTCAAATATCAGAAACAATGATATTAAATCCATCACTACGAGAGAGAATTGACACCTTTCTTTTTGAATATGATGGACACATTTCTTTTGAGGATCTCCATTATATATTAAACTTTACGAATATAATGGATGAATTTGAAAATAAGGAGTGCCTAGACTCGATACATGGGGAACATTTCATTGATTGTCCATTGTCTATTGATAGTTGCAGAGAGGGACCTGATACTTGTAGCGATCTATAATTAATTTTATTGAAATGTATTATAAACATCTAAGCGTTTAATAAATGAATAAAATGAAAAATATACAAAATACACTGTCTTGTATATTATTTTAAATAGTATCCAAATTTTACTATGTCACCTAAAACACTTGACACATTATGTCTGTAGGCTGATCCCTATAAAAAATTTTACATGTATACCAACGCGTCGTACAAGATGTGTTTGATTAAAAATATTCTCATAATGTAAACACAATTTAAATATTAGACAAATTTTTATCATGTCGCCTAAAACACTTGACACATTATGTCTTTAGGCTGAGAAAACGATCTATAATTAATTTTACATGTATATCAACGCGACACTAATTTGATTATATTGTGTACAAATTCTTCTCAAAAATATTTTCATAATGTAAACACATTTTAAATAGTATCCAAATTTTACTATGTCACCTAAAACACTTGACATAATACTGTCATCCACATATTTTAAATATTACACTAATTTGATTATATTGTGTACAAATTCTTCTCAAAAATATTTTCATAATGTAAACACAAAGAATTTTCTATGCACATAATCCCATCATCCCAGTGAAAAAACTGTTGCAGAAAATTCTTCTTTTTTTCATAGATGTAAAATTGTGAAAAGCCGTCGGTAAAACATAATTGTGTAATAAAAATATTCTCCACCCACACAAACACACACACACACATATTTTAAAATAAGCTATATTTTCTCATCTCTATGTAAATTTTCCACACACAGAATTTTTACTGGGCCAGATGTTTATGAAAATTTATCTTTTTTCACTGAGTCAGAAATTCCACTTTTTTCATTTAAATTTATTTTTTTCACTGCGCTAATTTTTTGAAATTTATTTTTTTCACTGCGCCCATTTTTATTGAAAATTATTTTTAAATTTTTTGAAAATTTATTTTTTTAAATTTATTTTTTTCACTGCACAAATTTTTTGAAAATTTATTTTTTTTAAATTTATTTTTTTCACTGCGCAAATTTTTTTAAATTTATTTTTTTCACTGAGTCAGAAATTCCACTTTTTTCATTTAAATTTATTTTTTTCACTGCGCTAATTTTTTGAAATTTATTTTTTTCACTGCGCCCATTTTTATTGAAAATTTTTTTTAAATTTTTTGAAAATTTATTTTTTTAAATTTATTTTTTTCACTGAGTCAGAAATTCCACTTTTTCATTTAAATTTATTTTTTTCACTGCGCTAATTTTTTGAAATTTATTTTTTTCACTGCGCCCATTTTTATTGAAAATTTTTTTTAAATTTTTTGAAAATTTATTTTTTTAAATTTATTTTTTTCACTGCACAAATTTTTTGAAAATTTATTTTTTTCACTGCGCAAATTTTTTGAAAATATATTTTTTTTAAATTTATTTTTTTCACTGCGCAAATTTTTTGAAAATTTATTTTTTTAAATTTATTTTTTTCACTGCGCAAATTTTTTTAAATTTATTTTTTTCACTGCACAAATTTTTTGAAAATTTATTTTTTTAAATTTATTTTTTTCACTGCGCAAATTTTTTGAAAATTTTTTTTAAATTTATTTTTTAAATTTTTTGAAAATTTTTTTTTTAAATTTATTTTTTAAATTTTTGAAATTTTTTTTTTTTTAAATTTTTTTTTTTGAAATTTTTTTTTTAAATTTTTTTTTAATTTTTTTTAAATTTTTTTTTTTGAAATTTTTTTTTTAAATTTTTTTTTTTTTGAAATTTTTTTTTTAAATTTTTTTTTTAAATTTTTTAAAATTTTTTGAAAATTTTTTTTTTAAATTTTTTGAAAATTTTTTTTAAATTTTTTGAAATTTTTTTTTTTTAAATTTTTTTTTTGAAATTTTTTTTTTAAATTTTTTTTTTAAATTTTTTTTTTGAAATTTTTTTTTTAAATTTTTTTTTTTAAATTTTTTTTTTTTTTAAATTTTTTGAAAATTTTTTTTTTAAATTTTTTGAAAATTTTTTTTAAATTTTTTGAAAATTTTTGAAATTTTTTTTTTTTTCCTCTGCCGCCAGCCTCTGCCAGCCTCTGCCGACTGCTCTGCTTTTCCGTTACAAATGCCCCATTTCCTATCTACTATGAACTGATACGTCACTGTAATAGGGGTTCAATTGATACAGTTTATAAGCCCAATGATGTGTAGCAAGATAAATCGCAGAGGATACGATACCTAACTGACCTAAATAAACGTGTCACCAGACTAACCTAAATTAGCTTAAATGTTGGATTGATCAAATTCTTCGTTTTTGTATAAATAAGCTATTTTCTCTCAAACAACAAACATTAAATACAATTTGGCTAATCAAGGTTGTAGTTATGGTTCCCGTAGAAAACATACAAAAAGAACTGGCTGTAGAACATAAATTATAATCAATGACAATTCTTCTCCAACTTTTGATTCAGTTTTTTCAAATTAATACACAGCTTGACCCATTGTTCATAATCATCATCATCGCTATCGTTGTTACCGTTTTGTTTATTCGTTGTGTTTTGCTATTTATTTTATCATCGACGCTAATGCTGCAGATTGTCTGATGTCCTTTGATCCTTACGTGACTGCGACGCGACAATTGTTGTGCAACATCACGTTGACACCTGTGATGATGTTTCACACATTTTTGCTTCTATATTGCAAATGCATGTTGACGCTTGACTGTGTTTTGACGATTATTTAGACAGAGAGGTGTTATCATCAACAACATCTATCATCGAAAATGAACACGATGCGGAGGGTTATAATAATCATGGTTGCACTTCCACTAGACAACATCTATGCAGACATTCTTATACAATGTATCGGAATGTTGCTTTGAAGATGTCATCATTGGATTTTGAAATGTTTGTTGACACTTTGTGTTTAGTAGGACAATCATGATATTTGTCTGAAGTTATTCAAATTAATCATGTTGATTGTTGTTTTTGCAACAAAGGTACACAGTATCACGTATAAAGGATTTTACTGCCCACTTACGACTACGTTTCTGTATTGCATTTGTAGTTGTTACTTTTTCTACAAGTATTTTTCAATTAAGCGGATTCTAACGACTGAATGCGCTGACTTTGCTGCAGAAGTTTCACAAAACCTTTATCTATTACATCAGACAAATGTCCATTTCATCCTTTGGCGCTTACTAAAAAAAACAAAATCTAAATTCCCACTGATTGTTGCTTCATGTTATTAAAAGGAAAAACGTTGCGTGGCGCAATCCCGGATTGTTTTTTTTAGCTTTCATATGTTTTTTATTTAATTGAAAAAAAAAAAAAAAATCTTTGCAAAACAGATGGTGGAAAAAGTATGTCGACAACATCTTAATTTGATTTTTAATGCAGCATTTCATGGAGGTGCTCCAAAATATAAATATTTTTTTTTTTTTTTAAACTTTTGTCTGATTTTAAATTTACTTCACAAAACTTTTGCACAAAATTTTGCATACAAACTTTATTCACAGCCTGTTTTTGAAAGTAATATTTATAAACCCTTTTATACAATTTTTTTTTTTTTGTTTTTTCAGTTTACGTAAAACTCTATCGATAACACTGTGATAGGTATATAATACTCTATAAAACTAAGGGAAAAATCACAAAACTTTTAGAGGATTTATATAAAGCTTTTAAAAAGTAAAAAAAAAAAAAATATATTTTCTAAAATTGTTGTTACACAACAAACAAAACAACTTTATTAAAAGCAGACATTGATTTTTTAACGTACATTTTAAAATTAACAAATAATCGTGTTTTGAATACGAACATGTTTAATGCAAGAAAAATAAAATTTAAAATTCCTTAAAGGAACAAAAATAAACTCAACTCTTTAACCATGAAGCTCCAGGTCTTAAGGAAAGTTGTATATTTTTATAGTAAATAGAAAATAAATGAACACCTATTTCGGCGTTTTGTGATATTTTCACTTTTTACGATTTTATTAGCAAAAACTCAAAAAGAGTCAAAATTTCAGATCACCCAATAAACAAATATGTGTGCTGGAGAGCTTATCATTTTTACTTTCTATTTAATGAGTTTGTTTAATAACTTTTTAATTATTATTGCCTATAAATTGTAATTGTTTAAAAATTATAAAAAATTGCTTATTTTTGGATCACCGTTTTTTTAATTTTTTCAATGTTCTCGGCTATATTACTAAATTTAACATTGTTTTGGACATATAAGCGGTTTAATATTACAATACAGATGTGGATTTGTCGCATTTAATATTAATACTAAAAAGTGTCTAGGTTACTTATATATGTAACACCATGCAGTAAAGGGTTAAGTTTAGGAGCGTACTGAATATAAAATATTCAATATTTGTTACATTGTACACTGAGAGAATTATCTGCATGTTATTAATGAATTATTGCCTTGAAGCAATGAAGCTGCACTGGAAACTTTTCTTTAAATTAACCCTCAACCAGTACACTATCATCCACACTGATAGAATTTTCCTTCATAGTATTAATGAAACGATTTCATTAAAATCGATTCATTGGTTTAATGAAGAATTTCATTAACTGAATGAAAATTCATTAATATTGGTATTTTTTTCATTAACATTTTTTTATGATTTTTTCATAATTTCATAAAAAAAATTCATTAAATCAATGAAAAATTTTCAAATTTTTTTCAATAAAAATTTTGACTTGTAGTAATAAAAAAAAAATTTATTTACTATCATTTTGAAATAAAAAAATCTCGAAAATTTCTTTTAAACAGAATTAACCAAAACTTTGATATAAATAAATTTTTCTTTATTAAGTTTGCCTAGAGCAAACAGTTTTTGACGAATTTGAATAGTTGGTCACTAAATTCCACGGAACAGATTCTCTAAGAAAAACGAGATAGTTTGGTTCAAAACGAGACCTAAATTGTTATCGTTTTGACGATGTTACACAAAAACGTTATGCTAAATGATAATAAATTTTTGTTTTTTATCAACATTGTTAACAATATTTAACATTTTTATCTGATATGGTAGTAATTTAATTACAGAATTCCATCGTTCTACAGAATTCCAAGCCATATCGATAAAAAATTACATATTTTGTACCGACATATAAGAAAATATGTCATCTTTTAACACAAATTATAAAAAATGTAAAGAAAGATTGAATAATTTTGTAAAAATAAAACAATAAAAACAGAAATACATTAAAATTGTTTTTTTCTTTTTAGTTCAGCTTTTAATATTTTAATGCCTGTTAATTATATTTAAACGATTTTTTCAATCATTAAAGTTCTTAATATACATAATTTAAAAAAAGTGCAATAATTAAAATATTTAATTTTTATGGATAAAAAAATTTTATTTTCAAAGTTTGTAGTTTTCGATCTGAAATCTAATCAGCTACTTTTCAAATTTTATCTTTTTCGAATTCGTCAAAAATTAAGAGCTTAAGCAAATTTGTTGAGAAACAATAAAATTTTCCCCACTGTGCTACATTGGTGGGTGGCACCGAGAAAACCTTTCTTGTTAGATTTCTTTTTTACATGTCATCCTATTCCAAGTAACGAAAATTTGCTGAATCAGGCTGAAAATCGCTTTTGCAGAACAGCCTGTGAGGTTTACTTTCGAACTTTTCGAACTTTTTTTTATTAAAATATTTTATAGATCCTATAAAGACCAGACCTTATAAATAATATCAACGAATGATAATTTCTCAATAACCACCAATGTAATGCTATGCTAATGCTATGCATACAAACTATGAATTTTATTCATTAAACACATGAAACTTTCATAACGATTAGGCTAGGATTAATGAAAAAAATTTCATATACTTTATAAATTTTCATTGGGTCAATGAAATCATTCATTAAATTTGAGTTAATGAAACACCTTTCATTGACTCAATAAAACGTTTCTTTGGGGACTTTTTTATGAAAAAATTCATTGGATTAATGAAGAAATTCATTAATACTACGCACAAATTTCTATCAGTGCAGCATACATATAAGTTACACAGGTGTGAATTGGGATATTTGAGTTTCATCTTCGAAAGCAGTAAAATAAGGTTGAAGCTTACAAAATTGCAGCAGATTATGTATTGCTTCCAATACTGCAATTAAGTACACTGAGAGAATTATCTTCGCTTCAATAATGAATTTCTTCATAGCTTTAATAAAAATTGTCAAATGTTTTACTTTTAAATTTTAAAAAATTAAAACCAAAAGTTTATTTTTCGATCTTTTATCATAAATTATGATGTGAGCAAGATTATTCAAGTTCAAGATCATTTGTTTTTTGTTAAACAAAAAACCGTGTAATGTTTATTTATTAATTGAAAAATTTCATGATCCTGAACTTAAATAATCTTGTTCACATCATAATTAGATTATTTTAGATAGAATTCGATGTGATTTGATAGGATGAGTACAAATCGTTGTCCGAATTTTGAACATTTCCTATTTTATCAATATTTACTATAACATATCTAATTTAATAAATTAGGATAAAATAGTCTATATATAATTTTAGATATAATTATTGTATGGTTCTTTGAATTTTAAAAACATTATTATTATTTGCTCTCATAAAAACACGCATATACACAGAAAAAATTATCAACCTAAAATATCTAATTAAAGATTTGATTTGAATTTAATTTGTTTCTAAACAAATAGATAATTGAATCAATTAATATTTTAATTGACTTTTAAATATATAAATACATACATAAAGACGCAATTCTCAAATTATTTTTTCATTCACTGTATGCATAAATAGAAATTTTTCAGGCCTCGAGCTCAAACATTTTATTTTTATAATTAAATTGGAAAGGTCGAATAAAAAACAACTATAATTTACTAAAACGGAGAGCACGCCTCGAGCTCAAACATTTTACTGTATAAAATATATAAAGTATAAAATACCAAATACATTTGCAGTTAACAAACAAAACAAGCACACGCACAAACAAACTCAGCATTGCAAAAAACACACATACCAACGTATAGATCACACACTTTTTTGTGAGTATCATATTTTTTTTTTTGTAGAAGCTATTTATAACTTTTTTTTCCTTCTTAATTTTAATAAAAGGTTTAATTGATAGTATCATTGCCGTGATAGGTGCAAAATCAATTAAAATATTAATTGATTCAATAAATTTTTTAATTGAAATCCGTTTTTAGTTTTTTCTGTATAACTTGTAAATATTTTAAAACTATTAAAAACGTAAAATTTATTATAGCTTACAGGCTACAAACGAGTTTGTTATATTTTTTTTTAATCTCAGTTAAAATCAAGAAAATTTTAACTTTTCTTTTTGAAATTCATAAAATTTTAAATTGATATTGAAAATTTTCATTTGTAATTAAAAAAGTTATTAATCAATTAAAGATTTATTTAAAATTTTAAATAGAAAAATTACAAATAATAATATAGTTTTAAAATTTTGCTTAGCTCAATTACATTTTCTAAATTTTTAATGGCAAAGCGAAATTTAAGTTCCAATTTAAAAGTGACATTTCTAACGTATAATAGACGTTTATTAAACTAACTTTATATCGTCACCGAAAGAGCCAAAGGTCATAATTAAAATATCCACTTTTGTTGGGCAAAAACATTGTTTGACATTTCAACCAATTTGTTAACAAACATAATAGCACAATAGTATATTAAGCGATATAAAATAATATTTGAAATCATGCACTGAAAGAAATTTGTGCGTAGTATTAATGAATTCCTTCATTAATCCAATGAATTTTTTCATAAAAAAATTACCAAAGAAACGTTTCATTAAATCAATTTTAATGATTGATTTCATTGACCCAATGAAAATTTCATAAAGTATATGAAATTTGTTTCATTAATCCTAGCCTAATCGTTATGAAAGTTTCATGTGTTTAATGAAAAAAATTCATAGTATGTATGAAATGTTTTCGTTGATATTTCATAATTTGCACATTTGGTGGTTATTGAGAAATTATCATTCGTTAATATTATTTATAAGTTCTGGCCTTTATAGGATCTATAAAATATTTTTTATAAAAAAAGTTCGAAAACTTCGAAGGTAAACATCACAGGCTGTTCTGCAAAAGCGATGGCAGATTTTTATTAAACTTAGCCTTATTCAGCAAATGTTCGTTACTTGGAATAGGATGACATGTAAAAAAGAAATCTAATAAGAAAGGTTTTCCCGGTGCCACCCACCAATGTTGCACAGTGGGGAAAATTCTATTGTTTCTCAACAAATTTGCTGAAGCTCATAATTTTTGACGTATTCGAATAAGATAAAATTTGAAAAGTTGCTGATTAGATTTCAGATCGAAAATTACAAATTTTGAATAATCATATAGAGCAAATTAACAATATAAAATACTTTGTTCAATTGACACATAAATTAACCACTGACGAGTCCCAGGAGGGGGACGAAACTGCTGCAGTCTGGTGTATCACTTGTGTCCGTAAAATTTTTCAATAAAAATATTTTCTTCTTCTTCTTCTTCCTGTAAAGAGACTAACTAAAAAAAATTTTTTTTATCCATAAAAAAGAAATATTTTAATTATTGTACTTTTTTTTAAATTATGTATATTAAGAACTTTAATGATTAAAGAAATCGTTTAAATATAATTGACAGGCATTAAAATATTAAAAGCTGAACTAAAAAAAAAAAAAAAAACAAAAATAATGTATTTCTGTTTTTATTGTTTTATTTTTACAAAATTGTTCAATCTTTCTTTACATTTTTTATAATTTGTGTTAAAAGATGCCATATTTTCTTATAGTTAGTTAGTTAATTGTTCTTTGTCATACGACTATGACTTAACGTCGTCAGTCGGTACAAAATATGTAATTTTTTATCGATCTGGCTTGGAATTCTGTAGAACGTTCGACGGTTACAGTCCACTTTTTGTAGTTAAATTACAACCATATTAGATAAAAATGTTAAATATTGTTAACAATGTTGTTAAAAAACAAAAATTTATTATCGTTTAGCATAAAATTTTTTGTGTAACATCGTCAAAACGATAACAATTCAGGTCTCGTTTTAAACAAAACTATATCGTTTTTCTTAGAGAATATGTTCCCTGGAAGTTAGTGACCAACTATTCAAATTCGTCAAAAACTGTTAGCTCTAGGCAAACTTAATAAAGAAAAATTTATTTATATCAAAGTTTTGGTTAATTCTGTTTAAAATTAATTTTTTCAGTTTTTTTATTTCAAAATGATAATTTTTTTTTTCTTATTACAAGTCAAAAATATTATTGAAAAAAATTTGAAAATTTTTCATTGTTTTAATGAATTTTTTATGAAATTATGAAAAAATCATAAGAAATGTTAATGAAAAAAATACCAATATTAATGAATTTTCATTCAGTTAATGAAATTTTTCGTTAAACCAATGAATCGATTTTAATGAAATCGTTTCATTAATACTATGAAGGAAAATTCTATCAGTGTGCTAGCATATGTATATACATATATATTTGAATATTGATATGTATGCGACTACATCAAAACTTTTCAGAAAACCAAATCCAAGACAAAATTATATGTGATCATATGCGCCATCACATATATCCGTATTAATCTATATAATGCTATATGTTTTTATATAATATTATATTAAATAAGATATGATTATATATGAACATTTTTACTCGGGTAACTGGAACTTTAGCTTACAAATTTTGTTGCTAGTTTCATATAAAATTTAAATTAACCAATTCTCTATTTGCTTAGGAAACATTCTGCAATCATATCTAAAATATCATTTCAGTCAATGTCTAATAACTTTATGTCACTCATAAAAATATAATAGAAACTTAGTCTCAAAAATCTCTTAAAACTAGCTGAAGTGTTCCCATTGAAGAAAAAAAAGTAATAAAATATCAATATCTTTACAAAATTCACAAATTGAAAAGTTTCGTACGTGCAATAAAAAAAAAATTACTTGACAACAATATCATATAATTCATATGGTGGGTAATATATTTAAATGTTAGCACAATTTAATAATAACCTGAAATATTTTTATGCAAATTCCAAGTCAAGGCGAGTCCCTTGATAAGATTTCTGTCAACATTGATTGAAGAGGATAAAATAAAAACATATTTGCCAAAGTTGATATTTCGGAAGAAAGTTTATAAGTTTGTTATTAAATTGTGGTTACTTGTAGATTTATTACCCAACCTTAGAAATAGTACCTCGTTTGAATGAAATATAATTTCGTATAAAAAGAAAATACTTAAAACATAGTCGTTTGCAATTTAGTTTTGTAGACAAATATGTAAGTATCAGGAGCGTGTCCTGGGGAAAGGAAGATGAGGGTGATATATCATTACAAACGTAGCAATACCAAGTCATGACCGTTTAGCGATCACACCCAAGTATGGCCTCGAATCTAATGAAGCTAAATTGCAGTTTTCTTTCCTATTAGCTTTTTCTGTTATTTTATATTATACTCAGAATTGACAACACTAACAAACACAAATATTCTATTTTTAGATTTTTGTTTATTTTTCCAATCTCCTCCGTCTCTATTTCACAACGTTACCAGTTCTCTTTTCCTATTTCGAATGAAATTTGACTTATCTAGCAAATTCTTTTTTACGCCCATACATTGCAGGCATTAGGTTTGAATTTGAAACATTCTGGATTTTTTGATTTGAGGTCATCAAAATGACCCCACTAACATTTAAAGCATCGAATAATATTGTTGAGTAGCCTCGAACTCTTGAATAGTAGTGATTTAAAAGGTTTTTAAAAAACACAACACAAGAAAAATTAATAATTTTTAAGCAGTTTATCTATACCACGGTCAGTGATTATATAGACGCAATCAAACAATAAAAACATAACAAATATTACAGTTAATCAGAATCACTGATGAAGGGTATTTTTTTTTTTTTGTAAAGAGAAGACACACTCAGGAAATTCTTCCTATTAATTAATGTGTTGCTTTCTTTGGAAAGGGGATAGTGGAGAAATGAAAGGTGGTGAAAGATGAAGGGCTTCAAACATGGCAACACTGTAATTGCGCGAGTAGATAAGTCTTAGAACAGTTGTTGCTCGCCACCTGATGTAGAGTTGGCGAATTTATTGAAGCTTTTTGTTTCATAGCCCTGATTCATTATTTTACTTCGGTGGGGTTAAATGCTATGGGAACACCGAAGGTGGGCGCAGCGCTACATATAAGTGATAGAAAACTCATACATATTATTTTTCTAAATTGATGTTGTCGTCACCGGGAATCGAACCCGGGACCATCTGTGTAATAGTCCAACGCGCTAACCATTACACCACAGCGCCACAAGAAACTGCGGTCTGATTCAATTGAAATTTTACAATGTAGTTATGATTTTTAGAAACAATAAAATTAGTTGCATATTAATTATAGTATTAAATGACACGTGCATTTAAAAATTAATTAAAAAATAAATAAAAACTGAAGTTTCTTTTTCAATTTATAACGAGCTTTCAACCTCCGTATATTTACAAAAAATAAAGCAAATCAAACATATTAGCTAGGTTGATACTAGTATTTCGATCTGGCTAAAGATCTCATCAGAACCCGAAGTTTTAGAAAAGCTAGAGCCTATATAATAGGCAGAACTTTAACAAAAAACCTATTAATAATCAATTTTGCTCCATTCTTGTCTTCTTAGTAATCAACCACGTGGTTAGGTCTTTTCCTAACAAGCATCATGACGTTACTAAACTTTGAAGACCAAAAATGTTCTATTTATATAAAAAATTTTTAGTGTGTACTCTGGCTCAAGTAATATTTTTTTTACAGTTATATTAGTTTTTTGTTTTTATATACATCGAGATTATTTTTATGTTATTTTCAATTTATAAAGAGCTTTCAACCTCCGTATATTTACAAAAAATAAAGCAAATCAAACATATTAGCTAGGTTGATACTAGTATTTCGATCTGGCTAAAGATCTCATCAGAACCCGAAGTTTTAGAAAAGCTAGAGCCTATATAATGGGCAGAACTTATGTTTCCATCTTAGAAAAATTTATTGAAAGCGTTAAAAGCTTAGAGTTGCAAACATAGAAAAAAAATTTTAGTAAAAAAAATTAGTTTTTGATTTTAAAATATTATTATTCTCAGTAACGTTGCAAAAACTAGTCCTTGGATAACATTTTTTTTCTCCCGTATAAAATTTGTGTTCAACTATTTGTTAGTTTTTATTTAATTAATTGGGTCTTCATATTAAAAAATATTTATTTTATATACAAATGAGTCTATCTTTTTTATGATTAAAAACGATTTTACTTGTTGTAAATATATTCAATAATATCGATGCTTCGGTAATACCGATTCCGGATAAAATGCCGTTACCAAAACCGAAAAAAAAAGAAATATTTACTAAATCCGTTATTCGATTCGGTTGCCAATCATGCTTACAGATTTTTTTTTGAGAATTTTCAAAAATTATCCCCCCAAAGCTTGGGCTGGATGCGCCACTGTTTTAATGAATAAAAATTTAAATTTCTAAATCAAAACTCAGTAATACAAGCAGCCATCTAAAAGTAAATTTCAAAAAATTTTATTAGAGAAACAAATATGTAAAATGTCAAATAAAATCAAATCATTGTCATGTAACATTCAGGTATGATGATATAAGAATATTAAAAGTTGAATTATGTCGACACAAATGATACCTCTTTGAGGTTATGTTGGATATATTTACTTAACTAGCGCAACTAAAAAATAAACTCTAAATGCAATGCTTAAAGCTCTTTAAGGTACGTTCAGATTAGTCAAATATTTGACAAAAAACATGAAATATTTCTTTGCCGTAATCTGAACACAAAATTTTTTTGTGTGTCAAACAGCAAATCAGCTGATTTTGGTCAAACAAAATTATTTGCATTCAAATAAATATTTGACAAACTTAACCATAGTGTGAACACTAGCTATCAAATATTTTCTTCTGATTCCAGCAAATATTTATTTGATCTTACAAAAAAACTGTAAGAACAAACAATGGCAAATAACAGGTGGTAAAATCGTCAATTATAAATTTTTTTAATAAATTTGTTAATAAAAGGCTTTATAAAAAAAACTGAAATGTAAAAAGATATTAAAAAGCGAAATTTAATGATACAATATTTTGAGAAAGATTAATTTTTTATGAAAAAACAATTATTTTTTACCCAAAAAAGTACGTGAAAATAAAAATTTAATCACTCAGATAATGGATTGGAACATTGGTCCAAAATGGAACGATATGGAATGTAACGGGGAACGATTGGAATCGGAGCACTGTACACAATTGTGTTGTCGTACGTGAAAATAAAAAGTTAATCACTCCGATAACAAAATGGAACATTGGTCCAAAATGAAACGATATGGAATGAAACAGGGAATGATTGGAATCGGAACACTGTACACATTTGTGTTGTCGAATATAAAGCTTTCTGTTAAGGTTTGCAAACATTCTGTCCGTTTTGCGATATCATGCTTAGTTTTCGAGATACAAGCCATTTTACAAAATGGCGATATTTTAAAATGTCCAGTATCTCCAAAACTAATCGAGATAGACCAAAACGGGCAAAATTTTTGCTCCAGAGGAGTATTAATATACCCTTATAACATAAATAGAGAGAGATCCCGAGTGATCAATTTTTTAAAAAACAGTTTTTCGATTAAATAAATCTATGTTTTTTACACTTTGATTAAATAAATATTTAATACAAATATTTGTTTCAATCTGAACGTTCGACAAATATTTTTTCGCTTATTTTATTTGACACTATTTGAGAGCTATTGGAACAAACAAAAACCATCAAATATTTGATCATAGTTTGAACATAAAATAAAATAATTTTTTATTTGACACAATTGGAAGCAAATATGTAAACAAATATATCTCTAGCGTCGTACTTAACTGGACACTGTAATCTCAGATACCATCTGCACAAGAAGGGTCAATCGGACACGGATATGTATAGGTTTTGTGAGATGGTATCTGAGACCTCGAAGCATGTTCTCTGCGAATGTGCCAGGCTTTGAGATAGGAGACTTAGGTTTCTAGATGATCGCATCATTTCTCCTTCCGACATCGCGAACATTTTGCCTAAAAGGATAATTGGCTTTAAAGGTAGCTTGAATATGTAGGTAAATTTAGGCAGCACAAAAGACCTACATTGGTGGCGGTGCATAGTGCCTTCTGATCTAATCTAATCTAAATAGAGAATACAAAAAATTAGTACTAAAAATGTTTTATTTTTTTTTTTTTTTATTTTAGTAGGTTTTTATGCAACGTCAGTTTTCATGTTCCGAAACAAAAGGAATCGTTATACATTAGATTCTTAGGGACAGAAAATGTTAAATTTGGAAGAAGTAAAAATATTTCTTCTAGGCTTTTACAAACACCAGAGTAAGCTAATATTATTCTGTATATATTATAGCGTAAAAGAAGCGAATAAAAACTACTGAAACCATATGAATAAAATCAAATGCAAAATTGCACAATAAAAACTATAAAATAACAATGACAGCAATAGAAGCTGCAATAACAACAAACGACAGTAATAGCAAAAGGAATTTTTTGATTTTATTGCGAGCCTTTGATGTCCTTACAAAAAAAAAAACACATACAAACCAACATGTAGGTAAACAATAATGATGACAGCAACTACCAAAAATCCAAACACACCAATATACTCCATTACCAATACTAAAGCTTCTGCAAGGAGTTAGTAAATTATTTAAACCGTGTATTAGGATGTCCCTTCAAAAACCATTTGTCGATTTTCATTCATTACACCCATCAGTTGTATTGCAAATGGTTACAAATTGAAGAAATCGATTTTTTTGGAAAACGTTAAACCGTACCGAATTCTGGCCGAAAATGGCGCATCTTTAAAAAGAAGTGTATTTTCATTAAAATTCCAAAAACTAGAGATTTTGAAATATTTAATTTTTTATTTCATTTATTCCTTTAATATACACTCAAAAGAAAAGCATCATCATAGTTATGAAAAACTTCATAAATATGATGAAAAACTTCACTATAAAATGAAACAGTTTCATAAACGTTCAACTTAAAGACTAGTTTCATCATATTTATGAAATGTTTATTAAATCGTTTGCCATCAATTATTCACCATATTTATGAAGTTTTCATAGATATGATGAAGGGTTTCACAAAAATGTATGTCATATGTTTCATAAATCTTCTTCATTTTAAAAAGTATCGTAAACCGTGGGAACATATTTTTTTGTGTTCCTAACAATTGAAAGTTAGAATTTTGATTTGAAATTTAGAAATCATTCATCAAATTAATGCCGAACTTACTGTATTATCAAATAGTTACTTTGCAGACTTCGGCATTAATTTTATAAAATTGGCAATTTGATTGATATATAATTTTAACTTTAATATAGCCACGCAGCACACAGCCTAAAAATTATGTACCTTCCTTATTCTTTATATTACGAGAACAAAATGGCTGAACCGATTTTCTTAACAGGTGGACCAACCAGATATCGCATTATCAGGAAATTACTATAGGGTCGTGACACCTGCCGTATAATTCTGATATGTGCAGCAAATTTCAGCAAAACTATGCACGATGTTTCTAACAAAGTTCTTCAGTAAGTGAGCGGGATAGAAGAAGTGGGAGTGGTAGCCCGAAAATTTATATTGCTTCTGTAGAACCAATATGACCAAAACTTGGCAAAGCGTTTTATAAAATCAAATTAAGTACTGTGGTAAAAGTGGGCTGAATAGGAAGAGGGGCGTGACACCTCCCATACAAACCGACATTATGAATTGCTTTAACTGACCATCTGTTAAAAGTACGGGAACGAAATTTGGCACGGCGTTTTTTTTTTAATGTTTGAGTAGTATTCCAAAAGTAGGCGTGATTCGACAAGTGGGCGTGGCATATCCAGTCCGAAAATTAAAATTGATTTACATTGGCTGCTGTTACACCAATATAAGCTATGCCAAAAGTTGGCTGGATAGGCAGAGGGTCGTGGTACTTTCCATCTTAATATGTTTAACCTCGGGTCCTGTTAATGAACAAAATTTGGCACTGCGTTTTATAATAAAATGTTTGTCCTAAAAGTAGGCGGAAAAAGAAAAGTTGGCGTTTCACTACCCATACAAGCCGACATTTAAAATTCTTTGACCTAGGCTCTTGTTGAAAACATATGAGTAAAGTTTGGCACTGCGGTTTTTAAATAAATTTTAAAAAACTGTGCCAAAAGTGGGAGGAATTTGAGGTGGATGAGTGTCACTTTATTCACAACAAAAGTTTTAAGATTGCTTCTCCTTGGTTTATACCGAACATAACTTGGCACAGCTTTTTTTAACAATATTTTTAAGCAATGTAATGTACAATTTTAAAGGATAGGACGGGAGGCGTGGCAACTTCCATAACAAAATTGACAAAATTTTTAAGCTCTGCCCTAAAAGTGGGAGAAATGGGAAAATGGGGTGTGGAACTTTATAAACACCCCACAATTTCATAATTTCTTACCTGTTTTTTTTTTTAATATCTCTTCCTGAAAAAGCACATAATTCTGCTGATAAAATTAAAATACAATGAAAGCGCTGTAATGATCCGGGAAGCGGATAAAGTTTTTTTTCCAAAAAAATTGTTTTCCAAAAATAAGTGAGGTGTGGTGTGTATCGACGAAGGATAGATGTAGCTTTTAGATCATACCACCCACTTGGACCAATATGGTCTAAGATATAAGAATAGGGTGACTCCAAATTTCAAAAATATAAATATTGTTTTCATCGAACGCTATTGGACATAGGGTGTCAAACTTTTCGTAAGGCATGGTACAATCCTTCAAGTGTCAAGAAACATTGAGATATTAATTCCATTTCCTACAGGACACTGATACAATATGGTACATATATATAATTTTGGTAGTCAAAGATAAAAAAGAGGAGGTTTTTTTGTTCCGTTTTTTTTTCGTATAATTTGATTTAAAAATAGTTATGTGCTCCCCGGTAAGATAGTTTGTAGCGTGCTGGCTTTTCTGTGCGAGGGTCGTGGGTTCGATTCCCTCCAGAGGCACTGGTCTGTTTTCGCTACAACGCGCCGAAGGCCATAGTAGCTAGTGCTGGGTTAGGGTAATAGTATATAATTTGTAATTATATGGTTCTTAATTAAGAAAAAAAGGACATTTCAGGACTACAGTCAGAACTCGATTTACGACTCAAGCTATTTTAAAAATTTTGACATATTCGTGTCAACATATAGCAAAATAATTACAAAACAAGATAATAGAAATAAACTCTACATAACAAGATAATAGAAATAAACTCACCATTACTTCGGTGCGATATTTGTTCACTAATTTTGGCCATTGGCGACCAATGATATATATATGTACGATGGATTTTTTCATAGACGAAGTTACAAAAAATATTTATTGACATTTTCGGGTCAATAAACCCGAATCCGCAAAAAACTGCAAGTTTACCAGCAGTTTAAGTTCGGTAGTCATGGTTACATGCTTTATATAAAATCGCTAATTGCCCAATTTATTGTTCATACTATTTTAAGCAGTCACACTAATTCTCCACGATAGAATACTAATTTACGACGATAACACACTAATTTTACTACTTTACGATATCATAACTTTTACTATGCATTCTTTTAATTAATTTATGGCTTAATTGATTTCAATGTTTAATTTTGTTTACATAGGGAATCAGATTAACTAAAAATTTGAGCACAATAAATAATACATTATCCACGTTTTTAAAATATTTGGGATTTGTATGAAAATATAATTTGGATAGATATATTACTACTTTAATCTGAACTACTAAAAATTGTCAAAATGCTTAACGTTGGATAATCTTAAATATAATGAAACAAAATTTGGCGTTTTATAAAATCTCTTTATACGGAACATATTCGAACTAAATTTGTCGTGGAGTTTTATTTTAACCTTTAATCACTGTGCAAAACGTAAAAACGTTTCGAGCTACCTTGTACCAAGTATGGTGCTGGTTTGTATTAATTTCCGAAATTTGATATCGGGCAAATTAGCTAACAGCTCACAGTTTAAATTATTTTGAAAAAAATTATGATTTCCAATGAGCTGTCATTATTTTATTTGATACAATCAACTCGAACTTAAAATACTCGAAAATTAAATATTTTAATTTCATTCTTTAAATATTGTTATATAAAGTGTATCAATGAAGTAGCATAGGATTTTTTATCTTAATGTAAGATCATCGCGATTGGAAAGCTTTTAAAGATGAGCGGATTTGACAAATAAGGTCTATAGAGATAAAAATACCATAATTTTTAACATTTTTAAATCAAAAATATTAAAACAATTCAAATTTCGTTTACTTTGACGATTTAATTAAAATAGAAAATAAATAAGCTAATTTTAATTTTTATAAATTCGCTTAAAACTGTAAGCTGTTGGAAAATTTGCTATAAAAAAGTCAAATTATTCCCATTGTGGCCGGACTAGACCGCGTACAAACATACATAAGAAGATATCGCTCATTCACTTCAAGACTGTCGTAAGCCAATAAATGCGATTTTTGAGTTAATGATGCAGATTTATTAGTTATATCATGCTTAATATTGTGTAAAAATTTCATATTAATGTCATGTATGCTTTTTGAGATAGAGAATAATATATTTAATTTTTTCTTTAAAGTGGGTTCAAAGAGTATATACTTTATAGAGAAACTGTGCTACGCACGCGTCTCTCGATTATTAGCGAATTCGCATACAACTCTCACTAAGAGAAAAATACATTAAAGCCCCCTATTTATAAAAAAACGTGACCAAATAAATAAAGATAGGGTCGAGCGAGGCAGATATGGATTGAAAACTTTAAACTTGTTTTCGACAAAATCGTGTGTTTTGAGTTATGTCAGTCTTGCAGTAAATGAACGATATATAATTGGAACTGGATTGGAATAAGAAACAATTTAGTTAAAGTTAAAATCAAAACCACCTAAGTATCAAATTTTTCAAATCGGTTTAATTGATGATTTTAATTTATTTTTTTTCCAAAAAAAATTTTGCATTCTATAGTCAAACACAATAAACGAATTTTTTTAAACGTCTATCTACGATTTTTGTTATCAAGTAAAAGTATTAAATGTTAAACGTGGAAACCTTTCAGGGAAAAATATATACAATTATAATTCGACATTAATGTAAAACCCGTAATAAATTTAAAATTTATCTTCATATTCGTTATTATTGAAACATCTACTAAACTCAAAAAAAAAAGTTTGTAAAGTCAGCAAAAATTTTGCTGAGTCAGTAAAATTTTAGTCAGGAGGATGCTTGCAAAAAAGTTGCTAATGTCAGCAAAATCTTTTGCTGAAAATCAGCGAGCTGATTTTTAGCAACAAAATTTGTAGATTCAGCAAAAGTTTTGCTAACACTTAGTAGATTAGAAATACAAAAGCCTTGCTAAAAATTAATAAATTTTTTGCTGAATTTTAGTAGACTGAAAAAAACGCAAAAAATTTGTAGAAAAATTGTAATTTAGTTAATTGATTTGCTGAAAATCATAAAACATATTTTTGTGATTCTTTTAAAAATAATTTACTATAATAACGAAATATAAAAATTTTTATTTTTCCACATTGACGACATGAATTAATTTAATATCTGAAAATATATAGAAATAAATATATATAACATAACAAAAATTGTCGTTCAATTACTTACATCAATGGTTGTCTAAATGATGCTATCGCAACTGCCGAAGATAATTATAGAAACGAAAAAATAAACAAAAACAAAAACAAACGAAACGAAAAAAAAACCCTTTTTGCAATAAGAAAAAGGAACCATACCTAAGATGTGTGTCTTTGTCTTTCACTTTACTCTGTCTACATTTCTGTATATGTTTGTTTGCAATTTGACCACACATATAAACATTTAGTTTAAATAAATAAATATTTTATTTTGTCTTTTATTTAATTAATAGACAATTATTTTCACAAGCCGGTGACAACGCAAAATTTAAGTTATTTTAATCCTCAATTTTGTTTTATGTATGAAAAAGAGATACAAAAACTTCCATGGTTGATTTTTTTATATGTCTTATTAGAGTTGTACTTTTTAGTATCATTTTCCTCTTCTCTACTACATCTTGACATGCCGCGACATCTACTTCATTCTGCGTATATCTTTCAATCTGGTTGTCGTCCACACTATTAATGTGCTTATCAGCACAATTTTTTTTTAGCAAAATTAATTAGTAAAACATTAGTATATTAGTAAAGCATTAGTATAAAACAGTTAAGTGCTGAATAAGTATAACAAAATTTTTAGCTGAAAACACGATTTTAGCAAAAAATTTTGCTAAAAAATAGTATACCTGATTTACAAGACGTTTTCTACTATCTTATTTTTTTGGGTGTATTTTATTTGGTGCATCGCGTTCAATTGTATTGAAAATATGAATACATTTTAATGTAGCTACCTACATCTAAATAATTACTTTCTCTATTATTTATTTTTGGTATAAACTTATGGTTGGCATTCTTCCCCGAAGAACTGCATTTTTAAGAGCTTTTTTTTTTTTTTTTTTTTATTATAAAAATACCAATCGACATCTCCAAATTATGCGTTTGAAAAAGTCTTTCAAATTAATAAAAAAAACACGTTTTTGGATTTTTATCAAATTTGTGGGTCAGTTTTGATTCCAGGTTAAAGTGGATTGATGATTTCCGTTTTAGTCAGAATTTCATATCGGAATGATATATATATATAAAGGGTGTTATTTATAGAGGTGTAGAACTTTGAAATGGAATAAAACAAAGATGAATTTTTTAAATTTACATGAAATTTACTTTATTCGAAAGATTGAGTGTATTGAATGAATAAATGATAAAATTCATTTTTCAAAATTTCAAATTTTGGGAATTTAAAAAAAAAAAAAACTTTTTTCACAAATTTGCCATTTTCTGCAGAAATTCGGCTTGAATTGAGACAAAAAAAAATCAATTTCTTCCATTTAGAACCAGTTGCAATAAAACTGGTTGTATAATGATAAATCTATTTTTAAGGGACACCCGACTGTGTATGTAAATGTGGCTGTGTGTGTGTGTGTGAGATCTTACCAAACCCTGTACACATGTTTAAAAAGTTTACATACATACAAACAAGTATTGCATAAATGTTATGTTTTACCTGAGGCATTATTGTACGAATGAATGAACGGATGGATGGATGGATGACTGTATAGATGAAAATGTATGTAAAGCTTTGTACAATAAAGTTTTTTGACAGGGAAACACCACATGTGACATCATGTCGTTCGTGCTTTTGTTGGGTTTTTTTTCTTCATTCCTTTATTTCTTCTTATTGGTACACTCATACATATGCACATAATGCAAACTAAATACAATTCATTTTGTATCGCTTCATTTTAAAATGAATTGTTCAAGTGAAAAATCCGTTTGTAAAGTCCTTTTTAGTGAATACGTATAGCGTTCTTGCTTTTATTGGCTTAAGTTTTTTACGTAGAGCCTAAATATCGTTTTTGGAGTTTAATTTTTATTGTAGAATGAGGTTACTTGAATATACAGAAGATCCTCGTGTAACGTGATACCTTTTTTTCATAATTAAAAGCAACGTCAGTACTCTGCGGAGTGTTGTTAAAAAAGTACAAAATAAAGTAAAAACTAGTTTTAGAAACTTAAATTTTTTTAAGTGTAATTCACTTCAACATTTCTGTTAAATTACCACATTTTGGCCAAAGTTCTCACAATTTTATACTCACAAATTTTTTGGTTGCTAAAACCACTAAGAAATAGTTAAAAATGACGTTGCAAGAAAACATGCTAAATATTAGTAAAATAAGAATATGTACATTAGGGGTACAACCAAAATAAGGCCCTATCCCCACGCTGTAGCCGATGTTGTGCTGAAACCAAAAAATGTTTCCTCAGGTCATTTCGGAACAAAAACGTTCCGCGTCGAAGCCGATTTCTGAAAGTATTTTAAGATTTTTTTTTTATTTTTTTCAAAATATTTTATTTTATAATTATTTAACTATTTACATTTCTTAATGTAATTATATATTTTCATATGATTATAATCAAAATCACAATCTAAAAACTATCTTTGTTAAGTGAAATTAACTTAAGATTAAGAGTTCGTGTTGATTTGCATTAGGGGAATATATCTTGTACGACTTTGATGGCGCGTTCCGCACAAATGTTGCTGCGTTGTGTTTTTGGAATTCTTGACTCATCTTTCACCCAATGTCTTAGAAAGCATTTCTGAGCATTAGTAAAGCCCGATAATGAATTGTTTAAAGCTTCGAAGTCATTTTTATTGTAACAATGGTCTGAAAACCAAATGTTGTACCAAGGGCCACATATAAATTCGCATATTGCATATAATTTGCAACGATATTTTGGAATTAGTATGTAAGCTAGAATCGCAAGAATTGCTCTAGAATTCCATCTAGCATTACTAATCGGTGGTATAGTTTTAAAGTTTATAAATGGAAATATTTTTATTTTTTTAGAACTTACTGATCCCAAACTTAATTGCATTTGACGCGGAACCTTTTTTAACGATATCGAAAATCTAAAGTTGCAGTTCTTATTGTTTTTTTATGCACTACATGGTATGGATAGGGCCATTTTGATATTTTCAAAAATTGTAAAAAAGTTGTTTCCCTAATGTACATATTAGGGCGGGTCGATTTGTAGGGAGGCAAAAAAATCGCTCAAAGTACAAGGAAAATCGTATTCTAGGGATCAAAATAAGAAGCTTTGCCGAAGGAACCATGCCACTAAAACTAATTCTGATGTCCCGACTTTGGACTCGTAGGGTCAAATTTTGGAAAAGCTCACTTTGATATTTCAGAAGGTAGGAGGAATCTCTCCAAGATTTTGGGAGCTACTTCTTCTCCGGGAGACGCGCTAGCAGATTAATGCATAAATCATCATTCTAGGTGACCGTTAAGGGGTTAAAATTTAAGTTGAAAGAGAGCCTTTTTAACCGTGTTTTTATAGCAAAATGTACAAATCTCGGGATAGAGATATTTCAGAAAGTAGGAGAAGTCTTTCCAAGATTAGGGTCTCTATTTCTTATCCGGAAGACGCTCTAGCAGATGAATGTATAAATTATATTCGATTGGGTTGGATTCGATTGGAGCACTCTAAATGGGTCAAAGTGGGATTTTTCAAAATTTGACCCTACTGGTCAAAAGTCGGGACATCAGAATTCGTTTTAGAGGTATGATACCTTCGGCAAAGTTTCTTAGTTTGATCTCTAGAATGCGATTTTAATTGTACGTTGAGCGAATTTTAAATCGACCCGCCCTAGTACATATATACAGTGGTGTTCAAAACATTTGCAACTGAAATCATGGTTTAAGTAATTATAATTTTTTTGATCAAAAAGATTTGTGGTACAAGTTTTTGTTTTTTTTTATTAAATTCAGTTAAAGCATATTATTTTACAAATACAAAAAAATTATTCATAACTTCACAAAAATAAATAAAAGTAATTTTAACAAAATCAAAACATTTCTTAAGACTTTTTAAATTGAGCTAAACGATAGAGGGTTTAGAAGACTATACTTAACGTTGAAAAGTCATCAACTAAAGAGCTAATGGCCATTTAAAAGACGAAAAATGAAAAAAAGAACTAGAAACAAGCGTTTTTCAATCATTTTTTTCTCATAGTTTTTAACTTTCAGATTCAAACCAATGCAAAATCGAGCCACTAGACCTTTTAAGATTTATTTACTAAAAACAACTTTCCATATCGATGTTTGGTGAAACCAAGTGAAACCAAAACATTTGGACTTTTAAACTGCTGCAGTTTTTCGCATACGGTTTTTGAGCCGCGTAATGGAATTGGATTTCGAGAACAGTGTTTAAAAAAAGTTTTAATTTTATAAAGTTTTAGGTATACCAAGTTGATGTGAGCGCACCAATAACGGGATGCGGACATCACAAACTTAAATGGAATTGGCGTGAATTTTTTAAAAATGTGTGTTTTTGCGTCTGGCATTCACAATTATATTTGAGATTGGCTAGCGTATTGCGTGAACTGAGTATCTAAGTGAATTCTCACGACGCACACAACTGATAAAGTGCAAATAAATTGAAGTTTTTTCGTTCCTAGCCAGTATAGCTGTAGTTTTTCCCAATACATTTCGCTTTGTGACAACTAAAGCGCTGTATTAATTCCGCCAAAACGTACACCAAATACACGATTTCAATGAGGTTAGTACTAAAATCGATAAGGCATCAAAAATGTTTAAGGAATTTAGATTTTTTGGAGCAAACAAAATTTTTATAACCTCTAAAAGCATCCTTTTATAAAAATTTTAATTTTTCGAATGTAAAACTATTTGATATGATTTCCTGCAAATAAGTAACATTAACCAAGCTTATTGTCATTAAACCGGCAAAAATAGCGTGTTTTCCAAAATAATCGTGGTTTACTTTTTAAGCTCTAATATAAGAGAAAAAAAATTTTGAGTGTATTTTTATATTTTGATATATGATAAAAACAATGAGATCTATAAATTGATGCAGCTTCAATTCATTCCGAGCGAAAACTGTAATTTTAATATTTTTAATTTGCTTGAAACTTAAAACCGCCATAATTTTTGAATTTTAAATGCTGAAACATAATTTTTGGTAATTCGAATATTTTAGTGGTAAAAATGGACTGAAATGTTTAAAAAATTTGATTTTTCGAACACATTTTTTGGATTGTAGGAGAGGGAGTGGCCATATATGTAAATGTTTCTTTCTAATTTAAGGACCTCTAACAAGAGTCTGAAGTCAAAATAGAAATACAGTAGTCGCTCGGTTATATGAATATCCAGTTATGTAAACTTCCAGAATAGTGAACAAAAAAATTTAAACACAGGAGGTTCTAAAGCGTGAACACAGAATATCTCTATGATGTGAACAGCTTTCAACCATTGATTTTTTTAAATGTTTGTCTTATTAGAAGTATTTTTTTCCCCCGAAATAAGTGAAGAACATGCAACCGTTGATTTTTTTAATATTTTGAGTGTTGAGTTGTTGAGTTTTGAGTGATTGTCTTTTGTCTTTTGAGGACAAGGCACTACAGAAATCCCTTGAAGCAAAAAAAGTACAAAAAAATATATCCGACTACTTTCATGTGCATTAATTATTAAAAAACTTATTAAAAATAAAATAAATTAAAAATAAATAATAAAAATCATTTGAATTACTTATTTTATATTCTCTCGATTATGTGAACTTCTCCATTTAGTGAGCGACTACTGTATATCCACAAACAAAAATTCGGTGGAGAAAGGGTTAACAGCGGGTGGTTGGCAACGTTGGTGTTTATATTTACTAGCATATTCAACAACCTAGCACAGACATCATTCTTAATAAAACCAAACAGCTTATTGAATCAAGTATACAGTATACAGTAAAAGGGAATTGAAACGATTGTTTTTCATAAAACTATACACATTAATTATTATTTACTGTTAATAAATTATTTAGAATTAGAAAAAACATAACTAGAACAACCAACAAATTTAATGCTTGTTGTTTATTTGAAGATATAAAACCCTCCTCCAACATAATGATATTTTTCAATACCAAAATGTAAAAAAGATTAAGAATTAACTAAAAATACTCTCTACTAGAATAAATTTCTTACCGTTAACAAAAATTCCACCGAAAAAATTCTTAAAAACTTGTTTGTTATTCACCTTTTTTATTTACAAACAATTACGGTTTTTATTGCGTTTTTTTTTTTGAAACGAGACAATAAAACCAAGAAAAACAAGTGCAGTCAAGTCGACACTTTTCTAAAATAGTGATGGCGAAAATTAAACTTGCTGTGTATCGGACTAAAAAATTAAGTCCGTTACGTAGAAACATTTTTAAATTTTTGATAATTTATTATTTTATTAAAATAAAAATTTTTTTAAATTTTTGCAAATCTAAAATTTCAAATTCAAGCTACATTAGAGGGTAAATAATTTATTTGTTTGTAAAAAACAATATTTTTTTACTCTCGGACGATGGCAGGGCAGCGACTTTTATGCACTAAAAAATCGAAAATATCCGCTTAAAACATGCAGTAAAAATCCAATATATGCACTTAAACCGAAATATGCACTAAAAAAAATGCTCTCCGAATCCTTTGTTTATTTTTAATCGAATCTTAATTTTAGTTTTTAGAAAATATGAAAAAATATGCATTTATAGCAAAATAAGCAAAAATATGCATTTATAACAATATATGCAACAACAAATCGATGCCATTTTTATGCAAATTCATTGATTCGAAAAAGCGTTGGGTCAAAATCGATTTTGGACTACTGACAAATTTGCATGAAAGTCGCTGCCCTGCGGATAAATTTACAGTGGCACCCGGTTTTGCCTTTAACATAAGAGCTACACTCAAAAAAATAAGTTAGTAGAAAAGTTAGTAAAACGTCTTGTAAATCAGGTATACTATTTTTTAGCAAATATTTTTGCTAAAATCGTGTTTTCAGCTAAAATTTTTGTTATACTTATTCAGCACTTAACTGTTTTATACTAATGCTTTACTAATATACTAATGTTTTACTAATTAATTTTGCTAAAAAAAATTGGGCTGATAAGCAGATGTCGCGGCATGTCAAGATGTAGTAGAGAAGAGGAAAATGATATTAAAAAGTACAACTCTAACAAGACAAGTAAAAAAATCAACCATGAAAAAACATATACAGACATGTAGACAGAATAAAGAGAAAGACAAAAACACACATCTTAGGTAGATTTGTATGGTTTCTTTTTCTTATTGCAAAAAAAGGGTTGTTTTTTTCGTTTCGTTTGTTTTGTTTATTTTTTCGTTTCGTTTCTAGAATTATCTTCGGCAGTTTCGTCATAGCATCATTAAGACAACCATTGATGTAAGTAGTTGAAAGAAAATTTTTGTTATGTTATATATATTTATTTCTATATATTTTCAGATATTAAATTAATTCATGTCGTCAATGTGGGAAAATTAAAATTGTTATATTTCGTTATTATAGTAAATTATTTTTAAAAGATTCACAAAAATATGTTTTATGATTTTCAGCAAATAAATTAACTAAATTACAATTTGTCTACAAATGTTTTGCGTTTTTTTCAGTCTACTAAAATTCAGCAAAAAATTTATTAATTTTTACCAACGCTTTTTTATTTCTAATCTACTAAGTGTTAGCAAAACTTTTGCTGAATCTACAAATTTTGTTGCTAAAAATCAGCTCGCTGATTTTCAGCAAAAGATTTTGCTGACATTAGCAACTTTTTTGCTAGCATCCTCCTGACTAAAATTTTGCTGACTCAGCAAAATTTTTTGCTGACTTTACAAACTTTTTTTTATGAGTGTATATAATAAAATGGTATCCGGAGTTGACTATACAACTAGTAATTTATCTTTCTATCTATCACAAAAATATATATTTTTTTTCTTTATTTTATCATTTCTAATTTTTTATAATTAAATGCCTCGCTTGAATAAGGGTATAAGCGACATTTCTTTGAAAACGCAATTTTTGAATAATATGGTTTACCAAGCATGAGAGAATTAGCTGCATGATATCAATGAATTTTTGCGTTAGATCTATGAAATATCACTGGAACTCGTCCATTAAAACTTTTCCTTAAATTAATGCAGTTTTTCATAAAATTTTAGGAAAAATTTCAGTGGGCAAGTTCCAGTGACATATATGACTATTAAAAATATTCGCTTGGGTCTGAAGGGGTCCATAGTGTTTGTGCTTGCAAAATATAATTTAAATCGGAAGATCCAAGGTCAGATTTTTGCCTATCTAACGTGGAATGGCCGATATATTAAATTTAAAAATCCTGTTTAAATATTTAAGTTAATGAACATTTTGTAAAAATATTTTTGGTAATCAAAAAATTGCATTAAAATTATATTTTGTAATATATAATTTTCATAGTTTACTATACATGACTACACTCAAAAAAAAAAAGTAAGGTAAGTCAGAAAAAATTGTGCTGAGTCAGCAAAATTTTAGTCTGGAGGTTGCTTCCAAAAAAATTGCTTATGTCAGTAAAATATTTTGCTGAAAATCAGAGAGTTAATTTTTAGTAACAACAGTAGTAGATTTAGCAAAAGTTTAGTTGATTAAAATTTAAAAAATTAAACATTGTTTTTAAACATTGTTTTTAGAGCCGTTTTTAATTTTTTGTTTTAAGAGCTGTTTTTAATTTTTTGGTTGCCCTATACATGACTGATGACATAAGGAGGTGTGTCGATTGCGTGTTTACAATATTAACACACTCGAAATTTTGTTTTTAGTTGTATTTTCCGAGATCAAGTTTAAAATAGTAATTATAATTTTATTGAAAACTAATGTATATGACAGAGACGCATTTGAAATACCCTACTTAAAAATATTCACTCATTGAAATTATAATGTAAAAATATCAGAAAAAGCTATCCCAAATTAGTGAACAATGACGTTTAAGAAAAAACTGCTTAAATTAGCAGATACTTTTTGCAAAATATTATTAAAATAAGAACTGCAAAAATAAAACTGTTAACTTTGCAAACTTTTAGTTATATTCGAGTTGACTTTTAGTTAATAGAAGAAAGCAACTTACTCTGCTAAAATCAGTAAAAGCGTTTACTAAATATTTATAGACAGAAACAGCAAACAAAAACTGTAAGATCAACAAAAATGTTTGCTATATTTAATTTAAGTAGTAGTAGAATGCAAATTGCTGTATTTTTTTCTTAAATCAACAGAATTTTTTTCAAAAAAATTATAGATTGCTGATTTCGGAAAGGCAGCTTTTTATTTGTAGCAAAAAAACTCTAAGATAAAACGTTCAAAATTTAAAAATTTTTTATGATTTTTTTTTTTTTCTACTAATGTTTAGCAAATCTTTTGCTGATTTTAGCAATTTAATTTTTGACTTTCAATTAACTAAAATTTATTTCAAATATAACTTAATATTGGTAGATTCAACAGATATATTTTTGATATTCTTATCTTGTTAATATTTAGCAGAAAAAATCTGTTAATTTTAACAGTTTTTTCTGTAACGTTTTAGTATTTTTAGCAATAATTTTTACTAATTACTTTCTATTAGTGTAGGTATAAAACATTTTTGACTACACTCAAAACAAAATTGATGGTAGAAAAAATTACTAAATCGTTTGCATACCAATCTACAGATTTTGTATTATTTTTTACTACAGCATAATTTTTTCGTAAACATTTTACATATGACCACTGTTGCCAGGTTTGACGATTTATCGTCATTTTGACGATTTTTAGTACCTAAATTACTAAATGACGATTTGACGATTTTTGCTTCCAAAATGACGATTTTTTGACAAACGTTTAATATGTCAGCAAAACATGTTTATTTGCTATTATTAAAAAAGCACCGGATCTATTTTTGGATTTTTATTATTTCGTTAAAATTAAAAACTTTTTTTTGAAAGTTTGGCAAAAAAGTTATTTTATAGATTCATGTTAGGTTTATTTTAATTTATTTTCTGCACTTAATAACGGTAAAGACCACTGCAAATGCAGCTAAAAACAAATGAAATTTCACCTGAAAAAAGAACGACTAACATTTTTGTAAATTCAACTAACATAGTCATTTATTAAAACTTTTTCCCACTTGTAACAAATATTTTTTGTTTTGACGATTTTTGAAAATAAAATGACGATTTTGACGATTTGCTTTGGAAAAATTGACGATTTTATGCTCAACATACCTGGCAACACTGCATATGACTGAAAACATATAAAATCAAACACTCGATTTTCTCCAAACCTTCTGAATTCAATCAAACTTGGTATAACTATAACCTCGTCCGAATGTAGGACCACCAATCCCAGCGGATCTTGAAAAATTACGTTGGAAAATATGAAAAAAGTAGTCCGTGAATAATCCTCCATATCTTTTTAACGGCTTAGGCTACATGAGTCATTTTTAAGCTCATCATCATTTTAAAGCTATTGCACACAGAGAAAAATTTATCTCTTTGCCAACTGAAATTCGGTTACTTTGACTCAAATTCTGTTATTACGAATTTCAGTCTATTGGTTCAACAGAACATTAGTTTTCCCAATAAAGTTCGGTTAATTCAACTGATTTTTTCTTGATACACATAAAATATTCCGAAATTCAATCTAAATAACGTTGTACTAACTGAATTTATAAGTTGTTACTATTAAAATACACTTTTCAATTCGGTTGGCATTTTATTTCTCTGTGTGTGTAATTGTAGTTTTACAAGAGCATACAAATTAATCATTTCTCAAATGAAAAATGTAAAATGCATTGTTTTCAAAAACCGCGGTTCAAAAAGCTGTATTTTTTATTTTTTTTAAAAATAAATGTTAAATATAAATTATTTCCCTATGCCGCGTCCAAATCCCAGAGTTATAAATAAAAATGTGCAAAAATTTAACTTAAAAGCCGATAACTCACAAACATGCAGAAATACGACAAAGGACTTTGGTGACAGTATAGAAGAATAATTTATAATTAACATATATTTTTTTAAAATTTTAGAAACCCAGTTTTTTTAAATACAGCGGTTTGAAAAACAGATTTCGAAAAATAATGCATTTTATCATCAAGAAGTGAATAAGATTTGTGAACTAGCAAAAACGCGATTTAAGTGCCTTTAAAATTAGATATCAATGGCTCTTGTAGCTTAAACCGTTAAAAAGCAAAACTTTTATTTTTTTATGTAAATCTTTTTTTTCTACTACTAGATTTTTATTTATAAAGTTTTAATCCCGATCACCACATATTAATTTGACAACGGCATAGTGAAATAAATTATAATTAATATATATATTTTTTTTTAACTAAAAAACTGTTTTTTGAAATACAGGGGTTTATTAAGCCGCGGATTTTCAAAACAATGCATTTTGCACAACAACAGTGGCTTTAAAATGAGATTTCAATGAATCACGTAGCTTTAACCGTTAAAATAGATATGGACGAGTAAGTAAGACTACTTTTGTTAAATTTTAGATTTTTTCATATTTTAAAACTCGATATTTCCGCGATACAGCTGTTAGAGCTAACAACCCAAAATTTGAACTATGACGTATATATATTTCGGGCACTTATCTTCTATACCAAGTTTGGTTGAAATTGAAGGGGGTAGAGGTCAAAATTGGATATATTTTGATGTTGTTATATAGAATAAGTCATATTCTGTATTTACAGATTTCAAATTTTTTTTTGCAAATTTTTCGTTGCTTATTATAGCAAAATATTTTAGTTATTTTTAAAAACCTGAGTCGCTCAAATTAGCAAACATTTTTAACAATTTTCTTTTTTCATACACAAAATTATAGAGAAAATGACAAAAAATATAAAAATATAAAATTTTTAGTAAAAAAATATAGAGTGCTTATACAAAATCAGCTTCCATTAGGGATTTACTAAAATTGTACTAAATTTTAGTATAGTTACTAATTTTTTATACTACTTTCACTTTATTTATAATAACTGATAGTCCAGTCAAATAACGAACTCGTAGGGACCGGACAATTTAGTTAGTTATAAGCGAAGTTCTCTATAAGCATGGTAAATATATTAATAAAAAAAATAATAAATTCTCAGGATGTTTCAGGATGGTATGAAACGTCAAGGTCAAAGGTCACAAAAAATAATTTTTGTGACCTTTGACCTTGAATAACTCACAACGCAGACACGAGATTTTTAGTGTCCGACCAAACAGTTCGGCCAGAAAATGCATTTGGTCTGTATTCGGTATTTTGAAGCATAATGGACAAATTTGGCGGATGGAAAAATGTTTATTGGGCTGATTAGATGCTATTTTGAGTGTCAAATTTGAAGAAAAGTCTGTAGTTAAACAATGAATTCACTGTTCGGCCTCAGAAAGTTCGGCCAAATTGAAAATAGTTCGGCGGCCGAACTTTTAACTTTATAGCTAAACTTCGGCTTTTCTCTTAAATTTTATACACAAAATCGAATTAAATCGGATCAACAAACATGTTTCCAATACCAAAATTTATCATCATTGCCTCTAGATATCAAAAAACCGACAAAATATAGTCGGACACTAGAGATTTTCTGAGACTTTTGAGACAGTATTTAGAACACCAAATTAAAGCCATATACGAGTTTCCAGCCTATTACCTGGAATTCGGAGGGCAAAACCTAATTTGACTTTACTATGATACGTTTTGCTTAAATAAGCTAAGCTATACAAAGTGGCGCAAAGCTATACAAGGTGGCGCAAAAATAACCTTCCGATGTTTTTTGGCTGTAATTTAAAAAGAAAATGAAAAATTTTGATTATTCTTGTGGATTATTTTTATTTGGTATTTTAATTTTTTTTACATCAAATCGAGAATATGATGTCATGTAAATGGCTGCCGCCACAGTTGATTGTCATTTGAGCCCTTTTTATGGCATTTTCCATCACTTTGGCCAAAACTTCCGGCGATAGGTCCTCACATGCTTGACGGATATTGTCTTTAAGAGCTGCAAGAGTCTGAGGCTTGTTGACATAAACCCGCGACTTCAAAAAGCCCCACAAAAAGAAGTCTGGAGCGGTCAAATCAGGCAATCTTGCTGGCCAGTGCAAATCGCCAAAACGGGAGATTAGGCGCCCGGGAAATGCATCCTTCAGCATATCGGTTGTGGCACGTGCAGTGTGTGCCGTTGCATCGTCCTGTTGGAACCACATGTTTTCCAATTCCAATTCATCAAGTTGCGGCAAAAAGAACTCGGTGATCATTGCTCTGTAGCGCTCACCATTCACAGTAACCGTTTGGCCCGCGACGTCTTCGAAGAAAAAAGGTCCGATGACTCCTCCAGCGAAAACAGCACACCATACAGTGACTTTGAGCGGGTGTAATGGCTCTTTGTGGGTTACACGCGGATTTTCAGTGCCCCAGAAGCGTAAATTTTGCTTATTTACGTACCCGCTAAGATGGAAATGGGCCTCATCACTCATGATTATTTTTGCTGAAAAATCATCTTCCTCTTGGTGGTGATTAAGGATGGCATGAGCGTATGTTACACGCGATTGGCGGTCAGCAGCTAACAGCTGATGCACCGTCTGGACTTTGTACGGAAACATCTTCAAATCTTGTACCAAAATTCGCTGTAAAAACCGTCGACTGATACCCATTTGCGTGGCACGTCGTCTGGTCGATGTCGACGGCGCTTCCATGACATCCTCGGCTACAGCAGCAATATTCTCTGGCGAACGGCTACTCCGGGGTCTGCCACGCCTGGCAGCATCTCGTGTTGTGCCAGTCTCTTCGAGGCGAGCGGCTAAACGTCGCAGTGTTTCACCAGTAGGCGTTGGACGGCCAGGAAATCTGCGACGAAATTCACGTTGTGCCAAAGTCACCGACCGATTATTGGTCAAATAAATAGTCACCAATATTCCGCGTTCTGGAGCAGTGTAGCGTAACATTGTTTATTAACGTGTATTTCGCATGTGTTTACTACACAAATGTCAAAACAGAACTGACATTAGGGGCCAATCGCAAAATGTATAGCATTTTCTTATAGGAGGATTACTTTTGCGCCACCTTGTAGTAAATTTTTCTGTAACATTACAGTTTTTTCTTTTAATTGTTGCAGACTTTTTTATTTAAGTATAGGACTTTGCAAACATAATGACTAATTTAATATAACTCTATCCTTTAGTGTAGGGAATGTATTAACGTGCCTTAAATGTTATGTTGTTGTTGCCATGAATTTGAATATTTGAAACTAAATGACATAAATGGAGCTTTTAAGAATATGATAAGAAAAAGAAGGCAAACGCACCGGTTTTCATTTAGTAAACTAAACTTAAACTAGTTATTAATGTTTTTATAATGAGTTCTAAAATAAATTTAAAAAAATCTATCGAAAAAGACAACATTTATTGAATTCAAAAAAAAACGAACATAACAACGATATGTTCATTAAAAATTTTCAATAACAACTCAAACCTTTGTAAATTTTTACATTATATTAGAAGGTTGTATTTTAATTAACTTTTAAAAAATACAACCGATGAATTTATTTCGCTCCACTTTTCAACACTGATTTTTTTATGTTAAAGGCAGAACATGTTTTTAGGTTTTGTGCTCTCTAAAGCAATACTGTTGAATGAAGCCTGCGCTTTAACGACCTTTAAAGAATAGAAAAATCAAACCATAATGCTGACCTTGTTCACTTTAAAATCACGAAATCCTAACATAAACCAAGCGTAGCATAAACAAAGGAACGTTTAAGAGCAAACATTTGCAGCAAACAAAAAACCTCAAAAATAATGTTTTTTTTTGCTGTTTACAAAACTGCTTCCGACTCAAAAACAAAACGTGAGCAAAACTTGAAATTTAAAACCAAAACTTCCAAAAAAAAACTACAACTTTTTATAATGCTACACTAATAGAAAAATATTAATCAAAAGTTTTGCTAAAACTACTAAAAATTTGTTAAAAATTACGTTGCGGAAAAAACTAACTACACTGTCAAACACTAAAAATGCATCGGAGATGTGACTTATCAATTGTGATAGATTTTAGGACGAATGTGAATAGCAAATTTTAATATTAGCTCTACTTTTTGAAATATTCGCGAATTTACGTTTTACCAAAAATCTAGTTTTTTTCTTTAAAATTTCTTATTTATTCACATACCTCAATAAACTTTGAATAACTTTTAATATTGTTTTAAAGTATGTACTTTGAGGACATTAAAAATCATATTAATTAATTGCGATTGGGTAAAGGAAGTAGGATATCCTTGCAATTAAAGAGAAAATTTCACGTAATTTTTTTTTTTTTTTTTTGTGATTATTATAAAATCCCTTAAACGAGTTTACAAAATTTTAGCACATGATGTTAATTTATATTCCATTTAGTTAATTTCAGCTTTCATATAAAATTTTTTCGAAAATTCACTCAGAAGTTCAAATTTTTTTTGCTGGTTTTTTTTAATTTATGTATTTTCTATGGGGAAAATAAAAAAAAAATATACATACATTTTTGAACATACATCATTTCAAATCGTTTTTTTTATAAGAAAACGTACTTCAATTAACTGTAGCTTGGTTGGTATTGATTAGAAAACATGTGTTAAACATATTTGAATGTTTTTGGCTGAATTTTATTAACTAAGATTCGTCACAGACTCCATAATTTTAAGACATAAAAATATATAAAATTTTTGTGGTTTAAGCAATTTTTTTCTAAAACAAAAAGAGAAAAAAAAACTCCATAAAGTTAGCAAAAAAAAAGTTAGTTAGTTGAAGATATGTTCCTAATATTTGCAAAATGTGTTTTGCTGAAAATAAGTGAGCTGATTTTTAGTAAAAAAAATAATTTCGACCTTTAATTGTGCAATGAAAATGAAAATTATTCAAGTTCGAGGCCATACTCTATATTTCTAACAAATAATCTAGAGTTTTTTTGTTTTCAAATTTATTATTTGACCCTTTCAGGAATGTGTTGATAGATCTATTTCGGGAATTTTCTAGGTTCCCATCATCAGAACACGTTTTGAAAGTGGTAACAATCCCATGCCAAACATCAAACATTCATATAAACAAGTTTACTCACTACATGAGAATTAATATATATATGAGCTCGAAGTAAAAGACTATCGCCATTGATCAAAACATAAATTGGAAACTTGTTTGTATTGTGCAAGGCCCACCTTTGGTGGATATTCAATACACTTTTTTTTTGTTTTTTTTGTTTTTTTTTCTTCTTTTTATTTTTTGTTTTGTCTATAAACAAAAACAGGGGGAGTAAACTAGACTGTACTTTGTCTTTTATACAAGTTTGATATAATTTTTATTAAAAATAAAAATTATGTTTTTTTCAGCTAAATGTTTTGCTGACAAATGAAATTCGACTTGTTGAAATCAACAAAATTTTTTGTTGGTGCTTAGTATATTGAAAAAATCTAAAAAACTTTATATAACATCTTGACTTAAGCTAATTTATATATTATATTACAAATCTCAGGACTTCCACATCGTTAACATATGAAATATTTTCCGCGTCCCTTTAATTTTTTAGTTAGGTATACAAAAGAAAAAATTAAATTAATGTAATCAATCGCGGTTGAATTTTTTCGGTAAGTCTTATAATGGGTGAATTTATTTGTATCTTTTCTCTCTACTTCGCCTAGACAAGCAGCGATATCTATATCTCGACGTTTTATTTGTTCTCCGTGCTATCAGCACAATTGTGGTAGCAACAAAAACTAGTTAACCATTAGTTCAAAATTAGTTTTTTAGTAAAACCGTTTAACAAAATTTTTTACTGAAAACTCAATTTCGAAAAACAAAAAAAATTGCCGTTAGTTAGTTAAAATTTTAAAATAGACGTTTAACACAATTTTCAACTAACTTTTTTTTGAGTGTACGTAATAAAGTCTTGTATCCTGATATTGTATCTTGCTATTTTATTAACGAAATCCTGAATAATGAGAAATTTTAACTTTAAATAGATGCATAGAGCATATTATCGCAACTTTCAAAACTATATTAAATTAAAGTGCATAGTTAATACTATTTGAATCTTGCAAAAAAGTTGCGTTATTATTTAAAATTTTGTATTAGTTTATAAAAAGTTTATCAAAAAAATTATATTTTCAAAAAAAAAGTATTTCGCAAATATTTCTTAAACTATAGCTATCTTTAAAAATCTATATTCGTTATCAGCTTCCAAAAGGCTTTTAGAAATGATAGGTCGCAACCCCGATGGATAAAATTATTTTGATTTTGTTGAACTGTGATATCAGTAAGATAAGAGTAGCAAAAAAATTTAGATTCTACAAATTTTTAGTAATATTTGAGCTACATTTTAGGTAATTGAAATAATCAAATTAAATCTGCTTAAGTCAGCAAAAAAAATTAGTAGACAAAAAAATCATAAAAAATGTGAAAGTTTTTTTTAGGTTTTTTTTAATGCGAATAAACATCTGCTCTTTTGAAATCAGCAATCTACAATTTTTTACCAAAAATTTCTGATGATTTTAGTAAAATATACTGTTATTTGCATTCTACTAAATTTAAGTTAAATATAGAAATCATTTTGTTGATATTACAGTTTTTGTGTGCTGTTTCTGGTCTACAAATGTCTAGTAAAAGTTTTTGCTAAATTGCTATTTAAAGCGTGTTTTTTTTTAGAGTGTCACAACTTTGAGTTGGCATCACTGCTTTATTTGACCACCCATTTAACAGCTGATAGTTGGTTTTGGTTTAGTTTGCTTTTAAATTTTATTATGAATCGACTTACACCAGAGCAACGAGTGCAAATTGTTGAAATTTTTAATCAAAATAATTGTTCAATTCGTCAAACTTGATTTTGAATTTCCATTTAAAATTTTATTTTCCGATTAAGCCTATTTTTGGTTGAAAGGGTACGTAAATAAGCAGAATTGTAGCATTTGGAGTGAGGTGAATACACAAGCTTTTGTCGAAACACCATTACATCCACAGAAAATTACGGTTTGACGCGCTTTATGAGCTGGCGGAGTCATTGGCACATATGTCTTAACCCCCCGTCAAACATATATTCTGAAACCTTGAATTGAATGAAGTATGCTCGTATATTATTTTGGTAAAAATGTAAAAAAAACAAGTATAATCAACTTTAGAATGTTGTTGGCACACAGAATTAGTGCATTTGGTGCAGTAAAAACGTGTCTTCAATGGCCAAACGGGTTGAATGTTGTCCCAAAATTGTATAGGGGTCTGGCCAGACATATGTGTTTGTTGGAGGGGGACTTTTTTCTTTTGCAGTTTTCGTCGTGTTGGAACAATATTTTTGATTTTTTTTACAGATAGAAAGCCAACAATATTTTAGGCGGCTACCGGGAAATACAGGTATCTACCTAAACTAGAAGTATGTTTAATTAACGCTTAAAAATGAAATATGACTGGCCAGAACCATGTGTTTTTCCAAGGGTTAAAAATGATGATGGTCAGAATGTTACTGTCAATGGTAAACGGTATAGGAATATGATTCGAAATTTTTTCGTACCTCAATTACGTGGCATTAATCTTGCTGATATGTGGTTCCAACAGGACGGAGCCACATGCCACACAGCGGGTGCTACAATTGATTTACTCAAAGAATATTTTGATGAAAAAATAATTTCACGTAATGGACAATTAATTGGCCACCAAGATCGTGTGATTTAACCCCATTGGATTATTTTCTTTGGGGTTATGTTAAGTCACTTGTCTACGTCGATAAACCACAAACAATTAAACACCTGGAAATCAACATTCGAAGAGTTATCGGCGAAATACGGCCGCAAATGCAGCGAAAAGTTGTTGAAAATTGGTGTTCCAGATTGCGCCTTCTACGCGCCAGCCGTGGATGCCACATGGCAGAAATCATATTTAAACATTAATTTCATAAAATTTTCTTTCCAATAAAGCCCGTTTCATTGATATTAATAATATATTTCCTTGTTTTATTATAATTTAAACTTGTGTCACTCTATAAAAAGCACTCGATACTATTAACTCAAATTCATCTCGAATATAACTAAAATTTTGCAAGGATGACAGTTTGCTAATTTTAGCAGTTTTATGTCCAACCTCATTTTTAACTAATTTTTAGTAGCTTATGTGCTATTTTGACAAGTTTATTTCTATGAGTGTATAAACAGAATCTTGAAATTTCTTTACCTTTTTGAATTTTTTGTTTGCTAAACTTCAATTATTTGGAATCTTCACAACATACAAATTTATGTTGAAAAAAAACAAGTATCTCAAAACATATAATTTGGAACCGAACATTCGAAAGCATGCAAAGAATATTTTTTTTTTAATGAATAAGAACCAGATGAGTATGTAAAAATAGCAGTGTTTTTCGGAAAAAAAAAATCATTTGATCACTGTAAACTTTCGTAACGGGTCATATAATGTACTTTATAACACCCAGCAACAAATTTCAATTTTCTTTCTCACACAAGTAAAATTGAATATGTACGGGAAACTAGAGACCACATATAGTTAAATTGCGTTTCCAGTTTTCCGCCATCACGTGAAAATTTCTTTTAAAATTACTTTAAAGTTTAAATTTTTACAAACAAATATTAAATATGGATATCAAATGAAAGGTGAGAAACTTTGCTGTTTTTAAAAAATTATTGGTAATAAGTTTTCACGATTAAATGTTTCACAAATGTCCTGTATAAAAATTGAATCCTTCAATAGATTTGATGATTTAAAAACCCCCACGAACATTCAAACAGTGTTGCTCAGATCTACATAGATTAATAGACATTTTTTAGAGCAGTTTGGCATTAAAAACTATAAAACTCGATTCAGCGATTAAAAAGTTTTGAGTAAACAGCAAATTGATGTATTTCAGTAATAATTCATCTCTAGGCGTCTAGTGACCAAACTATCTTTTAACAGACGGTAGAGTTGAGTAATATTTTATTTTCACCGCAAACCTTTCTTCCCACAGAAATTGTTATTCACCACAGAAATTGTTATTTACCTCAAAAATGATTTTTCAACACAAACATTGTTTTCACATCTATAATAATTTTTTAGCACAAAATTAGGTATATCGCATCTAAAACGCTTTCTCATTTTATTTCTAACAAAAACGCAGTTTTTTATTTGCAATATAGGAAATATAAGTATTAAAATATTAATATATTTTCTTAACTTCGAATTTTTGAACTTTAACTCGCCATAAAACTAAAAATTTTATCAAAATTAGGAATTGTTTAGTGGTCAATATTTAATTGCCTACTAATGACATCAAAAATGTATCTTTTGTAGTGTTAGCTCGAACTCCCTATGGAAAATATTCAAGAAAAATTATATTAATGAAATTTAGGTATACTTTTTATATATCAAGCCTTTAGAAATATTTTGTTTTGGACAAATTTATCATGAAGGATTAAAATTTTTTAATGACATTTTTAACTACAGTTTAACTACATATGGTCTCTAGATTTACGTATATATTGATTTGTCCATGTGTGAAAACTAGAAAACTACTGTTGCACGATGTAATTTGAAATTGTAAATTTTTTAATATTTCACTTGAATTGACAGGAGTTTGACCTAGTTCTTTTTTATAAATTTGTATTTTGTGCAGATACATTTGGTAAATTTTGAATTTTTACTTTTAAGGACATTGAAGTGGCCCTTTAATTAATCATGTATAATCCAAAGTATATGTTTGTACACCCAGAAAAAAGTTTCAGTTTTAGACACCGAATTTGTTGCCAATCGAGTTCTCGTATTGAACCGTGACCTTCAGATTAATAGTCATCTGGTCCTACTCATTGCATCATTATTACTTTTAATGTTATTTAAGTTATACACAGTCACATAATGAAATTTTTATTCTTAATAGATTTTGTCTCGCTGATTACAAATCTGTTTTCCAAATTTTTCCATCACGTCACAATTTTGAGAAAAATAGCGTTTTTAACCATTTTTGAAGTTGTGTATACACAACATCCAAGCATTAAGGATTTCAATAGCAATGTTAGATATATTTTACCTTTTTGTCTCTATGGTAACAAATTTTTAAAATTTGTGTATTATAGGAAAAAAATTGCATTTGACACATACTCTATTAAAAAAATTATTAAATATTGCAAAATAAATTAGTAGAAAAGTTAGTAAAACGTCTTGTAAATCAGGTATACTATTTTTCAGTAAGTTTTTTCTGAAATTGTGTTTTTAGCTAAAATTTTAGTTATACTTATTCAGCACTTAACTGTTTTGAAATAATTTTTACTAATATTTTACTAATGTTTTACTAATTTATTTTGCTACCAAAATTGTGCTTTTATGCACATTAATGGTTTGTACAACAACCATATACTATAAAAAAAAAACTCAAATATTGTGTTGATTTCGGTTTGTGATAGAAATTGTTTATTAATTACATTAAAGACAAAATATAGTATTTCAATTTAATAATAATAAAATTTGTATTTGTAAACTAAATGTTTATAGTACAGTAAATATACCTTGTTTATAGTAAATATACCTTCAGGTAGAGAGACTAAAGCGAAAGACGAAAACACATATAAAATATGACGTGGTGTACTACTGTGGTACGTGGTGTACTATGACGTGGTGTACTACTAGTCAGAAATGCAAAATATGTACATATTCCCTTTTGCTTTTTAAAGATGAGTAGTTTTCTTTTATACTTCAAAAATATCATTCGAAAAATGTAGAATTATGTCATGCATACATCAGGCGCGGTTTCAAGGGAGGAAAATGGGAAATTACTCAGCTCACTGATTTTCAGCAAAACATTTTGCTGATATTAGCAATGTTTCTGCAAGTATCCTCGCAGCAAATATTTTTCTAACTCGACTAACTTTTTTGCTAACTTTAAGGACTTTTTTTTAGTGTACGCTAAGACGAGATTTTTAGAAATTCCTTTGGGCTTTGCATAACGGTAAATTGCTTGCCATTGACGGGCTACCCACAGCACTTTGACTAAAAGTTATGAGTAAATTTCTGTGATTAGTGGCGAAAAGTCGAAAAGTCTAAATCTAGACGGCTTGCCTATACACTCATAGAAATAAACCTATAAAAATAGCAAAAAAAAAAAGCTACTAAAAAGTTGTAACAAATGGCCTTGCAGAAAGAACTGCTAAAATTCGAGCGATTTTTTTAATACATCTTAGTAATATAAGAATAGCAAAAATAAATCTGTTGCACTTACAAATATTTAGCTATATTTGAGGTAAATTTTAGTTAATTGAAAGTAACAAAATAATCTGCTAAAAGTATTACTAAGTATTTTATAAAATTTTTTATATAAAATTTTTACGGTTTTTTTTTTGTAGTTTCTTTTTCTCCAGAAACAAAAATTAAAAATTTGATTTCTAGATTCTTTCTTTAGCGTAGACAACCCCTAATATGGAATTTTGTTGAAAATTTCTTCTGAAAGGAGCAAAAGTCTCCTCCTTAACGGCATTCCTATATCATTTTGGATAGAAATATAATATTTACATATCGCACACCTAGTTCAAAAGTGACTCAACTCAAAATTTTAATTTTTCGGGTTTATATGCTTAAACTATGCCCAATAAACTTGTTTATCTATAAAAAACATATCAGTGTATTTTGTTGTTGGTAACTGTTGCTAAAAAACAGTTACGTCTTCCTTTATGTGGTAATTGGTATAAAGTTGCAAATATTTTTTTTTTTCGATTTCTGAAAAAGCTTTGAGTTGAGTCACTTTTAAACTAGGTGTGCGATATGTTCCCTGGGATATGCTACATTTTCGAATTAACACCTGGGGCAACGTAAAAAATGGAGGTTTAATAGGGCAAACGTCTCTCGGTGGCCAAACCGGTTGAAGTTAGGAACTTGAAATTTGGTATGTAGTTTCACCCCACCGAGTAGACATCCGTTAAGACGGAATTATTGGAAATTTCTAACGGGGACGAGAAATAAGATAAAAGTCTCGTTATTGACGTTCTAACAAAACCACAGAGTGGCCAAATTCAAAATGTTGCACAAAATTTTATTTATTAAATTCATTTGCTGAATTAAAACAAAAAAATTTATTCAGGTAAGATTAAAGATATACCAATTCAGATAAGATATAAGTCTTTAAGGCTCTGATTGTGCTATTATTTAAGTTCACAACTGTTTACAAAGAAATCTAACGACGTCACATTATTTTTATTTTTTGTACCAAACCAATGATTTTTGTGTTTTCTATACAATACTTGTTATTACTGCCACTACTGACTGGCACTGCTGTTTTCAAAATGAAATGAGTGGAATGAAGAGGATGTTAAATGAGAGGATTTCATTGGATTCTGTGTATAACACAAAATCCTTATCAGAAGAATTTTTGTAGTTAAAACTGAATAAGAGTATAATTTTTTTTTTTTTTTTGATTTTTGAATTAGTTTTTCGGCGGCATACATAAAGAAAAGGTGTGTAAAATATCTTAAAGCTCATCAAAAAAAAAACGAAAATAAAAATTAATCTGACAAAAAATCTATAAAACAAAAATTTATAAACCATAGAATTTTTGAAAGAAAATTTAAAAATGATTTATAACAAATTATTTTAATAAAATCCCTGAGTAACAAGGATTATATAATTTAATAAAATAAACAATAAATCAATTAAGAAAAAAAGGAAAAATATTTGTAAGTATTGCAGCAAAACCACGTGTTAATTATATTTTAAAATTGATTTTAGCTAATATTGTATATTGTTATAAATTATAAAAAAAAAAATCGTATCTTAAATATCAATAAAATTCTTTGATTTTAATATACCAAAGTATCATTTGTCCTTTTTGAAGGTTCTTTCAATTAAATCGCATTTTGTGTGCAAAATGAAATTTATGTTTCGACCCACTCGTACCACCCACTTTTATTTGAAATACATACAGAAAAAATACGTCACTATGTTCAATGTACAATACAATTCCAATTAGGGTTTAACCTTTTTATAGAAGTTGAAGGAAATTAAAAAAATTCAGAGACCACATGCAATTAAGAAACATTTATTATATTTTCTTTAAATTTTTTAATTTTTTTTAATTTTTTTTTTCTGAAATTGAGTTTAAGAATAAACATCACCCTAATGTACAACTATGAATACACCTCCGGACAAAATTAAGTAAAAAGGATTTAAAATGTTTTTTTCAAAATTCTAAAATTATTTTAATAAATTTTATAAAATAACAGTTCACACAGAGAAAAATGTAGCAATTTGCCAACTAAAATTCGCTTACTACGACTGAAATCACTTGGTACAACGCAATATCGGGTTTCACAAAAAAAAAAATCGGTTAACACAACTACATTTTAGTTGCAACAACCAAAATATTCATAAATTTGGAAACATAAAAAAATTTTAACTTTTGGGGTTAAAAAAAATTAAAAAAAGTCACGTCAATGACACTTTGTACACTTGAAATACTATACATGGTTTCACTGGTTCACTTCTTAATGGTAAAATACATTTTTTTTTTTAATCCGTGGTTCAAAACGCTGTATTTCAAAAAAAACTGGTTTTCTACAGTTTTTTAAAAAAAAACATATGATTGATTAGCCGAACAACATGAGTTATTTTCGTCTTTTCTTACAAGTTTAACCAACACCTTTAAATCTTAACCCTTTAATCGGCATGAGAGAATTAAGGAGTTTCGTGTCCTAAAAATTTTGGTTTCGGGGTAATTTTGGTATGAGAAACACGAATCCAAAGTCTGCTTTAGGATATCTTTTGTAATTTGGAGGCCAGGTGAGAAAAAATTATGTCGGCCATATGGCCGGTATATCGGTTTACGGATAAAAAAATTAAACATTTGTGTTTTGTGTAATAATTTTTATTTTTTTTATTTATTAAAGCAAAGGTTAATACTAAAAATATAAGAAAGTATATAAATTAGTGGCGAGTGTGGTACTCTTTCCAACAATTTTTGGAACCGAAACAACATAAATTTAGTTAACATTTTGGGCAAAAAGTATGGGTTTCTGATTTCTTGCAGTGTTTGCAAGTTTTTTTTCGTCCTTGCATCCATTCAGGGACATGGTCTATTCCATCGTACCGTATGTCCTCGACAGGATGGGCTGTCTTTTTCCCTACAGCAGCACTTGTTTTGGGCTGCGGTTCAAAATAAGGTCGACCAACTGGTCGTTTTTGCCTAAAAGCGCACAGACCTTGCGCAATTTTGACACGAAACTGATACAGTCTCATGGTTTTTTCAGGAGAATTTTCTTCTTCATCTTGAGCAGAATCTTCTGCAGTAGATCTGCGATATAAAATGAACGCATTTGTGACAGCTATATCGAGAAGGTGGTAGAAAATGCGCTTCATTGCGTTCATAGTTTTTATGCGAAGGCCGTTCCTTCCCATGTAAGAATCCATAAGGTCAACTCGCCCCATATGCGAATTGTATTCGCGAATAATTTGGGGGTAGTCGACCTCAATATATTCCTTTTTCTTCTTATCGTAGCGAGCCGTTTTTGCTATCTGTGTGTCTGCATTCGATTTTCCGAATGATGAAACTCCAACGTAAGTTGAACATACATTCGTGGTGTCCTTCCAGAGGACTTTTGGTAGGTTGACACCGTAAGCACTACCCATATATTCTACTGCATGACCTCGATCTGCGTTCTTCATTTGAGGATCTGTGTCCAGCGGAAGTTTAGAATTAGGAATCCTGTTAGAACGTATTGTCCATAGAGAAAAAATACCACGAGCTCGCAGATATACCAAAAGTGGCAATGAAGTATAAAAGTTGTCGAAATATACGACGTGGTTTTTGAAGTTTGGAACTGGTTGAGACAACCTTATGACAATATTGCTGGTGGCTCCAAGATCTGGTGTGCCTGGCATGATGACATTGTCTCCAGCACCGTTATATATTTTGAATTGATACGAATATCCACTAGTATCGCATTCCCCATTTATGGGGCTTATTCGGCATTTACTGACGTTAATTTTTGTAGAACACATTTGTTCGTCAACACACAAACGAGCATTCTTCGGTACTGTGTCGAAGCGTTCATTCAAAATTTTTGCAACTATACGAATTCGAAATAGTGGATCATATCCCACTTCTCCTTTTTTGATTCGATCAGCTTCATTTGAAAAGCAGAAATACTTTTTGATTTTTTCAAATTTCTTTAGAGGCATACACTCAGGAATTTGCCTAAATCCGAATTCACCCCAGTGGGACTCCATGTTTGGGTAACGGAAAACGGTCATCAACAATAAAATTTCGATATATTTTATTATCAAGGTTATTGAAATTTTTTTTTGCCTTTGACCGACAAGCCGGCCAAATGACGGGCATAACAAAACACAAAAAAACAGAACTAAATTATTATTTTTCACAATAAACATGGTACATACCAAAAAAATATGAAATCAACTAGTCTTATAAAAACTATTTTTTTTATGATATAATACACTTGTTGAAATGCAATAATTTTCATATCAAAATTGGTCACTCGTTTCACTCAACTGACTATAACTGAATGACGAATAAAGCTACAGTGTCAACATAAGTACCGTTAGATGCACAAATTCTTTACAAAGAACGGCCTACTTGATTAAAATGAAAAAATATTTTACTTTTTGAAATAATTCAGTTATACCAATGCCGGCAGTATGGCCGGCTTACCGATTAAAGGGTTAAAGCTTTTTTATTTGGCAGGGTAGCCAGTCCAACTGCAGTACCATTACTGGGAACGAATTGGAAATCCGGCATGTATACTAATATTTTAACACAACATATTCTAGTTGATTGTTTTCCTATTAGATTTTACATTGCATGTTATCTTTATGTTTGATGTCTTTAACTAAAAATACACTCAAAAAATCGCTTGAATCAATTCAAGCTTAAAATTTAAATATCTGTTTTTTTCGACCTAACCTATTAAAACGGAGTATGCCACTGGATTCTAAGCCCAAAAATTAAGTGTCCTGGGGGTGTTGATGTGTCATTTCAAAACTTTAAATCTTACTTACAGAGTTATTAGGGTTCGGAACTTCATCTAAATACATGTTTGTTGTCGTTTGCTCGAGAACAATGTAAACCAAATAAACCAAAAAAATCAAAATTTCATCGATTTGTTATCTATTTGCATATTTTGCTACAAATTTATATTTTAATGCATATTTTTGTATTTTTTGTTGCATATTTTGATATAAATGCATATTTTGCATTAAAATGCACGTTATTAAGAAAATTAATTTATGTTTTACTAAAAATAAATTTTACTCGATTTATATATTTTATAAATAAAATATTTTTCAAAATTATACATACACACAGAGAAAAATTTATCTATTTGCCAAATGAAATTCATTTACTACGACTCAAATTCTGTTATTACGAATTTCATTAGTTTTTAGAACGAAGTTCGGTTCAAGAGAATTTGAGTTGCAACACCCAAAATATTCCTAAATATGATGTAAATATCGTTGTACTAACTGAATTTATAAGTTATAACCAGTAATCTACACTTTTCTATTCTGTTATAAATTATTCTTCTATACCGTCACCCATGGTAGGTCTGGGAAAGATTCTGATAGATTAATTTCTTATGAAAAAACCACAGGGTGTCACAATTATTTGTTCACCCAAATAGATAGAATGCAACATTGTTCCAAAATGGAACGATATGGAAAGAAACGGTTAACGAGTGGAATCGGAATACTTAACACAGTTGTGTTGTCGGAAATGGGACGACTTACTAAGGTTTGCTCGTATCTCGCTTAGTTTTCGATATAGAAGCCATTTTAAAAAATGGCGATATTTTAAAATGGTCAGTATCTCCAAAACTAAGCGAGATAGAGCAAAACGGACAAATGTTTGCTGTTTTTACTCATTTACGTGATAATACAAACATAAACATATCTTATCGGATAATAGAAAGTTAGTCCCACGTTCCATTTCGTTTCCCGTATTCAGTTTTACATTTTACACTCAATTTTTTTTTTCTTTGATTTTTTTTGCTTAATTGTAATTAATTTTTTAGACATTAGTGTGATTTCATTAGCAATAGTAGGACAAATGCTAATGCCAAAAAATGTCTTTACAACTAAATGGTAATGAAATTTTGTTGGCATTAGTTAACGAATGCTAATGAAACTCCAATGCTAATGAAAAAATCCCAAGTATGCCGTCACCAAAGTTCTATGTGGTACACCTGCATGTGACTGAGTTATCGGCTTTTTTTGTGGGCGTTGTGGTGTAATGGTTAGCGCGTTGGACTTTTACACAGAAGGTCCCGGGTTCGATCCCCGGTGCCGGCAACATCAAAATAATATGTATAAGTTTTTCTATCCCTCATACGTATCGCAATGTCCACCTTCGGTGTTCCTATAGCAATTAACCCCACCGAAGTAAATAATGAATCAGGGCTATAAACCAAAAAGCTTCAATAAGTTTGCCAACTCTACATCAGGTGGCGAGCAACAACTGTTCTAAGACTTATTATCTCGCGCAATTACAGTGTTGCCATGTCTGAAGCCCTTCATCTTTCCCCACCTTTCATCTCTATACTATCCCTTTCCAAAGAAAGCAACACGCTAAATATAGGAAGTATTTCCTGAGTGTTGCCTCTCTTTATAAAAAAAAAAAAAAAAAATACAAATAAATGTCAAAATAACCAAAAATTTTGTAAAATAAACGAAAATTTGTTCATTTTACAAAAGATTTTGTTGTGTTGACATTTTTTTCGTATTTTTAGCATGGATTATTATGAGTGTAAGAGCTCCACATAGGGATTTGGACATGGCATAGGGAAGTAAATTATATATAACATGTATTTTTTTAAAAATTAAAAAAACAGTTTTTCGAGATACAGCTTTTCGAACCGCGGTTTTTGAAAACAATGCATTTTTCACAACTTAAGTAGATACAAAATGATGTATAAATGACTTTTGTAGCTCGAGCCGTTAAAAATATATGGAATATTATGTACGACTACTTTTTTCGAACACCTTTTTATTCTGAAACACGATATTTCAAGAACTGCTGGGATTTCAAATCAAATTAAAGGTCTTTTGAAGACACATTCACAAGTGTAAAAATTATATCTAAGGCCTTTCAAGTAGTTTTGTTATTCCGAAAATGTGTTTTGAGCAACATTAAATCTGGCGTTTTATTAAGGAATTGTAGTTGTACTAAGCTTTAATTAATTTAACTAATATTTTTCCGATATTTGAAATCGTTCGGTTTTCCCGAACAGCCTTTTTCCCCTATATTTCAAATAATTTAAATATATGGCAACTCTCGGTACACTATATAGGCAATATGGATATAAAAATTGTGTACAAATAAATTTAATTTTTTCATTTAGTTAAAGACAAGTTTTCATACAAAAACAAACTAATTTTTAACCTCACTTTTTAACCCTTAATACTTTTTTTTTTTTTTTTTAAAGAGAAGCAACACTCAGGAAATTCTTCCTATTAATTAATGTGTTGCTTTCTTTGGAAAGGGGATAGTGGAGAGATGAAAGGTGGTGGAAGATGAAGGGCTTCAAACATGGCAACACTGTAATTGCGCGAGTAGATAAGTCTTAGAACAGTTGTTGCGCGCCACCTGATGTAGAGTTGGCGAATTTATTGAAGCTTTTTGTTTCATAGCCCTGATTCATTATTTTACTTCGGTGGGGTTAAGTGCTATTGGAACACCGAAGGTGGGCGCAGCGATACGTTTAAGTGATAGAAAACTCATACATATTATTTTTCTAAATTGATGTTGTCGTCACCGGGAATCGAACCCGGGACCATCTGTGTAACAGTCCAACGCGCTAATCATATTACAACGCCCACATTTACTACAATTGAAGGGCTTATTGTAAAAACTAGATAAGCCACATATATTGTTTTACGGATTTTCGCTGTTTTCTAGACATCTATGGATTAATATTTGATAGAACACTTATTGCAAGTACCTTGAGTATAAACGTCCTGCAAATGTCATATTTTCTGCATTTTTTACCATTTTAAGGGCAAAAAACAAACTAAAAATAAAATATTGCTTATCAAGTTTTTACAATAAGCCCTTCAATTGTAGTAATTATTTGTAAGAAATATAATTTAAAACTGTTATGTCCTTGGTTAAAGTAAATCAATCAGACTTTTTTTATAGTTCAAAATTAAAGCAATTAATGCAAAACTTAGTCAGTTTCATATATATTAAAAATTTTTTAAAAATGTCCATATAGATGTAAATGTCTAAGAACTGAATCAAGTTCAAAAAAAGATCGTTGTGGAGAAGTCTTTTGTAAAACTTTTTAACTTTTATTTTTTTTTTTTTTTTGCAAAATTAAAAGTTATTTTTTTTTACTCTTATTTTTTCAAGCAAAAACAATTAATTCTTTTTATAAAAATTCATAAAATATTTCTTTTTTTTTAATTTTACAAAGCTTATAGGACCCGCATAACAATGTGAGGAATCCCGATAAAAATTACCTTCATGGGAATTTTTAATTACCAAAAAAAAATAAAAGAAAAAAGTTGTTTAAAAAATTAAAATAAAAAATAACTTTTATCGTTGATTGCAAAAAAAAAGTGAACTTAAAAAAATTTTATTTGGTTTTGCCCGAAAAAATCAAAATCAAAAAGTGATTTCTTTATTTGCTCAAAAAAATAAAAGTCAAAAAATAACCGTTATCTTCTGACTTTTATGAAATAAGGAATAATAATTTCGATCCCTGATTAGTTCATTATAAATTCATATCTTTTAATGAATTTTCACTTTATTTTTTCCTTTAGTGTATCTCCACTATACGTCATAAAAGTGTTTGAAACAAAATATGTATAAAACAATTAATCTTCTTGTTTCTGCAAAGACAAAAAGAACTATGAGTGCCTATTGCAATTATTATTTAATCGCCTTTAAATATGCTATTAAAAAAAGCAGAGTTGAATGACGATGTAATGATTATAAAGAAAAAAATAATAGTTTAAAGTGTGGCATTTTTGAAGGATTTATTTTAATAGTTATTGATTAAAAATGCATCAAATTAAATTATATATCTTTAAAACCCTTAAAATAGGCAGTGCATTTTAAAGAAAAATGTAGCCTTAAGCTAGGCCACGTTTGTTATCAAACATACCTACATTTTATTTTGAAAATAAAACAACTCCTTGTCAGTCTAATACATATTTTTTTATATATTTACAAAAAACACCTGAGCTAAAATTTATATGAAAATTCCTTTAGGATATGTCACCAAGTCTCAACAATTTATTTCCTAAGAAAATCATGAGAAACATGTTCTTAAGACATAAAACAATAAATGCATATTAGGGTGTCCCGACAAAAATTGTTTTCACGAATTCACTTGAGTAAAAGCACTCAAACGATGAGTATTGAAGAGCTGACTACGAAAACTATAGCGAACATTTTTTAGAGGTTACTTCTAGGTTGCGATAGATTTTTAAATTTAAATAATCACATGGCCTTTGGTACCAAAATTTCTGCATATAGGAATCGCCAACCAACTTGGCAAGAATGTTGTGTTGTGTATAACGAGCAAGCATTTTTCTTCAAGGACATTGACAAATTAATGAGCGAAATGCACAGTCGTTACAATGCAGATGAATGGGAGACTCTTCATGAATCATTAAAAACTATTTTCTCATGAATTATTAAAAACTAGAATAGTCTGTTACTTAAAGGTACTATCAAATCTTCTGGATACATTAAATTAATACATATTTAGTGTGAATCTCAATCACACTAAAAATGCATTAATACGGTAGAAACTTCAATGACGTGCCAATACTTTTTTCACTACCACACTTAGGAAATTATGTTGGTAAAGACGACAGCAATTGCAGTCAAAAACAAATTAAATTTCATTTAAAGAAAGGACGACTTACATTTCATTAAATTCAACTAACATTGTCATTTGTTTTTTAATGTTCAAAAAATGACTAACAATTGTAGTAAAAATGAACCACATGGTAGTAAAAAATAAACCAAAATTTTTTTTTTTATTTTTTTAAATAACAAAAAACAACTGTAAAAAATGAATGTAAAATCCTAAAACAGTCATTTGATGTTAGTTGTTTTTTTAAATGAACTACAAGGTTAGTTAGAAATGTTATTTGTTCTACAAATGACTTACATTTACATTAAAAATAAAGAAACTGTATTACAACCCAAACAACTACACATTTTTAATGCAGAAGTTCCCTGCTTACTCTCTCCATTACTTTAACACAAATAATTAGGACATACCAATAGCCAGTTAATTTTCCCAACATTTTAGTACAAAAAATGATCCGTTACCCATAAGTACTTATTTTTATCATTATATTCAAGATAAAGCAGTGATCTCAAAACTTTTTTAAAATTCTATTTTTAGACTCATTATTTTTTAGCTCACATACATATATAACTACTTATTTCTGATTTTTCCAAAGGTGTCATTTTGTCTAAGCAAGTCATATTATGTGTTCTTATCTATCAAGTATAACATGTCGAGACAGCTCAGATGGTAAAGCGCTTGACTGACAACCTGGAGAAGCAGGTTCGAATACCGTGCCGGCAAATTTTATTTAAAAAAAAATTTCAATAAAAAAAAATATTTTTTTAATTCAGTTAGTTTTTTGAAAATTTAATTTTAGACTCCTTATTTTTGTCCATACTTGTAAGCATATAGGTAAGCACATATTTTTTGGTTTTTCGGTGGTTAAGTGTTAGCATTACTATGCCATTATTTTGCGTGACATCCCCATATAAAAATAATGAGATTGTAAGTACTTGCCATTTCCAAGTATGTACTTATATAACCACTTATATGGTAATGATTTTCTACGCTTCATTATATCTATGAATTGTCACTGGAACGCGTCCATTGAAACTTTTTATTAAATTGAAAAATTTAATGAAGAATTTCATAAAATTTAATGAAAAATGTCTTATTATTTATTAAAAATTTCATACTTCTAATGAAAACCTTTCATTAAAAATAGTTTCATTAAAACTATGAAGCTTTTTCATGAAGTAAAAAAATGCTATCTTTGCAAGGGCGTCGTTGTCTATGATTCCCAACAGCATCCAGCCGAGAGATAACCTCGAACTATATAGCGTAGTTTTTTCATATATAAAATCTATAAATAATACTCAGCCTTAATTGTGAAATATTTAAAAAAAAGAATACACTGCCAATAGCCTTTAAAAAGTTATTCAGATATATATTAATCTAATTTTTTTAATTCATATAGAAAACACATTTTGCCAGAGTAAAAATTCTAGTTAGTAAAATTATTAAGACTCCAAAGTACAAACATTAAAGAAATAGTCCACATTATCGCGGAAACAGCTATTTTTTTATTTTTAGGACAATGTCCTTTAGTTGTGTCCTTTTGGAACACTGTATGTCTTGGGATCATAATAAGACATTTTTTTAAAGCCCAAGCTTCAATCTTACTTTGTTTTGACAACAGTTTCTAGTTTAAAAATTGTGTTCTCTTGAAAATATTTATTTTTTGAAATTTAACGAAATTTGCACACAAAAAATCACTTCACAAACCCAGCAGAAATTCGGAAGCGGTAAAATTGAAAAACTCTTATGTTTTGCTTCTTTGCTGCTTCTTCTACTGCTTCCTACGATTAATAGCTTGCAGTAGTGCATCAAAAGAAGCAATAGCGGTTTGTTTACCACACTTTATCGCTTCGCAAAAGCACGAAAGAGTGGTGATATTAATATAATTTAGTTGTTAAAATCAGTGAATTCATGCCTTCATTTAGAACTGTGAAATAAGCGCATTTTGGATATCGAAACATGTGCTTTCATGTGAGCTACCTAAAACAAAATTCATGCCTTATATCACCAATATTGCAAGCGCTTAGCTGTTAACTTTCCCTGCCGAAACTGCTTCCAAGCAAGCAGTGTTCTTAGCTGGGAAATGTTTTGTAAATTTGGGTTTCTATAAAGATTTGACGCATTTATGGCCAATTTATAGCCTATATGCGGTCTTGTAGGTTAGAAGGTTAATGTATCATGCCAACGCTTTCCAGTTATTATATTTTTCTTACTGGGAAGTTTTACGTTTGGCGCTTAAATATTTTCTAAATAAAACGCTTCAAATTACGTGTAAAATATGTTAAGAAAGTTCCCCGCCCAAGTTTTATTTAAATTTTAATGCAATAACAAAATTTTTTTTGTTATTTTTTTCCCTATAACAATAATTGCGTCATAAATTAATTTAATTTGCAAATTATCCATAATTAAATTTTTTTTTATTAAGCCGAATTTTGTAAAAATAATGCCATTTATTACAAAAAAAAAACACATGACTTAATTTAAACAGAATTTTGTATTCATGTTTTTTTTTTAATTTTTTTATTTAGGATTTTGCAATATATTTTTTAAACTCCAAGGTCAACTTACTTTCTGTAATTTATCACAAAGTTTAATGAACTAAAAAATTTATATTCTGTATTACGAAATGAAAGTAATACTTTGTTTTTTTTTTTTCAAAATAAATCGCAAAATATAGAATCTTCAAAAAGATATATTTGAAAATTCTTTATGATATTTAATACTGTTTGCATGCATTTCAATTGCAATTTTATTTGACTCTGTAAACCCTTAATTTATAAATCTTTATTTATGTTTCATGCTGATCATTTAATTATGGGGGAAGGTATGCAAAGTGATATTCTTCGATTTTGAAAATATAAAATTCTGTAACATTACTGAATGTCAATTTTACGACAGAATGAAAATGGGAATTGAAGAAAAAACGTTAGAAAGATATGCTTTAGAAAACATATTAAGAAATATGGTGTTACGAGGAGTTATCTGCAATTATAATTCTTTCAAACTATAATTTTTTTGTCCCCCCTATCAATCTTACTTGTAGATGGCGTAATTTGCTCATATTTTTTGTTTTATACTACACAAGACAGATTTTTTTTTGTACGAGTTTTAATGAAATTTTTCATTAAACTAATGAAGTTTTCTTTACAAAGTAAATGAAAAATTTCTTAGATTTTATGAAAAAGCTTCATTATTTTTATGAAACTATTTTTAATAAAACGCATGAAATTTTTAATAAACAAAATAGAAGTTCAAAAATGTTTTAATTTTTGTATTAAAAATACTAAAATTGTTTTTTTCGCATTTTCTATATTTTTTTTATATATTCACATTAGATTTTATATAATTTTGTATAATTGTATATAATTGTAAATATATTGATATGTAAAAATTGTTGATTTTTAAATAGTTTTGATTTTATTATTAGGTTTACCAAATCAGCCAGTTTATACTCTAAGGCAGACAAATTCTCATAAAGTTGATTTTGTTTGTTGTATGTAATGTCCCGGTTTCAGTTAAGCAAATTATTGTTTTCTATTGCGGCTAACTGAAGATTTGGCTGATGCCAATGAAACAATTGTTTTGTCTATCATGAAAATTATCAAACTTTTTGAAAAGCAAAAAATAATAGCTAATATGACATGATCACATTAGATTTTGGACATGAGGTATAACAATATTATACCCTTGAAAAAAATCTGTAATTCACACTTATTCAATTTTATTAAAAACTGATTTAATAATATACGGTGTTATTCGTTTATATACGAGGGCGGCTCAATAAGTCCGTGACTTTTTGAATGAAACACAGTTTTTTTTGCAAAAAAAAAAAATATTTTTCAAAATAATCTCCTTTGGAGAAACGTTGGACTAAATGTATTGAGCTACACTTAGTCCAACGTTTCTCCAATTTATTGTGTCCCTTCCAAAAAATACGATTTTTCTAGGTCCATAAAATAGGCATTTGCTTGATCAATAATTTCATCGTTAGAGCTAAATCTCTTTCCACCGAGCCATTTCTTTAGGTTTGGAAATAGTCACTGGGGGCTAAATCCGGAGAATATTTCGGATGAGGTACCAATTCGTGGCCCAATTCATGGAATTTGCCATTGAGACTGCACACGTGTGCACCCGTGCATTATCTTGATGAAAAAGAACTTTTTCCTTGACCATATGGGGTCGTTTTTTTTTAAATCCTCGTTAAATTGGTCCAATAAGTTGGCATAATATTCGCCGTTTATTGTTTTTCCCTTAAGAAGATAATCGATGTGGATTATCCCGCGTGCATCCCAAAAAACTGTTGCCATCACCTTATTAGCCGACAAACTTACCTTGGCCTTCTTCGGAGCCGGTTCACCCGGAGAAACCCATTGTTTAGACTGCTGCTTGGTCTCCGGAGTGTTGTAATGGATCCATGTTTCATCCACAGTTACAAAACGCCGCAAAAACTCATTCGAATTGCGGTTAAACAACTCCCAACAATCCTTTAAAGTTGTCACACGATTAGGTTTATGGTTAATTGAGAGCAAACGCGGCACCCATCTTGCAGACAGATTTCTTAAACCCAACTGATCATATAAAATCGAAACCACACTGCCATATGAAATGCCCATGGCACCAACAATCTCACGCACTTTTACTCTTCGATCGGCCAACACCATATCGTGGATTTTTTCGACATTTTTGGGTGTATTAACCTCAATTGGCCGTCCAGAACATTCAGCGTCATTTGTACTTGTGCGACCACAACGAAAGTCAGTAAACCACTTTCTTTACCATTGAAATCGATGGTGCAGAGTCCCCATAGTATTTATCAAGCTTTTCCTTGGTTTGATTGACGGTTTCTTTTCGCAAAAAATAAAGTTTAATGAGCACTCAAAATTCACTTTTTTCCATTTTTAAAAAAAATCCACGAGGTTGTATGTTTTGAACAGCTGTTAAACGCAAAGTAAATGACTGAACTTGCTCAAAATTTGACAGTAGTCTACTAACAGGTGGTACTTGATGGGAGTAGTGTTGCATTTCATATAACTACGAGGGAAGTTCGAAAAGTCACGGACTTATTGATCCGCCCTTGTATATTGTTAGATATAGCTTATAAGGTGAAACCATACATGGGAATTTTTTATTACCATTAGTTGATACTAATGATAATAAAAAAATTCATTAACATTTAATGATAATAAAATATATTTCATTAGAAAAATCATTATTAATTATAATGAAATCACACTTATGAATAAAAAAAATAATTACAATATCATTTGTTTACAAAAAAAAAATAATAGGTTGGAAACAGGGTTGGAAAGTAAAAATCTATAATTTTTTTGTTGGCGCTTTGTTACAAATAAAATCCTTGGGATCTTTTCCGGACCTAGCCCATTTGTTGTATCAGGGTGTATTAATTTTCGTTGCTTTGACATTTTTTCGTATCTTTAACATGAATTGTTATGAGTGTACTGAACTTTTAACTATTGTTAGGGAATTTTTTTTTATGAGTGCATATATTACTTGGGATACCTTCACTTTAAGTTAAGATGATTATTTGTATTATAAAATACAATATTTGTTTGTCATTTGATCATATTTTATGATGTTCTAAATCAAATTTATTACTCGTATGTACGACTCATTTTGTTTGACTATAAAATATTATTGCAGTTATATTTTTTGTGGTTAATTATTTTTGTAAGCTATTGCAGTAGTTTTTTTTTTTTTTGAGTAATTAGTTGTAAAATTTTTAATTAACTAAATGAATTCTGTTGGGATTACAAAAATTTCAGTTAATATTGCATCAGCCATTTATTTCTAGGGGCGACCTTTAAAGTATAGAGGAAGCTTTAAGTAGACTTAAGTCAATGATGTGGTAAATACTTAAATAAAAGTACATAACAAGTGAATTAATTATTTATTTTATTTCAATTGTATAAACAATTGGGAAATTCTTAAAAAAAAAAGCGGATATAAGTAATGTGACAAATTCAATAATTATTTAAAATCCGTTTTTTAAACCACTTTTTAAGATTTGTCCTTCGAAATGAGATTGCATACATTAACAACACTGTGCTACACAGAAAAATTACTCATCAAATGACCTAGTGCAGGTTGTAAGTCTAGCTGAGTGTATTACAAACCAGATTTGAGAAGTTGCAATATACCTTCAAATTTTCGAGATAACGGTAAAATATTCTTAATATTAATATTAAATATTCTTAATATTAATTACATCTCAAATACAAAATCAGATCTCATTTGATATAGACAAATATTTATTCGTATCCAAGTATATCTTAATATTGGGGAATACCGGATTAAGTTAGATCAAAATTTATCGCAAAATGGGGCATGCAAAAATATTTTATTTAAAATCATGATGGATCACAAAATATTCCGTGGGTTGAATTTAGATATACTTGGATCTAATTAGATCCAAAAAGATAAGTAAATTTTGGTGAATATAATGAGATTAAATTGGATTTACTTATATCCCATGACACATGTTATTTTAATAAAAATATAAAAAAAAATTTATGAAAAATAATTTGGACATCTGCGCATATATAATTAGATATGGTGTTATATATTGTAATATTAAGTTACGTTTTATACGCATGGAAAATATTAATGATGTTGGACCATATATTATCATGTCTAAAACTAAATTGTTAATCTTAATATCATATATAATTATATCTTAAATTGCATTATTCATATGGCAACATATATAAGCATATCTTATATAACACACAAAAATATTTTTTTATAAGACAGCATATAGTACATATTATATCTGAAATTATATAACTTATATGTTACCATATATGATTTCAAATTAATGTTTTATTATATACGACAATAGATCTATTATGTATGTATAGCATATATGCTTAAAATCTTATTTTATAAAGGCTAATATTTAACAATATATCGTTATATATGTATAATAATATATATATGAAATGTATAATAATATGTGGATATGTATGACACCATATTTAATCACATATTATAATATATTTAAAGATGCAAAAACATAACACCATATACAATTTTGTTTATTCGGGTTCTAAAAGTTGATGTCTTGTTCTTAAAGTTGGTGTCTTCTCTAAAATGAGCCATCATTTGTTAAAATCGGTTGAAAATTGGCAAAGTGATGGTACTTTTTCTATATATACAGAGTGGATTTTGTTTTTTCTAATGCAAACTAATTCATTAGTGCTACGGTTCCCAAATGGGGGTCCACGTAGGAGTATTCCAGGAAGCACGCGGGGAGTTCCGACAAAATGATTGTTTAAAACCAATTTAAAAAAATTGTTGCACATTCAGCATATTATGTAGGCAAAGACCACTGCAAATGTGGTAAGAAACAAATGAAATTTCACATTGTCTTTGGTTTTTTACTGGTGATAAAAATAAACACAAATGTAGTAAAAATAAACCACAAATATAGTATAAAATTCACAATCGCTTATTTATTTAACTGATAAAATTACTGTAAATTCATAGTATAGTCATTTGATGTTTTTTTTTTTTGTTTTTTAAATGAACTACAAATGTAGTTTTTTCTAGAAATTACTGCTTTTTCAGTTAAAAATAAAAATACTGTATTACTACTCAAACAACTACAAATATTTAAAGCAGAAGTTTCCTGAGTGCAATATTTTTTGCAATTTTATTAACAATTTAAATTATTAAAAAAAAAATGAATTCAAAATTTGTTTGGACTCCGTAGGTCAGATAAATTCAATTTTTAATAATTGTGCACCATAAATGATATTTAATTGAATTTACTAACCATTCGCTAAACAGATCTTCTTCTTTCAACAGTGTTGCACAAAAATAATTTTTTTTGTCGAGAATTATAACAAAATTGAAAAAATGTCCTTCTTTCGCGAATATCACAAAAACCCCCATTATTGATTTTTATGAAATTAATTTGAAATTAACTCAAAGTATTATTTACAACATATACAAATTGCAAGTTGGAAATCAGAGGCGTTCAAAAATAAACTGATTTTTTCCGAAAGTTTCTACATTTATCTAATTGCATCAGATTGAATCTAAACCCATACAAATAGATACAATTATATGGGGCCATATTTCGGATGAAATTTAATATGATCACATATAGCGTCACATAGAAATTGGTATGACTACATAAAGCTCCATATAATTTTTTTTTAATCGGAATTGTATATTTCTTGCACATTTATTAAAAACCCCTAACTTTGAGCAGCAACTAAACTCGAAATATAACGAATTTTGAGAAAAGAAAATATACGTAAACTAAACAATTACTAGGAGAATATAAATACTAAGTTTAATAAAATTTTAAAGACTATTATCGGAAAGTTGTGTCGAAAGTTTTTAAAAGTTCCCTATCAATATTTTTTAAGTTTTAAGGATAAACAATTGCGAGATTCCAAAATAAGGGATTATTCCACTTCACCTCCCTGTTCCACTTTACCCGCATATCCCACATTACCCCCTAATACTCTAGTCTTAATAAACATCATTAACATATGAAGTTTTCCATTATCAGTTTCAACAAAAAAATTATATTGTCGCATTTTTTTTCCTAATAATTTTAACATCTCATGTCATAAATATAATCATAATTGAATTATAACAATTTGTTAAAGCAAAGAGTATATACCAATAGAGAAACTAGACTTCCCACAACACTCGCAACATAAAGCCGAACTCGGGCAATCAAATGAAAACATTTTGTTTCTACTGCAACATGTTAATTAAAAAATTGTTGCTTAAACTACCCACTTTTATTTCTCGTTCATTTTGTTATTTTTTTTTTTTTTTAATTTAATGTTATTTAATTTTATTTTGTAGTTTTTATCATCAATATTTAAAATAATTGAAAATTTGCTTAAGATTTTATTAAAACACATGAAAAAATTTAATATTAACTAAATTTCTGCAACATGTTTTCATTTTCTCGGTGCGAGTTTAGTAACAACCCTTCGGGAAATCAAGGGTCGATTGATCCAAAGTGGTAATTCTGTGATGTATGATTGGGGAGCACGTCACGCAACTGGTGAAACCAAAATTGTGGTGCACCAAAAAGTGTTAGTTTGGGTGAAATGTCCAATCACGTGACTAAGGTTATGGTGACAAACCATTCACTGGTTGGTACTATTCACTGGTTGGTACCAGATCACGTTACTGGAGAAAAAGTAATAGAACATCAAAGTGTCAATTAGTACCAAAGAATGCAGTTCCTTGACTGCTACCAAGTGGACACAACTGAAGGAATTTCTTATGTACCGACTTTGTGATAGTAGGAATGAAGACGTAACACTTCACTGGTTTAAAATAACTGCATACGGAACTGTTTAGACAGTGACCAAGTTTGTCAGATGTGGCGATTTCTCGCCAAACGTCGCGATCTTAATACTCGTTTGTCAAGTTAATTTTTGAAATGCCGACACTGGCTACTTTTCGAGTGAATGGTGATTTTACACATAAAATATCGCTACCAAAAAACCAGAAATATATCACCAGAATATGATTTTTTGCACAACTTTTTCAAAAACTTGAAACACTGTGTTTTTTAGAAGTGTTGGAACATAAAACTTAGTGGAAATGTTAGCAAATAAAGAAAAAAAAACTGGCAAAAAATCTATATTTTAAACATCCGGAGTTCTTGTCTAGTTTATGTATTTTTCCAAATTTCAATTGTTATAATAAGTTTTATGTTATAGTTTGGTTTTGGGTATAGCCAAATTAATTTTAAAACTAATTTTTGTTCTGCCTTTTTGAAGGTTTGTACCGGCGACATGTACCCCTTAGACTAGTGCAGTGGTACTTTACAAAACTCTTCCACTCAACCTACCTCTATAACATAACACATTGCGCTTAATATGTGACCAGTTTTCCTTCAACAATGTTTCTGCAGTTCTACGACACGTACACCTACACCTACACCAGTCACGTGATAATTTTTTTTCCCACTGGTTCTGTTGCATACCGCATAAATCCTAAAATGGTCATACTTTGAAAGTACCTACTTCTAACTTGTCCCGCAGCATATACATTCCAGTCGGTACGGTGATAGGTTACCTTGGTCAAGTTATTCGCCACGTTACACAGTGCTCCACAGGTAGCAATTGTCACCTTCTATGACAAGCCCATGTTAAAAGTACCGGTAACTTTCATATAGCAGAACCGAAACTAGGACTGGTTCATACACACAAGGTTCTAGTCACGTGACCATACCAGTGACTGGTCCATTTCCCGCAGGGAAATTAAAAGAGAGCAGGTTGAGAGAGAAAGAGGTGGATAGAGAACCACTGGTTAAACATAAGATTTGCATATCATTCATAACAGACTCTCACTCACTTCATAGTTTATAATAATTTAAAATGTATACATTTATGCACTCGTAGTATGAATAAATTAAATCAGACAAGATGTACGAATGATTTTTTTTAAATAAACTTTTAAAGATTTGATTAAAAAGCATAAAGAAAATTGAAATATCTGCAATGTGTCTGTGATACATTTTAGACAGAGACAACAAAAGATTGATTAATACAATGAATACACCGATCATTTGTTTAACGGCACATCGTTTAAACCCGACGAAAAGAGTTCCGATATAATCATATATGTTTATGTATAGTAACACATATAACTAAACATAGCATCACATCTCATCTGATCCAAAAAAGAGAAAATATAAGATGATTACATGGTATCTAATTTCATATAGTTTGATCCGAAAAATGTGTCTATCAAATATGATCAAATTATATCTAATTTGATACAATTTTTTCTAAAAAGTTTTTGATTTTAAAAAAATAATTTAAAATATTTTAGAGATCAGAAAATTTATTTTTTCGTTCGCAAAATTTTCAAGTAGAAGATTTTTTCAAGAGCCGAAATAAACAGCAATGAATGCGTTCTTTTTTTTATAAAGGATAAATCTCCCTATTTAGTACTTCTGCACTGGTTTTAAGAGAGTGTCCAAAAAATGAGTAAACAGTGGTGGTTTTAATTAATTAAATTTCATGCTTTTAAGCAAGTTTAATTAAATTTTAAAGTTAATTTGTGTTGGTTGCTGTGTTCTCTGCATAGGTTTTGTATAACTAAGAAAAAATTTTGTTTAAACAAGTATGCAACTCCAAAATATATAAGTTTGTACCAAGGTTTTAAAAATATTTTTTATAAAATGCCATCAAACTTTAAAAATAGCATATTTCTACAAACTTATAATGAAATGGTCAAGTTTTTTTTTGAGTAGCTGTTCGCCGACTACGGAATTTTTATCGAAACACTTTAAAATTTTAAATGAGCTATCTATGAATATAGTCAATTCATAAAAGTGCTTTAATTTCCATTACACAATGTTCATCGAAGTGAGGTGAGATTTGCTAGAATAGTCTTTCGAAATTTACCTTTAAAAAAAGTATACATTTGTTATACTCATCTTTACAAACGAACAAAAAGTGCACTTTCACTACTCGAGGTACTCGACGAGAAATTCGAACTCGTGACCTACTCGAGTATCGGGTTTCATGGTGTACTCGAGCTTTATCGTAGGAACTGAATTTCGGTAGACGAAACATAATGAAAATTTTCACTAAACTTCCCAATGAAAAAAGTTTATATATAGTCGCATATAGCTTGATATAGGGGAATCTTATTATGTGGCCATGTGTAAACATTAGGGTATTCAATTTACTCGGGTTTGCTTTTGTTCGAGTAATCGAGTAACTCGATTTTGAGGTTTTTAATTTACTCGAGTAGGCGAGTAAGATTTTAAAATTGCTCGAATAACTCGAGTAACTCGAACAATTTTAATACTTTAATTTTATTTTCCAAAAACTCACATTTTTGTAAGTTTTTATATTTTATTAGTACTAATATAACATATATATAAAAATTAATTAAAAATTTTAGTAAAAAGTATATCTAAAAGAGAAAAACATTTGCTAAGATCATTTATTATTGCGACAGTTTTGTCTCAGTACACTCAAAGCAAAAGCGTTATTATATCAATGAAATTCTTTATAAATATGTTGAAATCTTCATTGATTTTCTTTCAATATAACTGGTTCATAAATATGTATTAAACTGTGTTAGTACTAAACGAAAAAATAGTCCATTTTGTCGTATCATTTTGGGATTTTGAGATATGTAAGTTTTCTAAAAAAGTTATAAAGAAGTTTTGAAACAACTTTCATGAATATTTAAGAAGATTTTCATCATATTAATGAAAACTTCATTACTTCTATATGTAAATTTTAATATGTGGAAATTTTGCGTAGGACCGCTATGAATTTCCATATAGGGCTTCTAAAATTAGCTTGTTACAACGACATAAAAGGGACCAACAAAAAGTTTTTAGTAAATGACATTAAAAAATCCCTTTTTGAAAATATAGTATTTATATGTAGTTTCTTTAGATCAAATGGCAACTAAATTAAAAAAATAATGTTTGATCCCACTTTTAACCCTCAAATCCGCACCAATAATCTTAAACACCCCAGTCTTAGAACTTGTTTCTTTAAAAAATATCCAAGTTTCTTCGATATCGGAGTTTTTCGCATTAAGTTCTTCGTTTTTCGTAATATAATTTCTTTAACAGTGCTCACTTAATATAAAAATACACTTAACATTTAAATATTCACTATAACAGTCATATTATTTTATACAAAATATTAAAAAAATATAAAATAGTTCATATTTTTAAATTACTCGAGTTACTCGATTAATCGACCAAAATTGTTCGAGTTATTCTTTACTCGAAATTGGCCAATTCGAATTACTCGAACAATTGTTCGACATCATTTCATCGATTAATCGAGTAACGGTTAACCGATTGAATACCCTAGTAAACATATATATTTATATCTCATACTTTTTTTTACGAGCATTGCTAATATGGAGCAATATAACATCATATATCATTATATCTTATTTTATATATAAATTGAGAGTATCTTATCACATATAATTGATATAGCTATATATCAGATCATATATACTTCCATATATAATTATATATAAGTACATATAAAACACTAAAACCAAACAAATTTTAAAATTTTTATATTGTAATTATTTATGGTATCACATATAATTAATATAATATCAAGATCTGTGTTAAAATTAAATAGAAAAATTCGTTCACTTTTGTATATGGTAGAAATTCACAAAAAAAATCTATCATATTTAAATATAATTATCAGAGAAAACAAAAAAAAACAAAATGCAATGTATTTAAGCTAAAGAAAATTGTAAAAATCTAAAGTAAAAACTTAAAAAAGCTGCATTTAAAAAAAAAAAAAGTTCAAAGTTAACAGAAAAATTAATATTTTATAAGTAAAAAAAAAACATATAAAGTCAGAAAATCTTAAAATAAGCAATTAAAAGCCCGGTTAAAAGTAAAAAGCTTTATAAAAAAAAATAACCGAATCGGATTTGGCAGAAAAAAGCATAACATGCGATATTTTTCTCGAGAAATTAACTTTTTTTCTATCAAAACTATTTGACTTCAATCTAATAAGTAGGATTGCTAAAAAATCAAGTCTCGACTAAAATTTATTTGAATTTATGAAAAATTTTCTTAAAATGACGTTATAATTATAAACACTTAATGCCTTAATAATCAAACCAAAAACTACAACGTCCAATAACAAATTTTTCTATGTTGCATCAATCGAAAGCTAAGACAGAGATGAGTTCATCTTCGAAAGACACTTAAGCGATCGGTTCAGTTGTTTAAGAAACAAATGGAAAACAAAATTACGTTATGGCTATGAAAATCAGTGTATAAGCCAATATGAAATCATGTCTACACAGAAAAAATTATCAACATAAAATATCTAATTAAAGCTTTGCTTTGAATTAAATTTGTTTCTAAACAAATATTTAATTGAATCAATTAATATTTTAATTGACTTTGAAATATATAAATAGATATTTTATTTTAGACGTAATTCTCAAATTATATTTTCATACATTGTATGCTTAAATAGAAAATTTTTAGCATAAAGTACCAAATGAATTTGAAGTTTCAAACAAAACAAGCACACACACAAACAGATGTAGCATTACAAAAAATACACATACCATACAATACATATTGTTAACACACATTTTTTGTGAGTATCATATTTTTTTTTTGTAGAAGCTATTTATAACTTTTTTCCAATAAAAGTTTTAGTTGATATTATCATTGCCGTGATAGGTGCAAAATCAATTAAAATATTAATTGATTTAACAAATTATTTAATTGAAACCAGTTTTAAGTTTTTTCTGTGTAATTTTCCAATTCATTGATTTATATTAAATATTTTTTATATTATTTTTTTAATGTGATTTCCAAAGAATTTTATAAAGATCAAATTGTATCAAATTATATATAACTTGATCAAATTAGATAGACCCATTTTTCGGATCAAATTATATGAAATGCGATCCCATGAGATAAGGTGATGTATACCATTTTTCGGATCACCTGATATATGATGTGACATGGAATTGTATATATGACTATATACCTTTATCGGGACTTTTTTTTTATATCGGGTAATGAAACACAATTTGAACTAAAAATTCTTTAAATTAATGAAGGGCTTCATATTAAAAACTTTTTCATTGAGAAGATTAAATTTTGGCATTAAATTAATAAAAAAGTTTCAATGATTTACCTTAAAATGTTATTGATTTTATGCATAAATTTACTAATACATGATAATTAGTGCACGTTCTTATAAAATATTATAAAAAAAAGTAGTGTTATTCATTAAAAGTTTCATACACTCAATGAAGAAGTTTCATTAAAAACATAGTTTCATAAAAAGAATAAAGCTTTCAATTAATTTTAAAAAAAATTCTGCTTACAATTGTTAAGAAAAATTTCATTAGTTTACTGAAAACTGTCTTTATATGTTGATCACATAAATTTTCTCAGTGTCATTTAATTTAGTCGTTAGAATTTCTGTAATTTATACAACGATTTTAACTGAACAAAAATATATAAAACTTTTCTTTGAATGTAGCAACCAAAAATACCGTTGAGCGAGGAATCGGTGTAGTTTAGATAAGAGCATCCCAGCAAAACTTTGGTAATGGGTAGGACTTATTTCAGACCTTCCAAAGTAATGACTATCCATTCCAGTTTTTGTTATTTTGAAGGTCCGAAATAATACCTTACTAATATGAATATATGTAACTGCTTATTTGTAATATAAAAAACAACGCCTTACTAATATTGTGTTAAATATCTGCTTATTTGGAATAGCAAAAATAATAAGTTACTTATTATCACTTATTTCAGACCTTTCGTAGTAATGACTATCCATTACATTTGTTGTTATTTTGAAGGTCTGAAATAATACCTTACTGATATGAACATACATCACTACTTATTTTGGAAGCTAAACAATTATGTCTTACTAATATTGTGTTATATACCTGCTTATTAGGAAGGGCCAAAGAAATAAGGTACTTGTAAGGTAATAAGTAACTACTTTTTTGTAAGGTATATTTATAAAGATTCATAATATATCATAATTAATAATTTTAATGCAATTTATTTAAGCAAACAAATATATAGTTTTACATAAACGACTCTCACAAAACAAAAGCTTATTTAGTAAATAACAAAATTAAGAAATTAAGAAATAAAAATCCTCGTTGGTTCTCATTTCGCCGGCTGTTGTGGAAAAAGTTGTGACATAGTCAATTCTCTGAACGATTTGCTGACATTTAGTGCATTCATTTAGTGCCATATGCCCCATTATGCCACACACAAAGGACTTGGCAGGAGCGTCACAAATAAATGCACGTATTTTCAGTTGAATTAGTTTGGTTTTAACCAAAAATCCGTTATACTTCAAGTCAGAAAAGTCATTTACAAAATCATGTAAATAGCAATTTATGTCGATTGGTTTTTTTGGACCTACATAGCATCCAATTATAAAAACTGCACTATTTGGAATATTAACTATTTGTCCCAAAATCGGCCACAATCCAACACCAGAACTTTTAAATATTGGCAAGCCATCTATTCCAACATCAATAAAAAGTTCTTCGAACGATGAATTTTCTATAAGTGTTATTTTATTTTCCAGATGATGCTTTAATCCAATATGGACATATTTACCTGGGGAAACTGTGCGCTCTTGGCAACGAGGTTTTTTTCCCACAAGCCCATTAACTGATATAGGTACATCTAGCTTTTCATGTTTTAAAATCTTTAAAAGGCTGTTGGCACATTTTACCGTTGGTTGGTGTACGATAAACCATTCTTTAAGTTTATTCAATTGTAGTTATTTTAGGACCTATTAATAATTATTAATAACTAGTTATTTTATTGCCTATTAATACCTTCTTATTTAGGTACATGTTAATACGTACTTATTTTTGCACCTATAAATAACTACTTATTAACATCCTTACAAGTAATACGTCATATAATGGCTTTAAGCATTACTTTTGATGCTACAAATAAGAAATGAAATAAGTACTTATGTGTAACTGGTGATTTCACTACATATATTGTAACGTCTTATTTTTGTCCCTATATGTAAGCACAAGGCAAGGCCTTGCCTCCTATGACACCCCCATGTTAAAATCAGGTGTTCTTGGCCTCAACTATAAGTACTTCTGATTCTTGTTTTCTTCTTACATTTCCCATTCTATGGTAATAGCAAGTTTTCCTGGGATTTAAAGAATAACATTTTACTATACAATACATTTGAATGATATAATGATATAATGTTTATAGAATTAAAAATGAGGATATAATCAATTAAAGTGAAAAAAGTTTTAACAAATTTGCAAAAAAAAAAAAAAAAAATTAAAATGCTGAGAACACAAATTAAGGCAAAACTAAATTTGCGAAATATATTTTATAAACAAATAGACAAAATCCAGAAAATTTGATTAAAAACCTTTTTAGAACTAGCGTTAATTTTCCGCTTTTTGCTAACCAAAAAATAATGCGTTACCGATAAGTTCTTATTTATATCATTATTTTAAATATAAAATAATGATTTAAAAATTTTTTAAAAATCTATTTGTAGACTCATTATTTTTTTAACTCTAGTAACAACAAGTATAACTACTTATTTCTTATTTTTGTAAGCTATAAAGTAATGATATTTTCTGCAAGCAAGTCGTTTATGTTTTTATCAAGTAATATATTAGCTCAGATGGTAGAGCGGTTGACTGACAATCTGGAGACCCAAGTTCGAATAATGTGTGGGCAAATTTTTATTCAAAAAAAATTATAAAAAAATATTTTTTTTATTAAATTTTTTTTTTTTTATTAATTCTTTTTAGGCTCATTATTTTTTGCATACTATTTATTAAGAATATAGGTAATCACATATTTTTTGATCTTTCGTAAGGTGTCATTATTTTGCGGGACAACCCCATATAAAAGTAATGAGATTTGTAATGACAATTGTAAGTAATTTCCATTACATATCACACCATTATCATTTAAAATGCATTAGAGTGTACCACTCCACTTTTATACTGTGTATTAAAATGTTTTTTAGTGTCAAAAAGAAATGCGTTTATCAACCAATTTATTTTTAAAATGTATTTTTCTGAAATTTGGCCACCCCCTATTTAAAAAAACAATACTTATTTGCAAAATCTGTAATTTTTGCCAAAAAGTAACGCTTTCAATTTTTTGGGTCTCGGGGTTTAACTATTTTTAATGATTTTTTTTAAAAAAAAAAAGCCAACATTTTCAATTTATAACGAGCTTTCAACCTCCGTATATTTACAAAAATAAAGCAAATCAAACATATTAGCTAGGTTGATACTAGTATTTCGATCTGGCTAAAGATCTCATCAGAACCCGAAGTTTTAGAAAAGCTAGAGCCTATATAATAGGCAGAACTTTAACAAAAAACCTATTAATAATCAATTTTACTCCATTCGTGTCTTCTTAGTAATCAACCACGTGGTTAGGTCTTTTCCTAACAAGCATCATGACGTTACTAAACTTTGAAGACCAAAAATGTTCTATTTATATAAAAAAATTTTAGTGTGTACTCTGGCTCAAGTAATATTTTTTACAGTTATATTAGTTTTTTGTTTTTATATACATCGAGATTATTTTTATGTTATTTTCAATTTATAACGAGCTTTCAACCTCCGTATATTTACAAAAATTAAGCAAATCAAACATATTAGCTAGGTTGATACTAGTATTTCGAGCATTTTTACATAGAAAAAAACGACAATTTGTTATTTTTTTTATTTTTCAGATTTATGAAGGTTAAATTTTAAAATGTAGTGTTTTAAAATCTATGAATTTAATTTTTAAGATTTTTTTCTGTACGTGATAGAAGAATTTACTAAAATATTTTGTTTTAAAAAATTAATGTTTAACCTTTTCAAGCCTACGATTGCTATCGAATATGAGATTTTGTTTATAGAAAGAAGAATTTGGTGGAAAGGGTTAAAAATTAAATTTTTAAAACATAAAATCTAAAAATTAAATGTATAGTTTTTAAAAGAGATACATTTTTAAATTTGATCTTTTTAATTTTAAAAATTAAAAAATTGTTGTTTTTTCTAAGGAAACATGATGCAAGCTTTTTTTCTTTGGGATGGCAGGCAATACCGCTAAAACACCTTTCAACTGACTATCGTTATCAGTAAAATACCGTTACCGAAATAACTAAAAAATATCAATACCCTAAAAATACAGTAACCGAAATAATTGAAATAGCGTTATCCTTAAAATACCGTTACAATCTGACAAGATCAGAAAAAATAATCACTGTAAATATATGTGTATATTTTCCCAAATTGGAATTCCGTTACCGAAAAAAAACTGAAAACCGTTATCATTAAAATAACGTTATCGACATAACTTAAATGCCGTTACCGCTAAAATACCGTTGCCGAAATAAGTAAAATACCGTTATTGTTACTGAAATAACTGAAATACCGTTACCGAAATAAAAGAAAAGAGCGTTACCCTGACCGATACCCGCATCGGATCGGTTACCATCCATGATAATTCATGAATAATAAATAAATCCAGGAACCCAAAAAAATTAAAGTGTTGTAAAAGTCCCATATTTTGCAAATATGATTTTATTTTTCCAATCGAAAGTGGCCAAATTTGTAAAAAATGCATTTAAAAAACAATTGCATTAAAAATGCATTTACATTTTGATTTTATTAAAATCGGAAGACCCAAGGTCAAAAAGCGCTTTTTCGGCCGGTCTTCGGTGGAATGGCCAATATAATTTTTAAACAAGTTTTTTTTTAATTTTTTCGAAAAAGAGCAAAAATTGGTTTTTCCAAATAATTTTTTGTTCATTGTGGAAAGAAACTACCTAATATTTGTTTTTGAATATTGAAGTCAAGCTGTTGAATTACTTTAGCACTGGATTATCTTTATCCAGTAAAATAAACACACAGAGAAATAAAGTGCCAACCGAATTGAAAAGTGTACATTAATTGTAACAACTTCAGCTGGTACAACGATATTTATCGTACATTATATTTCTGAACATTTTGGGTGTTGCAACTAAAATTCAGTTGAATTAACCGAACCTTGTTGTTAAAATAAGTTATGCCAACAGTTTGAAAATCTTGGTAAACGAATTTCAGTTGGCAAATAGCAAAATTTTTCTCTGTGTGCACACGTTTACATGTACGGGGTTGAAAATGGAACAGTTGGTAACTAATGAGTTAATTTGTTAAAAATTTAATTACTCTTGTTTTGGCAAAAAAACAAACAAATTTGGCCTTGATATTATATGGGTATTTGAGTTAAACAGTGGCGGATCCAGACCTCGATTTGGGGGGCAGAAAATTTTGAAAATTTTTGTAAATTTTAAAGAATTTTTTTAATGTTTTTTTTTAATGGCTACTGGAACTCTGAGATGGATTTTTATTTGAAAAATTATTATATGAAACATACAAGTTTTTATTTTTTCTTGTATCATATTTTCGCAAAGCCGTATAATTTACTACCCAAGAGTTCCAGGCTACTACGATAAAAAAAATTATTCGTTGATCAAATTATTACAAATTATTAACTTCTAATGATCTTAAATGTAAACATTTAGAATTTTCCAAATTAAAACTTCTTTAACTTCGGTAAAAGTATGGGTGTGAAATTCGGAATTTTTCATTTCAAAAAACAATTTTTATATCGAATAAAATCTGAAAAAGTTTGTCAAACATTTAAAAAATAAAAAATGCGGACAATTTGTTCTTTTAAAAACAGAGAAAAGTAATTCATCGTTTTTGACTATTTTACAATTGTTTCGATTTTTAATTTTCGAGCGCACGTGTAAATTTTTGTTAAGATTTTCTGGTTTTTAAGTGTTTTTTCAATCTTTTATACTTTTGTTTTCCTACTGTCTTTTTAATTACAATTTTATTGCAGAAGATAATTTTTTTTTTTGTTAAATTTTGTGTCGTTCTGTTTTCTGTTTCCCACCGAAATATTTAAACTTCTATAAATATTAAATTCTTAGAAGTTGTTACGGACATTTGTTACACAAAATATCCTCTGTTTCAGCGCAACCAGAAATATGTTGTTTCATGTTTTTTCCTGTGTGTCGTTTTGCATATTTTGCTCATGTTTATGCATATTTCAATAAAAAATCATATTTACGATTTAAGAGCATTTTTATGAGCAAAAACTTGAATTTTGAGAAAGGGAATTTCGACACTAATAATGATACAAATTTGAAAATGTTCCGAAAATATTGTGGTACTTTGATTCTAGTAAACCGAATTTTCAAATTTTTGTAATAAAATTATATGAAAAAAATATTTAAGACTTTTTAAACCTTTTTCCTATCATTTCGAAAGAATATTTACAACATTAATGAAAAATTTAACCACTTAGTTTTAATAACGATTATAAATATTTAAACATCTGATAACTTTTTTAACAAAATTTTTCTAATCAAATCATGATATTTGAAAATATTTAAGAAAATGTTCTGGTTAGGCAACCAACAAAAATTTAAATTCGCAAAACTTTTTAATTTAACCATGATTTAAAATTACAAACCGTTTTATTTTAAAGTTATTTTGTGTCGTATAATATTTTATATTTTTTCAACCGGTTTGGTGTGCGCCCCGGGAGGCTAGTTGGTAGCGTGTTGGCTTATCAGTGCGGGGGTTGTTGGTTCGATTGCCACCAGAGGCACTGGTCTGTTTTCGCTACAACGCGCCGAAAGCCATAGTAGCTAGTGCTCGGTTAGGGTAATAGGATATAATTTGTAATTATATGATTATTAATAAATAAAATAAAAAAATAAAAACCAACCGGTTTGGGAGGGTATATATCACCCTCATCACCCCTGGATTCAAGCCTGCATTTAAAACACAAAATTCAAAAGTTTTCCAAAACGTGACCCGAAATTAAAATTGTACAAATTGAAAGCTCTTATTTGATCACTCTCAATATTAAAAATACTATATAAACAAACAAAAAATGTATAAACACAACAATTTTTTTGTATAAAATATTGGTTTTGGAAAACATGAAAATAATTAAATGTGTTCAATATCAGGGTCTAGTTGGAATAGAGTTGCCAGATTCAAATTTACAAAATGCTTGACATTCACCAAAAAAAATCTTGATTTTGAAAAAAAATTTGACAATTACAAACACTCCTTTGTTAATAGTTGTAAAGGGTGTAAACGAAAATTTTTTTACAATTTTAAACGTAAATTTTGAAAATTTTATGAAAGCTAGAATGAAAATTAAAATGTCTTTGAACTTTATATATAACGCATTTTAATTCATAACACTATTTTCATATCAATATCGAATTAACGCATTTATGGCACGTCATAGATCCGCAGGATATTTTTTAACCAAACTTTGCAGATATAAATAGAACCATGCTTCATTAAGAAATGTTTGTACCTTTATTGCTTTAAAGCGCCATTAAGTGAAAATATTAGCTATCAAAGGTGAAACTTTGACAGGATATAAATCTTAGACGGTTGAAGATATTTTAAAATTTTTAATTTTGTATAACTCGGTGAACAACGTTTTATTCAAAAATAAAGGGTCCGCCATCTAACGTTTTTTTTTCAACTAGTGCTTATTTCGTAAATGGTAACACTTAGCTCATGTCTGATTTGACAGATAATTAGTTTTATCCTTCCGCTGAACGAATATGGTCCGTATGTTCGTTATCTTGTGAAAAAAGTGAAAGAAACTTTCATCCTCATCGATAAAACAAAGCGTGAAAAGCCAAATATAGGGCGTGGCGTACACCCGAGAATATTGCTGATGTGGCAGAAAGTGTGCGTGAAGCGCCATCAACATCAGTTAACCGTCGTTCTCAACAATTGAACATTTCGGAGACATCATTGAGACGAATTTTGCATAAAGACCTTGGTATGACGACATACAAAGTCCAATTGGTTCAGGAGTTCAAAAAAAAAAGTTATTTGGCGGACCCTTTATATACAAAATTAACTTTTTAAAGTTAAGCAAATTTTATTTTTTATTTAAATAAAATTATTTTTTTTTTTTAATTCATATGGCAACTCTGTCATACAAATTTTTAGAAGTGTGATAGTATTTAAATAAAAATCAGCCACTATTTATGTTTTGAGTAAAAGCGGAATAAATTTTGGAATATTTTAGCATTAGTGTATTTTAAAATTGCATGGTCCGATCGGTCAGATGTCCAAAAAATACATGCAATCTATGAACTAATTTCTTAGCACAGAAATACATTTTCATATTTTCTGACCAACATAACAAACAAAAATATAAAAGATTAGCCTTTTTTATATTTTTAAAAAAGTTTTGAAAAATTAATTATTTGGCAACTCTGGAAAAATATTCTAAAAATTTGTTATTCTCGATTTTAGTCAAGGCGCTGAAGTTTATGGTTTTTAAATCACTTAATTATCTTTATCCACTAATGAAATACAGCAGTTTAAATGTATTGGGTCGAAATAGGAACACTGTGTCAATATTGAGTTAAATTGTTTAATTTTTTAATAGTTTGACATTTCATTACACCCAGAAAACAGAGTCGGTAGTGACAACTGTATTTGGTTGGAGCCAATCGAATGGTTCACTGCTTTTAATTTTTTTGTAATTAGCATATAAATTTTGTAAAAAAAAAACTGTAAATGTTAATACGTGCCCAGGTAGAAATTGTCAACCGTACAAAAAAAATAGTACTGGCAAACCACTGCTATTTTTGTAAACCCACCGTGCTAAAAATTACCAAAGTTACAACTAATATTGCACCAGAAAAACAATATTTTCTTTGCAAAGCAATTGTTTTTCCAAAATTATTAAACGTGTTTTTTGAATTAAAAGTTTTAGTTTTTTGATAGTTTTAGGTGTAGTATGATATAAAAAGTCTAGTGGCAGATTTTGAAAAAATTACACTGCGCAACAAAAAAATTTTTCTCTACCCTAGAAATAAAAGTATGTGGACTATATGGATTTTGATGCCCTTAATTCAAATCTGTTTTCCGTTTTTCTCTAGTACGTAAGGATTTTCTTTTAAAGGCGTGGCATACTTCACCCCCTAAATCGTTGGGTTGCCTTATATATTTTGCCATAACTTGAAAACGTTTTCTCCGATTTTAATAGCAGGAGGATCAGAAGATGCACCGGAAAATTCTGCTTAAACTAACCATACACATTTATTTTATATCTATTACTATTTTGGAGTTATTAAAAATTGAATGGCGAAAAAAAAATTTACATGCAAAATGCGTCAAATTTTTTGTTTTCAAAATGCCATAAAAAAATTTAAGAACCAAAAAGTTTACATTTTTAAGATTTTTCTAAAAGCCACATTCCTAAGGAATAAAAGTTGGTATAAATCGCAAAACTCAATTAAAAAATGTTTATTTTAAAGGTTTAAACTCATTCTTGACAGACTGCATGTACATACATACATATGATTTACAGTATAATTAAAAAAAAATTTTGAAAATTGTAAGGATCTTATAAAACAGTATTTTTTTATGAAAAATGGCTTTATTATATTTATTTTATATTATTTAATACTTTATAAACGGAAAAGTTAAACTAATAAAAATTCCTTACTAATTATTATGTCGTATGTGTATCCTCATTAGCTGTATCATCGGTGTCAGGAAGAAGAAGTGTGATGGTTTCTGATGAAAAAGCTTTTTTACTATTCCGTTCTATTTGCGTACTGCAGCTTATAAAAGGGTGAAGTGTTAAAAGTGATGTGAATAATAGTTGAAATCAATAATTCAAAATACATAAAAGTTTATGACGATATAAAGGTATAAGAAAAAGTGCCCGATGAGCAAAAATAGAAGAAATGTAAAAATTTAAAAAATCGTCAAAAATAATGGCGCAAACTTGCGCACACTTTTTTTTTGGTTTCTAAAATTAGAGATTCCAAATTTTATTGTGGTATCAAACATAATTCGTAGACATGCTAACCTCACTTTTAAAAACCTCTTCTTTTCCTTTTTTTGCAAAAAAAAAGTGTATAATTTGTTTTTTTTTTAGCTTTTGAACGAATTGTTTCAACATGAATATTCAAAATATTTTAATTTTTTTTTTCTTTTTTAAATAACTTTTGATCAACCCTTTCAGCGAAAAAAATAATCTTTGTTAAACCTTTATTCGTTTAGCCGAAAAAAAAATATCATATGAACTTCCAGAAACCGAAAAAAACATTTAAATCTCATATAATTTTCTTCACTTTCCTGACTTTAGCAGGGTCTCAGAGCTACAAATCGCAACTAAAAGTCTTCAAAATTTACAATATAATGTAAAATATTGTTGTCTGTCGAGCTGCGTACTTAGTTCTTAAGATTTCTTAAAATTCAGTTTTGCCTTTTTGGCCAGCTTTTCAGGCCAAATACTACTCTGTGCGTCGTCGACGCTTTGCCAACACTGTGCCGATTGTATTTTTCTGCTTGGGTGTTTATGTTTCAAATCAGCTGTTCAATGTTGTCAAATTTATAGTGATCAATAGGGCAAAGAATTTCATGCAACTAAAAAAATAAATAGGCGCTTATAAAATGCAGCTAAAAATTAAAAATATGCATCAAAAACAAACAAAAAATGTACTTAAAAGACCACTTTTTGCAAACATCAAAACTTAAGAACATAAAAAATAAGGATAAAAAAAATAATTTTGCAACTATTTTTTCAATCTTAATATATAAATATGATTTTGCCGTAAGTGTTGATAGATTTTCAAACAAATGAAGCAAAAGAAAACTCTTCACAATAATATTTCAATGAAATGTTCGTTTGCTTTTTACAAAACTTTGTTTCAGGAAAACTTTGAAAAAAAATAAAAAAAAAAACATTTTTTTAAGGTGTTTTAAAGAATTTTGACAAAACATAATTTTTCTTGATTCTTGGCCAGCATTAACCATTCTTGTAAATGAAGCTAAATCAATGACATCTGGTAACCCTAAGTTGGGATGATGATACAAACCACGTGATATTTGAAAAAACTAAACTATCGCCTCCGCACATTGTTACATTGGAGCAATTTAGAACGACAAAAATAAGAAATAAAAGTTTTCTGATTAGTTCAGTTTTTTTGTATTTAATAAATAACATTCTAAATAATATGGAACCCAACATAAAAAACTGGAAAAGTTTAAAAAATCTCAAAGAAGTTGACACGTATCCAGTCAGTTTGTTTTAAATGTCGTAGTACAGTTTAGCAATGACCTAACAGTTGGCAGAAAACCTGAAACTGGTAAAACAAAGAAACCCAGGAATTCTTCCAAGGTCAAAAAAGTGCAGAAGGTTTTGATCAGCTCTCCGAAGGTTTTTGGCCGCGAAGTAGCACGACGTGTGCAATGTACGAAACATTTTATGTCCCCAATTAAAAAAATTGTTGGGTTTAGTACATTTAAAGTCGAAAAATTAACAAAACTACTAAAAAAGAATTTTGTTTCTAAAATTCAAATGTTGTATTATGGACGACAAAAATTATGTATTTGCGAATTTCAACAAAAAGTTCTCAAATCTATTTCCAACTTTCGATATAAGTGAACTGCAATATCCCAACAGATTGCTTATTGCTAAATTTGAATTAATAAAATGTTTTGAAAACTATTCAAGTTCGAGGCCATACTCTATATTTCTTTATTAGGATATTGTGCTAACAAATAATCTTTAGAGTTTTTGTTTTCAAATTTATTAATTGACCACTTTCAGGAATGTGTTGATAGAAATATTTCGGGAATTTTCTAGGTTCCCATCATCAGAATACGTTTTGAAAGAAGTGACAATCCCACGCAAAACATCAAACATTCATATAAACTAGTTTTCTCACTAAATGAGAACTAATATATGAGCTCGAAGTTAAAGATTATCACCATTGATTAAAAATAAATTGAAAATTTGTTTGTCATGTGCACCCTCTACCTTTGGTAGATATATAATACACGCTTTTTGTTTTTTCCTCCTTTTTATTTACACACTTGTTTTGTTTTGTTTAAAAACCATCGCTTAACTCAGTCTCTATTAACGTAACTTTTTGTGTGTTAACGTTTATTTGGGCGCCCACTTTATATCTGAATCGTATATTTTCCCCAATAATTCAGAGTTGAGTCTCTCAAAATTTTTTCGTATTATTGAAATTGAAATTATTTTTTGAAATTATTTTTTATAAATATATAATTTTTTTTTACAAAAAAAAATTTTTAATGTCATAATTATTTTTTTTTAATTTAAAAAGTTGCAAAAAATTTAAAAAAATATTCCAAAATACTATTTTCAGTGGCATGGAACTTATGACTGTCGCCAGCTGTCACCGCTAAACAGATATTAGGATATTAATTGACTTCCATAAAACTTATTTTTTATAAGATTGTGTGCAGCCGTCCGCAGACGTGAAAGATATTTGAAAAACCGTCGACATCAATTCTCGGTTAAAAATTTTATTATGGATTCTAATATAATTATATCTCATTTGATAAGTTTCCATATATAAACACTTACAAATTGGTCTGAAAAATAGGTTATCTACATGTTGCAAATTAGATCAAATTAGATATAATTTGATACAATTCTCTCCGAGATTTGCCCATATCCGGGACATAAAATTATATCTAATTAGATATAAATAGATATAAATATAAATCTGATTTTATAACATTTTAGCCGATAGTAGGTTTGGTTTTTGTAACTTGAAGTTATGCTTAAAATTATTTAAGTTTCGAATTAAAATTTCTTAATATCAACAATTTCAATGATCAAAATTTTTTTTAATAAAACGAAAAAATTACTAAAAATTATCAAGTACAATTTTAGTGTTTCAAAAATATATAATTAAGTGGTATTGTCTTATAAAATGTACACATTTTTTTATTTGAAATTGTATAAAATATGCAAATGATTTCGTTATAAAATTAATATGATTATATGTGAAGCCATATGCAATAAAGTCTTAACTTGCAGATAACTTAATATGATATTGAACTTTATTAAAATATGTGTGGGATTATATATAATGCTATCTGTATTATCTTTAAAATAAAATTTTTGTCGCTTTAAATTGGGCAAATGTAACACTGTGCACAGATGTTGTTTTATACTATGAGAGATTCAAGAATTTTTTTTGGATAATTTCTTTTAGCAATAAGTTAAATAAAGATAACAGGTATCAGTAAACAAGTTAGAACCGCATTTTAGTTTTTGGTAACAATTCATTTAAAAATGTTCAAAAAGATGTGACAAAACAAAGTTATACACCCAGAGAAAAATGCTTTATTATAAGTAGAGCAACATAAAAATAGCAAAAAAGCTCTATAAATCAGCTGTTAAAACAATTGAAACTTGAGCTCAATATCTCAAAAATGTAACCAAACAATATTTATTTTTAAGTATTAATATATTAACAAATAATTTAATTTTGGAAATATTAGGGTTTTTATATAAATAAAAGGCTTAAATAAATCCGATTTCGAGCAAATATTAACAAAACCAGCTAATGTTAGCTTTTTTTGTTATTAAAATAGCTAAAAGTAGCCACAAAAGCTATCGATAATTAGCCTTTAAAAGTGCAACATAAAACTATTGATTTCGAATTAATCGAATTTATATTGAATCTTCAAATGTCCAGCAATTACCAAAAAAAGTTGACATTCTGATAAGGGATGCTAAACGGTAAATACCGGAATTTTCGGTATTTGGATAATCCCGAAATCCCTGGGTTTTCGGGATTTACCAAATTTAGTAAATTCTGGAATTTTTCGGAAATTGATTGATCATACATCAATTTGCCATAAAAATTACTAAAATTTCCCTGCGAAAAGTACACCGAGATTACAGATTCATGCTGACAATCTAATTTGCTGACAATCTAATCACGGAAAACCCGAATTTTTTTGAAATCCCGAGTTGCTTAAATATCAATCCCGATTGGCATCCCTAATTCTGATGTTATGTTGACCTTTCTCAAAAATTGTAAATCGTATCAATGTCAGACTTACAGTATTTATTGTCCTGGATGATGCCAACAAAATAGAACACGATTTAAAATTTTTCCAAATAATGGGCAGAGTACACACAGAGAAATAAAGTGCAAACCTAATTGAAAAGTGTATTTTATTGGTAACAACTTCTAAATTCAGTTAATACAACGACATTTACATTAGATTTATGAATAGTTTGGGTGTTGCAACTAAAATTCAGTGGAATTTACCGGACTTTGTTGTGAAAACTAATGTTCAGTTGTTCAGACCCACTGAAATTCGTAATAACTGAATTTAAGTCGTAGTAACTGAATTTCAGTTGGCAAACGGCTAAATTTTTTTTTTTGTGTGTATCGCTATATGAAAATATTATAGAAATAAAAACTAACTTGATAAATAAATGTATCTAAAATTGAAAAATATTTTGTCAAAATCTATAAAATTTTTAATGATAATTCATTTTCTCTTCTATAAAAACAACTTAAAATGTATGTTACAACCAATGTTGCCAGATAAGCCGACTTTGCTCCAAATTTTGGATATCAACATAAAGTTGGCCTTAAAAACGGCCAATTATTTAGGTATTTTCCGAAATTTTGGAGATCTTACAGGTATTTCTTGATATTTTGAATATTTTTTGTATTTTTTTTTTTTTAAATACTGGACATTTTAAACGAAATAAGAATTATACAAAAAATTTAAAATGTATCCCAAATAATAATATTTACGTTAAAAATGTAAATTAAAAAAAAAAAAACAATAGCTACTAAAAATTAGTTAAAAATTATGTTGGAGAAAATATGGCAAAACTTTGTAAACTTAGTTTTGCTAAATATTAGTACATTCATAAAAAAAGTTAGTTCAGAAGCCTGTTAAACAGGTTCCAAATCAGTTGATCTAATTTTTTGTAGTTGTTATCGTTTAAATTAGTTATTTATCTAAAGTTATTAGTTATTTCATTTAACCTCAAGATAACATTTTATTTAAACTAATTTTTATACATAAAATTTAGTAATTAGTGATTCTCAAATTTACAAATTTTTCTAGTTAATTTAAACCACATAATAATTTTATTCAAGGTAAATTAAATTTATTCATTATTTTTTTATTTAAATATATCACTAATAAAAAAAAATATTCTACCCCTTCTACATTGGTTCTCTGATGATTTTCCGTGACGCGAAATGAAACATGTAAGGACCTGCCAGTAGATAAAGTCTGCTATAAGTTAGCGGGCAAAAACTTTTTTGAGTAATAAATAAACATTGCACGGTTTTTTGTTTAACAAAAAACAAATGATCTTGAACTTGAATAATCTTGCTCACATCACTAATATTTAGTACAAAATGGTTGATTTTAGCGAATAAGTAGAATTTAGATAGATTTTAGTAGAAAAGTTAGTAAAACGCCTTGTAAATCAAGTATACTATTTCTTAGCAATTTTTTGCTGAAATCGTGTTTTCTGTTTTTCATTCAAAACGACGCTAACTATGTGAATACATATGATGAATTTACTATCAAAACCTATAAAAAACGCACATTTTGAACCCGACCCTCTCAGAATTTGATGAAATTTTGCATACAGCTACATTTTACCTATACAAACACAACCTCATATTTAGAAATTGCATTTTTTTTAAATATGTGGGCGTGGCAAGGTATCGAAGTTTTTGAAAAATTACGATAATATGTACTTTCAAGCTGTGATTACTACGGAATGGCTGAACCGATTTCAAAGATCTTGGTACCATTAGAAAGTTATTTAAATCAGCTTTCGAAAACATACACTGCAACATATTCAAATAAAGTCAACAAAATGAGCTGCGCAAAATTATATATTAAATCTAAAAAAATAAAATAAAAAAAATTTTCCAAGGGTAAGTCCATATTTTGGGGGTGTCTGAAAAAATTGATAATACGATTCTTGTTCTACTCTATTAGAATTACAAAAAAATCTGTATAACTTTCAAAGTATAGCTACTTTATTTTTTTTTTGTCACACAATGATATCAAAATATAAGGAAGTTAACAAGAGATGCATTTACTTTAAAAAATTTAAAAAAAAAGAAAAAAAACGCCATTTTAGTTTTTATATATGTTATATATATTAAAGAGACCCTTCTAAAAAAAATTTTTTTTTAAACACTTGGCCTTTGAAGTCTTTTCCCAGTTTAAAGTTTTATTTTTGGCAAAAAAAAATATAAAATTTAAATACCTTTCTAATGGTAACAAAATCTTTGAAATCGGTTCAGCCATTCCGTAATCTCAGCTTGAAAGTACATATTATCGTAATTTTTCAAAAATTTCGATACCTTGCCACATATTTTCAAAAATGCAAATTCTAAATATGAGGTTGTGTTTGTATAGGTAAAATGTAGCTGTATGCAAAATTTCATCAAATTCTGAGAGGGTCGGGTTCAACGCATATCGGTTTTGGTATGAAATTCATCATATGTAGATTAAAAAAACTTTAATGTTGCGTTGTCAAAGGCTTGTCGAAGTAATTGTCTATTAAATAAATCAAAGACGTAATAAAATATTTAAATTTAATAAACATTAAAAATGGAAACTGACTTTACTAAATAATTACAGAAACGTTTTGCCAAAGTTAGCAAAACGATCCGCTGGCCTAATATTAGCAAAATTCTCTGTAACATTAACAGATTTTTCTGTAACTTTTACAGACTTTTTTATTTGAGTGTATTACCAAATAAGGACCTGGCTCTGGTGAGAACCAAAAGACATTATTAGCATAAATTTTCTGGTAATTCAGCTTGATAATTCTTTTTATTTAATTTAATTATAACTGTCAAATCAAATTTATTGCTTTAAAAATTTAGGTCATCTAAATTAAGCAGACTGTGAGTCTCAACATCATTGACAATTCTACTGGTGTAAGGTAAGCACAGCAAAAATAAAACTGTTAAAGTTAGAAAATTTTAGTTATATTCGAGTTGAAGTTTAGCTATTTGGAAATAACAATTTAATTTACGAAAATCAGCAAAAACTTTAGATGAATATTTGTATACAAAGAACTGCAAAAAATCGGTCATATATATATCTACACCATTTTTATTGTATTTACTTTAAATTTAGTAAAATAAACAGTACATACTGTGTACATTAACAGGAATATTGGCTAAAAAATTGTAGGCTGCTAATTTCAAAAGGTCAGATTTTTATTCGCATAGAAAAGTCTAAAAAAAAATCACATATTTCCAATCACTATTTAAATAAAAAACTTTTATTAAGAACCAAAGTTTTATGCAGTAAAGTTGGACAAACTAAATAAATATTGTAATGTAAATGCTTTTTAATCTCCAAAAAAAAAAAAATAATAACATATTTTTAATAGATTAATCTTTTAATATTGTATACTTTTCAATTATGAAAAGCGAGAAAGGGATTTCGATTTACAAAACAGGGACATTAGCTAAAACTTTTCTGGCAGCACGTATTAGAACCAGCAACACATTTCAGTTTAAAAATCTCTGTACATAACCAGTTTCCAAAGAATATTAAACGAATAAGATTAGAAATACAACCTTGCGGCTGCGGCAATAGAATCCACTGCGGTAAGAGAAAGTAAATTAAACGGCTGCGGTGACGGCTATTATTATACATGTATGTGTGAACAAGTGTATGTGTCCAGAATGTAAAAGTTGATTCGATCAACCTTTTTATACATTTTAATTAAAATACATACCGTAGCACTAACAAAAACAACTATTGGCAATTTGAAAAAAGTTAAAAAAAAAGTTTTAACTATTATAATAAATTTATTATTTATTTTACTTCAAATTTTAATTTTAAAAAATTTTTTAAATTTACAAATTTTGATGTATAATTATGTTGTATTATTAATTTAAACAAATTTAAAAACTTATTTTTGTACACTTAGGGTTAAAACCCACTTTTAAAACATTTTTTGATTTTGTAGTAAAATTCCCACTTTCCATCCCTGATGTATCTGCAGAGAGTACGTCACATATTATATGAACACCACCAAAAAGTGGGAATGTTTAATGAAAATGTGGCAACACTAAAGAGAGTATTAAAGAAAACGTAATAAAATTAAATTAATTTTTAATGTAGTGCGGTTTTTTTCTGCGTTTTTTGTTGTCAAATCTCCATATAAAAAAAGAAACGCCGCCGCAGCCGCAAGATTGTATCTCTACTCATAAAAAAAACAATTAAAAATACCGGCCTCCATATCAAACAATCAAACATGTTTGAAACGAACATATGAAAACAAACGGAAATTTAAAAATCTCCCTCCAAAACATTTCACACCTGAAACATGTTGTAAACACGCTTGCCAGATATGGGGACTATTTCATTATAAAATGGGAGCAGGGGATATTAAATGAAAACATTTTTAGAAATAATTTTAATAAATTGTTAAATTAAAAGAACAGTTTAAAGGCTAGTTTATATAAGTAAAAAAAGTACACCCAAATAAAAAAGAAATATTAGTAAAACAATTTAAATTCCAATTTACAGTTTTTGCACAAATTTTTAGTATAAAACTGTTTTTTAGTAAAAATTGTTCCAGTTCCCTAGCAAGCAAATAAGGCAAACCAGCACACAAAGAACTTTTACATTTCTTTGTTTTGTTTTCATAAAAATTGACAAATAAAAATAATTCTAAATTCATTTTTAGGTGGCTAAAAAAATATCTATAATTTCCCTACTTTTCTGACTCATATTTGAATAATTTTTTTTATTAAATTATTTCCCTCATATTTTCGAGTCATTTTTGATTCTTTTAAGAAGTCTCTTATTTTCGTCTGATAAATAAGTGTTTTTTGACAAACAATTTTTAAAACCTCAAAAAAAACATTAACATTTGAATCGTTTTTGATTGCAAAATATTCAGTTTCTGAGTCATTTTAGTGTCATGTATTTTGTAGGCTCCGAAATTTGCTGGCATGGTTTTTATTTACGAATTAAAATTTCTTTTTCTTACTAATTTTCGTTGTTGATTTTTTGAAAATGTTTTACTAATTTTTATAAACCAGTTAAAATACTTTTGTACAAAAAATTTGTATAAAAACTGTAAAGTAGGATATGAAATGTTTTCCAATTTTTTTTAATATCTTTTTTATTTGATGGAACAGGTTTTTTGTAAATACAGTTTGAACTAATTTTTGTTAGAGTTTTCGACCCTTTTTCTCCGTTTCTATGAGTTTGCGAGATAAAGTCCGTTTGATAATTATAACCCACGTATGAAATAATACTTTGCAGCTCTATAAAATTTAAACTAATCAATTTATCTTGAATAATTTAATTGGGTATGAATTAGCAAAAAATAATAAAATATTTATTTGGTTCGAATCAATTGTGTATTGTTGTTAGCGATATTGAGTATTTTCTGAAAGCTTTTTTTCCTCGAGCTTCATAATTATAACCCAGGCAAGATTTTTTTCTAGCGATTTTGTTTTATAATCAGTATTTCTTAGCAAAATACCAAAAGGAACCGCCCTTTCTGTGGAAATGGAAAAAAATCAAAGTTGTCGAAAGCCTGGAGAATTCCAAATGCATCCGAAAATAATGTGCTAAGTAAAATAAACGTAGTTCCACTACTTTTAGAAAGGCACAAAATCAAACGTATAGAATTCGCAGAATTGACCACGACCACAAATTGGAACACGGTATGCCAAAATTACGATATTCTTCTTTCATAAATTAATCCTTTCCTTCACACTTTCTTTTTCGGACTAGAAAAAATTAAATTTAGATTAACCTAAAGGAAATTCCCACTATTGCCGCGACCTATGTAAAGAAAAACGACACTTCTCACTTCGAAATTTTGGTAATGCTTTTTTTAGTTCACATCATCAAGAATGAATAGTTCTGATTATACTGCAGTATTACAATGCAGTTTGGTGACATTTTTACGAGACCACCCCAATTGAAACTGGACTTTCATGCAAGACAATGCAAGAATTCATACCAGCAACGACACTGAAATGTGGCTTCGCGAAAGAAACATTCCAATTCTTGACCGGCCTGCGTACTCACCAGAACTGAACCCCATAGAAAATGTTTGGGGTATATAGGTTCGTTTACGCCAATGAGAGACAATTTAAGATTGTTGAAGAGTTAAAATCCGCCATTTTAACAGAGTGGTAACATTTTTACTTAAACTTATTACAAAACTTAATCAGTTCTAAGCATTAAACATTAATTGAGCTAAACATAATACATTTTATTTTTTTTTTTTTAAGTTAAAAAAGCGCTTTTTCTTTCTCTTAACATGGTTAATTAATATATAACTCACAAGGGAGGTATCCCGACCCAGACCAGCTCAACTTAATGAACTTCGGATATGTTGTAGCAAATAAAAATTTAAGGGATCCGTGTTTTAGCTGCCCAATCTCATATTTAGGCGTTACTAAGTGGGGTCAAAAATTATACCATTTTACGTTTTTTCCATTTATTTCGTTCTATTAAAATTAGCCATAGACAAATTTGATATCAAATAAAAGGTTTTTCGAAGACACTTTCACTGGTGTACAAATTATACCCAAATATTGTCAAGTATTTTTGTGTTATTAAGGATTTTAGTTGCATCAAGCTAACAATAATGCCTAGTAATGCCTATTTAATTTAATCGAGAGGGTGTTTGAGCTTTTGCCGATATATTTCAAATAATTCAAAAATGTGGCAACATGGGTCCACTATATATGTAATATGGGAATCGAAATTCTTTTTTCTTGTGTACAAAAATGTGAATCAAATATTAATGCGAATTTCTAAACAATTTTAAAGGAGTTTAAGGATGTATATCAAATTGTATCAATTAATATATAATTTGATCAAATTAGATATACCCATTTTTCATATCAAATTATATCAGATGAAATCCCATGGGATCACATGAGATAAGGTTAAGCATGCCATTTTTAGGATCAACTAAGATATGATGTGATATGAAACTATATTTTATATATAACCATATCGGAACTTTTTTCGTCGGGTACTTAATTTTTTTAAAAAATCTCGCGTACTTTCTCTTGTAGTTTAAGGAAAAAAATTGCTTAAACTATAGAAATTTAATATATTTTTATGCCTTAAAAATAAGGAGTCTGTGACAAATACAAATTAATAAAATTCAGATAAAATCATTCAAGAATGATAAACACATGTTTTCTAAATAATACCAACAAAGTTGTAGTTAATTAAAGTGCACTTTTCTACCATTTATATTCTAATTATAAACGGTGCTAAAAAATATAAAAAAGTGTTGGATTTTTTAAACTAAATGTAAATGCTTTTTTTAAATAAATATAAATATATAAACGTGATAAAATTATTTTTGATTAATTGTGCTATATATCGTATATATGAATATATGTTTATATATAGATCTATATCTATTTCATATGATCAGGTATATAAAATATGCTAATATATAACATGCGATACAATATATATTGCCACACATATAAGCATTAGGCCGGGTCGATTTGTGTGGAGGCAAAAAAATCGCTCAACGTTCCACAGTGGTTCCAAACACAAAAAACATGGTAATAAATATAGATGTTTTAAACTACTGGTCCAATCGGGAAATGGTGTTCCCAAAAATTGAAAAGCGGGAGCTAACCTTTAAGGAAAATGTTTCTGTGGTCACCCTGTTTTAACACAGGGTGTGCTACAGGGTGTCAAAGTTGACCATCTCGAGTATGAAAGAGCTTTAAAGGGGTATAACTTCTATAACCATGCATCGATTTTAGTGTTTTTTGGACTTTTTTTAAATCTAGGTTACGAGACAAAGCAAAAACATGCTTCATGTACCATAGTAACTCTTACAGTTAAAAAAATATTTCACTTTGAATTTCAAAATCTTCATTTTTCGCCTTGACTTTTTTAATAGTTTTGCCAATAGATTATTCATTTTTCAAAGAAAATGCTCAAAATTTTTTCAAGTCATTCTAATGACCTTTCTTAAACTCCTAAAGAAAACTTTTTTGAATTATCTTAAGCCGTTTCGCAGTGATACTATTTTAAACTCAAAAATTAAAAGTGTGTTCTGAAAAATGGGGTTTTTTGGTCAGATAAGGGGTAACTTCACACACCTTTATATATATTTTGCTGATATTTTTTGGATTAGTTTTTTACATAGTTTGATAGAGTAGACTTCAAAAATGCTTAATGGTATAGTTTAAAGCATTTTTGGATATGCACCCTACGTCCAGCATTGGTCGAAAATGATGAATTTTTGAACGGAATTCTATGTTTATGACCGTGATAAAAAAAAGTCACGCCACTTAGACACGATTTGAAATTTTTATACTGTAAAGAGATTTATTCTAATGAGTTTGCCACTTCATTTGCCGCCGCCCGCTCAAAAACGTAGCCTGGAGAGCAAATTTTGTGGAAAAAGTAATTTTTTCAAAAGCCTTTTTTTGATTTATAAAAAAAGCGTACTTATATTATCAATTTCAGCAAGATTTTATTTTATTTTTAATAAAACGTAAATAATTGTCCTACATTCCAAAAATCTTTTCGATATTGCTTATGGTTATTTTTACATAAAACATCAAAGTTCAATGTAGTATATCTAACTATAATTAATTGTACATTTATTGGCTTTTGCTTTCGGTAATGTTAAAAAATTTAAATAATTTCAGAAATTTTTTTACATATTATTAAATTAGACTTAGTTATCAATTCAACGATGCATAAATCGTTTATCTAGTGTAATAAATGAATTCAAACTATTGCGCTTAAATCAGGCATTTCAGGTCAAATTGCAGTATTTAACAAATTTATATATTCAGGTATACAGAGCGTGTTGCATTATATTTCTCTAAAAGGGTTACGGGTTTTTTTATTTTTTTAATACTATTTCAAAAACCTAATAAGATATAAATGCAGGTAGAAAATGCGTTTTATGATGTAACATTTGCATAACATATTGTTTTAATGGGCTAATATAATGCGTTTTTTTTTATTTTACCTATTTCAGTTTTTTGTTTTTACAAATCCAGTACCTGCTCGATTTTTTGTTTATAAAAAAACAAATATTTGTAATATATAAGCGTAGTAATTTTAAAAGGAGGTTATTTGAGTTAAGCAGTCATGGAGGTTACAATAAAATATAGCTCCCTTTGTAAAGTAATTTGGGATACTCTTGCCAATACTGATATACGATCAGAAAAAATAGGAAAACTGATTGATACCATTGTCTACTCGTATGGCTTAAATATAAAGCCAGATGAAATTGAAAATTTTTACAAAATTTATGAAAAAAGGATTAAAGATTCCGATTATTCTATACAAAAATTTATGAAGAAGAGTCAAGATTGGCTTAATAAGGAGATGTCAGTAGTTATTGAACAGAAAAAAAGGGGCCGCCCTAAAAAAGATTATGAAGAGGTCCAGATTAGGACTAAGAAGGTAAAACAGGAAGAAATGATTAACACACACTCCGCTAATGAAATAAAGGATTCTTTTAAAGCAGCTTTGACACGTATACAGCCTAAAGAAACAGGGAAAATTGTCGACGTCCTACCAACTGCGTCTCCTAAGCGTTTGAAGCGCATGATACAAAGTATTCCAACACCAAAATCATCAACTTCCTTTACCAGTGAAGATGCATTAGCTCTTTTTCTAAATTTGGGGTTAACGAGAAATAAATATGGTATTTTAAGAAAAGCTCTCATTGAAAAAGGATATGATATTTTTCCTAGCAGTAAAGCAATAAAAGAAACAAAAGAAAATATTTTAAAACCAATAACATCCCCAGTGCATGCCTCTATTGAAGGCGCAAAAGTTGAACTATCACAGTTAATTGACAATACTGTTTCTAGAATTATGTCCACATTTAGCAGCAAAGATATTGAAAGATGCAAGCAATCTGATGTCGTGTTAATGTTCAAATGGGGCTGTGATGGCACATCTGGGTTTTCCGAATACAAACAACCATCTGGAAGCAGCAAAGAAAAAAGTTTTTCATCAATTTTTATGGCTTCTTTTGTGCCGTTAAGAATGCGGTTGTATAATAAATTACCTTCAACCTCGTCTGCAAATGATATATGGACGAATTTAACCCCTGGATCTAAATTTTTATGTCGTCCAATACGATTTGAATATGTAAAAGAAGACATGATTTCAACACAAAGTTTAGTAGATTCAATAGAAAGGGAAATTTCGAGCTTGTCTCCACTTTACGTGGAAATATCTGGACAAGTTATTAAAGTTTCATTTCAACCACAACTTACAATGATTGATGGAAAAGTTGCAAATGCAATTACAGACACAACATCTACTTGGAAATGTAATATATGTGGAAAATTAAGTTCACAGTTTCATGAAGATAGTGATACAATTTCTATGAACGAAAACGCTCTGAGGTTTGGGATATCGCCACTTCATGCCAGAATAAGATTTATGGAATATTGTTTACACCTCGCATACGATCTCAAATACCGCCTTATTCCAGGAAACCTAAGCCTTTCCGTAAACAAAAACACTGATCTACACAACATGAGAAAAGAAGAGAAGAAAAGAATTCAAGATGAATTTAAATTAAGACTTGGATTAATCATTGATACGCCCCTTCAGGGGTTTGGAAGTTCCAATGACGGAAATACAGCAAGGCGTTTTTTCGAAGATCCAGAAACTACCTCCTCAATTACGGGTCTCGATAAAAACCTACTAAAACGTTTTAAAGTTATATTAGCAGTCATTAACAGTAAAAAACCTATTAATGTGGCTAAATTTAAACTCTTTGCCAATGAAACAAAAGACATTATACTCACCATGTACTCTTGGAGGCCAATGACACCAACAGTACATAAAGTATTAGCTCATGCCAAAGAAATAATAGAAAACAGTATGTTGCCTTTAGGCGAACTGACTGAAGAAGCCCAGGAGGCCAGAAATAGAGACGTCAAACATTTTAGGCTTTTTAACACACGTAAGTGCTCCAGAATAGCTCAAAATTCCGATTTGATGGAATTTTTATTAATATCATCGGATCCAGTACTTTACTCCATAAGAACAAAATGGTTACCAAAAATAAGCATAGACATTGAAAAGGAAGATTCTGAATCTATGCATATAAACGACCTTTTAACTTTTGATACTTCAGACTACTTTGTAGAAAATGTGTAGTCCTTAGGAATATATTCATATTTTTAGCACAATTACTACTGTACCAGTTAAATTTAATAAAACCTTATCTTTAGAACAAAAAAAAAACATTATTTTGTCTTTCAAATAAATGAATATATGGTAGTTATTTACCTGTTTTATATGGAAAATTAGAACAATATATTATGCAAATGTTACATCATAAAACGCATTTTCTACCTGCATTTATATGTTATTAGGTTTTTGAAATAGTATTAAAAAAATAAAAAAACCCGTAACCCTTTTAGAGAAATATAATGCAACACGCTCTGTATACCTGAATATATAAATTTGTTAAATACTGCAATTTGACCTGAAATGCCTGATTTAAGCGCAATAGTTTGAATTCATTTATTACACTAGATAAACGATTTATGCATCGTTGAATTGATAACTAAGTCTAATTTAATAATATGTAAAAAAATTTCTGAAATTATTTAAATTTTTTAACATTACCGAAAGCAAAAGCCAATAAATGTACAATTAATTATAGTTAGATATACTACATTGAACTTTGATGTTTTATGTAAAAATAACCATAAGCAATATCGAAAAGATTTTTGGAATGTAGGACAATTATTTACGTTTTATTAAAAATAAAATAAAATCTTGCTGAAATTGATAATATAAGTACGCTTTTTTTATAAATCAAAAAAAGGCTTTTGAAAAAATGACTTTTTCCACAAAATTTGCTCTCCAGGCTACGTTTTTGAGCGGGCGGCGGCAAATGAAGTGGCAAACTCATTAGAATAAATCTCTTTACAGTATAAAAATTTCAAATCGTGTCTAAGTGGCGTGACTTTTTTTTATCACGGTCATAAACATAGAATTCCGTTCAAAAATTCATCATTTTCGACCAATGCTGGACGTAGGGTGCATATCCAAAAATGCTTTAAACTATACCATTAAGCATTTTTGAAGTCTACTCTATCAAACTATGTAAAAAACTAATCCAAAAAATATCAGCAAAATATATATAAAGTTGTGTGAAGTTACCCCTTATCTGACCAAAAAACCCCATTTTTCAGAACACACTTTTAATTTTTGAGTTTAAAATAGTATCACTGCGAAACGGCTTAAGATAATTCAAAAAAGTTTTCTTTAGGAGTTTAAGAAAGGTCATTAGAATGACTTGAAAAAATTTTGAGCATTTTCTTTGAAAAATGAATAATCTATTGGCAAAACTATTAAAAAAGTCAAGGCGAAAAATGAAGATTTTGAAATTCAAAGTGAAATATTTTTTTAACTGTAAGAGTTACTATGGTACATGAAGCATGTTTTTGCTTTGTCTCGTAACCTAGATTTAAAAAAGTCCAAAAAACACTAAAATCGATGCATGGTTATAGAAGTTATACCCCTTTAAAGCTCTTTCATACTCGAGATGGTCAACTTTGACACCCTGTAGCACACCCTGTGTTAAAACAGGGTGACCACAGAAACATTTTCCTTAAAGGTTAGCTCCCGCTTTTCAATTTTTGGGAACACCATTTCCCGATTGGACCAGTAGTTTAAAACATCTATATTTATTACCATGTTTTTTGTGTTTGGAACCACTGTGCGTTCAAGGAAAATCGTATTCTAGGGATCAAAATAAGAAACTTTGCCGAAGGAACCATACCTCTAAAACGAATTTTGATGATCCGACTTTTAACCCGTAGGGTCAAATTTTGAAAAAGCCCACTTTGATATTTCAGAAAGTAGGAGGAATCTCTCCAAGATTATGGGAGATACTTCTTCTCCGGGAGACGCGCTAGCAGATTAATGCATAAATCATCATTCTAGGTGTTAAAATTTAAGTTAAAAGAGGGCCTTTTTAGCCGTGTTTTTTTAGCAAAATGTACAAATCTCGGGATAGAGATATTTCAGAAAGTAGGAGGAGTCTTTCCAAGATTAGGGTCTCTATTTCTTCTCCGGAAGAAATAGAGTATAAATATATTCGATTGGGTTGGATTCGATTGGGGCACTCTAAATGGGTCAAAGTGGGATTTTTCAAAATTTCACCCTACGGGTCAGAAGTCGGGACATCAGAATTCGTTTTAGAGGTATGGTTTCTTCGGCAAAGTTTCTTATTTTGATCCCTAGAATACGATTTTCATTGAACGTTGAGCGATTTTTAAATCGACCCGCCTTAATAAGCATATATAATGATATCAAGTTTTATATGAGTATATAGAAACTTTTTTCATCGGATTTTTAAATAATACAAATAATTCAATCGAATTTTGTATTCATATTAAAAAAAAACTATTTTTCAGGTATTGGATCGAACAGTGTATAAAATTAAATTTTTTCATTTAGGAGATTTTTTGGAATATTTGTTTGTTAAAAAAAGAGCTGATCTGGCAAGCCTGGTAGTTAACACTCGGTTAGTGCGATGATAATATAAAGCAAAGCAATATACTAAACGAATATTAACTAAACTTTAACAAGACTTTATTCTATTCGTTTGGGAAAAAGTTTCTTCAGTTGCTTTTACTTGTTGAATTCAAATAGAACGGAACGTTAAACGCGGATCGTAGTCGTTTTTCTGTTATATTTAAATCAAAATCCGTGTGTTTTACTGTTCTTTCGAAAACTTGCTGTACGTCGGTTTACCCTTCATTTTTTAACATCATGCAGCATTTACTGTTAAGAAAATAAAACTTAAAAATCCAAAAGTGTAAAGCTTTTTATTTAAAGTGGTAGTTTTTTCTCAAAGTACATCTTATTCAATTCTTGCCTAATTTAAATAAACGTGATTTTTAAAGATTTGGATTGCTTTTTAATATAAAAAGTGGCAGCTGTATCTAAAGAATATAATCGTGTTGTTTTTCAATTGTTTTAAGCGCAAATAAAAAGGTGGTTATAATTTCTTGCTTGTGTTTAAGTTCTGAATTTTGAAACATTTTAAATTTTGAAATCAAATATGTGGCCAAGTTTTTTGAGAAATAATATATTTTTGATATCTTTTTTTTTTTTAATTCTATATACTAAATATCTTTTAACTTATCGTTTCATTGTGTGAAAGTGTTGATGATTAATTTGTTTATTTTCTTTTTTTTTTTAATTTTTAAACAATTCATTAAAAAATAAAATTACGCAGTTTCAACAGTAGGTTAACAATGTCATTAAGATACAAATGGTTGGTCTTACCTTAAATTGTTGGATAAAATCTGTAAAGAAAAAAAGTTTATTGTTATTCTTTATTGTATTAAATTAGACAATATAAACTAAAGTTTTGTATGGTCTACAAATTTAAAATAAAATTAATTTATTGTTAATGGATTTATCATACCCCTATGGGGAACGGGACCGGTTCTGCGTGTGCCACAGGATCGGTCCCTTCGTGCCAGAGACCGGTCCTCTGCTAAACCATACCCTATGTAAACAACTGGCACCTTTAACATTGGCTTGTCATAGGAGGGGGTCATTTGTCCTGCTTTAAACCACATATCGGCATGCCACAGGACTAACCAAAGATGGGCATACCACAAGACCGTCGCAAAAGGGACATGTCGTATAAAATAAACGAAAACTAAACAGCTTCCAATGGGTAAAATTCTGGCCAACTGGCTTTTTCTTGTTAATAAGCATTCCCTTTAATTTTGGGACAATTGACACTGCTTAACCCACTTCAGTATGAAATTATACCAGTCCAGTTACTTTTAGGTCAATTGAATCCTCATTCCCCATAGGGACACTCATAGGAATAAACCTATAAAATAATAGCAGAAAAATCTACTCAAAATTTGTTAAAAATTAAGCTGCAAAAAATATTCAAATTATTTTTAGTTAATTGAAAAAATCAATTTACTCTACTAAGATAAGCAAAAACTTTTTTTAAATAATTGTAGACAAATAACAGCAAACAAAAACTGTAATATCAACAACATTTTTTAAAATTATAAAATCATTTTAAGAAAATTTTAAAAGTTATAGAAAATTGTTCATAAATTCAACCAAATTCAAGTCGAGAATTGATTTTTCTTAATAATCCTACTTAGAGGGCCGTGGACAGAAATTTATTTTAGGGGGGGGGCTTAATTTTTGATCCAAATTGAGTACCAAGATATTTTTTTTTGATTTATACAAGTTTGGCTTTAATCAAGTAGTCAAAAGTGAAATGGCAGTTTTCATAGTCTAAAAAAATGTTTAGCTGATGGCTAAAAAATAAACTTAATTCAAGTTAAAATAGAAACAAGACTACAGAGTTTTTATGCGAGAACAAGATACATTTTATTTGAAAAATTGACCTTTTAGATATCATAATTATTTAAACAATTTTTGCATCTAGAAAGTGGTGCAAAATTTGTTGGTTTTTTATGTAATATTTAAAATTTGCTTATTTTTAACACATAATAACCCATGGCATCTCATGAAATAAGGTTATGTATGCCATTTTTCGGATCACCTGATATATGATGTGATGTATATGACTATACATGCCTTAGGGTGGTCTTTCGTTGCATGGGCGAAAAATAAAAACGAGATTTTGCCTGTACCCCCCCCCCCCCCCCTTAAAATATTTGTTAGGGTGTCAAAATACGCCACGCAAAAAATTAGAGTTCTAGCATAACGGGAAGATGTCCCGCAACGCCCTTGAAAATCGGGCCCCTTGGAAAAATGGGCATAATTTAAAAAAAAATTACAAATTTTTTTTCTTCAAAATTAAAAAAATATAAAATAATTTTTGTGTTGGTTTTAATCATAACTACTCAGATAAAAAATATTACTCTCCCAGAAAATTGCTAACCTACCCTAACTTTGTGTCAAAAGAATTAATAAATATTTTGGGGGTACCTCAAAGTGACTTTTTTGCATTTTTGAAAATTTTATTCAAGCACATCTCAAGTATTAAATAAGCCAAGTACTGTGGATATCCGCTGGCAAATTTTTTTTTAGAACATTTTGATTCTCGGGGATTTCAAGGTTTTTTTTTTTATTTTAATACATTTTTACTTTAAAACAAGGTTTTAATAAGATTTCATCAATATTATTGTATATGCTCTTTTATATGATTGTAATAACTTTATTTTAAAATACTATATTTTCTGTTGATAGTTAACCCATGTTAACCTGGGGTCAAATATGACCCACGTAAGAAAAATGCAGCTTTATGGCAAAATTTATAAATAAAATAAAAAAAGGAATAATTCAATTTATAGTTATTCTAAAAAAATTTCATTAACCGTTTCTAGTCTTCGAGTAGGTCAATTTAGTAAAAATTAGAACTTAAAACTTTTCCATAATAAAAATTTTGAGGAAAAAAAATTTACACTATTAAATTAAAAATACGTTTTTCGAAAATACTCCTGAATATGTACAAAAAAAATCAATTTTAATATGAATACAAATATCTGAATTTATACTAAATAATTAATTTTAATTAATTTTAAAATGTAAATAAATTACAATTAGAAACATAAACAAAAATTTATTTTGTCATCTTTGTGATTTTTGACTCTTTAAAATGCGAGGGTCAATTGTGACCCCATGAAAACACAGGTTAACTATGAACACGAAAAATTATTCTTTATAATAAAGTTTTTACAATTCTATAAAATAGCATACACAATAACATTGATGAAATATTACAAAAATCTTGTTAAAAAAAAAAGTCTATACAAATTTAAAAAAAACGTTGAAATCCGCTAGAATAAAAATGCTCTAACAAAAATTTTTGCCAACGAATATCCATAATACTTGGCTTATTTAAAACTTGAGATGTGTTTAATGAAATACTTGACAGCAAACACCAGGTTTTTGATTTTTGTTGAATAAAATTTTCAAAAATGCAAAAAAAGTCACTTTGAGGTACCCCCAAAATATTTATTAATTTTTTTGACACAAAGTTAGGGTAAGTTAGCGATTTTCTGGGAAAGTAATATTTTTTATCTGAGTAGTTATGATTAAACCCAACACAAAAATTATTTTATATTTTTTTAATTTTGAAGAAAAAAAATTTGTAATTTTTTTTTAAATTATGCCCATTTTTCCAAGGGGCCCGATTTTCATGGGCGACGTAGGACATCTTCCCGTTATGCTAGAACTCTAATTTTTTGCATGGTGAATTTTTGTAACCAAACAAATATTTTAAGAGGGGGCAGCCCCAAAAATCGCAAGTTGAAAAATAAGGACCACCCTAAAATGATTATATCGGAACTTTTTTCATCGGGAATACTAATAGACAAAAAAAAATCACAAAAAAAAATCAAAGTTTTTTTTTTAGATTTTTTTAAAAAAGTTTATAAAATTGTTGCGTTTTTAAAATGAATTTTTTGGTAGGAGGTGCTATTTACAAAGTAACTCACCTGGGAAGTCTCCCGATGGGTTCTCTCCGTTCTTAATGAAATTTGGATATGTGATAAAGAAACAAAAAATAAGGGGCACTAATTGTTTTTTAGCGGTCCAATCACACGTTTAAGGGTTAAAAGGTGGGACCATTTTTTGTGCGGAAACATGTGTGAAACTAATGAAATTCAAATTTTTTTGAACGTAGTTTTGACTTACTCGAAAAACAGAAATGTTGTTATCAAGCTTAAAAGGCTCTTCGGAAAAGTCGTTGAAAAACCAAACAATTACAAATGTCTGAAAAAGCTAAGACACCCCCCTCGATTAAATTTACTATACATTAATATACATATTTGTTAGCTTTATCCAACTATAATTCTTTAATTAAACGCTAGATTTAACATCACTTAAAACACATTTTTTTTAATAACAAATATAAGTGAATGTTATCTGACATGTTTTGTATACTAGTTACTGCGTCTTCATTTGTCCAAAAATCCATTGAAACTATTCGAAATAACACGAAAAATTTCGTAATTTTTGACCCCACTTTTTAATCCCTCAACATGAGATTGGGCCGCTAAAAAAAATACGTGTCCTTTATTTTGTTTTTCTTTATTATATATTCAAATTTCATTAAGATCGGAGAGATCACATCGGGAGACTCCTCTTGTCAGTTAACTCAATGCGGCCAATTTCAATTATAATCGCGAATGTCTAACGCAAAAAACATACATTTTTTAAAAAATTATGTCAATTTCTTATAAGTTTGTGATGTTTGTATCCGGTAGTTGGTGCGCTGGCATCAACTTGGTATACTCCAAGCAATATATAATTACACCAATTTTTAAATACTGTTCTCAAAGCTCAATTCCATTAAACGGCGCAAAAACCCTAGGAAAAAACTGCGAAAGTTTAAAAATCGGCAAATTTTGGTTTCACTAGTAAACCACCATACAACTTTTCACCAAGCAACGATATGTGAATTACTCTATCAGTGTATGTATCTCCCAAGTCTGGTGAGTCCATTTTGTATTGGTTTAGATCTGAAAGTTAAAAACTATGAGCACAAAAATTAAATGAATCAAAAAACTCTTGTAAATTTCAACTAATTTTTTTATTTTTTCGACTTGTAAATGGCCATCATCTCTTTTGGTGAAGATGTTTCAGCGTGAAATTGTGCACGTCATAGCTTTTAAGTATCGTCAAACTAACACTGGTCACCGTTGCTCTCAATTCATAAAACCTTGAGAAATAAGAGGTATATAAAGTCAGTTTCAGTAGGTGTCGAAAATTTTTGAATTTGGTCATATACCGTTTTGAAAACAAGTTCTATAAATTTAAAGATAGATTTTCAGTTGGGAGACCAAAAGTGAAAAAAACTAACAAAAAATATCAAAAATTAAAAGCACAAAATATAAAAAATTAAAGCAATATCAATTATATTTAAAAATACGTATAAAGTCATATTTATTATCGCGTTTAAGATAATTACACATAAATTCATGATTCAATAATGTTGGGAAACTGGCGATTTAATAAAATAAAGATAAATTTAGCAAAAATATTATCTTTTACATTAGGACATTATTATTTATCATTTACCCATTTTTCTTTCTAGAGTAAATGCGGTTCTAGAGCGGTCTTAGAGCGCACAACAAGCCGACATTCTGGCTTAAGTGTAAGTCCTCAGGGACTTGAGTCGGATTAGAGAAGTATTTTCCCTTCTCCGAATCCTCTTTTCGACCTAACCGACCTAACCTAAATGCGGTTCTAAAAGTCTTCCCCTTGCCTTTCCCTTTTTAATAAAAAAAAACATATTGGAAACATTATTTTTTATTTAATCCTTTCACTACACTGATAGAATTTTCCTTAGTAATATTAATGAATATCTTTCATCTTAAGTTAGATTCATTGATTTAATGAATAATTTTCATTAAATTAATGAAATATTCATTAAGTAAATAAAATAATCAAGTCTCGTTTAGGGAGATGTCAAAAAAACAGAAAAGTAAAATAAATATAAAAATCTAAATAAATATGAAAAAGGGAAAAAATATTTTTTTCTTTTATAATTCATTTGATGAAAATATTTCATTACTTCAATGAAACTTTCTTTGGGGACTTTTTAATGAAAAAATGCATTGTATTAGTGATGGATTTCATTAATACTAATCACAATATTCTATCAGTGTAGTCAGATAAAAAGTTAGCTTAACTGTTAATCAAAAGGAATAAAAAAATAGGTTTAATCGCCTTGTTTAGTGATTGATTAAGCCGTTAATTCCATCTTTAATAGATTAACTCGTATGTGTAAATTTCCTATTATATTGTGATCGGTGTGAAAAGATTCTGACAAAACACTTTTACTTGTTTATATTATCTTTATTATGTTTATTAAGTAATAAAAAATTAATTACAAATTAGATAAAAGTTAATTTTATACAAAGGGCGTCGAAATATTTTTTTTATTGAAATAAATACTACATTGTAGTATGTTAATCTTTTAAGTTCGCTTATTTTATAATAATTAATTGCTACTTGATTCTTTTACAGTATTTTATGTATTTTATAACTATGGTTTAATTAAAAATTTTATTGAAGAAATTAACGCCTTAAGACCACAAATAGAAAAAAGTCTGTTTCCTTAACAACTAAAAATTTGTTCAAAATTACGTCGCAGAAAAAACTGCTCAAATTAGAAAAGTTGTTTGTCAAATCTTAGTAATATAAGAACAGCAAAATATATCTGGTAAATATGTAAAACTCTAGTTATATTTAAACTAAGTTTAAGTTCCCAGCAAGACCTCGGTAATAGGTTGGTATTACGGAACATGTTACCTGGAAATAACTTAAACCTGTTACCCTTGCATTACTTCGCAACTGTTGGTATTACTTACTGACTGCCCATTGGTAATACCGAATTCATATGTTTAAATGATATGATGGTATAATTAGTTCGTTTCTACATAAAATTTAATATCCCAGCAAAACCACACATTGCCAAATAATGGGTAAAGTAATTTATCGCCATAGGGCTCCATGCATTACAATACACCTTACTTTACTCATGAATTTTACAGACTATGAGCCTAAAAGTAATGAGTGGACTAATTACTTTGTAATGGTTAAAGTAACTGGTTACTTATAATGTTACCAGGTTAGGAAAAGTAACGTGTCTATAAATAGATTTTCATAAAAAAAAATTATAAAAAAAAATTATTACAAATATTTTTTTTAAATAAATAAATAACGTCATGACGCTGAGACTCGAACCTGGGGTCTTTACGTTTATATTTCATGCATTATGTAATTTATGATCGGTATGTCATTATTTTATGTTCCGAAATAATGTAAAATGTAAGTGGGTGTTGTGGTGTAATGGTTAGCGTGTTGGACTGTTACACAGATGGTCCCGGGTTCGATTCCCTGTGACGGCAACATCAATTTAGAAAAAATAATATGTGTGAGTTTTCTATCCCTCATATGTATCGCAGCGCCCACCTTCGGTGTTCCCATAGCACTTAACCCCACCGTAGTAAAATAATTAATCAGGGCTATGAACCAAAAAGCTTCAATAAGTTCGCCAACTCTCCATCAGATGGCGAGCAAAAACTGTTCTAAGACTTATCATCTCGCGCAATTACAGTGTTGACATTCTTGAAGCCCTTCATCTTTCCGCACCTTTCATCTCTCCTCTATTCCTTTTCCAAAGAAAGCAACACATTAATTAATAGGAAGAATTTTCTGAGTGTGGCTTCTCTTTTAAAAAAAAATAAATAAAAAATTTAATGATGTATTTTTAAACGGTAATCCACGGACTGTAACACAGATGGTCCCGGGTTCGATTCTCGGTGACTGCAACATCAATTTAAAAAAAGTAATATGTATGAATCGCAGCTCCCACCTTCGGTGTTCCCATAGTAAAATAATGAATCAGGGCTATGAATCAAAAAGCTTCAATAAGTTCGCCAACTGTCCATCAGGTGGCGACCAACAACTCTAAGACTTATTATCTCGCGCAATTACAGTGTTGCTATCCACTTTCCAAAGAAAGCAACACATTAATAAATAGGAAGAATTTCCTGAGTGTTCCTTCTCTTTAAAAAAAAAAAAAAAAATTTAAAATTTGTTATAACTCTTTACCTGTGTGAGGAGTAACATGTTACCGAGGTAAGGAGTTACCTCGATGAATATGGCCTTGTTAAAATAATAGGGTTTGTAATAGAAAAGTAAAAAATTTGTCCACATTGGCTCCAAATACCAAAAAAAATTCAACCAAATACCGTTCATTTTTTCGAAATCTTTGGACGGACTATAATATTTATCAAAAACTACAGTCAAACAAAAAGTCTGTAAAAGTTACAGAAAAATCTGCAATTTTACAGGAAAATTAACTATTTTTAGACAAGAAGATAGTTTGGCTAAATTTAGCAATATTAGCTAATTTAGTAAAGTAAAAATAGTAGAAAAAATCATAATGAAAATTTTAGATTTTTAAAAAATTGTGTATATTAAAAATTTCGAAGTTGAAAAAAGAAAATTGCTTATTTTAACAAACACAGTTTTTAAAATTAGTAAAATATTTTGTAAATAGATAATAGGAAAAAAGTTTACTAAAAACTGATTTTGTACTAAAACTCAGTACAAAAATTGTAAATTGTGTTATAAAACGCTTTACCAGACTTTCTACTAACTTTTCTATTTGAGTGTATTTAACTGATTACTAGGGTTTAGCCTTATAGTATGAAATTGGTTGCTAATGTGGTGTTGATATTAATCTATCCCTAATTATTATAGATTTTTTTTACGCTCTAAATGTATTTTCATATAATAATCAATATTATTCTAATGTATTTTCTTACCTTAACACTAAATAAAAATCGTATTCAGGCCTTTTACCAAAAAGGCCAAAATAACCCAGCAAAAGCATGGCAATGACGAATTACTATTTTTCACATTACTTTGTAATGAGTGCTTATTACCTTTTGCATTACTTTAAATAATAAAATAATGGGTTAACGATAAGAAACTTTAAATGAATAGCACATTTTTTTAAATTCGTAATTTTTTTTCAAAATCTATTTTTAGACACATTCTTTTTTTCCTTCTGGTAATGGCTTATTATTCATACCCTTGTACGCATATAAGTAACCATAATGGTTACTTATATGCATATTTACACTTTATATAAAAAAGTTAGAATTATAATATAAAGGGTAATATGTCCAAACCTTCGAGTTTAGATTATTAGACTTATTATTTGGTAAGGTGTGTTTTTGCTGGGTAAAGCATGAATTGTTTATGATTTTATAACAAAGTATCCATTTGTAGGTCATATTTTTAATGGCGAAACAAAAATGACTATGATAATATTAAAATTTTTTTTTTGTTAAAAATCTTTATGATTGAAAGTTCATTAACTTTTAAATTACAAAACAATCTATACTGTACAATAAGTATTTATTTTCTAAAATGTTAAAAAATCGTGCAACAATTACCTTTCACATTTTATGTTTTTTTATAAAGGGTGTTTTTATAGAGGTATAGAACTTTGAAATGGAATAAAACAAAGATGAATTTTTTAAAATTAACATGAAATTTACTTTATTCGAAAGATAATCTTCTGGCATTAATAATTTAAATATGACTTCTGTAGTATGACCGCCATGGCTGGCTCGGACGTAGTCTAATCTGGAGGTTAAATTTTCGATGACTTTTTCCAACATTTGTGGCCGTATATTGGCAATAACGCGGCGAATGTTGTCCTCCAAATGGTCAATCGTTTCGGGCTTATCGGCGTAAACTGCCGACTTCACATATCCCCACAGAAAATAGTTCAGTGGCGTTAAGTCGCATGATCTTTGAGGCCAATTCAAGGGTCCGAAACGTGAAACTATGTGCTTACCAAACGTTTACTTCAATAAATCATTTGTATCACGAGCTGTGTGACATGTTGCCCCGTCTTCAATTGTAGCATGGCTTCAATTGTTGTACGAGTTGGATTTTGTAAGCACGCAAACCAAGATCTTTCCGCAAAGTGGATGGACACATATCCAATTCCTGTGCACGATGGCGAAAAGACTAATTGGGGTCTTCCTCTACGCTACTCTCTACAGCAGCAATGACTTCTTCTGTACGCACTGTACGACGTCTCTGTGGATGCATATTACCATTAACAGTAAACGTATTGCGAAAACGTTCCATAGTTAATCGAATTAATTGCTCTGATGGACGATTATGTTCACCATAAAATGGACGTAGTGCGCGATACGTATTTCGAACAGAACCATGATTTTCAAAATAAATTTGCACAATTTGGAAGCGTTGTTCAGGCGTCAGTATATTCATGTTGAAATGCCAAACCAAACTGAACATAAATCACTTGACAACTGACAAATTGGCCGCCAGTTAAAAAAGTGTTGCCAACTTAAAGTTATATACCTGTATAAAAAACACCCTATGAAGTTCGTTATGATCATGTAGTTTTTTTTTTTTTTGTTAAATTTTCTTGGTAAATGTTAACAAAAAGTATTTTTTTTTTTTACATTTACCACAAAACAACAGATAATTAAAAATTTGTGCCTTAGTATATTATATTTTGAATTTCATAAATTCATACAGTCAGAAAAATAAAGGAACAACGGTATTAAAAACACTTTTTTGATAGTTTAAGCCATTAAGATAATTAGTGCAATAAAATTCAAAAGTAAATTGTAAATATTTTGAAATTTACTACTAGAAGTTAGTTGTATTTATCGACTGTCAAATGACAAAATTTTTCTCGGTGTGTAATTAAAAATGTTTATTATTATCTCTATCAATGATTGTAATGGCTAAAAAGAATTTGTTGCAGACATGAAAACTGTTAACACTATATTAATGTTAATGTTGCAATTAAAATTACAAATAATTATTTGTAATTGGGTGTAAGAAATCAGCACTTATAAAAGTATTTCTTAGAATTTTTTGTTAATCATACAAAAAAATTTAATTTGATTTTTATTTTATACGCACTGATTAATATTTTGTACAAAAGTTAATCGTATGTAACAATTATGTAAATTCATTTTGGAAAATGTTATTCCCCTTGATATTGTAATACAAACCAGCAAAAAAGAATACCCGATGAAAAAAGTTTGTATATAGTCATATATAGATGGATATAACTTAATAATATATAATTACCTATGTATATGGCCATATGCAACGATATATATTTACAACTCACATTTATGTTTACAAAAACTTTTCATACAGCGCTATATTCCATCATATATCGTTATATCTCATGTTATATATAAGTTGATCTTCTTTATCTCATCATATATACTTGATATAGCAAAATATATATACTTCCATGTATAAATATATAGGAAGAAGTATATATGATACCAAACAATAAAACCAAACAAATTCTATCACTTTTATATATAATAACATAAAAGAGTAAAAAAAGTAATTTGTCTTCTTTGAAAATTATATATAAACATATATGTATGGTATATGGTAAAAAAAAGAAAATAGTTTTATCACTTTTACATATTATTGGATTGGGCATCGCATATTAGTCAATTTGACATCACGTCTAATTTACCAATCCATTGATTTATATTTAAATTTTCATTATTATTTGGAATGTTGAACAAAATAGTAGTGCGGATTTCCAAAAAATTTGATTTTTATATAAAATTTTATCAAATTATCAGCTATGATATGATGTAATAATGAGTTATGTATATATATAACTATATATAACTATATATAACTATATATAACTATATATAACCCTATATAACTATATATAACTATATATACCTTTATCGGTCTTTTTGGCATCGGGTTGCCTTAAATATTTAAAAAAATATTTGATTAAAATAAAATGTTGTTTCAAACATAAATATAATAGAATTAATATTATAATTGTTTTAATTAATCGTGTATAATGTTAGTAATTAATACCAAACTAATAAAAAAAATTAGTAACATTTTTTGCTAAACCTACTAAAAATCAATTCAAAATGACGTTGCTGGAAAAATTTTTAAAATTATTACCAGATTTTTTTGCTAAATATTTACAATATAAGAATAGCAAAAACAAATCTGTTAAATCTACAAAACTTTAGTTATATTTGAGCCAAATTTAAGTTAATTGAAAGTTACAAATTATTGCTAAATTAAAAAAAAATTACTAAATGTTAGTCCACTCAAAAAAATAAGTTAGTAGAAAGGTTAGTAAAACGTCTTGTAAATCAAGTATACTATTTTCCAGCAAATTTTTTTCTGAAATTATGTTTTCATCTAAAATTTTAGTTACACTTAACTGTTTTTAAACGAATGTTTTACTAATATTTCACTAATGTTGTGCAAATTTATTTTGCTAAAAAAAAGTTATGGTAATAAGCGCATTAATAGTGTGGACGACAACTATATTGAAAGATATACGCAGAATAAAGTAGATGTCGCGGCATGTCAGGAAGTAGTAGAGACAAGGAAAATTATACTAAAAACCACAATTCTTGTAAGACATGTAGAAAAATCAGCCATGGAAGATTTGTATTTCATACATAAAAAAATATTGTGGGTAAAAACAGCTTTAATTTTGTGTTGTGAAAGTAATTGTCTATTAATTAAATTATAGACACAATAAAATATTTAAATTTAATAAAGATTACAGGTGTATATGTAAACCAAATGTTTATAGTGATTAATAATGTAGTGTGGTTAAATTGCAAACAAATATACGTTCAGGTAGACGGCCACAAGTCCAGTGTTCGTCAAAATCGTATGATAAACACCATAACAAATCTTATTTTTTTAAACATACTTTTAAAAATAAATATTTCTGTATATCCTTTTTCCATAATTTGCTAATTTTTTGGTTTACTTTTTTGAAACTTGTGCTTCAAGGAAAGTACTAGAACCTAAAAACTCCTATTTGATGAAATTTGGATATGTGATAAAGAAAACAATTTAAAGATAGATGTGTCTCGAATTTTCTGCATATTCGGGATTTTAGTGGGTCATAATCGGGTTCAAAACTCGGATTTTAGTTTATTTTTTTTTTTTGGTTTTTAATGTATTTGAACCAAAGTAACTATATGCTAATGTGGTATCTTTGGAACGGAATTTTTGATGCCTTTTTCATGGTACATATTTTTGGTAGTTCTTGCTTTTTCAAATTTTTTGTGTTAAAAAATGTATAATTTTTGGGGTACTATATATGGAGAAAATACAGCTATGGCTACTAAATTCACATGTTTTTTTTCTAAAAGTCATTTTCATATCACTGCTTGCTGAAAAATTGTATGGCGGTTTACAAGTAAACCAAAAATTTTCCGATTTTTCAACTATCGCAGTTTTTTCCATAGGGTTTTTGCACCGTTTAATGGAATTGAGTTTTGAGAACAGTATTTAAAAAAATTCTAATTTTACACGGAATTGGCGTAAAGTTTTTGAAAATGTAGGTTTTTTGCATCTGACATTCACAATTATATTTGATATGAAATTGGCTATTGTGTATTGCGTGAATTAATATTCTGAGTAAAAATCTACGAGTCAAAAAAAAAATTTTAAATATTGATAAATTTAATTAAACTGATCCCTTTGTTTATAAAATCATTACTTGAGAACATAGTTAGGTATCTGGAGTGAATTTTCACGAAGGATAAAGGGAAAAAAATTTAAAATTTTAAATAGTGTCAGTTTTTTCCAAACACATTAAGTTTTATGTCAACTAAAGCGCTTTACCAAGTCCGCCAAACGTATCACAAAATCAAAAAATGTTAAGGACTTCAAATTTTTTTAACAAAACAATAGTGTAACCTCAAAAAATATCGTTGTATAAAATTTTTCATAATGTAAATAATGCTTGTTTTGCCAAATATTCGCTGTTTTCTTTTTAAGTTCTAATATATAAAAAAAATGTTCAAAATGGTCATACAAAAAAATATTTTGAGAATATTTTGGCTCAAAGTGTCAAACATTTTTTAAATTCCGCATAACTTTTTCACTTCGGGGCATTTTATTTATATTTTTCTTTGTAATTAACATTTTTCTCGTAACTAACAATTAATTTACAAAACATACTTTAAATTGTTTTATCAGTTAAACCGTCAATGATTTATGTTACGAGGGCGGTCCCAAAATTAGCCGACCTGACGTATAGATGGCTGCAGTAGTTTGAAAAAAATTAGTTTGGTGAAAAGTGGCCACCTTAAAAACAGATGTTTTAAGTTTCTAGGAGCCACGTTGTTTAGTACTTTTTTTTGAGCCATCAAAAATAAACAATCTCAGTGAATTTGTAAATTGTAAAACTGTTCACTGTTTTGTAATTCAATACTTTAATTTTAAAGGTCTCAATTCAAACAATATTAAAGCCGAGGAGGTCTGCTCCTTCGTTTACGACTATAAAATATTGGGTGGCAGAGTTTAAACGACGCCGTACGAGCTGCCAAGACGAACTTCGTAGTGGTCGACCAATTGAGGTGTCCATGCCAGAAACGATTAAGCAAGTTCAGAAAATGCGTGAGCTGGCTGAAATGATAGCCATTTCAAATTGCCGTTGTCATTTTCAAATTACCTTCATCAAGACATCGCCTATTGAACGAAAATTTGGATATGAGAAAACTGTGCGCAAGATGGGTGCCGCGTTTGCTCACAATAGAACGAAAACAGCGTTGTGAAGATGTTTCAATAGAATGCTTGGCGATGACATTCACTATTGAGATTTCTAAAAACAATGAATTAAATGTCGAATTGCTTCATCACGGATATTATTCGCCAGATTTAGCTCCCTCGGATTATTTTCTATTTCAAAACCTGTAAAATGGCTCGGTGGTAAAATATTTGCCAACAATGAAGAGCTGGAATCTGCGGTTGAAGGCTTTTTTAAGAAGCTAGATAGTTATTAATATAAACAGGGTATCGAAGCTATTGAATAACCTTGGGAAAAGTGTATCGAGTTAAAGGGAGATTATGTTGAAAAATAAAGAAAACTTTTCCCAATTTTGTTTTGTTTTCTTTGTTAGGTCGGTTAATTTTGGGACCGTCCTCGCAATGAAATGATCTACTCATATCAATTTTTTTTCGGTTTCGCGATTTTTGTTTTGACACTGTCAATGACGTTACATAATTACTTGTTTTTCTTAAGCTCAATTAATATTTACGTTCAAAATTGGGATTTTGGGAGATAGCATCAGTAACCATTCTGTCAGACGCTCATACGTCTGGTTAATTTGTTATCAAAGACTCGAAATGGTACCATCAAGTGCAAAAGGCAAGAAATATTCCCATTTTGTTAATTTATATGTTAAGTTTATTGACCCATATTTAAGATATCTTGAATGAGTCATTATATTTATAATATTTCCAATAAAATTAAAAACAAAAGTTAATAATAATTTTAAACAACTTAATAAACAAATTTCGCATCCCATCGACATCGACTAAATAAACATAGTCTAAAGGGAATTGTTAGATTTGTAAATTTGATTCGAATCTTTATCATTCATTCTATGAAAGAAGATTACAAAATTTTTTGACCTCATGTCTTCCGATTTTCTTTATTTTGCATCAAAAACGCATGTTTTGGGCAGATAAAACTAAGGAAATCACTTTCTTTTTATAAAGAATGCGTGTTTTTGGGTGGAGCGACCCCTTTCCAGGTCTATTTATGAAAATTGATTATTTTGCCAAAGTAGAACAAAAATTTAATGTTTTTATCAAAATTTGCATAATTTTAGGAAAACTACTACCTTAATTTGACTAGCCTATAATTATATTAACTTTATTTAAAAATTATTTAAACCTTAGTGGCCTGGGAACAAAAAAGAACCATTAAATGTAATTTAAATTATGACTACAAGATTGCAAAGCTTTTAAATTGATATAAAAAAGTTACTTGTTAAAATAAAAAAGTTTGCTTGAAAAATACATTTGGTTGATTGAATTGATACATTATTCAAAGTATTCTCCATCGTTAGCCACTACTTTTTCAAATCTTTCTGGAAGCATATGGATTCCGCGCCAAAAGAACTGCTCCGGTTTCGAGGTAAAGAATGAATCAAGCCAATTTCTGATACCCTGTCCTGAAGTGAAGCGTATTCCAGTAAGGGCGTTCTGCATCGATCGAAACAAATTGTAGTCAGAAGGGGCAAGGTCCGAGCTATAAGGCGGGTGGGCCAAAACTTCCCATCCACTGTTTTCTAAATAGTTTTTGACCGGTCTTGCAACATGTGGCCGAGCGTTGTCATGATGAAAGATTGTGGCCTCGTGTCTGGTCGAATATTCTGGTAATTTTTCGTTGATTGCTCTCTTCAAACGAATCAATTGTGTTCGGTACAGGTCCTCTGTGATCGTCTGACCTCGTCTTTCAACAGTTCATAATACAAAACACCATTCTGATCCCACCAAATACAAAGGCCTCTCCTTGTCTTCTGTGTCGAAATCACCACTTTTTAATCGCGCAAACCATCGTTTACAAGTTTTACGAGTTGGTGCATGTTGACCGCTTCTACGAGTACCAACAATTGATAAGTTTCAGCAGCCGTTTTCTTCAAATGAAAGAAGGTTATCAGACTTCCCCGCAAAACATCTTTTTTATGCACAAAATTCGAAATTATTATAGCGATTGAAAAAAATGTGTGTTTACACTTTGGCGTCTATCGAATACTGAATTATAATGACAGATGTTTAAACTCCAAAATACCATATTTGTTATTATTGACACAAACCATATGTGCCATATGTTGTCCAAATCGACATTATTAACTTGTAAAGGTTTGACCCCACCTTTTTATCCCTTAAAAGAAAGATTAGTACGATAACGAATTGCACTTGTTCGCTAGTTTTAAACAAAATCTAAAAGAAGTCATTCTGTTAATTTCCTAGTGGGTATTTTTTGGTCAGAAGTTAAAACATTAACCCTATATAGCTCAAGCTGCATAAAATAATCATTATCAATTTATAAACTTTACATGATATAAGTCATAATAGAAATTAAGTTTTATGGGTATTTTTTTTTTCAAAGGCCACTAACGATTAAAGATTTTTTAAATAGAAGTAGGAGTAATTATAGTCTAATCAAATTTAAATTATATTTTCCCGAAAATTATCATAACTTTGATGAAAACATTAAATTTTTTTTTTTCCAATATTTGACAAAATAATCAGTTTGCATAAAATGTCTTGGAAATTAGGCGATACCCACACAAACACAAATTTTATAAATTAATTTTATTCTTTAATAACAAATATCATATTATAAAAATCGATATCTCCAAATCTCCAAATTAGGCACTTTAAAAAATCTTTACAATAAGTTTGATATAATTTTTATTAAAAATAAAAATTATGTTTTTTTTTACCTTTAATTGTGCAATGAAAATGAAAATTATTCAAGTTCGAGGCCATACTCTATATTTCTTTATTAGGATATTGTCCTAACAAATAATCTATAGAGTTTTTGTTTACAAATTTATTCTTTGACCCTTTCAGGAATATGTTGATAGATCTATTTCGGGAATTTTCTAGGTTCCCATCATCAGAACACGATTTGCGGTAACAATCCCATGTCAAACATCAAATATTCATATAAACTAGTTTACTCACTACATGAGAACTAATATATGAGCTTGAAGTTAAAGATTATAACCATTGATCAAAAAATAAATTGAAAACTTGTTTGTTATGTGTAAGGTCCACCTCTGGTGGATATTCAATACACGTTTTTTGTTTTTCTCTCCTTTTTTTTTTTTGTTTAGTTTATGAACAACACAGGGGCAGTTAAACTAGACGGTCTTTTATACAAGTTTGATATAATTTTTATTAAAAATAAAAATTATGTTTTTTTCGACCTTTAATTGTGCAATGAAAATGAAAATTATTCAAGATCGAGGCCATACTCTATATTTCTTTATTAGGATATTGTCCTAACAAATACTCTATTAAGTTTTTGTTTTCAAATTTATTCTTTGACCCTTTCAGGAATGTGTTTTAAAAAAACACGATTTTGCATTTTTATCAAATTTGTAGATCATTTTTAATTCCAGTCTAAAGTGGTTTAATGATATCCGATGTAGTCAGAATTCCATATCTGAATAAATTTGAGTATATTAAATAAATAAATGCAATAAAAAAAATAGTTCTAAACTTTGAATAATTGGAAACTTTTTTCTAAAATGGGCCATTTTCGGCCATTTCGGACGTTTTTAATCAGAATCTTAAATTTTTTAATATCACAGTGCAACACGAAAAAAAATAACCATATACGGACACCACTACGTGATAAAAGACTAAAAAAAAAGACCCGTGTCTCCCAATTTTTCCCAAAGTCATATCCTCTTTTGTTTATCGGCCGCCAAAGATTTGGGGCCTCGGTATCATTTTTGCAAAAAAGTGATAATTTTTTCAGGCTCATATCTTGCAAACCGTTCAGAATTTCGATGTAGCTCTTGTCATAAAGAACAAAAATTGCGAACATATAAAATCAAAAAAACTTCACCTTCCAGATCAAAATCGCAAAAAACTTAAAAAAATTCGATTTTTTTTACCTTTTTTCCCGTGTTCAGGTCCATAGGTAGCAAACCGTTCAAAATTCAAGGAAACAATCAACTACAAAAATTTACCTAAGATCTCAATAAACAAATTTCTAGAACATATAAACTTCCTGGGAATTGGGTTTGCTACCTATGCACCTGAACAGGAGAAAAAAGGAAAAAAATGAAATTAAAAAATTTTTCACTTTTGCGCGCTACCTAAACAGTGTTAAGAATCATCTCTAGGAAGTTTATATGTTCTAGAAATTTGTTTATTGAGATCATAGGTAAATTTTTGTAGTTGATTGTTTCCTTGAATTTTGAACGGTTTGCTACCTATGGACCTGAACACGGGAAAAAAGGTAAAAAAAAATCGAATTTTTTTAAGTTTTTTGCGATTTTGATCTGGAAGGTGAAGTTTTTTTGATTTTATATGTTCGCAATTTTTGTTCTTTATGACAAGAGCTACAACTTTGCCATAGAGAAATTCTGAACGGTTTGCAAGATATGAGCCTGAGAAAATGATCACTTTTTTGCGAAAATGATACCGAGGCCCCAAATCTTTGGCGGCCCATAAACAAAAGAGGATATGACTTTGGGAAAAATTGGGAGACACGAGTCTTTTTTTTTAGTCTTTTATCACGTAGTGGTGTCCGTATATGGTTATTTTGCCATGACTTAAAAAATTACACACAGTGTATTTCAAATAAAAATTACATATAATAATAGTTCACCTTTCCTTTATTATTTTTGTTAATACTGTTATTAGAGTTTATTCATGAAAACCCATTTATACACTGATAGAATTATCCTTCGTGAGATTAATGAAACAATTTCATAGAATTTTTTTTCGTAGATTCAATGAAAGTTTCATTATATCCATGAAATTTTATTAATATTAAGAAATCGTACATAACTTTTTTTCACAAAATTTCAGTATCATAAAAAAAATTAATTTGATTTCATAAACTATCTCTTCATAAATTTAGCGAAAATTATCTTTAGAGCTATTAAATTATATCAAAGACTTAATTTTTTTATTTTTTCATGAAATTTCATAATTTCATTAATTTTCATACATTTCAAACTTTAATTTTAAGATTTAATTCTCAAGTGTTCAACATATTTTATGAAGTGCTTTATTATTTCAATATAACCTTTTACTAATTTGTTGACTTCCAGCAAATTGTTTAAAAAATCTTATGAAGCGTTTCATTGGCTTAGTTCCAATGTATTTTTCAATGAAGAATTTACTCAAAGAACTTCTTAACCCTTTCACTACCCTAAAAATGTGTACACTTCAGTGTAAACCTTTTTCTTTCTTATTTAAGGACCCCTAACAAGAGTCTGAAGTCCAAATAGAAAAATATCCAAAAACAAAAAGTCGGTAGTGAAATTGTTAATATTAAAAATATGTATGAAATTGTTTTATAAATTCGATAGTCGCTTCATTTTCGGAATGATTGAATAGTTTTATGAAGATATTAGTTAATTCTACAAACATTTTATAAACATTGACTTTAATAAAACCTGTTTCATAGATTCTATGAAAAGTTCCACTGGACAAGTTCCAGTGACAATTTTCATTAAAGAATCATTAATAAATCTTAGTGTATACTCATCCATATTGATTAGTAAAAAAAGAGAAATTGCAAATCTCTCAGTAGCTGAGAAAAATGTTAAATTAGATTGCTGATAGCAGCCGTAAGATTATTAACAAGAAGTCGATGCTTACTAATAGCGATTACAAAAAATACATTCGAACAATGTCTACAAAAGTTTATTCATTTTATTTATTAAAATATAAAAAATTCCATGCGCTTGATGAAAAAGTTTCATTAAAACTGTGAAGCATTTTCATAGAATTAAATAAATTTTTAGTTTACTTTGTGCAGAACACTTCATTAGTTTAGTGAAAAATTTCATTAAAACTCGTCCAAGAAAATTATCTGTGTACAATTTTGAATGTATACTCTTTAAAAAAATATGTTTATTAATAACATTACAAAAAAAATTCCCGGGAATTCCTGAAGTATTTCCCAGAATTTCGGGATTGAAATATGCCGGGAATTGCTTTGAATTCCCGCGAAAACCTCTAATAACTATACATCATTCCAAAACCGTTCAAAAATGAAAATCGAGGCAAAACTGACTAACAAGGAGGTATCCCGACCCAGACTGGCAGATCTTAATGAACTTCGGATATGCTGTAGAGAATAACATTTTAAGGGACCAGTGTTTTTTTAGCTGCCCAATCTTAGGTTTTTTACATTTATTTTGTTCTATTAGAAGTAACTATAGACAAATTTGGTATCATATGAAAGGTTTTTGAATTCTGTCCAAAGATTATCCAGTATTTTTATTATTAAAAAATATGTGTTTTGAGTAACAGTAAATCGGGAGTTTTATTAAGGAATTTTAGTTGTATTAAGCTCAAATTGATGACTAGCGATGCCTGTTTCATTTAATCGAGCGGGTGTCTACATTTTTTGCCGATATTCGCAACCGTTTGGTGTTTATGCGTTTTTCCCCGAAGAGCCTTTTTCCCCTGTATTTAGAATAATTCAAAAATGTGGCAACTGTTTGTATTTACACAAAATTTATATAACATGAATTTAATTTTTAAAGAATTTTAATTGACCAACAATTGTTGGTGATAGTAAAAGATTTAAATTTTTAATAAATCACTTCTATACTATAGTCGCAATCCGGAAATTGTTACAGATAAATGGTACATTCACTTGTTAAAAAAAAAAACAAATTAAATTTATATTTTAAAAATTAAAAAAGGAGTGATTGAACTCAAAAAATGAATGACTAATTAAAATGTTATCAAAATAAAGACAGAAGAGTGGAAGTGGAAAAAATTAAGAAAAAACTTAATTAATAAATATTCTATTATATATTGAAGGTTATACGTTGACAACTAGTAACTATCGATTTGACTACACCTTAAGATAAAATACCAATTGAGTGGAAAGGAAAATCCGTTTGACATGCTTAACTATAGTGGTAATTTATTTATCAGTTGCCAGCTAGCAACCTATGGCCATCGTTTTAAAATGTGTGTAATAAACAGTTTTTGTTTTTTATTAATATTCATAACAAGTGTTTATTACTTTGATACCTGTACCTTCCTCACATTTTACATAAATTAACATGAAATTAAAAATGGATCTTTTTCGGAATACATGTTTATTTAGTTGGTTAATTGTTTATTTACCAGTAACAATGTATTTTATTTTATTGTCAAAGAAAATTGTTACCACCTGCGAAGAGGTTAATAAACTAAAAATTAGTAGATATAATAAATTTTTAATTTTTTTACGAGAATTTTGTTTTAAAGAAAAATAATAATGAATGTTTTACATAAAAAACTGTGTTAAATTTTTATGGTTAAGTTTTACAAATGATTAGTCAAGCCTGAAAAACAAAGCCTTAACCCTTTCGTGGTCGAATGAAACCTGATGTAAATTAGGTCTCGACACTTCAAAATTCTGATATGTTATATGGCTGGTTGGAGATTTATTTTAAAATTTATATTAAGAGGTTTAAGAGCAATTCCGTTTAATATCACCGTGAAATTAGTCGATGTTTGATAAAATTTTGATAAAATTTTGTGAGTGTATGCGGTAGTGAACGCAAGTATTAAAAAATTTTTTTTTTTTTGGAAAACTCTGGCAGCCCTATAGCTTCAAATTGTGGGTAGGGACTTCACTTAAAAGGTCATAACTTTTGATGTGTAAAAAATATCGACAAATTTATTTTTGCATAAGAACGGCTAGGTTTTGGAGTATAAAAAAAATAAATAAAAAAAAAATTTACACATTATTAAAAAATAAAATTTTTTTAAAAAAAACTTTAAAATCAATTTTTGGAAAAAAAAATCCATTTTTTATTTATTTTTTTTATACCCCAAAATCTAGCCGTTCTTATGCAAACATAAATTTGTCGATATTTTTTACACATCAAAAGTTATGACCTTTTAAGTGAAGTCCCTACCTTACAATTTGAAGCTATAGGGTTGCCAGAGTTTTCAAAAAAAAAAAAAAAAAAAAAAAATTTAATACTTGCGTTCACAACCGCATACATTCACAAAGTTTTATCAAAATCGGAAAACATCGATTAATTTCACGAATTGCTCTTATTTTTTTTTTTTTTTTTTATTCTACGTTTTAATAGTTTGAACTATTTTTGACTTGTTACAGCGCGATACTTTGTTGCAAATACCGGAATATATTTTGAAATAAACTAAATTCTTTTTCTATGAAAAGTTAGCCCGTACCTCAAAAACACATATTTTTTTTTTGTTTTAGACTTTTAGCCCAAGGGGTTTGATCAAGACTTTAAGGTACAAATGGAAAAGTAGCCATGGTTACTTTTTCATTTGTGCATTCTCGGAAAAATTTTCAAACCCCAAGTCTTAACGGATGGCTACATTTTTTGGCATTCAGCCATTTTACTTTTATATTAAATCGATTAATGGAGCAAATAAGTATTCGTGTTTTTTTTTCTTAGCAGGTTAATCGAATATAATTTTAAATTTAATTAATTAATATAAATTTTTTTATGTCTAATAAATTACTTTATTTACTTTTACCTTTTACAAAAAAGGATAATATAAATTAGGCACGTGAGCAGAAGTTTGAGTGATTCACTTGAGTATAACCTAATTTCACTCACATCAACGTGAGTAAGTGTGCGTGAGTAAAATTTGTTTCGCTTAATTTCCTTAATTTTTTTATCCGATTTTAAATTTTTGGATTTTTAAAATACAAATTAAATGACAAAATTTCATATTCAGAGCAATTTTGAGTTAACATTCACAATTTATTTTATTTTGTCGGGTAGGATTTTATTTCGGGAATTTGCGTGAATCACGCAAATTCAGACATGTCTACATACAAAATATAATTACTTAGGGCCCGCTTTTTAACCCTTAAATGTGCGATTGGGACGCACGTCTCCATCGGGAGACTTCCTTGTTAGTTACGACTAGATCTATACACGCAGAAAAAAAGATACTTTTAAATATGTTTGCAGGTAATTATTTATATATTTGCAATGATTCAAATTTTCAAACCTAAACAAAGATATATTTACAATTTAAATTTTTTTTATTTTGTTTGGGACATGCAAAAATACATATAATAAACATATTTATATATTTGCAGTCAAACACATATATGTTTGGAGGCAGACGGTTTTAAATTTTTCCTAACATAAATATTTTTACAGGCAAATATAATTATATTTGCGAGCAAATATGTTATATTAGAAACATGGGCAGCTGAAATGTTTTCTCAGCAAAAATATATTACCAGCATTAATATTTCTAGCAGGTACGAAAAATCAGCAAAATGTAATGAGCAGGGACAGGAAATTCATGCACTAAGCAAATGTGTTTTAGGCGCTACAATATGCATTAATAATCTTAAAATATGCACAAAAAACTAAATAAATATGCACTTTTTTTCTTGATTTTACTAAAAACAGAAAAATAACAACAACAAAAATAAAGTTTTATATATATTCAGTCTGAGCTGAGTAAACATGATCCAAGCTGCACTAGAAATGTTACGTGTCCTCTTACATTTTATATGAAAATTGGGATTAAAGAGAAACTGCTTTTAGTGTTTTTTAAATGCGTTCACGAAGATAAATGATAGTTTAAGAGCATCATGTTATGATTGCAATTCCCAAACAATCAAAATATCATATAATGATCGCAGTAATCATATTATTATCCTACATGACAATAAAATCGATCTCGGTAATCAAAATATGAGCCATAATCATAATTTGGATCATAATATGATAACTTCGTGTTACAATCATATTTTTTCTTTGCGTGTATTTTTTAATATAAATAATAAAATTGTTAGTTAATTCTGCAATTCGTATGCAGAAAATACATTATGCATCCGAACTTAGTTTAAGATGCAAATTTGCTTAAAAACATGAAAAATTATTTATTTAAAGTGTCTCTCTTTGCAGTTTTTTTTTGTTATTTTACTTGGAAACTCTTAAAAACTCAGTTCAGCTTCTTAAAGGCTAAGTACGTCAAATATACAATAAAGTTTAAAATACATTTTTAAGAAAAGCTAAGAAAAATACAATAAAAATAAGCATTCAAAACGAAATAAGTAAAAATATGCACATAAAGCCAAATAAGTAAAAATATGCAGGTAAAGCAAAATATGCAAAAATATGTATTTATACCAAAATATACAGAAATGTGGACTAACAAATTGATGCCATTTTAAAGCAAAGTCTTTGTGTTGCAAAGATATTTGTTTACCCTGCTCTCAGACTTAAGGAAAACAATATGCATTTGCATGAACTTCTGGTCCCTGGGCATGAGTAACAAAAAATTACATACGAATATGTGAATGCTGTTCGTCGATTCGACGAATAAAGTGCATCTAGGATTCAGAGATAAAATAAATAACAAGATATAAATTATAAAATCAAATAACTTTTTAAATTTTTTGAAAAAAGTGTTATAAACAGGGAAAGTTTTTTTGCAGACAAAATAGCACGAAAACCTATTAAAAATGGCACAAGAAATGGCAAAATAGCAAAAAAAAAATGTGTAAAAAATAAAAAGTTAAGTATTAAATTTTTAATAAATTTTCAATTTGCTTTTTCAAGTTATCAAAAAGAAATGATTTACTATTGTCACATAAAACAGTTGAGTTTACTGAAAATACGAGTTCCACATCTGTAGATGTAACTGTAGCATATTTGAAAGCATGTAATTCCGAGGGGGCTTAGTTTTCAATATATGAATCCTTTTCATTCTTGTTTTTTTTTTTTAGTTAAAGTTTGTAGGCCATTATTTCGATTAAAAACTTTATTTAATTTTTCAATAATTTCTTCGTTGTTGGCATCTTTTATATTTTCCTTAACGCAATCTATACCTTCATTTATAGAGAGTCCTTTTGTTTCGAATTTGGTGATGCATAAACAAAGACTTTCTAAATTGATTTTTATATAAGCTAAATCAGATTTTATTCCAGGTTTCTGAAATATAAATGTTACATTGAGTATTAGGGCGTTTTTTTGTTTTTCTCTCCTTTTTTATATTTTGTTTAGTTTAGTTTAGTTTATTTTCATTGCACAATTAAAGGTCGAAAAAAACATAATTCTTATTTTTAATAAAAATTATATCAAACTTGTATAAAAGACAAAGTACTGTCTAGTTTACTCCCCCTGTGTTGTTTATAAACTAAACAAAATATAAAAAAGGAGAGAAAAACAAAAAAACGTGTATTGAATATCCACCAGAGGAGGACCTTGCACATAACAAACAAGTTTTCAATTTATTTTTTGATCAATGGTTATAATCTTTAACTTCAAGCTCATATATTAGTTCTCATGTAGTGAGAAAACTAGTTTATATGAATGTTTGATGTTTGGCATGGGATTGTTACCGCTTTAAAAACGTGTTCTGATGATGGGAACCTAGAAAATTCCCGAAATAGATCTATCAACACATTCCTGAAAGGGTCAAATAATAAATTTGAAAACAAAAAACTCTGTAGATTATTTGTTAGGACAATATACTACTAAAGAAATATAGAGTATGGCCTCGAACTTGAATAATTTTCATTGTGATTGCACAATTAAAGGTCGAAAACCCCATAATTTTTATTTTTAATAAAAATTATATCAAACTTGATTTTAGTTTTCTCTTTTCTATAAATTATATTTAAAATATTTAAAATTGTTCGACTCTGCATAAAACATTGTAAAAATTTAACTATAAACAGGAGATAATGATATTTGTATGCAACTTTTTTAAGAAATATTGGACGCAATAGTATAATTTGAAATGCTGGGTCATATAAAAGGGTACTTTTAAAGGAAACTCTGTTACTTTAACCTGTTTTTAATTGGGCGGGAATTCCCGGGAAATTAATTCCGCTTTCACGGGATATGATAAAGTCCGGGAAAAGAAACACCATAAGTGATATGGACTCCATAGAGAATACATATATATTTTTAATATAAAAAAACGGATGACATAGGGTCAAAAAATGCGAATTTTATCGTCTTGTTTCATAGAACGAATGATATAATGAAATTCTCTATTGAATCTACTAAAACAAAATTCAATGAAATTGATTCATTAAAATCATGAAGGATAATTCTTTCAGTGTAGTAACTGAATCATAAATTATAAAAAAAAAAATCACAAAATAATTATATAATTTGGGCAATACGCAAAAAAAAATTTGTACATAAACAGGTGAAATATAAACAACCCATTAAAATTGACTTGGCCATTTCTAAGTTATACAAATATTTCGTATTATTTGCGTTTAAAACATCTTCATTAAAATTATTTTCTATGCATTGTTTACTTTTAGAATAACACCTACAAATATAAGAAGAATTTCAAAGATAAAGATAGAAAGCGAAAGAGGGAGAGATTATAAACTGATTATTGTATAGATACAAACTATCATGGAGACTGAATCATTAAATCGTAAAAATTCATCAAGAAAAAGTTCCATAGTCAATGGCAATGGTGATACAACGGCCAAAGTGGATAATGGAGCTGGCGGTGGGGTAGCTGCTGACGGTGGAGGCGAAGTAACACTTAAAGCTAAAATGAGCCTTCTTAATGGATGTACTGTCATTGTGGGTTCCATCATTGGTTCTGGTATTTTTGTATCACCTACAGGTGTTCTAATGAATACCGGTAGTGTTAATTTAGCTTTAATAGTTTGGATTGTATCTGGTGTATTTTCAATGGTAAGTAAAAGGGAACATTAAGATTACAGCAGGGATGGCAGGCAATAGCACTGAAATACTGTTACCAGAATAACTAAAATGCCGTTGTCACTAAAATACAGTTACCAAAATAATTTCAATAGCGATATCATTAAAATAACGTTACCGAAATAATCTGACAAGATCTGAAAAGGCATAAAGGGGCCAACAATATCGGTGTGCATTGTCATTAACTCAATAACTAAAATAACGCTACCCTTAAAATTCCGTTACTGAAATAACTGAAAACCCCGTTATCACTAAAATAATGTTACCGAAATAACCAAAATACCGTTAACGCTAAAATACCGTTACCGAAATATGTAAAATTTCATTAACGCTAAAAGACCGTTACCGAAATAACTGATACATCGTTACCCCTAAAATACCGTTACCGCAATAAAAAAAAAATAGCGTTACTGTAACCGATACCCGCATCGAATCAGTTACCATCCATGGATTACAGTGTTTTTTGTTTATTTCATTATGCAAATTCATCATCAAATATGTACATTAATTTATAGTTCACTTGATAACCGGTACACTCACAACGTTTTAACAGTAACTGATTCTAGTTTATTTAAAAAGTAATCAGTAAACTTTGGTTTTTAAGGAATATACATTTGAAGTACAAAGAAATATTTTTACACTTAATTTACCATTTATTAAAAAGCAAACTACACATTTCTGTGCCAGTTATTATTTTCATTTAAAATTTTCTTTTTACGAAAAATTCATTATTTTAAACACAAAGTTAACGATAGTAAAAATTAAAGAAAAATTGTTGTTTTTAATAACTTGGGAGTTAATTTTTAATACTGAAAACAAAATAAAACCGTTTATTTTTACGGATTTCTGAGTTTTTTAAAATTTTTTATTTTATTTTTGATAGTAAAAATAACAGAAAATCTTTTATTTTTACAGATTTTGACGAAATTTTTTAATTGTTAAAAATAAATGAAGAAAACATTTGATTTCAAAGAAAAGTGAGTAGACCGGTTTTGAAATATACACTTAGAATACTATGTAGGTAAAGATCACTGCAAATGTAGTAAAAAACAAATGAAATTTCACTTGAATAAAGGACGACACGACATACATTTCAGTAAATTTAACTAACATTATCATTTGTTTTATACAATCCAAATAATTAACAACAATTTTAGTAAAAATGAACCACATACGCAGTAAAAAATAAACAAACATTTATTTGTTTTTTACAGTTCTATTAGTTTTTGAGATAATTTTCAGGCTATTTTTAATTTATAAGGAACTTTCAACCTCCGTACAAAATAAAGCAAATCAAACATATTAGCTAGGTTGATACTAGTATTTCGATCTGGCTAAAGATCTCATCAGAACCCGAAAGTCTTAGAAAAGCTAGAGCTTCCATAATAGGTAGAACTTTAATAAAAAATTAATCATCAATTCTGATGCATTTTTGTCTTCTTAGTTTATTTATTTTTTTTTTAAATAAAAAAAAACTGCGCTATAAAATAAATGTAAAACCAAAATACAGTTATTTGATGTGGTTTGTTTTTTTTTAAATGAACTACAATTGTAGTCAAAAATTAAATTTATTCTACAAATGACTGTTTTTTCACTTAAAAATAAAGATACTGTATTACAATTCAAACAACTACAAATACTTACAGCAGAAGTTCCCTAAGTATATGTTTAGTAGTTTTAAAATTACACATTCCTTTGATTTTAACTACAAAATATTGTGAGTGTAGTAATAGTATCATAGTATTATTATTTTTAAGTAATCGTGACGTTGAATTTGAGTTTTTATGGTATAGACGACACATGTGGAATTTACATTTACTACTTATACTACTTTTTTATTAAGTAGTACGCGATTAAAACAGTTGTAATAGTATCTATAACCAGTTACACATCTGTTCACTTTGTTATTGTTTACATTTTGTTTTTTTTTTTATATCAGGGAATTTTTTCTAAGATATTTGATTGAAATCTAGGCCTGTTTGTCAATTACACTATTCGACAAATAGAATTTTTTTGAAGGACCTCCTCTTGCATTATATAATTTTTGCATAATTTTGGCACGCTGATCACAAACATTGCAAAAATTTTTAAAATCGCACGGTTAGTTTCCGAAATATTTAAATTATTTAAAATTCATTCAACATCCTGCTTTTTAGCAATCTTGTCTCAACACCGTGGAATCGAGCTTAGAAATTTAAAAAACTTTTATAGTTTTAAAATCTACGGAAATTAAGATTTCATTTGAGTATAATAATTTATTTTAATGTTCCCGGATGTTTTCTGGATTCTGTAAGAAATTGGAAATTTCTCACTTCCAGTTTAAGCTCTTTTGTTTTACGAGTAGTTTTTTAAACAACACCTAAACTAGACTCTTTAACAAAGGATATTTTGTATTAAAGTTGCATCGAATATTTCTTGAAACATTTGCAAAACATATCGAAATTTTAAAAATTAAAAGAGTAGTGTACAAACCAAAAAAAAAAAATCATTCAGTAAAGCTGGAGCGGATCCAGGGGGAGGAAAAATGGGACATTTGCTACCCCAAAATAAAAATTTTCAATACAACAAAAATTTAAAAAATAGAATATTTGTCAAAAACACTCTAACTTCCCTCCCCAAAATCTTTTTCCTAGATCCTCGCCTGAGTAAAGGGTTAAAGATAAACATTTTTGGAAGGGACAACAATTACACAAAATCATAACTTTTAGCAATTAATAAGGTTATGACCACCAATTCCATGTAAATCAGGCACACTAATTGCAATGGCGTACAAGGAAATAATTATCCTTCATGATATTAATCATGGATGGTAACCGATTCAATTAGGTTAATTTTCTTTTATTTTGGTAACGGTATTTTAGGGGTAACGATATTTCAGTTATTTCGGTAACGGTTTTTTAGCGTTGACGGTATTTTACTCATTTCGCTAACGAAACAACCGACTGAAATTCTTAACAACCGAATTTTAGTCATAGTAACCAAATTTCAGTTGGCAAACAGCTAAATTTGTCTCTGTGTGCAGGTAATGTGAATGGGTACCGAATTATCCCTATTATGATCAAACTTTGAGCAAATTGTTCTATTTGCGGCGATTGTATTTTTTTTTTTGTCAGATTATTTTGGTAATGATCTTTTAGAGCTAACGCTATTTCAATTATTTCGGTAACGGTTTTTTAGCGACAACAATATTTCAGTTATTTCGGCAACGGTATTTTTTTTTTTTTCATAATAAATATAGAATTTATTCTCTCCAATTTACATAACCTAAGCCCTTAGGGCCATATATGATTATTAAAAGCTACTTTATAACACAAGCTAATTAATAATATTTTCTATATATAAAAAATAAATAACTTAAAACTATCATAAATAATAAAAAAAAAAACATTTATTTTTCAATTAAAAAATTACATCTTAATAAAAAATAAAAAAATTAAAAAAAAAAAAAAAAAAGTAGAGAGAGATAAAAAAGACAGCAAACACAAAAAATTACAAATCATGAACAGCCACATAATCCTTCAGATTTTGCCTAAAGACCTGTGGTGAAAAACTAAAACTTCTCAGTTGTATAGGTAAATCATTCCATATTCTCGAAAGCCTAATCTGAAATGACCGCTCAAACATAGTCGTGTGATGTATTGGATATACCAATTTTGGGTTTCTTTCCGAATGGGATAAAATATAATTGTTTACTATATAGTCTGGAAAGCCATTTGCCATCGCCTTGTAGAAGAATATCAACAACCTCATAGCTACATAATTACTAAAAGAGCACCCAAGAAATTGGACCACATACGGGGTGACATGGGACCGAAGTCTTAGGCCATACACATATCTAATAATTCGATTGAAAATCCTAGTAAACCTACTAAATTCACCATCTGTGGTACCAGAAAATACCTCAACGCAATATAATATATGAGGCATTAACAAGGCATTAGCAACACGCATTCTAATTGAAAGAGGCAGATATATATCAAGAGAGTATAATCTTATCAATAAGAATGATATTCTCGAAGAAACGCTATTAATATGCGATGAGAAACTTAACTGATTATCAATTAAAACTCCAAGACACTTCATCTTGTCTACAAAATCAACTCTCATACCATCGAGAGTAACGTTTATCGCATCATCAACGACACCGAAACATATTAACTTTGTCTTTCTTGGATTTACAGCAAAACCATTGCCTGAAGACCAAGACAAGACTTCACGCATTATAAAATTCGCACCTTCCTCCAAGGCATCTACAAACTGTGCATCTGAATAGCAAAGAAACTGAACATCATCCGCATAAACGTAAGACTGACAGGATATACCATTCCCTATTTCTAGCAGATCATTTAAGTAAATCATGAACAGTAGTGGGCCAATAATAGATCCCTGCGGGACACCACTTGTTATTGGTTTTGTCACAGAAGAAGATTCACCAATTGATACATATTGACTTCTATCAGAAAGGTAACAGGTTATAAGTTTACAAGCTTGTGAGGAAAAATTAAACAAGTTGTACAACTTGTCTATAAGCTTCGAGTGTATCACCCGGTCAAAAGCTTTTGACAAATCCAATGAAAGAAGAACTACATTTTTACCGTTATCCAAAAATGTTCTAACAGAATCTGTTAGACCAAGAAGAAGGGCACCAGTACTATACCCACGCCGAAAACCTGACTGTGAATTGTAGATTAAGGAATTTTCCTCAAGGTGTTGAATCATTTGTTCCTTAATAATATGTTCGACTAATTTTGAGAGAACCGGAAGAACTGATATCGGACGCAGATTATCCAAAGAATCAGAAGGACCATCCTTTTTTATGGTTACTACTCTAGCTCTCTTCCACTCGTCAGGAAAGACTGAAGTAGTAATAACGGAATTGACTAAACGAAGAATATGGGAGGAAAGAAATGGAAAAATTAATTTAATAAATTTTAAAGGCAAAAAATATAATTCCCCCTGGTCTACACAACGAAATGAAAAACCATCACCAAAAGTACACTCTGAAAAGTCCAAAGAATTGGGAACATCATTTATCTGACATGAAACAAAATAATCATTAACCTCGTCTGGGTTAGCATAAGTGAACCGATTACAACTTTCCAAACCACCATTTCCCCTCAAATAGCCCCACATTTGCCTAGGATTAAGATCGCGAAACATACTTGAGTAGGCACGCCTCTTCGCTACTCTAATAACCCTCTTCGCACGATTTCTGTGCTCACAATAAATAGACCAATTCTCTAAACTTCTATTCTGAAGATAATATTTGAAGGACAAATCTCGTAAAGAGATATGATAAACAATATCAGTGGAGTTAAACCAGTCATCAGACCTGAAACCAATTTTACGCCGTACTGTTGGAACTAAGGAGTGTACAACATGGAGGTTAGACATAAAAATTTCCAATTGAGCATTAACATTATTCGTTGAATACATTCCGCTAAAATCAAGCGAATGAACAGTTTGTTCTAAAACCGCCATATTCAAGGCATTATAATCCAAATAGGATATATATTGTCGGGAAGAAGGTGCCGGAATATCGACAGCAATAAAAATTAAGGAATGGTGTGATACGCCTGGACACTGCATTTGACCAGACCTACTCACTCTAAGAGAGGGAATCATAAGAAAGTAATCAATAAGGGATGTAGAATCCTTATCAATATCATAATGGGTGGGGGGCCGAATTGTGGTGGCACACTAAGTCCAGCCTACTACACATTTCTCGAACTGCATCAGCCTTCTTAATGCAAAACATATTCATATTAAAATCACCCATTATACAAACATTCGAATATTCTACAAGAATATCCCCTACAGATTCTTCAAACACTTTCGATTTACCATTTGGCAAGTAATTAACACCAACTAAAATTTTCATGCCTCGAAGAATCACTTCAACGAATATAGATTCTGATTCACCATATCTTTCAGACCTATAAACTACCTTATACTTAATCCTCCTGGTATTTTAAGGATATTGTTATTTTCTTTATATGGGTAACGGTATTTTACGGATATCGATATTTCAATTATTTCGGTAGCAGTATTTTAGGGATAATGATAGACAGTTGAAGGGGTTTTGAATCTATAACGGTATTTTAGCGGTATTGCCTGCCATCCCTGATATTAATAAAACAATTTTATAGATTTTTTTCCTACATTCAATGAAGAATTTCTTTATATCCAAAAAAATTTATTAATATTAAGAAATTTTTCATAGAATTTCATAGTTTCATGACAAACTTACTCGATTTCATAGATTATCTTTTCATAAATTTAATGTAGATTTTCTTTAGAGCTATGAAATTATTTCAAAGACATATTTTTTCATAAAATTTCATAACTTTATTAATTTTCAAACATTTCAAACTTTACTTTTAAGATTTAATTCTTAAGTGTTCAACATATTTTATAAAATACTTTATTATTTCAATGCAAAAATGCATTAATTTTGGACTTCTATGAAATTTGTTTTAAAATTCATATGAATCGGTTCATTGGCTTAGTTCCAATGCATTTTTCAAGACATTCATGAAGATTTTTAATAATTCAAGGAACTTCTTAATATTAAAAAATTGTATGAAACTGTTTCATAAATTCTTTAAACGTTTCATTGTCGAAATGATTCATTAGTTGTATGTACATTTTCATTAATTCTATAAACATTTCATAAACATTCATTTTAATGAAACCTGTTTCATAGATTCTATGAAAAGTTTCAGTGGACGGGTTCCAGTAAAACTTTTCATTAAAACTATGAAGAAATTCATTACTGAAGTGAAGATAATTCTCTCAGTGTACTTTATTTTTCGATCTATGTTATAGTTTTTCCACAAAATTACTTTAAAGTTTGGCTTATGCAAATATGGCAGCATACTTTTCCGAGATGAACCCAGAGTCCAACTTTTAGTATGAAATGTAAATGTCTTGGTAAAAAAGTTTATATTTGAAAAAGTTTTTCTAATTAATATTTATATATATAATATATGCTATTTTTTTTTTTATTTAAAGCCCAAAAATATTAAATCGGCGTAACAGAGAAAGAAAATATTTATTCAATAAAAGCCAAAAAAATTTTTGTAAAATTAAAAGTTCAAGTTAATGTTGAATAACGCAAATCTACTCACGTTCCCATCTCTTGTTAGTACATAGTAAGGATATCTCTTTAATATATCTCGCTAAAGATTTTTTATAGAAATCTTTACCAAAACTTTTGTAATGAACATTTTTTTATAGCAAAATTTGTATTTTGGAAAATTTTTTTTCCCGAAATAAATTTTTTTTCGAATATTCTTTTTGTCCTCTAAAAATAGTTTCCGCTCATTTCAGAAGTCTAATAGGAAACGTTTTATTGGAAAAAATAAAATGTTATGAATATTTTCGTTATTGCTTTTTTTTTTATTACCGAACACATGATCTAAATAAGCCAGTTTAAGGATTGAGCGTAAGGGAATATTAGCTAATGTGGGCATAAACCTGGCTTTGGAGCTATTTCAACTCCTAATATAGCAGCTTATAGACCAACTGTTTTGACATCTTTTTGACCTCTGATCATTTTCTTCTGGAAACTAGTATAAAAAAGTTATACAACATTTTCTAAACCAACTCAAAATAGAAAGCTTATAATTAAATTTTTTTTAAGACATTTCAAAAAAAAAAACTCTTGTTATTCAGTTTTTATATTTAATAAAAATGACACTTAGCCCCATTTTCATAATGTCCCTTTACTTGGTAACTGGGACTTTAACTGACATATTCGTTGTTGTTTCCGATATAAATTTTCAATTTAACTGTTTGTTAAATTTTATCTAGACATTCAGTAATCATGCCTTAATTGTGCTTTTGTTCTTTTGGTAATAACACACTAAAATCAAGAAAAATCAGTGAATTCACGTCGACATTTTTTGAAATAGAGTTAGTGAAAATTAAACTTAATATTTTGCTACAATAACACGGAATTGAACGAATGGCTCAATTCAGCAGACAGTCCACATTAGCAATCATTCCTTTACGCATTAAATTCTAAATAATTAAAAATATTTTTTAACATTTATATGCTCTACTACTATCTTTAAACTCGCATATTTAAACGTTTTATTTCCTCGTTTAAAAAAAATATGATAAAGACATGCCATAAATATGTCTACCAGCACTACCACTAGAGGAATAACTAGAAAATTCTCAATATTAAAAGAATGAAATAACATCAAAAACATCCATAATGGATGATATGATGATGTTAAGGAGAAAAAATTGAATTGAACCTATATTAAACACCCACTCCTATGAATACAATATTATTTAGCAAATAAAGGAAGGAATGTTAAGCAAAGAATGTATGATGTATAGTCAGTATTCTATTATAAATACTTTTCTTAAGGGGTATAACTTAAAAATATTTTAAAAATATTAAACCGGCCCACGCCACGAAAAACAGTATTACTTTTATGTGGTTCCCTCGTGAAAATAGTTATATCTAATCATATATAATATGATTAAGTAATATCTGACTTTGAATGAAGTCACATTAAGGCTAATATTATTATATACAAATACATCTGATCATTTTTATTCAGAGATTTTTGTATATGGTACTTGATATTATTATATGTCTCCAAATCTTACTTCATATATAATAGGATGTCCCGTTAGAAAAACAATTTAAGTAATATCACTCAAGCGGTCAGTATTAAAGAGCTGAATACGGGAAAAATAAAGAAAACAATTTTGAAGGGTACTTTTAGGTCTCGGCACGCAATTAAGATTTCAAAAATGCTACGTTTTGCTCAAAAAAAGTTGTCTTACTTTTTTGTCGAAAATCGTCTCAAATGTTTCATTATATAGAGTTTATTAAGGGAAACATATTTATATCTGCATTTGGTCCACCACAGCATTTTATAGTTTCCAACAAGTACGAGTATATAATATAATATTTTATTTTTTTTTTTTTAATTTTTCAACGTCAACATTTCCAAAACAAACAATAAAATAATTGAAAATTTGTTAAGGAATTTTTTGAATCTGCTTTCGCGAAATAATTAAAAAAAATATATTTTATAAAAATATGTTTTTCAATTTTTGCAATGCAAAGCTTGTTTAGGGAAAAAGCATTTAAAAAATCCTAAAACTTTTTCGCCCATTAGTTTTTTTTATTTTGAGATAATAAGTAAAAATAAATGTATAAAAATAAATTAGTAAAGTCAGCAAAATTTTAGTCAGGAGAGTGCTCGCAAAAAAATTGTAAATCTGAAATTAAAAAATCATTGCTAAAAATTAATAGAATTTTTGCTAAATATTAGTAGACTGAAAAAACTCAAAATATTTGTAGAAAAATTATACTTTAGTTAATTCATTTGCTGAAAATCATAAAACGTATTTTTGCGATTCTTTTAAAAAGAATTTACAATACGTTACAAAATATATAAATGTTCATACTCCCACATTGGTGAAATGAAACGAAAAAATAAAAAAATAAAACATAAACAACCCTTTTTTGCAATAAGAAAAAGGAAACATAAAAATCTACTTAAGATGTGTGTCTCTGTCTTTCGCTTTAGTCTGTCTACCTATTGTATATTTGTTTGCAGTTTGACCACACTAGATTATTAATCCCTATAAACATTTAGTTTACAAATACGCATTTAGTCTTTATTAAATTTAAATATTTTATTTTGTATTTTATTCTGTTAATAGACAATTACTTTCACAAGCCGGTGACAACTCAAAATTTAACTTGTTTCAAAACACAATTTTGTTTTATGTATGAAAAACTGATACAAAAATCTTCTTTGGTTGATTTTTTTATATGTCTTACTAGAGTTGTACTTTTTAGTATAATTTTCGTCTTCACATCTAACTCATTCTGCGTATATCTTTCAATCTGGTTGTAGTTCACACTATTAATGTGGTATTCAGCACAATTTTTTTAGCAAAATAAATTAGTAAAACATAAGTAAAATATTGGTAAATCAGTAGTTCAAAACAGTTAAGTGCTGAATAAGTATAACTAAAATTTTAGCTGAAAACATAATTTTAGCAAAAAATTTGCTGAAAAATAGTATACCTGATTTACAAGACGTTTAACTAACTTTTCTACTAACTAATTTTTTTTTTTTTTTGAGTGTAGCGTTGCAACTGACAATGAAAATAAAAATTTTTTAAAATACTTTTTCTTAATAAACTTTTAATTCCAAAAATGTTGAGCCCAATTTTGATTAAAAATTAATTTAACTTTTATTTAGCGATTTGCGGATTAACAAATTATACTAAACAGTTTTTTTTTTTTTGAAATGTTGACATCAGCAAAGCGTTATTTGGGTATTTTTATTAACAATTTACAAAAAAAATATATAATTAGTATGTAATTGCTCAAAACTACAAAATGCTGTGGTGGACCAAAAGTATTTTAAAAAAATAATAAGCTCTACATAATGAAACTTTTGAGCCCTTTTTCGACATAAAATAAGACAAAACATGCCATTTTTGAAATTTTAAATCTTGTGTCGGGACCTAAAACTACCTAAAAGTAAAAATTTTCGGTAATTTTTCTATATTCATCTCTCTAATACTCATTGTTTGAGCCAAGCCAATTCGCAAAGCAAAGTCAATTTACAAAACGTTTGGTATATTTAACTTAAATTTAGTTGAATAAAAATAACAGTATATCCCTTTGACGATGAATGGTTGATATATGTCCCATTCTCTTTTGCTGTATTAGCTACACTTTATAACCGATTTTTTCATTCAGATCATACAAATATGGTGTAAGAATAGAGCGACCCCAAAGGGAGGGCTGCCAACTATTGTGTGAGGTCGGGGTTTGGGAAACCAGGCCCTCGTTGGTCAGTGTAGAAAAGAACTGCCCAGACTAAGTTGTCTCTCCCAAATTACTTTGGTTTGGGTCCCCGGTCACAGGGACTTGTATGGTAACAAACGGGTAGACGAGTTGGCAAGGGCAGATTCTTACAATGTCGCAGCTGCAGCATACTGTGGTAGGAGTAGACGGTGGAACATCTCAGGGCATCCGACATAGGATTTTAGGCGACCATATACTGGACAACCAGGATTAGAAGATCTTATCCAATATCTGAACCTGTAGAGCTGGATATAGTTCCCCTGACAGGCACGTAGCTAGGGGGGGGGGGGCTTGGGGGCTAGAGCCCCCCCCCGAAATGATTTGAAAAATTTAAAAACTTAATACAATTCGTTAGAAAGTAACAATGTTATTGATAAATTTAATATGAAAATATTTATTTTTGACTTGGATCAAATAGGAAATAGTTTTTTATGGTTCGAATCTTAATATTTCGTAAGAAAACATCGCCTGCAAATGGGCGACTATCATTGTTAGAGTTGATTTTCGACACAAAGCAATAAATAAAATCATTTCATAAGAGATTTCGAAGTCTTTGACTTAAAATATAATCAAAAAATTGTTTGAGACAATGCAAACTAAAAATTAAATATGTCTACACAGAAGAAACTAAAATTGAGTTTTAATTAAAATATTTGTTGATTCAGCAAAAGTTTAACTGAATTCCGTTGTGTTGATGCAATTGTAGTAACAACTAAAATTTAATTAATATTATTTCCAATTACATATAGTTTTATTCCCATCTATTAAAAATTTAATTGAATATTGTTTACTATAGGGAAAAATTACAAAATTTTAAGAAAATCACCAAAATTGTAAAAAAATCGATAAATTTAAAAAAATCGAGACCATTTGAAAAAATCGCAAAATTTGAAAAAAATTGCCAAAAATTAAAAAACAATCCTCAAAATTGCAGAAATTTAAAAAACTACCAAGATAAACGCCAAAATTCGAAAAAAATCACCGAAATTAAAGAAACGCGAATTTTTAACTTTAAACGATTTTTTTAATTTTGGCGACTTTTTAAAATTTTTGAATTTGTTTCAATGTTGTTATTATACGTTATAAAAACTCAAAATTTTTTTAAACCAAATTCATTTTCAATTAAACAGTTAATTGAAAGTAAGTTTGAAATCGAACAAAAGTTTAATTGAAATTTTTTGACAATGATTTTTTCTGTGTATTTTGACGTAATCTTTTAAAATGGAGATACCACTAAGACTCAAAATTAAGTTTACTTGTGCCGTAAAAGTCGTTACTTTACTTACAGTGCAATCTTTTTATTTAAATTTGATTTGCTACGCACGCATCTGGTAACATAGTTATCAGTATTTTTTTGCGATATATATTACGATATCTCAAATATTTTTTTTAATTTTTTGAAACAAATTTAAGCCTCAAACTTTGATCGATATGCATAATGGTTAACGTGGTCCAATGTGACTCAAATTTTCTCAATTTTTTTTTTTAGACTAAATGTAAACAAATTTCTATCGGCGCTCCTTGAAATGCGACATTTTAAAATCAAGCAGCTAAACCAGTCTTTGTGTTATAACGATGTTGTTTTTTTTTAGACATTTTAATGGGTTTTTATTTAAAAAATTGATTAAAGACAATTTGAAAAGCGTTTGAAATTGTCCAAAATATAAATCAAAGTGAATTGGAAATACATAATTTAGTTTAAATTTTAAATAAGACCTGGGCGATATCAGGTATATTTTTAAATTTTCCAATTGTATATTTTTTCTTTATTATTATTTCTTTTAGACTACAATCACGCTTGCTTTTAAAATTTACGATTTTTTTAATACAAGACATGAAGTATAGCCCCCAATCTTAAAAAAAGTCGGATATATGAAAAAGGGTGAAAAAATAGTGAATAATTTGTTAAAATAACTCAAATAAGTGGCAGCCGGGGTCCACGACATAGTGTCAAAATGGTTTTCAAAATGCGTGTTTTCTTGAGCATTTTAACGCTGTTTTTAAATAAGTCTAAATTTCCTAAACTTTAAACATATTTTCATACAAAGATGTGTTAAATTTCACCACCAATTTTAAAAATAGATACGTTTTTCATATATTTTTGCTGCGTTATCACCTATCCGAATTTAATTAATTTCAAAGGGAACCCATTGGAAAAGCTTTCTTGTAAGTTTCAGGCAAATTATATAGGATATTTGCTTTAAATTTGTTTTTTGGACGGTTATAAATCTTTAATTTCCCGAGTTAAAACGTTTGCATAAAATAATACATTCTTTTATATACACTTATAAGGTTTTGTCTGCCAGTGCATTTAACCGCACATAATTATATAAATTCATATATAAAATTAATAGTTGCGTATAATTGTATATTGCATTTAGAATACGCTAAAACTAATGCAATTAATAACTACGTTATATTTATATACCTAGACATTGCAAAATAATATATATATTGATATTATATCATATTTAAAAAAACACAATTTTATTTTAGATAATATTGTATATTACCCCATGCAGAGTCACACTAGAAAATTTGTCAATTATATTTTGGATGTAAATATGTATTACATCAATACAATAGAACAATTAATTGCATCATTTTGTGTATAATTTTATATACAAAATTTACCCCAATTTATATAGACATCGAAATTCGCAAAATAATGAACACAATATGAAAAATGCATTTTAAGGAAATGCACTTTATGCGGGTGGTTTTTGTTTCAAAATGACCTGAGAAAGCGATTTCTATTATTAATACATGATTGCCCATTACGTGTAGGTAAAAATTTAGCAAAAATTTAGCAAACAAAAAAAAAAAAAAAAAAAAAAAGCTTTTACTCTAGTGTGCACAAAAAAAAAATATATAATCAAAATAAAAAATCGAAAAGCCCCCCCCCCCGAAACAAATTCCTAGCTACGTGCCTGTCCCCTGATATCAGCTCCTTATGTGTGTTGTTGTTTTTCAAAACGGAGTCGCTTTCGACTCTTCTCATTCCATTTCCTACAGAACGATGATCAAAGGTAAAAAAAGATTAGGTTTTTGGTTAGTTTTTTTACTTTTTGTTCGTATATAAATTTAAGCAATTTTTGTTTGATTTTATTTGAAAATAGTGATATTTATAGATTTTTAACTCCTTATTCCAAATTTTTCTATTCCTTCACAATTTCCAAATATAGTATAAAAAGTATATTTTTGGACTACATTCAAAACTCGATTTACGACTCAAGCGATTTTAAAAATTTTTACATATTCGTAGCAAAATAATGAAAAACCAACGTAAAAAATATAATAGAAATAAACGCGACACGTCTTTCGCTATTACTTGGGTGAGGTATTTGTTCACTAATTTTGCCCGTTGACGACCAATGGGATATATATGTCCCATGGAGTTTTTCATAGAAGGAGATGCAATAAATATTTTTGACTACACTTTTCTTTAGAAAAGTTGGGTGGTCGATAATCCCGAATCCGCAAAAAAAAATGTAAATTTTCTAGCAGTCTAACTTCGGTAGTGAAAGGGATATTTTGCTAAAATCAATAGAAGTATTAGCTAAAAAAAAATGTACACTGCTCATTTCAGATTTTCATATTTTTATTCGCATAAAAAATATCGAAAAAAAAAATTGGAAAATTTCATATTTTTTGTGATTTTTTTGTGTATGAATATTCAGCAAATTTTTTGCTGGTTTTAGCACATTAATTTGCTACTTCCAAGTAACTAAAAAAAAAAGCTCAAGCATAACTAAATTTTTGTTGTTTTAACAGATTTTCTTAGCAGTTTTTCCTGCAACGTCATTTTGAACTAATTCATAGTAGTCTTATTCTCGAAATGATTGAGCTAAATTATTAGTATATTAGTTATACCCCTAGTACAGTATATTTCCTTTTTGTTTGTAAGCAATTGTAAATGTTATAAAAACACTTAAAGACATTAAATGTCAATGTTAATAATGGCATGATAATAAACTGTCAATCGCATGGATGAGAGAAAAACGTGTTAAGAATATTTTGTGTTTCTAAATTTAATTGATTTTACAAATGGTCTCAATTTTTATTATTTTTATTTTTTTTCTATAGGTTGGTGCCTATTGTTATGCTGAACTGGGTACTATGATAACAAAATCGGGTGCTGATTATGCATATATTATGGAAACATTTGGTCCATTCATGGCGTTTATACGATTGTGGATAGAATGTATGATAGTACGTCCATGTTCACAGGCTATTGTTGCGCTGACATTTAGTGTTTATGTTATGAAACCTTTCTTTCCGGAATGTACACCACCTGATGATTCAGCTAGACTTCTGGCGGTATGCTGTATATGTAAGTATAAAATATTTTGGAATTTGTTTGTATGTGCTAATGAATTAATAATAGAGTATATTTAAACTGTTTGCTTATATTAACACTATGTTCACACTGGAAAATTTGGCGTTGTCGATATTGGCAGTTAGGAATTTAGAAAATTTTGCCACGCACAATTTACAGTACGTTAAAAATATTTTGAATACATTTAGCAAAATTCAATTGCATTTCAATCATGACCACAAATGATTTACTCACGCTCACGAATTTTTGCTCACGCACTAAATTTTCATAATCAAGAAGCAAGAAACGAAGATTTTATAAATTTTTGAGAGCACTTTTCTAGTAAATGCAGCCGGGCAAAGTCCAATGTAGATATTTTCAATAGGTCTCTTCTAAGTTCTGACCCATTTATGTCTAGCATGAGCAAGAAATATGAGCAGAAAAATTAGAGTTATTAGTTTTTTTTTAATTTAACCAATACTCAGGGGATGCCCCCTACCCATGCAGTGCATTGTATTGATCAGGAACATAGGGTATGGGAAGGAGGAAAGAGGGAGTAGTGCTTGTGGATATTAGATTTAAATATTTCTAAATTGTAAGTAACAGGGAAGACTTCTGCGGGAAGTTTGTTCCACATACGAATCGTTCGACTAAAAAACGAATTTTCTCTGTAATGCGTTGTGCGAAACACAGGACAATCAACTACAAACAGATGTGCTCTACTAGATAAGCGAGTATTACGAAAACTCGGGCTCGAGGAATTAGTTCACTTATCTCAGATGAGCACCTCCCATGGTAATATCGATAGAATAGTGTCACACACCCCACATTCCGACGATGCTTTAATGAGTCAATAGAGTTGAATACACAACTGTCATTGATAAGCTTCACCACCCTCCCCTGAATACGGTCCAGAAGCTTCAGAATAGGCACTGAAGCCCCTGCCCATATATGAGAGTTGTATTCCATATTTCTGATGAAAATTATGAAAAGGATTATGATAATGAAGATAGTGATAAGGAATATCCTGATAAAGAAGATGATGATAATAGCAATCAAGATTGTAATGATGATAATGATGTTGAAGATTGTGATAATTACGATTATGATTGGGATAATTATGATGAATTTGATAATGCAGAATAACACAATTAATTTAATATTTTTTATTACTATTTTCTTCATATTTTTGTTTTTCTAAAATGCAGTGATTTTACGTTTTTATTCATCAATAAAAAAAAAATTGTAAAATTCTCTTTTGTGAGTTCTTTAAGATAAATTTGTACATTTATGGAATTTAGTGAAAAAACACAAATTGGATTTTAAGTTTATACTAATATAAATAAATATAATATATTAATTCTTTGATTTTTTTACTAACGCATTAAGTACGCTTTAATTTAAAATTTTATTTGTTAATTTATCGCTTTTCGTTCTAGAGTTACAGCGAAAATTGTGAACTAAGATCTTCTTTCAGAAAAACAATAAAAACACGCCTAACAGGTTAAAAAAATGTTCTTCTATTTTTTTTTTAATGTTGTTTTTATAAAAAAAAAATTATACTATTATCTTTTGTGACTTTTTTTGAGATACATTTTTACATTTATGGAATTTTGTGAAAACAAAAATTGGATTTTAAGTTAAATTTTACACCCAGATAACAGTCTCAGTTGTGGCCAACGAATTTGTACTATCGTAATATTAAATTTTATTTTTAGTCGTGAAAGCTAATATTCAGTTGCTTGTCCCAATATTACATTCCAAATAAATATTATTATGTTCCACAAAATTTTAGGGAAATTAAAAAACTTTTTTGATTTTTCTGGCATTGAACCGTGGCATTCAGGTTAATAGTCCTCTGCCCTAGTATTTTTAGTTTTCATTTTATCATTAGCTACTTAAATAGTTGAATATTTTATTTTAATTAAAAAAAAACTTTTATTGTTTGTATTTTCCGAGATTTGAACTCGGAAGTTCGGAGTAAAAGGCAAACTCCATACCCGCTATACCACAAACATTTATAAATGTTGGATGCTCAATTTGAATTTAAATATTTTGTTAAGAAAACAAATATTGTCTCAAATTCGTTTACCTATCCCTATCATTAGTTGCTATTACCAATCATTAGTTGCTTTTATAAACAATGCAATCCACAATTCGGTTTGTACTACTGAACCTCTAATTTAGTGGCATATTTCATTGCGAATACCGTTTTTGCAGTAACCACTTTTGATTATCGACAATTTTTTTTTTTTAAATTTGATATATGGTACCAATTCGCTTGTATTATCACAAAATAAATGGTTGCTACCGTACACAATTGCTAACCGAATTTTATTTGAAAAGTTTATTGGTAATACCAATAATTGGATAAATAGAGTGTTTTTTATTTCCTTTTCCCTCTTCTTAAAATAACGCCCTATCAAATAAATGTTAATGGTTTCGACAGAATTCCAACCAAACCTATTACACATTATATATTTATTCCTTAAATTTTTTAATAACATATTAAGAACGCTCTAATTTCCAATTTTATTTATTAATTTGCCGCTTTTCGTTCCAAAGTTACAGACAAAAATGTGAACTAAGATCGTTTTTCCGAAAAACTAAAAAATTCCTAACAGCTTAAAAAATTTCTTTTTAATTTTTTTCCAAAATACTATGCTTTTATGTATTTATGATTATTCATCAACAAGATATTGTAATAATTTCATTTGCGAAGTTTTTGAGCTAAATTTGGATATTCATGAGATTTAGTGAAAACCAAAAAATGGATTTTAAATTAAATTTATATACATATTATATAGAATACATGGGAATTTTTCATTACCATTGAAATTCTATTACCATTACTTGATAGTAATGAAAAAAACATTTCATTCCACACAGAGAAATAAAGTGCCAACCGAATTAAAAACTGTATTTTACGGGTAACAATTTATAACTTCAGTTAGTACAACTATATTTACATTAGATTTCTGAATAGTTTGGGTGTTGCAACTAAAATTCAGTTGAATTAACCAAACTTTGTTGGGAAAACTGATGTTCAATTGTACCAACCGACTCAAATTCGTAATAACCGAATTTGAGTCGTAGTATCCGCATTTCAGTTGGTAAATAGATAATTTTTTCTCTGTGTGTACCATTTAATGATAATGAAATATTTTTTTTATTAGAAAAATCATTTTTAATGATAATAAAATCACACTGATACATAAAAAACTAATTACAATTATTAAAAAAAAACTATTTGTTACCAGAAAAATCCTGGGTGGGAAACAGTGTTGGAAAGTAAAAATACATATTTTTTTAAAGTGATAATGAATAAAATGAGTGTAATTAGTGTTCTTCATATTGGGAACGAAATTTCATGGAACAGATAATAAGTGGAATTTAAAAACTAAACATGAAGAACGACATGAAATTGGGAACGAGTGGAATTGGAGCATAAATTACAGGTAACGAAATTGTATTGAACTGGGAACGAACTTAGTTTTATCTAATAAATCACCCTGTGGCCGCTTTGAAAAAAATGGAATCCTCCGGATCTTTTCCGGACCTAGTCTATTTGTAATAGTAGTGTGTAATAATACTCCTATGGAACAAAAATTTTGGTCCGTTTTGCCCTATCGCTATTAATTTCGGAGATACCGGCCATTTAAAAAACTTCATTTTATAAAATGGTAGTATCTGGAAAACTAAGCGAGATATCGTAAAACGGACAAAATTTTTGTTAAACTTGATTCACGTAACACATACCGATAATGCATACATATTTGTTAATTGCTCAGATTCCACTCGTTCCCCACTACATTCCATATCGTTCCATTATGGACCAATGTTCCATTCTATTATCAGAGTGTTTAAATTTGTAATTTCCTGTAAGTACCCATAAACAAATAATTAAGACACCCTATGGTTGTTTCATAAAAAAATAATTTCTCCGGTTCTCTGACTAGCAAATCTTTATTATTAGGGTATATTAATACTCCTGTGGAGCAATCTCGCTTAGTTTCGGAGATATCGGCCATTTACAAAAAACGCCATTTAATAAAATGGCTTGTATCTCAAAAACTAAGCTAGATATCGAAAAAACGGTCAAAATTTTCGCAAAACTAAATTTAAAAGACACATACCGATAATAATAATGTGATAAATGTTACGATTCCACTTGTTCGCCGTTACATTCCATAATGTCCATTTTAGACCAATGTTCCATTCTATAATCGGAGAGGTTAAGTTTTAATTTTCACGTATGCATATGGGTAAACAAATAATTTAGACACCCTGTGGTTGTTTCATAACAAATTAAACCCTCGGGATCATTCCCAGACATTGTATTATTATTATTATTCCCAGACATTGTATTATTATGGTGTTCCAATTTCACTCGTTCCATTTTGTTCTAATTTACTTGGTTACAAACCAGACTGAAAATTAATATTTTATTTCAAATTATCATGAGTCTGAGCGAGGGCTTTCCATCCCTGATTTGAGTTTTTTTAAATCATTTTTCAAATCATTATCATTAATTAAAAATATGATAATGAAAATAATTTAATTATCATTGATATCAATGCAATGGTAATGAAATCATCATTTCATTAGTCCACTTAATTCATTGTGACGATGTATGTTATATAAAGAGTCCGCCAAATAACTTGTTTTTTTTTTTGAAAATGCTATAAAAAAAAACTACTGAATATTTTCTCAAATTTCTTTTTTATTTGAAAGTACAATCCTTCCGGTCAGTAATGGAAAATAATTTCATTCAAATGGCTGCCTCGGCTGACCATGCAGTAGCCTACTCGATCGGTCCAATTTTTAAGCACATTATCGATTGTGTGCAGCTGTATTTCCTCCTCTTCAATTTTTGTGAACAAAAATTCGTTCAATATGGCCCGATAACGATCGCCACTGACTGTAACGGCCACTCCTTGCTCATTTTCGAAGAAAAATGGCCCAATTATGCCTCTGGACCAAAATCCGCACCAAACAGTGACTCGTTTTGGGTGTATCGGCGCACACATTCTGCAACATTACCACGATTTTCAAAGTAATGTTGCAATATTTCCCAGCGTTGTTAAAGCGTATACACAACCATATTCGTTCAGCGGAAGGATAAAACTAATTATCTGTCAAATCAGACATGAGCTAAGTGTTACCATTCACGAAATAAGCACTAGTTGAAAAAAAACGTTAGATGGCGGACCCTTTAGTTATTCTCTAAACTTTTTAATAACACATTAAGTACGCTCTAATTTCCAATTAATTTATGTATAGCTTTTCTTTCCAAAGGTACAGCCAAAATTGTCAACTAAGATCTTTTTTTCCGAAAAACAAAAAAGCGCCTAACAGGTTAAAAAAATAGTTTTACAATTTTTTTTTTTCTAAAATGCTGTGTTTTTATGCATTTATGATAAACTTAAAAAAATGAATTAATCACCATTCTGGGTATCATCGAACACACTGTGTGTCATATCAAAAGAATCAATTAACCATTTACCAGAGCAACATCATGTTTAAGTGAAAGATTGTGTTACCAGTCCGTGTTTGTAGCAATCGAATTAAAAAATTTTAGCGCATCACTAAAAACTAAAAATGATAATAAATATTCCTCCAAATGTTACAGTGTGAACGTGGCAAAATAAAAATACTAATTACTTCTAAGCATAGCAAAAAATTGTTTTTATTATTTGTGTGCTTACGTTCTTGACCTATACGATTAATCATTCGCTCTGAATGATACTTCCCTACTAATCACTGTTAAAAATCTTTCATCATCAAGTAATCCAAATACATACTGCATATTGGAAAAATATTTAATTAAATCGATAGTGTGTAAAAATAGTTTCTTTTTATGTTTCCCACACTTCTTGTTTTCTTGAAAATATTGATTTCTTGTTTTATATTAAAGTCCAGAATTATGTAAATTAATGAAAATCTTACATCATACAATTTAAACAAAGATTTGATTCGTAATCTGCTTAAGTTCCCAGCAAAAAATCGAAGTGCTTCTTATTAAGCATTTTTATCTATGAATTTAACATAGGGTGGAAATTTATTTGTCTAATTAGCCTTTAAAAAAGTTATTCGTGATAATGAACATCCAAAGAATCAAATCGGAATGCTTCCTTTGTATGACAAGCCTATGTTAAATTCATTGATAAAAATGCTTAATTAGAAGCACTTTTGGATCCAATTATTTTTGCTGCGTTATTAAACCGATTTAAATGTGATGAAAATAATAGTAAGAGAAATGAATTATTAATAAAATGCATACATAAATAAAATTGGGGTTTTTTAAAATTATAAAAACATATAACTACATAATAGCTTTGTTCCATGTACATTGCAGCGGTTACTCAGATTTATTATAAATCGTTTCGATTGCAAAAATCGTTTTTAGATTGCTGTTGTTTTAGGTAAATTGGGTTCCAGAGTGATTACGCGGTAAAACGTCGAACAGACCTATGATTATATATTAAGTGTACCTACTACACAGTGAGACAGTAGTTTTCACACGTGAACAAATCAATATATGGGGAATAATTCCTAAACTATATACACAAAAAAGTAAAAGTTGTCAGATTTAGATAAAGTTTGGGTGAAGGCCAATTTTGTGGATGAGTTTTAATGAATTTTTTCACTAAACTGATAAAGTTTTCTTCACAATGTAAATAAAAAATTTTTTAAAATTTATGAAAAGCTTCACAGTTTTAATGGACATTTTTAATAAATAATATGAAATTTTTCATTAAATTTTACGAAAAACTGCAATAATTTAATGAAAAGTTTCAATGGACGAAAGTGACATTTCATACATCTAATGCAAAAATTCATTGATATCATGCAGATAATTTTCTCATTGTAGTTAATTGTTGTTAAAATTTTCATTTTTAATCAAACATCTTCCGAGTTAAAGAGCTTTAAACTTTTGCATTTTTTTGAAACCACCTTTTTTTTTTTTTGTATTTGACTATAAAATTATAAAAGCAGAATTATGTTTTTCAAAACTTTGTGTTTTCGTTGTTTAACAGGGTGCCACGTATACAAAACTGTAATAAAATAAACAATTAAAAAATTGAAAATCCTTGGATTTTCTGGGGAAAAAATCCCGGGATTCTGGGATTTATAAATACCGAAAACGCCGGGATTTTCGGGATCGGCACCCCTATATACAGCAGACAACACAGTTTTTGTTATTGTTCAGCCTTACTTTTCTTGAGATGGATGCTCTTTTTTAAATTTCATTATCTAGTTAACTATAATCAGTTTGTTTTAAAAAAAATTTGTTTAAAAAAAAATAAAGATGCCCCTTCGGAAATATAGAAAATTTAAGAATTTGACCTTTAATTTCAAGGTCAAATATTATGTTTTAAAAGAATACAAATATCCATAATATAACAAAAGCCCATACAAAATACTTTAAGAAACGATTTTCAAATTTTCCATTTTATGTAGTCAAAATATAATTACAAAAAAAGATGGTTCTAAAAAGATGTTCTTAAAAAAATATTTAGTTTATTTAGTTTATTTTTATATACGGGGCGTTTCATCTCAAGTGACCCAACTTTTGAAAACGATGTCTTCCGATTGGGATGAAATTTTCACCAAGGTTAGTCCTATTGGATAGTAGTTTAGACACAATTTGCCAACAAGATCGGTCAAAAACTCTCAGAGTTAGGTCAAAATTTGACATTTTGGCTAAACAGGTGTTTTTTCTCATCCATGTAACTTCCCAGGTAGAAATTTGGGATGGTACAAAAAACGAAGAGTTTTCAAAACGTTTGTTTTTGATGGTACTAAAATAAAAGCGTTTCCAAAGCGATAATTGCAAATAATACGAAAAAAAAGCATTTAAAAAGCATTATTTTGGATTGCTATTCGAACGTTCGGACAAAGTATTTTAGGAATACTTTTTATACAAAACTTACAAATATTTGTGAAATAAAAACACTGTAAAAACATTGGTTCAAAGCGTTTTTCCAACGTTTGTAAAAAGTACTTTAGAAGTTCTTATCGTACAAAATTTACAACGGTTTATAAAATAAAACCAATGTAAAACCATTGCGTTAAAGCGTTTTTCTAACATTTGCCAATAGTACTTTAGAAATACTTTTTTTTTTACAAAATATTTTACTTATTAAAAAACAACACTGTCATAAGGGGGTCTATCTATATGCGAACTCGGTTTCTTATGCAATTTTTTTATATGCTTTTCTCTTCATGAACCGAGTTCAATAAATCACTCAATATGGCCAGCCCATAATGTAGCGACTCTATAAAGTGTATAGTCCTTGTATATCTTTCATAAAGCACTATATTTTGAGGACAGATAAAGCAATATTTTAGAGGACTTTTTCAAAACTTAATAAAACGCTAGTTAAACTATTTAAAATTACAATGTTTTGTTACTTTATTTATATTATTTTAATCATATTTTACATGTTTCATTATTATTTATGTAATAGCGTTATAGCAATTGTTTCATTGTAGAACTTTTTAAGTATACACTTTACTTCTACTAAATGCATACTAACTTCAGTATAATTTTCATTTAAATTTTTAACATTATACAAACCTATTTCTTTTGATGAGAGTGGATACTGATATACATCATTTATTTAATTATAAGTTTTGCCTTTTAAAAATATATCATCATATTTGTGTTTTTCATTATTGTTAATGCTAAAAATTTCATTAATTACTAGAATATTTCCATTACTAAGTAAGCATACATTATCAGGGTGAGATGTAGTGAATTTAAAACCTTCAATATTTACAAAGGAAAACAATACTTTTGATTTTGAGGATTCTAAAATGGTTCCAAGAGCATATTTTGTGTTTTTAAAAATTGGATAAACCAACGGGATATTGTTTTGTACGTTTTTGTTGTGAAAAATGTGCAATTTTCTTTGAATTTGTGCAATAGGATTTTTCGGTGATTTTACAATTGATTTTATAAAGCCTAAACTGTTTTCAAAATCGAAAGCCGAAAAGTGAGATATAGGAGCCCCAATATTAGCTACGTCATCCGTAATATGAATAAGATTATGGATGTTCATTGTTTGCGAATTTGGTCCATAAAAATGTGGCATAAGTTCAACAAATTTCCTTAAAATACGTTTTACATAATCAGTTTTTAACGTCGCTAATGTGGTAGACGACAAAATTCTGCAAGATGTATATAAAAGTAAGAAATGTCTGTACTGATCAGAACTTAAAACATTTTTTTTAAACAAGAGCTCCACCATATAATAAAAAAAATCTGAATTGGGTAGCTTTCCAATTTCTTATATCTATTATATCAAATGTTTTCATTATTCAATAAAAATATTATTTTTCAAAATGTAAATATATAAAATTGTTTAAAATTATTATTCTGATATTTGTGTTGAAAACAATGACAAAGTACTTTAATTGTAGCTTTTTTAACGCTTAGAGAACGTTAAAACTGTAAATTGGTATTTATGAACAATTCATAAAGATCTTTAAAATTTGTCTTTCGAGCGTTTTGACAATGTTCAAAATTACAACCCTCAAAGCGGTTATCATTTGGGTCGTTTTCATAACGCTTAATAACTGTAAGCCAAAATGTTCTGCAAATACTTATTTAACGATTGAAAAAGCATTTCAAAAATTTTGTTTTGGAATGTTTTGAGAACGTTATAAAATACCATCCTCAGACCGTAAATTTGGGTTATCATTTTGCACATTCTCAAAACGCTTTAAATTTGTAATTTGGTATGTTCTGAAAACGCTTGTACCATCATGAAAAATGCTTTTAAAACGTTTTAAAGATTGTATTTTTCTACCTGGGTTATTACCTATTGTTCTTAGCACCTATTTGTTCTAACGAGTTTAGATAGCTATTTCTTCAATCTTTCGAAAAAAAAATATTAAATAAAATAAAATGTTTGACTATTTTTTTTTCAAAATCAAAACACTTTTTTGACTTTTTTTTCAAAATATGCCCATTTTTTTTAATCATCCAGATTATTTATCGCCTTTATTTGCTGCTTTTTTTGTCAATCCTTTCTTGGCTGTTGATTTCGCTGCCAAAACGCAATGTTTTGGCCTCAGTCGGGTAAATTTTGTGAAGCCAATTTTGACAGCCTCGTGTTCAGATTGAAATGTTGCGAATAACTCTTTCAGGTTGCAGAGAACCATTCTCTTATGCATTTGATCTTTCTTGCCATCGATTCGTACAGAAACCCAGTTTTTCAGCCCTGGCATCAGGCGATTCATATCATCTCGCTGATAAAACTGAGTTACTAGAGCTTCAGTTTCGCACTCGTAAGTTTTTCCCTTCTTTTCGTTTGGGAGTGTGAGAATTCCATGCTCAGCAACCAAATTTTTAGCAATCCTTGCTTTTCGTTGAGACGTTCCAACCTTAGTCATTTGTATTTCTCTTTTATTTGTTCAAGAAATTCTACTGCATCCTTATGATATTGGTTTCGACACTCATTTTTTGAACTTATACCTTCTACTCAAAAGTTAGAATCACTATCATCATCAACAGTTCTGCCATCATTCTCACAATTACTTTTGTCTTCATCTGAAATAACTTCAACGCAATGCTCATTACTATTCAAATCCGGTAATTCTTTCAACTTTCTGAGCTCTTTCCTGCATGATCCACAAATTAGCAACCGTTTTGACAGAGTACGGAATTTTTTTAATAAGCCGTCGGAAATATTTCGCATATCTGATGATGTGTGTTTCTTTTTGTTAAAGGAATTAAAACTAAAAGAACCATGAAATTTATTTTCAAGCTTAGCCTTTTTAGGAGTCGTAGACATTGTGAAGATTAATTATGTAAGAAATCCTGTAAATAACACACGTCTAAACTTTAATGCTGTTTCTAAAAAACTGATTTCCGAATGTCTTTAGAATGACAATAAATAGTTTTTCAAAATCATTTTACCAAATGTTACTAATAATAATAAAAATAAAGTACATGTTAACTTCTACCTCTCCAAACACTTTTTAAAGTCAAGTGTCATAAAATAATAAAAAAAAACTGGTATTTCGGAGAATGGTCATAAAATATTTCCACCTGATTCAAAAACTTGCCTCTGGGGCACCTGATATTTTGACAATAAAAATCACAATTAATATTACGTACGCTCAAAACTACCTATAGGCAGATACAAGACTTAAAAAACAATTTTGGGGGTGGAAAAATGTTGGGGGTTTAACATATTGTGGATATTACAGTATCGAGGGTATGAAATTTTAGTTAGGTATGTTACATACCGTTGGAAATTTGTCTAGTTTCTCAGTAGATTTTTTATTTTTAAGGTTTCAGAAACACTTACACACAAATAGGAAAAAATTCAAAATAGTGCATATGCTAAAAATTGAAAAACCTTTGTCTTGAGTTACAAAACATTTATTTTGATAGATATCGCACTCACATTCCTCTAAGCGACCAAAAACCTCTTAACGGAAGACCTAAGCTTTCTTTTGCTCAAAAGAACGCTTAGGTCTTTTTTAAGTTTTTAATTATTAAAACAAGTTTTTCAATCAAATTGTAATAATTGCTCCCTGAAGAAGTTAAGTTACCCAATGTGGAGACGAAATATTGGAAATAAATAATTATAATTAATAAGCTCGTTTAAAATAAGAAGAAGTTTTTTTTGTTTTTTTTTTCAATCTTTTAAGCTTCAGCAACAAATTTTGTTGATTGCAACAAGTCGATTTTAATTTGAACTAAGTGTCAGCAAAACATTTTGCTATATTTACTAATTTTTTGCTAACAATAAGCTCACTGATTTTCAGCAAAACTCTTTTGCAGATATTAGCAATTTTTGTTCTCTGATCCTCCCAGAAAATATTTGGCTGACTCAACTAACTTAAAGGACTTTTTTGTATTATATTATAACACAAACTTAAATTGTGAATCTCTGAAAGTTAATGACAATGTACCCTAAGGGATTACGGGTTCAATACCCAGAACAACAAAAAAATCTCCCTATAATTCTTAATAGCACAGTAATTTATAAACTTAAAACCTTTAACATATATAACATATGATTCTATTTTACCCTTTTTAGGTGTCTTAACATTTGTCAACTGCTGGGATGTTAAATGGGCTACCGCTGTGCAAGATATCTTCACATATGCCAAAGTAAGTTTTTCGATTTTATTAGGTGAACAATTTAGCAAACAAACATAAATTATCATTTGTATTGTTATCCCTATTAGCTATTCGCCTTGTTTATAATCATTGCATCTGGTATATATCAATTGTACTTGGGCCATACAGAATATTTTACATTTGAAAATACAGATACTCGGGTTACATCACTGGCTTTGTCATTTTATTCGGGATTGTTTGCGTATAATGGCTGGTAAGTAGGTACAAGATGCTAAAAAGAAAACGTTGGGGATTTAAATATGTAATAGCAACATATTGTTGCTGCTGCTGTTGTTGGTTGCTATGTGTGTGACATCTAGAATCAACAAATTGTGTTTAGAAAATAATAGGATTTTCTACTTGTTGTTGTGGAAATTACAACTAGGATAAGGAAAGAAGACATGAGAGTGACATTAAAAATTAAATTAGTAGAAAGAATAATTGAGTGATGTACAGTTAAATTTAAATACAAAGTTATTAAGGGATACAATATATTATTTACCGTGCAGTCAAACCTTAACTTGTAATAAATCGTAAAAATATTACAACATTAGAATATACTTTTATAAGATGTAAGAAAAATTTATTTATTTCACGTAAGTTTTCGTTATTTTGACATTAACTTTGTGTTCTTAGTCTTCTCTGCATTACTTTAACACAAATAATAAGGATTTACTAATAACTAGTTAATTTTCCCTTTATTTTAATATAACAAATAATGCGTTACCGATAAGTACTTATTTTTATCATTATTTTAAATATAAAGTACAATTTTTTGAAAATCTATTTTTAGACTCATAATTTTTTCACTTATAGTACGTACATATATAACTACTTTTTTTTGATATTTTGTAATTGAGTAATTGACATTTTAAGCAAGCAAGTAATTTATGTTTTTATCTATCAAGTATAACATGTGGAAGTAGCCCAGTTGGTAGAGAGGTTGACTGACAACCTGGAGGACCGCGTTCGAGTACCGCGTGGACACATTTCATTATAAAAAATTTCAGAAAAAAATCTTTTTTTTTTTATTAAATTGAGTTTTTTTCTTAATTTATTTTTAGACTCATTATTTTTGTCCATACTAGAAAGCATGTAGGTAACCACATATTTTTCTATATTTGTAAGGTGTAATATGTCATTATTTTGCTCGACATCCCCATATTAGATTAGATTAGATTAGATTAGATTAGATTAGATTAGATCAGAAGGCAGTATGCACCGCGACCAATGTAGGTCTTTTGTGCTGCCTAAAGTTACCTACAGATTCAAGCTATAAAGCCAATTATCCTATTAGGCAAAATGTTCGCGATGTCGGAAGGCGAAATGAATCGAACACCTAGAAACCTAAGTCTCCTATCACAAAGCCTGGGACATTCGCAGAGAACATGCTCCGAGGTCTCAGACACCATCTCACAAAACCTACACATATCCGTGTCCGATTGACCCTTCCTGTGCAGATGGTATCTGAGATTACAGTGACTAGTTAAGTACGACGCCAGGGTCCTCAAACCCCCCCCCCCCTTTCAAGCGACAAGAGTCGCCTCGACCAGACGACACCTTATAAGCCATCAAGGACCTCAGTGCAGCCTGACTGTCAGAAAGAATGTATATGCGAGATCTGAGCGTTCCCCTTCGCAGACATCCCCATATAAAAGTAATGAGATTTGTAATGATAATTATAAGTTTTTGTTATTACCAAATAAGTACTTATATAACCACTTATATGGTTAAGCTTTCTTACACTAGGTGGGCGAAATTCAATGAAGATTTGTAATTTTTATAAAGTGTTCATACGATGACACTACCCAGTTGGAAAAATAAAAACGGCAAAGCGTGGAAAAAGCTCTGTAGATGGCAGAGCATCCGTTTTCCGAAAATTGCATTGATGTGCTAACCTTGAAATAGTAATGCCTATTTGCTGTTTGGTCGTTTGTATTTTGAAGCCTTGGCAAATCATTGGACTTGAACCCGCAGTTTCTAAAATATAAACAATCGTTGCCGATTGACTAAAAACCATAATCAAATCATGTGATTATTTAGACTTTTATATTAACCCATATTTACCAAAGTGTCTTTAAAGACACGTTAACTTTAAAGAACTGTCAAAAATGTTACTGATTCGGAAAATTTAAAATTTTTTCTATTATTATTAAAAATTGTGCAAAAAAAAATTACTCCCCCTGTTTTTGTTTTTAAACAAAACAAAAAAATAAAAAGGAGGAAAAAAACAAAAAACGTATATTGAATATCCATCAAAGGTGGACCTTGCACATAACAAACAAGTTTTCAATTTATTTTTGATCAATGGTGATAATCTTTAACTTCGAACTCATATATTAATTAGTTCTCATGTAGTGAGAAAACTAGTTTATATAAATGTTTGATGTTCTGATGATGGGAAGCTAGAAAATTAACGAAATAGATCTATCAAGAAATTCCTGAAAGTGGTCGATTAATAAATTTGAAAACAAAAACTCTATAGATTATTTGTTAGGACAATATCCTAGTATATCCTCGAACTTGAATAATTTTCATTTTCAGTGCACAATTAAAGGTCGAAAAACATAATTTTTATTTTTAATAATAATTAAATCAAACTTTACGTAAATGTTAAATTATATGAATGAAACAATGCACTACACGACATCTACTATTCTCATTATTTAATTTATTAAATTTGCTATACCGAGATACGTTAACGTCTGGTTTATTCAATGCTAAATAAGTTAAACAAGAATAGAAGATGTTGTGTAGTGTTTGTTGCTTCGTTCATATGCATTAAACATATAGAAAACGTAAACGGACAACACAAATCTGTTTTGATTAGATTTTCTTTGTGTGTTAACATTTTCTATTTGTTCAATGCATATGAATGAAACAACAAGTACTACACAACATCTTCTATTCTTCTTAAACTTCCCTATGGGGAATGAGGAGTCAATTGACCTAAAAGGGACCGGTTAAAGAAGGACTTATCACAGGACTGGTATAATTTAATACTGAAGTGGGTTAAGCAGTGTCAATTGTCCTAAAATTACCAATCCTCTGATTGGTAAAGGGAGGACATACCACTTAACCAGAATGCTTATTAACACGAAAAAGCCAGTTGGCCAGAATTTTACCCATTGGAAGCTGTCTAGTTTTCGTTTATTTTATACGACAAGGCCCTTTTGCGACAGTCTTGTGGTATGCCCATCTTTGGTTAGTCCTGCGGCATGCCACTATGTGGTTTAAAGCAGGACAAATGACCCCTTCTATGACAAGCCAATGTTAAAGTTGCCAGTTGTTTACATAGGGTAGGGTTTAGCAGAGGACCGGTCTCTGGCACGAAGGGACCGATCCTGTGGCACACGCAGAACCGGTCCCATTCCCCATAGGGTTATTACATTTGCTATACCGAGATACGTTTACGTCTTGTTGATTCAGTATTTATTTTTCCTACTACCAGTAATAATACCAGCTTACTCTCTTGCCTTACTTTAAAACTTATATATAATGACATACTTATAACTACTTAATTTTCCCATTATTTAATATAAAAAATAATGCCTTACCCATGAGTACATATTTGTATTATTATTTTAAAAATAAAGTAATTTATTTTCAGACTCATAATTTTTGTCCATACTGAGATGCATATAGGTAACCACATTTTTTTATGAATGATGTGTCATTATTTTGCGCTACATCCCCATATAAAAGTAATGAGATTTGTAATGACAATTGTATACTTGCTATTACGAAATAAGTACATATGTATATGGTAATGGTTTTCTACACTGTGAAGTCATTTATGTTATTATCTATCAAGTATAACATGACGGGGTAGCTCGCTTGACTGACAACCTGGAGTCCCATGTTTGAATTCACTAAATTTTTAATAAAAAAAATTTTTTTTATAAAATTTATTTTTTTTTATCATTTAATTTAAGATTCAATATGTTTGCCCATACTACAAAGCATATAGGTAACCACATATTTTTTGATTTTTCGTATGGTGTTTTGTAATGATATGTCATTATTTTGCGAGACATCCACATATAAGAGTAATAACATGTGTAAGTACTTGATATTATAAAATATGTACTTTTATAACTACTTATACGGTAATGCTTTTATACACTGGGAAGTATAACATGTTGAGATAGCTCAGACGGTAAAGCGGTTGACTGACAACCTGGAGCCTCAGGTTCGAATCCCGTGTGAGCGCATTTTATTTAAAAAAAATTGTAAATAAATTTAGTTTTTTTTTAAATTTATTTTCAGACTCATTATTTTTGTCTATAATAGTAAGCTTATGGATAAACACTTATTTTTTTATTTTTCGTAAGGTGTTCAGTAACGATATGTCATAAATTTGCGTAAAAGAAATGAGATTTGTAACGACAATTGTAAGCACATGCCATTTCCAAATATGTACTTAAATATATATGGTAATGCTTTTCGACACTGGATAATTTGAACCATAACATATTTTTGGAATATATAATTTTTGTTATCGTGCCAAACACAGCATAAATTTCATTGAAAAAAAACTTTGACGGGTTCGAGGGCTTAGTCCTCAAAAATCAATACCGTTTAAATTTAATTTTTTTTTTCTTATGCCAAATTTTTATTTTCAGGAACTATTTGAACTTTATCATTGAAGAACTTAAGGATCCCGTTAAGAATTTACCCCGTGCTATTGCTATTTCTTGTACTTTGGTTACCGTTGTCTATGTCTTAGCTAATGTTTCTTTCTACACGCTCTTGTCTCCAGAAGAGGTATTAGGTTCTCAAGCTGTTGCTGTAACATATGCCGAAAAGGCATTTGGAGTTATAGCTTGGACTATTCCTGGTAACTTTCAGTAGTATTAAATATGAAATAACATTAAATAATATATTTTCTATGGATCTCTAGTATTTGTGGCTCTTTCTACATTCGGTGCTGTCAATGGTATTTTGCTAACTTCATCTCGTCTATTCTATGCTGGTGCCAATGAAGGACAGATGCCGGAAATTTTAACTATGATTCAAATACAACGTTTTACACCAACACCTGCAGTTTTAGCCATGGCTTTATTATCCATGTTGTATCTGTGTGTTTCCGATATATTTGCTTTGATAAATTATGTGGGTTTTGCTACTTGGGTAAGTGATTATCTTGTCCAAATAAATTTCGATTAGTTTAAGATATATCTCCTCTTTTTGCAGTTAAGTATTGGTGTTGCTGTTTTATGTTTACCCTGGTTACGTTGGGCCCAACCAAATCTGCCCCGACCAATTCGCGTACCCATGGTATTCCCTATTGTATATTTAATTGCCACCATATTCGTAACAGTTGTTCCCATGTATGCCAGTCCTGTTGAAACCGGTTATGGTATTTTAATGATCTTGACCAGTATACCCGTCTATTTAGTGTTTATTGCGTGGAAAAATAAACCCATATGGTTCCAAAAAACAATGGGTAAGTAATTGTGAGATTATGGTATGCGTTCGAAAAAATGTTAACATACGTTTTCCCTCATACCTTTCATCTTAAGATTTCTTTAAAATTTTTTTCATTATAGTACCTTATAAAAATATGTCAGTAAATAAATTAATGACAATCTACAATTTGTCGTTTTAATTTTTCACAAAATGAGTGATGAAAAAAATTCCTTTTAAAAATAATTAAATAATTTCAACAAAATCCTTCTTGGACATATAAAAAATTAGCCAAGGAATCAAAAGTTAGTCGTCAGACTGTTTCAAACGTAATTTAATGGTTTAGTGAGAAAATCTGGCTCAGGAAGAAATCAAGGTCGTAATGATAAAAATATTCCATAAAAAGTTCCTGGTATGGCAGGAACAATTAAAACATAAATTTATATAGAAAATGTTTGCAAAAAGGACTACTTACTTCCATTTATAGGTCAACACAATATGACCAAAATACAATACAATATGTTGTGTTGTATTTGTATTTGTATTAAGAAAAACTTTTTTTGAAAAAATTTTATTTATTTTTCAGATTATTTTGTAGTATTTGGTCTAAAAGTTGTTTGGTGCAAATTTGAGAAAAATATAATAGATTTAACCCGTGAAGCACCGCTACCAAAGTTTTGGATTTTTGAAAATTTTTCTAAATAGCTTTACATAGTGTCCACACTAGATATTAACTTTAATACTTTTCTCTCAGCAAACTTCAAATTCAATCGCAGAGAGAATTATATTACGTGTGGACCACACATTATCATAAATATCTAAACAACAATATTATGATATGAGCTGTCAAAATACACACACACATACATAAAAGATTGCAAAAAAAATATAAATAAAAGTTAAACGCCTAAAATTAAAAAAATAAAAGAAGAAAAAGTGTATAAATATTTTTTAACTGTTATAAATTATTTTTTAATCGCATAGTTGAGACAGAAAATTATGAGAAGACATGATATAAACATTAATACGTGTTCTCCACCATAATCATTAATATGAACATAGATAATTTAATTCCGTTATTCTGTTGGTGTTCTCGCACATAGTATATTAAAGTTAATATCTAATGTGGACACTATGTTAATGAAAATATCTCTTATGACACATAATTTTTTATTAATTTTGTCATTCTGAACACGAATTTTTTTTAAATCGGATGAACAGCGATTTAATTTTCACTAAAAATGGCATCTTTTACATCTATTCTAGAAATTTTTTAAAAACTATCTTAGAATTTTTTGTTTTTGCACTCAAATACTACATAAAACTCAAATACTTCATATGATTATAACAATGTCTGAAATTAGAGATGATGTATCACAAAACATTTTTTCGAAAATTAATTTTTATTTTTGACGATATATCAGAGTTATCCGATTTTTCTTAAATTTTGCTCCACAAAACTATTGGACCTGCTGGTACAATAATCAAAACACAATTTAATGAAAATCAAAAGTTAAAATTCCTTCAATAACACAGTACAACATTTTTCAATACATGATTTTGGGAACCGGAATTTTTATTTTCATGCAAAGTAAAGTTTATAAAGAATATTTGTGAATTTGTAATCCAGTTATTGAGCAAAAAAAGGTGAAAAATGGGGAAAAATGGTAATTTTTGCGATTTTTAAGACACCGGATGTACTTTTTTCAGGTAGGATTATTTCCGCATTTTTTTCTCCTATTCAATAAATACAACTTTGCTTCAGACACAAAACAGATATTCCGTACCGTATACCGAGATATAACCGTGTTAAAATATAGAAAAAGTGCTAAAAATCCTAATTGATCCAAAAAATTCGTATGGCCATTAAATTATTACTGTAGCCAATTTGACAAAACGAATGATGCAGAAGTTCTTATTTTTGGAGCTACTTTCACTCATAACCCAAAATCATGTGTTGTACTGTGTAATCATGTGTATAAAATTGAAAAGCATAAGAATTTTACTATGTATGTAAATTTTCTGTTTTTTCAGAGATATTTGTGTAGGTCAATTTACAAGTTATCATTCAATCAATATTGACATAATTATGATCAAATGAAAAGTCGTTTGCTAGTTTCACAATACAAAAATTTTAAATAATTTTAAAAAAATTTGTAGAATGGAGGAAAAAACATAATATTTAGTAAAAATTAAGTCCCAATATCTTGAAAACCGTTACTCTAATTTGAAATTTTTTTAAATATTCGTGCTTAGCATAGATATATTTTTTACTAAAGCAGTTTAAGAAAAATTTACAAAAATCGAGAGCTTTGAAAGCTGGCCTCTACGATTTTTCTTAAATTCGCACCATCCAACTTTTAGACCTTGTTTTACAATAATCGCAACAATAATTAATAAAAATCGAAGTTGGCAAAAAAAACAAAAATGCCGTTCTAGTGTCCACATGCTGCTGGCCTGGCTTGGCCAAGCGCCACTACAGCAAGAGAGCCCTTGAGTGGGATGAAGCAAATATCATTGTTTTTGTAACAATGCAGGCAAATCCCCCAAACTGCCCGGAGCTTCGACCAGTTAAAAGATGTTAGGCACTTTCTAAAAGAAAATTAATGGCCACAAAAAGGGTGTCCCATGCATGCACCTGTTTCGATAAGGTTACAGAAAGTAGTTTAAAGTCCTTAATGGAAGGGTTTTCCGAAAATTCGAATCAATTTCTAAAGAGAGAATAAAACTGATATTTTTTTGCTTGTAAACTTGAATATATATTTTTTTTTTATTAATAAAAAAAAATTTTTAAGGACCATACATTTTGTGTTTAACTTCTTAATAAATTTTTTCTGTGTTAACATTTTTTCAAACGCTCATCTTATATAGAAATAAATAATTCTATAATAACTTGTACATAATTCCATCAGCTTCTTTATTAAATAATTATTTAAATTTTTTATTTAATTAAAACATTATTTTGTGTTAATCCTAATTAATCCTTAATTTTATTTTTATAGGTGGATTTACTCAAACTTTACAAAAAATGATGATGGTTGTACGACCCAAAAGTTCCTCAAAGGTTTTTATTTTTTCTTTTTTTATTTTTTTTAATATTATTTTCCCTAAAATACGTTCTACTAATTTTATGATTTTAAAATATTTAGTCCTTTCTAAACAAGCCTGCTCATTTTGATTTTGAATGCACACTAAAAAAAAGTTAGTAAAGCCAGCAAATTTTTTGCTGATATTAGCAATTTATCTGCAAGGACCCAAACAGCAAAAATGTTGCTGACTTTACTGACTTTCTTTTTAGTGCACTTTTTAAACATTTAAACAATTCGTATTTCATTTGCACTTATTTTATTTGTATCATTAGAATAAAGGTTTTATGTTGTATAGAAAATTTTATAATACACTCAAAGTCTAAAAAAAAAGTCTGTAAAGGTTACAGAGAAATCTGTAATTTTATAGAAAAATTAAATATTTTTTTAGCCAAACCCCTTTGGTTAGAAATTTTAAATATATGTTCTTAAAATATGACCTAACTCACTGAATCGTGGTAAAAAATATAGGTTACAAAGGGAAAATATCCCCATTGACAGCCTGGCCAAACCGCTAAAGCGAGGAACTTGAAATGTGGTATGTGGGTTTCTAACTCCGAGTAGACATAAGTTTCTACGGGAATATTGGAAGTTCCTACGGAAAGAAGGGTCAAGAGGTAAAAGGCTCCCTCTTGGCGCCCTGGCCAAACCCTTTGTCTGTAAATTTTAAACATATGAAGGTGTCGAATTACTCATTAATAAGATACTTTTTCGAATTTCGTCAGAAACGTGGTAAAATAAGGCGATAAAGGCCTCCTTCTGACAGACAAACCGCTGAAGCAATCCACATAAAGTTTGGCATATGGTTCTCATCTCGCGTAAACATCCGCTTAACTAAATTTTTGGGGAAGGGCATAAAGGGTAAATATTCTTGAAATTATATGTCTGTATGAAATTATCGATTGTACTCGTATTTTAACAATTATCAATTTTGTTTCAGAAATTATCAATTTTATTTATCAATTGAATTTCAGAAACTATGAATTGTATTTCAGATTTAAGAATTGTGTTTCAATTGTATTTCGTGTTTATCAATTGGTTTTCAGAAATTATCAATTGCATATCAGATTTAATAAATCTATTTCATAAATTATCAATTATTTTTTAAAAATTATCGATGGTTTTTCAAAAATTACCAATTGTATTTCAGAAATTGTTAATTGTATTTTAGAAATTATCAATTGTATTTAAGAAGTTATCAATTGTATTTCAAAAATTAGTAACTGTGTACTAGTATTTCAGAAATTGTAAATTGTATATCAGAAATTATATTGACAATTTATGACAATATATGAGATACAATTGCTAATTTCTGAGAAATAATTTATAATTTTCCAAAAAATAATTGATAATTTCTAAAATACAATTGTTAAATTCGAACTGCAATTGATAATTTTTGAAAAACAGTTGATAGATATGAAATTCAATTAATAATATCTGAAATATCTACTAATGATAAATATTAAATACAATTGATAACTTCTGAAATTCTATTGAAAATTGTATATCTCTCTTACACATCCGCTTAGGCGGGGTTTTTTTGAAATTCTCTGAAGTTATGAGCTTTGGTTGTAGGATCATCCTTCCGTGTAGACATCCCTAAATACAGAATTTTCGAAATCCCAGGACAAAGTCACCTCCATGACGTCCTGCCAAACCTCTGTGTTAAAAAATTAAATTTTAGCAACTACATTTTCTTTGGTTCATTAAAGAGATAATTTCTATAAAACTCCAATAAAAAAGTGGTTTAAATGGGGTTAAAAAGGAAAGTCTTCCTCTTAATTACCCAGCCCAAACCTATGCACGGGGTCACATTTGGCCGATTTAGAACTATAGAAATATAATTGTAAAGATATTGACATGAAATTTGATATGGGCAGAGTTTTACTACTGCCACGCCCACTTCGTACATATATATTTTCTGTAGTAAAATTCCTGTATATTTATGTTTGAATGTTATAAAGGGTCCGCCAAATAACTTCTTTTTTTTTGAAAATGCTATAAAAAAACTACTGAATATTTTCTCAAATTTCTTTTTTTATTTGAAAGTACAATCCTTCCGGTTAATAATGGAAAATAATTTCATTCAAATGGCTGCCTCGGCTGGCCATGCAGTAGCCTACACGATCGGTCCAATTTTTAAGCATATTATCGCTTGTGTGCAGCTGTATTTCACCAATGGCTTCACGAATATTGTCCTTTAAAGCGTCAATTGAACAGTTCATGCGAATAAAGACGAATAGACCATTTGTAGAAACGGTTAAAAAATAATATTTTTGTCAACTTTTTGGTATTAGCTTAAAGATTTAAGTCACATCTACCTATATACAAAATTTTAGTAAGGTATTCGAAAGAGAACTTGCCAAAAATTGGACTTCAATTTTTGCTTAAATGGAAAAAGGGCGAATATCCAAAAAAATGTATTGAAATTTGAATAAAAATGTGTTATTTTGCAGCAGATTTTGACTACATTTTCATGAGACTTGCGAAACTTGACGAACTGTGGTTGGTATTTGTTTGTAACACTTTAAGGACAATTAAGTACAATTTTAAATTTTAGCTAATATCAATTTTAAACTCGCAGCTAAATAATTTTTATATAATATTTTGTTAAGGATGGATATTCGCATATTTGCTTTCCACACTTTAAAGTCTTACAACTCAAGAACGGTAAAATTTTTTGCCAATATAATAAGTGTGGTTTGTTCCTCGTAATGTTCTTTTTACACATTGTTACCGAAAGTAAAATTTTTGTATGTTTTTGTGTTGTATTTAATCAAAATTGTGCGTTAGTTCACTCCCAATTTAAACAAAAATATAAAAATATACGAATTATTGCACTTTCAAAGTCATTTTTTTAGTCTTAAAAGTCAAAATTTCCCCAAAATTTCTGCATAGGATTGTAGGGCTCTGCTAATAAAATGCATATATGCAAAAAAACGTGTTTGCGAAAAAGTGGTCTATTCGTCCTTATTCGCATGAACTGTTCAATTGTCTCTGGCTTGTAGGCGTAACACCCCACAAATAATAGTCCAACGGTGTCAAATCGCAAGTGGCACGTAGCGCCGTCCTGTTGAAACAAAATTTTGCCAATATCCTCCTCTTCAATTTTTGTGAACAAAAATTCGTTCAACATGGCCCTTTACCATGATTTTTCCTTGCTCATTACCATGATTTTCAAAGTAATGTCGCAATATTTCCCAGCGTTGTTCAAGCGAATACACAACCATATTCGTTGAGCGGAAGGATAAAACTAATTATCTGTCAAATCAGACATGAGCTAAGTGTTACTATTCACGAAATAAGCACTAGTTGAAAAAAAACAACGTTAGATGGCGGACCCTTTATATTAAATACTTAAAAATTAGACTAATCAAAAAACTGTTTTTTTATTTCCGTCGTTCTAAATTGGGCAAATGTGACTCTGTGCTGTGGGGGTAGGAATGTAGCTATCAGCTAAGAATGGGCTTTAAACATTTTTACGGAGAGGAACAAAAAGAAGAAGTGTCTCCACAACAACTGTTACTAAAATACGCTATTTTTGGTTAATGACTGTCTAAAATAATAATTTTACGTTTTTGAAATTATTTCATAGTAAAATTTTTTTTTATTACTCTTGATTACACGAATGATTGACATGTCGTTAAGGGAAGAATTTTCTGAGTGTATGTATAATAATAAAGGTTTTCAATTTTGATATTTTTTAGGTTTAGGGTTTCTCATTTTAACAAATAAATTTAAATCGAAGATAGTTGGAATGAAGCATGCGTAGTTTTAATACAAAACTAAACTTTTACGCACTCTTTTTGGAATTCTAAAATAATCCTTATATTTTATTCTATTTTATTTCATCTATTTACAGTAAGTCTAACAAGATTTTTACAGAAAGTTCTAATGGTCCTTGGCAAGACTAAACCAGCTCAGGTGTAAAAAAACAACAAGAATTTTTTTCAAACCAGAAAAAAAAAATACAAACAAAAATCCAGCTTTCAAATAAAAATGGCATTTACATTTAGATTTTATTTAAAAAAAAAAAAAGTTTATATAAAAAAATGTTTAAGGCTTTTATTTTGTGAATGATTTAAAATTTAAGAAAATCAAAATTATAATAATGTGCGATTTCATAATGATATTACAGGCCAACAAGAAAATATTTTCCTTAATTTTCCTTAAGTCTTTGGCTTAAATATTATTATGAATACGGCCATAAGTTTTTAGTTTTTAACATAAATTTCCTTATGAAAAAAATACACCCTTCCTTTTTGCTTTAAGTTTATGAATAAGTTAAAAAATTATACTCATTTTTAATAAAAATAAAAGAACATAGAAAAAATAGTAATTTCAAATAGCAAGTTTTGAAAAAGGGCCTTAGTTATGAACACCCAAAAAACAGACTCGGTCGTAGCAACCGTATTTGTAGTCAATCGTATGGTTCGGTTGTTGCTAACGTCTTTTTTTTGGTAGTTATCTTTGTTGTTTAAATCGAATGATTGTTACCACAATCGAAAAATTCGGTGTGTCTTTTGAACGAAACACGATAGTGAAATGAATGTCACCTAAATAATTATCATTTCAAATACGGAACTTCATATATTTATTAATATCACGAAAATTTGATTTTGGAATATAATCACTTTTTTACGGCTTTTGCATCAATAAAGAAATGGCGTTATAATTTTTTTTAAATTCAAACTTCTTCTATTTGCCCGCGGTGGCCAAAAATGCTGATTTAGTGCCCCTTTTACTACAGAGAAAAAAGGGATGTATTTATATACAATTTGAACTCCACATTCGATTCTACGCCAAGAATTATTTCAAAAAAAGATTTTTCCTGGCGTTTAAAATGCATCTTTTAAGCAATAGAGTGGACGGAAACTTTCTTTTTTCAAACACTTTTCAAAAAACACATAACAACAATGTGTTACCAATGGTACGAAAATTTTTGATATATCTCTAAAAAGCTATTACGGTATCAATTTTGAAAAAAAAAATAACAACATTTTTTTTAATACCCACAATGAAAAATTATGGTTGACCTACAAAAAATCTTACAAACATTTTCCATATATATCGCGACCCTTTAAAAAGATGTTAATCAATAAAATATTGCAACTTAGTAAACATTCTAGGGAAGCATTTCCCTTCTCCGAATCCTCTTTTCGACCTAACCTAACCCTAACCTAAACATTCTAAAACTTAATAACTTTTTGGTAACCCAGCTACCATAAATCCAAAATTGTTGCACTATTTTCTCATCTAAAAATGCTTTTTGATTCTGTGTCATAAAAAAATACTTTATAAATTTTTTGAAAAAACTTGAGTTTTTTTCCGACCACTCGATTTAGCACTTTAAAAACGGAAAAAATTTTTTTTTAATAATTATTGGTGTAGAATTGAAAGGTGAATTTAAATTTTATTTAAATATAGCTCTTTTTGCTCTGTAAGAAAAGGGACCCAAAATCAGCGCCTTTGGTCGCCGCGCCCGTACTGCCAACAGTAAAACAAAAAATTACACAGCCGAAGGGTAAAAATTATCCAAGACCATATGAAATTACACAAAAAATTATTAAAAAAAAAAGAAGTTAGTTAAATAGGATAGTTGATTGACATGTAATGTTACTTCAGATTATGTCAATTGACTTAAATTTGCACAGTAGACAACAGGTGGTTACAACTTAGCGCAAATAGCTTTTTTTTAATTATAAAAATTTTTAATCAATCTTTTTTAGTTTTTTTATTTAAAATTTGATTAGAAGTTTTTCTAATCAAGGACATGGATTTCAAATGCAAATAAAAGATTATTTCATTTTTCAATCCGACATTTCGATGGGATTATTTCAATATCTTCGCGGATTTGATTTTATTGATCAAGCATTGCAATTTTTTTCAAAATACAACATTAAAATAATTGAACTCATTATTTCATATTTTCCGAAGAAAATTGTAAATAAGCTATTTTTTGAGATTTATTCATGTTTATTCAAATTAGAAAGTAAATTTAAGAGTTCGGCTTCGGCTACATCTTCGGCCGAACAATGAAAACCTGGCCGAAGTTCGGCAACGGCTTTGGCTTCGGCCAAAAAAGTTAGTTCGGTCGCATTTTTATCAGGTTTACATTTAAATTTCTTTAATAAAATTGGTAAAACACTAACAAACGGTACGACATTAAACACAAAATTATAATTAAAAACAAATAAATTTAAATATAAATAAAATAAAATATCACATATTGGAACTTTTCTTAATGTTATTGTAGCACAGTTAAAACTATTTTTATTAAAAATCCCAGATGATGGTTTACGATGTTAACCGAAATATTGGATTAAAATTATAAATTTAAACACTTGGGTTTTTATTTAATAATATTATCTTTTATTCGTGACCTTAAGTCGAACAAATCCTAATCATAAAAAAGTTTTTTATGTTATAGCAAAATAATCGTTATTTTTAATATAAAAAATGTATAGATCAACTCTTATCCCTAAACAAAATTTTTGTATGATCAATAGTATGCGACCGAACTAAGCCGTAGCCGAACTTCGGCCAGATTTTCATTGTTCGGCCGAAGATGTAGCCGAAGCCGAAGGAGTTCGTCCAAGTTCGGCCAAAATTTGGCCGAAGGCCAAACATCACTTTTTGGTCGAACTCCGAAGCCGAATGCTCGGTGGGACACTAATGGTCAATGGAAAGCTTACGATAACTTTCTCTATATCATGTTCACTACAGCGAAAAAATTTCGCGATAGGTTAATAAAAACCCTGAAAAAAAACCCTTACCATAATAAAAACCCTGAAAATTAAATAAAAATAATTAATAAAAATCTCCATCATAAAAACTCAAATTTTACATTTTTCTGATTTTTAAAATAGTTTTGCCACGAAAAAATATATAACATGGAGTTTGACAAATATTTTCGCAAAAAAAATTACCAAAATATGATATTTAAAACACAAATAATACATAAAACCACGTTTTTGGATTGTTCTAAAGTGGGTTTAGTGTTGATTAAATTCAATTAATTTATCAGAAATTGAAAATTTGTGACAAATGGTTTACAAAAAAACTCAGTTCACATACATATTGGATTAATATTTTCTGTATTCGTGAACGTTTCACATTACATTAAATGTGCAAATAAACAATTATTATCACGAAATTTCCAAAAATTTTTGTTAAAAGTGATATTACACAGAAATAGCACAAAAATATCGTTATTCAAAAATTGTCCAACGAATGTGTAAACACTCACTTTTTTGAATAAATAATTATTCAAAAAGTGACAACTCTGGGAATTATTTCAAATTTTAAAAAAATAATTACGTTATTATTTAATTAATGCAAAAATATAAAACATGATTTCTGAAAAACAAAGAAATTTTTTACATTTCCAACGAACTCTAATATCTAAACATCTCATCAAAACTATTAAAATTGTATAGTTCATTTTGCTAAAACGCTTACGATTTACATGTCATTTCACTAGCGTGTGTCGTTCAGAAAATAAATAATAATGGTCCGTCGACTCTACTCGAAATTTATAGAACTCGAAAAAGAAAATAACTAACTGCCATTATAATTACAAACTCAATCCGCTATATCAGCAAAGACAAAAAAGTTTCATCTATTGATGAATTTGAATTGTAGCGATAGACTACAACCGCAAAATTTATATTTTTATAGTGGAAATCTCATACGATAAATTTTTTTTAATATGTCATAATTCTTAATAGTAAGAAAATCAAAAAAAAAATCATTCGCCTGGGTATCAATTATGTATCTTTTTTGCGACACACGACAATGAAATGACACCTAGATCATTATCGTTTAGGGGATGGAATTAATTTTGTTTATTCATCTTATGGCTTATAAATGTCATATGAAACCGATGCAACAAAAATGTTTACATTTACGCTGTTAAAACGACAATGATTTAGGTGTCATTTCATTGTCGTGTGTCGTAAAAAAGATACATAATTGATACCCTGTTGTTTTAAATAAGTGTGCATTCTTTTAAATTGTTTGTGGTTGTTAGCCTAACGCTACAATTGTAATTTATCTAAAAACATTTAAAAAAAAAACATATCCTTAAAAATGAACAGAGTTACCTTAATGATGAAACCCTTTTGTGTTTATGACCCAGTAGAAATTTGTATGTATTTTGAATGTATTAAATTGTTAAATATTTTTGAAATTTATTATAATCGAAATAAATTTGTTTGTATCCCATTTTGTTGCTTTGCGTTATATGTAAAATGTTTAAAAAAATATATTAATGTGTATTTAAAAAAAAAAAAAATAAATAAATAAATAATTAAATAAATAAAAATTTTGTAAACCTTTTCATAAAAAGCATTGTCTTGATATTTTTTTTTTTTTAAATAAATTAAATTACATAAATAACATTATACTACTCGTATTATATGGGAAAAAATCGTTGACAATAATATAATTATTATTAAGCTAATTATATAAATTGTATCATATACTCAAAATAAAAAATCATAATTATTTACAATATTGTAATAATTTTAATTAATTTAGATTCTATTTGTTTAATCTCTAATTAATTTTTGAAATCACTGAAGAATAGCTATCCCGAGTAAAAAAAAGCTATATATAGAAACTCATATAATTTTACATAGACATATATGATTATATGTAGTTAAGTGTGGTGCTATATTTGTATTGATATAATTATGTATAACTTGCAGTTTTTTTTTAACAATTTCAGATATGCCGTCATATATAAAGAAATATGAATAAGTCTGTCTCCATACATATTTATATGTACCATGTACCAGTTAGATCTACATGGAAGTTTTTAACGCAGTATCATATAAAATTAAAAATGGTTTTATAGAAAATCATATAAAAGTTTATATAGTAGAACAATGTTGAGAATATTTTCTAATTTCTTTTATATATAATTAATTATATCTCCATATAAAAAAGGCCATTTACAAAAATTTTGTAAAAAATTATAAGTTCATTTTTATATAATTAAATAAAGCCCCATGTAAAAAAATTAAACATTTTTTTTTAATTTTTTTCGGTATGATTACAAGGACATAATTATTTAAAATTTTCAACTTAATTTTGTTTACACTTTTTTTCTTATTTTCTTATTCAATTAAAACATAAGCGCACAATTTTTATTTTTATCAATACTAAATTTAAGTTTTTGTATGTGGTATAAAAATGAAGTCCTATAAAATGATGACTTTCTATATCAAATTAGATATGATTATATCGGGTTAAAAATCGGATAAAATGTTATGTAATTTGATATATTTATATCATATCCGATATAATTTGATTAACCATTTTGCGGAACATAATATACCTCCCCCCGAGTAAAAATTTTCATATGGAGTCTAATATAATTATATCTCATTTGATAAGTTCCATATATAAACACATGCAAATTGGTCCGAAAAATGGGTAATTTGCATGTATCTTATTATATCCGAGATTTGTCCATATATGGAACATTAAATTATATCTAATTAGATATAAAAATATTTGATTTTATAAAATTTTAGCCGGCAGTAGGTATGCTTTTTGTAACTTGAAGTTATACTTAAAAGTATTTAAGTGGACAATTAAAATTTTCTAGAAATCAACAATTTTGAAGACCCAATTTTTTTTTACGAAAAAACCGGGTAAAAATTTTAATATGGAGTCTAATAAAGGGTCCGCCAAATAACTTTTTTTTTTTTGAAATGCTATAAAAAAAAACTACTGAATATTTTCTCAAATTTCTTTTTTTATTTGAAAGTACAATTAAGCACATTATCGATTGTGTGCAGCTGTATTTCCTCCTCTTCAATTTTTGTGAAGAAAAATTCGTTCAACATGGCCCGATAACAATCGCCATTGACTGTAACGGCCACTTCTTGCTCATTTTCGAAGAAAAATGGCCCAATTATGCCTCTGGACCAAAATCCGCACCAAACAGTGACTCGTTTTGGGTGTATCGGCACACATTCTGCAACATTACCATGATTTTCAAAGTAATGTCAAATCAGACATGAGCTAAGTGTTACCATTCACGAAATAAGCACTAGTTGAAAAAAAAAATACGTTAGATGGTGGACCCTTTATAATCATATCTAATTTGACAAGTTCTCGTATATAAACACATACAAATTGATCCGAAAAATGGGTCAGATACATGTATCTAATTATATCAAATGAGATATAATTTCGAACAATTTTATCCGAGATTTGTCCATATCCGTTGGATATGTTGGATATCTAATTGGATATAAATACATCTGATTTTATATAATTTTAGCCGGTATGCTATTTGTGACTTAAAATTATGCTTAAAAGTATTAAAGTTGAAAATTAAAACTTCTAAAAATCAACCATTTTCAAGACGCAATTTTTTTTTAAATGAAACATAACGAAATGTTTAAAAATTAACAAGAAAAAATTTAGTGTTTCAAAAACATATAATTAAGTGGCTTTATCTTATTAAATGTAACAGTTTTTTATTTGAAATTATATAAAAGCAATCAATAGAAAATGATTTCGTTATAACATGAATAAGGTGAAGCCATATTTTAAAGGTCTTAACTTTCAGATAAATCTATTTGATATTGAACTTTACTGAAATATGTAGGAAAATTGTTTCAGTATGAAGTAATAAGATTTAGCATGCGATCATTACATATATTTGGATTACTATGTAGTTATATATGTAGTAAGATAAGGAAACATATAATTATATCAAGACAATGGACAAATTTTTAGAATGGAAAAATTTTGAGGAGCGATCTAAAGTAACTTTAAATTTCTAATATAAGACTGGAGATGGAGCAATGATTCAAATTTTCAAACATTAACTAAGATATATTTGCAATTTTAAAATTTTTAGATATTATGATTGGGACATGCAAGAATACCTATAATAAACATATATATATATATATATATATATATATATATATATATATATCTGCAGCCAAACATATATATGTTAGCCGGTAACATAATTATATTTGCAAGAAAATATATTATAATAGAAACATAAGAAACGGAAATGTTTTCCCAACAAAGGTATATTACCAGCATTTATATTTCCAGCAGGGTGCTTTTTCAGCGTGTGAAATAAAAGGTGAAGTTAACATAATTTTTGCCTTTGGAAAGTTCTTTAAAATGTTAATTGTTGCTTTAAAATGTTGAATGTTTAATTTTTTGTTTTAAATTGTATTCTTAAAAATCCCGGTATTCCCGAAGCAAATTCCCGGGATTTCGGGAACAGAAAAATTCTTAGTTTCCCAGGAATACCGGGACGGATAATACCGGAATGCATTCCCTAATTGTAGCAGTTAATAGAGGTTTTTTAAATTGACATTTTATCGTCAGCTAAAGGGCAAAAGGATGCAATTAAAATTTCTGTTTTTTTTTAAGGAGAAGCAAAAATATTGTTATTTTAACAAATTCATTAATAAACCTGATAGTTTTAATCAAAGAATAAAATTTTGTAGTGAAATGAAGTTCGATGTAGAGCTTTATAATCACTAAGCCGCACTTTAAATTTTTTTTTGATCGAGATAAACATAAATTGTAAATATTTATAATAATTATGAAAAATAATTTGTTATAGGCTAGTAGGTTTTAATCTTGCCTAACGAAATTGTCCAGTTTACTTAGAATTTCTAGAGATATTTGTTAGGTTAAATCAAAAGCTCAAACTATTAAGTAAAGAATTTCATTTTCGATCGATGTCTTAAACTATATCAAGCTTAATAGTTTTGAAAAAATAATTTTTAATGAAACTTTTTTATTAGTCGTATGGAACTTTTAGTAAATAATATGAAATTTTGAATAAAATTTTATGAAAAACTGCATTAATTCAATGAAAAAATTTAATGGCGAATTCCAGTGACAATTCATAGATCTAATGCAAAAATGCATTATTTCTCTCAATGTAGCGCAAAGTGTTCTCGCAACCTTGCCTTGATCAGACAAACATTTTATCAATACAGGAGATTTGATATAAAGGGTCTCAAATGTGTATGTATGAGTTTTAAATTAAAAATAACGATTTGTTTAATAGTATATAAAAAAAAATTATACTTTTTGTGTGTAATTTCATATTGTTTTAATATGAAATTTGAATTTTTTGTTCTACTGGTGGCAACATTGATTTGATGTAAAACAACATTTTAATATGTTACCAATATTACAAACGTAACATTGTATTAAGCAACATAAAATTATATCTGAAGTCATGCTAATTAATATATACCATATGCAGTAATACATGCAACATATACGGTAATATCAATCAATATATATTTAGATATTAACATATAAAGGACCATATCAAAAATTTTCGAAAAACAAAATTATAGATAAAATGCGCCAACACATATATCCATATTAAGCTATATAAATTTATATAACTTTATATAATATTATATTAAATAAGATATTATTGTATATTAACGTTTTTACTCGGGTAATTAATTTCAATTTAAAAAAAAAAAAAAATCCAAAAAAATTTATTATTATTTGATTTAATAAAACAAAAATATTTACAAATGTATTAATTTAGTGATCATAAAAGAAACAATAAATAAAATATAATAAAGAACATTCAGCTAAAAAATAAAAAAACTCAATTACGGTCACTGTCCTGCATTTACTGTCGCTGACAAGGTATACGGTTTTGGAAATAGGCTCATTCCATATAAAACCATCAAAAAAATATCAAATGTTCGACCTCCACCCCCCTTTCAATGTTAACCAAACTTGGTGTAGAAGATAAGTGTTATATAAATATGCAATCGTTCAAGTTTTGGGTTGCTAGCTTTTACGGTTGTGGAAATATCGCGTTTTAAAAAATTAAAAAATTCGAAAATGTAACAAATGTAGTCGTACATTAATTAATTATTTTTAAAGTCTTCATTAGTCTATTCGTAAAGTACAAAGACGTAACTGTAGACAATTAAATGTGTTAAAAAATAGTACAGAAATATTTGTTGGTTTTTTCCTATTCATTGAAAATGCCGTAAATCGTAAAAAATTCCGTAGAAAATAATGCCGAAATTCGAAAAACTCTCTAAAATTAAAACAAAATTGCTAAGATTGAAAAAAATCGCCTGAATTAAAAATAACGCGATTTTTTTACTTTACGAATTTCTTACGACTTTTCTATTTTGGAGATTTTTTAAAATTTTTCAGTTTTTTTTATATTGTTATTATAAGTTATAAAAACTGGAAGTTTTGTTTATACCAAACTGAATTTTCAATTAAACAGTTAATACATATTATTAAACATTTAATTGAAAGTAAGTTTAAAATCGAACTAAAGTTGTTAGGAAAAGACCCTAACCACGTGTTTGATTACTTAGAAGACAAGGATGGAGCGAAATTGATAACTAATAGGTTTTTGGTTAAAGTTCTGCCTATTCTGGAAGCTCTAGAACTAAGCTCTATTAACTAAGGTACTCAAGCAAACCAAAATTGTGATACCCATTTTGCATATATCGTGGACCCAGGATGGCAACATTTTTTAATTATAGGGGAAAAAGCTCTGCGGAAAAAGTCGCATAAAAACTGAACGATTTGGAATATCGGAAAAAGATCAGACACAACATCCATTAATTTAAATACACACAGAGAAAACTTTTGCTATTTGTCAACTGAAATTCGGTTATTACGACTCAAATTCGGTTATTAATAATTTCAGACGGTTGGCACAACTTAACAACAGTTTTCACAACAAAGTTATTTCAACTGAATTGTAGTTGCAATACCCAAAATATTCAGAAATCGATTGTTAATATCGTTGTACTAACTGAATTAATAAGTTGTTACCATTAATATATTCTTTTCAATTCGGTTGTCACTTTATTTCTCTGTGTGTAGGCATTACTTTGCACTATTCTTAGATTAATCCAACTCCAGTTCCTTAATAAAGAGCCAGATTTAATGTTACCTAAAACACATTTCTTGAAGAACAAGAATACTTGAAATTTGTAGACATATTTTATGCACCAGTGAATGTAACTTCAAAAAAGCTTTCATTTGATACAAATTTTGTCTATATATTCTTTGAAATAGAACGAAATTCTCCGAAAAATGCTGCTATAAAAACATACATGTCCCTTAAATTGTTATTCTCTACAACATATGCGAAGTTCATTAAGGCCTGCGGGTCCTAGTTTGGATATCTGCTTTATTAGAATTGGAGTATTTCCTGATCATTTTTTTTTTTAACAAAAATAAGAATAAAATTTACATTTTCTTTACATGGTTAAAAAATCGGGTTGGGCACAACGAATGCTTTAAAATTTTTGAATTCCATCACAGGTTCTATTAATTTTATTTCAATTTAAAAACTCCTAAATTTCTAAAATATTTAACTTTTTAAAACGTTTTACAATTGTTTGTGAGAATTCTATTAGGAAGTTCTAAACGGGAAAATAATTTATGGCGGGATCAGTCTTGAAAAAGCGGGAAAATCCCGACAAAAGCGAAGTGGTTGGTCAGGTTACTCATGTAGTAACTGTAAAACTTTTTTGAGTGTCATACCAAAGCACAAATAATTTTCCATTATTTCTTTATGATTTGAAAGCAAATAAACATTAAATTGATTTCTTGATTAACCGCTTTTTCGTTCTTTCTTCTTCCGAAATCTTTATCCGATATAAAAATTTCAAATTGAATGAACATTTTCAATTTTCCACACGCAATATTTTATTAATCCATGCTTTTGATCTAAAAAATAATAAATATGATTTACTTAATTTCATCAAATTTAACAAAAAAAAAAGACTTGCCATGCTTCCAATTATATTTAAACGTTTTTTTTTGGAAATGAATTATATATATTTTCTTTAAAATTAATATTTGTTTTGTAAAAACTTTTTAAATTTGCTCATTTGTATTCACAGGCTAATTTTATTTCACTGCAATTAATTCAGTAGATTTGAATTTTTTCTGTTTTAACTGAGGAATTCTTTCACTGAGCAACTAAGAAATTTTAAAGGTGTGTCAATTCGAACTGAAATTTTTTGGAATAAACCCTGAATTTTTTGGTCAAAGGTATTTCGTCTTGTGTTAGTACAAAGTGAAAATATGTGTTGGTAACTATGTTGGCATCTCCACAGATAAAATGATATCTCTCACAGGCTACTAAACTCCAATAAAGTCTGAAGTCATGGGTGACAAATGCAATATTTGAGTTTGGATAGCTTAAATAAGTGAATTTTTAGCACGAATAAAAATCAGTTACGAAACGTGTTTTAGAGGAACATAGGTTCAAAATTTTACTTTAGTTTCGAGTTATAAAAAGGAATTCATTAATATTTCTTAGCATAGAAATGTGTTATTGTTCTTGTACTCTTTAAATTGAGCAAAGTAGACGCCAAAAAGCATTAAAATCAATTTACTGCCAATCAAGTATTTAAATAATAGAAGTTTCCGTAAGATATAGAGGTAAAAATTAAAAATATCACAATATATTAAAGTCGTCCCTATTGGATTTTTTTTTTTGTTCAAGCAAATGTCGATAAATTTTTACTATTTTGCAATTTTAGTAAATTCAATGAACGTAATCGCGGAAATTATTTGTATAATGGACGATACAATCTAATAAGTAGTTGAGAATAAAAAATTCGTTTTATAACATATTTTATCAAACTATTGAACTAAAGGGTGAATTTTTAGCATCTTTCTTTTTGTCAACACTGTTTTTGGCAGCTCACCTGTTTTCGTGCAGACTTGGGCGACGTCAATTACATTTAAAAATTGTTCTCTTGTGAAATTGTTCTATATCATTAATAATTTCAGACATACGCTCACGCTTTCTTGGGAAATTTTCAATTTTGTCAATACCAGACATGAGACATAATTCCAATATCTGTGTATTTAATTACAGGCCAATTACTTTTTTATGTTCAATTACATGTAATTGGGTGTAATTGAGTAATTGCCCTGTAATTATGTTGCTACTAATCCCCATGTTTGGTATTAAAGATTTTACAAATTTTCCAAGAAAGCTATTAAGCTCACAAGTGTGAGTGTAGGTTTGATATTATTAATGATATAGAAAAATTTCATAAGTGAACGATTTTGAAATGTAATTGACGTCGCCCAAGTTTGTTTTCGTGTAACATGTTACTGTTAAACATGTTCAGTTTAGTCTATAATTTAACCATAAAACGACTTAAAAACGAACAACGCTTGAAGATTATTGCATTTGATTATCAAAATGCATGCTCGGTTAAGAAAGTGCATCGTGTACTTCTTCCAATTTATGGTCAGTTTGGGCGACCTTCTGAGGCGGCTATTCGGAATCTTGTGACTAAATTTCACACCAAATTTACATTATTGGACATTTAATCACCAACACGCATACGTAGAGTGCGGACATAGGAAAATATCGCAGCTGTATCCGACAGTGTTGTTGATGACCGTGAATTATCGATTCGTCGCCGTTTGCAGCGATTGGGCCTCTGTTACTCCGATGATTACAAATTTGTTTTGGCCCAAAATGGAAGAGCTGGACTTGGGTGATATGTGGTTTCAACAAGACGGTGCAACATGCCACACAGCCTGCGAAACAATGGCCCAATTGAGAGGCGAGTTCGGTGAACAGTATATTTCACGTTTAGGGGCCAATAAATTGGCCGCCTAGATCGTGAGATTTAACGCCTTTGGCCTATTTTTTGTTTGGCTATGTTAAGGGTCATGTCTATAGCGACACGCCCGCAACGGTTGATGCACTGGAAGCCAATATTGAATAATTTATTCGTGAGGTACCGGCCGATATGTTTTAGAGTATGCCAAAATTGGACACAGCGTATGAACCATTTAAGGCAACATTTTCACGAAATCATCTTTAAACATTGAATTATATAGATCTTTTTATTGACTCAAATAAAGATTTCATACATTTCTCTAAATTGTATGTTTTTTTTTAATCAAATCCGAAAGCTCTTAAAAAATCACCCTTTATAAGCATGTCGTATGAATATTGGTGAGACCTATAGACCATTTCTGGCAAAATTGAGTTAGGAATTGATTATATATGATTAATGTGTCCTCTTTCTTAATCTTTAATCCGTTTTTATATACCTCGTATCAATTAGGAGATATCCAGCCCTATATGTGCTGCGTATCCCTATTTTTACAAATTTCTTAACATTGGTATGGTGTATTGACCACTTTTTGGACAATGAGTCAAACTTTCTATAGAAAAATAAAAACATTATTCGTCAATCTTGGTTTGACACATTTGAAATAAGCAACGCATATAAAACAAAAAACAATAAAAAAGTTTAAGCATTGGTTTGCACTATGGCAACCTAGTTTTATAATGGTTAAAAGAAAAAAAACTTTTGACCTACTTGAAAGAAAAACAATAAAATTGTGATAAATAAATAAAAAAATCTTTTTTTAAAAAATTGTTAATAACTCTGGATACTCAGTGCAAAAAGGCGTAAAAATTAACAATATTGTTTATAATAAATGCAGCTATAGATATAGCAAACAAAAAAGAAAACCTATCTTGTAGAAATTTAATAATTTTGTTGTAAACTTTCTTTATCGTTTTTCTCGCAAAAATGTTTTTGGTCGGTGCGGCTCTCCAATAATCAATCGACGAGCAGTCGTCCCTATTATGTTACGAACACTGCATCTGGAAAGTTCGCTTAAAAAATGTACACTACATCTATATGACGTGCCATTAATAAGTTAAACATTCAGCTTATGGCATCACTTACTGACACACTTTTTTGAGTGCTTCCTTTGTCACTGATTTAATTTCTCCTGTAAAAGCCAAAAATTTTAATTCTAACGACAATTTGCAAATAAACTCAACATCACGATAAAAAAACAAACTCACCAAACTAACCAGCTGTTGTATAAGGCAAAAACAGAGATGTTTGACATCAACGAATAACAAAACCAAAACAAAAGAAACAAATGAAAGAGAATAACAAGAAGCGGCTGATAAATTTGACACTTGTCGGAAAAAAATGTTTTTTTTTTTTTTGTATATTTCTGGATAAATTCTGTTACTACGCGTGGAAATTTAGTTTTCCTATGAATTAAAAAAATTATTTTAATAAAAAAAGAGTAATATAAACAAAATAAAAGCAAAACAAAACAAACTCAAGAGCTGGATAATTAAGGAAAATATAACTTAAAAATTGTAAATAAAAGAAATTTATAAAAAGTTATGAACATTTGTGCGAAAAAAAGGCAACAGCTGTCACTAAAACAGCACCAGGAGCAGCTAATAGCACATTGCAAATATTTGTGAGAATACGATTGGGAATACATTTCAGAGTAAAATACTACGAAAACATATTAAAAGATAAATTTGTAATAAATATGAATAGTAAAGAATCCTTTCGAGAAAGACAAACCCAAGAATTGGAGGTTATAAAGGTATGTTGGTTATGTTGTATTATGTACATATATCGAATATTTACAACATTAACACGCAATTTCTTGTATTGTCTATAGTCTATTTTTGGAAATGATGTTGAAGATTTACGTCCCTACAATAATAGTACCACACCCTCACAATGGAAACCTACCGACATACGAATTATGTTGACACCTCTAAGGGATTCCTCAAATGGTTTAACTGAGGCATATGTACGAACTAAATTACATATTGTTTGTCCATCGAAATATCCAAAAGTGTAAGTGGCTTTATGGTAATTTTATAAATTTATTATAATTAAATAAAATGTTCTTCTATAGTATTCGCATTTAGCTGAAGAGATTTAGAAGTGTAAGATTTCTTTTACAGTAGTTTCTTAAAAGCTTTAATTTCTTGAAAGTTTTCATAAATTCTGAAATTTTTTACTTAAAAAATTACAGTAATGGCATCAAAACTGATAAAAAAAAAAAACTTACAGGGAGAGTCTCCAGATGGTCTCTCATCAGAGTCCTAACTGATGAATTAAATTTTAAAGTAGATTTATTTTTTTGTTTTTTTAACAAAACACTTTTAATACTCCCAGCAAAACTTGTATTAGTTTCAAAACTAGTTCTGCAACTACTTCTTTAGAGCCAGTACTGTTTCTAGTTTGTCATTGTGACCCATGATTTTTGTTTGAAATTGTCAACCTTAGAACTAGTTCTAAGGAGCCGTTTAAGAACATGTACAAGTTCTATAGAACGGTTCTAGAACCCATTCTTGTATTTGTGATTTTTGTTTAAAATTGTAGCGCTGGGAACTGGTTCAATGCAGTGGTGGATCCAACCCTTGATTAGGGGTTTGGGAGATGATAATTTTTGAAAATTTTTGTAACTTTTAAGGAAATTTTTCTGATCTTTTGAAGGGGTACGGGAAGTCTGAGTTGGATTTTTATCCGAATAATTAGGATAGGAAACATACAAATTTTTATTTTTTCTTGTGTCATATTTTCGCAAAACCGTATAATAATTCACTACTCAAGAGTTCCTCAGAATGAAAAATTCCAAATTTCACACCCATACTTTTACTGAAGTTAAAGAAGTTTTATTTTGTAAAATTCTGAATTTTTGCATTTAAGGTCATCGAAAGTAAATAATTTGTAATAATTTGAGACACAAGTAATTTTTTTTTATTAGGCTACTAAATGATCTTAAATGTAAAAATTCAGAATTTTCCAAACTAAAACTTCTTTAACTTCAGTAAAAGTATGGGTGTGAAATTCGGAATTTTTCATTTTAAGGTCATCACTGTTAAACAAACAGTTTTTATATCGAATAAAATCTGAAAACAAGTTTGTCAAACACTTACATATCGCAATTGATCAACAAGAGGGTATTAACTCAAAATTTTTAAAATATCATTTTTTTCAAGAAATCAACTAACAACATCAATATCTATCTATTGTAAAAATTTCAACGTATTCCGATTACTCTTTCATCTCGAAAACCACTTTTGAGACCATTTTCATGTTAATGTAGTGATTACCTTTATTTCAAACTGTTTTATTTATATTTGGTTGTATTTTGAGTTGATACTGTTTTGTTGATAAAAATTTGTTTTATTCTATAAATTTAAATCGATAAAATTTCAAAAAAATGGTATTAACTCAAAAAATTGATTTTTTTTTTTGCAATGAGTGGTAAAATTTAAAACAAAAACAATGTATATATATTTTCAAATGGAATTTGCTTATTATGATATGTTTGAATTTTTAAATTCTGTTAAAATGTGGCCATAAACAGTTTTTTGACTCTACTGAAAATTTTAAAATTTTGAGTTAATACCGTCTTGCTGATCAAGTGCAATATATAAAACTTAAAAAAAAAAATCCGAAAATTATTTTTTTTTTTTTAAACCAGAGAAAAGTAATTTGATGTTTTTGGCTATTTTACAATTTTTTTGGATTTTTAATTTTCCAGCTCTCGTGTACATTTTTGTTAAGACTTTCTATTGACCTTGTTGTTTTTTAAGTGGGTTTACAACAGTTTACACTTTTGGTTTCCTTCTGTTTTTTTTTAATTACAATTTTATTGCAGAATTTAACATTTTTTTTGTTGTTAAATTTTCTGGCGTTTATTTAATTTAATTTTATTTATTTATTTCAATAACATATCCTAAAGGCCATAATCGGTTACAAATTTCTAGTGTCCGACCGAACAGTTCGGCCAGAAAATGCATTTGGTCTGTATTCGGTATTTTAAAGCATTATGGACAAATTTGGCGGATGGAAAAATGTTTATTGGGCTGATTAGATGCTATTTTGAGTGTCAAAGTTTGAGAAAAGTCTGTAGTTAAGCAATGAATTCACTGTTCGGCCTCAGAAAGTTCGGCCAAATTGAAAATAGTTCGGCGGCCGAACTTTTAACTTCGGCTTTTCTTTTAAATTTTATACACAAAATCGAACTACATCGGCTCAACAAACATGTTCCCAATACCAAAATTTGTCATCATTGCCTCTAGATATCAAAAAACAGACAAAATATAGTTTTTTGGCCGAACTGTTCGGTCGGACACTAGAAATTTCTACTAAATTATACAGAATAAACAATAAAATTTGATATAAATGAAATAATAAAAATATGAGATAATAATTAAAATACAATGATACTAAATATAAACAAAAAGAAAATAATTACGCAAAAACAAATACGAGCAAGCCTTAGTTAAAAAAAAAACCCATATCTAAAAAATAAAATGTCTTGTGAAAATAATTGAACATTTTTTTCCTACACGAATAGAGATGGGCAAAAGGGTAAATACCCAAATGGTAAATACCCAGTAAAATAGGTAAATTGGGTAAAAATTGGTAAATACCCGGGTATTTACCAAGAGGGTGGGTATAAACTAAGTTGTTGCTTTCCGTTGCCAAACTGCGAACAAAAACAATATCTGGCTTAGAAACTAGAAAATTTATTACATCTTCACTTCGAATGTTGCTCCACCCGTCACACTGGAGATGCCAGTACCTTGCGGACTTCAGTTGCATAGTAATATCGTTTGCTGTTTCATTATATAGTTTGTTTAAATACTTAGTGGAAATTGCCTTTCTGCTTGGAAATTTATATGAAGGTTGCAATTCTTCAAAAAACTGTACCCACAGCGGATGTTCCACCATTGAAAATAGAGCACCAGATACACTAATAGCCTTGGACAGTTTCTCATGAAGGTCCTCTTTACTCTCATCAGACATTATTTGGCATGAGTTTGATGATTTGAGAGAATTCAAAGAGCTTAAAACATCACTGGACTGAGTCGAATTTTCCATTGAAATTGTTGTTAGTTCACCTGGATTCGTTTGATCAATATCTCGTTTCACCAAAACGGGATATTTTAGACATTTCATTAAATGTTTTGTCATTTTATTAACATTTCCCTGTTTATAAAAATGCAAAATGCTTCCATATTTTTTCATTTTTAGGTCTTCCTATGACTGAGCATAAAAATTATTAAAGTTTATTGTTGCATTTCATCAATATTAGCTTCACTAATAAATACATAACTTCTCCACAATTTTAAGTCAATTTAATCCACTTTAATATCGTTTTAATTCGATTTTATCCGCTTTTGATAATTAACAACACACGTGCTATTGAAAACATTTAATCAAATTACTCATTTCAAATGAAGTTTCAGCTGATTGACAACTAGAGCTTGCTAGATGTTGCATTTCAAATAATTTTTATAAATACCCAAATAAATTTATCTTTTATTTACCCGGTATTTACCCATGCATCGGGTAAATGCCGGGTAGAATCCCATCTCAATACACGTATTAATAGAAAAATCGAACGACTTTAAAGTAAGTGGCAATTTATTATACTCACGGGCAACTCTAACAAGAAAAGATCGCCCCAAAAGTGAGTTAAGTTTCGGAATAACCAATTGTCTATTCTTAGTAGATCTACCAAATTTGAAAATATTAAACAAAAATTAAAAAAAAAATGCAAAATACAACTAATTTGAACAAAATTATCGAATGAGCATCCCAAACATTTTAAAACATAAGACGAAATATGATGACGCAATCTAAGAGAGTATAAATATCTCATGACACGATTAAAAGCAAATCTTAGCTTCTTCATCACATAACCCAAAGCTCCAGAATACTTTTCTAGGCAATATAAAAATACATGCATAATTAGCCCATGAATGACCTTAAGCTTGTTATTTAAGTTTATGTGTACGTCGAAGCGTCGAAGTACTTGAAAAATCAAAATTTGGATACCCATATTCAGGGTTTGCCATTTTAGCAAAATAGATGCTAGATGTAGCACTTTGTTGTGATCTAGCATTCAAAATTTATAAGAAAGTGCTCGATAGCACTTTTTTAAAATTATTTGATTTATTAACAATTTTTTACTACAAACATTTGATTCACTATTTTTTCACAGATTTATATCAATAATTCTTTGTAAGAAAACAAAAAAAATGCAATTTTTTACCTCATATCTTCTGATTCTCTCTATGTTAAAAGCATATATTCTCTATAGAGCCTGTAACACATCTCCATATTCAGTTTTTAAATTTTTCAACAACTCACGATTTTTCACGGTTATAATTTTCAAAAAAATTCCAAAAGTATATAACTTTGAAAAGCCGTATACTAAAAAGTTGTTATCAGATTTCGCTGATTCGAAAAGCGTTATTTTAACAATGGTTCTCTTTCACACTAATGTAATAAAAAAATGCATTTAAGATAAAAACTTTTTTTTTTGAAAATGCAATTTTTAGGTGCATTTTCGAAATTGTGCTCCCCCTTCTAAATTTCTTGAACATTGATATACCGAAAATATAAAATTATGATGTGAGCAAGATTATTCAAGTTCAAGATCATTTGATTTTTGTTAAACAAAAAACCGTGCAATGTTTATTTATTACTCAAAAAAGTTTTTGCCCGCTAACTTATAGCAGACTTTATCTACTGACAGGTCCTTACATGTTTCATTTCGCGTCACCGAAAATCATCAGGGAAACAAATGATCTTGAACTTGAATAACCTTGCTCACATCATAATTTATGATAAAAGATCGAAAAATAAACTTTTGGTTTTAATTTTTTAAAATTGAAGAGTAAAACATTTGAAAATATAATATTTTTGTTATAAAATTAAATTTCGCTTTTTCTGTGAAATTCAATTGTTTAATACAAAAAATTTTATTTTTTGTATAATTTGTAATTTTTTATATTTTTAACAGGTTTTAAAAGTTTTAAATTTAGTAAACACTTTTAACAATACAAAGCCGTGATTTATTTAAATTAATTTGTCTAAAACAATCATTTTTATGCAGATTCAATCATGAATCTCATGATATTACAAATTTAATTATCAAATTAAAAAAAAAAAACTTTTGTATAAATGTAAACCAATTTTGTTTAATTTTCAGTTTTTTTATATAAAATATTCGGTTCAGTAAATTTTACAAATTAATTTTAATAATGTTTGTATATCGTTTTTTGATGTTTATGCAATTTTTAATTTAATTTTTGAAATTATTCTCCCCTTTCAAAGTTTTTTAAACATGCCCCAATGTAAACTAAATTAATTATTTTTTATATTTTCATCGGCTTTTAAAACAGTTCAAAATTTAGAACACGCTATTAACAACAAAAAAACGTACTTAAGTTCAGATGTCTAAAAAATTAAAACCGCCCAGGTGAAAAAGGCATCGTATATGAACATATATAATCATATATGGAATTGTATATGATCATATATGGGTATAGCTGGTCATATATGTTCATATATGGTTCGATATATGACCATATATGATCTCATATATTTCCATATATGTTCGGATCCGAAATTTGAGGGTATATGGTCGTATATGATAATATATGTTCATATATGCACATATATGATCCATATATGCTCATATATGATCATATATGACCATATACCCTCAAATTTCGGATCCGAACATATATGGTCATATATGAGACCATATATTGAACTATATATGGACATATATGGCCAGCTATTTTCATATATGATCATATACAAGCCCATATATGATCATATATGTTCATATACGAATCAGTTTTCACATGGGCTGTGCAAAATATAAAAATTACAAATTATAAAAGAGTAAAATTTTTTGTATGAAAGTAATAGATGTGTTTTTTTTTAATTTTAAAAATTAGATGTTCTTCAACAACCTGCCGGGGTCTACTTGGAAAGCTATGATGCCATATAAAATTTTTGAAAAATCGCGAATATATATAGTATATGCCGCTATATGCAAATACATATTTTTTGTCAAAACATTTCCCATTAATTGTCTCTTTTTAAAGAACTAACACTGATTCTGGCCAATTGTTCATTATGCGCTCACATTCGCTAAAACTGCAAAAATAGGTAAAAACCTACATAAAACGTGAAGCAATAATTTAAATATATAGTTTTGTGCATTAAATATGGGCCATAAATATGAACACAGGTCTTGTTATTTAATTGCGTCAAAAGAAAAGCAGATTGATTGTTTTCGAAAAGTTTTAAATGCAAAGAACTAAATGCAAACCCGCCAAACTTTAAAGACATTTTTCTCGAAATCTGTACCATTGATAAAAAATTAAGAACGCCATTTTAATCAGCATGTCCGATATAAATAAATGGTGTTTTTTATAGAGGTATAGAACTTTGAAATGGAATAAAACAAAGATGATTTTTTTTAATTGACATGAAATTTACTTTATTCGAAAGATAATCTTCTGGCATTATAATTTAAATATGATTTCTGGCATATGACCGCACGGCTGGCTGGGGCGTAGTCTAATCTGGAGGTCCCATTTTCGATGACTTTTTCCAACATTTGTGGCCGTATATTGGCAATAACGCGGCGAATGTTGTCCTGCAAGTGGTCAATCGTTTCGGGCTTATCGGCGTAGACTAGCGACTTCACATATCCACACAGAAAATAGTCCAACGTCGTTAAATCGCACGATCTTGGAGGCCAATTCACGGGTCCAAAACGTGAAACTATGCGGTTACCAAACGTTTCCTTCAATAAATCAATTGTGGCACGAGCTGTGTGACATGTTGCGCCGTCTTGTTAAAACCACAGCTCCTGCATATCATGGTTGTTTAATTGATGAACGAAAAAGTCAGTAATAATGGCTCTATAGCGGTCTCCATTGACGGATAGACTGGTGTCTTCATCTACGCTACGCTCTACAGCAGCAATGACTTCTTCTGTACGTACAGTACGACGTCTCTGTGGTGCGTGGTGCGAAAACGTTCCATAGTTAATCCAATTAATTGCTCTGATGGACGATTATGTTGACCGTAAAATGGACGTAGTGCGCGATACGTTTTTCGAACAGAACCATGATTTTCAAAATAAATTTGCACAATTTGAAAGAGTTGTTCAGGCGTCAGTCTATTCATGTTGAAATGCCAAACCAAAATGAACATAAATAACTTGACAGCTGACAAAATGGCCGCCAGTTAGAAAAGTGTTGCCAACTTTAAGTTCCATACCTATATAAAAAACTCCCTTTATAATCTATGGTCAGATCTCTATTAATTTGTTCTATGTCATGACGTGTAACTTAAGCTAAAAACGCTTTTATTTTCTTCTTTATTTTAATAAATATTTCTTTTATTTTTCCTGCTTTTTTTGCATTATAAATTAATATTCTTAAAATTTACACGGACACGTTATTAAGTGAGATACGCAGTTATTAACCGGCTAATGAGAACTAAATTTAGTATGATGCAAATATTTGCATCAGGGATGATAAATGGAATTTTCAAATAGTACCAACCATCATAAAAAATAGTACTTTTTCGACCCTCATAGTACTAAATACAAGTTTTTATTATAAATTAACGTTTTTAAAATTTATTTGTATATAAAAACAAAATTTAGTTGATTTTAGTTACAGAATTTATAAAAATTATCAGACTATTTCTTAAATTCACCTTTTTTGCAAGGAAATCTATTTCATTACTCATTCGATTTTAGAATCACAATGCAAATTTGAAGATGTTGGCAATGGCCTTTTTTCAATTGTACTTTTTTAAGATATTTATTTTTCACTTTTCGAACACTTTGTTTTACTCGAACTCAAATAAAATCATCTTTAATCAATTCCATTTACAACGATTGGATCCTTGAATTAAATTGGGTAATTGAATTAAATGTTGAATCTTGAAGTTTCTCTGAAGTTTCTAAAAATAGAACTGTTGTTTTGTTGGAGTTGTACTTCTGAGATTATGTATGCAAGAACAAAAACACCGTGTATTGAATAAAACTAGTTTTAATCACAACAAAACTCGACCTGACTATAGATCAGTGCGCTAAAGCGCTCTGTCTAACGTGTGGTGCGAGTGCATGTGGCATTAGAAATCAGTTTATCTATACCACGGTCAGTGATTGCACAGAAAATTTCATATAGACGCAATCGTACAAATAAAAACATTACAAATATTTACATTATTCAAAAAACAGGGTCACTGACGAAGGTTCAATACCAAAAACTGCGCAGTCTGATTCAGGAAAATTTAAAAATTTACAATGTAGTTATGATTTTTAGAAAATACACTCATTCTTCTCTACCACGTTTTTCAAAATTAAAATTAAATAAAATTGCATATTAATTATAGTATTAATTGCAATTGTGTGAAAAAGACTTTAAAATTCAAACTCAATCTTTAATTTTTATTTATATGTAAATAGTTCTAAAAGAGTCAAAGGAGTACCATGGTACTTTTCCGGATCAAATAGTACCAAAAAAGTACTAACTTTATCATCCCTGATTTGCATCATGCTAATGAGAATGAGAGAGCGAGTGAGAGTTTATTTTTGGAGTTGCCATTCATTAGGTTGTGTGTGTGAACAATCGGCATATAAATAACGGAACCGGACATGTGTTAGTGCACATATAAAGGAAATGATAGTTGTGTTCATATGCACAAAAAACCGTTGCCAAATAATTAGAAGCATTTCAACAAATAAATTTTTCTCACATAATTTGTTCAAACATTAAGCAGAAGAAAGAAAAAACTTGGTAATGCTACTAGATTTCGCGTAATTTATGCGAATATACTTTATTAGTTGAAATGCTCCTAATTATATTCTTTCACTTTTATTTACGACAATTAAGCAGAAAATCGTAATAAAAATATCTACTTTATTTCATTTTAATTTTTTTTTTAGATTAAAAATGCTTTGTTAATGTATCAAAATTATTTTTATTTATAAAATATATAACAAATACATGACAATAATGTTAAATATTACCTATACATATTAATGTTAAAATCTCCTTCTCATTTACACCAAGAATAAAAAACGTCTGCCAATGTCACAACTCCAATAACTTGAAACTAGAAAAAAATAAAATTAGTGTTAGAATTTAGTTGGTTAATAAATAAAAAAAAAACTTACCTTTTTCACAGAATTTTGTTTCGACTACTTTTTAATCTGTGCTATTTATAAGATTTAATTTATATATGTTTCAGTAAAGTTTTATTTACACACAGAGAAAAATTTAGCTATTTGCCAACTGAAATTCGGTTACAAAGTATGCTTTCATCGTATTCCCTCCGGGAATTTTTTGTGTATACAAACAGGGATGATAAATGGGATTTTCAAAATATTACCAACAAGCTTAAAAATTAGTACTTTTTTTAACCCAAATAGTTTTGGCCGAATTATTTTGTATTTTGTTCACTCAATCGTCAGCGAAACAATAGTAAGGTTTGACCTATACACTAGAGTATTCAAACAATTGTTTAAGTAATTGAAAATAGCCAATTTTGAGTAACGAATAACTAGAACAATTTTGGTCGATTGAGTTAACCGAGCAATCAAAATTTTTTTTTATTTCAGTTCACACTTATGTTTTATAATTTGTTTCGTATTTTTTTAATATTAATTTTTTATTAAATATAAAAGTTAATATGATAAAAAACAATCGCAAATTTGTTGCAAAATTCGCATTCAACTTATTTCATCTTAAGTCGACTTCTGATGTTACAGCCTATAAACAGTGGGTATCTATCCACCTCAGTCTCTCTCAATATAATCTCTTTTTCGTAAACTCGCACTGAGCAAATGAGAACATGTTGCAGAAATTTTAATGTTTAAATTAATTTTTATCATGTTTTTGAATAATAACACATTAGGACAAAATGTAACTTTTTAGAATTAATAAAGATCTGACCATCAATTATGTATATTTCAGACATGCTGATTTCAATGGTGTTCTTAATTTTTTGATCAGTGGTACATATTTCGATAAAAATGTCTTTAAAGTTTGGCGGTTTTGTATTTAATTTTTAGCATTTCGAAAGCAATCAATCTGCTTTTGTTTTGATGGAATTTTATTATTTTTTTTTTATTTTAAAAAGAGAAGCAACACTCAGGAAATTCTTCCGATTTATTAATGTATTGCTTTCTTGGGAAAGGGGTTAGTAGAGAGGTGAAAGGTGGGTTAAAGATGAAGGGCTTAAAACGTTTTATGTAGGTTTTTACCTCTTTTTTTACAGATTTAGCGAATATGATCAACATGTATGAAGCATGTATGGATCCATATATGTACATGCAAAATTATTGTAATAAAATATTTTTTTTAAATATTGGAGTTACTCTAGTAATTTATAAACCTACTCGATTATTCGAGTAAGTGCAAAACCTAAAAATCTAGTTACTCGTTTAATCGAAAAGCAAACTCGAGTACTATACACCAAGAAGTAAAATTCGAGAAAAACGATAAGGAAGGTTTACACTAATTTTTCTTAAAATCTACATGATAAATATTTGTTTTTGTTTGTCTTGTTAATTGCGGCATATATTTTAAACAAAACTACAAACTTTTACACTTTTATATTAAATAAATTAAAAGTTATTTAGCTTTTACGAAAAATTAATATTCCTGTTTTGTGCTCCACATCAAATTTTTTTTAATATGACTTTCTATGCTGTTCCACCATTTATTTTGACGTCTAACAGCATTTCTCTTTTTTGTTTTGATTTTACGTTAGTTTTCTTGGTCATGCAGCAATAATGAAATCAATTTTTAAACTTTTGTATGCAGTTTGTCAATTGCAGCAAAACAATAATGAGGTTTTTTTTTAAATTTTTGTATACAAAATTTACTCAATGTGCCAAACTGTGGTAACGTTAAAATTACGGATATAATGCAAAGTCGGCTCTGAATATCTCAGATATAATACAAGATATCGGGAAAATGGTTTCGGAATTAGAAAGAAGATATTTGCAATATATATAATACATTTCCAACTAATTTTTTTCAAAAACTGTCAATGGGTCAAACCAATAGTACGATGTCACAATATCTTATTTGATGAATCTGTTTCATTTTTTAGATTCTTTTCTTGAAATCAAACGAATTCGTTCCTATTAAATCAAATCACTACACAAATTATTCAATCGAATCAAAATTTAATGAAAAGTGATAAGCAATACGTACAATACGTCGGCAGAAGAGCGGTATAAAATTACTTATTGCAGAGCTTATGTTAAGGGTATGGGAATGTGCATTTATTTTAAAAAAATTCAAGGCGGAAAGTTGTTTTACGATTACTTTAAAATGCCCTTTTAAAATTTTAGAATAGATTAATGTTTGTGTTTTATTTTAATTATTCATTAAATTTCATAAAATTCTTCAAAATTAAATGAATTTTGTTTGTTTTTTGCCTTATTTTTAGTTTTCTTCTTGTGGCGTCCTTTGTTCTAAACGTCAAACGAAAATTACAACCGAGTTTGACGAAATATCTTAGCAATAAGTGTTAACGAATATTGCTAAATAACTATTGAAACATATATTTCCGGCAATATAACGCAGCGCATAATTTACGAGATTTTTTATACTTAACACCAGGGATGGCAGGCAATGATGCTAAAATACAGTTATCGCTTCAAATCCCTTTCATCTGACTATCGTTATCCCTAAAATACCGTTTCCGAAATAATTGAAATACCGTTATGCGTTAAATACTTTTACCGATATAACTGAAATACCGATATCCTAAAAATACCGTTACCAAATGTATTTTTTTTTTTGTACCAAAACTATTTATTACAGATTTCGAAAAAATATTTAACTATTAAAAGCCATCATAAAAAAATCCGTGATTTTAAATTTTAAAAACGGAAAAATACCGGAATTAGCCTCCCTACGGTGGATTGTTGTTTAGGAGGCAAATATAATTGAATACATGATTTCCTTTACCAGAAGTTCTACCAAGACTTGATATGAACTATTTTAAAGCACATGTTCCCCAAAAATTTTTTTTCAAAAATGAAGAAATGAATAAATCTATATATCAAAAAATATTAGAATTTTTCTAGCTATTTATTTCTTTATTTCTAGAGCACCAAAAATTACTCTTGAAGAAACAAAAGGTATCTCTGACCAACTTATCGAGGAGCTTCATCAGCAACTACAACAACAATCAAATGAACTACGTGGTGAAGTAATGATTTATGAATTGGCACAAACAGTCCAGGCTTTTCTGCTTAAGCACAATAAACCACCGCGTGGCTCATTCTATGATGAAATGTTGCAACAAAAACAACAACGGGAACAAGAACTACTCGATTTAAAGAAACAGAGAGAACATCAAGAACGGCAAAATCTCATAGATGAGGTAGAAAGACGTAAAGAAATGTTCAAATCGGAAGCAAAACGTCGTGAACCTAGAAGAAGTATGAGTGAATCAAATCGTCATGCCAGTTCATCGGAAAGTTCTGAAAGTTCTTCACCTTATTATCGAGGTCACGTCTATCCCTCCAAATGTGTGGAACATAAAAATAGTGAGACTTTATATTTCCACAAAGTGGGAAGACAAATTAGAAGGGGTTGTTGTATGGGTCACTCCCAAAAGGGTTGTATTGCTTATACTGGCATTGACATGGATACCGGACAATTGTTATATATCACTGAATGGAATATAAAATATTCACAAATTGAACAACATTGCGGTAATGGTTTGGGTAAATGTTTTTGGTTGTCATCCGAACCAAATTGTTCGGGTAATCATCGTTTGGATGATATAATTGCTTCTATCGAAAAACAAGTGGCCTCGCTATCGCAGTTACATCATAAGAATCTCATACAATATGAATGTGTATTGTGTATAAAACGTAAAGAAGGTCTATTGGTTCACTTAGTACAAGATTTTGTATTGGGTACCAGTGTCTTTAGCATTTCCTCTACATTGGGTTGGTGTATGGATGGTGTACGGGGAGTTGCTAAGGGTGTCTTAGATGCTTTGGTATTTTTACATAATAAAGGAGTTTCCCATAGTCATCTATTGGATTCTACTGTATTTATGGATAATACTGGCACTATTCGAGTAACTGACTTTTCGATAGTTCCTAATTTATTGGAATTAATCGGAGGATCCGGACAAAGATCATCACAAGGAGATTTACCAGCACTGGGTGCTTTGGTGGAGAGTTTAATGAGTACTCTTACATTTGAAATGAGAGATTTTGTTGATAAGTAAGTAAAATACTATAAAAAAAAACAACTAAGAAAAATATTAACTATTATTAAAGGAGTTTGAGGTAGTGTTTTAATAGGGGTGAAGTAGGAAATTTTAGTTTTGTCTTATATTAATGTATTTTTAGGCATTCTACCTACTTGATGTTTAAAAATAAATTATTCCTTTTATCTATTTATGACTTAGAAGGCGTATATTTTTATGGTATTGTAATAGCTGTTGGAAAAATGCATTGAACAAATTTTTTGTGTTCGTATTTTGTCTAAAAATAATATTCTCGTTAACATTTTTAATTGGTATGGGTTTATGTCAAAAATGTGTCAACCCTATACTAAAACTGCTATTAAAGGGTGGAAACGAAAAAAAATTCCATTTTGAAGTCTTAATATTATTAACACAAAAAACAATAGAAACGAGTCTGGTATCATAAATTAAGAAAAAAAATTCTAAAGTTTTTGACCATTTATTTTTTTACTATTCGTTAAGAAATGTGGCGAATTTTCGTTTTTTTTTTCACTGTAAAACCCAATTCTACCTTTTGGACACTTATAATGTAAATTTTTCGGATCAGTTTGATGATGGATTTTTAGAAAACTTAGACTCTTTATTAATAATCTAGTCCATTTGTTATAAAAATTTTGCTTTTGTTTAATAACTCAGTAAATATTTAACGGGGTTTCAAAAACAGATTCTTCCAGGAATTTTGTTGTTGCACTGTGTTATATGTACGTTTTTCAATGCTTTAAAACAAAATCTGGGAAGCATTTAAAAATAAAAAAAAAAGTTTTTATTTTAAAATAAAAAGTGTGAAAATATTATTGAGGCTCTCGGACTTATCCGGTTAAAATATCCTTATAAATTAACAAAAAGAGCTGTTTTTTATTCTTGCGTACTTCTTTCAATGACAGACTGCTCTTTCACTGCATGCTAAAATATTTAATCTATCCTTAGGACTCAAAAAGTATACCGAGTGCATTTTTTCATTTATATTCAACTTTGTACTAACGATTTTTAAAAGTTTATACAATCCAGTTTTATATTAAGGAGTAGAGTAGTAGATTCTATTAATGAGAGTTAGAAACACACTCTATTTTGATTCCTTTTTTGTTCGTTTGACACATAAAACAAAGTTATTTGCCATATATTCTTTGATTTTTTCGTTATACAGAGTTTTTTTTTTTTAATCAACGGATAACAGTTTTACTACGTATCACATAAAACTTATTGATGTGGCCATTGGATCTTACTTAAATCATTACAGTGTAGTTTTAAAATATTAGCAAATTTCTAATAATAACAAGAAAGTAGAAAAGTACATTTTTATTTTGTATGCTTTGGTTTTGGTATACAGTCATTATATTTTGATAAAGGTATATTCATAAAAATTAAATTTTTTAATATATCGCACTTGATCAACAAGAGGGTATTAACTCAAAATTTTTAAAATATCACTTTTTTCAAGAAATCAACTAACAACATCATTATCTATCTATTGTAAAAATTTCAACGTATTCCGATTACTCTTTCATCTCGAAAACCACTTTTGAGACCATTTTCATGATAATGTAGTGACTTTCTTTATTTCAACAAAAAGGTATTATTTCGAGTTAATACAAAAGTTCAAATAGAAATGAATCGTATATTTTCATAAAAAAAGGTATTATTTTGATTTGAGCCTTTATTTATGTTAAAAACAATCAAACTGTTTTATTTATATTTGGTTTTATTTTGAGTTGATACTGTTTTGTTGATAAAATTTGTTTTAAGGCAGAATTAGTTTGTACGTTCTGTTCTGTTACGAATCAGCTGTTTTGTTTCTGTTCAATTGAAAGTCTGTATGTGTGGTTAGTTTTCACTTTGTCGTTCTGTTCTGTTGCGGACAATTCTATTGAAAATAGAATTCAACGTTAAGTGACAGCCTAAAGTGCATATGTATTGGTTTGTTGTGAATTTTTTTTTTTCAATATTTGAATCAGGAATGATAAAGTTGGTACTATAGTACTTTTTATTGTACTATTTGAACCTCAAATGTACCATGATACTCCTATGACTCATTTAGTACGATTTACAAATTTGTCTATATATGAATTTCTTGGTCCCTTTAAAATTCAATAATTATTAATTCGATTTGCAGTCCCATATGAACAATGAATTAATTTGGAACCAAACGCTGTGAATTAAATCACATGAATTCACTGAGTGCGACTGATTACAGATGATTATATTAGAGTTTTAGTAATCGATTAAACCAATTATTGAATTCAATCACTAAGGGCTATAATTATTATTAACTAATCTTGATTTTCAAAAAAGTAAATAATAAAAATCTTATAAAAATGTGAAATTGACTATTAGCAGCGTGTTTTTAAAATCGAATGAGTTCACGAACAAATTTATTTCCAACCAATCACAAGGATTGAATTCGCAAAAAAAAACTGTGAGAAACGTAATTCAATACAACAAGATATTAATAGCACATTCAAAAAATATTAAAAATTTGGTAAATTTAAGAAAAAATCTCAAAATTTTAATAATTTTTTAAATCAATATCGGCTAATTTTTTTAGTACGCACTGCTCATTTTTACATAGCTTTATGTACATTTTTCCGAAAAGTTTGGTATTGAAAATGAGCAAAATCGGTCCAGCGGTTCAAAAGTAATGAGTGACAATATGAAAGTACCTCTAAATTTTCCTTACAAATTGGTGTATAATGCACTGTATATTATTAGACTTCATTGTAGTGTCTGGTGTATAAAATATAACGTCATATTTTTCCACCAGACGCTAAGAGTTGAATATTATTTAAAATTCAGGGCAAATTCTTTTTTCTACACAAAAAAAATTTTTTTCACCTCAAAAATAGTTTTGTTACCTCAAAACTGTTTTTCATCACACAATTTATTTTTTTTACATCCAAAAAAGTTTTTCACCTCAAAATTTTGTTTTCACCTCTTAAAATATTTTTTTTTTTTGATATATTTTTGTTGTCTCATTTGTAATTGTTCATTTTGGTGGGTACAAAGATAAAAATTGGTAAAACCAAATTTATGCATGCACTTTTTGTTTGTTAATTTATATTTAATTTTTTTTTATACTTTTAATGCCGAAAAAGTACTATTTTATATGCAGGTTGGTACTATTTTAAATTCGCATTTATCATCCCTGATTTGAATGTTTTTGTTTGGATTTTCTTTTAATTTTTAAAACAGCTGATTCCTTTCACAGAAAAAGTAATTACAAAATATTACCTACAGAACAGAACGACACAGAACGGCAACAGAAAGTAACAACTAATGAGGCCTTTATTCTATAAATTTAAATCGATAAAATTTCAAAAAAATGGTATTAACTCAAAAAATTGATTTTTTTTTGCAATGAGTGGTAAAATTTAAAATAAAAACAATGTATATATATTTTCAAATGGAATTTGCTTGTTATGATATGTTTGAATTTTAAATTCTGTTAAAATGTAGCCATAAACAGTTTTTTGACTCTACTGAAAATTTAAAAATTTTGAGATAATACCCTCTTGTTGATCAAGTGCGATATGTATGTATCTTCAACCATTTAGGATTCATATTCTTTTACCAAAAATTATGAAAATTTGATATGAAATTATTTGTCGTTATCGCTTCATATGCTCGGTGTTTTGCACAAAATTTTTAATTTTTTTTTTTTTTTCATTCGTAAATTTTACGAATGTCTATGATTCTAGGGTTAAAGGAAAAAATTACAATATTTTTTTTAACGATGGTTGAAAAATATTTAGCGGATCTTAATGTCACAAGTTAACATTTTTTTCTATGGGTTTTCTTCTATATACACAAAATTTTTCTACCGTGGAAACATCATTAACTTTATACTTTTTATTAATTTTGTATTTGCAGATGTAATTCCGACCGTACCCTATCAGCTTCGGAACTTTTAGAACATCCCTTTCTTCGTTGCTCTTTATTTACAGAAGATAAAGAAAACCATCATTTATCGGTTGCTTTAACCCAACATCCTACCCAACGTAAACCTTCGTTAGCCGTAGCACCGCTCAATCTTAAGCAGCGAGCTTTAGCTGTGCCGTTAACACCGCAAATAGTAGCACCTTTTACCATACCATCCCTGCTGTCCTCACAATCACGCCTACGAACAGAATTTGAAGTCTTAATGTATTTGGGTAAGGGTGCATTTGGAGATGTCTTAAAAGTTCGTAATATTTTAGATAATCGAGAATATGCCATTAAACGTATTCCCTTACCAGCACGCAGTAGGCAATTGTATAAGAAAATGACTCGAGAAGTGGAATTGTTATCACGTTTAAATCATGAAAATGTGGTTAGATATTTCAATAGTTGGATTGAAAGTTGTAATGATGATGATATAAAAGAAATGGATAAATTAAATTCGTGCGATTTTTCGGTGAGTCGTGAGAGTATTAAAGCTCCCAAATCGCCACAAATTGGTTTAAATGTAACGGGAACAGAAACCGAAACCGATTCTTCTAGCCTATGGAATAGTTATTTAGCCCATATGGATGATTCTGATTCAGATGGTATAGAATTTGTTGATTCAAATGGTGAAGTAGCTGTCTACGATGATGAAGATGACGAGGATGATGGAGACATTGAGTCAGAATTATCAAACGCTAAAATTGTCTCACCAAAACCTCTAATACAAATAATGTACATACAAATGGAATTTTGTGAAAAATGTACTTTACGAACAGCCATAGATGATAATCTATATGAAAATTCCGATCGTCTATGGAGATTATTTCGTGAAATTGCTGAAGGTCTATCGCACATACACCAACAGGGTATAATACATCGTGATCTCAAGCCGGTTAACATTTTCTTAGATTCTCATGATCAAATAAAAATAGGAGATTTTGGTTTAGCCACCACTAGTTTTTTGGCATTACAAAATAATACAGAACACCAGCATAATTCGCATATTACTTCAACGGAAGATGGTAACGGTACTGGTAAGGTTGGTACAACTTTGTATGTGGCTCCCGAACTAACAGGAAATGCTTCAAAATCCACGTACAATCAAAAGGTGGATATGTATACTTTGGGTATAATATTATTTGAAATGTGTTATCCACCATTTGAAACGGGTATGGAAAGAGCTGAAACAATTTTAAATTTACGAAGTGGAGATATAATTGTTCCTGATGAAATGTTGAAAAATATTAAATATGAAAAGACTGTTAAGGTGAGTGAAAAAACTAAAAATAATTAACTTACAAGGAAGTATCCTGGGCGGGCCTTTAAACACTCAATAAAACTTTGATATGTGATAGAGGGGAAAAAAGTAAGAAATGAGGAGTTCAAAAAATTGTCGACACTTTAAAGCAAAATATTTTCAAAAGTTTGTCATGAATAACCTCTTTTGTATGTGTTAGTATATGTTTAACCATGCTAAATGGATCCGCGTCAATAATTTATTTTGACAGTTTTAAATTAAAAGCGAATTAAAAATATTAAAATTATAAAAATTACATCTTATTGCATTTATCACATTCCAAAATATATATTAATCAATAAAAATATAAAAATACACTCAAAAAATTGTTTGGCATATATTAGAACTTAAAAAGAAATCCGCGATTTATGACATTTAATTGGGTTTAGTGTTACTTATTTGCAGGAAATCAATCATATTAAATACTTCTAAATTCGCAAAATTAAAAATTTTTCTATGGATGATTTTTGAGGTTATGAAAATTTTGTTTGCTCAATCAAATTTTAAAGTCATTAAAATTTGTTGATGCCTTTTCGATTTTAGTATTAAGCTAATCAAAATCTTTAATTTGATGTACGTTTCGACAAAATTGATACAGCGCTTTAGTTGCCACAAAGCGAAACGTGTTTGGTACTAACTGCCGGTGTACTCGCTAGGAATGAAAAAAAAAATTATTTGGTTGCACTTTATTAATTTGGTCCGTCGCAAAATTTTGAAGAAATTCATACAGTTTTTGCGTTTTAAAATTCCTTTTTGACCTTTACGTTAATTTCTTATAACTTAGTGATGTTCGTTTCCCGTTATTGGTGCGCTGGCATCAACTTGTTATACCTCAAACTGCATAAAATAACTTAATACTATTGGAAGAATTGCGTAAAGTTAAAAATACTTCAATTAATCAACATTCACGATTAACGGCATATTTTTTAATCGTTATTTCGATTAAGGAAAACTCCATTATTTGCAAACTCTAATTATTTTCAAACTATGAGCTTACCAATAATAACAACTATAAACTAAACGAGAATTTTTACTTTTTTTATTTTTATTAAAATAATAAAATAACTACTTCAAACAACTGTGGCAAAAGTACAGTAATTTTCTTTGGTTGTTTTTTTTTTTTAATAAATGTCATTGTAGATGTTTTTCTCAACGCAGAAAATCTTGAAAAATAAGAGGCATCTTCAGTCAGTTTCAACAGGTGACGAAAATTTTTGAAGTAACTCAAATATTTTCTAAGAAACATACCTGTCAAATTGAAGTTTTAGGCGGTAAAATGGGTTTGAAGTTTGCTTAAAAATTTTTTGTTTGAGACCTTTTAAATATTGCTCAAAATACCTTTCATTCAATATCCAATTTACATTTTTTCCGAAACCAACATAAAAGAAACGCAAAAAACGAAAAATCGGGTCACTTATGACCCTAATTTTTAAGTTTAAAAAATGCTATTGGGCAGTATCTCCAAAATACATTCATTCATTTGATACCCAATTTTCATTTGTTTTTTCGAAGCCAACATGAAACCAACGAAAAATTGTATTACTTTTGACCACTCTTTTCAACCCCAAAATATCCAGCTTCTTAGAAATATTCAAAATTTGATACCCAATTTGCATTTGTTTTTTCGAAACCAACATGAAAGAAATGCAAAAACGAAAGATTTGGTCACTTTTGATCCCACTTTTTAACTCCGAAATATGATATTGTGCAGCTTCTTCAAAATCATCAAAAACCCTTTCTCTCATGTTTGTTTTTTCGAAACCAACATGAAAGAAACGCAAACAACCAAAAATTGGGCTACTTTTGACATCACTTTTTAACCCCAAAATATGAACAGTTAATCAAAATATAGGCATTTTTTAAGCTATCTTTTTAACATTTTGTAATTTTTTAATTTAACTAATATATATTTACTGTTTTCTTTCACAGCTTATACGTTGGCTCTTAAATCATGACCCCGCACAGAGACCTACAGCAGAAGAACTTCTTGCTTCTGATCTTGTACCGCCGGCTCAGTTGGAAGCTAGTGAACTACAAGAAATGCTTAAAAACGCTTTAGCTAATCCACAAAGTAAAGCCTACAAACATATTGTAGCCCGATGTCTACAACAAGAAAGTGATGAAATATTAGAACACACCTACCATATGGGTGGTAGTCGTGCTATGAAATCTTGGAGTACACCCATAGTACTAGATAGTTTAGTTACTCTCAGTCCGTTAATAGAATTCGTTAAAGGAAAAGTCGTATCACTGTTTCGCAATCATGGAGCCATTGAAGTGGACACACCACTATTGTCTCCCTTGACAAGACATACAAATAATTGGGTTAATCATGTAAGGCTTATGACACATTCGGGTTGTGTAGTGGTATTACCAAGTGATCTGAGGACAGAATTTGCCAGACATATTGCCATGAGTGGTGTTAATATGATAAGACGTTATTGTGTTGATCGAGTATATCGAGAGGAGAAAGTTTTTAATTTCCATCCTAAACAAAATTATGAATGTGCTTTTGATATCATATCTCCTCATTCTGCCAGTCATTTAGTAGATGCTGAGTTGCTATCATTGGCCTACGAAATTGCTTCGGAAATTCCCAATCATAGAGAGAAAAATGTAATGATACGCATGAATCATACAAATTTATTAAGAGCAATTTTGTTATACTGTAATGTTCCTAAAGCTATGTATGGGGAACTTTTTGGCAGCATTTTGGATTATATAGAAGCTCGTATATCAAAATTTCAATTCCATTCAAGTGTTAATGTTATAATGGAAAAAACAAGAACCTCTGCCTCAGCATTAATAGATCTTTTATTGGCCAACTTTCAAATGAGTGGTAAAAATAGTGCAGATGACTCATCATTGAAATCTTTGGTTAGAGGAAAGGGAGAATCTGCTTCCTTGGCTAAAGGAGCTTTGAGAGAAATGGAATCGATTGTATTATTGGCTCAAAGTCTGGGTGTTAAATGTCCAATACATATTTTTGCTGGTTTACCCATAAGTTTTGAAAGAGCCACATCAGGTGGCATAGTTTGGCAAATGATAGCAGATTTAAAACCCAACCGTACTTCACGACCTTCTGTTTTAGCTGTGGGTGAACGTTATGATAGTATGCTAATGGAATTTCAAAAACAAGCACAAGGTTTTAATCCCAACCTGCCAAATCGTGGTATCAGTGGAGCTGGATTATCATTTTCGTTGGATAAACTTGTAGCAGCTATGTTTTCTGAAGACTCTCAAAAATGTCATACCATAGATGTAGGTGTATGTGTAAGCGGTTCTCGGCCGCCTCTAAAAGATATAACCTACATTATGCGTTTGCTATGGTCTGCGGGTATACGTTGTAGTTTTCTTGAATCCATTACAAGTAGTGGCGATGAAGCTCAAGATCTGGCAAAACTAGGAGCGACACATGTTATATTGGTAGCCGAAAATGGTGCGCTACGTATACGTTCTTGGGAACGTGAACGTTTTCAAGAACGTTGTGTAACTCGTACAGAGTTAGTCGATTTTATACAAAAAATGCCCAGATCCACGGAGGTGTCGCTAAATTCGTCTTTGGATTCTTCTACACAAATTCACACAAATACAAGTTATTATAGTGGCAGCTATGGTAGTGGAGGAAGTGGTACAGGTAGCGGTGGCGGTAGTGGTCGTGGTGATAATGGTCTAAGTACATCGGCTTCGGGTACTAGCATTAAAAATATTTTCAATTCGAGTAGTTTAAGTAATTTACCTAATGTACAAGTGGTATTTTTGATACACGATAAAATGACGGCCAATTATCGAAGGCGTTTGGAAAATCAGGTAAGTTTATTTGGAATAATATAATTTTCCTTGCAGTTAGACCATTCATTGTCTTTGATATTTAAGCCTTAACTTTCAAATTATTTTAACTCATTAAAGACCAAATATTCCGTTTTCAAATCAGTGCTTTTAAACGGCTAAATTTTTTTAATGGATAACGATAATTAAATTGTTCAAAAGCCCTAAAATAATTCAACATCTTGACTACAATAGTTAAATAGAAAATATAAGAAAATTTGTATGCAGAATTGCCAAATAATTATTTGATAAAATAAATTGTTGTCCCTTTTTCGATAGGATCTTTTTTAAAAAAATATTTAAAAATATAAAACGCTTAAAGTTTTATATTTTTGATGAAATACGAAAATTTATTTTTCTGCTAAAAACTAGTTTATCGATCGTATATATATTTACTATATATAAAACTATCGTTTTTGCAACTCAAACCGATCGGAATTTTTCAAATACACGTCTAGTCTAAAATGTTCCAAAATTTATTCCGTTTTCACTCAAAATATAAATACTGGCTGGTTTTAAAATGCTAGGTTGTGCGCCCCGGTAGGCTATTAAGTTATTAATAAAGTTTATTGTTAAAAAATATAATAAAAGGTGTACTTATTATATCATAACCAACGCTTCGATCTTTGCCTCTATCATAAAATACTACTACACTTTACAAAATTAAAATCGGAATAAATTTTTCAGAAAATAAAATATTTTAATTATCTTCAACCGTCTAGGACAACGCTTCACCAATGGGAGTCCGTAAGAGTATATATTCCAGTGGGTCCGCGAAGAGTTAAAAAAAAAATTCACAATAATTTTTGTAATTTTATTAATAATTCAAATTAAAGTTTGATATAATTTTTATTAAAAATAAAAAAAAAAAATTATGTTTTTTCGACCTTTAATTGTACAATGAAAATGAAAATTATTCAAGTTCGAGGCCATACTCTATATTTCTTCATTAGGATATTGTCCTAACAAATAATCTATAGAGTTCAGTTTCAAGCTCATATGTATATTAGTTCTCATGTAGTGAGTAAACTAGTTCATATGATTGTTTGATGTTTGGCATAGGATTGTTACCGCTTTCAAAACGTGTTCTGATGATGGGAACCTAGAAAATTCCCGAAATAGATCTATCAACACATTCCTGAAAGGGTCAAATAATTAATTTGAAAACATAAAACTCTATAGATTATTTGTTAGGACAATATCCTAATGAAGAAATATGGAAGTGTGGCCTCGAACTTGAACAATTTTCATTTTCATTGCACAATTAAAGGTCGAAAAAACATAATTTTTATTTTTAATAAAAATTATATCAAACTTGTATAAAAGGCAAAGTACCGTCGGGTTTACTTCCCCTGTTTTGTTAACAAACTAAAAAAAATATAAAAAGGAGAGAAAAACAAAAACGTGTATTGAATATCCACCAGAGGTGGACCTTGCACACATAACAAACAAGTTTTCAATTTATTTTTTGATCAATGGTTATAATCTTTAACTTCAAGCTCATATGTATATTAGTTCTCATGTAGTGAGTAAACTAGTTCATATGAATGTTTGATGTTTCGCATAGGATTGTTACCGCTTTCAAAACGTGTTCTGATGATGGGAACCTAGAAAATTCCCGAAATAGATATATCAACACATTCCTGAAAGGGTTAAATAATAAATTTGAAAACAAAAAACTCTATAGATTATTTGTTAGGACAATATCCTAATGAAGAAATATAGAGTATGGCCTCGAACTTGAATAATTTTCATTTTCATTGCACAATTAAAGGTCGAAAAAACATAATTTTTTATTTTTAATAAAAATTATATCAAACTTGTATAAAAGACAAAGTACCGTCGGGTTTACTTCCCCTGTTTTGTTTACAAACTAAACAAAATATAAAAAGAAGAGAAAAACAAAACCGTGTATTGAATATCCACCAGAGGTGGACCTTGCACACATAACAAACAAGTTTTCAATTTATTTTTTGATCAATGGTTATAATCTTTAACTTCAAGCTCATATGTATATTAGTTCTTATGTAGTGAGTAAACTAGTTCATATGAATGTTTGATGTATGGCATTGGATTGTTACCGCTTTCAAAACGTGTTCTGATGATGGGAACCTAGAAAATTCCCGAAATAGATCTATCAACACATTCCTAATAATTCAAATTATTAAATTTTTTTAAACCTTTTTTGGAATATTTTTAATTGTTCAAATCATATGCAAAATTTTTCACACTTATGTGTTTTTGATGATTCTTTCTAGAGCTCGGTTTAGATGACCTTAGTTATTACGAACTAATTTGACATCCTGACGGTTTGGTAACAAATTTAATCGTTACTTCTGTTAATACGAACTTGCTTAAGATGAACTCTCGGTTAAGATGAACTGACAAATTTTCATATAATTTTCCATTTTTAATACAAAATTTTGCAAATTTATCAAATTTTCCTAAAACTCCTTAGAATTAATAAACTTTAAACCGTACCTTAGAAAATCTTTCTGAACTGCATTGAAAACTATCTATTTATAAAATCAAATGAAAGAAATTCACAATATTGTAAAGAAATTTTACTCCTGTAAATACCAGTTTTGATTATACCGAATTAATTTTTCGTTTACATTTTTTTTAACTTATGAAAAAAATCTTTTTGCGGGTTCGTGAACCAGTAGAAGTGTCTCAAGGGGCCCGTAAAGCAAAAGTTGTTGGGAACCGCTGGTCTAGGATTTTTATTCTGTCAAAGTTTTAACTTTGGTTGCTAAAATTTCACTAGAAGGCGCTTTCAAAAATTTTGTGTTCTATAACTCTGCAAAGTTTTGTTGAAAAATGTCGTATCTTTAACGAGTTTAACGTTTTTGATTATTAAAATATTTTAGGGGTGAAAAAGATCTGGGAAATTTCAAAAATTCGATTTTCGGATAAATTTTTTGGCGGGTAGGAGGGGTTGGGGGTATAAATGATGTAAACTTTTTTCTTTTTAATCTGAGGACCCCTAACAAGAATCTGAAGTCAAAACAAAAAATGGTTAAAGGGCATTTTCTTTCTTAATAAAATATTAGGTTAGATCATTTGATCCCAAAGAATTTTATACAAATTTTAAAGAACTCTTTTATTAGGGTATTCTGTTATTTGACTTTTACTTTTAATTGATTAATAGGACAAAATTATTTTTGTTTTTTTCTAAACCGGTTAATCGAATAAAATTTTAAAATTAATCACTTAATTGAAATTTTAGATTAGATTAGATTATATGGCACTATGCACCGCGACCAACTTAGGTCTTTTGTGCTGCCTAAACTTACCCTAAAGATTCAAGCTACCTATAAAGCCAATAATCCTATTAGGCAAAATCTTCATAATGTCCGAAGGGGAGACAAAGCGATTGCCAAGAAACTTGGCACGCCTTTCACATAGCCTCGGACATTTGCAAAGAACATGCTCTGATGTCTCAGCTACCAGTTCGCAAAACCTACACTCATCCGTGTCCGAAAGACCCCTTTTGCGCAGGTGGTATCTGAGATTGCAGTGTCCAGTCAGGTAAGACACCAGGGTTCTCAAGTCACCCCTCCCGAGGGACAAGAGTCTCCTCGATCCTGCACTGGAAAAAGAAATTAATCTCTTTGCCTGTTGTTGGCCAAGAGAGTTTTCCCAATAGAGAGAGAATTCTGACTCCCTCCACGACCCGAGCTTCTCCCTAACATACCCCAAAGGTATACCACAGAATGGTTCAGGGCCAATAAAGGGCCTTCGGGCCCCGCAATTAGCAAGACAATCTGCCCTCTCGTTGCCCTCATGCCCCTCGTGACCAGGAACCCACCCTAAGGTAAGCGAGTTGCGCCTGCCAAGTCGGTTAAGAGCCAGAATGCATTCCATGACCAGACCAGATGACACCTCATAGGACATTAAAGCCCTTAATGTCGCCTGACTGTCGGAAAGAATGTAGATGCGAGATCTAATAGTGCCCCTTCGTAGACACTCCTCCGCGCAGACACAGATAGCAAAAATATCTGCCTGAAAAATGGAGGGGTATCTACCCATGGGTAAGGCCCGTTGGAAACCTGGTCCATAGACACCCGCACCAGTGTTGTTGAAATTTTAAAAAACAATTAAAAATTTCATAATTTAAATTTTTTTATTTTTTTTGACTGCTGATTATGAACAAAAAAATAAGTTAATTTATAAATTTAATAATTAAGGGAATGTGGCCCTCCACCTGGATATTCCAAATCCAAAAATACTTCAGCTTATAGGCCAACTCATTGGGCATTGTTTGGCTATAGATAATTTTCTTGTGTCAACTAATTTCAAAAAGTTATATAACAATTTTTAAAACAACTCAAAAGATCCACATTGTCAAACATATACCCCTTAAGTGGACATAAATAGAAAAACTCTTTAAAAGCGTATAAAATTGTGAGAAAATTTAGGAAACCCGACAAAATTTGTATTTAAATGAAAATTGATTTTAATTTGTTTATTAAAACGTTTTATGTGTCGTTTAAAGCTGCCATATGGGCATTTCCATGGTGTCGAACGTGACTGTTGTACACATTTCAAGTGAAAAATATGACAAAATAATATATTATTCTTTTATAAAATAGGCGTATCTTATAGCTCTCAATTAGGCCGTTAATTATTGGTATTGTAAACCTTTGGGCCATTTTCCGTTTTCAAAATATTTGCAAAAAAACAAGGTGGTCGAACGTGACCAAAAACATAAGTGGTTTTCGTGGCAAAAAATTCAAACGCGGATTTCAGCGAAATGGGAAGCAGTGTTTTCATGTTAATTTTTTTTAATTATGTGTATTGATGTTCCTTTAAAATGGCTAGCATTGTAGACATTAAGGATTTATATATATTTTTTTTATTTAATAAAAGAGATGGTCGCACGTGACATGTCGCACGTGACACTTTTTTCGATCACCATATTTGTGATCTATATTTCCATATTGTGATCCATATATGTGCTCTATAATGAAATTCAAATAAAAAAAACTATGCATAAGTCAACCAAAATATTTATTCAAACATAATAATAAAAAACTTAAAAAAATTTCATGAGTATGGTTTTGTGAAAGTATAATAAACATTAATGAATTTGATTATGAATATCAAGCCCTTTTTTTTTAGAATAGGCAGTTTTAGCTGCTTTTATTGCTTGATCATCCTGTCTTGCGTATGCGATCATCCTGTCTTTTTACTTCAATAATTTTATTATTTCCTTTAACCGAATCTTTCCACTTTTGCCTATTATTTCGCATTCTTTCCCTGTTTTTTAATTTATTATTTTGCAATTTAATTGCATCTTCCTTTAACTTTTCTCTAAACTGCTTACATCTATTTTTGTTTTTTTTCATCGTTGTTTGTGCTCATCTACATTTAAAAATTTGTAAAGTGCGCATTTACATTAATAATTGATCTATGTAAGCAAAAAAAAAAAAATTAATTTTGAATTTCTCACTTACCATGTCGCTCGTGACCAACTTTATACAAGTTAAAACAACACAAATTTTTAATTTTTTTACCGGTTTTTTTTTTTTTAATTCGCATGAATAAACTCAATTTATAATAATTATTTTGTTAGCTTACTGCATGTTCTTCCGACGCACTGAGTAAAAATGTTCTTTTTGCATGTCGAACGTGACAACGAACTAAACGAAAAAGCAAATCAAAAATTTACCGTTATCTTTTATTGCGTGGTTACTTATGATTTTGTTTTTTCGTTCTTTATACTCCTAGAAAGATTTGAGCAAGCAAAAGTCGATGCATTATGTATGTGTTTAATAACTGTTATAAAGACAAGACATACCAAAGAAATATCAAAATAAGCAATATTTCACATTTGCGCTCTTTGCATCCGAATATTTCGCAATGAGATATGAATAAATGTAAAATGTATTTAAATTACTTAAATTTGATTGTTTCCCTATGTGAATATGATATCAAACATTGTTATCAAAAACTTTTAATTTTTTCGTCTCGGTTGACCTTTTGATGGAAATGCCCATATGTAAAGTGACTACCTTATGTAATGAAAACTTTTTTAATTGCGGTAAACAAACAATATTGTTTTTTTTTTTTGGTTGTATTGAAACATGTTAAAAAAATGTACAAAATATACCAGAACAGTGAAAGTGATGCGTAAACCATGTAGAAAAGACTAACACAAGTAAAAAAAAAAAATAATAAAAAAATAAACATTATAAATATTTTATTTTTCACATTTTTGATTTTTTATTATGTTTGTTTTTGTAACAATCAATTCGACCGCTTACAAAAATCCTGTTTATGTTAATGAAAATTAATAGAGGAAATGGGCCCAAGATGGACAGGTCCGGCCCCAAGATGAGCATTGCGTATAAAATGTTCGCATAAGGTAGCAGATCCTTATGCTTTGTATAGACACAATCAATTCGACCGCTTACAAAAATCCTGTTTATGTTAATGAAAATTAATAGAGGAAATGGCCCCAAGATGGACAGGTCCGGCCCCAAGATGAGCATTGCGTATAAAATGTTCGCATAAGGTAGCAGATCCTTATGCTTTCTGTCATTGTTGTGGTTTGTATAGACACAGTTTTCAAAGCATACTCGAAGATAAAATATCTGCTAGTTTTTCTACTGATTTGGGGCACCATTTTCAACAGAGCAAAAACTGCTGAATATATTTCAAATCTGACTTTGCCATTCGATTGTTCAGGAAAAATTAGTAAAATTAAACGTTTTTTGAGGTCATTAGGATGGACCAGATAGTCATTAGAGTAGCCGAAAACTCACTTTTTTTTAAAAAAATTTTAAAACCATTTTTTTAACACGCAGATTGAAAATAGACTGACTCCTGGAAAATGTGTCATTTAAATTTTTATTTTGTAGTGACATTTTAAAAAGTTGTTCAGATTTTGATACTAGAAGTATTAATAATAATTTATTAATTGTATTATTTTTGAACCAGTATTTTGTTTTTTCAAGCTATTAATTATTAGTCTTTAACAGTAATATTATTTTTCGAAATAGCTGATCTTTTACAATTAACAGAAAAAAGATCTAAATGTAAGTTTCTTTTCAGATAATTTAGCAGATAGTGAGACGAGAATACAGAAGACTTAGAAAAGCTAACTGATACAGCCGACCAAATGTTTTATGAAAAAAATTTTATAGAAGTCGTTGACAACGCAAAAGTTAGATTCAACTAGAAAGTTAAAAAATTTTGATTTCATGCTTTTAAAGTCGCCTTTCGATTATATAACTCTTCAGAAACAAAAACATTAGTTAATTATGGAATAAATATTTCATTTATGCTTTTTCACTCCGCTCTGTGGGCTTCCCAAAGAACTTTTATCAATGCAATTGAAAAGGCTAAAAATATACAATTAAAAAAATTGAAAAAAAAAAATATCTCAGTTTTATTTATATATTACTTGATAGGTTTTAAACCGGAATTACAATAATAAAAGTTTTTGCATCATTTTTTTCAGGAGGTAGCATAATTTTAATATGCGTATTAAAAAATTACTTTTGCAATTTTTTTTTATGAAAAAGTGATTTTTTTGTGCACCCTAACGACTACCTGGTCCATCCTGAAAATCTTAAATAACCCTTATTTTTCATAATTTTTACTGGGGAATTCAACAGTAAAATCAGCTTTGAAATATATTAAATATTTTTTGCTCCATAAAAAATTGTGCTCAAAATCAGAGTTTTCAGCATTAGATATACAGGAGAAGGAGTTTGAATTTTAAAAAAATAATTACGCCATTATTTTTAGTGATGCAAAAACCTTCTAGAAAGATATTGTATCCCAAAATCTAAAATTTCAAACTAAACCTAATATATTGCATAGCGATATCCTAAAAAGTTTTTATAGTTTTTATTGATATTTTGTTTTTCTACAATTTTTAGTAACAAGTTTGATATAATTTTTATTAAAAACAAAAATTATGTTTTTTTCGACCTTTAATTGTGCAATGAAAATGAAAATTATTCAAGTTCGAGGCCATACTCTATATTTCTTCATTAGGATATTGTCCTAACAAATAATCTATAGAGTTTTTTGTTTTCAAATTTATTATTTGACCCTTTCAGGAATGTGTTGATAGATCTATTTCGAGAATTTTCTAGGTTCCCATCATCAGAACACGTTTTGAAAGCGGTAACAATTCCATGCCAAACATCAAACATTCATATGAACTAGTTTACTCACTACATGAGAACTAATATACATATGAGCTTGAAGTTAAAGATTATAACCATTGATCAAATAATAAATTGAAAACTTGAAGGTCGAAAAAAACATAATTTTTATTTTTAATAAAAATTATATCCAACTTGTATAAAAGACAGAGTACCGTCTAGTTTACTTCCCCTGTTTTGTTTAGAAACTAAACAAAATATAAAAAGGAGAGAAAAACAAAAAACGTGTTTTGAATATCCACCAGAAGTGGACCTTGCACATAACAAACAAGTTTTCAATTTATTTTTTGATCAATGGTGATAACCTTTTTTACTTCAAGCTCATATATATATATATATATATTAGTTCTCATGTAGTGAGTAAACTAGATTATATGAATGTTTGATGTTTAGCATGGGATTGTCACCTCTTTCAAAACGTGTTCTGATGATGGGAACCTAGAAAATTCCCGAAATAGATTTTTATTTTATGCACCAAACGCCCCTTTTTCAAAAATTCTGACTTTCTTAACAATATATAAAGTTTTATTGCATTATCAAAATTTGTATATTTATTTAAAAATGTGTACACTATAGTGTACAAGGGTAGTGAAAGGGTAAAATGCCCTAAGATGGCAATTTTCATGACCCTAAGATGGTTATTTTCATATTCATTGGTGTTGACAGTTGACAGTTGAAAGTTGAAGTTAAATTTCAATTTTATTGACAACTAAAATTAAATATAGGAACCATGCATTTTTTTTCAATTTTAACAGAGTTCAAAAGCCAATGAAAAGCACTGTCATCGCTTCTCCAGAATATATTGCAGATGCGAAAGGTAAAAACGTGTTCGTAAAGAAAAAAAATGGCAAAGTCTCAAGTCAAAAAAGTTTATCAAAGAAACAAAAAAAAAAACAACCAACTCCGCAAAAGTATTAAGAAAAACATCCAAAGCTACAGAACACTTAAAATAAGCCGAAATCATCGGTCCAAAAATCGGTTAATAAGAATACACTCAAAAAAATAAGTTAGTAGAAAAGTTAGTAAAACGTCTTGTAAATCAGGTATACTATTTTTTAGCAAATATTTTTGCTAAAATCGTGTTTTCAGCTAAAATTTTTGTTATACTTATTCAGCACTTAACTGTTTTATACTAATGCTTTACTAATATACTAATGTTTTACTAATTAATTTTGCTAAAAAAAATTGTGCTGATAAGCAGATGTCGCGGCATGTCAATATGTAGTAGAGAAGAGGAAAATGATATTAAAAAGTACAACTCTAACAAGACAAGTAAAAAAATCAACCATGAAAAAACATATACAGACATGTAGACAGAGTAAAGAGAAAGACAAAAACACACATCTTAGGTAGATTTGTATGGTTTCTTTTTCTTATTGCAAAAAAAGGGTTGTTTTTTTCGTTTCGTTTGTTTTGTTTATTTTTTCGTTTCGTTTCTAGAATTATCTTCGGCAGTTTCGTCATAGCATCATTAAGACAACCATTGATGTAAGTAGTTGAAAGAAAATTTTTGTTATGTTATATATATTTATTTCTATATATTTTCAGATATTAAATTAATTCATGTCGTCAATGTGGGAAAATTAAAATTGTTATATTTCGTTATTATAGTAAATTATTTTTAAAAGAATCACAAAAATATGTTTTATGAATTTCAGCAAATAAATTAACTAAATTACAATTTTTCTACAAATTTTTTGCGTTTTTTTTAGTCTACTAAAATTCAGCAAAAAATTTATTAATTTTTACCAACGCTTTTTTATTTCTAATCTACTAAGTGTTAGCAAAACTTTTGCTGAATCTACAAATTTTGTTGCTAAAAATCAGCTCGCTGATTTTCAGCAAAAGATTTTGCTGACATTAGCAACTTTTTTGCTAGCATCCTCCTGACTAAAATTTTGCTGCAAAATTTTTTGCTGACTTTACAAACTTGTTTTATGAGTGTAGTTATCTTTTTACAGCCAATTTCACGTTCAAGGGTTACAATTTGGAGTCAAAAATATTCCAATTTTCATGCTTTTTTTTCAAGAAACAATATACGAATTTGGTATCAAATGATATGCAAATTTGTATTAAAATTTCCATTAGAATGCTAAAAATATTAAAAACTAATTAAAGTTTTATATAATTTTTATTAAATATAAAAATTATGTTTTTTCGACCTATAATTGTGCAATGAAAATGAAAATTATTCAAGTTCGAGGTCATACTCTATATTTCTTTATTAGAATATTGTCCTAACAAATAATCTATAGAGTTTTTGTTTTCCATTTTATTAATTGACCACTTTCAGGAATGTGTTCATAGATCTATTACGGTAATTTTCTAGGTTCCCATCATCAACTTCGAGCTCATATATTAGTTCTCATTTAGTGGGATAACTAGGTTATATGAATGTTTGATGTTTGCATGGGATTGTCACTTCTTTCAAAACGTGTTCTGATCAGTTAATAAATTTGAAAACAAAAACTCTATAGATTATTTGTTAGGACAATATCCTAATAAAGAAATATAGAGTATGTCCTCAAACTTGAATAATTTTCATTTTCAATATTCAATATTCAAAACATTTAATACAAAAACGTTTCGGGCAACTTTGAGATCCATTTTCATCTTGAATATGCGATTGGCCCGTTACGTTTCTTTGCAATTTTTTTTTTTATTACTTTTGTCTCCCTGATATATTCGATTTTCAACGAAATTTGTATTAATCGCCCAAACAACAATTTTCAAATATGTATGTAGAAAAAGTTACGTTTCGATATTTAAAAATATCTAATATTTTTCATATAAAATATATGTTGTTAAATCTCCACTTGAATTTTCAGTTGCCTGAAATTTATTAGTTTTTGGAATCCCAAATTTTTAATTTTAACTGACACTTTTGGAACATTAAAATATATACATAAATAAAAACAATGTTTCTTGTAAATCGGACTTTCCCAATGCATTATGCACTTTAAATTATAACATTATATAAAAAAAGATATCTTTACTTACCGTGTTTAGAGTGGGGTTAACTTCTAGACTTTATTTTATTTTAAATTTTTTCACATATTTTTGTATGCTACATTTCTATTAATTTTTCTAATAATACCCGAGTTTAATAAAACCCGGTTTATTTATATATATATATATATATATATATATATATATATATATATATATATATATATATATTTTAAATTATTATATTTATTTTTATTTGACATAACCTCAATTTTAAATTTAAAGCAACAGAACAACCTTGAAAAGGAGGTGCTCCGCTGACAGAGGCTTTTGAAATTTCTTTTACACACACACAAACACTCACACAAACGATCGCGCATACTTTTTTTACTTTGTTTTGTTGTTGTTTTGTTTACCACAATGTGTTTGCAAAAGAAAAGAAAACAAACACACCACTAAACGAATATTTTTCTTATTAGAAATACTCTATTATTTTTACATTTCGTACCCGGATTTTAACAAATTCTTATTAATTATTAATAAATTTATCACTTTTCACTATTTTTCTTTTAATTTAAGCGATTTTTTCCGACATTTTTAATAATTTTTCTAAATTAACGCGGAGACATTGTAAAGTAAGACACGCACTTGTTAACCGTCTAATAAGAACTGAAGTTAGTGACATGCAAATAATTGCATCATGATCTGATCATTGTTGCCAGGTTTGACGATTTATCATCATTTTGGTGATTTTTAGTAACCAAAATAACTAAATGACGATTTTAGGATTTTTGCATTCAAAATGACGATTTTTTACAATAGTTTAATAATGTGCCAGCAAAACATATTGGATTTGTTTTATTTCTTTAAAATTAAAAAAAAACTTTATTTTTATCGAAATCTAAAGTATAGTACAGTAGTTTTGACTTAGCTGCACAACCAACTTCTGCACGAATTGTTGTGCAGGTAAGCCAAAAGCGTTGCTAACTCAAATTGGTTACCTGCCTTAAAGTACAGGTAAACTAAATTGTTGAAAACTGCAAAGACCAGATATGATTTAATTTATTTTTATTAATTGTTTATTTCATACAATAGAATTTATATAAAAAACAACAAAACGAAAATAAAAAACATTCATAAAAAATTTTATAAGGTTTTTACATACAAATTTATGTAGGTACAAGCTTTAACTAACCTAACTAACTAAGTAAGCAAAACATAAGAGGCAGCTAACGGCGATCTTTTGTATGAAAATAATGTACAACTGCCAAAAACATGAGGCACTTATTTAAAATGCGCAGGTATACACAGTGCACTTAATGAAGGCAATTGCATACGTAATTTTGTAAAATAACAACGAAACCAAAATTTTGTGCAGTTATGTGAAAAGTGCACGTAAGTAAAATGCAGTTAAATCAAAACTACTGTATACACGTATAATATTATTAATCAATTGTTAAGTTTTATTCGATCTTCTTTTATTTTATTCTTTTTAGTTTAAACGAGTTTAAGATCATTTATTTATAATCTATTTATTTCCAATATTTCGTCTCCACATTGGGTGACTTCTTCAGGGAACAAATATTAAAAACTTATATACATATAATATTTTTTTTCTTAAAAAGGCGGGAAATAAAAAAAAAAAATATTTTCTGTCAATATGAAAAAATAAAAATATCCCAAAAATCAAAATTAAATAAAAATAAAAATAAAAATAAAAATAAAAATAAAAATAAAAATATCACTGAAAACAAAAATAATTATAATAATATTTAAAATCTTAACTAGAATATTGAAATACATACCCAGCCAGAAATTAACAAACATAGAAGTATTCTGAAAGCACTACGTATGGTAGTTGAAACGTTACCAAAGCAACATGTTATTAATGATTATAGTGTTCTCAGGGCACTCAAATGATAACCCAGATTTACGGTCTCATGTTGGTATTTTAGAGTATTCGTAAAACGTTACAAAAACCAAACATAAAGTAGTTGTAAAGCGCTACGTCTTTTGTTTTTAAAACGCTTCCAAAACATTTGAAAACCCAAAAGTATAATAAAGTGCATTTAATGCAAAAATTGACTGCTTTCATAGAATTTTATACACAAAATGTGGAATAATTTTCCAGTACTCCAAATACCGAAAAGAAAGTAATTTCCCAGTGCTAAAAACACATTAATTATTTTTTTATATTTTATTAGTAATTCAATTTTTTTTAAATTATAAAGTAAAAAAGTTATAACATTAAAACGTAATTGACAAATACGTTGAATTTTCATGGTGTAGGGTTCTAACGACCTTTTGCTGCAGCCAACCAGCGGCTAGTTTTCGTCAAAATGGAACTCTGGTTTTAAGGAAACTAAAAATTTTTTTGACTACCCAATCTATTAAAGGAAATAGGAATATATAATGTGAAAAATTTAGATGAAAACAACATTGACACTCATTTAAATACGCTTAATATATATTTAATGTTGCATAGAAGTATTTCTATGAAAACTTTCCCTTTTTTCAATTACTGCAGTAAAACTGCGGCAAGTTACGAGTGAAAATAAGTGCTTTAAAAAATAAGTTGATTTGAAAAACGTCTGGTATCTTATAGTATAATAGTAGAAATGTGCGGACTAGACTAAAATACACTCACAAAAGTTTTACAGTAGAATCTACTGAAAAAGACTGTAATTTCAGTTTAAAAGGCGACAAAGGTAATTACAGTTAAAACAACTAAAAATGTAGTTGTTTTTAACTGTTAAAAAACATTTAACAAATGTGGTAAAAACAACAACCAATGTCGTAAAAACAACTGACAATTTTTTAATAGAAACATTTTGAAACAACTGTAAAAATTAGTAAAAACTACTGTTTTTGAAATTCTTTTTTCTTCATTCAATTACAACAAAATTTAGTATTTCCAGCATCTTACTTAAAGTCTCAAGTCAACATTCCAAAACAACTGTTAAAAATTTTAGTAGTTTTCGTTAGTTGTTTTTGAAAACAACTGTCAAAATAGTTGTTTTGCATTATTTCATACGAAAACAACTGTAATAACAGTTAAAAACAACTACTACTGATTACTACACAAACAACTGTCATGTAATAACTGTAAAACTTTTTTGAGTGTATCCACATTTAAAAGTTTTATTGACTACACTATTTTATCAAAATTCCACAGATATCATTTTTATTTCAATAAACATTAGTAAAGTTTGTTTAAAAAGTGCTTTTAAAGTAATTTAAATATGTTTTTTTTTCAAACGTTCTCAGAACGTTTTTGATTTGGTATATTGTATGCTTTGATAGTACTTAGTTTTTTGAACCATCATGAATTTCTGGCTGGGTATATGTATTATTAAACATCATAAAAATTATCTTAGTTTCTATTAACTAAATGTCTGTAATTTTGTGCAACATTTGCTATGTCTGTCTTATAGTTAATGCGTTGTGTAAATGGTACTTTCATTATTTCTAACATTTCTAACATATATCTGAGTTTGTAATTATTCTCTGTGTTCAAAATTGATGTATTATTAAAATCTGGATAATGATTAGAATTATTACAGTGTAATGATAATGCAGTTTTCTGTGATATTTTTATTTAATTTTGATTTCTGGGATATTTTTTTTCATATTGACAGAAAATATTTTTTTTTTGATTTCCCGCCTTTTTAAAAAAAAATTATTATACGTATATAAGTTTTTAATATTTGTTCCCTAAAGAAGTCACCCAATGTGGAGACGAAATATTGGAAATAAATAATTAATAAATAAATGATCTTAAACTCGTTTAAACTAAAAAGAATTATTAATCAATTTTAGTTTGTTAACAAATAAACTGAAAGTTATTCAATTGAATTGAAAATTTTTCAATGATTTGAAATTCATATTATTGAAAAGTTTGAGACAATAGTTTCTTGTTTGAAATTTAATAAATTAAATAAAAAAAAGTAAATTATTCCAAAATAAAAAATAATATCTGCAAACATTGTTTAATTATAAAATGTGTGAAATTTCGCGAATTTTTTAACAAATACAAAATATTGATCAATTTTAATTTCATTTATAATATTTCAATAAAAATTAAAGTGTATGTGCAAATATTATTAAAATGTAAAAGAATTTTTATTTTCAATTTATAACGAGCTTTCAACCTCCGTATATTTACAAAAATAAAGCAAATTAAACATATTAGCTAGGTTGATACTAGTATTTCGATCTGGCTAAAGATCTCATCAGAACCCGAAGTTTTAGAAAAGCTAGAGCCTCCATAATAGGAATTTATTGACCATCTGTGCTCGGCTTAACATTTATTTGCCAATATTAAGTTTGTTCGATAACATAATAATTTTTAAAAATTTGTACAAATTTTTACTGGAAGGTGTTCGTTTACACAAATACTCAGTAACAAATAGTAAAAATAGAGAGTAAAGTGACAGTTTAATGCCAAAGAACTTACAAGTTGTTATTGGATAAATTTTTGACAATTAACTATGAAAGAAGTTAGCTTTTATCTTTTCCATAATGACCAGTTGATTTTTTTTAATATTTAACATTTAAAATCAGCTGCTTTATATATTTTACCAATTCTTACAAATTTTCAGTTCGTTTACTTTTTTGTAAATTCGTTTTCCTCTCTGTAATTTTGTAACTGAGTAATTTTTACTGGAATTTACTGGAAAAGGCTTATTATGTGAAATAAAATTAATGAAAAAGGGAAATAAAACTAAATACAAAACGGATTTATTAATATTATAAATTCATGTTGGGTTTCGCTTCATTTAATTTATGTGTTTTCATTTTTATAAAATTTATTTATTTTTTTTTTTTTAATTTTTTTTTAAATCTACTTAGTGTAAGATTTAGATAAAAATAAAATATTTTTTAAATTAATGGAATATTTTGCCCAGCAAACAAAACTCGAGCTCAAATAATATTCTTTATAAGATATTGAAGGGTCTAATAAGTACAACTTTAAAAGAAACAAAATAAATCCAAAAATAAATACGGTGCTCAAAAAATAAGCCTAATAATTTAAATAAACTGTTCTAAAGTGAAACTTAATATATGCACAATTTATATTTAAAATGGAAAAACATTCAGTAAAATGCAGTTTTTGAATACAAATTATTTATATTATATTTAGAAATATCGAAACCGGAAACAATGAAAAACATAAAATAATAATAAAAATTTTCAGAATCTATTCTATTAAACAAGGACATCAAATGGAAGTTCAAATTTAATAATTTCAGATTTAAAAAATTATTGTACTGAAATGTTGTCTGAATTATTTAGTTTAAGTGGTTAAGTGTTATCGTTGTAAAATATTATGAGTTTCGAAGTTTAAACCATTGAAAAGTTTATCCCACTTATAAAAAATATTTTTTATTTTTACGTTTTTTTTTTTTTTGCAAATTTTTGATGATATTTCCAAATATGATGACGATTTTTCTCGAAAATTGAACGATTTTAGGAACAACAAACCTGGCAACACTAGTCATGATAATAATAACAGTGCGAGTGAGAAAATAATTTTTAGAGTTGCCATTCATTGTGCTTTATTTATAGTCGTTATTTAAGTAGTAAAACGGATATGTATAGAATTTACACAAAAGTCTACGCCAGACATTAATTTGGGTGCACAGGAAACAAGAATCATATAAAAATTAATAAAAATTTATAATTTGCCTTTGTTTTCTACCTTGTTCGTACATATGCAGATTAAGGGTAACTTTTCGTCTACATCTACATCGAAAGATTTTGATGTTCACCACCTGGAATGTCGATTCACGCCAAACGTGGCAATTTCACGCCAAACGTGGCAATTTTCAAGTGAATGGCGATTTTATACACACGAAATTCCTACCAGAACACTGGAAACAGAATATGATTTTTCGCATAAATTATTCAAAAACAAGTTTCATTTTATCAGAATATAAATTAAAATTGCTAAATTTTAGCATATTGTTTTCGAAATATCTTGTTTAGTTGATATTTTACCAGTTTTTTTTGTTTTGTAACAAATTTTAATGTGTTAGTAATTTCACGATTTTTGAGAATTTCTTTTGTGGTATACAATAAAAATTGACTTTATATTTTGTTACTCAGCTTTTCTAAAATGTTTGGGTATAGAATTGTTTATGTTGGGAATAATAAATTTGAGTTATTTAAGTTATTGTGAACTAAAATTATAGATGAAGTACACAAAATCAAAATGCTCAACAAGAGCTTTTTAGAAGGGGTGGACCAAAAAATTCTTAGACATTTTTTGATAACCAGCAAATTAACAAATTTCTATTTTTTAACAAACTATCTAAGATTGCTAAAAAAAAATATTTTTTTATTTCATTTTTATTTAACTCGTCAAAACACTTTTTAATTGGTTTACTTCGATCAAAAACTAAAAAAAAAATTTTTTGGCGATTTATGACAGTAAAATAAATCTGACAACCCAACACCATTGCACCATCACTTTACAAATGTTAATTAGTTTTTTTTTTTTCATTTTTTTTGCAATAACAAGCCGTTCTCAATACAAAAAGATTCAGATAATAAGCAACAAAATCAGTCATTGCAACAAATTTCTGTGTGTGAATACCTTAGTTTTTTTTAAATAAAGTGTTAAAATTTCAGACGTTTTTTTTTTGAATTTATTATTTTAATACAGGCGAAAACGTGTTTCTTCATTATTAGCAAATCGTGTAACTTTTCTTTTTGATAATACTATATTCTCTAATTTTTCAGAAAACTTGACAAAGAAATTAAAGTTTTTTTTTAAATTTATTTGAATAACTATGCTTTTTAATTGAGAAAATTATAAGTAAGATTAAGATTTTCCATTTAAAATTGAGGAAGTTCTAAAAAAATATACATAGATTATCTATTTCTAAGAAAATTCAAAATTAAATCAATATTTTCCATTTCATATTAAACATCAAACGAAAATGACAACTTTTAGCAATTAGTGTTAACAAATTTTGCCAAATACTTATTGCAACATATATTTCCGGCAATAAATATGTACACAATTGAATAGTCAGTCCACACTAGAGATAACATAATTTTGAAATTTCCTGCAATTTATTTCTACATATTTATCTCTACACACAGAAAAAATGTTTGCCATTTGCCAACCAAAATTTGGTTACTGAAACTGAAATCGGTTGATACAACTAAACATTGGTTTTCACAACAAAATTCGGTTAACACAACTGAATTTTAGTAGCAACATCCAAAGTATAAAGAAGTATCGTTTGAATGTGGTTATACTAACCGAATTTATTGGTTGTAGATACCAAAATACACTTTTCAATTCGTTTGGCACTTTATTTTTCTGCGTGTAGTATAGCCCAGGTTGATACTAGTATTCCAATCTATAATTTTATATTTTTGATTGTTATGATGATGAAAATGCATTTCTCTGCTAGAAATTTGTTCATCGAACGCTGAACTTTTTAAATAGACAAAGTCAAAAATATTGCACGATTTATTCCGTTTAACTTAAAAAACTTAAAAATTATTTTTCATATTTTTTTTTTTTGAATAAATTTTTGTTCACAAAATTATAAAAATTTTAAATTTTTCAAATATCTTCAACTGTCAAGAATTTCTATGCTGTCAAAGTTTCAACTTTGGTTGACAATATTTCGCCTAGAGGGCGCTTTAGGGGTAAAAAAATTACAAAATTTTTTTGAGCGTGTTTCTATAATTCTGGAAAGTCTAATTGAAAAATGTCCAGCGTTAATCTAAAATGGAGCTTCAGAATTTGTTATGGTATTTTCTAAATTTAAAATAAAAAATCTGAAATTCTTTTGGGATTTTTTTTTCAATTTAAAATAAAATATCTAAAATTCTTTTGAATTTTTCTCAATTTTAAATGAAATCTCCTAATTTTCTTTATTTGAAAAGCTATCAATTTTATTGGTGTAGATTACAGAAAAATATAATTTAAATATTGTATAAAATTTGTCATATTCCAAAGCAACTAAACTCTAATAAAGAAGTTAGTAAAGTCAGCAAAAAAATTTGCTGAGTCAGCAAAATTTTTGTCAGGAGGGTACTTGCAAAAAAATTGCTAAAGTCAGCAAAATCTTTTGCTGAAAATCAGCGAACTGATTTTTAGCAACAAAATTAGTAGATTCAGCAAAAGTTTTGCTAACGCTTAGTAGATTAGAAATTAAAATACCCTTGCTAAAAATTAATAAAATGTTTGCTGGATATTAGTAGACTGAAAAAACCTCAAAAAATTTGTAGAAAAATTATACTTTAGTTAATTTATTTTCTGAAAATCATAAAACATATTTTTGTAATTCTTTTAAAAATATTTTACAATACATTACAAAATATAAAAATATTCATACTCCCACATTGATGACATGAATTAATATAATATCTAAAAAAATAGTTATATATAACACATACAAAATTTTCTTTCGACTACTCACATCAATGGTTCTCTAAATGATACTATATTTTAAAGCATAGATGCCCAGTAGTAGCTGATATCAGCAAATTAAACTCACACGTATACTTACGCTCTTTTGTTTGATCGTCAATCAACCAATAGGAAATCAGCATGTTGAGAGGGAGAGACAAACTACACTTGCAGAAAGAATATTAAAAAGATTATCAATTTATTTTACACATGGCGTTTTTAACAGACATTTGCAACATTTTGAATGAGTTAAATTTGAAGCTGCAGGGAAAAGATAATAAAATTTCGGATATGTTTAAAATTCTTTCAGATTTTAAAACTCAGCTATTTTTACTTGCAGCTCAAATTGATTCTGAAGACTTTTCGGACTTTCCGAAAACTTCTGTTATTTACGACAAGGAGAAAATCTTGAAAAAGTTGGAACTTTTGGAAATATTAGAAACGCTTTTTAATAACTTTAATGACAGGTTTAAGGATTTTGAAAATATTCAGCATTTACTGGATATTTTTCAAAACCCTTTTAAATGCGATATATTAAAGTACGAATTTCCAATCCAAACAGAACTTATTATACTTCGAAGTGAAATAGATTTGCCGGATAATTTTAACAATATAGAATTCTGGAAAAATCTGGATGGTACAATATATCCTGAAATAAAGAAGATTTCATTGAAGTGTTTATCTTTATTTCCCTCAACGTATCTTTGCGAACAAATATTTTCAGATTTGAATTATATTTGCTCAAAAAAACGCAATAAGCTGAATTCTTCTAGTTTGAGAAATATACTTTTATTGCGTAACTGCAATTAGAGTATCAACATAGAAGATTTCATTACTTTTTAATTGCAAATTGAACAATGATTAATTGAGGGAAATTTTAATTTTCGAAGAATCTTTTTGTTTCGAAATATATCACACCCGCCACACATGTGCTTTCGTCGCAATCTCGTTGACGACTAAATAAAATGAATAGCAAATTGCTTTCTTCCAGTGTTATTTCGTCACTCTCACCAATACTACTACATTGGGCATCTATGTTTTAAAGGAACGCAAATGCCGCAGATAATTATAGAAACGAAACGAAAAATAACAAAATATGACATATACAACCCTTTTTTGCAATAAGAAAAAGGAAACAGAAAAATATACCTAAGATGTGTGTCTTTGTCTTTCGCTTTAGTCCAGGGATTACCATTTCATTGCACAATTGTGCAAACGAAAATTTAACTACCTCACGCACATTCTTGTACTCTTTTATTTAGTCGTCGATGAGAATGCGACAAGTGTACATGTTCAGCGGATGCCTTACCATTTTTTTCATGTTTACACTCAAAAAATATTATGATCAAAAATGCTTTTGGTGACATACAATGCCTTTTATGTCATAAAACATTTAAGGAATGTAGGGAATATGTTTTTAAAAGACATTGCGATTGTTTTGATACTAATATAAATAATTTAGTTAGTAGTTTAATAGTTAGTTATTTACTTATTCTTTTATTTATTTTTTTATTTAGTTGGTTAGTTATTTATTAATTTACTTATTTATTTATATATTTATTTCTTTATTTTTTATTTATTTAAAAACAAGAACAATTTTTGGTAAATATTTTTTATGGACAAGTTGTTTGTGCCATCGAAATATAGTGAAATATGTATAAATGAAATGTAAAAATTTTATGCATTTTTAAGACATATTTCGAAAGTTTGTTCGAATTTTTTTTTTTTTGATAACTTTTTAATAATATGTTTGTGTCATTAGATATATTTAAAAAAAATGGTTCCAAAGTTGTATGTTCTCTATAATATATTTTAGTTTCATTAGGATCTGACGGTCCGCAGAAAGATACTTTCCTTGTAATTTGTATAATTTTATTTAAGTTGATTAAATTATATATAAAAACATACATATATTTGTGTGACCTTAACCGCACAAAATAACATATAATTATATAATATCATACACTGTTATATTTAAACCATTTTAAATCAGGTGTATTTGATTATCTTATTATGTATGAATGTCAGAATGGTGTCAGTTACTAACATTTTCTATGACTGTACTTCTCTCAATTTTTTCCTCTCTCTTACTCACTAACACACTACAGAAATTTTTTTGGTAATGCCTGCTTTAGTCAGTCTACCTATTGCATATTTGTTTGCAATTTGATCACACAAGATTATTAATATATATAAACATTTAGTTTACATCAGTGGTCTTCACAAAGAGAAACACACATAAAATGAGAGTATTACACTGAAAGAAGTGATGAGTTTTTCTTTTTGTGGTTTCTTACAAGATTTGTTTTCATTGTTATAACAATTATGAAATTATTGAATATGTTGCGTTAAAAAAATATAAATTTTAAAAATAGGTATGTTCATTAGGGTTATGACTTTTTTGTTGCGAAAAAATTACAGGGACAATATTGTACTGATAAAAAACAATATTGTATTGATAATAACAATAATGTACATCAGTGGTCTTCATCCATAACACCCGGAAAACGTTTTATTTTTTGTTTTTATCAAAAATAAATATCAATAAAGTTTAAAATGTTTCTATAAATCAATAGAAACGAAAAAAATTCAAATATACTTTAAATTAAAAATATCCCTCAAGTTGAAAATCGAAAAATGTCTTAGTGTATAAATATTAAAATAAAAAAAAAATATTTTGAAAAATATGTTTTTTGAACAATAAAACGTTTTAAAACGTTTTTTCTTTTTTTTTTATCTATTTTTTTAATTTTAAAACTAATAATACAGATATTATTGTGGAATGCTGGTTTGATTGCTGTAAAAACCATACGATTTCAGTGCAAATTTTTCTGATAAAATAAATAATAAATAAATAAAAAAAAGTTTTTCCACTCAACATCCCACATATTCATTAAATATTTTAATTTCAAATGCTGTAAAAAAATATATATTTATACGAAATATAAACAAACATGCATAAATTTATGTAGCTTGTTATCAAAACTTCTCAGTGTATCAAACAAAAATGTAACTTTCGTTAAAAACGTTAAAACATAAAAAGATCCGCTATACTCCTACTCTGTTGAAAGCTAACTAGCTACTGAATGAAATAATTATCTCATACACATATTTATTGTTGTAATTATGGTTGCCGTTCAGTACGATGCAAACAAAGAGAACGTATTTTTTTTATGAAAGATATTGTAGCGTTGTTAATTTATTACAATTAGTTAAGTTTTTGATAGGAAAATAAAACAAACAAAAAAGCTTTCTGAGAGTTATAAAAGCAATATTGGTAAATACAGTACGATATTAAAATTTAAAGATATTGTAATAAAGATTAGCGATACAGGTAGTTTTGGTACATTTCAAGAAGCTGTCTTGTAGGAGTTTTTTTACTTTGAGCAACCCTGGTTATAATATTCACGAAGAGAATAAATAAATACCCGAAAAACTTCGTCCCCTGGGTGATATGGATGAAGACCACTGGTTTACATATACACATTTAATCTTTATTAAATTTAAATATTTTATTTTTTTTTTAATTTTATTTTATTTTATTTAATTAATAGATTACTTTCACAAGCCAGTGATGAGCAAAATTTAAGTTGTTTTAATCCACAATTTTTTATGAAAAACATATACAAAAATCTTCCATGGTTGATTTTTTTATATTATGTCTTATTAGAGCTGTACTTTTTAGTATAATTTCCCTCGCCAATACTACATCGTGACATTCCGCGACATCTAATTCATTCTGAGTATATCTTTCAGTCTGGTTGTCGTTCACACTATTGATGTGCTAATCAACACAATTTTTTTTAGCAAAATAAATTAGTAAAACATTAGTAAAATATTAGTAAAACATTAGTTCAAAACAGTTAAGTGCTGAATAAGTATAACTAAAATTTTAGTTTAAAACATAATTTTAGCAAAAAATTTGATGAAAAATAGTATACCTGATTTACAAGATGTTTTATTAACTTTTCTACTAACTTTTTTTTTTTAGTGTATAGCTAATTGGAATTATTTATATTTTATATTTCCGTATTAAGTTAGATCCAAAGTAATTCTTCATGATCACTTTAATCCAAAATTTTATTAAAATTTCTCCTACAAAACAACTTTTTCTATTAATTGTCTTCAATTAAATTAATTTTATTTAATTTTTTTTTCTTATTTTCAGGTCACCCAACAGATGTCTTCAACTTTAGCACAATTTGTTAAAAATGAAAACATTGTTGTTTTAGTAGTCGAATTATCCCCCTCAACATTGAATGCCATAGTGGGTGCCATAAATCCTCGGGGTATTGGAAGAAAAGAAACAGAACAAGAAATCAATACAGTGATTGATAGGTAAGTAAAGATTTTTCTGAATCAAATTTCAATTTATAGAACCTATATTTTTAATAGGTTTCCTAAACATCGTCGCTATATCACCGAAATATGTGATGAAATAATTGATTATCTAACAGATGCTAAAACAACTATAGTGGCCTTATATAGTATAACCGATTCATATTATCGTGTGATAATTTGAACAAATCATGAAATGGAGAGAGAACAAAATATGTTAATTGTAATTTTTTCATAAATGCTTCCTTTATAACCCGTTAACTGTTTTTTGCAAATGTTAACCTATCGATTCTTAAATAATTTTCAAATGAAATTACTTAAATGTAAATGTTATTGATAGTTTTATTTTACTATCTTCAAAATTTTGCAACATATGCTTTATGTACAGTTAACTGGTTAATATTTTAAATTGCCTTATTTATGTATATGGAAAAACTAACCCTAACTAACGAGTGCATAACTTTTTTATACGCAAATATCTTTAAGAATATGTGAAATCTCTATGCCGTAGTTAGTTTTTCATTCTGTATAGGGATTGAGGATTTTTTTCTTTCTAAATTATGAAAAGTTTTTCGACCTTTAAAATGAATGACTTTATTAAATAATTGAGCTCTAAGACACGTTTGTATTTATAAAATATCCTTTATTATATTATATATCTCCAATATTTCGTCATTCTTTGAATGACATTTTCAGGGAGTATGAACAACAACAAACAATATTAAAAACAAAATTTTTCTGTCGCTACCCTCTACTCTGGAGTTTTAAATGTTGTGTTGACCAGAGTGGAGGGTAGCGGCAGAAAAATGTTGTTTTTAATATTGTTTGTTGTTATTCATACTCCCTGAAGATGTCATTGAAAGAATGACGAAATATTGGAGATATATAAAATAATAAAGGATATTTTATAAATACAAACGTGACCTAGAGCTCATTTATTTAATAAAGTCATTTTTTCTTTTTTTTTTTGCAATTGTGAGTTAATAAAATATAATTTTATTTATTTCACTACACTAAAAAAAAAAAAATTGTAATTGCAATTCAGAACTATTAATATAAAAATATTTAAAATTTTTTTTTTTAATTAGAATTCATTTTTGTTTGATGTTTTCTTTAATTTTATTTGATTTTTAGATTTTAATTTAGTTAAAGTCGAATTTAAAATAAAATTTTCTTATTACAATTTATTATTTTTGTATTTAAAATTTGTATAAATAATTATAATTTATAATTTCTGAATTAGAATTGGAAATTTAATATAAAATGCAGTCCTAAGAAATTGTTGAAATTATTTTTTTTTATTCTATAATTTATGGATTCAATTATCATTTAATTTATATTTATTAATATATAAGAAGTTTTTTTTCTAGTGAGGCCAAAATTTGATTTATATAATTAATTATTTCTGTTTAAAAACAATAAAATTTGTTTTTCAATATTTTATGTTTATTTTTCTATTTAATAAATATTTTGCATTTTAAAAATAATGCAAAGTTTAATTTCTTTTATAAAAAATTTAAATTAAAATACTATTATATAATATAAAAACAAATTAATTGTATTTTTTTATAACAATTGAATTACACTACACAGAAAAAATAGTAGGCACCAACAATGAAATTTGTAAATTCAAATACCCTCATTTTTAAATTTAAATTTATTTCCAATAAGTTTTTTATTTGAAATGCTAGTAAATTGTAGTTTTTCATACAAAAATTGTTTAAAAACGAAAATTAAAAATCACAAAAAACTTAACAAAAACATGTTTGTTGTATTTACAAAAAAAAAATCATCATTGTTGGTGGCAATTCAAAAAACTTTTTTTTTTTTTTGTATTAACAAAAATGTTCTATGAGGCATGTTTAATATTTACAAACAGAATTTTATAATTTATTTCTGTGTATATATAAAATATTTTTTAAATATATTTTAACTCCAGGATGGTATTTATTTATATTGTTAATTTATTATTAATAGTGTTCATGGATAGAGCTAGAAGCTTTACACTTTTATGAAATAAATAAAAAAGGACATTGTAAATTGAAAAAAAAAAAACTTAAAAAAGTGGTAAAGAATTATTTTTAACGTACAAAATTTAAAATTCCGTATATTTTGTATATAAACACAGAAAAACCTGATGGCACCAACAATGGAATTTGTAAATTCAAGCAGCCTCATTTTTAAATTCAAATTTATTTCGAACAATTTTTTTTTATTTGAAGTGCTCATAAATTGAAGTTTTTCTTTATATAAAAATTCTTTAAAAACAAAAATTCAAAATTACAAAAACAAAAAAAAAATCAACAAAAAGTGGTTTGTATTTACAAAAACCCATTGTTGGTGGCAATTTAAAAAAAAACGGCTTTTTTGTTTTTACAAAAATGCTCTATAACACTTGTTTAATATTACCAATTTTTTATTTTATTTTTTGTGCGCACCGGTAGGCTAGTTAGTAGCGTGCTGGCTTATCAGTGCGGGGGTCGTGGGTTCGATTCCCACCTGAACGATTTTTAAAATCTTTGTGAGGGTTTAAATTAGTTTATTAAAAGCAATAAAAACTTCCTGAGATGGGGTTCTTTTTTTAATTTTTAAAGGATATTTTGTAAATTTATAGCTTTTGTGTTTTAAAGGAACAAACAGATTGGCTTTGATTTGTGTCCGCTTTTTAGTACATAAATTCTTATGCCAAAACTGGAATATTCTAAAAACTTAAATGCCAATATCTTTAATTGGTACAAGCTAGAATTGTCCTCCTTTGAAGAAAATACCAAGTTACAAAATAAATTTCAGCTTGAAAATTGGTTGGACTTAAGTCATTGAGATTTGCAATTATGTCGGAAATAAAATAAGATCCTGCGAAACGCTTTATGGCTTTTCCAGATCGCTAAATGTAGTATTCAAAAAGCGAGTTTATCCTGAAAGTGATAATAACACTTACAACGCTGTACACACAAAAAATTTCCAGAGGGAATACGAGGCAAAACTTTACTTAGTAAAGTTTATTTTCATTAAAATTTTATGATACCTTTAACAATTTGTGTACATATTTTAACCTAGCATTACTTGGTAAAATGTAACAAAATATATGCGGACGAACATAATAGATAATAGGGCATTTCTTTTACATAAATGTTATCGAGAACAAAAAAGTATAACACAAAATAGTTTGTTCTCTGTGAAATAAAATATGTTTTTTTTTTGTTTATTAATTAATAACACTGGTTTACATTTAAGCGAAGTTGTCGATATATCGATAAATAGCTTCTAAGGCGATAATCGGATTAAAAAATATTGTATGGAGAGTTGATAAAGCGTTTATTTAGCTTTAATTTAAAAATAAAAACATTCAAATCCACCGTTCTGGTCCGGAGATATTTTTATTTAAGTAAAACCACTTTTTTAAAAAACCGAAAATTTTGAAAAGTTAGCGATATCTTAAAAACTGTTCTACTTTTGGACTTTTCGACTTCATTTTCGGATTCAGCGCACTATTTTACATAGAAAATATATGCCATATGTCGTGGGTCAAAATCACTGTAAACTAGTGTAATTATATAATTACAAATTATATACTATTATCCTAACCGAGCACTAGCTACTATGGCCTTCGACGCGTTGTAGCGAAAACAGAACAGTGCCTCTGGTGGGAATCGAACCCACGACCCCCGCACTGATAAGCCAAAATATGTATTAAATAAATAAAACTACATAAATTAAATCTTTTAAATAGTACAGATTAAAAAGTAGCCGAAACAAAATTCTGTCACAAAAGGTAAGTTTATTTTATTTATTTATTAATCAACTAAATTCTAACCGTAATTTTATTTTTTTCTAGTTCCAAGTTATTGGACTTGTGCATAGGTATAGGTAATATTTAACATTATTGTCATGTATTTGTTATATATTTTATAAATAAAAATTGTTTTGAATATATTAACAAAAAGGACAGCATTTTTAATCTAAAAAATTTAACAATTTATTAAACTACTCGTATCTAGGGATTCTTTTGAAATGCAGTGGATATTTTTATTGCGATTTTCTGCTTAAGTATCCTAAATAAAAGTGGAAGAAGTTTTTGTAGCTAAATGTCATAATATTTTTATCCAAATCATTTTCCTAAGTTAATTGACAAACTTTCCTAGAAATAGTTATTAGTTGAAATGCTCCTACCGTACTTGGTAATAGTAAACCCCTTTTTTGATAAACGTTCCCCTAGATTTTTTTGTGTGTATATTCTTTTAGTATTTTGAAAAATAATATTTTCACTGTATCTATATGATGATTTTTACTTTTCGGTTGACAAAAGTCACTTTTTCCAAAATGTGTATTATGCACTTTTATGTTCTTGGGGAAATAAAAATTTCAAATACACTAATACCCTGGTTTGCGTTGGTAATGGGAACCGGAGAAATGCTACGCAAGCCAAAACAGGATTTCCCCTACATTTGTACTGATTTTTATTTAAGTTTGATATAATTTTTATTCAAAATAAAAAGTATGTTTTTTCGATCTTTAATTGTGCAATGAAAATGAAAAATAATTCAAGTACTCTTTTTTTTTTTATTAATTAATAATCATATAATTACAAATTATATACTATTACCCTAACCGAGCACTAGCTACTATGGCTTTCGGCGCGTTGTAGCGTAAACAGACCAGTGCCTCTGGTGGGAATCGAACCCACGACCCCCGGACTGATAAGCCAGCACGCTACTAACTAGCCTACCGGGGCGCACTCAAGTACTCTATATTTCTTTAGTGTGCAAATAAAAAGGAAATAACAAAAACGTGTATTGAATATCTACCAAAGGTAGACCTTGCACATAACAAACAAGTTTTCAATTTATTTTTGATCAATGGTGATAATCTTTAACTTCGAGCTCATATATTAGTTCTTGTTTAGTGAGAAAACTAGTTTATATGAATGATTGAGGTTTTTCAAAACGTGTTCTGATGATGGGAACCTAGAAAATTCTGGAAATAGATCTGTCAACACATTCCTGGAAGTGGTCAATTAATAAATTTGAAAATAAAAACTCTATAGATTATTTGTTGGGACAAATATAATATTTGTTGGGACAAATATAAAGTATGGCCTCGAACTTGAATAATTTTCATTTTTATTTAATTAATTCGACAAATGAAAAAAAAATTTTTGTTAAAAAAGAAAACGGATTACATAATTTTAATTTTGCTTTATGCTTTACACTGAGTAAATTAAAATAAAGGCACTGGAAACTGGAAAACGTGGTAGTTAATATGCAACTTATTGACTACTGCACCGAATGGAACGAAACATATTTGTTATTATAGACTAGGAGTTAGGCTTTTAAAATAATAATTTTGTAGTCACCCAGTCTTTATACTGTGTAAGCCACAGGGTGGCAGCGTAGGCTATCTGGAGAGTATAAATGGTTTTTCTCTGCATTACTAATGGACCGATCACCTAATCAATTTAGTGCAATTTACAGTCGATTTAACAATAATAAGTTATTAAACCAGAATAAACAACATTGTTTTCGCCGTAAAACAGCCATATATTTATAAAGTCTTAAACTCGTTATATATTGTTTTAGTTAGGAAGTTAAAAGTAACTGTTTGAAAAATCACCCTGGTTAATATCAAAAACTGCACAATTTTTGGGCGTTGTGGTGTAATGGTTAGCGCGTTGGACTATTACACAGATGGTCCCGGGTTCGATTCCCGGTGACGACAACATCAATTTAGAAAATTAATATGTATGAGTTTTCTATCACTTATATTTATCGTTGCGCCCACCTTCGGTGTTCCCATATTACTTAACCCCACCGAAGTAAAATAATGAATCAGGGCTATAACACAAAAAAGCTTCAATAAATTCGCCAACTCTACATCAGGTGGCGAGCAACAACTGTTCTAAGACTTATCTACTCGCGCAATTACAGTGTTGCCATGTTTGAAGCCCTTCATCTTTCACCACCTTTCATCTCTCCACTATCCCCTTTCCAAAGAAAGCAACACATTAATTAATAGGAAGAATTTCCTGAGTGTTGCATCTGTTTTTAAAAAAAAATACTGATCTCATATGGCGTTCACAACCAATTGCTAAATACGCGTTTGCAAAAACAGGTATTTTGACTCTAAAACAAGAGTTCTGTATTATTTTCCACTCGTATTGGCAAAACGCGTGTTTTACCATTTAGGTGTGAATATTTTGTTAAATTATCTCAATACTAATCGTAAAGTAGAAACCCGAAAATAAATTGTTTACAGAGGTCCCAAAAATTGCAACAATTGTCTAAAAAAGTGCTCTTAAAATTTTGTTAAAAAATGCAGTATTTTTTTAAATATTCTAAAAAATAGTCTTATAAAATTGGGTTTAATAAAATTTAAAACATCTTTCCTACGTCACTTACCATGGTGATTTGTACACGATGCAAATATGCACAGTTTGCATCGTCAATACTGCGCAAGGCTGAGAGAATGCAAATAACCGCCTGTGCTTATTTGCATCGTATGCATGCAAATGACCATTGTGAATACCCTCAAAAAACTGAATACCCTCTTATCCACTTAACTCCCTGTGGAGCATAGGGAATATATCGTCACCTAAAATCCAAAAGACCATAACTAACAAAAAATTCCCAATTGATTTTTCTGATTGATTGCGATGTAGTTAACTAAAATACACATTCCCACAAAATTTTACACGTTCACGTCCAAAAACACCAATTTTATTAACGAAAATCAAAAGGCCGTAACTGCAATTTCAATATATTCATTAACCAAAAAGTTGTGTAGTGCAGTTTTTTTGCCTTTTATGTTTTTTTTTTTGTTTAACCAATTTAATTTTATTTTATTTTCTGGGAATAAATTAATTTATTTTATAAAATTTTCTCGAAAAGTTTTAAATAGTTAAAATGCGTTTTGTTTTAAAAAATAATCACAATAGAAATATAAAAATACATAAGTTGACTAAAAACTTTTTTAATTACTGTCAAAAGGAAGTATTTTTTTTTTATCTCAAACGATTGTTTTGTTTTTTGCAATAATTTTTGTATTGAAGTTACGGCTTTTTGGTTTCAGAAAAACCGATTACAAATGGCTGTAACTATATTACTTAAAAACTACAATTTTTCCATGAAATTTTTTCTCTGAAACAATTTCGTCTTTGGTTCTTAAGCATAATTCTAAGATGTGGATAGTTAATTTCAAGTAGTTTTTTATTTATAATATTTTTTTGTCTCTTCTGTAAAAAAAAAATAAAAAGTGTAGTTACGGCCTTTTGGATTTTAGGTGCCGATATATAGAATATTTTATCATTTGTTGCAAATTTTTTTTAAATGAAGCTTTAATTCTATACGCGTTTAGGGATGTACAATATATCCAGCTAGCATGGCTTTTTAAGTGGCAAAGATGACTCCAAAAATGCCTACTTAGGCAAAAGTAGCACTTAAGAAAAATGTTCTTTGTATGACAATTATGCTTAATTATGATCCGAATTCAATCATATCTTTTTTTATTTTGAAAGTATTAAAATGTTGATTATTTTGAAAGTATTTCATGAAGATATACATTTTTTTGGATCAGCCAAACGATATCAAAGTCATAAATTGCTAAATATTTTTACTACTTACAAGAAAATAAGTGTTTTTTACGCAAAAAAAAAACACAAAATAGCGGGAACTTTTAATATAATGTTCACACTTCAATCTGATATTTCACACTCGTTTTATTTTTATTTTCTTGTAATATAATGATGAAATACAGACATGCAAAGAATGGGGTCAATATTGACCTAGGAAAACATAAGTTTTTAAATAGCACTTTTAAAAAAAAGCAAACTTTTTATTGAAACTATGATTTTCTGATGCAACATTGCAAAATATTCTAATACATAAAGTTCTGTTTGTTTCTCTTAAATATTTAAAGAAAAATAAAGAAATTAAATCGCCCATTGGTCAAAAACTACCCCAGGATGGTATGAAGGTTAATTTGTCGGTTTTCCCACATTTTGAAGATTTTTTTAGATTTTTTTTTTATTATTGAGCAATGTTTTTTAATTTTGACATTTTTTATTTGATCGATTTTTTCAGAATTTTTTCAAGTTTGGCGATATTTCTGCATCTTTTGCTTGCACATCAAATTTCGCGCATGTGTGGTAAAAAAAAGAGTGGTTATCGAGTATTTGTCTTTTTTTTGGGTATTCGACACTTAAAAGTAACTACTCTATATTTTTAAAGTTGTGTTTAGGACGAAAAAACTATACAAAACTGCGACTCCGCTAAAATAATTATCATTAATATACAAATCTGCGAGAAGAAAAACTCAAGGGTGAAAAGTTTAAAGAAAAAAGTTGAAAAACTATAAGAAAAAACTTTGAATAGTTTGCAAAAAAAGTTAAAAAATATATTCAAGTTCGAGGCCATACTCTATATTTCTTTATTAGTTTATTGTCCTAACAAATAATCTATAGTTTTTGTTTTCAAATTTATTAATTGACCACTTTCAGGAATGTGTTGATAGACAAAACAAAAAAAAGTGTGAAAATAAAAAGGAGAATAAAAACAAAAAGCGTGTAATGTATATCTACCAAAGGTAGAGCTTGCACATAACAAACAAGTTTTCAATTTATTTTTGATCAATGGTGATAATCTTTAACTTCGAGCTTATATATTAGTTCTCATTTAGTAGGAAAACTAGATTACATATATGAATGTTTGATGTTTTGCATGGGATTGTCACTTCTTTCAAAACATGTTCTGATGATAGGAACCTAGAAAATTCCCTAAATAGATCTATCATCACATTCCTGAAAGTGGTCAATTAATAAATTTGAAAATAAAAACTCTATAGATTATTTGTTAGGACAATATCCTAATGAAGAAATATAGAGTATGGCCTCGAACTTGAATAATTTTCATTTTCATTGCACAAGTAATGGTCGAAAAAACATAATTTTTATATTTTAATAAAATTATATAAAATTTGTTAAAAAATATATTTTTAAAATTTGAATTTAAAATGAATTTTAAAAAGTAATCGAATTTACCAGCTCAAATGTGCGTAAATTACGATTCCTGCATAATAGTTAGTTTTTCAAATTTTTTAAATCGAATGAGGAAAATCAAATGTCATTCCCAAACTGGTCAATCTAATGACTCATTAAATCCTTCCATTGTAAATCGAATGAGTAAAAAATCGATTGAATTGCCAATTATTGAATTTAATGCACTGAGTGAATTATCAGCATGATATTAAAGAATTGTTTGCATAAAATCAATTAAAATTGTTTATAGTTAATGCAAGTTTTTATAAAATGAAAATGAATCATTTTCATTGCACAATTAAAGGTCGAAAAAACATAATTTTTATTTTTAATAAAAATTATATCAAACTTGTTTTTATAAAATTGTATGTAAAATATCATTTTATAAATTTAAAGTTGTATACACTCAATGAATAAGTGGTTTTATTAAAACTGATTTTATTAAAAGTATGAAGCTTTTCCTTAATTTTAAGAAAATATTCGTTTCTTTTGTGTTTAATTGATTTACTTAAAATTTTCATTATTTTTCGTCTAACAAAATTCTCTCATTGTATGAATTACCTGTGAATGATTGAAAAAGAATTCATTCGATTTAAGTAATTGATTTCTATTTTTTGGGAATTCAATCAAAATAGAATTCAATCTTGGAGGCTCTGAAAAGATTTCATCAAAAAAGCGGCCAACAATATTTTTTTTTTTAATTAAGGGGGGACATGACATTGGCCGTTTTTTGAAATCATATTGTAGTAAATGTTCTTAAGATTCTAAGAAAAAAATTTCATGGAAAAATTCCTATGGGTTCAAAAGTTACAGCCGGATTAGTGAGAGCGCATTTTTAATTTTCGCGCTACCTACGTACGGCAGCTGGTATATACTTGTTTTTTTTTTTTTTTTTTATAATTTAACCAATACTCAGGGGATGCCCCCTACTCATGCAGTGCATTGTATTGATCAGGAAAATAAGGTATGGGAAGGAGGAAAGAGGGAGTAGTGTTTGTGGATATTTGATTTAAATTTTTCTAAATTGTAAGTAACAGGGAAGACTTCTGCGGGAAGTTTGTTCCACATACGAATCGTTCGACTAAAAAACGAATTTTCTCTGTAATGCGTTGTGCGAAACACAGGACAATCAACTACAAACGGATGTGCTCTACTAGATAAGCGAGTATTACGAATAAAAACTCGGGCTCGTGGAATAAGTTCACTTATCTCAGATGAGCATCTCCCATGGTAATATCGATAGAAAAGTGTCACACAACCCACATTCCGACGATGCTCCAATGAATCAATAGAGTTGGATACACTACTGTCATTGATAAGCTTCACCGCCCTCCCCTGAACACGGTCCAGAAGCTTCAGAATAGACAATGGAGCTCCTGCCCATATATGAGAGTTGTATTCCATTTTTGGCCGGATATAGCTGGTATAAATAGTAAGGAGATCGGATGGAGTGAAGTAAGTCTTGCACCGTTTTAGAAAACCGAGACACTTGAATGCCTCTTTCGACACTTGAAATACGTGCTTATTCCAACGGACATCACACTGTATTCTCATGCCCAGAACATCAAGATTATCCGATTCCTCAATACCTATACCATCCATAGTTACAGATGACAATGTCAATTCCACAGCCCGTCTGTGGGTTAACATACAACATTGGGTCTTGCGTGCATTAAAATCGACCTTATTCGCGCGACCCCACTCGGAGATTGTAGAAAGGTCTTGATTGAGTGTGTCATTCATGTTCTGCCGCATGCCCTCTATCTCCAAAGAGTTTGGCCTGTGATCGAATGAAAATGAATGACAAATGTTGCTGTCATCTGCAAAGGAGTAGATAGGGTTGATGGTCTGACCAAGAAGGTCATTAATAAAAATAAGAAAAAGGGTAGGAGAAAGAACAGAACCTTGCGGTACCCCTGAATTTAGCTGAAACTCGTTTGATGAGACCCCATCTAAAACAACACGTATAGTGCGGTCTCTGAGAAAACTCGTTATAAATCGAGAGAAGACATTACCGACACCAAAAGCAACTAGCTTAGTCACGAGTGCCCCGTGCCACACACGATCGAACGCCTTAGAAATATCTAGAGCAACCACTTTACTCTCACCAAAGCGGTGGATTGACCGGCTCCAACGTTCCGATAGAAACGCCAACAGGTCTCCCGTAGATCGACCACTACGGAAGCCATACTGCCGATCATTTAAAAGTGAATTGGTCTCTAAATATTTCACAAGATGGTGGTTAACCATGGTCTCCATCACTTTGGAGAGCGCAGAGCAAATTGCGATTGGGCGGTAATTTTCAGGGTTGTTAGCCGCACCCTTTTTAGGGATAGGCTGGACATTGGCCACCTTCCAGCATGAGGGGAAAATTCCCGCACGGTACGAAGAGCTGAAAAGTTTTGCCAATGGACGTGCCAACGTTAAAGAGCACTGTTTCAGCACCAGTGCTGATATGCCATCCGGCCCCGGTGACTTATTTACGTTGAGATCCGCAAGAACCCTTTTGACTGCCCGGGCCCGAAAGAAAATCGAAGGCATAGTATAGGATACCCTTTCGAGAACGGGCAGTGGTTGATCGCTTTCCGGCAAGAAAGAATTTCTTGCAAAAAGTTCAGCGAAAAGGTTGGCCTTATCAACCGGGTCAGTGAATGATTGATCGTCCTTTAAAAGAGTTGGAATAGAAGAACTAGCATTATCCCTTACTCTTTTAACAAACGACCAAAAGGTCTTACTGCCCCGAGGAGCAGAAAGAACTTTGACACGTAGACGCTGTTCGTATAAAACCTTTTCGCGTCTAAGTACCTTGGCACACTCGGTTCTCGCCTTTTTGCTGTGCAGATCAGTAACGGCGTTCTTATTCGAACGCCAATTACTAAACGCTGCCTCTCTGGATCTGACTGCATTTTTGCACGTCTGGTTAAACCAACACTTGTGTTTTGATTTAGCCGAAATATGCTTCGTTGGAATAAAAAGTTTCATTCCTAGCATAATAATATTGACTACCATTTCTGCAGCGGCATCGACGTTGTCGTCGAGAAAACAGATTTTCCAGTTAAAATGCCGAAAGAAATCGTTGAGCTCGGCCCAACGAGCTTTTTCATAGAGGAAAATAGAGCGTTTTGGCGCTAATTTGGAAACGCTACGAAGAGTAGAATATGAAAAAGATGCAGAAATAGTACTGTGATCCGAATTGCCGAGAGGTGCAAGTATTTTCACTTCGTACTTTTCAGGGTGAGAAGTGAGGAAGAGGTCGAGAGTGTTCCGCGATTGCCCTTCAACACATACATTGTGTGTTGGCTCATTCACAAGTTGCGCAAGATCATTATGCGCGGCGAAAGCTCAACGTATTGGCCCTCGGGAGTTGTATGACTCGAATGGCGAATCCAGGATGAGTTGTGGATATTAAAATCACCAGCAACAACGATTTCACTATTCGGACAACTCTCCAAGATTTTCGAAATTGAATCGGAAAGGGCATCGAAGCCATCAAGGGATTTAGCCAATTCCGTGTTTGGACTTCTATATAGAAACCCGAAGTGCAATATGTGCGACCTGATCTGGAATTTAACCCAAAGAGAGCTAAATTCCTTATCATTACAGTGCAACTGTTGCTGATGCTGGTACACAACATCATCGCGAATGTACATTGCAAGGCCCCTATGTAGAGAAAAAAGGGATAGAAGGTGATACCCAGGTATGTGAAAATCGTGTGGATCAGCATCCTCACAAACCTGAGTTTCACATAAGGCGAAAACATCCGGCCTATGAAAACGAATGTGAGCATATACAGAAAAGTAATTCGCTCTCAGTCCGCGTATGTTGCAGAAGTCTATACGAAATCTGCCTGTCATAACAAAATAAGAAAAAAATAAAATCAATATTCCTTACGAGTGTATATTTTTTTCTTTGTTCACAAACTTTGAACGCGTTTATCTCGAAACCATGTTTTTCGTACTGGTTGCGGCACTAGCGGGTTCATTTTTTGAAGATTTTTTTTTTTATTTTTTGATTCGCTATCGTATGACACGAGCTTTTTTTTTAAAATTTTTTTTGTTTTTGACTGAGTTATGAATTTTTAAAAAAAGGTCTGTTTTCTCTGCCGCGAATGTAATGTCCCCCTTAAAGGGGATAGGTTTTGTAACACATATAGGAAAAAAAAACAAGCAAAATTTTGTTTATAAAATATATTAAACTAAATTATCCTATGGTTTCTAAACCACTGGATTATCTTTATCCATTAAAAAATAAAGCATTTTAAAAGTACTGAATTAAATACGATACAGTGTGTCCATAATGAGTTAATAGCAATACAAAATTTGTATTGCTGATTTAATAACTTTTTTTAAAGCTTTTCAAATTACAAAAGTTCTACCACATAGTGGTGACTTATTCGAAAACCATAAGACATTTATAAATAACTAAATTATGTAACAATGAACATTTTCCAATTTGTTTAGCTTAAAATTTGTATTTTAGTGAAATATTTTAAGTTTTATCATGATGTAGTTTTAGTACTATCTATTTGGTTAGTTTCTTCCACATTCATTTCTGTGTTTGATCTATTCAGATTTCTTAAAATGCTAGAAGTTGGCTGTAATACTTTACGCGATAAACGCATAAAACCAGAAACCGGATCACGGCCAAAATATTTAACTTGTATTTCTTGACCCACTTCTAAACCTAAAGCTGAGGGATGTGCTACTTTACGTTGATCTAATTGAGAATTATGTAAAAGAGCCGGTGGCATTCCTTGATATAATATTACCATTACTCCCGTATCACGTACTTCGGTAATGGTGGCTTTGTATATACCACCAAAGTCTAAAGTGGGTATTTTTTCTTTGGCCACCAAGAAAGAATCAATCATTTCTCGAGCTTCATGCATGGCAGATTGTGAGGGAGCAAATAGTGTAAATGATGTTTCATCTTCGGTAGTGGCTGTACAACCAGTTTCTAGATAAAGTTTACGTAGATGTATACCACTTGGTCCTATTAATTGTGATCTTTGTTGAGGTTCAATTTCCAAACGTTCCGTAACGGGCCAACAATCTTTTCTTAATTTTCTAGGTTCAGCTATAGCTTCGGACATTATGTCTAATATTCTAGACTTGGCATCGGTAGCTTTTTGTAATGATTCCATAACAATTTTTAAGGGTATACCCGGTATCTTTAAATCAGCTTGTATGGCAGTAAAACCTTTTCGTGTACCCGCAACTTTCATATCCATATCACCCATGTAGTCTTCAATGCCCAAAATATCAGTTAATATACGATAATCTTGTAAATGTTTTGTATCATTATTTTCATATTTTGTGACCAAACCAATGGCCACACCCGCCGCTTTAGCTGTTACTGGCACGCCAGCATCCATTAGAGCCAAAGAGCCACCACATACAGTAGCCATAGAACTAGAACCATTGGATTCTAAAACTTCGGCCGACAGTCTTATAGTAAAGGGAAAATCGTTGGGCAGTGTAGGTAGTAAAGCTTTTTCCGCCAAGGCACCATGTCCCAATTCTCGACGACCGACACCACCAACACGCCCAACTTCACCGGTGGCATAAGGAGGGAACTCATAGTGTAACATAAAGTTTTTCGCTTTAACGCCTCTGGAAAATATAAAAAGAAATAGAAATGAACATTTTATAAGAGATACATTTTTTAAAGATATCACAAGAAATTATACAAACAGTTATGATTTTTATCTGATTAAAAAAAAAACATTTATCACTGTTTTGAGTTCGGAAACTTTCCAATTTTATTGGATTTGGATTAAGCGCAGAGTTAGATATTTCACAATGTGCTGATCCTGTTCTGAAATCCACCTACTTTTATTCTTGATCGTTAAGCAATTTTAGTAAGATTTAGCAATATCCGTCTATCAGTTGAAATCGCGATCATGACACAAAAACGCTATCGATGCTAAACATTTTTACCTTGATTAATGAGCATCCTCGAGAGAAGATTGGTTTTAAAAATGATCAAAATCGGCCCAGCGGTTAAAAAATTATGAGTGAGAATGTATAGGTACTTCTAAATCTTCCTTAAAAATTGGTGTACGTAGTACAATTTTATAGTAGCGTCTGGTATATAAAATAGGCGGTTATATTTTTTCATCAGACGCTTTGAGGTGAAAATTATAATTTTTTTATTAATTTCAATAACTTAGCCTGAAGGCCATAATCGGTTACAAATTTCTACTAAATTATACCACAAATATTTGTTTACCACAAACATGTTTTTCCACCTCAAAAATTGTTTTTACGTCGAAAAAAGTTTTTTACCTCAAAATTTTTTTACCACAAAAATGGTTTATACGTCGAAAAAAATGTCCATCTCTGTAATTTGTTCATCACCTCGAAGTTAGAGTGTTTTTGCAATATTTTCTATAATTTATTATAAAAACAAATTTGAAAAAATTAATTTTTAGGGAGGAAATGTCCTATTTTCCCTCCTCCTGGTTTCGCGTCTGTATATGATTATATCGGACCTTTTTTGTCGGGTTATTAAAATTACAAAGAATTAAAATTTTCGAAAATTTGCTGTTTTGAAATGTATAGACAATTTTTAAAATAAATTTTTATGCATGAATTAAAACGAAAATTTTATTCGGATGTTCTGTGATCCATCACAGAACAAACAGCACACATCCGAACATTGAATTTTCATTTTATTTCGGGAAATAAAAGTTTGATGAAAGCGAATACTTTTTTACGTGAGATTAGATTAGACTAGAGTGGCACTATGCACCGCGACCAGAAGTTGGAATTTTGTGCTGCCAACGAATACACCCTGTAGGTGCAGGCTCCCTACGAAGCCAACTATCCTACAAGGTAAACAATTCCAAACGTCTGATGGCGGCACTATTCGACCACCAAAATAACGCACCCTCCAATCGGAGAGCATCGGACATTTCCAGAGAACATGCTCTGAGGTCTCGGGTTCCAATTCACAAAACCTGCATGTATCCGTAGAGGATCGTCCCATCTTGTACAATTGATACCTAAGGTCACAGTGTCCCGTGAGGTAACCCGTCACGGTCCTTAGTTCGCCCCTCGTCATAGACAAGAGTTTCAGCGACCTCTCCCCAGAGGGAGATATAAACAGCCTAGCCTGTCGCTGCCCAGGCGATCTGGCCCAATAGGCCCCAAACTCCGACTCCCTTCATCTTTTGAGCCTCTCTCTGACATACCCATTGGGTACGCCACAGAAGGGTTCAGGGCAAATGAATTGTCGACGAGCTCTGCAGTTGGCCAAACAGTCAGCCCGTTCGTTGACCTCATGCCCCTCATGGCCAGGAACCCAGCCCAGTGTCAAGGAGTTGTTAAGTCCGAGACGATTATGAGATAAAATTAAGCAAAAATATTCGAATGTAAATCACAGAACAGCAAAAAAAAAACTGAACTCATTAGTGACCAAGTGTTTCGTTTTCAACGCAATACTTTTAAGTTATATTTTACTGGACAATGAGCAGTCATTTAAAAACTAGTGCTGATAAATTCGGTTACTTTCTAATACTACTCAATTTTTTTTATTTTGATACTCGATACTTTTGACGGTTTTTAAATATAAAATTTACACTTTTAATGAAAATTCAAGTTTTAAAGATACATTTTTTAATTTTTGTACAACTTTTTTCTTTAAAATTTTCACCTTTAATTTTTTCTTCTAGTAGAGTTGTAAAGGGTGATTTTTTAGCAACTTTCTTTTTGGCAAACACTGTTTTTGGCAGCTCAGCTGTTTTCTTGTAACATATTACTGTTAAACATGTTCTGTTTGGTCTATAATTTAACCATGAATAGACTTACAAACGAACAACGCTTGCAGATTATTGAATTTTATTCTCAAAATTCATGCTTGGTTAAGAAAGTGCATGGTGCACTTCTTCCAATTTATGACCAAATCCGAAAGCTCTTAAAACATCACCCTTTATTTTAATGGTCTTTAACTTCGAGCTCATATATTATTTCTCATTTAGTGGGAAAACTAGTTTATATTAATGTTTGATATTTTGCATGGGATTGTCACTTTTTTCAAAACGTGTTCTGATGATGGGATCTATCAACACATTCCTAAAAGTGGTCAATTAATAAATTTGAAAACAAAAAATATATAGATTATTTGTTAGTTCAATATCCTAATAAAGAAATATAGTGTATGGCCTCGAACTTGAATAATTTTCATTGCACAATTAAAACTCGAAAAACGTAATTTTTATTTTTAATAAAAATTAATTAATTATTATTTCAGCGGATTCGCATGTTTTATTGTGTTTTAGTCAAAAATGCAACTCTGAAAATATGGAGTAGTTGCTTTTAAGTACCCAAAAAAAAAAGACAAATAATCGGCTGCTAATATTTCCTCTAGAGGGCGCTTCAAGGCAAACAAAATTACAAACGTTTCTTAATGAAAAATGTCCAGCGGATCTATGTCGAGTCTTTAATGAGTTCAGATTTTTTTATGTGATTTTTGAACTTAGAATAGCGCCGTATATTTGACTTGTTAGAAAACAGTTTTAAAATCAGTTTTTTTTTTTTTTAATTATTAACACATTTTAAAAATTTTACAGATAAAGAAAAATATCATAAAATAAATCATATCACAGATTCTAAAACTGTTTTCAAAAAAAAATAAAAAATCGCAAATTCAAAGAATTTATATAAAAAATTATTAAAATTTCAAATAGTTTGCTAGCTTATCTCAAAAAAAAAAACACAGATTAGGGCTTAACCATTACGGCGGGTCGATTTAAAAATCGCTCAACGTTCATACCTCTAAAACGAATTCTGATGTCCCGACTTTTGACCCAAAGGGTCAAATTTTGAAAAAGCCTACTTTGATATTTCAGAAAGTAGGAGGAATCTCTCCAAGATTATTGGAGCTACTTCTTCTCCGGGAGACGCGCTAGCAGATTAATGCATAAATCATCATTCTAGGTGACCGTTAAGGGGTTGAAATTTAAGTTGAAAGAGGGCCTTTTTAGCCGTGTTTTTATAGCAAAATGTACAAATCTCGGGATAGAGATATTTCAGAAAGTAAAGGAGTCTTTCCAAGATTAGGATCTCTATTTCTTCTCCGGAAGACGCTCTAGCAGATGAATGTATAAATTATATTCGATTGGGTTGGATTCGATTGGGGCACTCAAAATGGGTCAAAGTGGGATTTTTCAAAATTTGAAACTACGGGTCAAAAGTCGGGACATCAGAATTCGTTTTAGAGGTATGGTTCCTTCGGCAAAGTTTCTTATTTTGAAAACTTTGCTTATTTTTTTTAAAAAGTTACTCGCCTTTAAAAATATTAATAATTAGAAGTTATCAAAGTTGTTCTTACTAAGAAACTGTGTTTTTTTTCAATTTCAAAATCTAGCAAAAAAAAACTTACGTTTCCAAAGCTGATAATGTATCCAACTTCATAGCAGATTCCTGTGAATCTAAGGCCACTGTTGAGAAAACTTGCGTTTGACCTCTTTGGAATAAAGATGAACCATGTAAAGGTTTATATAAATCCACCTTCAAATAAAAAACAAAATAAAAATAAAATTCTCCCAAAAAAAAAAATAAAAACCTTATTTACCTGACAACTAATTTGTCTTAAACTATCAAAATCTCTACCATCACATCTTAATTCTGTCTCAAATATTAATTCTCTAAATAACAAGCGGCATAAACGATTAAATTCTTCGGCTATTATGGATGGTTCTGTATCGGGATAACTGGACCATACTTTATCAATGACATTTGAACGTACATCATTAACCGCATGATCACGGGATAATTTGTCATGGCGTTCATCTTGGAATATTTCACGTAAACGCATTTCACTCATACTACGAACAGCAACCGTCACTTGTGAATCGACTTGGGGCAGATTTTGTATACTTTGTTTTTCTTTACCATACAATTTGCGTAGATTTTCAATTTCATTTACAATATTTTGAGCTTCTTTGGTACCTTGTTTGATGGCTTTGAAAAGATCTTGTTGCAGGACTACATTACCTTTACCCTCTAACATAACGACAAGATTTTGTTTGGTGGCCGTAACCACCAGATCAAGTTGTGATGTTTGTAATTCACGGCGAGTGGGATTTATAATAATTTCACCATCACACAGACCTAATCTGGAAAATATTAAAGAGAATTGATAACAAATAATTTCAAACTAAAAAAAAAAAACTTTCAATTCAATAAAAATTATGTAATGCTCTAATATACCTTACAGCACCAATGGGTCCATTCCAAGGTATATCACTTAAACTTAAAGCCAAAGAGGCGGCATTTATTGCCAATATATCAGGAGAATATACGGCATCCATGGCCAACATATTGCACACTAATTGAGTTTCAGTTCTATAATCATAGGGAAATAGAGGACGTACTGAACGATCAATTAAACGGGCCGATAAAATTTCCTTTTCTGAAGGACCCATTTCACGACGCATAAAATTGGTGGGTATTCTACCAGAAGCAGCATTTTTCAATCTATAATCTACCACTAACGGCATAAAGTTAGTACCGGGTGTGGGTTTAGCCTTTGAAACGGCAGTGACCAAAACGGCAGTGTCACCCATCTCACAGACAGCAGTGGCATTGGCAAAACGTGCATATTTGCCGGCAGTCATTAGAAGATTACGCCTATAAAAGTGAAAAAATAAGTTACTTTGTGTTGTTTGTCTATTATTTATCATTGTCTTACCCATTGGAAAATTTGATTTCCAATTGTGGTATTTCTGTGCTATAATTTCTCCCAAATCTGTTAATTACCGTCGAATTATACAAGCGAAAGTTTAACAGTTTTAAATAATTTAAACTATATTTCATTTTGTGACTGAATTTATTTTCTAATTTACAGTTTAAATTTTGTTAATGAATTATTTCAAAGTACATTTAAATAAAATATTTAAAGCCGCATTATATTTTACAACCAATTGTCAAAAAATCTAATTAGATCAGCTGTTCGTATTTGACACAACGTCAGCTTATTATTGGTTTGACCTGTACACCAAAATTTCGAATACGAGAAAAATGATAAAGAAGGTTTACACCATGGCAAAATCATTTAAAGGTAGACTTATAAGACTAGGTTCACATACGGCAATTATAATTGCGCAATTCTTGAGTTTATAGAAGAGGGAGGGAAAGAGAATGATACCCCCTATCAGAATTGCCCGTACTCCAATTCCGTTCTGATTTGTCATTCGCAATTTTCAATACTGCAGGTTGATATACGAAAATTGCTGAAACAAACTTTTCCTGTGTGAACACAAGAGCAAGTTCAAAGGAGAATTGGGCAATTATAATTGCCGTGTGTGAACCATGACTAAGAAAACACGTTCTCTTCATTGGATAAAATGTAAACAAAAACCTACCCCAAAATGTCAAACAACTAAAAAGAAAAAACAAAACTAAATTTAATTTAATTTAAAATCAAATCAATTTGTTTAATATATGCGATATTTTTGTAATTTTCCTCAATTAAATTCTGTTGTTCACTTAAATCATTTAATCCGTGAATACGTAAAGTCATTGTTTGTTGCTAAAATAATGTAGTTTTTGCGTTTCGTTTTATTTGTTATCGTTTGAATTTAAATTTAAATATTCCCAAGAAACAACTTTACGGACTGTCCGTTACAAACGGATTCATGAATCCGGCATTGACGGTACGAAAACGGACCGGAATTGACGTATCCGTCGAAGCTTCTACGAAAACTGACCTTAATGGTACAGTAAAATTGGATTACTCAAATTTTCGAAAATTATCGGTTTTAACTCCGTTTTGCTGTATCCGTTTCGGTGCCGTTTAACCGGACTACACCGATTTTCATCAGTTAAAATTCCGTTACAACCGTTATCGTTTTTCTTCCGGTATTGCCGGAGTGTGTTTTGTTTAAAAAAAATCAAACAGTTTTATTTATTAATAAAATAATATAATAAAAATAACCAGGGAATAACTTTGATACATTAACTTGATACAGGTAAGTTGACAAATCTTAAATAGTTTTTAATCTAGTAATTTCAATAGACTCTTACGCAACAAAATTTCCCGCATCAGTAAAATAAGCAATCTCAGCATGCGTAGTAATAAATCATCCCGCAGGGACACAACAAATCTATTTCAGTCAATTTTTCCAAATAAAGTAGACCCACTGTTTATAATTTAATTTTTTTCTTATTTTTAATTCATACATATCTTGTTTTTCTAGTTTATTTTTAATGTAATTGTTAATCCATTTTTGTTAATATCTTTATAAATGAAAAAATTTAAAAATAAAACCAAACTTTTGTTTAAAATTAAAAAATGGAGAAATCATTTAGATAAAATAAATAAAAAAAATAAAAATGGACCATTTAAAAAAAAATGGTACGAATACGGACCATATTCGGACCGTATACGGTATATTAAAAACGGAGTCCACTCCGTTTATAAAATAAATGACGGACAGTTTACGGTACGTTTTGAACGTACACTCAATTCGTACACTCTGTTTTATATACAGCATGACGGTACGAAAACGGTCCGTTTTAGCGTGCTTTATACTGTTTCGAATCCGTATTCGATGTTCCTTTTATTCCGTTTTCCGGTCCGTATACTGATCCGGAAAACGGTACGGAAACGGACTTCGGATCCGTATATGCTGTACCGAAAACGGCACATAAACGGACCGGATTGTTTGCTGGGCTTAAATATAAAATAAAAACATTATTCGTCAATCTTGATTTGACACATTTGAAATAAGCAACGCAAATAAAACAAAAAACAATAAAAAAGTTTAAGCATTGGTTTGCACTATGACAACCTAGTTTTATAATGGTTAAAAGAAAAAAAACTTTTGACCTACTTGAAAGAAAAACAACAAAATTGTGATAAAAACAGCTTATAGGCCACCCAGCAAACAATCCGGTCCGTTTATGTGCCGTTTTCGGTACAGCATAGTCGGATCCGGAGTCCGTTTCCGTACCGTTTTCCGGATCAGTATACGGACCAGAAAACGGATTAAAAGGAACATCGAATACGGATTCGAATCCGTTGCAAGTCCGTCAATGACGGACCGTTTACGGACCGTTGGGTCGTGTTAAAGACTGACTCAAATCCGTTTAAAGTCCGTCAAATACGGACCGTTTCCGGACCGTTTTGTCGTGCTGAAAACGGATGATTCCGTTTTTTACGGATATAAAACGGACAATAAACGGATCGTTGAAAATACTTATTTGGTTCGTGTTCCAACAATTTTTTTACAAAAAACTCAATGGATTTTATTTTTTTTATACATTTATTAATTTATTTGAAAATATATTAAAATATACTTCATTTAACTTTAATTAAATACGAAATTCGCCACATCTACTTTTTGTATCCAGCTTAGCAGCATCACGGAACATTTGTGGTCGATAATATTCAAAATCTAAAAGGAAAAAAGAATTTATTATTTTAGTTTCAAGAGATAGTAAGAGTTTTCTTGGAATATATTTTTTTTATTTAAAAAAAAAAAATTGATACTTACTTTTTCGATGCAGTTTTTTGTTTCCACCAAGAGCATCATTGTTATTTTGTGGCCCATTATTGAATCAGATATCTACATGTAAAAAATATTAAGTGGGGTTTAAAAACGATGAATTCTATGAACAAATATATTTTTGTTTGCAATCTCATTTGAGCGTTTTAAATTATATAAATACTTACCATCTAACGTATGCAATGCATATTATGCATGCTATCTGAATTTATTTGGCGCCCCGATCTTTTATATTCTCTACTTAATTTTATTTTAATAAAACAAATTGAAAAAAAATTGTTACCGATTGTGACTGACTTGAAACGGATGAAAATCGGTGAAGTCCGTATCAAACGGCACGAAAACTGATATCCCCAAACGGACTAAAAACGTGTTTTCGAAAATCCGATTAAACGATCCGAAAACGTACCGTAAACCCCGGATTAAAGAATCCGTACATGCCGGAGGGTCCGTAAAAATGTTTCTTGGGCATATAATAAAAAAATCTTTTTTTTAAAAAATTGTTAATAACTCTGGATACTCAGTGCAAAAATGCGTAAAAATTAACAATATTGTTTATAATAAATGCAGCTGTAGATATAGCAAACAAAAAAGAAAACCTATCTTGTAGAAATTTAATAATTTTGTTGTAAACTTTCTTTATCGTTTTTTCTCGCAAAAATATTTTTGATCGGTGCGGCTCTCCAATAATCAATCGACGAATCGACGATTATCGTCCACTTTTCGAAGTTAAATTATGCCCATATTAAATAAAACTTTTAAAGAATTTTAACAAATTTTGGTAAAAAATGCAACAATTGTTCATTGTTTAGTTCAACGTTTTCCTAAGTAACATCGTCAAAACGATAGCAATTTAGGTATCGTTTAGAACAAAACGATATCGTTTTTCTTAGAGAATCTGCCCCCTTGCTATTTTGTGTGTGGAGAAATGGTGTGTTTTCTTCCACCCAAATTAAAATCCTTGTAATAAAAACAAATTCCTAAACACGGCAACTCTAATCAGATGTCATATTTTTCGAACAACCAATTCGAATTAACGTCGAAAGTAGCGCCAACTGACGTTGATAAAACCAACTACAGCTTTGACATTTCGTTTTACATTTTTCTTTGACTTTTTCGCTGTTGTACAAAAGGAATAGTCAATGTCGAATTGTGGACAAGTAAAAATCGGTTTTTTGTTCTTGGTGGTTCGTATCGCGGTGTCGTTGATAAAAAATTTAATTTCTAATAAAATATTTTACACTTGCGGTGGTCTTTACCAATTAAATACGGTGAAAAATTGTTGAAAATAATAATGAAATAATTTATATTGAATCTATATGTTACTAGAACATAAAAAAAGATGGAAAATTTATAGAAAATATATTGCATTTAAAGAATAAAAAAAAATGCCAATCACCTGTAAAAATATAAAATATAAATTTGTTGTGTTGGTTGTGTGAGTCTTTTTTTTTCTTCTTAAATACAAGTGTGGTGACAACCAGCCACCAGTGAAAAGCCAGCCAGGCAGGCACATAAGTGGAAATAAATAAATAAATAAAAAAAGAAGAAAAAAAGGCAGACGACGACAAGAAATAATAAAATAAACTGCAAAAAAACACAAATAATAAATAGAAAAAAAAAAAAAAATTAAAAAAAAATAGTTACAATAACAAAATAGAAAACAAAAAAACGCCGCCAAACGTCAACGGTAACGTTTTTTATTTTAGCATCAACAATTTATATAAAATTTAAAACGAAATTAACAAATTTCCCACAAAAGTTTCTATAAAACTTTGATCAAACTTAAAATTGATTTTTTTTAGTGAAAATTTGAAAAGAACAACAAATTTTGGAATAATCTCATTTAAATACACACCCCCTTTTTTATTTTGAATGTGTCAAATTTTGTGTGCAAAGTGTCAATAACACCTTATTTAATAACACATAAAACAACTACAACAATAGCATGATTGTGCTCGTGTATTAAACTGCAGAGTGTAAATTCGCAGTAGCAGATTTAAAATACTTCTTTCTCCATAAGAAAAAAAAGTTTGTCAAAGATTGTTCGGTTCGGTTCACGGTGGTTGCAATTGTGTTTCTAGCCTGTAGTGAGTTTTTATAGTTGAACAACAAAATTTTGTTCTTAAAAGTTTATTGGGTGTTTTTTTTTTTTTTTAACTGCCCACTAATTTGTGTGTTTTTTCGTGTGTTTTTACTTATTTCACTGTATCTTGTGTGTCATTCACTAAAAAAACAACAAAAACAATAACTAACATAAATTATTTATTGTCTGTTATCTTTTGCAACTTCATTGTATGTTTTGACAAAAAAAAAAAAAAAAATAAAAAAAAAATTAAAAAAAAAAATTAAAAAAAATAAAAATTTAAAAAAAATAAAAATTTAAGAAAAAAATTTTTTTTTGCTAAAAAGTTTTAAAAGAATTTTCAAATTTTTAAATTATTTAAATCGACAAAAAGTTGTTGTCGATAATCTGGTTTTTATCGAAAAAAAATCAGTGTCTAATTTCAGTGTGGTTATCATCTGAAGTACTGCATTCCGTAGTAGGAGTAGTATCAAAAACAAGTTTTTAATCCAATATTTGACAAAATTCTTCAACGTGTGACAACTGCATATTTCAAGGTAAGTTTCGAGAAATGTTTAAGTGCATAAACAATTAAGAGCAACACAAAGTTAAATAATCTGAAGTGATCTAAAATATTTAAAAAAATATGACTAGAAGTCAGGCCGCAGCCACTAAAACTTAGCCGCTAAAACTGGCTGGTAATTAAGACGCCGATTATCCGACCAAAACGGCGGCGACGCGGCTGTTGAAAAATATCGGCGGCACTGCTCCTCCCCCCACCCTCCACATATTATCGGCAAATATTTCGTTCTGATGCATTAATAAACAGAATGTTTCACTGACAAAAATACATAAAGTACATGTTTTTCCATTTGAAACAACATTTTTTTTTTATTACAATTAGGTCTTTTAAATAAAATTTTTGCTTTTTATTAAAAAAGTGTTTTAAAATAAAGGGTCCGCCATCTAACGTTTTTTTTTTCAAATAGTGCTTATTTCGTGAATGGTAACACTTAGCTCATGTCTGATTTGACAGATAATTAGTTTTATCCTTCCGCTGAACGAATATGGTCAGTATGTTCGTTATCTTGTGAAAAAAGTGAAAGAAACTGGCATCCTCATCGATAAACCAAAGCGTGAAAAGCCAAAAACAGTGCGTACACCCGAGAATATTGCTGCTGTGGTAGAAAGTGTGCGTGAAGCGCCATCAACATCAATTCACCGTCGTTCTCAACAATTGAACATTTCGGAGACATCATTGAGACGAATTTTGCATAAAGACCTTGGTATGTCGCCATACAAAGTCCAATTGGTTCAGGAGTTCAAAAAAAAAAGTTATTTGGCGGACCCTTTACAAAGTTTTCTAAAAAAAAAAATAATCCTCCTATCAGAAAATGCTATAAATTTTGCGATTGGCCCCTAATGTCAGTTCTGTTTTGACATTTGTGTAGTAAACACATGCGAAATACACGTTAATAAACAATGTTACGCTACACTGCTCCAGAACGCGGAGTATTGGTGACTATTTATTTGACCAATAATCGGTCGGTGACTTTGGCACAACGTGAATTTCGTCGCAGATTTCCTGGCCGTCCAACGCCTACTGGTGAAACACAGCGACGTTTAGCCGCTCGCCTCGAAGAGACTGGCACAACACGAGATGCTGCCAGGCGTGGCAGACCCCGGAGTAGCCGTTCTGCAGAGAATATTGCTGCTGTAGCCGAGGATCTCATGGAAGCGCCGTCGACATCGACCAGACGACGTGCCACGCAAATGGGTATCATTCGACGGTCTTTACAGCGAATTTTGGTACAAGATTTGAAGATGTTTCCGTACAAAGTCCAGACGGTGCATCAGCTGTTAGCTGCTGACCGCCAATCGCGTGTAACATACGCTCAAGCCATCCTTAATCACCACCAAGAGGAAGATGATTTTTCATCAAAAATAATCATGAGTGAAGAGGCCCATTTCCATCTTAGCGAAGAGCCATTACACCCGCTCAAAGTCACTGTATGGTGTGCTGTTTTCGCTGGAGGAGTCATCGGACCTTTTTTCTTCGAAGACGTCGCGGGCCAAACGGTTACTGTGACTGGTGAGCGCTACAGAGCAATGATCAACGAGTTCTTTTTGCCGCAACTTGATGAATTGGGATTGGAAAACATGTGGTTCCAACAGGACGGTGCAACGGCACACACTGCACGTGCAGGATGCATTTCCCTGAAGGATGCATTTCCCGGGCGCCTAATCTCCCGTTTTGGCGATTTGCACTGGCCAGCAAGATCGCCTGATTTGACCGCTCCAGACTTCTTTTTGTGGGGCTTTTTGAAGTCGCGGGTTTATGTCAACAAGCCTCAGACTCTTGCAGCTCTTAAAGACAATATCCGTCAAGAATGTGAGGACCTATCGCCGGAAGTTTTGGCCAAAGTGATGGAAAATGCCATAAAAAGGGCTCAAATGACAATCAACTGTGGCGGCGGCCATTTACATGACATCATATTCTCGACTTGATGTAAAAAAAATTAAAATACCAAATAAAAATAATCCACAAAAAGAATCAAAGTTTTTCATTTTTTTTTAATTACAGCCAAAAAACATCGGAAGGTTATTTTTGCGCCACCTTGTATAAACGTATATGGATGACAATATAAAATAATATATAAACATATATGGCTATATATGTCTATATATGTAAATGTAGGTTAATTTTTCTTGTATGCACAGTAGGGCTCTCCAACCTTGTATGGAGCAAAAAAAAAAAAAATATGAATTTGGGTGTAAAACAACGTATCCTAAAAACTTAGGACAATCGGATAAGAGGAACACGTGCCTCAACGGGCCTGAAGTTTGAAAAACGGTATATGCGGGAAAAATATGACTTTTTTTTAATTTTCTTAAAATTTTTAATATTTTAATTTGATCTTGCATTTAAAGGATTAAAAAATCATAATAAACAGTAAATTATCTTGAAATTCGTAGAAATAATGTAATGCAAAAACATTTTTGTATTTTATAAGCTCCAAGGTACTCAATTAAAAAGTATTTTTTATCATGTGCTTTGCAAACTCGTTTTAAATTAAAGGCAAAATAGTCTGAATTATTAAACACAGTTTTCAAATCTCCAATATTAAAGTTTCAAAATTTTTTTAAAGAAATTTAAAAAAATCAACGATTGGACTTAAAGTTTTAATTAAGCACATATTAAGGACTAAAACTTGAACAAATTAAAGGTATTCCTCTTTTCATTTGGCCAGTGCAGCGATTTAACTTCCTCTTATCCGATTATCCTAATTTTTTAGGAAACGTTGTTTTACACCCAAATTCATATTTTTAAGGGGGGCCCAGTCAATAACTCAGAACTTTTTTTTTTTGGAGAACTCTAATGTTCAAATATGGATATCCATATATGATCATATGAAAAATATACTTTATTATATATGAACTTTTTTAATCTGAAAGTCAAAAACCACTAAACACTGCTTCCCTAATCCAAGCTTGCATATACAATACAGAGAACAATTATTCCTCTTTAGTATAAACTAGGGATGCCAATCGGGATTGATATTTGAAAATCCCGGGATTCGCGATTTTTAAAATCTCGATCCCGGGATCCCGGGTTTTTCGGGATTTTCATATTTTTAATATTATTTAGTTGAAAAAATAGTTTGTACTGAAAAAAAAAAATTTTTGTATTTTATTTAATAATTTTTATTTAATAATACACATTTTATGTGTGTTTAAAAGGAATTCATGTAGCAAAACAAAAAAATAATTACATTTTATGTAATTCTAAAAGATAACAAAACAAAAAAACTTATTCATATCAATTTAGAATTGATTAATCACATTTAATTTTAATTAAAAACTGAAGGCAAATTTGATTTTAAACAAATTTTTAAAATACTGAATAATTATTCTTGAGAAATACTGTTTACTGTTTTAAATAGTTTCTTAGAAAAATTAAAGCATCTAAAGTTTCATCAGATAATCTCGAACGAATTTTGCTGCCAAAATACGCTGCCGTTGAAAAGCATCTTTCGCGATCGTTGGTAAAATGGTTTGGCATTTGCAGCATGCAAATATTTACCTCGCGCACCTCCTGAAACAAACAAGTCAATTTCTTTGGAAAGTTGGGTTTCTAAGTTGTTATCAGTCTCTTTAACAGATTTCATTGGGCTTTGACATTGTCCAATTGCATCGTTTAATTTTTGTAAAATTGAGACATCACTGTCTTCTTCTAATTCTTCAAGTTTGCATCAAATTGTTTTGTAAAACGATTAATTAATAGTTTTAATTCTGTTTTTATTAAAATCATGTCCAAATTGTTATCAAAATCCGATTTTATTTTTGGGTTTTTCAAAAAGTATAAAAGAGTCGTATACCGTTCTTCTTTCTTTTATTCTTTTCCAAAGAGATATATACAAATCGCTACTTAAGTCACACTTCATTGTTGAAATCTATTTCAACATAAATGCCAAAGCAGCATCAGCCTCACACAAAGTCATATTTCTTCGACATAGAGCTTCGAGAGTAAAATATTAATAAATAAAAAAAACCCGGGATTCCTTACAAAAAATCCCGGGATTCGGGATTTGTCAATCCCGAAAAATCCCTTGATTTCGGGATTCGGGACTTCCCGTTTGGCATTCCTAGTCTAAACGCTTGTTGTCAAAACTTAATTTTTTGTTATGTTTTTGTTAATAAAATAAAAAAAAAATTTGAAGTGGATATTTTAAAATTTCGAGTAAAAAAAATTATATACGGTCTTATGTTTTTCATCTTAAAATATATTATAATATGTGATTATATATGGTGTCATGCATATCCATATATTATCATATATTTCTTATGTGGTAACATATATAACGATATATTGTTAACTATTAACCTTTACAAAATAAGATACTAAGCTATATGCTATACATAATAAGATATGACAGATCTATTGTCACATATAATAATACATTCTCATATATAACACAATATGTAATCATGTATCGTAACATATAAGCTATATAATTAAAGATATAATAATATATGCTGTCTTATAACAAAAATATTTTTATGTGTTATATAAGATATGCTTTTATATAATGCAATTCAAGATATAATTATATATGACATTACGATTTACAATTTAGTTTGAGATATGATTATATATGGTCCAACATCATTAATATATTCCATGTGTATAATACATTAATTTATATTGATATATATAACCCCATATATAATTTATATGCACAGATGGCCAAATTATTTTTGTTTAATTTTTTTTTTTATATTTTTATAACAAATAATATATGTTATGGGATACAAGTAAATCCAATTTAATCTCAACCTAACTCCTTCTATCCACCAAAAGTAAACCTATCCTTTTGGATCTAATTATATCCAAGTAGATTTATATAATTATCCCACGCAATATGTTGGCATCCATCAGGATCTTAAATTAGATATTTTTGGTTTCCCCAATTTTGAGAACAATTTTGATATACCTTAATCCGGTAATATATTTGAGGGATTTAATCGAATATTACTGGATACCCCAATTTTGAGATAAACTTGACTAAGCAAGATATCGATCTATATCCAATGAGATCTGATTTTGTATTTGAGATGGAACTTTTTTTGATCAGGATATTATAGGCCTCTAAATTGCACTTTTTTAGTGCATGAATTTCCTGTCCCTGGTTATCGCATATAGATAAATTTTTTACATCACAAAGAACTTTTTATAGATGTTGCAAAATTACCTGCTTTTTTTTCAAGTGGACTCATACCACTTTCAGAATTAAACTTTTTATCATTTTGTTATTTTTAGTTGGATTCAACTTAACTTTTTTTGTTTGATATATTTTATTGTCTAAAACAGTGGCTTCCAACAACATTTGCTTCACTCCTTGAGACACTTCTAATGGTTCACGAACACCCAACAATTTATTTTTATGTATTAAAAAACATTCAAAAGTAACAAAGCAAACAAAAATTAGATTTTTATTAAAAAATAACACATTACATAAAACAAAATACAGTAAAACCCGACTGAAGTTCCATTCCAATTTTTTATATTGGTATAAAATTTTTGAAAAATTAAAATTTTGGAAAAATTAAAATTTTGGAAATTTCGTATTAAAAATGGAAAATTATATAAAAACTTGTTTGTGGGCCTGTCTAAATCACAGTTCATCTTAGCCGAGAAAGAAAGATCGTACTACAAATTGTAACATTGAAATTTTTACCAAAACGGCACGCCGCACTGTGGTCAATATTTTGAGATAGCGGCCAAAACTCCTTTTGGTTTTTGTTCTCCGATTTTAAAGTTATTAGACTCATATGAAAGTAGACAGTAGTAAACCTCGGGAGCCAAAAAATTAGAACTCTATTTCAACTATTTCACTGAGAACAGGGTGGTCCAAAATGGGCTTTTTCAGAATTTAGTAAATTTATTATATTTTTAGTTAATTTTTAAAGTTTAAATGATCATAACTTTTTTGTTTTCAAGATTTTTGGACGAAATAAATTTTGTGTTGTAACTTAACTTATTTCCTATTACTGGTAAAAAAAATTGAAGCTCTACTGTTTTCAGAACAATTTAATTTTTTTTTTAAAAAAGGTCAAATTTCTCGGAAATGTCCTACTTCATAGAGCACAACTCCTGTGAGTCAAGCTGAGTCAAAACACAAATTTACTATTTTGTAGTCCTAACTCTCCCCTACGTTCCTATATTCGGTACAAATGCACATCATATTTTTTGAGAAGTTATTTGTATGTGAAAGTGGCTATTATGCATATATTTTGATGAAATTTTGTACAAGAGTTCTTATTGACCCAAAAAATAATTCTGTTGAAATTAGGAGAAGTTGGCCCATATTTGGACCTAGTCCACATAAAAGGGTGTATCAAAATTTTGACAAAAATGACAATAGAACTCTCAAATTATGTGGTATCTGGCAATTCATTTGGAAAAGGTAAAAAATGATTTTATTGCCATCTAATATTACACAACTTAAATACCTGAAAATTGCAAATAAATTTAAAACCAATGAAAATAATTGGTAAAACCAAGTACCTGTTATATTATTGCCAGTACCTGTTAACGCTCAAATTATGTGGTATCTAGCAATTCATTTGGAAAAGGTAAAAAATGATTTTATTGCCATCTAATATTACACAACTTAAATACCTGAAAATTGCAAATAAATTTAAAACCAATGGAAATAACTGGTAAAACCAAGTACCTGTTATATTATGTTTCAAAGAGGTAAAAAAGATCATGTTGAAACTTCGAGCAATAGTATATTAATCCATGCATTCATTTTTTTTCTTCATTATTGTTTAAACAATGGCTAAATTCAGTTATAGTGTTCTATCTGATATATATTTTGAACGGAAAGATGAAAACGACATTATTTTACATATAATGAATAATCCATTCTTCAAAATATGCGACAAACAAGAAATTAAAATTCATAACTTAAGAATAAAAAACTTTTTAAATACTTTAAGAAAACGGTACAATCAATGTTCCAGAAACAAGAAATTGTTTTACTCACGCAACCAACAATGGCTAAGAAATAAACTTATTTTTAAAAAGCCATCAGTAACTACCACGGAAACTGGAAAAGGTGGTCGACCAGCAAAGCCAATTGATAATTGTAGTGAAAGATCACGAAGACGCAAGCTTAAACATATCAATGAAGACGTTTCTTGTAGCATCATAAAGGATTAATTTCTGCATCAAATTCAACCATCGAAAACTAAAAAGAGTAAAATTGCTATCATTGAAAAAATAGTGGAAGCAAGCCCCAGACGCACAAAAAGGATTTTAGAAAGTATGCCGACACCAACTGAAGAAAATAGTAAAAGTTTACTTAAAATTTTATCGATGTTGTGTTCTGTATATAATATATCCAAATGGTATTGATATTGTTGGGAATTTCAGTGTTATTTTTCAGTTTAATCCTCACAAGAATTAGCTTTCTTCCAAAAAACCAACCTTTGGCCCCTGTGAATATTGAGACTAAATAAATGTCAGGGGCCAAATGTTGGCATTTTCTGACCAAAATTAAGTTTAGGAATAATAAATAAGTATTGGTTGTAAAATACGATTGAAGAAAATAAGAAATTATAAAAAAAATACCTATTTAAAATGTCAAAATATTCAACTTTTACATGGAAACTCAACAAAAAATTAAAATGCATTTTTAACTCCACATTACTTACGTTCCTATCAGTCGATTTTTACGTTTGAACACGCAAATTGAAGCCTAAAGTCCCTCCTATTGAACAAAACAATCCGGTCAAAAGTTATAGAGTTTTGACCGCTATCTCGCGAAATTGACCACTGTGCGCCGTTCAAATTAGTACGTAGTAAACAAGGATTCATCTTAACCAAATTTGACATAAACGAATTTTAATGTACAAGACTTCTAGAAAGAATCATCAAAAACACAAACGTGTGAATTTTCCTATATGTGTATATTATTTTAAATGACAAAATTAAAAAAAAATGTTTAATATTTAAGGTTTTTTTTTTTATTAAAAAAAGGACTTTAATGAACTACTTTCACACACAAAGAATATCTAGCTATTGGTCAACTGAAATTTGGTTACTACGACTCAAATTCGGTTATTACGAATTTCAGTCCGTTTGTACAATTAATTGCACATTAGTTTTCACAACAAAGTTCGGTTATGCCAACTAAATTTTAGTTGCAACATCCAAAATATTCTGAAATCTAATGTAAATACCGTTGTGCTAACTGAATTTATAAGTTGCTGCCATTAAACTACACTTTTCAATTGGGTTGGCAATTTATTTCTCTGTGTGCATACAACAATTTTAATCTTTAGAAATATTTCTTTATCTCATTTTTTGAGCTTGTTTGCTAACAGGGATTTTATATTTAATAAAAATAAAACATGTTTAAAATTCAAACATAAATATAATTAACAAGCACAACTTTAAAAATTGTTAATTGAATGAATTATAACAACATTTGCTTATTGTACACACAGAGAAAAATTTAGCTATTTGCCAACTGTAATTCGGTTACTCCGATCTCAGTCGGTTGGTGCAACTGAACATAAGTTTTCACAACAAAGTTCGGTTAATTTAACTAAATTTTAGTTGCAACACCTAAAATATTTAAAAATCTAATGCAAATATCGTTATATAAACTAAATTTATAAATTTTTACCATTAAAATACACTTTTCAATTCGGTTAGTGCTTTATTTCTTTTGTGTAGTTACGGACAAAATAATACCCAGTAAAAACGCTGCTTACATGCAAGCAGTTTTGTAAGGCAGAGAAAACAGACCTTTTTTTAAAAATTTATAATTTAGTCAAAAACAAACATTTTTCCAAAATTTATTTTATTGTAGAGAATTGAACAATTACAAAAAAAAAAAAATCAAAAAAATATATTTTTCACTCCAACATGGTTTTATAGAGCTCCAAACTGGCTGCAGAGAAAAAAACGGGGCCCTTGTTTTTGCAGCGCTGGGAGTCAAAAAAAATTGTCCGATCTGGAAAAAAATTACTTTTTTTTGAATCTTAACAAAATTGGTTATCGTATGTCACGATCTTTTTTTTAATTTTTTTTTTCAATTTTCGGCGATGTTCCAAAGTTAAAAGTGTGTTTTTTTGAAAAAAAATATTGACTTTAAAAATTCATAAAAAATCGAAAAAAATTAAAAAAAAAATCGTCAAAACCCGCTAGTGCCGCAACCTGTACGAAAAACATGGTTTCGAGATAAACGCGTTCAAAGTTTGTGAACAAAGAAAAAAGGTTACCTTCAATCTGCCATGCCTGCTTCGTACTGTATGCCTTCGTTATCTTGTGTTGTGCTGTTTTTTTTACAGTTTTTTGCAATCGTTTAGCAATTCGGGATTCTTTTGAAGCTTCATATGCCTTCACTCTTCACCCTTCAAGTAGGTACGAACTAACAACCACCAAAAGTCAGGTAGCAAGTAAAACAAGTATATACCAGCTGCCGTACGTAGGTAGCGCGAAAATTAAAAATGCGCTCTCACTAATCCGGCGGTAACCTTTGAACCCGTAGGAATTTTTACATGAAATTCTTTTTCTTAGAATCTTAAGAATATTTACTAAAATACAAAATTATAAAAAAAGTCGATTTCAAAAAACGGCCAATGTCATGATAATACAAAGTGCCACAAATGGCACTATTGTGCCACATTTTGCATCACTGATTGCATGATTGTTCATATTTGCGAATGGCATCTAATTTACCTTTAAAACGTTTTTCCAATAAAAATAAAAGTTTATTATGTTAAATTTTTTATTTATTGTTTATTGGATTAAAAAAACAATTAATTTTTAAAAAATAAACAAAATTTAAAAGTTACTTGTTTAAAAAAGTTACACTTGCACCTTTTCCCAAATGTTCTAAAAGTTCTGCTTTTTCTTTTAAAGTTAAAAACTTATGCTTTTTTATGCATATTTAGAAACTTTTCACGTTAAATTTATCTTCACAAAACGAATAAGGAATTCTAGCTGAATCTGAGCACTAACTAAAACGTGTATGTTAGAAATTTTGATTGACAGGTGAAGACAATTTAAAAGCAAACAGCTAGGGAAATCCCCAAATTATAATGCAGTTGAATAAAAATGTAACCACTACCCTGTTGATTTAGATTTAAACACTGCGTTGACTGGTTGATAAAATCCGTTAAAAATACAAAAATAAGCTGTTCATATTTTAAAGCTTTGGAACTAAGTTCATATTTTAGAGTAGTCAATGGAAGAAAAAAAATTTTCATATTTTGGGGTGTTCATATTTTCGCGAGTGCACTGTAATTCAATTTCTCAAAAGACAAAAAAAAAAAAAATAAGGTCACTATTCAAATTGTTAGAAATATACAAAAATCGTTGCATATTTTATCTGAAATATCGTAATGGTGATTGTGTCTAACTAATAGACAGACTAATTTCTGTATCTTTATCGTACCAACTTTGGCCCCAAGGCTTATAACAGACTGGTATATTTAAAACCGCAATAAATTGCTTGTTAATTGAAATTTTCACACTTAATTTGTGCTAGATTATTTTATTAACATTAATTTTTACACTCATACAAAAAGTTAGTTTATAATAATTAGTTTTTTAACTATACACGTTTTAAAATTGTCCATTTACTAAATTGGCATAGGTTAGATTTAAAAACTTTTTCTATTTCAAAAACATGCTTATAGTTAGAATATTAAAATAAATATTTAATTTCCATGTTAAGTTGTTACACACAGAGAAAAATTTAGCTATTTGCCAACTGTAATTCGGTTACTCCGACTCAAATTCGGTTTTTACGAATTTTAGTCAGTTGGCACAACTTAACATTAGTTTCCACAACCAAGCTCGGTTAATTCAACTGAATTTAATTTGCAACACCAAAAATATTCAGAAATCTAATGTAGAAATTGTTGTACTAACTCAATGTATAAGTTGTTGCCATTAAAATACATTTCTCTGTGTGTAAAAAAGGGCACAATTGGCTTGAAACATACGACTTCATTTAAGAAATATTCTATGAATTCATATACTACATATGAGATAGCGTGTCCCTTAAAAATACAAATATAAGGTAACAACTCTAAAGCAAAAATATCATAAATCATTTTTAAAGGGTCGCATTTATTTAACGTTTGAGTATAAATCAAGTAGCCTAATTTTTAGATTCTTCTTTTTTTCTCGATATAAGTGTTTTTTTATAAAAATTTTAATTCACTAATGACGACTTTACAGTGAAATCTGTGTTATTCCAAGAAATATTAAATTTCCATATTAAGTTGTTAAAAAAGGACACAATTCGATTGAAACACACGACTTCATTTGAGAAATAGTACTAGAATTCAATTTTCTATGAATTCATATACATATGTGATAGCGTGTCCCGTTAAATACAAATGTAAGGTAACAACTCTAAAGCAAAAATATCATAAACCAATTTTAAAGGGCAGCATTTTTTTTAGCGTTTGAGTATAAAAATTTTAATTTTTATAAAAATTGTAATTCACTTATAACGACTTTGTGCTTTCCATGAAAAATTCATAGTTAAAATGCTCACCAATTTATAATTTTGTCAAAATTCTACACACAGAGAAAAATTTAGCTATTTGCCAACTGAAATTCAGTTATTACGACTCAAATTCGGTTATTGCTAATTTCAGACGGTTGGTACAACTTAACATTAGTTTTCACAACAAAGTTCGGTTAATTCAACTGAATTCTAGTTGCCACATCAAAAATATTCAGAAATCTAATGTAAATATTGTTGTAGTAACTGAATTTATAAGTTGTTACCATTAATATAGGCATTTCAATTCGGTTGGCACTGCATTTCTCTGTGTGTATTTACTTGCTTCTCAAATATATTTCCAAAATTTAAAAATTTTTTTACTCACTTTTTCTCACGAGTTCTCTGAGACACTCTAATCTACTTACACACACCCACTCGTCTAACATGCTGCATAAATAAATACATAAAAAATAATCATTTACAATCCTTATCGATTTTCCTATTGCGAACAACTTCAAATGGCATCTAAACTAAACAACCAAATGCATGACAATCTACTTTCACGCCTTTGTAGTGTGTGAGTGGATGCACTTTCTCTTTCCATTTCTTTTCTTTTATCACAAATCACTGCCCGGCCACTTAACATCATCAACAGCTATAACATTAAACTATAGTGACAAATGTGTACATTAACACTCTTTGACATTTTGTCTCTACCTAAATTATTGCTCCTCTATTGGCGGCTTTCTAAAAAGAAAATTACGAGTATTATTATCACAGTTTCAAAAAAAAAAAACAAATTTCCGTTTATCGAAAAATAACTCGAACAATTCCACTACAAAAATAAAAATTCTTCAAACTTATTATAAGTTTGGTCAAACTAATACAATTTGTTCGTAAAACAGTAATTTTAAATTTCTGTCAAAAATGGGCGTTATGGGTGTGGTCAAACATAGAAAATTCACGTACTTATATTGCCACGATACCTCTATGTTTTACTACAGTTTTTATCTCATACTTTGAAATTAAAAAAAAAAAACAGCTTTTGACGACGAATTGTGTTTAAATTAAACATGAGTAAAACTTAAAAAAATAAAAAATTTTAAAAACAGTGAAAATATAAATGTTATTGTGCGCCCGGTAGGCTAGTTGGTAGCGTGCTGGCTTATCAGTCCGGGGGTCGTGGGTTCGATTCCCACCAGAGGCACTGGTATCTTTTAGCTACAACGCGCCGAAAACCATAGTAGCTAGTGCTCGGTTAGGAAAATAGTATATAATTTGTAATTATATGATTATTAATTAATAAAATAAAAATTATAATTCTTGAACTTTTGAATTTTTATTAGAAAATTAAATAAAATGAGTACAACTATATGTTTGTTTCATCTATACTTCTACACCTTTTACAATTGTAATTCAAAACATATCAATTGAAATTCAAAATTTCCATTTGAAATTCAAAAACTCCATTTAAAATTCAAAAATTCCATTTGAAATTCAAAAAACATCAATTGAAATTCAAAATTTCTATTTGAAATTCAAAAAATATCAATTGAAATTCAAAATTTTCATTTGAAATTCAAAAAATATCAATTGAAATTCAAACTACATCAATTGAAATTCAAAATACATCAATTGAAATTCAAAAATTTCTATTTGAAATTCAAAAATTATTCCATTTGAAATTCAAAACATATCAATTGAAATTCAAAAGTTTCTATTTGAAATTCAAAAGTTTCCATTTGAAATTCAAAAATTTCCATTTGAAATTCAAAAGTTTCTATTTAAAATTAAAAAATTTCCATTTGAAATTCAAAAAATTCCAATTGAAATTCAAAAAATATTCCATTTGAAATTCAAAAAATTCCAATTGAAATTCAAAATACATCAATTGAAATTCAAAAAATATCAATTGAAATTCAAAAAATATCAATTGAAATTCAAAACACATCAATTGAAATTCAAAATATGTCAATTGAAATTCAAAAATTTCCATTTGAAATTCAAAAAATTCTAATTGAAATTCAAAAAATATTCCATTTGAAATTCAAAAAATTCCATTTGAAATTCAAAAAATGTAAACAAATCAATTTAAGAAATTAATACATTAGGCCAACACTTTTTTTGAGTATTTTGGTTTGTCATGGGTGATAAAAACATTATTAAAACTTTTAATGCATTTATTGCAGGAGAGTATACAAGATTTTGTTGGAAAATATTTGTAATAACCTGTCATAAAGCCATAAAATATTTATGCATGCAACTATTGATGTATAAACTAGTGACGTTCAGAGTAAGTGTTTGGATGGATTACTCACTCACGTACTCGCTTGTCATTAATAAAGAGAAACCGCTGAAGTGGGAAACCATTAATTTGAAAAATTAGTTTAACTCTATCATAAAGATCCTGTGGAATGTCATTTTAAAATGGTAGTAAATGCAAGAAAATACCGAGTGAAAGTGGAACCCCTCAGAACTATATTTTACCGGCCCAACAACAAAAACAACAAGAACAATACATAAAAAAATAATATTTCTTTTTTTAATCGATTACTTTTTAAACATATAATTTTATATTTAGTTCTAATTGTTATTAACACTAAATATTTATTTTAAGTACTTTAAATAAATAAATAAATTAATAAATGGCTTAAAAGTTTTCATAATGTTTTTATCACCCGTGATAAACCAAAATACTTAAAAAAGTGTTGGCCTAATGTTTACATTTTGATTTGTTTACATTTTTTGAATTTCAATTGGAATTCTTTGAATTTCAAATGGAATTCTTTTTGAATTTCAATTAGAATTTTTTGAATTTCAAATGGAAATTTTTTAATTTCAATTGACATATTTTGAATTTCAATTGATGTGTTTTGAATTTCAATTGATATTTTTTGAATTTCAATTGATATTTTTTGAATTTCAATTGATGTATTTTGAATTTCAAATGGAATTTTTTGAATTTCAAATGGAATATTTTTTGAATTTCAATTGGAATTTTTTGAATTTCAAATGGAAATTTTTGAATTTCAAATAGAAATTTTTGAATTTCAAATGGAAATTTTTGAATTTCAAATGGAAACTTTTGAATTTCAAATGGAAATTTTTGAATTTCAATTGATATGTTTTGAATTCCAAATGGAATAATTTTTGAATTTCAAGTAGAAACTTTTGAATTTCAAATAGAAATTTTTGAATTTCAATTGATGTATTTTGAATTTCAATTGATATTTTTTGAATTTCAATTGATATTTTTTGAATTTCAAATGGAAATTTTGAATTTCAATTGATATTTTTTGAATTACAAATGGAATTTTTGAATTTCAATTGAAATTTTTTGAATTTCAAATGGAAATTTTGAATTTCAAATGGAAATTTTGAACTTCAAATGGAAATTTTGAATTTCAATTGATATTTTTTGAATTACAGTTGTAAAAGGTGTATACTAATATTATAAAGAGGTAATGTTTGTATGTTTGTTTGTTTGTAGAAAGTAATCTCCGTAACTAATCATACGATTTCTAAATTTTTTTTACCAATATTTAATTTGGTCCTCCAGGATGGACATAGGCTATATATCGTTCCGAAATTTTTTTTTTTTTAAAGTTATGAGCGGAAACATAAAAATAGTCTATATATATAAAATACAATGTTTGTATGTTTGTCCTCTATAGACTCTAAAACTATCCAACCGATTTGGCCCAAACCGGTTTCATTTGAAAGGTTATAGTCCAAATTAGGTTTTCGGCTATATATTTCAAGTGGGCGTGGCACCTCTCACATAAATTGAATAACATCATATATCTTGACTATTGTGATATTAAGAGTTTTGAAACATTGTAGTATCCCATATGTTACTGATTTGAATAATCAGGAAAAAAATGGGCGGGATCGCCCATTTTTTTTCCTGATTATTTGTATGGCAGCTCCCATACAAAGTAAATATTTAATATCACATATCTACAGTACTATAATAGCCATAGTCTTAGAAATTTGTGCACGTTGATTATTTGTTAATGTGAATAGTCATGGGAAAAATGGGCGTGATCGGACCAGTGGGCGTGTCAGCTCCCATACAAAGTAAATGTTTAATATCATATATCTACAGTTCTTTAATAGCCAGTCTTAGAAATTTGTGCACATTGATTATATTATGAATAGTCATGGGAAAATTGGGCGGGATCATACCAGTGGGCGTGGCAGCCCCATACAAAGTGATTATTTAGCTCATATACAAAATTAATATTAATATTAAATATCTAGGGTTCTATATAAGCTATATAGCCTTCAAATTTTGTACGAGTCCATCAATTACAAATATTAGTAGTCGAACTGAAAATGGGCGGAATGGGATAAATGGGCGTGGTACCAAGAGCAAAAAACAAATAAGCATTCAAATAAATTATCACATTCAAGACTTTTTGCAAGCTTATTTAATAATGTTGTTCAAAAATTGTTTTAGCGTTCCTCATAGTCCTAGAATAAATAAAAAAGGTAAAGAAGTAAACAATAAATTTTATGATATGGTTTTAAGTAACAATTCATGTTTAACAGGTACACTTAACATAAAAAATATATTATTATTATATTATTATTTGCGTAAAAGAAATTTCTTGATTTAAAGAATTAATTACAATTAAAATTTGAAGGCAAAACAACGTTTGTCTGGTCAGCTAGTTCCATATAAAATCATTAAAAACTATACAATTATCCACCTATACATCTTCAACTTTAACCAAACTTAAACTATACCAATTGGTATAGAAGGTAAGCGTCATATAAATATGTCATCGTACAAATTTTGTGTTGTTAGCTCTAACGGTTGTGGAAATATCAAGTTTTAAAATGTGAAAAAACGAAAATTTAACAAAAGTATTAGTAGTTAAACGTACATATCTTTTTAACGGCTAAAGCTACTTGATTCACTATTGATTTAACCCTAGAACACACACCCGGGTACAAATGTATGCACTTGCAAATTTGCAGTGCTGTAACTCAGGAACGGCTTAACTTAGAGATTTCGGATCTAGGAAATATAAGTAATTTAAAAAATAGCAAAAGATGATCAATCAAAAGTTGATTTAAATTTTTAAAAACGTATTGATAGTGTGTGTTAAAAAACCTATAAAATCGAATAGTTTCTAAGAAAATTTCAAAATTTTAATTTTTTCAAGTTCAAAATGGAGTTTTGCAAAAAATTCTCGACTTAAGATTTATATTTGTATCGCAAAATTGTTTTGGCAGGACCCATAAACATAATCCGGTATGTGAAATTGAAATAAAAAACCTTTTAATTTTAAACTCCATTAAGGGCGAGTAACTTTTCTAAAAATAACTAGAGCTTAACCTTAACCACAGATATTTCCATATAAGTTTGACATATAAATTTGACATATAAATTTGACACATAAATTTGACATTCATAATTATGGTCAAACCTTCTGAAATCATATCTATATGAGGGTGTTTTTCTTTGGCGATGAAGCCTCTTTCTGAGCGTTCTTTTATGAATTATAAAAGACTCAAAAATTTGACGATTTTTGAAAAGAACACACACAATATTTTTTCCGTTATGACTACAGAATAAACACATTAAATTAACTGAAAATCCGTTAAAAACAGGACTACTTACTTTTTGTTTAAAACAATTGTATTTTTAAGTTTCTTTAAAACTGTTGAAAAATTAATAGACAAAATCTATAAAAACAATAGATTGCTTTTGTTTATTTCAATACACAATATAATATAACAACTTTTTGTTTTAAATAGAGAATTTTAACTGAATATTTTAACTAATACCGAAAGTCCGTTTTTTTTGAAATGTATTTCTTTGGTAATTTAACTGCATATTCCATTCAAACAACTTTATCGAATAAATTTTTAAATAACTGTTGATTTTTTATGGAAAAGTTCTTGTGAGTGTAGTTTTCAGAATTTTTCAATTCGGCTCATAAATAAGAGTCAATTATGATTCATTTATGACTTAGAAATTAGAGTACTCTGAACATTTTTTATGGAAAAGTTCTTGTGAGTGTAGTTTTCAGAATTTTGGAGCCATTTATGAGTAATTTTTGAGTCATATGTGAGTGTTGAATAAATTTTAAAAAATTTTCAATTAGGCTCATAAATAAGAGTCAATTATGATTCATTTATGACTCAGAAATTAGAGCACTCTGAAAATTATCATATTTTAGAGTCTTTTCTGAGTCTATTATGAGTTATAATTTGCTGGACGCTCACAAATATTTTGGCTTGGTTGGTTATGTTGAGATAAGTTGGCAGTTCTTAATGTCAAAAATTTAAATATTTGATATAACTAAATCGATTGATAGAGATTTAATTTGATTATGTGTTTTCCGAAACATTTTATAATTGATTGAATTTTCAATTTCGATCGAAAGTGAAATTCATCACATACCAGAATAAAGAAAAACATTTTTGATGTTCGTATTTTTGGTTAAAAGCTTCTTCCGACAACGCGTGATAGTCTTTACAAGTTAAGTTACTATTTAACTGTCAATTACTAGGTGCCCGCTTATGACTATCGATATAATGTGTGTGTGGTCTTTAGAACAATATATACGGACATGTTCCGCATTTTTTTTTTTTTTTTTTTTTGGTAAAAGTGAACATTTCATAAAACTTATTTCTTAATTTTAGTTAATCTTCCAACAAAAATTGAGAATTAAAATTTGAAAAAAAGAAATATAGATTACCTTAATTTGAAATCACATCGAAATGCAGAACATGGCCGATAGTTTATAGATATGATCCATCAAATGCCTTTTCCATTGTTCTGGTGTGCAGTTGTTGCATTTTGTTTAGAGCTATTGAAAGTGTAGAAATGTTCGTTCAACAATTACTGGAAACTAATTTGAATGCCAATCATCAAGTATTTAAAATAGGTCTATAAAATGTGTATAAAGTGTTTTTGTTGTTGCTATTTTTTTTTTATTATAATTATAATCACCACCATCATTTATTGATCGTTGTGGTAGGTAAATTATATTTAGTTGCATTATAGTGCACTTGAAAATAAAGATAATAATAATGATGATGATAATGATGATGATGATGATGATAAAGTGATAAATAGTATAATTAAAAAATTGTGTTTTCTTTACAAATTGCCACATAAGTAATTGTGGGCGATGTTCTTTTATATCTATCGCATTCGATAATTAAAGTGCAGTAAAAGGTGGCTGATGATGTCTTTATAATTAGAAAACCGATAAATTAGTAATTGTACTCCTATTAAAGAGCATGTAATAATGTTTAAATCAAGTAAGCACTTAAATAGATTAATTTTATAATTAAAAAAAATAACATATATATTGATCAATTTGAATATTAGGGTGTCACTTAAAAATTAAATTGTCATTTATTACAATCCTCAATTTTATTGCAAATGTTTCCATATGGAAGAAATAATTTTTTTTTGGAAACGTGCCGTATTTCGGCCGAAAATGGCTAATTTTTGATGTACCTGAAAAAAAAACTGATTAATGTACCGGAAAAAAATTATTATATTATGATAACTTTTGCGAATTCAAAGCTATTTGCTTCAATTTTTGCAATAACATTTTTTAGGTGTGCCCCTATATTATACCAAAAGTATGACTTTGGGGTCAACTTGGAAAGCTATGCTATCATATAAAATTTTTAAAAATTCGCGAATATATAGTATAAGCCGCTATCTGCAATATATATATTATAAGCCGCTATTGTCAAAATATTTTCCATTAATTGCCTCTGTTTAAAGAACAAACAATTATTCAGGTCAATTGTTCATTAAGCGTTCATATTCGCTAAAATTGTTCATATTCGCTAAATTGTGAAAAAAGGTAAAAACCTTCATAAAACGAGCCATAAAATGAGCCATCAATATGAACACAGGTCTTGTTATTTAATTCCATCAAAACAAAAGCAGTTTGATTGCTTTCGAAAAATTTTGAATACAAAAAACTAAATGCAAAACCGCCAAACTTTAATGACATTTTTCTCGGAATCTGTACCATTCCTAAATAAGGAGTGAGATCGAATAAATCCTAACACAGATTATCACTTATAACTTTTTTATGTTTAAAAGTGAACTTTTGAATCAAGTTATCTTTTAAAAAGTCGCCAGATGATGTGTATAAATTATTAGCGAAATCGGATCATTACTTTGTTTACAAATGGACTTTAAACAAAAAGTGAAAACAAAAAAAGTAGCATTTTTACAAAAAAAAACCTTAAATTTAGTAGAAAAAAATATGCTTAATTGTTCAGAAGTCAGAAAAATTAAATTATATTAAGATTCTTTTTAAATTATTGATGAAGGCTGCAAAGCAAGTTCCCAATACTGTTTTATTTTTTTGGAAATGGTCTGCTCCTATCAATTAGGGCACTAAAGATGGCAAAAAAAAGCTTCTTTACTCACTTTTTGTTTAGCTTCCATTTGTAAACAAAATAATGATCCGATTTCGCTAATAATTTATACACATCCTCTGGCGACTTTTGAAAAGATAACTTGATTCAAAAAAAGTTCACTTTTTTTAAACATAAAAAAAGTTATAAGTGATAATCTGTGTTAGGATTTATTCGATCTCACTCCTTATATGTATAATTGATGTTCAGACCTTTATTAATTTTTAAAAAGTAACATTTTGTCCTCCTGTGTTATTCAGATATGGAATTCTGACTTCAACGGATACAATTAAACCACTTTAGTCTGGAAACAAAAATAACCAATGAAGAAGAAAAAAAAAAAATTGAAAAAAAGAGAATTCGTGTTTGTGCGTGGATCGACTCCTTTCCAAAAATCAAACAAAATTTTAATGTTTTCATCAAAGTTTTCATAATTTTCGGAAAAATTACACCTCAATAAAATTAGAATTTAATTATTCCTATTTTTTTTTTAAAACAACACACACATCCACGAATTAAAATTTTTTTAAATTTTTTTTTGAGAGTACCAAAAAATTCGATAGCTACAACCGAACCATTTGATTGTCTACTACCGGGTCTGTTGCTAATACCGGATCTGTTTTCTGTTTTCATTACGGCTCGGAACTTCATGTAAATATATGTCTGTTGATGTCTGTAAAACAAAGTTAACCAAATATCTTTGCAAATTAACAAATTTGTAACTATATGGCATTGATTCGATATAAATGCATATGTTGCTACAAATGTATATTTTAATGCATATTTTGGCATTTGATGTTGCATATTTTTCACTAAAATGCATATTTTTAAGAACATTTTTAGGCGTTTTGCTAAAAATCTGCGTTTTTGGAAAATATATACATTTTTTATAAATATAATTTTTAATTTATAGGAAAATATTTTTATCACGTAAATATACAAATCAAAATACAATTACTAGCTTTCTTACGATGATTATCGCTAATTTTAAACATTTTTAAGACGAAAATTACTTAAAATTACAAAAAATAATTAATGTCAAAATTAAGACAAAATTACTTTACAATTTGTAGTCCATTTTTTTACGACTTTCAATGCATATTTAATGTACATAAAACACATCTATAAATGCATTAATTCCGAATCCTACTTATTGTAAACGTTTAAGTCAAAAATTACTTAAATTGTATAAATAATATTAAAAACGTTCAAAAAATCAATAATAAATGAATTTTTAAAATTTTAAATCCATTTTTTTACGACTTTTAATGCATATTTTATGTACATAAAACACGCTTATAAATGCTTTAACTTCCGTATTCTACTTATTGTAAACTAAAGGGTGTTTTTTTATACAGGTATAGAACTTTAAGTTGGCAACAGTTTTTTAACTGGCTGCCATTTTGTCAGCTGTAAAGTGATTTATGTTTAGTTTGGTTTGTCATTTCAACATGAATAGACTGACGCCAGAACAACGCTTCCAAATTTTGCAAATTTATTTTGAAAACCACGGTTCTGTACGAAATACGTATCGCGCACTACGTCCATTTTATGGTCAATTAATTCGATTAACTATGTAACGTTTTCGCACCACATTTACTCTAAATGAGAAAATGCATCCACAGAGACGTCGTACAGTGCGTACAGAAGAAGTCATTGCTGCTGTAGAGCGTAGCGTAGAGGAAGATCTCAATCAGTCTATTCTCCATGTTGCACAGGAATTGGATATGTGTCCATCCACTTTATGGCAGATTTTGAGTTAACATCTTGGTTTGCGTGCTTACAAAATCCAACTCGTGCAACAATTGAAGCCACACGTTCACCTAGCAAGGCGTAGATTCGATGAATAGGCCCAAAACAAGATTGCCGTTGATCCCGATTTTCATAAGCAAATTTTGTTTAGCGATAAAGCTCACTTTTGGTTAAATGGATACGTCAATAAACAAAACTGCCGTATTTAGAGTGATGATAATCCTCAAGTGTATGTTGAGACACCGTTACAGAAAAACTGACTGTTTAATGTGATTTATGGGCTGGTGGAATCATTGGTCCGTACTTCTTTAAAAACGATGCTGGTCAGAACGTTACACTCAATGGTGTTCATCAATTGAACAACCATGATGTGCAGGAGCTGTGGTTTCAACAAGACTACGCAACATGTCACAATTGATTTATTGAAGGAAACGTTTGATAACCACATAGTTTCACGTTTCGGACCCGAGAATTGGTCTCCAAGATCGTGAGATTTAATACCGCTGGACTATTTTCTGTGGGGATATGTGAAGTCGCTAGTCTACGCCGATAAGCCCGAAACGATTGACCACTTGGAGGATAACATTCGCCGCGTTATTGCCAATATACGGCCACAAATGTTGGAAAAAGTCATCGAAAATTGGACCTCCAGATTAGATTACGACCGAGCCAGCCGTGGTGGTCATATGCCAGATGTCATATTTAAATTATAATGCCAGAAGATTATCTTTCGAATAAAATAAATTTCATGTCAATTTAAAAAATCATCTTTGTTTTATTCCATTTCAAAGTTCTATACCTCTATAAAAAACACCCTTTACCATGCAAAATTTGTAGTAAAATAATATAAATTATTTAAAAATAAAATATTTTAAAAAAGAATGTTTACAAAAATTAAGATTTCCACGGAACATATTTCGAACTCATTCTGAAATATTTATATGATGTAGATAACATGCATTGATGTAGATTGCAAAGGACATTTTTTATTTTGTTAATCCTTTTTTTTTAAATAAAATATATTTTTTCTCAAAACCGCTTCGAAAAGGTTATATAAGCTTTATTATGAGACTAAGTTCATAACAATTGGAATACTCGTTCAAGAGATATGATCTTCTGAACACCATATATTTTACTAAACAGAACCAAATTTAAACTGCGATAAAACGCGAACTACAACGAATTGTTAAAATGTTAAAAAGGTCCAGAGAATGCTTTGCTCAAAATTTTGTGTAAATTGGAAGACATGAATTTGATTGGCGTGTTGATATCATGAATAATGACACTTGAATGATATTGTTACGTATTTCTAAACATTTGTTAAAAAACTGCGATTTAGGAAACAATTTTAATTGAACAGCAGTTCTTACGAAACAATAAATGGACTTAAAACAAAAATGTATTTTACATTTATGTTAATTAGAAATTTTGTTAATTAAAGAAAACAGCAGGATTAAAATGCGTAAAAAAGGTAATGACAAAAGCATGAACATTAGGGTTATAACTTTTGATCTTTCTTTAAAAATTTATCAAATTTTACCCATCCTATAAATAAACGCATTTTTATTTTTTTTCGCAGTTTTCAAAAAAAGCTCCCACATGAATCAACCTTTTTCAAGTTCGACACATTTTTTCTTGTTTAATTAAACTAAAAATTTATATTTCTCTAAATACACAGTGCAACAAATGAAGACTTTTGGAAAAATGCACGGACTCGACAGTATAGGTTTGATTGTACTACCAAAGGTTAGTAAAACCCTGTACTCGGTTTGGCCAGTTTGACTACCGATTTTTTTTATGGACCTCAAAAGACTTTGAAAATCAGTGCACCACTCAAAAAAAGGAGTCCTCAGGTTTTGGCCTACAGCTAATTCAGACTTGATGATATTGCTTAACTATATTTGGCAATAAGTAGTTTTTGCCTGCACTTTTTTCAGCATAACTTACAGGGACTCATAATTTTTCAATAACAATATATGACAAAATTGTAGACATTGTAAATCTGAACATATCAACTTTTGTGAACATATCAATACAATCTGAATGTGTCTAGGCATCCGAAATAGCTTACAAAGACCACTTTGTACCTTATAAATAGTCGTTTTTGACTAGACTACACTTTTATTGCATTTTTGTTTACTTTTTTTTTTGTTATTGAAGAAGCCGAATACTCGGTCGGACACTAATTATAAGTAATTAAGGCAGAATTAGTTTGTACGTTCTGTTCTGTTATGAATCAGCTGTTTTGTTTCTGTTCAATTGAAAGTCTGTATGTGTGGTTAGTTTTTACTTTTTCGTTCTGTTCTGTTGCGGACAAATCTGTTGAAAATAGAATTCAACATTAAGTGACAGCCTAAACTGCGTATATATTAGTTTGCTGTGAAATCTTTTTCTCATTATTTGAATGTTTTTGGTTGGATTTTCTTTTACTTTTTAAAACCGCTGATTCCTTTCACAGCAAACGTAATTACAAAATATTACCTACAGAACGGCAACAGAAAGTAACAACTAATGAGGCCTTTAGACAATTACGATGCCTAACGATCTTAAAGGGCACGAACGTTTTCAAATTTGACATGTTTCGCGAATTTTGCTAAAAAAAAAGATAATAGCGTTTTTTCGAGATATGGGTATAGAAATTCGAAAAAACATTAGCACATTAAGTAAAAAGTAATTCAAAATATGTTGTGAAGTAGTTTTGGTCTACTACCCAGCAAAACCACACATTACCAAATCATGGGTAAAGTTGTGTATCGCCATAGGGCTTCACGCATTACATTACACCTTACTTCACTGATGAATTTTACAGGCGATGAGCCTCAAAGTAATGGTTTAATCTCATTACCTTGTAGGGGGTAAAGTAACAGGTTACTTATATTGTTACATGGTGGGAAAAAGTAATATGTCTATAAATAGATTTTCGTAAAAAAAATGCATAAAAAATTCGTTTTACAGATATTTTTTTTCCAATTATTTTTTTTTAAATAAAGAAATAACTTTTTTTTTGTGGTGGTCATGTTGGGATTCGAACCTGTGGTCTCAAGTATTTAACAATTAGTTAGGCGAGAACTCTACCAACTGAGCTTACAATATTTTATTGCTTAAAATGTAAATGAGTTGTTGTGCTTCGTGTTTTCGTTCGTGATATCAAAAATATACACCTTACCCTCATGCTTACAAAAAATCACAAAGTAATGTGTCTATAAATAGATTTTCAAAAATATATATTAATAATTACTTTACGTTTCTAATTCATGCATTATGTAATTGATGATCGGTAAGTCATTATGTTATGTTTTGAAGTAATGTAAAATGTAATGAGGTCTCATTACAAGGTAATCCATGAGTGTTCAATTATCGGTAACTCATTACTTCTTGTTGGAAAATAATGATACAGGTAAGGAGTACACATTACAAGGTAATGCATTATCGCACCCATTACCAAAGTTTTGCTGGGTACTGCCAATTTAATAATGCAGGAGCTTGTTAGTTTATAAATACCCAAAAAATCTATTTTTGTAATTAAACTATGCCAACTAAGTAAATGGATTAAATTCAAATATAAGAATTGAAGAAACACATTAAAAGCAGTGTACAAAATTAAAAGCCGTCCAAAGCATGATATTAGATATCAAGCATAAAATGCGCCAAATAGAAGATCGCGGTCCGTTGGCCCCAACAAAAGGTGAAATAATAATTGATAGTTTACACTGTATTATAAATAAACTTACTTTTTCAAAAAAAACTAATTACTGTTTTTACTTACAAGCATTCTAAAATTGTCCAACTACTAAATTGGCATATGTTAATACAATATTGTCCATCACTTGGTGATAGGTAAAAATTTTTGCACAAAAAAAGTTATATCCCTAATAAACACAATTGTGGGTGGCGCACACTACCAAAAATTCTACAATGTTCAAAATACTTTTAAAACGAATACTATTAACAAGTGGTGGTAACAATATAGTCTATAATACTGAAGAAAGAACATTTTGTACAAAAAAATAGTGGGTGCGTTCAAACATGAAACTACAGCAAAATAAACACAAATACACGATTTCTTTTATTTTTGTGAATGAAAACCAAAATTTAAAAGGAAACTAAAATGAATGAACACTACGAACTAACTGATTAGGAAGTGTGTCCGTCTTGCCAACTTTTCTGTCTATCCAAATAAGTGTGTATGTGTGTAGATTTGTAAGTTTATTTGGTATCGTCGATAAATGGATAACGAAATGATGAGACAGCAAGTGGTCTTCTATTTAACAAGTGCCACATTTTTAGTTTGGCACTTAAACCGCATACACTAATTCAGGGATGGACGTTTTTTGAGGATGTATTTTTAAAATTTGACCACACCCACTCTTAATCCCACCGTTATTAAATTGTGAATTTGTTGTGAAACAATCAGCCTTAATATCGTGTTTTTCAAAATGTATATTTTTGTTAAAATCTACTTTTTTTAAAAGAAAATTTTTGCTTTATATGTACCAGACTCATTCAATATAAAACCTTAAAAAAATATCGAATTTTCGACCTCTACCCCCTTCAATTTTAACTAAACTTAGTATGGAAGGTAAGAGTCGTAAAAGGTGATTTTTCAAGAGCGTTCGAATTTGATGTAAAAAAAAAACACATAAAATTTAGAGAAATGTATGAAATCTTCATTTGAGTCGATAGAACGATCTATATAATTCAATGTTTAAAAATGATTTCTTGTAAATGTTGACCACGGCTACGAATAAAATGGTTCATACGCTGGGTCCAATTTTGGCATACTCTTTCCAACATATCGGCCGGTATCTCACGAATTAATTCTTCAATATTGGCTACCAGTTCGTCAACCGTTGCGGGCTTGTCCCTGTAGACATGAGCCTTAACATAGCCCCACAAAAAATAGTCTAAAGGCGTTAAATCGCACGATCTTCACCTTCCCCAAACATGAAATAAACTGTTCACCGAGCTCGCCTCTCAATTGGGTAATTGTTTCGCGTGCTGCGTGGCATGTGGCACCGTTTTGTTGAAACCACATGTCACCCAAGTCCAGCTCTTTCATTTTGGGCAAAAAAAATTTTAATCATCGCACGGTAGCGCTCGCCATTCACAGTAACGTTTCTGCCTTCGTCGTCTTTGAAAAAGTACGGTCCAGTGATGCCACCGGCCCATAATCACACCAAATACGATAATTTTGCATGTTCACGCATCCATTCAACTAGAAATGAGCTTCGTCACTGAACACAATTTTCCGATACAAAAGTGGAAATTCATCCTACTTTGCCAGCGCCCATTCACCAAAAGTTAGCCATTGTGGTTGGTCGTGTGGTTTTAATTCTTCTATTTTAAAAGGTTTTACACACAAATCCTTCCGCAAAATTTTCCACGTATTGGAGTAACAGAGGCCCAAACGGCGCCGAATCGATAATTCACGGTCATCAACAACACTGGCGGATGCAGCTGCTATATTTTTCTCAGTCCGCACTTCACGTATGCGTGTTTTTGGTTTAATATCCAATAATGTAAATTTGGTTCGAAATTTAGTCACAAAATTCCGAATAGCCCGCCTCAGAAGGTCGCCCAAACTGACCATAAATTGGAAGAAGTGCACGATGTCCTTTCTTAACCGAGCATGAATTTTGATAATAAAATTCAATAATATGCAAGCGTTGCTCGTTTGTAAGTCGATTCATGGTTAAATTATAGACCAAACTGAACATGTTTAACAGTAACATGTTACACGAAAACAGCTGAGCTGCCAAAAACAGTGTTGCCAAAAAGAAAGTTTGCTAAAAAATCACCCTTTATTGCAGTATATATATTTTATGTGATCAGACCATGCGAGAGTGCTACTGAAAAATATTCCGATATTTTTTAGCAGTTTTTACAATTTCGATGCGTTGATTATTGATGGAAATATTAGGTATATAATGCGTTTTGTCTATTCGTTTCTGGGATTGATCCCTAGATCATTCAAAGATTTGACGCATTGAACTAGAGATGATTAATTGCCTCTACCTTTAAAACGGTTTAAGCTACAAGAGTCAGTTTAAAGGTACTTAAATCGTGGTCTTCCTGGTTCTCAAAAATGATTCACTTCAAGACTGTAAAATGCAGTTTTTCAAAATCCGTGGTTCAAACCGCTGTATTTCAAAAAACTGCTTTTCTAAAATTTTTAAAAAAAATATATGTTAATTATAAATTATTCTTCTATACCATCACCAAATCCGTATGTGGTATTTCTGAACGTTTCTGAGTTATCGGCTAAAATAAATTTAAAATTTTTTCACATTTTTATTCATAACTCAAGATAGCGTAAGAGTTCCACATAGGGATTTGGACACGGCATAGCAAAGTAATTTATATTTAACATACATTTTTTTAAAAATTTAAAAAAAACAGTTTTTTTGAAATACAGCTTTTTTAATCGAGGTTTTTTTACAGGGAGAGAAAAAAAGAATTTGTGTGCTCTAATTGTGTGGCAAAATCTAAGTAGCTTTAAATTGAGGTATCAATGACTCTAGTAGCTTAAGCAGTTAAAAAGATATGGAATATTAAGTACGACTACCTTTTTAAAATTTTCGAATATTTTTCACATTTTGAAACGCGATATTTCAAAATTCGGTGCGATTAGCTGCCCTACATTTGGGCTAGGTTATAGTTATATGATGTACATTTTCTATACCAAGTTTGGTTGAAATCAGAAGGGGTGGAGGATATCGAGTGGTTGATTTTATACGTTTTCCGTCAACAACCACAGTCGAATTTAGTTATTTAAAATCGACTTTTTATAGTAAGGGCCAATGATTCTTTGGTATCCAGATTTTTATTTTTATACGGATTTCACTGAAATTTTGTGGACATGATCCTTAAACCGCAGACGAGGTCACCATATACTTTCCATTCCAATTTTAATTTTTGAATTTATTATTTCACTTTAGATGTTCACTATAAAAAATTTATTTCTCATTGGACCTTGTTCAAATATATCATAGGTGATAGCCAAACTTTTTAGCCATACTTTTTTTTATCAACCACGCCCAGTTAATGTTTTTTTGAATTTACTACACATTTCAAGGTCGCCTCCTTATAATTTTCTTCGGCCATGTACACTTTTTTCAAAAATTTGTGTATATTATTTTGATGTCCGCTATAAATATTTTTATTTTCCACAGGAATTCACTAACATTTTGTACACAAAATCCATTTGCAACTGCCATGTTTGCCATATAATTTTTTATTGGCCACGCCCATTTTTTCCAAAACATGAGAATTTTTTTAGCTCATATTATTGTTTGATGAAAAATTTTTGTTTTCTTACGATTTTCATTCAAATTTGCTACTCATAATTTTTGCACCAATTGAAGGTCACTTTTCATCGCACGCTCTCACATAAAATAAAAATAAAATTTTTTTTTATTAAAAGTTACATACACTCATTTAAAAACTGGTTTCATAAAAAGCTTTTAATTAATTTTAAGAAAATGTTTGTTTATTTTGTGGAGCAAAATTGTAATTGATTTACTAAAAAAATTTAAAATTTCTGTATAGATTGTTAATTTTGTCAATTAAATAAAGATTTTTTTTGCCAACTCTGAGGACCTAAAGAATTCAACATCTTGACTATAATCGTGAATAAAAGTAGAGTAGAAATTTTTTGTTAAGAGTTACCAAATAATTATTTGAAAAAATAAATTTTTGAACTTTTTTTATGGGACCTTTTTCAAAACTTATTTAAAAATACAAAAAAGCCAAATCTTTTACATTTTTGATTGTTAAGATGATAAAAAATAAAATAATTTATTTATCGGATAAAAATAATTCATAAATCTGACCGATCGGTAAAAGAATTTTTAGTTTTAGTTTTGCACTTATCTCAACTTCTTACCAAAGTATTTTTCGCGATACATTTTTTGATATTTTTTAATTCTTTACAATATTTTTTTTATATAAATTTGATTTTTCAGTTTGTGGATATGATTTTTTAAAGACCAACTTTTTTCAATGTTGGTAAGTTATTTCCAAAAAACTATTCCAGTGCTGGCATATTTGAGCTACAAATTGTTACCCAGCAGTTATTATTCGTTTACGTTGTAAGCTGTGAAGTATTATGTGACTTCTTAGCTCAGTCGGCTGCCAATCTGGCGGCCTAGGTTCAAATTCCGGCTGGACCAAAAAAAAATATGCATCCATCTCTGCATCAATTTAATCATCCATTCGTCCGACAGTCTTCTTCATCTTATACATTTAGCACATCAATTATTTGTTTGGTTTCGCCATGTATTTACTTAAGAAGATTGAAGTTTTGTTGTGAAAATTCAGATAGTTTGTGGTTGTGGTTATTTTGGAAGAGGTTGATTTGTAGTATGTCGCAACCAGTGTTGCCAACTTTTTGAGAGCAAAAATCGCAACAAAAATATGTGCACACAAAAATTCAATTGATATCATTTTACTTTTACATATTAATTGAAAATTGTAAACAATTTTAATTTAACAGTTGTATTAGTTTTTTGTTTCTATATACATCGAGATTATTTTTATGTTATTTTCAATTTATAACGAGGTTTCAACCTTTAAATTCATTCTTATCAACATTATAATCATTAAAGATCTAGCAATGGGTTCATTACTGGCATAGTTAGTTCTATGAAAATCTTCGCTTAACAGAATGACACGTGCATTTAATTGGCTTATAAAAATAATTGAGTTCGGATTTTCAATCACGAAAATTTCCGTTACTAACTTAAATCTGATTGCTTCTGCAGTGGCACACAATAAGCTACTTCATATAAAACCAATGCAGTTGGCGTCGCCTATGTCTGACGTGTTTATATACGATTTTTTTTCTATGTCGGCATATACCGACGTGTCCAATTTAAACTATTCGTAGTGTCGGCTTATGCCGACGTGTCCGCGAAAGGGTTAAGAAAGCGTGATAAAGCACCAGACTATTTTCATTTAAATTTGTTTCCAAAGTTTAAGTAATGAACTCAAGTTGAACATAAAACAGTTCTATAATTGGTTTTCATGCTTAAATAAAGTAACCACATTCATCACCGACAATCTCGGACCTTAGTCCAGAATTTGGTTCGAACTTTTGCGAAAAAATTTGCCAAACTTCAAACAAAAAAAAAATTGTGTTTCGTATCAATTTAACCATGCGCGGCTCCAGCAATTAATATAAAGGAAAATTTAATACGCCTCAGTGTACAAGAAACAACACACACATGCAATTGTACATCGTATTGTCCATCATTGTCGTATGCAATTGTACATCATTGTCGTATGAAATTTCCCTGTATAACAATTGCTGGAGCCGCGCATGATTTAACAGACAAGACCATTTAAAATGTATCGAAAAAGTGCCATTTAATTGTAATTTTCTTAAGATTGTAAAAAACTGTAGTCTTTAAATTTCTTCACCGGCAATTTCGGTGTTTAGTCTAGTATTTTGTTTCTACTTTTGCAAAAATATGTGTCAAACTCCATATACAAAAATAAATTTTTCGTATTAATTTAACATGTAGCGAAAAGTGTCATTTGTTTGAAATTTCCTTAAGACTTTAAAAAATTGGAGTTTTTACTGCAGTTTTAAAAAGCATTTTTATTAAAAAGCACTAAAACCACTAACGATAAATTACAAAAGCACCAATTTATTGCTTTTTTCTGTTCTGACACTTTATGAGTAAAAGTTTAGCGTTTTGTGACATTGAAAAGCACAGTAAATAGTGATAAAAGCACCAAGTTGGCATCACTGGTCGCAAGTACCGATTGAAAAGATTTCCTAAATGTAACATTTCAATACAGGGGTATACGGGTTTCTATTTTAGTGTGCTTTGATACTCTCGTCAATGCTTAAACTGTTTTTGTTGGTACTATTGTGCCAACACATTTGGCACTGTAGGCGGTAGTGGGGGTGATGGTGGTGTTAAATTCATTTTCGGCATGTATTAAATTATTTTATTTGTTCAACAAATAAGTGGTTTTTATTATATGATCCATACGCACATAAAACAGACATTCATACTTTTATTTGTACATGAGCACATGTTATTTATAATACAACATAGGCGTCGCACAGTGGTCGATTTATGTAAAGCATTTTAAAAATTGCGAAATTTAAATTAAAATACAATCAAAATCAAACAGTTCTTTAACCACACAGGTAGAAATTGCGAACTGTACCAAACAAATAGTACTGGCAAACCACTGCTGTTTTTGTAAAACCCACCGTGTTAAAAATTACCAAAAGTACAACTAATATTGTACTAGGAAAACACTATTTTGTTTGCAAAGCATGTGTTTTGCCCAGAGACCGAAAATAACAGTTATCCCGAAAATTTTAACTCAAAAACTCTCTATGTTAGAGTCAACGGAGACGTATACTATTATATACCAATCGATTTGTATTGAAGTGCTCTTTCAGAATCTGTGGTGATCTTAAGAAAATCAACGAAAAAATAAAAGATCAGATGAAACTCTCAAGAAGAGAGTTTTATTTCGCCTTCATTAAATAAAACTCTTTTGAGGAGTTTTATTTTTTTCCGTCTGAAATAAAGCTCTTTTGAGGAGTTTTATTTTTCCCTTCAGAAAAAAAGCTCTAAATTTCTAAATTTTCTGCGGAAAGATTTGAACGCAGGTCGCTCAATACCAATTTAAGAGCAGAGAATGCTCTTTACACGCTTACCTGGGTTTCAGGTACACACTGTATAGTTTTTTCCAATGTATACAAGTACGGATAGTGTATTCTGTTAGCCTCCCAGAACTCGAAAAGAGGTTTGTCAGTCGATAAGGGCCGTGGAGAAAAATTGTCGATTTCATAGAAAGCCTTTTTTCATCCTCATTATCACTTCCTTCGCTTTCTTGCTCCCTATTTACATTTAGAGAGTTCAAATACTGCCCCATGATGACTGAGATTAAGATGTATCGCAAACATCCGGCGAAGATAGGAAAACATTCGGTGAAGATCGTGAAGCTTCCCTGCTTGTCGAAGGTCGACCATCGCATAGATTATTAAACCTGCCGTTATAAATTGTTATTGTTTTATTTCTTATCTCTTAATGCAGTTGCAACTGGATTTTATTCAGCTAGTTATGATAAATAAAGATATAAAAAATAAAACAACAACCATTTAATAATAGGAATCAAACAATAACAAATTAAAAACTAACATGTTTTCATTTTAATGACGATTTTTTCAATTGCAATGCAAGTGATTTGATTACACTGCCTTACAAATTGTAATGATCTGGCAAGCGGCAAGCTTTGAGTGTCAATTTACATAAAATGAGTTTTATTCTCTGACGGAAAAAATAAAACTCCTCAAAAGAGTTTTATTTAATGAATGCGAAATTAAACTCTCTTCTTAAGAGTTTCATCCGATCTTTTATTTTTACGTTGAAAAATAACTGTTTTGGATGTTTTTTCTTCTTTTTAAGCCACAAAATAACTGTTATAAAGGAACTTTTTTGATATCACTTATAACCGTTACGGTCCCTGGTTTTGCCATTACCACCTGCAAAATTCTTTGCCAGCATTGTTTTAAAAAATATTACAACCAATTATAAGTCTTTTAATTTTATTATATTTCACACATTTAAATATGATGTATAAGACTAAGACCGAACTGTATTGCTGCTTTTTAAATGTGTTTTATTAGACATATTTCTCAAAATTAATTTAATTTCAAGTATGTATTCTAAAAGCACCAAATTTTTTGAATTACTATATTATATTCTGAAAGTTCAGTGTCCACCAGTCGAAATATTTGTAAAATCGTTCAATGCAAAATTTGTAAAAAGTATAATCTTTTAAAGGCATTTTATACCCAAGACTATACATATTGACTACAATTTGCTCGCCCTATTTCGAAGCAGGTTGCCTCTGAATGCCCAATATCACAATTACTTCATACATACGAAAAATATTTGCGAATGTCCTAGTGAAATTCGAGTACTAAATAAAATTAAAATTCGGTAAATAAAGGGTCCACCAAAAAACTTTTTTTTTTTGAAAATGCTATAAAAAAAAAACTACTGAATATTTTCTCAAATTTCTTTTTTTATTTGAAAGTACAATCCTTCCAGTTAATAATGGAAAATAATTTTATTCCAATGGCTGCCTCGGCTGGCCATGCAGTAGCCTACACGATTGGTCCAATTTTTAAGCACATTATCGGTGAATTGATGTTGATGGCGCTTCACGCACACTTTCTGCCACAGCAGCAATATTCTCGGGTGTACGCACTGTTTTTGGCTTTTCACGCTTTGGTTTATCGATGAGGATGCCAGTTTTTTTTCACTTTTTTCACAAGATAACGAACATACGTAGCTGACGGTGCTTCCCTTCTTCCAAAATCCGTACGCAATTTTCGCACACATTCTGCAACATTACCATGATTTTCAAAGTAATGTCGCAATATTTTCCAGCGTTGTTCAAGCGTATACACAACCATATTCGTTCAGCGGAAGGATAAAACTAATTATCTGTCAAATCAGACATGAGCTAAGTGTTACCATTCACGAAATAAGCACTAGTTGAAAAAAAACGTTAGATGGCGGACCCTTTACAACAGAATTAGTGTGGGAAAACCAAAAAAAAACCCAGTTAGAAAGCAAATTTTAATATTTCTGTATTTACCGAATTTATTGGTTGTTACAATCAAAATACACTTTACAATTTGTTTGTTATTTAAGTTTCATCTCTTTTTTTTGTCTCATTTTGTTCATATTCGAACGACTGTGCATTATTTATATCTAATATGAAACAAATCAATACAATTTGGATTAAAATATAAACTTTCATGAGCATTTATGACCAAATACAAAATGTGTATTTATTTGTATCTACAAGCCAAACATTGCGTACATACAGTAACGGTCAAAACAGTACATTTAATTACAAGCAAAAACGACAAATTGAAAAACATAAATTAAAAAAATGGCAGGTATCAATTTAATAGTGCTAATTTTTTTGGTCTATCAATTTTAAAATCGAAAAAAATAGAATTAAATATTTGCGTTCTACACTCATAGAAATAAAAAAAAACAACTAAAAATAAGTTAAAAGCAACTAAAAATAAGTTGAAAATAACGTTGCAGGAAAAACTACTTAAATTAGTTGAAAATTTTAAAAGTATTTTTTTTTTTTCAGCTTTTTATGAGAATACAAATTTGCCCTTCTGAAATCATTTTATAACCAAATATTTCTGTTGATTTTATTCGGGATGACTCTTATTTGCATTCAGCTAAATAAATTTAACGTAAATAAAACACAAATTTGCAGTTTTTTTTGCTGATTTTTGTCTACAAATATTCAGCAAATTTTTTTGTTAGCCGAATTAAACATTATATACACTTAGGGAACTACTGCTGTAAATATTTTGGCTATATGAAACAAGACCCCAATGAAATAAGTCCCCAAACCAAAAATGAAATAACGCCCCATTTTTTGGGGCTTTATTTCATTCTGAAGCAATACTCCAAAAAAAAATGAAATAAACCCCCAACCAAATGAAACGAAACCCCAAAATAAAATGAAATAACACCGCAATTTTGAGGCTTTATTTCATAATGCAGTAAAGCCCCATTTCGAAAATGAAATAAGGCCCCAATTAAAAAAAAACAAAATTACATATTACTTTAAAATATTTCTTTATTCCTTATTAATACATAGTAAAAAGGTTGAAAAAAAATCGCGCGATTTTTTTTTTTCAGCCTTTTTAAAATAAAAAGATTAATAATATTTAGTATGTCAATACAGTTTTTTTTTAATATTTTTTAGTAGTGTATCACAAAACAAAACTAAATTTATAAATCGTATAATCGCACGCAGAAAAAACTTTATTTCGCGAAGCCGCCTGCCGCGTTCTACGGAGGAAAAAACCCTTTAGAGCGGCCGAAGGCCGCCACACAGAAAAACTTGTTTTAACAAATTACTTGATGTCTTAAAAATATTAGATTTCAACGGATTCGACATCTGATTTGAAAAACATGTTCTTCTGGGTGGCGGCCTTCGACATATTTCATTTCTCATATTGGGGCCTTATTTCATTATGAAATACAGTTCCAAAAAAAAAAATGAAAAAAAGCCCCAAAAAATGCAATAAGACCCCACTTTTTTATTAAAAATTCTTGGGGCCTTATTTCATTTTTGGTTTGGGGTCTTATTTCATAGCGCCAAATATTTTTAGTTGTTTGAGTTTTAATACAGTATCTTTATTTTTAAGTGAAAAAACAGTAATTTGCAGAAGAAATTTTACTTTTGCCTATATAAGTAGTTCATTTAAAAAAAAAAAAAACAAACCACATCAAATTACTGTATTATCATTTTATAAAAAAACAAATAAATATTTGTTAATTTTTTACTGTCTATGTGGTTCATTTTTACTACAATTGTTAGTCATTTTTTAAAAATTAAAAAACAAATGACAATGTTAGTTGAATTTACTGAAATGTAAGTCGTCCTTTCTTTAAGTGAAATTTCATTTATTTTTCACTACATTTTATCTACATAGTATTCTAAGTGTATATTTGTTTTTAATTAAATAAAATTAATCTCAAATATAACTATATTGTTGGTTTTTTAAATAAACCTGTTAAAATATCAGAAATTGCTACCAAAAAATAGTTTAAAATTATGTTTCAGAGAAAACTGCTAAAATTAGCATATTTTTTTTTTGATAAATTTTAGTAAGATAAGAACAGCAAAAATTAAACTGCTAATTTTACAAACATTATATTCTAGTTAATTTTTAAATCTATTGAAAATACCAAATTACTTGGCTAAATTCAGCCAAAACTTTTGTTGAATATTTGTAGACAAAAAGCAGCAAACAAAAACTGTAACAACTGCCAAAAATCAACAGAAATATTTGGAAAAAATTGTGCACAGCTGATTTTAGAAAAAAAACTTCAAAAAAAAAAAAAAATAATAATAAATCTTTCAAAATTTTACAGTTTTTTTTTTTACTAATATTTAACAATTGTTTTACTTCTTTTAACAGATTAATTTGTTACTTTCAACTAACTAACATTTAGCTCAAATATAACTAAAATTTTGTAGATTTAACAGATTAATTTTTTGCTATTTTCATATTCCTAATATTTATAAAAAATAATGTTGCTAATTTTAGCATTTTTTTCCTGCAACGTCATTTTGAACTAATTTTTAGTAATTATAACAAAATTTGCATTTTTGTTTCATTAGTGTGGAAACTCGATTTATATTAGTAATGTAGTAAAATAAAATAATTTCAGAAATTTGATTATATTACTGTCCCCTTCCTAAGGAATTTATACGAACTGCTACAGCAACTGTCTTACAAGGGAGGTATTCCGTCTCGAACTCGCAGATTGTAATAATCATTGGATACGTTTTAGAGGAGCAAAAAAAAAAAAGACCCGTGTTTTTTGTGCTGCCCAATCTCACGTTTAAGTTAAAAATTCATTTCTTTTTGTATGAGAGCTTGTCTTTAACTTACGAAAACTATTTTTTTTTTGTACACAGGGTTTAAGTACTCAAGAAAACAAAAATTGTTATACCCGTATTGCCCATATAATGGACCCGAAGTTAACACATTTTTGAATTATTTAAAATATAGGGAAAAACGTCTCTTTGGGAAAAGTCATATAAAAACCAAACGTTTTCGAATATCGGAAAAAGCTCAGACACCGCCTTGATCCAGACTTGATGTTACCTAAAACACATTTTTTCGAATAACAAAAATACTTGAAAGTATTTAGACATAATATGTGAATCTGTCTTCAGAATGTGAATGTGTATTCAAAAAAAATTTAATTTAAATACAACGAAATAAACCGAAAAAATATGAGTTTGGGCAGCTAAAAAAAAACATGGGCTCTTAAATTTTTGTTTTGTACAACACATCCGAAGTTGAATAAGACCCGGTCCGATTTTCAGTTATTTTTCAGGTTATTGTAGACTTGGCTAAAGTTTTAGATTTTTGAAAATTTTGAAGTACAAAGATTTCCTTTGTTGGAGTTTTTCTGACAAAACTTTTTTTCGAAATTTTTGTTAAATACTCCCCAAAATTCCGTGAAAACAAGCAAAGTTAAAAACATATTTATCAAAAAATCATTTGGTCCTAATCTCAGAACATGAAATAAGGACGCTAAAAAAATAAATTTTAAATTGTCCACATTGAAGCCAAAAATTTGAGATCTCCTCGATTATATTTTTATACGAAACTTTGTTTAAGAATGTGAGTAGACTCGTTTAAGTTAATTGTAAAAAATAAAAATATTTTATCACGGTTTTCCAGGTTTTTTTTTTGTCTTCTGTAAAGTTCTTAAGCACACAGAGAGAATTTTAGTGGCCGTAACAAATATTTTCAGTACACGAATGAAACTTTTCTTCACAAAATGAATAAAAATTCCTTAAAATTATTAAAAAGCTTCATTCTTTTTACCCACAAGTTTTTTCATGAAACTTCTTTCTTCATTGATTAGATGAAACTTTTAATAAATAATATAAAATTTTCATAAAATTTTATGAAACCTTGAGTTAATTTAATAAAAAGTTTCAATGGACGAGTTCCAGTGAAAGTTATTAATATCATGCACATAATTCTCTCAGTGCGGGAAACTGATTTCGAAACATATGGCTCCAGGCAAAATATAATTTGATATTCCATTTTTTTAAATAGTAAATTTGTCTTTCATTTGCAATATTTATTTAGGACATTTTATTTAAAAGTGTAGATAATCTTAGTGAAATTTATTTTCGATTTATTGAAATTAATAAATCAGTTAACATATTAAATTGAATTTAATGCCCTTATTCGAGCGAGACATTTTACTGTTATTATTTCTGCATGCAGTATTAAGTATAAAACTGATATAACTAGGGCAAGGAATTTCATGCAATTAAAAAAGGAAAATAGGTGCCTAAATAATGCAGTAAAGAAGCCAAAATATGCGCTTAAAATACGCGCTTAAAATACGCATTTAAATTGAAATAAGCACAGAAAACCCAAATAATATGCACTAAAAATCTAAAAATATGCACTTCACTAAAAAAAAAAAAAAAAAACAGTATGAACAAAAATTAAGGTTACGACTTATTAAAATTAAATTTTTAAAATTATCCTTAAAGCAAATAAAATTGCTGACACTCACAATATTTTTTCCTTAAAGACTACTGAATATACACATTAAATTAATTAAAGGACTTATTGTAAAAACTTGATAAGCCACATTTTATTTTTAGTTTGTTTTCGCTTTTTAAAGGTTGAAAAACTGCAAGAAAATATAATTTTTACCGGACGTTTATCTTTTAGGTACTTGTAATAAGTGTTTAAGCAAGACTTCCATCGAAAATTAATCAATGGTTCTCAATAAAACAGCAAAAATCCATAAAACAATAAATATGGCATATCATTTTTTTACAATAAGCCCTTCAATTGAAAATCAGTTAAAAAAAGGACTACTTACTTTTCGTTTAAAACAATTGTATTTTTTAGTTTATTTTCTATTGTTGAAAAATTAATTGATAAAATCGGTAAAAACAATAGATTGTTTTCGTTTATTTCCATACTCAATTTAATATAACAATTTTTGGTTTTAAAAAAGAATATTTAACTATTACAGAAAGTCCGTTTTATGTTTATTTTGTTCATTGAATAACAGACAGAAAAGTTAAAAAATATATTTCTTTGATAATTTAACTTTATTGAAATTGAAACAACTTTAATGATTTACTTTTTAAATAGCTGTTGAACTTTTAGTAAAATTTCTTGTGAATAAGCGAATAATGCAAATTTATTTGATTTCAGTTCATATTCATTTTTCATTAACTCAATAATAATAAGCCATTTTCTTAAATTTGCCCTTCTTAAATCAGGTTAATATTTTAAAAAATATTAGAAAATTTGATTTCTTTTTAGTAAAAAATCGTAAATTTTAAGGAGTTACTAAACTAAAAGTTAAGAAAATTTTAAATTGCATGAAAAAACTACAACCTAATACTTACTTAAATTTAGTTTACACATTTTAACTCCTTAAACTCCTTCTAAAAAAATTTTTTAAGGAAGATTCTGATTTTTAAACCTATAAAATTCTCATTTGGTTTATAGTTCATATTATATAAGTGTTTTAGTTTTGTTAAATAAAAGTTTTTTGATTAATATTATCTGCCTCACTTCACCTAATTGTTTTGTAATTTTGAATTTTGTAAAACACGGTGATTGTCCTACGTAGTTCTAAAACAAAATTGTATGAAAAACGGAATTATCTAAATTACCTGAGGGTTATTTCTATCACTTGAACTGTCAAATCTTTCACTAGCATTTTTTAGGTGTTAAATGAATATAAATGCATTTAAACACAAAAACCTACAAAAATCACTACAAATTAATAACTCCACGATAATTATAATACAATTAAGCAAAAGTATCATCTCCGGCAAAACAAAAACACTGATAACACCACTTTAGTTTTTATACGCTAATTTGTTTTCTATTGTTAAAAATAATATAAATACAGAATGAAAAATATTTTCAATAAAATTATATAGTTAAAATTTCAATAATTTCCATTTCGAAAAAATTTATTTTACTTCTTTTTTTTTTTTTGTTCTTTGTTTATATTTCTAAGCGTTGCCAATACTAAATTATACGAATACCTGCAAAAATATGTATTTTTTCATTAAGATGGCAACCCGACGAAAAAAGTTTGAATATAGTCGTTAATAGCTTGATAAAGCGGTATCTTATTATATATGTAAACATATATACTAACATCTCATACTTATTTTTACGAACATTTCTAATATGGTGTTATATATAATTATATATCATTATATCTTATGTTATATATAAATTGATTTTTTTTATCTCATCATATATAATTGATATAGCTATATATCAGATCATATATACTTCCATGTATAATTATATATATAGAACATATAAAACAGTAAAAATAAAAAAAGCTATAATTTATATATTTCAATTATATATGGTATCACATATAATTCTATATCAATATATGTGTTAAAATTAAAAAGAAAAATTCGATTACTTTTGCATATGGTAGAAATTAAAAAAAAAAAAAAAATCTATTACATTTAAATTTAGTTATCAGAGAACACAAAAAAAAAACAAAATTCAATGTATTTAAGCTAAAGAAAATTTTAAAAAAAGAAAAAGGAAAAACTTAGAAAAGCTACATTTAAAAAAAAAGTAGAACATTAACAGAAAAGCTAATATTATATAAGTAAAAAACACCTTCAAAGTCAGAAAATCTTAAAATAAGCAATTAAAAGCCCCAGGGTAAAAATCTTTATAACAAAAAAGAACCGTATCGGATTTGACCGAAAAAAACATATTTTGCGATATTTATCTCGAGAAATTAACTTTTTTTCTATCAAAATTATTTGACTGCAATCTAATAAGTAGGATTGTTAAAAAATCCAGCCTCCACTTAAATTTGGTTGAACTTATGAAAAAATTTCTATAAGTTTTTAAAATTTTCTTAAAATTACGTTATAATTGTAAACTCAAAAATTAAAAACGTACAATAACAACTTTCTACGAAAGATAAGACAGAGATGAGTGCATTTCATTAATCGATCGGTTTAGTTGTTTAAGAAATAATTGGAAAACCAAATTACGTTTTAGTTCTGAAATTCAGTGTATAAGTCAAAATTAAGTCATGTCTAATTTTCCAATTCATTGATTTATATTTAATTTTGTTTTTTTATTATTTGGAATGTGAAACAAAATTGTAGCGCGGATTTCCAAAGAATTTTATAAAGAACAAATTGTATCAAATTATATATAACTTGATCAAATTAGATAGACCCATTTTTCGGATCAAATTATATGAAATGAGATCCCATGGGATCTAATGAGTTATTCCATTTTTCGGATCACCTCATATATGATGTGATATGAAATAATATATATGACTATATATACCTATATCGGAACTTTTTTCATCGGGAACTCTAAAATGTAAATAATTGACAATTCAAGTTATAACGTACGTAAAACTCAATCGCAAAATCGTAGGGACTTATAAAATATAATTTTTTAATCCCCGCGTAAGGTGAGTGATGTGAAGTGTAGCTGATGTGATGAACGCTGGTGATTAACAAAATAAGAACATACAACTCAATATTAATTTTTACAAAATATGCAAACATATGCAATTAAATTAAAAACATGCACAAAATGCAACAAAAAATGCCAAAACATGCCATAAAATATGTATTTATAGCAAAATATGCATTTATAACAAAATATGCAATAATATGCAACAAAAAATCAATGCCATTTCGTTGCAAATTGTTTGATTCGGAAAAGTATTTGATCAAAATTGATTTTGGGGGTACCGCTTAAAAACATGCATTTACATGAAACTCCTTGCCCTAATTATAACCATTTATTAATGGTTAAACCAGCACATATTCAGATAGTAATATGCATGCCTTAAATTGTCATATATAATATGGGCTTCCTTTTTTATTACCCATGTTTGAACTGTATATTTTTTAACTGTTGTTTTTAATCCCTTTAAACCAACTTTGTTTTCATTTATCTCTTAAAATGCAGTAACCAATATTATTAAATACAATTTATTCATTTTTATTTTCAAATACATATTTTTTTACGCGTTGTGCAATCGTAAATTAAAACATAACAATTGTACAGAACTTTAAAATTATTATTTCAGCAGTTTTTCTGTAAACTTAGCAATTTACCCAAAATGTCCATTCTGGCAATACACTCAAAAAAATAAGTTAGTAGAAAAGTCAGTAAAACATCTTGTAAATCAGGTATACTATATTTCAGCAAATTTTGTGCTAAAATTATGTTTTAAACTAAAATTTTAGTTATACTTAGTCAGCACTTAACTGTTTTGAACTAATGTTTTACTAATATTTTACTAATGTTTTACTAATTTATTTTGCTAAAAAAAAATTGTGCTGATTAGCACATCAATAGTGTTAACGACAACCAGATTAAAAGTTATACGCAGAATGAATTAGATGTCAAGATGTAGTAGTGGCGAGGAAAATAATACTAAAAAGTACAACTGTAGTAAGACACTTAAAAAAATCAACCATGGAAGATTTTGTATCTGTTTTTCATACATAAAACAAAATTGCGTTTTCACCGGCTTGTGAAAGTAATTGTCTATTAATTAAATAAAAAACAAAATAAAATATGTAAATTTAAAAAAGATTAAACGTGTATTTGTAGTCAAATTGAGTGGTCAAGTTGATAACAAATATACAGCAGGTAGACAGACTAAAGCGAAAGGTAAATTTTTATGTTTCCTTTTTCTTATTGCGAAAAAAGGGTTGAATATGTTACGTTTTGTTATTTTTTTCGTTTCGTTTCTATAATTCTCTTCTGCATTAGCGTTCCTTTAAAAGATAGCATCATTTAGACAACCAATGACGTAAGTAGTTGAAAGATAAATTATTTTAAAAAGAATCACAAAAATATGTTTTATGATTTTCAGCAAAATAAATTAACTAAAGTAAAAAATTTCTACAAATTTTTGGAGTTTTTTTCAGTCTACTATTATTCAGCAAAAATTTTATTAATGTTTAGCACTAAGTTTTACCAAAACTTTTGCTGAATTTACTAATTTTGTTGCTAAAAATCAGCTCGTTGATTTTCAGCCAAAGATTTTGCTGACATTAGCATTTTTTTGCTAGCACCCTCCTTACTAAAATTTTGCTGACTCAGCAAAATTTTTTGCTGACTTTACTAACTTTTTTATTTGAGTGTACCTTACAAAACACATATTACCTCCAGTATAAATGTAATAAGTTTTTTGGTTTGAAAATTTGATTTTCTTTTTTTTTTTGGGTATTAATTTAAAACTCAAAATTTTTAACTAAAAATTCTATACATGAAATTTTTTATAAATTTTGGGTGGCAAAATAAACTTTTTGTAATAAAAAGATAACATGTTACTTTTCTAATACAAACCCTATTATTGTAACAAGGGTCCATGTCCATAACTACCCAGGTAGAAATTGCCAACCGTACAAAAAAAAAAAAAACACTGACAAACCACTGCTATTTTTGTTAAACCCACCGTACTAAAAAGATGGCCAAAGGTACAACTAATATTGTACCAGAAAAACAATATTTTGTTTTCAAAGCATTTGTTTTACCAGTAACATCCGCAAAATTCATTACCAATAATACAACTAAAGGTTGAAATAACCAAAATCGAACCACTTTGATTTCTAAATAAAAAAATATCCAAGATGGCTTTTGAATTTATTTTTTATATTTTTTATTATATATATATATAGTAACTACCAAAATGTAAAAAAAAATTAAATAGAAGTCGATTGGTAAGCAAAACATCGCACTTTTTTCGAGTTCGTTCCATTAGTTTTTGCACGAGACTTTCATCCACTTTTCTGACTACCAAATTTTATTTAGATTTGAACTCTTGTACAGTTGACATTGTTATTCCCGTTTTCTTTAAAGTGCCTTTTATAAGTGACCAAAATTCTTCTATTGGACATAGTTCTGGATTGTGTTCTTTTTGTACAAAATCGATTTTGTTGTTGTTATACCATTCAATTGTGACTCCTGCATAATGACAACTGGCTAGGTCGGGCCAAAATAACGGTTTTGGAGATCTTACAAATGGTAACAGAGTTTTTTTTAAGCACTATTCTCCATAAATAACACCATTTATTGTACCAGTTGTAAAGAAAGGACTTGATAGTCTCCCACAAGAACAAATTACTGGCCAAACTAGGTTCTTTTTTTTTTTGGAAATTTGGAGTTAATTTTCTGTTTCCATCGATCTGGAGCATCACCACGACTACATGCTGTGTAAAAGTCTTTTCCTGCAATGTACTAGAAGTTTTCAAAGCAATATGTTTCATCATCCATTAACACGCAATTACATTTTGTTAATTGTTTTGCATTCCTGTGTGGACATACCTGAGCTTTATAACACTTCACTCCATTACGCATTTTGAAATTCTGAACAAAATTTTGCGATTTCTTGATTTAATCGCGCCTGCTCGAGTTGCAATGGTAGGATCCTTTATATCCATTTGGCCATGCTCACCACCACTTCCACGCTTTCTTTCTATCGACAACCGTTCATTCAAGATTTTAATAACTTTTCTAACCGTGGAATATATTTATTTAACGTGCGCCCTGGTAGGCCAGTTGGTAGCGTGCTGGCTTATCAGTGCGGGGGTCGTGGGTTCGATTCCCACCAGAGGCACTGGTCTGTTTTCGCTACAACGCGCCGAAGGCCATAGTAGCTAGTGCTCGGTTAGGGTAATAGTATATAATTTGTAAAAAAAAAAAAAATATATATTTATTTAACATTTGTTGCTATCAATCGTATGGAAACACTTTTATTTGTATTATATTCGTGCTGATTAAGCTCTGAAGCCATTTTTGACAAAACTTTATTAAATTTCAAAATTTTTTTTATTAAAATAAAATGAGAAGATGATAGCCTACTTAAATCATAAATTTTATTTTTTATTAGTCAAGTAGTTTTGTAGAAAACAGCTTTAAAATGGTTCGATTTTGGTTAATTCAACCTTTAGGGTGCCGAACTTGAAGTCCCGGGTTTTTTTCCCAGAAAGTCCCGGGGTTTTCATGTTTTTAATTTGCTTATTTTTTTTTTGTGTATAAGAAACACCTTATCATATTAAACAACTATGACAAAAACAAATTGAAAAAAATAAAACATAAACCCCTGTATTCATAAAACTATTTAACAGCATTTCAAATATATTTTAGTTAAAACACATATTTTAGCCTTAAGGCCTCATTAGTTGTTACTTTCTGTTGCCGTTCTGTGTCGTTCTGTTCTGTAGGTCATATTTTGTAATTACTTTTTCTGTGAGAGGAATCAGCTGTTTTAAAAAGTAAAAGAAACTCAAACCAAAAACATTCATGTCAGGGATGATAAATGCGATTTTAAAATAGTACCAACCTGTATATAAAATAGTACTTTTTCGGCATCACAAGTACAAAAAAAATTTAAATATAAATTAAAAAACAAATCTTTGTACCTTGCAAAATGAACAATTACAAATGAAACAACAAAAATATATTAAAAAAAAAAATATGTTAAGAGGTGAAAACAAAATTTTGAGGTGAAAAACTTTTTTAGATGTAAAAAAATAAATTGTGTCGTGAAAAACATTTTTGAGGTGAAAAAAAAGTTTTTGTGGAGAAAAAAGAATTTGCGGTGAATTTTAAATATTATTAACCTCTTAGCGTCTGGTGGAATTCTAATAATATACAGTCCATTATACACCAATTTGTATGGAAAATTTAGAGTTACTTTAACATTGTCACTCATTACTTTTGGACCGCTGGACTGATTTTGCTCATTTTCAATACCAAACTTTTCGGAAAAATGTACATAAAGCTATGTAAAAACGAGCAGTGCGTACTAAGAAAATTAGCCGATATTGATTTAAAAATTTTTTTAAATTTTGAGATTTTTTCTTAAATTCAGCAAATTTTTAATATTTTTTGAATGTGCTATTAATATCTTGCTGTATTGAACTACATTTCTCACAGTTTTTTGCTGATTCAATCCTTGTGATTGGTAGCAAACAAATTCAATTTCACATTTTTATAAGATTTTTATTATTTACTTTTTTGAAAATTAAAATTAGTTAATAATAATTATAACCCTTAGTGATTGAATTCAATAATTGCTTTATTCGATTAATAAAACTCAGCATTTGGTTCCAAATTAATTCACTTTTCATATGGGACTGTAAATCGAATTAATAATTATTGAATTTTAAAGGGACCAGAAATTCATACATAGAAAAATTTGTAAATCGTACTAAAAGAGTCATAGGAGTATCATGTTACATTTGAGGTTCAAATAGTACCATAAAAAGTCCTTAGTACCAACTTTATCATTCCTGATTCAAATATTGAAAAAAAAATTTTTTCACAACAAACCAATACATATGCACTTTAGGCTGTCACTTAACGTTGAATTCTATTTTCAATAGAATTGTCCGCAACAGAACAGAACGACAAAGTGAAAACTAACCACACATACAGACTTTCAATTGAACAGAAACAAAACAGCTGATTCGTAACAGAACAGAACGTACAAACTAATTCTGCCTTTACAACTGTATTCATAAATGAATATTAACTTTTACACAAGGCTTAAAATATGCGTTTAAGCTAATATTCGTTCACGAATACAGTTTTTAAAATGTGTTTTAACTAAAATGTAATTGAAATCTGAATTAAGATTTTTTATTTCGAAAATGTTTATTTAAAAATTATAATTCTGCATTTATAATATTTCACATAATTAGAATCAATTTAATTGGTTTAAGCAATTTCCTTAAGCAAATATTTTTTATATTTCTTATTATGAGTGTTTGCTTGCATTTTTAACCTGACTTCAATGATGCAAGATGTGAAAACAAAGATTCATAATAAAAAATATTTGCATAAGCAGTAGCTTTTGAAGATTTTCTGTTATCGTTGGAAACTAAATAACCTGTAGATTACGACATTTTTAAAAAGAGTCTCATTTAGCACTCTTAGTAGAACAAAAACTTGGGTAATCCTAATAAAGGATGATTTTTTAGCAACTTGCAACGTGCACTTCTTCCAATTTATGGTCAATTTGGGCGAACTTCTGAGGCCGCTATTCGAAATCTTGTGACTAGATTTCGCACCTAATTTACATTGTTAGAAATTTAACGACCAACACACATGCATTTGTAGAGTGCGGACAGAGAAAAATATAGCAGCTGTATCCGCCAGTGTTGTTGATGACCGTAAATTAGCGCCGTTCGCAGCAATTGGGACTCTGTTACTCCACTACACACAAAAAAATATTTCTTAAATTGCGCCAAGTAAACATTTTGTTGAATAAAAAAAACATAATCAATTACTTTTTTAATTGACTCAATTACTTTTTTAATTGACTCAATTAAAAAGTAATCAATTTTTTAAATAATAATGATTACTTTAAATAAACAAAAATATTGATTACTTTTTAATTGAATCAATTAAAAAAGTAATTGATTATTTTTTTTTATTCAACAAAATGTGTACTTGGCGCAATTTTTTTTTTCTGTGTACGTGGAAAATTTTGGGGAAGTATTTGGGTGTAAAACCTTTTAAAATACAGCTGGTGCAAGAATTGAAGCCACACGACATACCACAACGGCAAATTTTTGGTGAATGTGAGCTTGCAAAGCTCACTTTTTTATCGGAAAATTATGTTCAGCGACGAAGCTCGTTTCTTTTTGAATGGATACGTGCCACATGCCACACAGCACCCGAAACAATGGCCCAATTGAGAGGCACGTTCGGTGAAGTTTATTTAACGTTTAGGGCCGGTCAATAGGCCGCCTAGATCGTGCGATTTAACGCCTTTAGACTATTTTCTGTTTGGCTATGTTATGGCTCATGTCTAAAGGGACAATCCCGCAACGGTTGACGCATTTTAAGCCAATATTGAAGAATTAATTCGTGAGATGCCGGCCGATAAATTGGACCCAGCGTATGAAACATTTGAGTCGTATCCGCGGTCATCATTAACATAAAATCATCTTTAAACTTTGAATTATATAGATCGTTCTATCGACTCAAATAAAGATTTCATACATTTCTCTAAATTTTATGTTTTTAATCAAATCTGAAAGCTCTTAAATAATCACCCTTTTTATAATAGAATATAAAAAAAAATTAAAGGCTATCTTGGATATTTTTTTTTATTAAGAAAACAAAGTGGTTCGATTTTTTACTTCAACCTTTAAATTAGATATGCGACGATATCAAATTTGTGGGCGTTGTGGTGTAATGGTTAGCGCGTTGGACTGTTACACAGATGGTCCCGGGTTCGATTCCCGGTGACGACAACATCAATTTAGAAAAATAATATGTATGAGTTTTCTATCACTTATATGTATCGCTACGCCCATACATTCTTTTGCATTTATTTTAGCCATTTTCATCCATAAAAAAACAAGAAAACTGTTTTCATTTAATAACCAGCGGTGGCTTAAATTAAAAACAACAACTAAAGTGATATAAAAATTACTTTTTAATGAAACAGTTGTTTTATGATGTGTGATAAGAGTATAAAACAAATAAATGAACAAAATGTGAATAAGACGAGCGAGAGATAAATTAAAACAAGCACAATTAAAAAAAAAGTCATAAAAATGTCAACAATATATCATGATATTAAGATACACAGTCTGTTTGCTAGATTTTATACATTTTGCCTTCTTCTCCATTAAATAATATTTCTTTAGAAATTGTTTTATGGAAAATATCGATTTTTTTATATTTTTTTTTTACATTTCTTTAAATTGAAATAAAAATTTTATATTGTCACAAACGATTTTTTATTATATCCTAATATCCAAGCAGAAAAGGAATCGAACCCACGACCTTCATACTGAGCCTTTACTTTTTCTATTATATTAGCTGATTTTCTGTTATCTTAACGGAATAATTTTTCATATCAAAACAAAAAATTACAGGTTTTTAGTTTTTTTTTTATTTCCCGGACTTTTTTGTTGCCCGGAACAGTGGGATTTCTTAAAAATTCCCGGGATTTCTCGATCATTAGAAAATATTTAAAGACAAATTTATTTGTTATAAAAACAAATTTATTAACCCGAAACACGTCATTTCTACAGAATTGAAGAATTGTCAAAAACTTTATGTATAAAGCTAAAATTAGGAACCTTAGAACAACATTTTTGAAATTCTGTCAAGTTACAACAATATCCAATAATCCATATGCTAGTACACTAAGAAAATATCTACAATTACAACATGACAATTATTTGTGCAGTAATGCGTTTATTGTTTCAAGTGCAGTTGTTTTACTTAGAAAAATAATTTTCAATGGTTTTGAGGGTTGCCTTTTTAAAAAAAACTTACCAAAAGTAACGCATTTCGGTAACAGTTATTTTATACAGTTGTTTCGATTTTTTGACAAAATGTGTGTATCAAAAGATACAAAAACAGCTAACCAACATTTCGTCTGCTACAAGCGGCTTGTTTATACATTTTTTATTAAATTAAATAAATTTGCATTACATTTTGAATTGTCAGGTTTGAGATCATCAACAAACACAAAAAAAATATATAAAAATTATTTAATTAACTCGCAATGAAATTTAAAATTTAATTAAAAATTAGTAATCTAAACATTTTTGAAATTAAATATATATTAAAACATTTTGAAATAATATTTACCTGCCGGCAAGCCATAAGGCTTAGCAGGTTTATTAAGCATTAAGAATGTATAACATTATATTTAAATAAAGAAGATTTATTAAAAAAAATTGAAATGTTACTATTACAAATAGAAAACACTATTTGTTAATAAATGTAAGGGAGAAGGAAACTCAAGGTTTGATCAGGTATATCAACCAACCACAGGAAATCGGTGATGGTAATTGATTACTGGAACAACATGAGTCATTTTCGTCTTTACTTACAAGTTTAGCCAAAAGCTTTAAATCTTAAAGCTTTTTATTTGTCCAACTGCTAATGTTACCATTACTGCGAACGAATTAGGAATCCGGCATGTATAGTAACATTTAAGCACAACATGTTCTTGTTGATTGTTTTCCATTGAATTCTTTATTGCATGGTACCTGTATGTTTGGTTTAAAAATTTTCTATGGATTGTTGATCTTTAAAAATTGCATTTGATCTTAAATTGTCAGTTTTGAGATCATAATTAGTAGACAAAAAATCATTAAAAAATGTGAAATTTTTAAAGTTTTTTTTAATGCGAATAAAAGTCTAAGTTTTTATCAATAATTTTAACAAAATAAACTGTTATTTGCATTTTAATAAATTTGAGATAAATATAGCGAAAATTTTGTTAATATTTGCTATTTTAAGTCTACAAATATTTAGTAAAATTTGTTGCTCATTTTACAGAGTAAAAAGCTATTTTCAATAAACTAAAATTCATATCGAATATAACTTAAATTTTGTAAAGTTAACAGATTTATTTTAGCTGTTTTTTATTAATAGTTAGAAAAAAAAATCTGCTTAATTTAGCAGTTTTTTCTGCAAGATAATTTTTAACTAGTTTTTAACTAATTTTTAGTAGCTTTTTCTGCTATTTCACTTTAAGAAAGGACGACTTACATTTCAGTAAATTCAACTAACATTGTCATTTTTTTTTAATGTTCAAAAAATGAACCACAATTGTAGTAAAAACTAGACATATATGTTAGTAAAAAATAAACAAACATTTATTTTTATTTTATTTTTTTAAATAACAAAAAACGGCTGTAAAAAATAATGTAAAATCATAAAACAGTCATTTTATGTGGTTTGTTTTTTAAATGAATTACAAGGTTAGTAAAAAATTTAATTTGTACTACAAATGACTGACATTTACATTAAAAATACAGAAACTGTATTATAACCCAAACAACTACATATTGCTAAAGCAGAAGTTACCAGAGTTCAACAGAATTTACTTTCAGCAAATCCGTCAGCATTTGTTTTGTATGTAAAACAGATACAACATATTGTATGTAGGTACTATTTTTACACATTGTATGGAGTTATAGTCCTTTAACGAAACATATACGCTAGAGTAATTAAGCCTTGAAGTCTTAATTGTTTTGATTAAATTTTCCTTGTGTGTTTACGTTTTCTATATGTTCAATGCATATGAATGAAACAACAAGCACTATACAACATATTCTACGTTACGTTTACGTCTAGCTGATGCATCCTGTAAAGTTTGCATTTTTAAAATGTGTTCATACAAGTTTTAAACGCTTTTAAATGAAGAAATTATGGAATAAGCTAAACATTTTCTATTTTGTTTTGAGGATTAATGGAAATTCCAAATTTCTACTTTCTATTCAGAATATGAATAAAAATGTGAAATCCAGTAAAGCCCCTAACCGAATTCGGCGAAAATGATTTTCAAGGTTTTTAACTGTGGTCTAGTGACCAACTGTTCCGCCAGGTCACGTAGCGTAACTGTGATCTAGTGACCATCTGTTCCACCATGTCACGTAGCGTAACATCTTCCAAAATGGCCACTGTGCCATATGAAAATACCAAAATAATAAAAATGATTTTCAGGGTATTTAAATGTGACCAACTCTTCCACCAGGTCACGTAGCGTAACCTCTTCCAAAACGGCCACTGTGCCTAAGGAAATATTGAAAATGTTGAAAATTTCAAAAAAAAAAAAAAAAATACGAAATTTATGTATAAATAACGAAAACTTTCATAAAATACGCAAAATTTCGATAATTTTATTAAAGTTTCTGATATTTATTCGTATTTTTATACACGGATTATTATGAGTGTGTTTGTAGTTGCTATGTTAAAGAAATTTTTAATAAATTCTTCCTTATTTTTATGGGTTTTTAGTAGAAACTTTTAATTTAATAAAAATATTTCTTTTTTTCTTTAATAGATTCAATTTTAAACCCAACAAAGCCTAACAAATGGTTCAACAAATTTCTACGAAAGCGTAAATCAACAATAAACAGAACATGAACAAATTGTGAACAACATAAAAACTAAAATATACATTAGGATTATAAACCTTTTAACATTATTAATTCGAAAAAAAGGATTCTGTTCAGTATGAACAAATAACAAATAATTATAACAAAACTACGAGCTTTTACTACGCATTACATTTAGTAAATTATTAAAAAGGTAAGTTGAACAACATTTTATTTATTAATACATCGAGACCTTATATTCCATACCCTCATTAACCAAAATACAGTTTTTTTAGGTGAAGCAAAAACCTTATTTATGCCCAAATTCTTAATTCTTATTGTTAAATATGGCTACTGAATCCGAAGTATAAAAATAATACAATATTTTTCGTTATTCGCGTGTAGTGGCGGAACCAGTTCTCAATTTTGAAGGAATAATTTTTGAACATTTTTGTAAATTTTAAAGAATATTTTCTGATTTTTTGAAACGTTATGGGAACTCTAAGATGGATTTTTATCCGAAAAGGTAGAATATGAAACATAAAAATTTTTATTTTTTCTTGTGTCAAATTTTTGGAAAAATTCACTACTCAATAGTTCCAGGCTACTAAAAATTATTAGTGGATCAAATTATAACAAATTATTTACTATTGATCACATTAAATGTAAAAATCCAGAATATTCTAAATTAAAACTTCTTTAAGTGTTTTTTCAACCTTTTACACTTTTGGCAATTACAATAAATTTCTCAAAGTTATTCCAACTATACTGAAAAATAAGTTTAAAATGCGAACGTAAGTCGATTCAGAAGCCTCAGCCCAAACTGAACATGTTTAACAGTAACATGTTACACGAAAATAGTTGAGCTGCCAAAAACAGAGTTGCCAAACAGAAAGTTTTCAAAAAATCCCCTTTTATGTACCAAAACGGAGATTTTTGTTAGGAAAACTTTTGCAAATGTTAACATTCTTAGCCAAACATTTGGAATCTTACTTATATATTTACATATCATACTAAAAACTGGATGTCGTTATCATCCTGAAAATCTATGGTGCCATGCACAATTTTTGAGAAATCGCGAATTTTGCATTGATAAAATAACGTTTTTCTTTATAATATAAAATAGGTCCTCTTAAATGGCTCTTTCCACTGAGTGAAGTTTTGATTAGATAATAATAAAGGGTCCGCCAAATAACTTTTTTTTTTTTTTGAACTCCTGAACCAATTGGACTTTGTATGGCGTCATACCAAGGTCTTTATGCAAAATTCGTCTCAATGATGTCTCCGAAATGTTCAATTGTTGAGAACGACGGTGAATTGATGTTGATGGCGCTTCACGCACACTTTCTGCCACAGCAGCAATATTCTCGGGTGTACGCACTGTTTTTGGCTTTTCACGCTTTGGTTTATCGATGAGGATGCCAGTTTCTTTCACTTTTTTCACAAGAAAACGAACGTACGGACCATATTCGTTCAGCGGAAGGATACAACTAATTATCTGTCAAATCAGACATGAGCTAAGTGTTAACATTCACGAAATAAGCACTAGTTGAAAAAAAAAAAACGTTAGATGGCGGACCCTTTAGAAAATTTTTTAAAATAGTCTTACTTCCCTCCCCAAAATCATTTAATGTATCCGCGCCTGTTTTAGACTACACCAAACAAAACTTATGCGCTATTTTTTATAATTATCTCTGGATGTAAAAAATTAAAGTTTTGTTATTAAATCGTTTACTATTTAAAAAAATATCGCCGATAGTTTCAGTAGATCGAGTTGTTAATATCTTATTTTAGTTACCGTAGAAATTACGTAACAGGAATTCACAATTTATGTGATAACGTGTCGCCGTTGTAAAATTACCATATTTTTGATAATTTTGTACCTATAGTCTAAACTTAAGCACTTAGCCCTCAAACCGGCCTAAGCTTTGTTGCAATGAAATTTATATCACGTGTTCGGCACGAAAAATACCACAATTTGTTCTTCTAACTAATTTTTTTTCGTTGTCTGCTTTATGTGATACGGGTCAAAATAGGTTTAAAGTGAATCTCAAAAAATAATCCATAAAACTAAATAGGTTTAGGCATAAATTATTCCTTTTAGGCCTGATTACTGAGTGTCCAGTTAAAATTTAACAAACAGCTAAATTGAAAATTCATACGGAGAACAACAACAAATGTGTCAGTTAAAGTCCCAGTTAGTAGCTACCCGAGTAAAAATGTTTGCATATAATCATGCATTATTTTATATAAATATATATATTATTGCATGCTATTTGTTATATGTGAATATATATGTTTATGTATGTTTATATATGAAGATGATTTCCTCTAAATTTTTGAATACGATGCCACATATAATTACATCTTCTTACATATCGACCAATATATTATCGTATGTGACATATACAATTATATATGGTTAATTATGTACGAATAATACGTATAATTGGATATAACACAAATCAAAATTATATATAATAACATATAGTGTAATATTCAAAAAAATTTATTTAATTTTGGATAAAACGGTATCTTGACCTATTCATTGTTATATATTCTTCCATACCAGAAAAATTTAGATCTTCTTTTGGATAAAACTTTATATTGCCGCATTTAAAGTCTGATTTATGTATATTAGCCTGTCCGGAATTTTAAAAATTTACGAATTTCGGCACGTACTCAAACGATAGGTATTATGAGCTGTTAATGTATAAAAATCAAAACCCGCGGCCCACAGTGGTTCCAAACACAAAAAACATGGTAATAAATATAGATCTTTTAAACTACTGGTCCAATCGGGAAATGGTGTTCCCAAAAATTGAAAAGCGGGAGCTAACCTTTAAGGAAAATGTTTCTGTGGTCACCCTGTTTTAACACAGGGTGTGCTACAGGGTGTCAAAGTTGACCATCTCGAGTATGAAAGAGCTTTAAAGGGGTATAACTTCTATAACCATGCATCGATTTTAGTGTTTTTTGGACTTTTTTAAATCTAGGTTACGAGACAAAGCAAAAACATGCTTCATGTACCATAGTAACTCTTACAGTTAAAAAAATATTTCACTTTGAATTTCAAAATCTTCATTTTTCGCCTTGACTTTTTTAATAGTTTTGCCAATAGATTATTCATTTTTCAAAGAAAATGCTCAAAATTTTTTCAAGTCATTCTAATGACCTTTCTTAAACTCCTAAAGAAAACTTTTTTGAATTATCTTAAGCCGTTTCGCAGTGATACTATTTTAAACTCAAAAATTAAAAGTGTGTTCTGAAAAATGGGGTTTTTTGGTCAGATAAGGGGTAACTTCACACACCTTTATATATATTTTGCTGATATTTTTTGGATTAGTTTTTTACATAGTTTGATAGAGTAGACTTCAAAAATGCTTAATGGTATAGTTTAAAGCATTTTTGGATATGCACCCTACGTCCAGCATTGGTCGAAAATGATGAATTTTTGAACGGAATTCTATGTTTATGACCGTGATAAAAAAAAGTCACGCCACTTAGACACGATTTGAAATTTTTATACTGTAAAGAGATTTATTCTAATGAGTTTGCCACTTCATTTGCCGCCGCCCGCTCAAAAACGTAGCCTGGAGAGCAAATTTTGTGGAAAAAGTCATTTTTTCAAAAGCCTTTTTTTGATTTATAAAAAAAGCGTACTTATATTATAAATTTCAGCAAGATTTTATTTTATTTTTAATAAAACGTAAATAATTGTCCTACATTCCAAAAATCTTTTCGATATTGCTTATGGTTATTTTTACATAAAACATCAAAGTTCAATGTAGTATATCTAACTATAATTAATTGTACATTTATTGGCTTTTGCTTTCGGTAATGTTAAAAAATTTAAATAATTTCAGAAATTTTTTTACATATTATTAAATTAGACTTAGTTATCAATTCAACGATGCATAAATTGTTTATCTAGTGTAATAAATGAATTCAAACTATTGCGCTTAAATCAGGCATTTCAGGTCAAATTGCAGTATTTAACAAATTTATATATTCAGGTATACAGAGCGTGTTGCATTATATTTCTCTAAAAGGGTTACGGGTTTTTTTATTTTTTTAATACTATTTCAAAAACCTAATAAGATATAAATACAGGTAGAAAATGCGTTTTATGATGTAACATTTGCATAATATATTGTTCTAATTTTCCATATAAAACAGGTAAATAACTACCATATATTCATTTATTTGAAAGACAAAATAATGTTTTTTTTTTGTTCTAAAGATAAGGTTTTATTAAATTTAACTGGTACAGTAGTAATTGTGCTAAAAATATGAATATATTCCTAAGGACTACACATTTTCTACAAAGTAGTCTGAAGTATCAAAAGTTAAAAGGTCGTTTATATGCATAGATTCAGAATCTTCCTTTTCAATGTCTATGCTTATTTTTGGTAACCATTTTGTTCTTATGGAGTAAAGTACTGGATCCGATGATATTAATAAAAATTCCATCAAATCGGAATTTTGAGCTATTCTGGAGCACTTACGTGTGTTAAAAAGCCTAAAATGTTTGACGTCTCTATTTCTGGCCTCCTGGGCTTCTTCAGTCAGTTCGCCTAAAGGCAACATACTGTTTTCTATTATTTCTTTGGCATGAGCTAATACTTTATGTACTGTTGGTGTCATTGGCCTCCAAGAGTACATGGTGAGTATAATGTCTTTTGTTTCATTGGCAAAGAGTTTAAATTTAGCCACATTAATAGGTTTTTTACTGTTAATGACTGCTAATATAACTTTAAAACGTTTTAGTAGGTTTTTATCGAGACCCGTAATTGAGGAGGTAGTTTCTGGATCTTCGAAAAAACGCCTTGCTGTATTTCCGTCATTGGAACTTCCAAACCCCTGAAGGGGCGTATCAATGATTAATCCAAGTCTTAATTTAAATTCATCTTGAATTCTTTTCTTCTCTTCTTTTCTCATGTTGTGTAGATCAGTGTTTTTGTTTACGGAAAGGCTTAGGTTTCCTGGAATAAGGCGGTATTTGAGATCGTATGCGAGGTGTAAACAATATTCCATAAATCTTATTCTGGCATGAAGTGGCGATATCCCAAACCTCAGAGCGTTTTCGTTCATAGAAATTGTATCACTATCTTCATGAAACTGTGAACTTAATTTTCCACATATATTACATTTCCAAGTAGATGTTGTGTCTGTAATTGCATTTGCAACTTTTCCATCAATCATTGTAAGTTGTGGTTGAAATGAAACTTTAATAACTTGTCCAGATATTTCCACGTAAAGTGGAGACAAGCTCGAAATTTCCCTTTCTATTGAATCTACTAAACTTTGTGTTGAAATCATGTCTTCTTTTACATATTCAAATCGTATTGGACGACATAAAAATTTAGATCCAGGGGTTAAATTCGTCCATATATCATTTGCAGACGAGGTTGAAGGTAATTTATTATACAACCGCATTCTTAACGGCACAAAAGAAGCCATAAAAATTGATGAAAAACTTTTTTCTTTGCTGCTTCCAGATGGTTGTTTGTATTCGGAAAACCCAGATGTGCCATCACAGCCCCATTTGAACATTAACACGACATCAGATTGCTTGCATCTTTCAATATCTTTGCTGCTAAATGTGGACATAATTCTAGAAACAGTATTGTCAATTAACTGTGATAGTTCAACTTTTGCGCCTTCAATAGAGGCATGCACTGGGGATGTTATTGGTTTTAAAATATTTTCTTTTGTTTCTTTTATTGCTTTACTGCTAGGAAAAATATCATATCCTTTTTCAATGAGAGCTTTTCTTAAAATACCATATTTATTTCTCGTTAACCCCAAATTTAGAAAAAGAGCTAATGCATCTTCACTGGTAAAGGAAGTTGATGATTTTGGTGTTGGAATACTTTGTATCATGCGCTTCAAACGCTTAGGAGACGCAGTTGGTAGGACGTCGACAATTTTCCCTGTTTCTTTAGGCTGTATACGTGTCAAAGCTGCTTTAAAAGAATCCTTTATTTCATTAGCGGAGTGTGTGTTAATCATTTCTTCCTGTTTTACCTTCTTAGTCCTAATCTGGACCTCTTCATAATCTTTTTTAGGGCGGCCCCTTTTTTTCTGTTCAATAACTACTGACATCTCCTTATTAAGCCAATCTTGACTCTTCTTCATAAATTTTTGTATAGAATAATCGGAATCTTTAATCCTTTTTTCATAAATTTTGTAAAAATTTTCAATTTCATCTGGCTTTATATTTAAGCCATACGAGTAGACAATGGTATCAATCAGTTTTCCTATTTTTTTCCGATCGTATATCAGTATTGGCAAGAGTATCCCAAATTACTTTACAAAGGGAGCTATATTTTATTGTAACCTCCATGACTGCTTAACTCAAATAACCTCCTTTTAAAATTACTACGCTTATATATTACAAATATTTGTTTTTTTATAAACAAAAAATCGAGCAGGTACTGGATTTGTAAAAACAAAAAACTGAAATAGGTAAAATAAAAAAAAACGCATTATATTAGCCCATTAGAACAATATATTATGCAAATGTTACATCATAAAACGCATTTTCTACCTGCATTTATATCTTATTAGGTTTTTGAAATAGTATTAAAAAAATAAAAAAACCCGTAACCCTTTTAGAGAAATATAATGCAACACGCTCTGTATACCTGAATATATAAATTTGTTAAATACTGCAATTTGACCTGAAATGCCTGATTTAAGCGCAATAGTTTGAATTCATTTATTACACTAGATAAACGATTTATGCATCGTTGAATTGATAACTAAGTCTAATTTAATAATATGTAAAAAAATTTCTGAAATTATTTAAATTTTTTAACATTACCGAAAGCAAAAGCCAATAAATGTACAATTAATTATAGTTAGATATACTACATTGAACTTTGATGTTTTATGTAAAAATAACCATAAGCAATATCGAAAAGATTTTTGGAATGTAGGACAATTATTTACGTTTTATTAAAAATAAAATAAAATCTTGCTGAAATTGATAATATAAGTACGCTTTTTTTATAAATCAAAAAAAGGCTTTTGAAAAAATGACTTTTTCCACAAAATTTGCTCTCCAGGCTACGTTTTTGAGCGGGCGGCGGCAAATGAAGTGGCAAACTCATTAGAATAAATCTCTTTACAGTATAAAAATTTCAAATCGTGTCTAAGTGGCGTGACTTTTTTTTATCACGGTCATAAACATAGAATTCCGTTCAAAAATTCATCATTTTCGACCAATGCTGGACGTAGGGTGCATATCCAAAAATGCTTTAAACTATACCATTAAGCATTTTTGAAGTCTACTCTATCAAACTATGTAAAAAACTAATCCAAAAAATATCAGCAAAATATATATAAAGGTGTGTGAAGTTACCCCTTATCTGACCAAAAAACCCCATTTTTCAGAACACACTTTTAATTTTTGAGTTTAAAATAGTATCACTGCGAAACGGCTTAAGATAATTCAAAAAAGTTTTCTTTAGGAGTTTAAGAAAGGTCATTAGAATGACTTGAAAAAATTTTGAGCATTTTCTTTGAAAAATGAATAATCTATTGGCAAAACTATTAAAAAAGTCAAGGCGAAAAATGAAGATTTTGAAATTCAAAGTGAAATATTTTTTTAACTGTAAGAGTTACTATGGTACATGAAGCATGTTTTTGCTTTGTCTCGTAACCTAGATTTAAAAAAGTCCAAAAAACACTAAAATCGATGCATGGTTATAGAAGTTATACCCCTTTAAAGCTCTTTCATACTCGAGATGGTCAACTTTGACACCCTGTAGCACACCCTGTGTTAAAACAGGGTGACCACAGAAACATTTTCCTTAAAGGTTAGCTCCCGCTTTTCAATTTTTGGGAACACCATTTCCCGATTGGACCAGTAGTTTAAAAGATCTATATTTATTACCATGTTTTTTGTGTTTGGAACCACTGTGCGGCCTTCGAAGTGTATTTTTAAAATTTTTGGACAAAGAATATATAGATTCATTTTGGTCCACCACAGTATCATTTAGTTTGAAATAAGTAATTTTGTTTATTACTTGTTTTAAATTGAAAAATGTAGTGCCCCATAATTAATCTATAAAAATTTTATAAATATATTTCCAAAATATTGGCAAACTTAAGCCCAATTTTGTACACAAATCTTAAAAATACGAGTAGCGAACTTTAAGTATTCTCGACTTTTTTTTACATAATCAACTAGAAAATAATCATCGTTTGAGCACTATTACGTAAAATTGCACACTTTCGGGACACCCTAATGTGCAGTAAATCTTTAAAAGATTTATGCCGTAACTTTTTTGAAAACCGCAAAAAAGTAATATCGCTCATTTACTTCAATAACGTCATAACTCAAAAATTTTGATTTTGTAGAAAACGAGTTTAAAGTTTTCAATTTAAAAAAAAGAAAAAAATAACGAAATAATTTCTCTCAAGAGGTGAGTATACAAGATATCAATACGAATTTTTTACACAATATGATATGTGATATAACGAATAATTCTGCGCCATTAACTCAAAAATCATGTTTTTTGAGTTGTGACGTTCTTGAAGTAAATGAGCGAAATGTTTCTTAATGATCATATATTTGTATAAAATACAAATATACTCGTATAGTGCCAACCGAATTGAATATTGTATTTTAATGATAACAACTTAGAAACTCATTTAACTAGTACAACGATATTTACATTAGATTTCTGAATATTTTTGGTGATGCAACAAATTAACCGAACTTTGTTCTGAAAACTAAATTAGAGTTGTACCGAACTACTGAAATTCGTATTAACCGAATTTGAGTCGTAGTAACCCAATTTCAATTGGCAAATAAATAAAATTTTCTTTGTGTGTCATCATATACAATCATATAAAAAAATGTATCATTTAGGGCAGTTTTACCAGACTATAACTCTGATCTAACTACACTTAGATTATATTAGTTTAGATAAAATCATATACAATTACTAACTTAAAAACCCGATACTTCGTTACCGGTAGTTTTACGAAATATATTAAAAATAAAACTAAATTCTTTTTCATAAGAACTTTTCGTTTAATATTCTTTTTTTGTAATTGATTTTTTGTTTCGTTGTTTGTTTATCTTTTTACTTATTTTCTTTCCGATATTCCGGTTAAATTCTTTAACCATAATCTGGGAGTTTAAATTAAAAAAAGTTTTGGAAAAAAGCTTTTGTACAGTTAACATCCAAACTCAGGTTTAAAGTTTTTTAATTTAAACTCCCAGAGGATGCTTGAAGAATTTAACCGAAATTTCGGAAAGAAAATAAATAATTAATAAAAACATAAAACTATTGTGCTTTTAGTTTTATAAAATATTTTACACCAGAGGACCTTAAGTCAAAACAAAAAACAATTACACACTTTAATACAGGTCAACTATACAAACACCCTACATTTTTCTGGCGGCTTGTGGTGTATGTTTTAATTTCAAGTCTTAGATTTAGCGCCTATGGTCTTAGAGGAGACTACATGCCTAATTTCGTGTTCTTAGCTCAGCGGTTTGGGAGTCACTTAAAAATAGATTTGTCATTACACAAAAAAATCTTTAACCCTTACTGGCCGGGGGACAAAAAAGACCCAGGTAACTTAATTTAAATTATGACTTCAAGATTATAAAGCCTTTTAATGGGAAAAAAAATTTCCACTTGATAAAAATTATTATTTTGTTTAACTTGATCCATATAGGGTTAATACTTTCACTTTTTACCAAAAAAAAGACCCACTAGAAAATTTAACTTACAAAATTTTGATTTTTCTTGACAAGAACGGCTCTAGCTCCTGTGGGCGTGTACTTTCGCAAAAGTATTAGCTATGTTCTTTTAGAGGAAATTAAAAATAAAGTTTATCCTCTCTTGCAACATAACTCTTTTTTTATCTACGATAGTTAGTATAAGTTTAATATATGCTACTAGTTAATACAGACGAAAAAAAAGATTTATGAATTTTAATAGTGAAAAAATCTGAGAAAAGCTAAATTTTTTTTTTTTTTTTTTTTTTTTTTTTAAAGTTTTATTTTCATCGGGATAAACATTAATTGCATTTATAGTAATTAAATGTGCTAAAGTCCCAAAACTTATTTAACAAATTGTGAAACAATCTGATGTAGGCGTGTCCCTATCCGGATTTCATTCCTGCCTAAGGAAATCTTCAGGGGACTTTGTTATTCGAATTTCTAGAGATATTTGTTATGATAAATCACAAACTCAATCAGAATTTCTTGTCCTCGTCTAGGAGCGAGATTCAACATTTAAAATATCAAAGAAAAAACAAAAACAACAACAAAATATTGTCACAATTGGCTTTGTCATCTTCCAAATACTACTCTGTTTTTTTTTTTGACAGACCTAGCAATGTAGTGACGTTTATTCAAGTAAATCAACAATAGAAAATCATATGTTTTCTATTAGTGTCAGTTACATTTAAATTTGCACAATCACCTGCATATTTGTTATTTAAATTTATTTTCATCGGGATAAACATTAATTGCATTTATAGTAATTAAATGTGCTAAAGTCCCAAAACTTATTTAACAAATTGTGAAACAATCTGATGTAGGCGTGTCCCTATCCGGATTTTCAAAACAACCTTGCTCGGAGCTAAATGGGCTTCACCTTTGTAAAAACACTTATATATGTATAATTTGATATCCTTCATCTTTGATATAGTTTTTGAGAAAAACTAGGAACTGTTTGTATCAATTTTTGTCTAATAATATCGAATTATATCTAATTTGATACAATTATATAAAATACAAAAAAATTTGTATGGGGCCTAAATTCTAATATACATCAAATTGTACAAAATTGTATTTAATATCGAATTAGATATAATTCGATACAATTAAGTACAATTTGTATCGAATTCTATACAATTGTAGTGAATTTTATACAATTGGATGTATTTAAGATACAATTATATGTTCTCATTTTTCCGATAAAATTTGTTCTCATCGCATACCTATTATATATATATATTAGAGTTCGTTTTCAAATTTTTTTTGATTTTGATTTCTGGATATTATCACTTTTTAGAAGGTTTTTGTATCAATAAAAATAATGGCGTATTTTTTTCTAATTCCAACTCCTTCCCGTGCCTATAGGCGACTAAAATCGCGGATTTTGGGTCCCTTTTCCCATACAACAAAAACGGCTTAATATATGCCAAATCTGACTTCAGTATTCGACTCTACGGGAAAACTTAGGCCCATAAGCTTTTTTTTAGTTTTTGGAATGCACCAGAATGCATAATAAGAGTGGTCCAAAAAAATAATTTTTAAAAAAAAATTAAAATATTTATTTTTGTTAATATACAATGAAAAAATACTTACATCTGACAAAAATGGTATAAAAATTTTAATTTTGTAGTTACCCGTTCAAAAGTTATTAAAGTTTAAAAATTTAATTTTTTAGTGAATACAAAATAATTTATTGGTTTTGTAATTTCTATTTAACAACAATTGTAATTAATTCTATTCCTTTCCACAGCAGATAAAGCTAAACAATTTAAATTATCTTTATTTTTAACTAAACACGAGTTGTTCAGGCGCGAAATATTATCAACAAGTTGTTCGGTGTAAATACTTGTTAATTGTATATTTTTAGCTTGTTCGATTGCATTACGGAAACCTTTCTGGGCTGGCCACTCAACAGCGTTATAAAGCATAAAGGATATGTTAATTCCAAAATTAACCAGAGTTTTTAAACTTTGAAGAGTAATAAAATCAAACGGTGACTTACTAAAAGCGGAATCAAAATATGCCAACTTGTTAGCTGCATCAACAACATTATTAACAACTTCTTCTCCCTCTTCTACTTCTATAAAATCTTTTTTATATGGCATTTATTATATTTATAATTATATTTATTATATGTATAACTTTTGAACGGGTTGCTATAAAATAAAAATGTTTGCACAATTTTTCTCAGCTAGGAGTACTTTTTCATTGTATATATAAAGAAAAATTAAATTTTTAAACTTTAATAACTTTTGAACGGGTAACTACAAAATTAAAATTTTTGGACCATTTTTCTCAGATGTAAGTGTTTTTTCATTGTATATTAACAAAAATTATATTTTAATTTTTTATTTACAAAATTATTTTTTTGGACCACTCTAATTATGCATTCTGGTGCATTCCACAAACTAAAAAAAAGCTTATGTTCCTAAGTTTTCCCGTAGAATCGAATACTGAAGTCAGATTTGACATATATTTAGCCGTTTTTGTTGTATGGGAAAAGGCACCCAAAATCCGCGATTTGAGTCGCCTATAGGCACGGGAAGGAGTTGAAATTAAAAAAAAAAAAAATACGCCATTATTTTTATTGATACAAAAACCTTCTAAAAAGTGATGATATCCAAAAATCTATTTTTCAAAACTAACTCTAATATATATATATATATATATATAATTTTATATTATAAATATTGATGATGCCCCACATCAATTGTTTTTACTTGGGTACGTTCATTTTTGTTATGTTTAGCCTTCGATTGATGCTTAAGGAGTTTATACGAACCATTCAAAATCATCTATTTACAAAAAAATTCTGCAGAATCTTGCTTCAATGAGCAGCATTTTATTTTCAATAAAACCAAAAACGAAAAAACAAACTCCAACCAACTTACTCCTCTACTCGACCAAAGACCACCCATGACTACTTATGTTGTTGATGTCGTTTTCGTTGTTATGGGTTGTGTGTTACCTTTATAAATTTGTAGCACAACATGGTCTACATCATTTTCTTTAAGCTTAAGCTTTACGTAGGTTTATTTTTATTTTTATATTTCTTAGTCTTTGTCCTTTATTTTGTTAAGTATTTCTTGCAGCAAATATGCTGGTTGGGTTGGTTGGTGTTTTGACTTATCTTAATGCTAAATGTTCTCCATATATACATATATATATTTCAAATTTCGTAGTAGTACTCATACACACACGTAGTACTCATACACGCACGCCAACATTCCACTGATCCCATAATGTTAATGATTTAAAGTTTTTTTTTTTTTTTTTTGTCCTTTGAAAGATTTTGTATGTTGGTTTTATGTGAAGTTGGTTTTTTCATCATCAAATGTGGTCTACATAAGGTACTTGAGAAGCTCTAGATACCCTTTTTAAAAAGAGAAACTTACAAAAAAAATGAAATTTGCCGAACATTTACAATTTAAGAAAAGCATTTTTTTTTTTACTTCGCCAATGGACGAAATATTTATAAGTTCACCCATGAAATTGTTATTTTTTTCCAAAAATATAACTGATATTGAAGCATTTTTGTAATTTGTACTAAATTTTAATAAATTCGGGAATGATTTGGTTCCAAAGAAAATTTAACTCAAATCAAGTATACAGTTTTCTTAAAAACAAGCAAAAACGATTTATGTACTTTAATTAGCTAAATATGTAATACAATTTTGTCAATTTTGTCTTAATTTTTATGAAATTTGACTAAAATTTAATATATTTTTGACTTAAATTAAGAATACATTTTGCTTAAATCTAGTAAAAAAATCTTAAAACCAAGTTAATTTTTCTTAAATTTTAAGATGCTTGAACTTGCGCTAACGCAAAATTAACTTGTTTTCAGTTTGTAAGTTATACTCTTATTAAGTAGGTAGGTTTGCCCACCTGAACTTCGAATGACTGCTTTTAAATGCTTATAACTTTTTTATTTTTACAGTTTTTTATTTTATTATTATTAACACATCTATTTAATAGTGTCCGACCGAACAGTTCGGCCAAAAAACTATATTTTGTCGGTTTTTTGATATCTAGAGGCAATGAGGAGAAATTTTGGTATTGGAAACATGTTTGTTGAGCAGATTTAATTCGATTTTGTGTATAAAATTTAAGAGAAAGCCGAAGTTTAGCTATAAAGTTAAAAGTTCGGTCGCCGAACTATTTTCGATTTGGCCGAACTTTCTGAGGCCGAACAGTGAATTCATTGCTTAACTACAGACTTTTCTTCAAATTTGACACTCATAATAGCATCTAATCAGACCAATTAACATTTTCCCATCCGCCAAATTTGTCCATAATGCTTTAAAATACCGAATACAGACCAAATGCATTATCTGGCCAAACTGTTCGGTCGGACACTACCATTTAATGAAAATGTGATTCATCGTTCATAATGAGATTATTCAAAAAGTTGTCATTTTCTATCGCAAGCAAAATTATTCAATATTCTACAATTTTTACACGTTCTTACATTGCGTATGATGAAATTATAAAATTAAATTTTTTTATTACCTGCAAAAAAAAATAAAATAAAATGAAAAACTGTAAAAATAAAAAAGTTATAAGCATTTCAAATCAGTCAGTCGAAGTTGGCCCACCCTGTATATTGAAAATAAACAACAACAATTTTACTTGTCTGTTTAATTTTTTTAATAATATATTTATTATTTTAATTCTCAAACGGTATTAACTTCCAAAAATATAAGTAGCTTAGTTTTAACACCTATCATTAAGTAATCAATTTCATTTATATTATCAGTTAATATTAACGAAAATAATATGATAATACAAACGTTTTAATGTAAAATTTATTACTTAACATTTTCTAAACAAAACTAAAACAATGAAAATGAAAATGAAAATTATTCAAGTTCGAGGCCTTAGTCAATATTTCTTTATTAGGATATTGTCCTAACAAATACTCTATAGAGTTGTTGTTTTCAAATTTATTAATTGACCACTTTCAGGAATGTGTTCATAGATCTATTTCGGGAATTTTCTAGGTTCCCATCATCAGAACACGTTTTGAAAGAAGTGACAATTCCATGCAAAACATCAAACATTCATATAACCTAGTTTTCCCTCTAAATGAGAACTACATATGCGTCGATATGTAATAATTGGTCGATACGTAAAAAGTTGTAATAAAATGTTTTTTACTCGGGATATCTTGTTATATTTAGCATATATGGTAAATATCTAATTTTATAAAGTTCAATGTATAAAAATATATATTTATATATTATATATTTGAAGATGAAAAAACATAAGACCTTATATAATTTTTTACTCGTGTATAATACTATTTTTTAAAAGTTTCATTCACGCAAAGAAGAAGTTTCATTCACTTTACAAACTTTTCGTTCACTTAATGAAAAAGCTTTATTAGTTTACTGACAATTTTCATTATTTTTCGCCCACTAAAATTCTCTATGCGTGGAGAATAAATATCATTAATTCCATGAGAAATCGACACAAATCTGACCAAAGGTGTATGTAATTTCTTAAAATTTTTAACAGAGAGGCCATTAAGACAATCACGCTTTTAATTTTTTGAAGTTTAAAAGCCTCGCGGCTTTATTCATGTTTTTAATTTTTTAAAAACTTCATAAAGTTATAAACTTTAAAAAGCCAAAGTTTGTTGAGTAGATGGACCATTATAAAAATTCAAAAAGTTACTTAAAGCTACAGTTGTCGTTTTTTACGATCTGTAATCCATTCTTTCTAAAAATGCATTTGCAATGCAATTGTAATTTTTTCGTTACCGAAATAATTAAAATAGAGTTATCCTTAAAATACCGTTACCGAAATAATCTGACAAACTTAAAAAAGTAATCGCTGTAAATCGATATAGTTTTCCTAAAGCCTAATCATAAACTGGCCAATCATTAGAATTCGGGCATAATGGAACTAAAAATATCAGTGTGCATTGACATTAGCTGAATAACTAAAATAACGTTACCCTTAAAATACCGTTACCAAAATAACTAAAATGCCCGTAACGAAATAAGTAAAATATCGTTAACGCTAAAAAACGAAATAAAAGAAAATGACATTTCCCTTACCGATACCCGCATCAAATCGGTTACCATTCATGACTAAAACTGCTTAAAAACATGAAAAATAATTAATTTTATCTGCATTTCTTTCCACTTTTTTTTGTTATTTTGCTTTGAAACTATCAAAATCCCAGTTCAGCTTCTAAAAAGCTGAGTACGTGGATTGTGCTTGGTAAATTGTAAATAAAATTGAGAGAAAATTTTTACAAAAAACTTAGAAAAATGTAATAAAAATATGCATTTAAAGCCAACTAAAGTAAAAATATGCAATAAAAATATGCGTTTAAAGCCAAATATGCAAAAAATATGCATTTAAAGCAAAATAAGCAAAAATATGCATTTTTACTGAAATATGCAAAAATATGCACTAACAAATCGATGCCATTTTAACGCAACTTCTTTGATTCGCAAACATATTACGTTTACCCTGCTCTCAGACTTAAGGAAAAACATGCATTCGCACACCCAGAGAAAAACAGACATAAATTTCATCCGTTTCAATCTAATGTGACAAGAATTATAGTGACCATATGATGGTCTCTATGAATTTTTTCTACCCAAAAATAATGAAATCCTTACTATTATAAAACATCCTTCATATATATAGTGAAGCATTTCATAAATATGATGAATTTGATTTTGTTTTTTATGAAGTGTTTCATAAAGACTATAAAACGTTACATTCGACGAAAATTGATGAAACCTTTCATAAATATGATGACGCGCTTCCTTTGAGTGCATCAACTGTCGGGCCCTGGCAATGAAATATCAATTTTAATCAAACTCTAACCCTAAAATACCGATAACCATTCAATATGATTTCAAAGAACTAGTTTTAACCTTAAAATAACCGTAAGGAAATGCCTTAAAATATCGATAACCCTAAAATACCCTAACCAAATTACTTAAAATACCGTTAACCTTAACGAAATAATTATTAAATATCGTTAATCTTAAAATATCCTACCGAAATAGTTTTTTTTTCTCAAAAACTTAAAAAGTAAATTTTGTTAATCATAAATACATACATATCGTTCATTCCATGAATGAACATTAAACAATTTGTATTTTTTATTATTATTATTTATCTTTATAAGTATTCATAATACTTTTATTGAACTTAAAATAACATTTGTTTAATATATTCCTATTGCTGATTATTATTTTTTACATCATTTACAATATGTCTTTTTAAATATATTTTTGTTATGTTCTGTTTTTAAATAATTTGGTAAAGTGTTGTATAGTTGTTGAAAAGCGAGCGCGTAATTACAGTTGCTGATGCCCTTTGCAGTCTAAAATTTTCAGTATTTCTTAGATGGTAAGGTTGAGCCTCTCTAACGTATAATATTTGTTTCGTTGAATATTCTGGTGCCATTCCTCATGTCATCCGACTCTCTTCATATTGTGAACAGGAAGACTCTATGAAGTAATATATATATTATCGTTTTTATATCTGTAAGATTTTAAAAACTCGCGCTTTTATTCACGTTTATAATTTTTCAAAAACTTGAAAAAGTTTGAAAACAATTGAACTTTGAAGACCTACAGTTTCTAAACTGGCTACTTCAAAATTAAAAATCTTCTGAAATCTTTGATTGTCTAATTTTACGATCTGTTATCCAAAAATAACCTATTCTTTCTACAAATTCATTTTTACTGTTGTTGCAATTTTGGAATGCATTTTTCACATTTTAATTTAGGTTTGCTAGATATTGCTGTTATCTGCAAAATATGTATACTAAAGAATGACGCAAAATAACGTTAACCCTAAAATAACCTAACAAAATAACTTAAAATAACGTTAACCTTAAAATAACATAACGCTATAACTTAAACGAAATATTCACAAAATACCGTTATCCAATACAGATAACCGAATGAATAGTTGCCATCCCTGATTTTAATAAACAATTCCCAAATATGACTACGATTTTATTAGCGCTAAAAATTTTTTTTCTTTAATTTTCTCTGGACAACACCTTAATTCTTTTAAATAAAGAAGGTGGTACAGCTCTGCGTTAATTCATTGAATATTTGCAGACAACGCATGATTTACGTTGTTTTCATGATTAAACATTTTTGCATAAAAAGATAGCAAAAAAAATAAAAGTTCTTGTAATTCTGGGATACATACCACAGAGGACATATAATCGAGGACAGATATAATGAATTTTTTTTTTTATTTAAGTTTTATAAAATAATAACATATTTATGATATACTTGAAATCTCAATATTACACTCGAATAAAAAAATAATTGAAAATTGGTAAAACGTTTAATATGTCAATTTACAGTTTTTATACTAATTTTTAGTACAACATCGTTTTTTAGTAAAAATGTTCCCTATTCTCTATTCTTTATTCACAAATTACAATTTTTTTATTTTCACTAATTTAAGTTGCTGATTTTAGCAAATATTTTACTGATTTTTTACACCCGAGTTTCTAAAATTAGCAATAATTTTAATTTTTTTATAGTTGAGAGCAAAGTTTTTCTAATTTTTAGTACAACATCGTTTTTTAGTAAAAATGTTCCCTATTCTCTATTCTCTATTCTCTATTCACAAATTACAATTTTTTTTATTTTCACTAATTTAAGTTGCTGATTTTAGCAAATATTTTACTGATTTTTAAACCCGAGTTGCTTAAATTAGCAATCATTTGAAATAATTTTTATTTTAATAGTTGAGAGCAAAGTTTTTTTTTAAGTTGAATATATAACAAAAATATATTCAAATTCAGAAAAACTTACTAACTTTTAGTAAACAAATTGATTAATTTTATCAAATCGATATTCTTTGAGGGTTTACTAACATTTCAAATTACTAATAATTACATCTACAGTGTTGTTCAAAACATTTGCAACTGAAATCATGGTTTAGGTAATTATAATTTTTTTGAATAAAAAGATTTGTGGTATAAGTTTTTTTTTTTTTTTATTAAATTCAGTTCATTATTATTTTACAAATACAAAAAAATTATTCATAACTTCTCAAAAATAAAAAAAAGTAATTTTAACAAAATAAGTCGATAGTTGCAACTCTTAAAGTAGTTAACAGGAAATACAAACAATGGTTTTAACGCTCAGTATTTTGTAGTGTAGACATTATTCTTTATAACTTCTGAACACCTCTTAGTCATTGAGGCAATGAGATTTTTACTATAATCGTCAGAAATTTCTTTCCACTGCTTCTCTAACTCGACGAAAAGTTCATCACCATTTCGGAATACTTTATTGCCTATATTCTGTTTAACAATCATCCACATGTTCTCAATCGGGTTGAGATCGGGAGATTAAGCCGGCCACGACATGCTATTAATTTCATTTTCCTGCAGCCAAACTTTTGTAACCCCCGCCTTGTGTTTTGGGTCTGTGTAGTGCTGGAAGGTCCATGCGAGTGGCATTTCCCATTCAGCATACGGAAGCATAACTGAACTCAAAAGATCTCTATAGATTGTGGCCGTCATTGTGCTAGTAATGCGGTGAATTGGGCCAATCCCATTTCTGAAAAACACACCCACACCATAATGTTTCAACCTCCGTGCTTCACTGTAGCGGTTGTGTATCTGGGATTAAACTTTTCGCCTCGTGGTCTTCGAACATTGACTCTTCCATCTGATCCCCGGAGGTTGAATTTATACTCATCTGACCACAATACATTTTTCCATTGCTGTTGAGTCCAGTTCCAAATGTTTTGACCACTACTGTACGTTTTGCTCAATTTGGCCTAAATCTAGTTAATTTTTCTGTAAAATTACAGATTTTTATTTGATTCGATGAAATCAGCACATTGTGTTACCAAAAATTAGTAAATTTTTTTAGTTCCTTATAATAAATTTAGATTACAAAAATGATCAACTTAAAAAATAATTGCTCTTAACTATGAAAAAACTAAATTTTTAAATTATTTTTTATAGTTTTGGCAACTTGGGTTTAAAAAATTAGTAAAATATTAAGCTTTTTTTTAAAAAAAAGTAGAGTAGCGCAATCAGTTACTGTTAAAATATTGTGAGTGTAGCAATCTGTGTCTATACAAACCACAACCATGACATAGAGCATGAGGTGCTCTCCATCTTGGACCCTCTCTCCTAACATTATTTTAAAAAGTAGAATTTCATTTAATGTCCACACAAATCATTTATTATCTTTGTCCTTTTAATTCCTGTTATTTTTTTTTCTGTCTCATTAATTTCAATTCATAAATTCTCCACAAATTATAATTTGTCTAAGGCGCTTTTTTTCAATAAATATTTCTCAACTGCGAATAATTCACTACAAGAAAATTGATTTCTTTTTCTAAATGGTTCATCGAACTGTGAACAGTACACATTTTTTTTGAATAAAAAAAGACCCTAGTGTTATGTTTATTATATTTTTTATTTTTGGCAAGTAGTAAAAATAATAAAAAAAATAATTGCTGCCAAAAAAACAAACAAAAAACATAATAAATAGCAATTGAAATATATTTGTTGTACTTAGTTCATGGAAGCAATGTACAAAAAAGGTATTAAATAAAAAAATACATTTTACCTCCTGTGGGCAGATGTAAACTGACTACAAACATGTACATTTAGTAATAGCCAAAACATTGTTAACAATCTATTAAGCCCACATTAAAAATAGAATAGAATACACTGCGAATAATAAACAAACGATTAATTAAAAAACACTTAGACACATTGACGTCGGATGTGCCGAATTTTTCTTACCCTTAATCCATTGAGAGGAAACAAGAAACTTTTTTGGAAACAATTTCAATGAACAACAAATTCGCCAAAATAACTGCCGCGATTTTTTTCATCGATATATTTATTAGCGTTTTTTTAAATGGTGAATTGTCATTACTTATACACTTACTTAATAATTTAACTACCAGTGAATTACAAATTTGTATGTATCATACCAATTTTTATAAAAAATTGTCACAGTCATTACTTGGACCTGTCAACCGAATTTACTCATTTTCAATAGCAGACTGCTTAAAATACCAAACAACAATTTGGCTAAAACCTAGCAGCCTAGCTTCCTTACTAGCGGAGTATTTTGAATTTCAACAGACGGAAATCGCTACACTAACAAGGTGGTGAATCCAAAGATTTTTTTTTTGTTTTTTTTTTAAAGAGAAGCAATACAGGAAATTCTTCTTATTCAAGTCGCCAAAGAGAATACCCAGTAATACTCTTACTATTAACAGAACAACAATACCAATACAAGACTCAATAAAGTATCTAGGTCTGGTACTAGATAAAAAGTTAACTTTCAAGCAACATATCCTACAGGCTTGCGAAAAGGCTTTGAAATGTGGACGGGCGCTTTTACCCCTTCTTAACAGAAAATCACAGCTTAATGGCAATAATAAATTGTTACTTTACAAAATGTGCATTCGTCCCATAATGACGTACGGTTGTCAGGTTTGGTTTCCAAGAAGTGCCAATACGTACCTTAAAAAACTTCAAGTCATTCAAAACAAAAACTTAAAAACAGTTTATAGTTTACCTCGAAGATATTCAACCAACCTCCTGCATTGTAATTTTAATCAGATAAAGCTTAACACCCTATTTAGTGAGTTGACACTTAGATTTGAAGATAGATGTAGATCTTCAAGATTTGAAACCATAAGAAATTTGTTAGATTAATCAACTTCACAACTTCTGTAAAGAAGTTACTGAAGGGGGTTAATGAAGAATTTCTTTTAAAATTAAAGGTTTTTTCTATCTTTTTACCTTAATTTTGTAGCATTTGTATAATTAGATATTTCTTGTTGTTAACATTTAAGTTTTAATTTGTTGTAATACTTTTAAGTAAATTCTCAAAAACTGTAAATAATAAATATTATAATTTTAAAATGGTTGATGATAGTAAATAAAATAAAAAAAAAAAAAAAAAAAAAAAAAAAATTCTTCTTATTGAAGCATTTTGTTTCATAGCCCTGATTCATTATTTTACTTCGGTGGGGTTAAGTGCTATGGTGGAGTTAAGGAACACCGAAGGTGGGCGCAGCGATACATATAAGTGATAGAAAACTCATACATATTGGCCTGGGTTCTATATTCCACCACGAAGTGAAAGTGGAATCGTTTTTAATTCCACATTTTCAATTCCGCTGTGTTCTGAAAAACGAGTGAATTGTTTTTTTCACGACGATTTCATTTTCATTTTGTTTTTAGCAACAACATAAAAAATGCGGGAAAACCAAATTATCACTTTAAAGTGAATGAAATGGACTAAAGAAGAGTGCATTTTTTAACAAAAATAAAAATTAAACAAAAAAATACTTATTTTTAAAATAATATAAAATGAGTTTCGCAATTGTGATTTCCTGGTATTTAATTGAAAAAGAAAAACAAAGAACGGAAAATCTATATACAAAAAGGCTTCCTGACTGTTCAAATCCTTTGAACTGCCAGAAAAATCGTAACACAATAATTAAAACTGAGTCGCAAGTGTTTAAAATTAATAAAAAAAATAGTTTTATTGCGTATTTTAGATTAAATAAGTATGCATTTATGATGGTTTTAGAAGAATTATCACCAATGGCTAAAAAGACAAGCATTCCAATTATTTTGCAATTGGACACATCACTACGCTATTTCGGACAAGGAATTTACCAACAAATGATCGCAAAAGACTTCAATCTAGCAGTGGGAAGAAGTACAGCGTCCAAAATTGTAACAAATATGTGTTTTGAAAACTGTCATATGCCCAAAATGGATTAGATTTGAAAGAAGTCGAGAAGAAATTGAGAAATCAAAAAGGGAAATCATCGGTTGCGGTTCTTCATTTTTTATATTTTCAATACCTTCGTAATTTTTGTTTAATTTTTGTAAAATCACGTTAACTACATTGTCGGAACTGGTACCATCTAAGTTTGAAAATTCAGTAGATGAATTTGTGGTTGTTTACCCTTTGCTAGTCGTCCCGAATGATTTAGCAGCTGGACCAACTTCGACTGCTGTATAAAGGCCAGAAAGTTTAGCAACTGAATCTTCTTTGGATGATATGTGTTGGATATTGTTGGGTTCCCCACCTGTTGCCGTTACCTCTGCTCTAATTTTGGCCAATTTTTTAAAAATGGTAGCCTTTCAATCAGCCCAAGCCTTTTTCCAACCAGTTGCATCGTTTTCTGGAGGTCCTAAGCTGTTTAATGTACTTGCTAAGTCCTTCCACAACTGGTCTTCAACCTTTGGCCAAACCAGACATTTTTCCATGAGTGTTAAAAATGGGGCCTCTTGTTCCGGATTCATGTGTTTTCCCGTAAATAATACAACACCTTTTCAGTTAAATAAACGTATATTAACAACATATCACATTTACATACATTGTTTGTTTTTTTTTTTACGTTTAATATTCAAAATAATTTTATTTTCTAAAAAGTTTGTTTTTTCACTCAGTTAACTAATACCGTTTTACAATTACACATCAAATCACTTTAATTCCACTAGAAACAAAATGAAATTTTTCTTTTCAAATCACTTATGTGGAATTGGGAACAGAAATTGAGCGGAAGTTTCACTTTCACTTCATTTTCGGAATGTATAACCCATGCGATTATTTTTCTAAATTGATGTTGTCGTCACCGGGAATCGAACCCAGGACCATCTGTGTAACAGTCTAACTCGCTAACCATTACACCACAACGCCTAAAATTGGATTTTTTATTTGAAAAATAAAAACATTGCAAAAACCAAATACAGTAGTAAAACTTTATTAAGATTGACTCCGAGGGACTAGAAAAATTAATTTGTTATAATCATCCCCCTGGATCCTGATCCCTGGAAAAAATATATAATTGACAAGGTTGCCGATGTTTCTGTTAATTGCCATAATATTTTTACCTTTACTTTTAACCATGCGACGACCACAGGCAAGTATGGTTGCCAAACGTTTTTGGCACTTATAATTGTCCAGGTAAAACATAAAGTAAATATGCCCGAAGGTAATATGTAAGGGAAGGTTATGACAATAAAAATGTGATGGGCTGTAAATCTCAATCTAATCCCACTTATACGTTAAGTGTCCCCAAATAATGGTAATAATTAATTATTTGTTTAAGCGACAAAATTATCTATTCTTGACAAGCGAAGTGAGGGGAGGGCCATGTCTTGTAAATTTATGACATTGTTATTCAATATATTAAAATAATAAAAACATTAAAAACTCTTTAAAAAAATACTAATAATATGACAAAGAAAAATTCATGCTGGGTGGGCTGATTTGGAGACCACCACTGTATGTTTAAAATTCAAAAATAAATATCAATTACAAAAACAACCTTTGAAATTGTTAATGGAATCAATTATAAAAACTATGACGTCAGCGAGAGGTACACTGGGAGCATTATCCTACATGATAATTATGCAACAATTTCCGAGATTTTTTTTTTTGTAGAATATAATGAAGAATTTCATTATGTTCAAGAAATTTTATAAATATTAAGACAGTTTTCATAAACTTTTTTTTTCATAAAATTACATAGTTTCAATAAAATAAATCATTCCATTTCATAAATTATCTCTTCATAAATTTGATGAAAATTGTCTTTAGAGCTATGAAATTATTTCAAAGACTTATTTTTTTTTTATTTTTCTTAAAAATTTCATAGTTTCCTTAATTTTCATACATTTAAAACTTTAGTTTTAAGATTTAATTCTCAAGTGTTTGAGGCGGTTTATTGGCTTAGTTCCAATAAATTATTCAAGACATTTATGAAGAGTTGTATTAATTCAAACAACTTCTTAATATTAACAAACTTTAGGAAACAGTTTCATAAATTCCATAAATGCTTCATTGTCGGAATGATTCATTAGTTTTATGAAGATTTTCATAAATTCTACAAGCATTTTATAAACATTGACTTTCATGAAACCTGTTTCATAGATTCTATGAAAATTTTCAATGGACGAGCTCCAGTGAAGAAATTCATTACTGAAGTGAAAATAATTCTCTCAGTGTACTTATCAATTATGCTAAACAATTACCAAAAGCATCTACTTATTTGTAATTGATTGACAATTTTAGGAGAGAATGAACTTATCTGACCACTGGAATCCAATATTTTTAATTATTAATGAAATTACAGAAATGATTGTAATTTTTTTTTTAAATTTGTTTTTACCAAACGTTTTGTCGGAACTCTTTGCGGACTAGAGTGTCCAAAACCGTTAACCGGTTAACCGGAATTTTTTATATTCAAACCCCGAACCGGTTATTTTTTTAACAAGATGTTTTACTTTAAAATCTAACATAACATTTAAAAATGCGAACATTTTTAATTTTTTTCTTCCAATTTTTTGTCATTTTATAAATTAATATATATACAGCAATCAAATTATAAAAAAATATATTTTCAGAATTTAATTACTTCATTTTGTATAAATTCGAAAATTTAATTTTCAAATTCCACAACCTTAATCATAACGAATTTTGAAATTTCCAAAATTTCGGATTAGCGATTGGTGGTGTGATTTACAAGATAGTTGCAACGGTTCGATAACATTTTTTAAAAACAATTTAAATAAAATTAACATAAATCGGCCAGTCCACGTAAAGTTGGCCAAAATCTGACCTTTGGCCTTCTGATTTAAATTATATTTTGCCCGCACAAACTCATTGGAACCACTTAAATATTGCTGTTTTTATTTGTCTGAAATTCTAAAAATATGATTTTATTCGCAATTTCCTTTCTTCAGAAAATACACACAGAGGAAAATTTAGCTATTTGTCAACTGAAATTCGGTTACTACGACTCAAATTCGGTTATTACGATTTTTATTCGGTTGGTACAACTGAACATTAGTTTTCACAACAAAGCTCGGTTAATTCAACTGAATTTTAGTAGCAACACACAAAATATTCAGAAATCCAATGTAAATATCGTTACACTAACTGAATTTATAAGTTGGTACCATTAAACTACAGTTTTTCAATTCGTTTGGCACTTTAATTCTCTGCGTACATAATATGCAATAAGTGTATAAGTTGGAACATTCATGGTTTCTTTAATAAGAGGGCGGATCAATAAGTCCGTGACTTTTCGAACTTCCCTCGTATGAAATGCAACACTGCTCCCATCAAGTACCACCTGTTATTATTTTGTTATTATTTTGAGCAAGTCCGTCATTTGCTTTGCGTTTAACAGCTGTTGAAAACATACAACCTCGTGTATTTTTTTTAAAAATGGAAAACAGTGAATTTCGAGTGCTCATTAAACATTATTTTTTGCGAAAAAACCGTCAATCAAACCAAGGAAAAGCTTGATTAATACTATGTGGTCGTACAAGTACAAATGACGCTGAACGTTCTGGACTGCCAATTGAGGTCAATACACCAGAAAATGTCGAAAAAATCCACGATATGGTATTGGCCGATCGAAGAGTAAAAGTGCGTGAGATTGTTGATGCCATAGGCATTTCATATGGCAGTGTGGTTTCAATTTTAAATGATCAGTTGGGTTTAAGAAATCTGTCTGCAAGACGGGTGCCGCGTTTGCTCTCAATTGACCATAAACGTAGTCATATGACAACTTCAAAGGATTGTTTTGAGTTGTTTAACCGCAATTCGAATGAGTTTTTGCGGCGTTTTGTAACTGTAACTGTAAATGAATCATGGATCCATTACAACACTCCGGAGACCAAGCAGCAGTCTAAACAATGGGCTTCTCCGGGTGAACCGGCTCCGAAGAAGGCCAAGGTAAGTTTGTCGGCCAAGAAGGTGATGGCAACAGTTTTTTGGGATGCACGAGAGAGAATCCACATCGATTACCTTCAAAAGGGAAAAACCATAAACGGCGAATATTATGCCAACTTATTGGACCGATTTAACGAGGATTTAAAAAAAAAAACGACTCCATATGGCCAAGAAAAAAGTCCTTTTTCATCAAGATAATGCACGGATGCACACGTGTGCACTTCTCAATGAATTGGGCTACGAATTGGTACTTCATAAGCCATATTCTCCGGATTTAGCCCCCAGTGAATATTTCCTATTTCCAAACCTAAAGAAATGGCTCGGTGGAAAGTGATTTAGCTCCAACGATAAAATTATTGATCAAACAAATGCCTATTTTAGGAACCTCGAAAAATCCTATTTTTGGAAGGGATACAAATATTGGAGGGAAACGTTGGACCAAGTGTATTGAGCTAAAAAGAGGTTATGTTGAAAAATATTTTTTTTTTTGCAAAAAAAAACTGGACTTATTGACCCGCCCCTCGTATATATCGTATCATTATCATTTAAAATGCATGGTACACTCCTCTACTTTTATACTGGGGATTAAAATTATTTTCTTGCTGCAAAAATTAATCCATTTTTTATGCAATTTAGTTTTAAAATGCATTTCTTTAGCATTTGGCCCCCCTTGATTTTAAAAAACAATGCATATATGCAAAATATGTAATTTATAGCAAAAAGTAAAACTTTCGCTTTTGTAGGTCCCGGGGATTAAATATTTTTAATGATTTTTTGAAAAAAAAAACAGAATTTCAGATTTATTGGGATTAAATTAAATTGGGATTAAAATTTTAAAATGTACTTTTAAGGCTCACCTCTAACAGACTCTCTTTTAAAAACTATACATTTAATTTTTAAGATTTCTTCTTTACATGAAAGATAAACGAACCTACTTGCATATTAAGTTTTTAAAATTTAATTTTGAACCCTTTCAACATCATGTTGCTTGCTATAAAAATCTAATATGCGATGGCAAACTTGTGCTGGAAAGGGTTAACAATTAAAATTTTTAAAACAGAATATTTCAGTAGATTCTTTTATCTTTCACCTACAGAAAAATCCACAAAATTAAATGTATAATTTTCAAAACAGACTTTTAAAGGGCTCCTTAACATTACATTTTTAAATTTAATCTTAATAAGCCTGAAAAATAAAAAAAAAAAATAACAAATTGCTGTGTTTTCTATGTAAAAGTGCTATAAGTTTTTTTTTTCAAGAAATCATTAAAAATAGTTAAGCCCCGGGACCCAAAAAGGTGAATGTGGACCTATTTGGTTAAAATTACATATTTTGCAAATATGCATTCTTTTTTTAAATCGAGTGGCCAAACGTTAGAAAAATGCATTTTAAAAATAAATTCACATGCAATTTAAGTGGTGATGATCCGATCTATATTAAATAAAATACGAATACACAGACCTTCATACTTTTTGCATTTTTTTTCATTTTTCAAAAAAAAATAAATAGATTTTTCGATATTTAAAAAACTAAACACGCCAATCTTTAAGTGGGTCCATAAAGTTTCTGAATGCAAAATTTAATTGAAATCGAAAACCCCAAGGTCAAATTTTGGCAGATTTTGCATGGAATGACCGTTATATATTTGCACTTGATTTTAACAACTAATAAATGATTTTAAGCCGAACAAGATTACCAGATTTATGAAGTATTTCATAAAAATTTATGAGACATTTCATAAAACTTTGTAAAACTTTCATACAAGTTTATGAAATATTTAATAACATTTATGAAGCATTACATAAAAAGTTATGAACCTTTATCATATTTATGAAACATTTCATAAATATGAAGAAGCCTGCCATAATTTTGCCCTTTTATAAAATAGCTTCATCATATTTATGAAATGTTACATTGGACGAAAATCAATGAAGTTTTTCATCATATTTATGAATTTTTTCATAAGTAATATAAAGCTTTTTCCCTGAAAACTTTTCACTTTAAGAAAAATTCTCTGAATGTTTATAAAGAAATAAATCTTTTGGAACTTTAAATTTTTAGAACAAGATTAAGGCACCGATTTTAACTTATTTTATTTTGTCTCAAATTATTACAATTTTTTATACAAAAATTATCAGAATTCAATTTTTTTTTATAAAAAATTAATTATTTTTATTGCATTAAAAATTCAAAAGAAAAAACAAAAAACAAAAATGTAGACAATATCTAATTTAAATTTACCTAAGGCTGATATGTGATATGGTATAGTAAGTTGGCAAATCTCTAAAGTGTTTGAATGGTGTAAAACAGGATTGTAAAGTAAAAAAAAAAAAAAAAATATGATGAATGGCAAATTAAATTGCTTCGAGCATTTTAATAACTATGGCAATGTCAGTGCATAAACATAGTCCAGTTTTATTAATCTCATTTAATATTTTTGTTGCATGAAACATTAAAGAGTCTGTTTGTCTGTTCATACAACTGACACATTGACTTTATTTTGGTTCAGAGTTATAGCTTTAGTAACGCTTGTTTATTAGTTGTTGTGTTTCGATACTTTCTTGTCATTGCACCAGGGTTGCCATTTTAGAATAATGGATGCTACTAGATCTAGCACTTTTTTTGTGAGTTAGCATCCAAAACTTATAAAAAGGTGTTATATTCTGTTTAGTATTAATAATTTAATTAATTTTTTGTGCGCCCCGGTAGGCTAGTTGGTAGCGTGCTGGCTTATCAGTGCGGGGGTCGTGGGTTCGATTCCCAACAGAGGCACTGGTCTGTTTTCGCTACAACGCGCCGAAGGCCATAGTAGCTAGTGCTCGGTTAGGGTAATAGTATATAATTTGTAATTATATGATTATTAATTAATAAAAAAAAAAAAAAAAAAAAATTTTTAATAATTTAGTTTTTAGCACTTTTTTTATCCATTCATAAGTGCTTTTGTTATACATTCATAATTTTTTTTTTATTTTTTCGGTGTAAAAATCTGTATTTTTTTCTACATTTGCCTACAACTAGGTGTACATTACTTTTTTTATGCACTGATATATATAAATCTGTGGAAATAGCAAATGAAACTACTACACTCATAGAAATAAACCTGAAAAAATAACAGAAAAAGCTAGCAAAATTTAGTTAAAAATTACCTTGCAAAAAAAAAAACGGCAAAAGTTAGCAGATTTTTTTTTTTTGCTAAATATTAATAAAATAAGACCAGCAAAAAAAAAAACCTGTTAACTTTACAAAATTTTAGTTATATTCGATGTGAATTTTTGTTAATTGAAAATATCATTTTACTCTGTAAAATTAGCAAAAACTTGTACTACATATTTGTAGACTCAAAATAGCAAACAAAAACTGTAATATTAACAATATTTGTGCATTACCTCAAATTTAATAGAATGAAAATAACAGTTTATTTTGCTGAAACCAACAGAAATTTTTGCTAAAAAATTGTAGATTGCTGATTTCATAAGAACAGACTTTTATTCGCATTAACAAAAACTTTAAAAATTTCACATTTTTTAATGATTTTTTTGTCTACTAGACAGTCTAGGTAGACATACTAAAGCGAAAGAGAAAAACATACATCTTAGGTAGATTTTTCTGTTTCCTTTTTCGTATTGCAAAAAAGGTTGTATATGTTATATTTTGTTATTTTTTCGTTTCGTTTCTATAATTCTCTGCCGCATTTGCGTTCCTTTAAAAGATAGCATCATTTAGTCAAAGATAATTTCGTTTATGTTATATATAAGGTGTCGCAAAAGTAATCCTCCTATCAGAAAATGCTATACATAATAAATACATAATAAAAAAAAAAACATCGGAAGGTTATTTTTGCGGCACCTTATATAATTATTTCTATTGTTTTTAGATATTACATTAATTCATATCGTCAATTTGGGAGTATGAACATTTTTATATTTTGTAATGTATTGTAAACTATTTTAAAAAGAATCACAAAAATATGTTTTATGATTTGCAGCAAATCAATTAACTAAAGTATAATTTTTCTACAAATTTTTTGAGTTTTTTTCAGTCTACTAATATTCAGCAAAAATTTTATTAATTTTTAGCAAGGGTTTTTTAATTTCTAATCTACTAAGTGTTAGCAAAACTTTTGCTGAATCTACTAATTTAGTTGCTAAAAATCAGCTCGCTGACTTTCATCAAAAGATTTGGCTGACATTAGCAATTTTTTTGCAAGCACCCTCCTGACTAAAATTTTGCTGACTCAGAAAAACTTTTTGCTGACTTTACTAACTTTTTTATTTGAGTGTAGGACAAAGTTACACAACCCACATTCCGACAATGATCCAACGAGTCAATAAAGTTTGCACATTACTGTCGCTGATAAGCATCAACGCCGTCCGTTGCGCACGATCCAGAAGCCCAAAATAGACCTGCCCATATATGGGAGTTGTATTCCATCTTCGGCAGGATGTAGGTGGTCTATATAGTAAAACTTGAAAGTATTTCTGAAACCGATTTAGAAAAACAAGACATTTGAAAGCTGCTTTCGATACTTGAATGATGTGATCTGTCCAACGGACATCACACTGTATTCTCATGCCCAGAAGATCAAGAGTATCCGAATCCTCAATAACAATACTAACCATATACACAGATGACATATTTGAATCCACAGACCTATGGATCAACATACAACATTGGGTCTTGCGAGCGTTAAAATTTAGCTCAAATATAACTAAATATTTGTAAATTCAACAGATTTTTGTATGCTATTCTTATATTACTAACTGAATTTAAGTAACTAAATTTTAGTAGTTTTTGTTTTACTATTTTTACAGGTTTATTTCTAAAAGTGTACGATTTGAAAAACATTTTTGCAAAATCCACCTCGATTTTTCTGACACAAGAACTTATTTTTTTACACTCATTGAACTTAATAAACTAAATAAATATTAATAAACTGAGAACAGCAAAAAAAAACATGCAAACTTTAAAACAATTTATTTATTTATTTTTTATTTTATTAATTAATAATTATATAATTACAAATTATATCCTATTACCCTAACCGAGCACTAGCCACTATGGCCTTCTGCGCGTTGTAGCGAAAGCAGACCAGTGCCTCTGGTGGGAATCGAACCCATGGCCAGCACGCTACCAACTAGCCTACCGGGACGCACAATTTTAATTATGTTCGAGTTGAATTTTAGATAATTGAAAATAGCATTTTTATATGCTAACATTAGCAAAAACTTTAACTAAATATTTGTAGACTAAAACCAGTGTACAACAACAGTAATATAAACAAAATTTTTGCTATATTTACCTTAAAATTAGTAGAATACAAATAACAGTATATTTGGCTAAAATCAACAGAAATTTTTGCTAAAAAATTGTAAAAAAAAAAATTTTTTTTTTTGTGGTGCAAATATGATTCTGAAGTACTCTGATAATACTTCATTTTTTGTCTGATAATCGAGATTTTGAGCTATGAAAAAATATGAATTTTCTTTGGAAAAAATTTTATTGAATTGTGTGTCTTTCTAAATATCCTTCAGCTCAAATCTTTTATAATAATTTTTAGAAGAAGCAAAAGTAGATCATATCTGGGTTATTGTGAAAAAAATGAGTGATCCTTAAACTTGATTTGAAAATGCAGGAAAATGGCGATCTAACACAGCTGCTTGCTTTCTCGGAATCATAATTTATAAAATGAGGAGCTCACGCCAGCAATAGTATAATTTAGCAATTTTCTATTTTTGCAAGAGGAAAATTTCTGGCATGAATGCCCTTATTATATCAATAAAAAAAACACGATAATAAATCTAGGACTTTTTTAGCACTTAATTTTAATTTTTTAATTTTTAATTTTTAGCACTTTCTAGCACTTTTTTACGATCTAGCACCCAAATACATTCAAAATATGGCAACACTGCGTTGGCCAGATGAAAGAAAAACAATGCCAGCCTGAAAGTAGCCTTGTTTACATGCCAAGGTCGTAAATGTTTATAATGAAATTTGTTTTTGATTAGATATTCTTTCTATAAATAACGGGAAAATGGCCATTAAATGCGAGCCGCGTAATTTTTTTTTACATTTTTATGCATTTTTTTTTCTAAAAAAATACATTTTGTGGTGAACATGGTGATGCAACAATACCAGGTGGAATTATTAGAAAACGACTTATTTAAATAAACAATTCCTGTTCAATCCAAACAAAGAAATTTTAAATAAAAAAGTATATGCAGGGTTTCGATTTGTTCATCGTATTTTTCGTTCCAAACAATGGAAACAAAATCTCTTTTCAATAATTGTTGTTTTTTACAAGATATTTTTCAATAGTCAGCGAAGTTTTAATATACGCATTTCACTTTATGCATTATTTATTTAGTATGGTGGTAATTCTGTTTATATAATATACAGTAGAGCACGGTTATAACGAACCCGTAGAGACCATAAAATTTAGTTCCTTATATGAGAAGTTCGCTGTATGCTTGGTAAACATTTAAACAAAAGTAATAAAATTATACGACTTTTGCTTATATTCTCCTAATTTTTTATTTTTATTTTTTAAGGAGAAGCAACACTCAGGGAGTTCTTCCTATTTATTAATGTGTTGCTCACTTTTGGAAAGGGAATAGAGGAGAGATGAAAGGGCTGCTGGGAAAGATGAAGGGCTTCAAGCATGGCAACACTGTAATTGCGCTATAACAGTTGTTGCTCGGCACCTAATGAAGATTTGGCGAAATTATTGAATCTTTTTGGTTCATAGCCCTGATACATTATTTTACTTTGGTGGGATTAAGTGTTATGGGAACACCGAAGGTGGTCCCATCGATATGTATGATCACATATTATTTTTCTAAATTGATGTTGTCGCCGTCGGGGATCGCACCCGGGACCATCTGTGTAACAGTCGAACGAGCTAAACATTACACCACAACTGCCACATTAAATAACTTATATTAACTTACGTTTCATACAGTTTTTAATATTTTTTAGTAAAGTTTCAAGTAAAAAGCTTAAGTTTTTAAAATTTGCAGTACATTTTTCATAAAAAATTTTGTTTTTTTAATGTGTGTGTTATAAGCGAAAAAATTTGTAGGAATATTCGTAAAAGGGTTGGGACCAGAAAAATTGTTTGTTATGAAAAAAAGTTCATTATAACCGGTGTTCTTTATTAGCGAACTCCACTATATTAATATTAGTAATAAATAATATGTATAATATAATATTAACTCTAGAAGCAAAAAAATTAGATCAAACATTTATTAGAATCACCTCTGAACTTTTACTTTGTTAACCCTTTTACTACCGACATTTTGTTTGTGGATATATTTCTATTTTGACTTCTGATACTTGTTTTCAAAAAATGGGTCCGGAAATCGATTTTTTTTAACTTCTCAGCCATTTTTGACCACTGAAACATTTGAAAACCAAAAATGAATTGGTGGTTTTGTTCTGGTCATTAGATGAAGCTGCTTTGGTAGTTTACGAAATACACCAAACCCCAATAAAATCAGGAAATAAAAGCTGATCAAAATAATCTGGCTTTGATAATAAATATCAACAGTTTTTGGATCTAATGACCAATAACCTAATGAATACATGTATTTAAACAAAAATATAAAGTTTTATTTGATTATCATATTTTTTATATTTTTTTTAAAGATGTGTACACTAGGCATATAACTTTTTAAAATTTTTGCAAATACGAAAAACGGCATACCATAGTCGACTAGAGCATAAAAAAGTATGAACCCCCATTAATTTTTTTTTTGCGAAATTGCAAAAAAGTTTCCGCGCAAAACGAAATTACTTTTTTTATCAGAACTGCTGAAAAAAACAAAAAAAAATTTGTACAGTGTACACGTTTTTCTTCATAATAATAGATATTTATTTAACTAATAATCTTCCTAAAAATTAAAAAAAAAACAAGTTATTCAAGATTTAAAATTCAAAATTTAAAAATTTAAAAAAGAAAAAGCAAGTTATTCAAGAACTAGCAGTTTTTATCGGGATAATTAAATATTGTTTGTGTAAAAATGTTTAAGACAAGTGCTGATTATGTTGAAAAGTATTGTAATACGTGGAAAGAAAATTTAGGTAGCAATACACAATGTATAAAAAATGTGGACATTCCATTGTTCGAACTATGTAAAAAGCCCAAAGAAAAGTTTGTTATTGGAAGATTTAATAGCCTTGGAAAGGAAATAAAGTGTAAGAAAAGAAGAACACAAATTATCGTTAGTGAACTTTCAGTTTTGTGGAAGAAACTCAATTTTAAAACACTTTCCTTAAGGTCTATTAAAAGAAATGTGGAAAGATTAATAAAGTCGTACCAAAACTTTTTAAAACGCCGTAATAAATATAGTTTTAATAAAATTTTTGATATAACTTCAAACAACGAAAAGCAACAATCACACGAATCGGAGCATTTCCCCATTTCAATATCTAAAACCGATAATGTGCCGTTGGATGATGATTACAAAGTTCCAACCATAATGGACGATGATCAGGTGTCATCAGATGATGAATTGATTGATGATATTACCTACAAACCACCTGCCAGCCTATTACAAAAAAAGAAGCCTATGAAACCAGCTGTTAATTTAGTTATGAATGCAAACGTTAGCACTAGAAAGGCCGCAAAAATATGTAAAGAGTTGTCTGAATGTGGTGTAGAGATATTGTCGCCATCCCAACCTGGAATTTACAAAGCTTACACCAAAAATGCCGAACAAAAGAAAAAACTGTTGAAAAACACTCTTAAAAATGAAAACTGGTGCTTGCATTTTGACGGGAAAAAAATTGGAAAGAACGAATATCAGGTCGTAGTACTGAAAAATGAATAATGGAAAAGCGTCGACGATATTTCACGGAATAAAAGAATTATTATGTGATTTCGACTTGTTGGAATCAATTAAAATGATAATTTGCGATACAACCAGTGTGAATACTGGCAGACACCATGGTGTTGTCACTCGCCTACAAAATTTTTTGAAATCCTTTTCATTGCCCGCTCCACAGTATATTGGTTGTCAACATCATGTGCTAGATTTGATGTTAAAACATGTCATGGATGAGCTTTTAGAGGGAAAAACCTCATCGCCCAATATTTCATACAATTTTATTCCAAATTTAATAGAAAATTACGATGATCTAAAAAAAGAGTATGAACAAAATAAAGAGTGTATTAAGGTTAAAAGCATTAAATGGCGAAATGACATGCAATACTTATATGAATTGGTCGAAGCTTTTAAATACTTCGAGAAAAATTAACGTTTTCCCTACATAAAATTTAAAGCAATACCAGCACTCAGTAATGCCCGTTGGAATTCTAGAGCTATTTTGGCACTTTTAGCCTTTATACTTATTCCTGAACATCGTTTGCAATTATATCCTATTTGTAAGTTTGTGTGCGGTGCTTGGAGCGAAATCTGGTTTTCCGATCATACTTTCAACAAAAATAATTTTGCCACACTACAGAAATCATTGGCCGGCTTCACAAAAGCAAATGAATGTTTTCTCAGACATTGGGTAAATAAACCATCAGCTATTGAGGAAGTTCAGCGAAGTAACATCTGCGCAGAGCGTGCAATTAAAATTGTGCAAGACATTTTACCATTGTGTAAATCATCACATACTTTAAACTTAAAACTTATTTCATATAACAATTGACAAAAATTTAAAAATAAAAATATTAAAAAAATTAAAAAATATTAAAAAAAAAAATCTGACTTTTTTTAGAAATCCATTTTTGCGCGGAACGTTTTTGAACCGAAATCACCTAAAAAAGTTATATTCATTACTTGTACAATATTTGCCACCACGTGGTGGTAGCCAAATTTTTCGTAAAAATTAGTTATATGCCTAGTGTACACTGTAGTGTACAATAGTGTAATAACTTTTTGCATTTTTTGCAATTTTCAAATCTCCCCAGACAAAATCTTGTAGGGTATGGACAAATATTAAGAACTGTGTTTTTAGTTTTTCGCTGTCGTTAAAAAAAGTTACGCACCAAACGCGTTAAAGTTTTGAATCAAACAAAGTTAAAAAAAAAAAACTTTTTTTGATGCCTCAACGTCTGACCATCACATCTATATAATTAAGGCATGCTGATTTCAATAGTAAAGTCCGTTTTTGAGTCAATGGAATAGTTTTCTTCCAAATTTGCTTTTAATTTCCGCTTTTTTTTGCAGTTTTTTATATAAAAAAAATCTGTTTTCACATATTTTTTTTTTTTTTTTTTTTTTTAATAAAAATTCATGGCAATTCTTGTCATTTTCATATATTGGTTGTAATTCATATATTGGTTAGTAATGCAAGTTGGAACTCGAGAGCATTATTTGCCATTTTAGCATTTATTCTTGTTCCCAGTTACCAACAACTTTTACAACCTATATGTGATTTCATTTGTGATGCATGGCTTCAAATCTGGTTTTCGGACCACTGTTTCCACGAAAATGATTTTGAACGGCTAAACAAGTCATTAATAAATTTTACGAAAACCCACGAGTGTTTCCTCCGACATTGGGTACCTACACCATCTACAATTCCAAATCAACAACACAGTAATATTTGTGCGGAACGTGGAATAAAAATAGTACAAGATATATATCCGCTTTGTAAAACATCGCGTATTTATTTATTGTTATTATTTGTTTACATACTTATATATGTATAAACAATATTTTAAAAAAATTGCTATTAAAAAAAATTTAAAAAAAATATATTAAAATAAATAAATAGTTTTTTTTTTATCATTAATACAATATTTGCCATTAGAAAACCCCTGGTGAGAATGTTGTCCAAAAAAAGTTATCACCCTAGTGTACAAGGGTAGTCAAAGGATTAAAGGAGTTGTAGTAAAATTAAAGTGCTTGTCATTTTCGGATTATAGTTTATTATGAAGAATAATAAATACATATTCTTAAATGCGAAATTTGTACCAGAAAGACAAGCCCTATATTAAAAAAAGATGTTATGAAAGACTGACTTAATGTCAAACGAAATTAATATATTTTAATATACTAATATTTACAAAAAAAGTTGAATATAATACTTTTCTTGAAGAAATATTGGCGAAATAAAATTTTAACAGTAACGTATTATTTGGCAATAAACAGATTTACATTTTAAAGGTTTTATACACATTTGGCTTTTAATATTTTTAAGTTTTTATACACATTTTAAGTATATTACAAAATCATATTCCTTTAAACGAGCTTAAGATCTTTTATTTATAAATTATAAATATTTATATCCAATATTTCGTCTCCACATTGGTTGATTTCTTCAGGGAAACTAATATTATAACAGTATACTTATAATTATATTAGGAATTTCCCTGAAGTAGTATAATTATAATTATACTAATAATAATTATAATTATACTAATTATAATTACAATAATAATTTCTCTGAAGAATTCATACAATGTGAAGACGAAATATTGAAAATAAATAAGCTCGTTTAAAGGAAAATCATTCAGAAGATAAATGAAAACTTAAATATATTTTTAAATATATTTTCGCGGCAAGTCTCGTAAATGAATTAGAAAAATCATAAGTCACAAACGCTATAATTGCTGTTAATACTTCCCCCAAAGTACTATTAAAACTTCACCCCACATAGAATACAATCACAAAAATTCGCGAATTTTAAACAATTTGATTTTTTTTTTGCAGATATTATTTCGCCAATCAAAAGATATGTTAATAAGATGTATATTTGTATATATACTAAAATAAAATTATCACCGAGAATAGTTCTTTTAAACAATACACGAACACAAAAAATTTGTTTCCAATAAAATTTTCCAACAGCTATTGAAATACGATAAAAACATAAGCCTTCTAATTCATAAAAGGTTAAAACTAGTAATTTATTTTTAAAGTACAGGACACTGTTAATCACAATGTCTAAAAATGCATTCATATTAGAAACAAATATTTACTACTTAACTCTTTTATTACTACATTGCCCCAAATTCACCTACATATATTAGTACATTGAAAACAGAATAGTTAGTTCAAAAGGCTGGTAAACGGTTTCCAATTCGGTTGAGCTAATTTTTTCAGCTGTTATTATTCTCAGTTCAGTTCTACTTCAGTTCTACTCCAACTGTGATCTTAGCTATAAGAATAATTCAACTGTGATATTTTAATTTTTCGAGATTTATTTTTGCATTTATTTTTAATTAATTAAATCTGTTTTGTGTCGTTCATTAAATGTCGTATAAAACCTTTGATGTGTATTTTTTAAAAATGATGTAAATTTGACGAGAAGACTAATTATTTAATAAAAAACGAATCCCTGAGGATGTCGGAAAATACCGACGAAACGTAGGAATACGAAAAATGAAATAAAAAAGTCTTTTATTTACGTTTAGAAAATTCATGACCTTGAAAGCCTGATTAGAATAACTCTAAAAATAACACAAAATGTTATTATTTTAATTAGTTATTTAGCTTAAGTTATTAGTTATCTCATTTTACCTCAAGAACTAATTTCATCCGTATTTGAACTAATTTTACGACTTAAAACTTTGTAATTGAATAACTGGCAAAATTTTTTAATTTGAGAATCACAATTTACAAATTTTGCCAGTTAATTTAAAACACAATTGTATTCAAACCATTGTTTTTTATGTCTCCGCTATCAGTCTCACTTGTAGATGGCGTTATTTTCTCATATTTTTTATTTTATGATCGAGATAAATTAAAATTGGACAGTTATTCCATAATAGGTATGGAGTACTCTTTATTAACGGAAAGAAAGGGTCCGGAAAGACCCTTTTAACAGAAATTTTCTGTTGATTCAGCTTAAAAATTCTGTTGATTTAGGTAAATTCTTAGCTAATTTAACTACAACTGTCAACACAAATTTAGTTCTTCTAAAATTTAGGTCCCCTAAATTTAGCAGACTGTGATTCTCAACTTCATTGATAATTCTGCTGGCGAAAACTCAGGTACTATTTTCTGTTGTCGTAGTTAAATTTCATTTATTTATGATTGTACACTTAAAAAAAAGTCAGTAAAGTCAGCTTAATTTTTGATGCGAGGACCATTGCAGAAAAATTGTTAATACCAGCAAACAAATTAGTACATTCACGAGAAATTTTGCTGAATTTAGCAAATTGTTTTGCTGATATTTGCAAGTCTTCTGCGAGGATCCTCCCAACAAATATGTTGCTGACTTTACTGTCTTTTTTTTAGTGTACTAGTTCAGCGACTTTCGTTGAAATTTGTATGCATTTTATTAGTCAGACGCCCAAAATCGATTTTGACCAGGTATTTTTGCGAATCAAAGAATTTGTAACAAAATGGGATTGTTTTTTTTTTTATATTTTTGGATATTTTGTAATAAATGCATAATTTAATGCATATTTTTGAATATTTTGCTATAAATGCATTTTTTGTCCTTTTTTTTTTGCATATATGTATAAATTCAATAAGGTGATGGCAACAGTTCTTTTGGGATGCACGCGGGATAATCCACACCTTCAAAAGGAAAAAACAAATAAACGGCGAATATTATGTCAACTTATTGGACGGATTTAACGAGGATGTAAAAAACGACCCCATATGGCCAAGAAATGCCTACTTTAGGGACCTCGAAAAATCCTATTTTTTGGAAATGATACAAAAATTGGAGAAACGTTGGACTGAGTGTATTGAGCTTAAAGAAAACTATGTTGAAAAATAATTTTTTGTTTTTTCCAAAAAAGCTGTGTTTCATTCAAAAAGTCACGGACTTATTGATCCGCCCTCGTATCTTGTAAAAATTCAAATAAAGATTTAATTAAAAAGAAGCAAAATAAACCATTCGTTACCCTTATCATATTTGCCATTTGTTAGAAATTTATATTGAATTTCATTTTTAAACCAACGCTCGCGAGGAACTAATCGATTTTCAAAAATCCAAACATTTTGTGTGCATATTTTTTTGATTTTTTGTTCTTATTTTTGGATTTTGAGTCGATATTTTTTAGTTATCAGTGCATAATTTGGCTGCCTATTTTAAGCTCATATTTTAGATTATTTAGTGCATGTAAGTGGTTGCCCTGATTATTACAAATTAATATTTAATGCCCTAACTGAGCACTGGCAATTAAGGCTATAGATCCGTTGTTTTATAAGCGCACCAAAACTTTTAATGGGAATCGAACCCTGGACGCTCGTACTGATAAGCTAGGTTTAACTATTTTAAACACATACACTCAGGGAACTTCTGCTTTAAAAATGTGTAGTTGCTTGGGTCTTAAAACAGTTTCTTTATTTTTAATGTAAATGTCAGTCATTTGTAGAACAAAGTAAATTTTTACTAACCCTGCGGTTCAGTTAAAAAAAAAAAACAAACAAACCACATCAAATGACTGTTTCATAATTTTACATTCATTTTTTACAGTAGTTTTTTGTTATTTAAAAAAATAAAAAAAATAAATGTTTGTTTATTTCTTACTAACATGTGATGTGGTTCATTTTTACTACAATTGTTAGACATGTTTTGAACAAATGACAATGTTAGCTGAATTTACTGAAATGTAAGTCGTCCTTTCTTTAAGTGAAATTTAATTTGTTTTTAACTACATTTGCAGTGGTCTTTACCATTCCCCGAACATGTAGGTACATTAAAAGCCTTACTATATTTGTTTATACTACAAACCAAAATGTTAAATTTAAAACTAAAATCTATTGTAATTGTTTGTATTGTACACGGAGAGCATTATATTTTAATGTTAATCAATTTAATCCGTTGAAACTTTTCATTATTACAAGTTTTATAATATTTGTCGACCACTTTGAGAAGAAAAGTTTCATTAGTTTACTGAAAAGTTTGTTTACTTTTTATATTCAATAAAATTCTTATTGTATACGGGTGTCGGTCGACCAACAAAGCAACATAAATTCTCTGTTAGTCAATATTTTGTTAAACTACAGAGATTTGTAATTATAATTTTTTGCTAAAGCGTTAAAAAATTATATTGGTTTTATAAACAACATGAGTTTTATGATAAATAATCTTGTTTAATCTTTAGTGTCCGACCGAACTCATTTTTTGTTGTCCGAAACCGAAGCCGTAGACAAACTTCGGTCAAATGTTTAATAGTCGGCTGAAGCCGTAGCATGCGAACTTGTAAATTTACTTTTTATTTCAAGTAAAACGTGAATTTCGGTTAATTCTGGGAACGAAATTTGTTTAAAGTTAAACAAAAAGTATTTAAACATGAATAAATCTCCTTAAGACGCCAATTTAGAAATTTTTGTTCAAAAATATTAAATAATGAATTCAATTATTTTAATGATGTTTTTTTTTGAAAAATGGGATTACTTAAACTTTTTATTTTTACTAAAATATATAATGAATTTAAGAAAAATTCTTGTGTTTTTACTCCAAATTAAAGAATTTAATCTTAAAATGTACTCAATTTCCTCAAATACTCGGTGTTTGACCGAACGACGAAATTGGCCTAACATCGCTTTTTGGCCGAACTCCGAAACCGAAACTGGATATTCGGTCGGACACTATTAATCTTCATTTAATCTGTTTTGTTTGGTTTAATGCGGGTGGACAAAAATGTTTGCTAATTTTATTTTTTATGAAGTCTAGCCAAAATATTAATAAAATATAATAGCTAATATTAAAAATTAATATACAAAATGTGCTATTAAAAAAATAATTAATTAATTTCTAAGAAATGCTAGGCATGTTAAAAAAATATTTCGAATTCACTTTTTGTTAAAGAAAAACAAAAAAAAAATTCATTGTTGAAAGAAAAAAAAAAAAAGAATTTTTGTTTTAAACTCATAAAAAAACCAAAAAAAAAAATGCAGAACCTAAACAACAACTCCATATGTATAAAAAACTTATGAAACTTTTAACGAAATTCTATAATCACACGGCGCAACTCGAAAAATAAAACATCAGTATCGACCAATGATCCGAAATATTTCGGCCACTCTGATTTTAATGGCGTACCCAGATTTTTCATTTATGGGCCAGATTTTTCACAAAATTGCGTTACAGTTTTGGGTGTTATAAAGAAGTTTTTAATACATACTCTTAGAATACTATGTAGGTAAAGACCACTGCAAATGTAGCTAACAACAAACGAAATTTCACTTGTAAAAAGGACAACTTACATTTCAGTAAATTCAACTAACATTGTTATTTGTTTTTTACTGTTGAAAAAATTAACCACAATTGTAGTAAAAATTAAACACAAATGCAGTTATTTTAAATTTATAACGAGCTCTCAACCTCCGTCTATTTACAAAAATAAAGCAAATCAAACATATTAGCTAGGTTGATACTAGTATTTCGATCTGGCTAAAGATCTCATCATAACCCAGCAAAAAATTTGTTGATTTCAACAAGCCGATTTTAATTTGCATTGAAGTTTTAGCAAAACATTTTGCTGAATTTACTAATTTTTTGCTAACAATCAGCTTACTGTTTTTCAGCAAAACACTTTTGCAGATATTAGCAATTTTTGTGCAAGGATCCTCCCCGCTAAAATTTGGCTGACACAACTAACTTTTTTTTTTTTTTTGCTAACTTTACGGACTTTATTTTTGAGTGTATAATGAATGAACTTAATACCTACACGTGGAGCTAATTTCAACAATAGTTATTGTCAATATAGAAGTTCTCGTTTAAAAAATTGTGACCTTTTTTAAAAGTATAAAACCAAATAAATACTTCGATAATGACAAGATGTAGGTAACATTTACAAAAAGGTATTCTATTATTTATATAAAAAATACACAATAAACAATTTATCCTTATCAACCTATAAATCTTTAACTGTAAAGGTTTACTAAACCAGATTTTCTTATGAAATTTAACAAACAATTTTAGAATTGGTGAAAAAAAGAAATTGCGATAAAATCACATAATTTATACATTTATATGTACACTACACTCAAAAAAAATGAGTTTGTAGAAAAGTTAGTAAAACATCTTCTAAATCAGATATACTATTTTTCAGCAAATTTTTTGCTAAAATTATGTTTTAAACTAAAATTGTAGTTATACTTATTCAGAACTTAACTGTTTTGAAATAATGTCTTACTAATATTTTACTAATGTTTTACTAATTTATTTTGCTACAAAAATTGTGTTGATTAGCACATCAATAGTGTGAACAACAACCAGATTAGCACATCAATAGTGTGAACAACAACCAGACTGAAAGAAGTACGCATTATGAATTAGATGTCGCGGCATGTCACGATGTAGTATTGGCGAGGAAAATTATACTAAAAAGTACAGCTCTAATAAGACATAATATAAAAAAATCAACCATGGAAGATTTTTGTATCTGTTTTTCATACATAAAACAAGATTGTGGATTAAAACAACTTATTCTATTAATTAAATAAAAGACAAAATAAAATATTAAAATTTAATAAAGATTAAATGTGTATTTGTAAACTAAATGTTTATATATATTAATAATCTTGTGTGGTCAAATTGCAAACAAATATGCAATAAGTAGACAGACTAAAGCGAAAGACAAAGACATACATCTTAGGTAGATTTTTCTGTTTCATTTTTCTTATTGCAAAAAGCTTTGTATGTGTTATATTTTCGTTTCGTTTCTATAATTCTCTGCGGCATTTGCGTTCCTTTAAAAGATAGCATCATTTAGACAATAATTGATGTAAGTAGTTCAAAGATAATTTCGTTTATGTTATATATAATTATTTCTAGTGTTTTTAGATATTATATTAATTCATATCGTCAATTTGGGAGTATGAACATTTTTATATTTTGTAACATATTGTAAATTATTTTAAACAGAATCACAAAAATATGTTTTATGATTTTCAGCAAAAAAAATTAACTAAAGTATAATTTTTCTACAAATTTTTTGAGTTTTTTTCAGTCTACTAATATTCAGCAAAAATTTTATTAATTTTTAGCAAGGGTTTTTTAATTTCTAATCTACTAAGTGTTAGCAAAACTTATGCTGAATCTACTCATTTTGTTGCTAAAAATCAGCTCGCTGATTTTCAGCAAAAGATTTTGCAGACATTAGCAATTTTTTTGCAGCACCCTCCTGACTAAAATTTTGCTGACTCAGCAACATTTTTTGCTGACTTTACTAACTTTTTTATTTGAGTGTAGTTAATACAATTATCTGTATGATATCCATGAATTTTTTCATTAGATCTATGAGAAATTCGTCGATTAAAATTTTAAGAAAAATTCGATTTATTAACAACTTTATATTCCTAATGCAAAAGTTTCATTGAAAATAGTTTTATAAAAGTTATGAAGCTTTTTCATTAAGTTTAAGTAATTTTTAAAAAAAACTTCTTTAGTTTAGTGAAACATTTCATTAAAACTCGTCCAAGGAAATTCTCTCTGTGTATGAAGAAAATATATTTTACATTTGGCAAATAAAAGCTTTGAAATTTGATTTTTAATAATAATTTAGTTCATATTGATAATGACAATTTTACTATAATATAACACATCCCAGCAAAACTTTCTATTACCCGGTATTAATTAAGTTTGGCAATAGGAAATGAAGGCCGGTAATTGGTTACTTTTCTATTACAAACCCTATTATTTTAAAAAGGGCATGCCCATTCTGGTAACGCCTTACAAAACACATATGTACAAAGTTTTTTTTTTTTGTAAATTTGATTTTTTATATTGGATATAAAATTTGAATTAAAATAATTTTTTTGAACTAAAAATTTTATACATGAAATTTTTTTAAAGTTTGGGTGGAAAAATAAACTTTTTGTAATAAGAAGGTGACGTGTTACTTTTCTTTTGCAAACCCTATTGTTGTAAAAAGGGCATGTCCATCGAGATAACTACTCAGGTACAACAAAATAGCACTGGCAAACCACTGCTATTTTTGTAAAACCCGCGGTGTTAAAGATCACCAAAGGTACAATTAATATTGTACGAGAGAAACACTATTTTGTCTTCAAAGCATTTGTTTTACCAGTACCATTTGTAAAATTCGTTAGCAATATTGTCTTTACCAATATTATTTATTAGATATTGCATTAATTTTTTGAAATGTAATCAAAAATTTATTTAATAAATAACCAATATTTTAAAAAAGTAATTGGCCTCGATTTCGTCCCTCCTTTCGCAATTGCGCGGATCCAGGAAAAGTTTTGGGGGGGGGGGGGGTAAATTAGAATATTTTTTTTTTTAATAATTAGTTATCATATAACTACAAATTATATCCTATTACCCTAACCGAGCACTAGCCACTATGGCTTTCGACGCGTTGTAGCGAAAACAGACCAGTGCATCTGGGGGGAATCGAACCCACGACCCCGCACTGATAAGCCAGCACGCTACCAACTAGCATAGAGTATTTTTAATTAATTTTTTAATCTTTTCTACATTTTTGTATTGAAAAATCTCAGGGGGGGGGGGGGGAATTTATGTTTTGAATTTAGCAGATTTGAGAACAAATCTTTATTCAAAAATATATAAAAGTTTAATTTTTTTAGTGTTGTCACTTCTGAGTATAATATACAATAACAGAAAAAGCTAATAGGAAAGAAAACTGCAATTTAGCTGCATTAGACTCGAGAGGCCATAGTTGGGTGTGATCGCTAAACGGTCATGACTTGGTATTGTTACGTTTGTAATGTAAGATGAGCGCAGGTTTGATTCTTACAGCCGCAGGTTGTTGAAAAAAAAATATCATATAGAGACAATCTGACAATTATAAGACACAAATAATAATACAATGTAAATGGAAAATCACTGATGAGCCTGTCCATAAAAAGGCAGAAACTAGTCTCGTCTGATTTAAAAATTAATAGTGCTTATAATTTTTTAGAGAAAAACGTTTTTCTTCTTCTTAACCTCAACATTTCTAAATTAATTTTTTTAATAGTGAATTTTTTTAATTAACCGATTTCTTAATTTTTTCCTGGAAAAATTTCGTGTATTTTGGGAATTTTTTCAAATTGCCATATGTCAATATAATTTTGATAAGTTTTTTGTATTTTAATAAAAACCAGCCATTATCTATGTTTTAATTGAAACCCGAATAAGTTTTGAGATATTTTAGACGTTGTGAATTTGACAAATTCATGGTCCGATTGGTAAACTTATTTTTAACAGATAAATACATTTTTATATTGTCTCATCTGCATATTTTTAAAAAAGTCCCATCAAAAAATGTAAAAAATAATTATTTGGCAACTTTGAACAACAGTTTTAAACAAGTTTTTTATCCACGGTGTTTAAACCGCTTACTTATTTTTATCAAGTAACAAAATATAAGCGTATAAAAATACTGGGTTGAAAACGGAACAATTGGTCAATAATATAGATTACATAGATCTCAAACTCTTTGACATTAGCTGACAGTGCACGTAACTCATGAGCATGAGTAGGACATATGTACATGAAATACCATATACATATATGACCATATATGTTTACATGGTCATATATCGGAACTTTTTTCATCGGGTAGTATTTAGTTTTTTGAATATTAAGTGCATATCAATTAATACATTTTGAGGTTCCAATTATCAAACAAAAAAAAAAAATATTTATTCACCACTTTTGATGTCTTGATATTTATAGATTAGAATGAAATGTGAGTATAAGTTCGATTGCACTATACATATTTCAAAATTATGACGCAAATATTGTGGTAATCAAATGTGGTTTAAAAGTTAAATTTATTTATAAATAAATTTCATAATGCACAGCACAGTCAGAACATGTGGGGCAGGCGGAAAATCCAAGCAATGTTTTTAATTTTTTTAAATAAAAATACCTATTTAAAAAAAAACGACCGATTAAAATACTTGTTTGAGTATAAAAAAACAAAATATTTATATTTGAGATAAGATTTTATTGCTAATTAAATAAGAAGAATTAAATGTTGAAATTAAATTATTAAAAATTAACTTAAATATACAAATTGCAAAACACAAATAAGCGCTTCAAATAACACAATCCCATAGAAAATGTTTGTTTTTGAAATTAAAATAATATGTATGTAACTTAAAAGAAAGGCTAAATATCATTTAAAATTAAATGTTTTTTCAGTTTAAAATTAGGAAATATAATGAAAACAAAATTTTATCTAAATTCAGTTTAATTTAATTCATCAAGTCGAAAGAGCAAAATGTTTAACTAAAATCTGAATTTAAACTAATAATTAGTTCAAAATTTGCATACTTGGATTACTAACGGCTTTACTAATATTTCTACTAACAATATCCCTAATAACAATAAGTACAGTGTACTTATTGTTCCATTGAACTTTAATGGACTTTACATTTAATTCTTTCTTAATCTACTCAATGTACATTAAAAAAATTTCCAATCTATTCCAAATTTACGCACAGAAAAAGAATACACACAGAGAAATAAAGTGCCAACCGAATTGAAAAGCGTTTATTAATGGTAACAACTTATAAATTCAGTTAGTACAACGACATTTGCAATAGATTTCTGAATATTGTTGGCGTTGCAACTAAAATTCTGTTGAATTAACCGAACTTTGTTGTGAAAACTAATATAAAGTTGTGCCAACTGTCTGAAATTTGTTATAACCGAATTAGAGTCGTAGTAACCGAATTTCTGTTGGCAAATAGCTAAAATTTTTTCTGTGAAATCAAAATTAAAAACAAAAAAAATTTAATGATTTTAAGTTATAGCTTTATAGAAAATAAGTTCGCAGTAAATTTCGTCATACTCAAAAACTAAGTTACGGCACATTTTTAACCTAACTAGTTGAGTTAAATAGATGATGTTTACAATTTAACACTTTAAGACACGAAGAATGTTGATGAAGGCCGTTGCGGGCTAGAAAGTTAACTCCATTCATGCAGGTGTCAAATAACTTTTTTCTAATTGTTTTTTCTGTTAATTAAAGTAAATTATCACAAATAAAATTATAATTTTTCTGTTAATATGAAAAATTTTTCATGATCTTGAACCGAACTAACCAACAACTCACATACAATTTATATAGATCAACAATAAAAAAAAAAAAAAAATTCACTATTAACCACTCACAAGGTACAGTGCAAAAATTCGCTTAATATATATGCTAGACATATGTTGAAAAACGAATAAAATCTTCAATGTTTGATATTCCTTCACTTACAATGTAAAGGATAGAATATGATGACATTTGAAAATAACTGCCAGTCAAATTTCAACTTAATTAGTTGAACTGGCAACTGTGGTAATAATTAACAACTAAACATAGCTTTATAGAAAATAAGTTCGCAGTAAATTTCGTCATACTCAAAAACTAAGTTACGGCACATTTTTAACCTAACTAGTTGAGTTAAATAGATGATGTTTACAATTTAACACTTTAAGGCACGAAGAATGTTGATGAAGGCCGTTGCGGGCTAGAAAGTTAACTCCATTCATGCAGGTGTCAAATAACTTTTTTCTAATTGTTTTTTCTGTTAATTAAAGTAAATTATCACAAATAAAATTATAATTTTTCTGTTAATATGAAAAATTTTTCATGATCTTGAACCGAACTAACAACAACTCACATATAATTTATATAGATCAACAATAAAAAAAAAAAAAAAAAAAAATAAAAAAAAAAAAAAATTCACTATTATTCACGGTTTTTAAAAAAATTATGCGTAAAAATAAATTTTTTTGTTTAAATTGTAACTAAAAATCTGTCTTGTTAACGTCTTATATGAACAAATTTCTCAAATCAGAATATAATTTTACTGAAGATTAGGAATCTGCAATCGAAATAAACAAAACATATGAGGATTTTGAATTATTCGAGTTTTTAAAAGATTCCAAAAAAATCGATTTTTCTGTGGTATTTTTCCAAGAACCTGAAAACTACACAGAAAAAAAAAATTGCGCCAAGTAAACATTTTGTTGAATAAAAAAAAATAATCAATTATTTTTTTAATTGATTCAATTAAAAAGTAATCAATATTTTTGTTTATTTAAAGTAATCAATATTATTTAAAATATTGATTACTTTTTAATTGAGTCAATTAAAAAAGTAATTGAGCCAATTAAAAAAGTAATTGATTATGTTTTTTTTATTCAACAAAATGTTTACTTGGTGCAATTTAAGAAATATTTTTTTGTGTGTATGTCATTGAATACTTCATTTGAAACTTCAATATCAATCTGCGACCTGTTGTGTAGCGAATTCCATTTTTTTTTAAGGGTTGTGTAGCGAATTCCAATTTTGTTTTGACCAACTTAAAGTACGCACAATTACATTACAACATAAAAATATGTATTAGGGTGGGCCGATTTGTAAGGACAAAAATTGGTCGATATTGTGCCATCGATTTTTCGATAGCTTTTGGCATAATAAAAAAAAGTTCCACTACGACAAAGCAAAAAACACATTTTCTAGGCGCCCAAATTTAAATTTTTTGACTTGTTCCAACTTTTATTTTAAAGGTTTTTTTAGTAGGTAATAAAAAAATCAGCTGATTTAATAGTAATATTGAAAATGCTTTTTATTTGCGAAATAAATGCTGAAATTGTGTTTCGCTTATGAAAAATCGAAAAAAATCAAAATAAAACCTTAACAATTTTTGACAAAAACTCGTCCGAAACCTCCAGGAAAACAATTTTTTTTTTTTTTGGAAAAACTGCTATCGCCATCGTTTTTAGCGTACAATTTTACCTGGAAAAGGTAATATTTAAAAAAAAAAAATTAAATCAGCCGATTTTTTTTTGTATTACCTACTAACCTTAAAAATAAAAGTTGAGAAAAAGTCAAAAAATTTAAATTTGGGCACCTCGAAAAAGATTTTTTGATATGTCGTGGTGAAAATTTTTTCCTCATGCCAAAAGCTATCGAAAAATCGATGGCACAATATCGATTGCTAAATCGACCCACCCTTATATGTATATATTATTTTGATTTGCGATCACAGTGGAAAAATGGTAAAAAAATATCCCAACTTTAAGAGGCCATAAAAACAAAATTCGAACTAACTTTACAAAGCTTTCTGGCGATTTTGTTTATTTAACAGTCTACTTTCATTTCCTATTAGAACCATTGATTCTAATTTTTCTTGTTGCACAGTGTTATAAATGAATTCAATAATAATTAATTAGCCAAATTTTGCTAGCGTACGAGTAATATGGAATTATTTAAAATAAATATTAATCATACTCAAATAACACTATTAAACACTAAAAATGCATCGGAGATACGACCTATCAATTGTGTTATATTTTAGGACTTAGATCAGGAATGCAAACACCAAATTTTAATATTAGCTCAACTTATCGAAATATTCGCGAATTTAACTTTTTACCAAAAAAAATCTGCTTTTTCTTTAAAATTTCTTATTAATTCATATAAATGATTAAACAACAAATAACTTTTAATATGGCTTTAAAGTATGAACTTTGAGCATTACAAACCATATCAATTAATTGCGATGGGGTGAACGATGTAGGATAGATATCCTTACAATTAAAGTGAAAACTTCACTTATTTTTCTTATTTGCGAATATTATAAAATCCCATAAACGAATTTGCAAAATATTAGCACATGATGTTAATTTATAATTCACTTAATTAATTTTAGCGAAAGAACCATCGATTTCATATAAAAATGTTCCGAAAATTCAATTTGAAATTCAAACTTCTTTTTTTAATTAATTTTGTATGTACTCGTATTTATTATGGGGAAAATAAAAAAATACTTTTTGAACATGATTCGTTTAAAATCGTTATTTTTAAGAAAACGCACTTCAATTAACTGGAACTGGGTTGGTATTGATTAGAAGACATATGTTGAACATATTTGAATGCTAAACATATTTGAATCCGAATTTTATTAATTAAAATTTGTCACTGACTCCGTATTTTTAAGGCATACAAATATATAAAGTTTTGTAGGTTAAACAATTTTTTTCTTACACTAAAAGAAAAAGTACGATAGTTTTTTGATAAATTAGGTAACCTGTGCTGTTCACTGGGATCTTCTTTTCGTTTTAGATATGTTAATAACGAAATCGTGAACAATGAGAAATTTCAATGTTGTCAACGTACAAAAAAAGCGCGTTTTATTGCCTACGAAGGCATGAATTTATTGCTTCTTAGAGCACATGAAAGTAGCGCTTTCACCTGCTTAAAAGAGACATACTAAGTGGGCCATTGCGAACAAAAATCTTGTCTTTTGAATTTGCTTTTGAAGCTCTCGGTAATTAAATAATGCCTACCAGAACTGCTTCTGAATGAGCAATATGTTTTGTGGGGAGGTAATACTATTTGAATCTTTGCAAAAAAGTTGTGTTATTATTTTAAATTTTGTATTATTTTATTAAGTTTATCAAAAACTTTTCATTTCATTAAAAAGTGTTTGGCTAATATTTAACTATTGCTAACTATAAAAAGCTAAGGCCATATTCGTCATCTGCTTCCAAAAGTCTTTTAGAAATGATAGGTCGCAAACCCGATGCATCGAATTTTTCTGATTTTGTTGAACTGTAATTATAACAAATGTAGTGAAACCTAGTACATATTTAAATAGTCAAAAAGATATCCCGAGTAAAAACGTTTACATATAATCAAGCATTATTTTATATAAATATATATTTTATTGCATGCTATTATAAAGGGTGTCCCAAGAAGAACGCAATTTTTAAATCTGGCAACATTCGAAGTGTCATTGTTTGACATTTGAACAATTATTATTGTTTGCTAGTAGAAGGTACGAGGTTAGTAAAAATTGAGCGCTATACGAATGAACAACGCATTCTCATTGTGAAATTGTTTTACCAAAATGGTGAAAGTTTTGCGGCTACAGTTCGCAAATTGCGATCAATTTGGGGTCACAATAATGCTCCAAAAGAGTCAACTGTAAAGAGATTAATGGATAAATTTGCCGAAACTGGGTCTGTTAGTGATGTAAAGACAACAACGCGTCATCGACCAGGTCGATCGACCGATGATGTCGCTCAAAATCCATCCACCTCAATTCGACACCGAGCTCAGCAAATTGGTGTCTCCAAATCCACTTTGCAGCGAATTTTGACGAAAGATTTGCATCTTCATGCATACAAAGTTCAATTGACTCAGGAACTGAAGCCAGCTGACCATGGACAGCGAAGGGAGTTCGTTAATTGGGTATTGGAGAGACAACATGAAAATGCTGATTTTGCCGATAAAATCATCTTCAGTGACGAGGCCCATTTTCATCTTGATGCCTTCGTCAATAGGCAGAATTGTCGCATTTGGGGTGAGGAAAATCCTCGAGTTATTCACGCGAAGCAAATGCATCCTCAACGTGTCACTGTGTGGTGTGGTTTTTGGGCTGGAGGAATCATTGGACCTTTTGTTTATGAAAATGAGGCAGGTCAAGCGCAAACAGTCAATGGTGTTCGGTATCGTGAAATGATAACCAGTTTTTTCTTGCCTAGAATTGAAGAAATTAATGTGGAGGGCATGTGGTTCCAACAAGACGGCGCCACATGTCATACAACCAGAGAAACAATTCAATTGCTGAATCAGTCATTTCCCGGTCGTGTTATTTCGCGTTTTGGCGATCAAAATTGGCCGCCTAGATCGTGCGATTTAACACCATTAGATTTTTTTCTTTGGGGTTTTTTGAAGTCGATGGTTTACGCGAATAAGCCGACGACGACTCAAGCCTTAAAAGAGGAAATTGGACGCTGCATTAATGAAATACCGCAGCATTCATGCAAAACGGTCATTGAAAATTTCATTAAAAGATCGCGTGCATGCCAGCAAAGCCGCGGCGGCCATCTGCACGATATATTATTCAATACATAACCTCATTCTGTCTACTTTACGATATAATAAAGTTTCACGATTTTTTTTTAAATAACCTGTGTTTTATTTAAAATTTAAAAATTGCGCTCTTCTTGGGACACCCTTTATATAAATATTTATGTTTATGTATTTTTCCCTCTAAATTTTTTAATACGATGCCACATATAATTACATCTTATTACATATCGATCAATATATAATCGTATATGACATGCACAATAATATATTGTTAATCTTATTATGTACGAATCAGACTTGGGCGACGTCAATTACATTTCGTAATCATTAACTTGTAATTTTTTTTTATATCTTAAATAATTTTACGCTCACACTTGTAAATTTAAACACTTTCTTGGAAAATTAGGAAAATGATTAATACCAAACATGGGGATTAATAACAACATGGGTATTTAATTACAGGGCAATTACTCAATTACACCCAATTAGACGTAAAAAAGTAATTGGCCTGTAATTAAATACACAAAATAATCCCATGTCGGGCGTTGACAAAATTAAAAAATTTGCAAAGAAGCATTTAATCCCACAAGTGTGACCTTAGGTGTGAAATTATTGAAGATATAGAAAAATTTTACAAGTGAATGATTTTGAAATGTAATTGACGTAGCCCAAGTCTGGTAATATTCCAAATAATATATTTCATTTTCGATATAACGATATATTGGCCTATTCATAGTTATATGTAAAGATATATCGTTTCATAACAAAAAAAAAATGTAGATCTTCTTTTATATAAAACTATATACTGCCGCATTTATATATTGGTATGTCTCGATAGTTAAAATGTTTGTGCAAAGTAGAGTTTAAAATTTTGGCAATGTTAAGCATATTTTGGAAAAAAAAAATTTATAAAATTTTCTTAGATTAATTTCTATCCACCACAGCATCATTTAGTTTGAAACAAGTTATTTTATGTATTAGTTGTTTAAAATTGAAATATATAGTGGACCAAAATTACCTATGGACATTTCCAAAACTATGCTCAGACTTTCCAAAGTTTTGTGAACAATTTTGTACAAAAATCTAAAAAATACGAGTAGCGAACTATAAGTATTCTAGAATTTTTGATTTTTCCCATAATCAACTGGATAATACTTATCGTTTGAGAACTATTACGTAAAATTGTACACTTTCGGGATTTATGCCGTAACTTTTTTGAAAACCGCAAACAAGTAATATATTTTTTACCATTTTTTTATGGACTTAAAGGAAATGATATGATGATCATATATTTGTATGAAATTGTGTATATTTTCATACAATCATATACAAAAATGTAAAATTTAGTGCAATTTTACCAGACTTAATCTCGGATCTAATGATATTTAGATGTATTAGTTTACATACAATCATATAAAGGGTCCGCCATCTAAGGTTTTTTTTTTTTGCAACTAGTGCTTATTTCGTGAATGGTAACACTTAGCTCATGTCTGATTTGACAGATAATTAGTTTTATCCTTCCGCTGAAAGAATATGGTTGTGTATACGCTTGAACAGCGCTGGAAAATATTATCACATTACTTTGGGAATCATGGTAATGTTGCAGAATGTGTGCGAAAATTGCGTACGGATTTTAAAAGAAGAGAAGCACCGTCAGCTCCGTATGTTCGTTATCTTGCGAAAAAAGTGAAAGAAACTGGCATCCTCATCGATAAACCAAAGCGTGAAAAGCCAAAAACAGTGCGTACACCCGAGAATATTGCCGCTGTGGCAGAAAGTGTGCGTGAAGCGCCATTAACATCAATTCACCGTCGTTCTCAACAATTGAACATTTCGCCATGTTGAACGAATTTTTGTTCACAAAAATTGAAGAGGATGATATTGGCAACATTTGGTTTCAACAGGACGGCGCTACATGCCACACAGCCGAAGCTACACTCGATGTTTTGCGCCCTGTTTTTGAAGATCGCGTTATCAGCCGCAGAGCTGATGTCGTTTGGCCACTTCGGAGCTAGATTTGATTTGTGGGGTGCCGTCAAAGATAAGTGTTACGCCAACAAGCCAGAGACAATTGACGCTTTAAAGGACAATATTCGTGAAGCCATTGGTGAAATACAGCTGCACACAATCGATAATGTGCTTAAAAATTAGACCGATCGTGTAGGCTACTGCATGGCCAGCCGAGGCAGCCATTTGAATGAAATTATTTTCCATTATTAACCGGAAGGATTGTACTTTCAAATAAAAAAAGAAATTTGAGAAAATATTCAGTAGTTTATTTTATAGCATTTTCAAAAAAAAAAAAAAGTTATTTGGCGGACCTTTTACTATTATATCAGGTCAAAATCGGGATACAATAATATCTGTTTTTTATATAGTTATATCTATTTGTATCAGTTTAGATATAAACTAATATAATTTGATACAAACTTGATACAATCTAATACAATTCAATTGTGGCCATAATTTGGATAAAATTGAACTGGACATTTATCTAGTTACATCAGGTATAATAAGATTACATATAATTTGACATACAAATTGATATGACCACATAAAGCTTCATATGATGTTTTTTTATTTATCGGGATGTTAAATAAAAGAACTTACTCCCAATTCTCTAATTCATTTAATAATTCCTTTAGTCGACTAAAGAACGAGCTTTTATTAGCTAATACATCTTCTTAAAGTTTTTTCTATAAAATACCTAATTAATAGTGTCCGACCGAACGTTCGGCTTCGGCTTCGGAGTTCGGCCAAAAAGTGATGTTCGGCCAAGTTCGGTGTTCGGCCAAATTTTGGCCGAACTTGGCCGAATACCGTATATTTGAAGAAGAACAGTTCATTTTTGATTTATTTCACGTAAAAAACAAAATTTTCAAATTTATTTCACGTAAAAAACAAAATTTTCAATTAAATTCGTCATATACTTTAGTTAAATAATAAAGTTCAGGTATTTCCATATTTTTGTTGAAAACTTCAATAAAATAATTGAACTGACTTTATAATATTTTTGAAAAAATATTCTAAATTTGCTTTTTTACAAATTTATTGATGCTTGAATATTTTTTAATATACTTTAATGATGCTTTTTGTAGTCAAAATCAACGAAAATTTAAATTTTATTCAAACTAAAAAAAAATTAAAAAGTTCGGCTTCAGCTACGGCTTCGGCCGAATATTAAAAATTTGGCCGAAGTTCGGCTACGGCTTCGGCTTCGGCCAAAAAAAGTGACTTCGGTCGGACACTACTAATTAAGTTCTAAATACATATTATATAATTTTTTATTTTTTTTTTGATGTTGCATGTTTTATATAGAAAAATTGTATACGTGTGTAATGTTTTAATCATGTAGTAGTAATTTGTTATACGAATATATGGTATTTTGTTGCTGTACGTGTCGAATTTCTTTCTGGTTGCTGACTAATTTGCTTAATTACATTTTGGGGCAACTTTCGATTAATTTATATGATATTTTTGATGTCAGTAAATTTTTTACCACTGTCTTTGAAACCATCATCAAAAGATTACAAAGAATATTTATTCTTTTTTTTATACGTTTTACGAGTTTGTCTGTATTTAGACGACATAAGGCACAGGATAAGTGAAGTGTGGCTTTTAGTAACTTATTTTTTTTTTATAGTACTATTGACAATTTTACATGCTTTTCTCTAATAAACAAACAGAATTTGGTTAATGCGAGGGAAGGAATCCTAAATGCAAAATGTGATTGCGTTATGTAGTTAAAAAGATAGTTTCAGAGAACTTCTGATAAAAAAAACTAAAGTTTGTACAATGAAAAAGTTTTGAAACTTTTTACAGTTTCAAAGTTTACAGCTTATTTGCTAAAACGATTTTTTACTAAAAAGCTTATTTGCTAAAACGAATTTTTACTAAAAAGCTTATTTGCTAAAATGCTTTTTCACTAAAAAGTTTATTTGCTAAAACGATTTTTCAATAAAAACCTCCTTTTTGGAAAACAAAATGTTGTATTTAATCAAAAGCTATTCTTTAATTAAAAGCGTTTTGATAAAAAGCCTTGTTTTTAATTAAAAGCGTTTTGATAAAAAGACTTGTTTTTAATAAATATCTTTTTTAATATTTTTTTATTTTTATTTATTTATTTATTTTATTTATTTTCCATTTCCTGTACAACAAGATTTAATCTTATATTTAAAGTACAGGAGTGCAATATCCAAAATTAGATCAAAACAATGATTATTACAAAAAAAAAACATAAATTACAATTAAGTTTGTTCAAAATATTTATATAAAAACTGCTTAAAGCTATTTGCGTTGCTATTAAGTTGTAGGGTATGTGGAAGAGTATTCCAAAGACGTGATGCATATAAGTAAAACTGCCATTCAGATACTAGGCAACGGTGTAATGGAATAATGATATTTTTCCCTCTTTGGGATCTGGCAAAGCGAATTTTCTCGAAAAGGTATCGTGGGGTTTGAGTATAAATAATTTTATGAAAGTACAGAAGTACACGGATCTTAAGAAGACTATCAAACGAGACGCCGAAAAGATTTGTGGAAATGTGGGAGACTTGTGCATGCTTTCTTAATCCATACACATATCTAATAATATTGTTGAATATAACGTTGAGTTTTCTTTTGCTGGCAGAATCGCAGCTTGCAAAAAGCTCATATCCATAAATTAGACCAGGAATTAGATATGTTTTGGCGAGGAGAATTCTTATTCGTAATGGGGTGAAATATTGTGATGACCAAAGAGATCTTAACTTGTTGTAAGTTTGTCCAACTAGAAGGTTCACATGATTTGTCCATGTTAAATTGTTGTTAAATGTAAATTTTTTTTGTAATAAATTGTTGTTTCAGTAAAAGGTTTTTATTTTAAAGAGTCATTCAATAAAAAGCATTTTTATAAGAAAAGAGTTATACAAAAAGAAAAACAGCTTTTTAATAACAACGCGTTTTGAATAAAAAGCTTTTTCAATTATAAGTTTTTTAATGGATGGCGTTTTAATAAAAAGTTTTTATTAAAACAGCTTTTAATTAAAAAACCTTTTATTAAAAAGTGTTTTATAAAAAAGCTTTTTATTATTATATTATTTAAAAATCTTTTTATAAAAAGCGGTTTATGAAAAAGCTTTTAAAAGCTTTCTGAATAAAAGTTGTTTTAATAAAAGCTTTTTTAGTATACATTTTTCTAAATCTTGTTTTTATTAAAATTTTTTATTTGTTTAATGCTATTGGAACAATTTTGCAATTTTTAAAAACCTGAAAGCTTTGCTTCATACATTCATGCCTTCACGGTCTTAAATTAAAACACAACATTTACTTAACTTCCAACATATTCTATTATGTTATCCTTCCTCTTTTTCCTTTTTTTGCGTAAAAAAATAATTATCTTTATTTATATATTCCCAGACACATTTTGTTGAAAAAGTCAAAAAACTTCTTAATTTATAAAATTTTGCGATGATATTAAAAAAAAAATGTTCTTTAAGACAAAGACAAATCTGTCACTTTATTTCGTTAAAATTAAATGAGTGAATGTTGCTGCCGCTGGAGTAAATAAATGAAGCAGGCAGGTAAATTAGGATGAAGTAAAATAAAAATAACACCTTCATTAATTTTTCCAGACAATGCGCAGTGGGATATATCACCAAATTTTTATATATAATTCGGCCATTTTTTTTTGTAGAAGGGATAACTCTTGAAGATATCCCGTTAAGGAGTTATTGTTTGGTAAATGTAGATTACGACATTTAGCTCTCTTGTAGACTTAAGTAAGCTTTAAAGTCAACAATATGAAATTGATGTCAAAATTTATGATTTCCTGTAAATAATCCCACAATTCCCAAAATAAAAAAAATGGGATTTTTTACATTTTTTGCTGGCATGTCTATATTTAAAGAGGGGATTGGAAGAAACAATACATTCGGTATATGTTGAAGTATCTATAACCGCCTTCGCTACCTAATTGGAGGCGTGCAAAATTTTGGTATAGTGGGTTAAAGTTGACAGTTGCTTTAAAAATGTGGTAACTTTAGAAGCGGCTGGGGGTAAAACTATATTCGAATCAAAGATTTTTTTTAACACAACTCGTTTTTACATGAAAAAACCTTTCAGAATAGTATGCATACTGTATTTGTTTTGAAAGAAAATATTTATCTGGAGGCTGTTGGCGCTTTCTAAAGAAAAATTCGCAAAAATTTTTGACCAAAATATTACTAAATAAAATTTTTTATAATTTACTGCTTTCGAAGCATTTTATTTTAAGCGTGAACAAGATATTGCAATGAATTTTTTTTGTTTAATTAAATAAATTGTTGGTAATATTACAAACACTTTTCAAGCAATTGGGCTTAATTTGCCTTTTCCATTCTAAAGAAGCCGGACCAGGTTATTACAAAAATGTAAAATTTGGATTTTCAAATACAGATAACTTTTGCACTTTATCAGATAACCCACACGAGCAAGCGTATATATTGGTGGAAATTACAAGCAGATTAAAAAAAGTTTCCATATTTCAAAATCGGTTGATGAATATAAATTTAGCAAGCTCTAAAAATTTTTGGATATCCAAGGCGTCCTATACACAGAGAAGAATTTAGCAATTTGCCAATTGAAATTCGCTTACTACGACTCAAATTTTATTACTAGTTTCAGACGGTTGGCACAACTTAACATTAGTTTTCCCAATGAAGCTCGTTTAATTCAACTCAATTTTAGTTGCAACACCCAAAATATTCAGAAATCTGTTGTTACAATTAATATACACTTTTCTATTCGGTTTGCACTTTATCTCTCTGTGTGTACTTTAGAGTCTAATTGATCAGCGCTTGATGGATCTTGGTGGCCCTTCTTTGAAACTTAAGCTTGAAATTACATTGATTATGGCTGTGTAAAGTTTTACGGCAGTCGGATCAGTTAGAAACAAATGGCTGAATTATTTCCAAAATATTTGTGATACACCCCACTGTGGTATGTCAGACGCAAAAACATACATTTTCAAATAATTTACGCCAATTCCTTATAGGTTTGTGATGTACGTTATTGGTGCGCTGACTCAACTTGGTATACCTCAAACTGTATAAAATTAACCAATTTTTAAAATACTGTTTTCAAAACTCAATTTCATTAAACGGTGCAAAAACCCATATGGAAAAGACTGGGCAAGTTTAAAAATCGGAACATTTTGGTTTCACTTGTAAACCACCATACCACATTTTACCAAGCAGCAATATTTAAATTACTTTTTTATTGAATGTATCTCCCAAGTCTAGTGATTCCATTTTGTATTGGTTTGGATCTGAAAGCTAAAAACTAAAAACACAAAAATAGCAAAAACAAATTAAAAAAAATCGTAAATTATATTTAACAAAAAAAAAAAAAAATATAAAAAAAATGTGATACCAATATGGGTTCGAACTCGGGATCTTCTGTCAGAAGCCAGCACACTACCACTCTGCTACCAAGGTGAGAGTTTTCTCTCCAAAAACTTTGCAATATACACACATGAGATTGATAAACCAAAAAAACAGGGCAACATCCAACCCTGTAAATTTTTAGAGGGCGGAAAATATTTGCATTTTTTGCCTTTTATAAAGCAACATTTTCAGAAAGAAACACGATACCATCTCAGAGTGTTTACCTTATTTTAGAAAAGAACACAAAAATGTAATTTGAGGGCAAAGTGGAAACAAAAATGTGACTTTTTGCCAGAAAAGAAAACGCCATAAATGTCAGTCATTTTAAGAACAAATTTAATTTTTTACTAACTTTGTAGTTCATCTAAAAATCAAACCACTTCAAATGACTGTTTTATTTTACATTCATTTTTTACAGTCGGTTTTTGTTATTAAAAAAAAAAAAGAAAGAAATAAATGATTGTTTATTTTTTACTTCAGTTGTAAGTAATTTTTTGAACAGTAAAAACAAATGAAAAATGTTAGTTGAATTTAATAAAATGTTAGTCGTCCTTTCTTCAAGCGAAATTTCATTTGTTTTTCACCACATTTGGTGTCGTACCTTCTTGTCTTTCAAAAAATATGACTTTAATCACAGGCTGAGGCAATGTTTTATATTTGATTTTTGGGTATGAGAATAATAAATTGATTTAACACATTTTTTTTTTTTTATTTTTAGTGCATATTTTTTTGGGTTTTAGTGTATAATTCGATTTAAATGAATATTTTAAGCGCATATTTTTGATTTTTTATTTTCGATTTTTTTTGAGTGTATGAATGTTTGTTCATACCCTACGAAAATCATGCCAAGTACCTGGGTATGATGCTGGACGTAAAACTTAAATGGAATGAGCATGTCAAAAAGAAAAAAACAAGAACTTGAAATCAAATACAGAAGTCTTGACTGGTTAATTGGTAGACGTTCGTCTCTATTAATTCAAAATAAAATTGCAGTTTATAATCAAATTATAAAACCTATATGCATCTATGGCATCCAGTTGTGGGGATGCGCTAAGCCAAGTGTTGTAAACATAATTCAACGCTTTCAAAATAAAGTTATAAGAAAAATAGTTAATGCATCGTGGTATTTAAGAAACAGCGATATCCACCGAGATCTTAGAGTGGACACTGTTAAAACCGTAATACAAAAATATGCAGCCAAACATCAAACCAGACTGTCTTCACATGTTGACCAGGAAGCTCGCAACCTTTATAACACTGAAGATCAACCTCGTAGATTACAACGTACTAAACCACAGGATTTAGTCAGACTCTAACTATTAATGTCTAATGCATCATTATCACTTGACTCGATGAAATTTGCTCGTTACTCTTTTTTGACTAGTTGTAAAGAAGACTAAAAAAACTGTATTGTATATGAGGAGTTCCGGCTAAGAGTTACATTTTTATGTAAAAAAAAAAATTTTTTTTTTGATGGCACATCAATGAAAGTTGGCATAAGTATTGGGAGCTATTTTAGCATAAGAGATTCATTCGCGTCAATTAAATCGCGTGAGGGGGTCAAAAGTTATGGCGGTTTAAAGATATGGCGGTCTTAAAATTGTTGAATTTTTTTTTTTTTTGTTTTTTTAAATAAATAAGCCAAAATATCTTATGACTTTTTTTTACTAACAAATGTAAAGTAGTTGCGATTTTTTTTTCTAAAAATTATGTGTTTATCCAAAATCGCGATTTATTTGCGATGAAAAATTTTTTTCCAATTCTTTATAGCATATTTAGGATATGTGTGGTCAAATTACTGGCAATCGTCTGATTACACCAGTAATTAAAAAAAAAAAAAAACTGGGATGCTTTTTTATAACAAGAAAACTTAATATGGTCCAAAAAATCCATAATCATCAAAATTTTTTAAACCGCCTCTGATTTTATAATAAGGCGAATGGGCGAATGGGCTTTCATTTAAAAAAATTTTCATCCGATTTCGTGTAAAGCCTTGGATGTGCCAGATCAAAATAAGTTTATATAAATACATCCCGCTTACCGCTAATAATGACGTAAAGTAAAAAATGAAAAACCAAATCGGTTCTACGCGTTAAGGCAAGTCTTTTGATGTATTAAATTTGAACAAAATGCATTAATTGCTACTAAAAAAAATTAGAAAAAGATTTGTAAATTTCGCACATTTTTCAAAAATGCCATAATAATTTTTGCAATTTATTTTTTATAAACCCGCCAGTGATTTTTTTATGTAAACTCACAAAAAACTAGGTTTACGCAAGAGTCCACCAAATTTCGAATGAAACCGCGAATGTGCCTCGCAAAAAACTGTTATTTTTGAAAAAATTACGTTTTTTCTTTCGAACTTTGAGCTGCTGAAACTCCTTAACTATTCGTGGCACATTAACGGGATTAATTCCAAAATGTTAAGAATTACAACAGCTACCAACTCTAGTTGAACTTTTTTCATTTTATAGAGAGGGCCGAAATCCCTGATCAAAAAACCTCGAAAATGTAAAAACTCTTAATTTTTTGGTTTCAAAACTTAACCGTCTTATAACTTCTTACCAAGCGATGAAGCAACTATCAAACCAACATTAAAATAATCTCTTATATGTACTGACTTTGTGTTATGCCGGATAAAAAAGCGAAAGAAGGTAAAAACTATGGATTATTTCAAGCCATTTTTTTTATCGATTTTTCAATTTTAACCCTCTGTCACTTTTACGGATAAAATTGGGTAATCCTTAAACATTGCTCAGTGATGGCTCAAGGTCTTGTTTACACAACGGCATTTACAGTTTTTCTAAATTCCAAAAACTGCCGGTTTGTTTAAACATGTTTTTCAGTTTCACTGAGTTGAAGTTTAAAAAAGATTTTGTGATATATTCTAAAGTTTTTAAAATAAAGAAAATATATAAAAAAAACCCATTTGCGTCCGTCTGTCCATCAATACAAATCCATATAAATATTAATAATAACTTTTTGTACTGTCTCTAAAACTGTCTGCTGGTATTTCTGTTTTTACCATTTTTTTTTTTTTTTTCTTATAATATTTAGTACTACAACACATATTTGTTTAATAGTTGCTGTTGATATTTAATTAAATTTATAAAAAATAAACAACAACAAAAAAAAAAACATTCAAGTACCGATTCAAAAAAAAAAATACATGTTTTCTACATTTGCATGACGTACAAACGTCTCATGATGTGACGTCAAAAGCCACAAAACGGTTTTTTATGTCGTTTTATTCAAATAATCATTTAAAATGAAAACGAAAAACAAGCAACCAACCGGTTAATAACCATTTAGTTTTAACCTCAAGCCATACACCAAGCCAGGCAGTCAGTCAGTCAAGTCAGTCACTCACTCACTCACTCACTCACCCAGTCACTAAATCGACTCGATTTAGACAGATTAATTTAACTAAACACAATAATTTCAATTTATTAATAATTAAAATTACATGTACGTTGACTACAAGAGCAGGCAACGAAAATATTGAATATTTTTCAAATATATATTTTTTTGCGTTCGTTCGTTTTGTATGTAGTTAAAGTGCGTTAATTGTAATACAGTAGAATCTCAGAAATTAGAACCACTTTGTACATCGGGCAGTTCTAATTTCTGAAAAGTTCTAATTTCTGGACATTTTTTTTTTTAAAGAAAATTATAATAAAACTAGTTACCCAGGTAAAAAAGTTCATATATTGTCATATATGGCCACATATATGAGTTCATATATTAATCCATATATGTTCGGATCCGAAATTTGAGGGTATATTTACATATATGCTCATATATGGACATATATGAATGTTCATATATTGTCATATATTATTACTTTTCCTATATTCTCGTATATAAAAAAGCCTTTTTTAGTTTTTTTTTTTTCAAAAATATTCTGTTTATTAAAAAATACAGCTATTATAATTCTATAAACATGTTACTGAATACAGGAATGATTTTTAAAAACAAAATATACTCAATATAAGAATATTTTACACCAGTTTTAATTGTATCTTAAGATTTAAATAGTTCTGTTTAGTTTTCCAATTATTCTGAAACACAACTAAAAATGGGAATGTGGGAAAATATCTTATTTTTTAAATACAAAATATAACAAAATAAATAAATCTAATTAATTAATCTGGTTTAACCAGTTTTTGAATACTGAGATGAAAAACTTTGGCTTAAATTGATGAAACTTTTCCACGTTGAATCTGCCGATGGTAAAATCTTTTGGAGGACCTTATTCGGGCGGAAGGGGTTCAAATTTCAAGTTTTGTTTTGCGATTTTATACAAAAGTTGTGAATGGATCGGCATCATCGGAAAGGTGTTTTAAATATATTTCCAAAGAGTAATATGTCCCCATTCATTAACCCATTACAAATCAGTTTAACATTTGGTATTTTTTTTTAATTTTTTCCTGTTTCCATTCACAACTTTTGAATAAAATCGCAAAGGGGATGCGTCTGCCAACAAATTTTACCAATGGTATATTTAGCGTGATAATATTAGTTGATGGACCAAGTTTCATCAATTTTTGATGCATGCGGCCAAAATATTTCTTTCAAAACTTATAAAAAAAAATAAAATAAAAAATTAAAACATATTAACCATATATGGAATAATATATGAATTCATATATGGAGATATATGGCATATATGAACCAATATATGCAATATATTATCATATATGGTGTCATACATATCCATATATGAACTTTTCATTTGAATGTATTTATCCATATATGCTTCCATACATTACATATATATTCATATATGCCCATATATGGAACCATATATGCTCATACATGAAACCATATATGGCAATATATGATCATATATGAACTTTTTCACCTGGGTATGTAAGCTTTATTTTAACACAAAACAATTTTTATTTAATAATATTTAATTAATTGAACATATTAAATTCATATAAAAATTTTAAAATTTTTTTTTATTATTAGGTATTTAATTTTGTACAAGCATATCAAATTTCACATGCATATGACCGAATTGTACTCACCACGAATAACTCGGGGATTCCCCGTTTTATTTTTACGTCAATGAGCAAAAAAATAATTTGTAGTGAAAATACAAAACAAAATAAAAAAAAAAAACTTACAGAAATTAGAACCACAGGTTCCAATTTCAGAGCGTATAATACATTGGAATGGCCGGTTCTAATTTCTGGACGGTTCTAATTTGTAAGAGTTCTAATTTGTAAGAGTTCTAATTTGTGAGATTCTACTGTAATATATTTCATATAATTAATATTAATAGTTTTATTTGTGTTTTTGTTTGTTCGTTCTGAGGGTCGTTTATTAAATATTAGATGCAAATTTTTAATTTTTTATTTTTAATTAAAAATATGTTTTATAATATTCCCAGCAAAACTTTGGCAATGGATGCGATAAAGTAATGCTTTACCTTGTAATGTGTACTCCTTACCTGTATCATTATTTTCCAACAAGAAGTAATGAGTGACCGATAATTGAACACTCATGGATTACCTTGTAATGATACCAATTACATTTTACCTTACTTCAGAACATAAAAAAATGACTTACCGATCATCAATTACATAATGCCTGAATTAGAAACGTAAAGTAATTATTAATATATATTTTTGAAAATCTATTTATAGACACATTACTTTGTGATTTTTTGTAAGCATGAGGGTAAGGTGTATATTTTTGATATCACGAACGAAATCACGAAGCACAACAACTCATTTACATTTTAAGCATAAAATATTATATGTATCGATAGCTCAGTTGGTAACTAATTGTAAAATACCAGAGACCCAAGGTTCGAATCCCAGCATGACCACGTTATTTATTTAATAAAAAAAAGTTATTTATTTAATTAAAAAAAAATATCTGTAAAAAAAAAAATTTTATGCATCTTTATAGACACATTACTTTTTCCACCAATGGAACCATATAATCAGGTAATCAGTTAGTCCACCCATTACTTTTCGGCTCATCGCCTGTAAAATTCATCAGTGAAATAACGTGTAAAGTAATGCATGGAGTCCTATGGCAATACATTACTTTACCCATGATTTGCTAATGTGTAGTTTTGCTGGGTTATTTTCGTATAGGGGAATTTAGAGGGTTATTGCAGCACAATAAACTTGTCAACTAACTCAATTGCTAAAACTACAGAAAATTAGTTAAAAATTAAGTTGCTGAAAAAACTGCTACACACAGAGAAATAAAGTGCCATCCGAATTGAAGTGTATTTGAATGGTAACAACATATAAATTTAGTTAGTACAATGATATTAACATTAGATTTCTGGAAATTTTAAGTGTAGCAACTAAAATTTAGTTGAATTTACCGAACTTTGGTGTGAAAAATAATGTTCAGTTGTACCAACCGACTGAGATTCATTATAACCAAATTTGAGTCCCAGCAATTGAGTTTCAATTAGCAAATACCTAAATTTTTTTTTGTGTGTAAAATTAACAGATTTTTTTTTTTTGCTAAATATTAGGAATAGCAAAAATAAATCAGTTGAATCTACAAATATTTTCTCATTATTGAGCTAAATTTTAGTTAATTGAAAGTAACAAGTTAATCTGCAAAAAAAAAAGTTGGCTAAATATTAGTAGACAAAAAAAAAATCATAAAACGTGAAATTTGCAAAGTTTTTTCTTAAATTGTTTTAATGCGAATAATTATTAAGTTTTCTTTGATCTTCTTTTATTCAATAATTAAAATTTATAAATAAAAGATCTTAAGCTCGTTTAAAGGAAAATCATTTAATGCGAATAAATATCTGCCATTCTGAAATCAGCAAATTTATAATTTTTTACCAAAAATTTCTGTTGATTTTAGCAATATATACCGTTCTTTGCATTCTACAAAAATTAAGGTAAATTTAGCAAACATTTTTTAGATACTACAGTTTTTGAATTTTTAACCCTACGTTTTAGCCCATAAACGTGAGATTGGGCAGCTAAAAAAATACGTTGTCCTATCCAAAGTTCATTAAAATCTGCGAGTTCGGTTCGGAATACCTCTCTTGTAAGTAGAATGCAAATAACAGTATATATTGGTAAAATGAACAGAAATTTTTGCTAAAAAATTGTAGATTGCTAATTTCAGAATACAACAAAGTTTCCAAAATCGATTTTATTGATGATGATTCATTTGGCTAAACTACATACCTACACTGATAGAAAAAACTGGTAACATTTTTTTTAAACCTGTAAAAATAGCAGAAAAAACTACTAAAAATTAGTTAAAAATTACTTTGCAAAAGAAACTGCTAAATTTAGCATATTTTTAACTAAAAATTAGTAACATCAGAATGGCATCAAAAATCTGTTAAATCTACAAATATTGAGTTATATTTTAACTAAATTTTAGAAAAGTGAAAATCACAAATTGATCTGCTAAAATCAGCAAAACATTAGCTGAATATTAGTAAATAAAAAAATCAAAAAAAAAAAAAAAAAAAAAAATGTGAAATTTGTTGTTTGTTTTTAAAATTTTTTTAATGCAAATAAAAATTGACCCTTCGGAAATCAGCAATCTACAATTTTTTAGCAAAAATTTCTGTTAATTTTAGCTAAATATATTGTTTCTACAAAATTTAAGGTGAATTTAGTAAACATTTTGTTGATATTACAGTTTTTGTTTGCTGTTTTTAGTCTACAAATATTTAGTACTGTTGGTTTTGTCGCTAATTTTAGCAGATTAAATTGCTATTTTCAATTAACTAAGCTTCATTTTGAATGTAACTAATATTTTCTAAAGTTAACAGATTTATTTTTGCTGTTCACATTTAATTAATATTAAGTAAAAACAAAATCTGCTAGTTTTAGTAGTTTTTTCTGCAACATCATTTTAACTAATTTTTAGTAGCTTTTTCTGCTATTTTTACAGGTTTATTTCTATGAGTGTAGTTCCATTTTTATGTATTTCTTCAAAAAAAAGCATTTTGGAGTGAAGTGAATAATTTGGAAGAAAGAAAAAAAAAATAACAAAAGAAAAATCAAAACAAAAAGTACATAGAAACAAAAATGTATCTTCGTCCGAATATTCTGAGTCACAATGGACACAGGTAAAAAAGTTAGCTGTTATGTTTACACAACTCAAGTAAACAGCAATCTTGCATTTGTTAAAGTTTACGGAATTCTTAGAATTTAATTTTATGGGCCTTTCATTTAAACTAATTTTAAAGAAATCTCTATATAATGAATAAAATATGTATGTTAAAAGCCATTTTAGAAGTCGGTTTAGTTGCAAAATGTTTCTAAGTAGAAAGACGCGATGGAATATACCGTCCTTTTTTCTTATTTAGACATATTTTATTAATTCTATCAAATTACCCAGGCAGAAATTGCCGATGGTCTAAAAATTAAGCACTGGCTGAGCACTGTTTGCCAATGGTCCAACAAATAAAGTGTTGGCAAAGCACTGATTTACAACGTCCTGCCAACGTTAGTGAAAAGTACTTTGTCAGTATTTGTTTTACAAAATTTACAACCGTAACATAATAAAATCCTTGGCACAGCTCTGGCTTAGAACGCTCTGCTTCCGTTAGTAAAAAGTGCTTTGCCAGTACTTGATTTACAAAATTTACAACCGTAAAAATGATAAAGATACTAGCACAGCCCTGGCTTACATTAAACATTTTTTTTTTTTTTTGAGGCATGTGAATTTATTTAATGTCTTTTGGGCTTTGGTATAAATGGGGTTTAAAATAAAGAAATTCCACCTTTAATGACCTATGGAATTCCATTAAGGTAGAAATCTGGAACTTGAACTCACACACACAGAAAACACATTTTTAGTTGCAACCGAATTTTTTGCCAGCCGAATTTTTGTGGTTCCACGTACTATCACTATTATTTAATTTTAATACTATTGTAACAACCGACCAGAGAAAGAAGCCGACATTAAATTGTCGCCATCGGCGGCTAATCAAAAATATACTCGGCGGCGGCTAAAAGTTGACTAAAGCTGAACAATTTTCGGCGGCGGCGGCTAAACGAAAAAAAAACTCGGCGGCGACTAAAAATCGACTAAGCCGATGGTTGAAAAATGTATTATAATTTAATTCACTTATTTATTTGTAATCTAAGCAAATTTTACAAAATTTCATGTTCTCCAATATGTATCTATCTTTTATGTATATACTACCAAAATGCTTCCAACATTCCGATAAACCCGTTAGGTTTACTTGAACCTTTGCAATTTTTTTTATATCATCTTTTCTTTTAAACAAGACTTCATAATATGCTTTATTGGCAGATTTTGAAATAAATGTATTTACATCAGTAGAAGCATCTGAGTTAGAATCAGAATCAGATGAAATTGTGGGATTAGCTTGTATAGTATGAAAAAAGCTTTTTATATTTTTTTGAGTCATTGTAAGATTTGGAAAATTTACTTTTTCTTTTTCTAGTTAAGCGCAATATAACGGCACATTTTCCAAACGCTAGAGAATTCATAATGAAAACCTATGGTTGCCAGATTGGTGGGTACTAAAAGCCGGATGAAGGCGGATGATTCTTAAAATAATATGATTTTTTAGTTAAAATGAATTTAGATAAAAAAATATCGTCAAAGCTGATATAGTCGGCTCAGCTGATATAGTCGGCTAATATTTTGTAGCCGAAATTTGCCGCTCAGGTCGGCGGCGGCTCGAGTACCTGAAAAGTGATCGGCGGCGGCTTAACCGCGGCTATTAGCCGATCGGCTTCGTTCTCTGCAACCAACATGTATTTACAAATTTCGAATCTTTGTTGTCGCAATTGAGTATTTTATGTTTATGGTCTATAAATTCTATAAATAGATTCACAGGCGTTCAACAAAATGTATTTTATTAACAAAAATATTACATGCCTCGAACTGGGCTCGAACCTGTGACCTTCTGCTTTTCAGGTAATTGCTTAACCTCTAGCCTAAACCCAATTTGAAATTGTATTTTCAAATTTCGACCTTGAATATATTTTTTCTTTCAAGTTTAAATACGACTGTCTAAAAATAGATTTGTATGTACAACAGAAATTCAGTTGCTAATCTTAATATTTTATTAGAGTTACCAAAACTATTAAATAACTTTATATTATTTTAAAATTGGTTAAGAAAACTAATATTTTAGTTAGGGTTTTTGTTTTTTTTGCAGGCGAAACTAATATTCGATTTTAACTGCAAATATTTTGTTTAAGGGATAAAATCTCCGAAAAGTGGTTGGTTTTTGGTATTAAAGACAATGTCAGAATATTGATAAGGAAAACCAATAGTTTGGATGATGCGACTGTGTTTTGGTTAATTTTATATATTTTCTGTTTACAATATAGTTTAATTATTCTGATGATGAAGTTTAAGTACTTACAATTGAAATTATTGAACAATGATTAAATTTTGTTGGTTACAATGAAATTCCAACAAATTTAAAAAATAATTAATTTTCCATGTTAATATATTCCGATATAGAAAACTATCGGTAACGAGGTATCGGACTTTTAAGCTCGTATTTATATTAAACAAAAGAAAATTTCTTAAAATTATTATCCGACAACAAAAAGCTATAATTGTATGCTCTGTTATTGCTAGTGTGTTAGTGTTATGTCTTCATTTGTGTATTTATTCGAAACTTCTTTGTATTAAATGAATGATGCTAAAATTTCTTCATTCAATTAGTAAAATGTTGAATGAACATACTACACTTGAATTGATTCAAGTTAGGAATTCATTCAATACCAATTAAAGCTTTTGAATGAAGCATACATGGGATTAATGAATTAAGTTTACTAATGAAATGATGATTTCATTACCATTACCATTACATTTTTTTTATTTTTATTTTATTTATTTAAGTCTACGGAATAAATCCTTACAGACTATTAACATAAAAATTATAAAATTATTAATAAATATAAGTACAATATTTTTTTATAATTTTTTTTTTTAAATAGAAGAATTTAAAAACAAAATGATGTTGCGTTTAATAATATTAACATTTGTAGAAAAATCTAACAAATTATAAAGATTATTAAAATCATTACACATTCTTATAAACGGATCAGCATCAGCATACATTTGACGATAGAATGGAGTATATAATGGAATATAATTACGTGTTGATCTTGGAGGAACGAAAGAATGGAGCAACATTGATTATTAATAGGTTTTTTGTTAAAGTTCTGCCTATTATATAGGCTCTAGCTTTTCTAAAACTTCGGGTTCTGATGAGATCTTTAGCCAGATCGAAATACTAGTATCAACCTAGCTAATATGTTTGATTTGCTTTATTTTTGTAAATATACGGAGGTTGAAAGCTCGTTATAAATTGAAAATAACATAAAAATAATCTCGATGTATATAAAAACAAAAAACTAATATAACTGTAAAAAATATTACTTGAGCCAGAGTACACACTAAAAATTTTTTATATAAATAGAACATTTTTGGTCTTCAAAATTTAGTAACGTCATGATGCTTGTTAGGAAAAGACCTAACCACGTGGTTGATTACTAAGAAGACAAGAATGGAGCAACATTGATTATTAATAGGTTTTTTGTTAAAGTTCTGCCTATTATATAGGCTCTAGCTTTTCTAAAACTTCGGGTTCTGATGAGATCTTTAGCCAGATCGAAATACTAGTATCAACCTAGCTAATATGTTTGATTTGCTTTATTTTTGTAAATATACGGAGGTTGAAAGCTCGTTATAAATTGAAAATAACATAAAAATAATCTCGATGTATATAAAAACAAAAAACTAATATAACTGTAAGAAAAGTACAAAATTTTCTAACAGGAAATCGGAGCATATATCACCATTAATCAAATTTAATAAAAATGTAACGTTTAGCATAGTCCTTCTACTTTTCAGAGTGGGAAGCTTAACAAGGTTTAGTCTGGTTGTATATGAAGGTAGATTATTAATGGTATTAGGGTAGGTGCTTCGTAAGCAGAACAGCAAAAATTGTTTTGCACTGATTCAATTTTTCCAATCTGAACAATGGTTAATGGATCCCAAATCACAGATCCATATTCCAAAATTGGTCTCACGAGCGATGTATATAATTGTTTTGTTACATTGGAATATGTAAATTCCTTAGCCCATCGTTTTATAAAAGCTAAGGTGCCACGAGCTTTATTAATCGTCATTAAAATATGCCGTTTTAAAATCCAATTTTGGGTCTAGAATACCCAAATCTAGAATATTATCTACTAATTCCAACTGAAAATCACCCAAAGAGTAAAGACCAAAAGACTCTGTCCTTCTAGAGAAGCGCATATGTTTACATTTTTTCAAATTTAGTTCCATAAAATTGGAAGAACGAAAAGTACAAAATTTTCTAACAGGAAATCGGAGCATATATCAATCACCATTAATCAAATTTAATAAAAATGTAACATTTAGCATAGTCCTTCTACTTTTCAGAGTGGGAAGCTTAACAAGGTTTAGTCTGGTTGTATATGAAGGTAGATTATTAATGGTATTAGGGTAGGTGCTTCGTAAGCAGAACAGCAAAAATTGTTTTGCACTGATTAAATTTTTCCAATCTGAACAATGGTTAATGGATCCCAAATCACAGATCCATATTCCAAAATTGGTCTCACGAGCGATGTATATAATTGTTTTGTTACATTGGAATATGTAAATTCCTTAGCCCATCGTTTTATAAAAGCTAAGGTGCCACGAGCTTTATTAATCGTCAATAAAATATGCCGTTTAAAATCCAATTTTGGGTCTAAGAGAATACCCAAATCTAGAATATTATCTACTAATTCCAACTGAAAACCACCCAAAGAGTAAAGACCAAAAGATTCTGTTCTTCTAGAGAAGCGCATATGTTTACATTTTTTCAAATTTAGTTCCATAAAATTAGAGCAGCACCATTCGTAAAAACTATTTAAATCCTGCTGTAGATAAATCTGATCGGAATTTTTATTAAATCCACGAAAAATTTTAACGTCATCAGCATACATAAGTACGTTTGAAAACTTTATTACCGATGGTAAATCGTTAATAAAAAGAGAAAATAAAATTGGTCCAAGATGGCTACCTTGAGGAACCCCAGATGTTACAATAATATTTTTCGACGTTGTGTTATTAAAATTAACACTCTGATTTCTGTATTTTAAGTATGACTTTATCCAGCTTAAACAATTTCCAGCGAAACCCATCATATCTAGTTTTTTGAGTAAAAGATTATGGTTAACTTTATCAAAAGCTTTACTGAAATCAGTGTAAATGACATCAGTGTTTTCGCCTTTAAGGAAACCACGATTTACCAAAGTTGTTAATTGTAATAGATTAGTTGTTGTAGAGCACCCCTTACGAAAACCATGCTGAAGAGGAGATATTATAGAAGAAATTTAATGACACAGAGAATCAGTTAAACATTTTTCGAATAGCTTTGGAATCGCGCTGAGTTATGCTATTCCTCTATAATTAATAACATTTGATTTATTTCCAGATTTAAATAATGGAATTAAGAAAGAGTCCTTCCATAATTTTGGGAAATAACCATTTTTAATGGAAATATTAAACATTATGCTCAACGGATACGCCAAAGCATCTGCACAGGTGATTAAGATGCAACTGGGAACACCATCAGGCCCACAAGTTGTGGAGTTTTTAAATTCTTTTAAATTTTTAACAATTTCATCAGTAGTTATAAGAGGAAAAGTTATTAATTGATGTTCTGTAACTGGAAATGCATAATCATTCAAAGTGTCATATTGGGCATTACAATAAATTGAACCAAAGAAAACAGCAAACATGTCACTTATGACAATATCATCTCGGGATTCACGATCGAGATACTTAATGACAGTTGGAAAGCCAGAAGATTTTCTCTTAGAATTTACAAATTTGTAAAACGATTTAGGATCTCTTCTAAAATTTATTTTCATATTTTCCAAGTAATTATAATAGCTATTAACGGTAATGAAACTATTTTCATTATAATTTTTTTTAAATAATGATAATGTTTTGATGATGTAATATCATTGATTAATGAAAACGGTTTTAAATTTCATTGCTGTTGTGAAAAATGGCTCAAATCAGGGATGGAAAGCCTAAGTGCAGCTTTTTGCTTATTTTATTTCTGAACTTGAATAGATATTAATCAGTAAAATAGAACGAAATGGAATGGAGCGAGTAGAATTTGAACAAAAAGAGCAAAACAACCACAAGGTGTCTTAATCAATAACAGAATGGAACATTGGTTTAAAATTGAACGATATGGAATGAAACAGGGAACGAGTGGAATCGAAACACTAAACACATTTCGAGATATTAGCCATTTTATAAAATGGCATTTTTTTTTTAAATATACGTTATCTCCGAAACTAAGCGAGATAGGGCAAAACGGACAAAATTTTTGTTCCATAGGAGTATTAATTAATACACCCTTATAATACAAATAATCTTGCTACGGGAAAGAGCCGGAAAGATTAACTTTTTATGAAACAACAAAAGGGTGTCTTAAACCTCTAACTGGCAAACGATGTTTTGCAACGAAATTCATACCATGTACTCCACTCGAAAAACAAATAATAAGTTCTTTAACAAAATTGTTTATCGTTGGTTGCCTAATTTGGGCGATATGAGCCCAAATATTTTAGGGTGCTTTTTGGAAACTAAGGCATATAAAAGAAAAGTTTTGGACAACAAATATTTATCTTACCAAGATATAACCACGCTCGAAAAACAATTTTTTTCTGCTCCTATTTAAGAAGATATCTAAACTTTAATTTATATTGTTCAGACTTCAACGCTTTGCTATTAATACTTAATATCTTCTTTTTTTGCAAAATTTCATAAAAATCCGTCTATTAGTTTATAAGTTAAGACTATGTCCTTTAGAGGAATCCTAATAAAATCCTGTGTGACTTATTATTAAAGATAAAGCTTCAATTCAACTATTTTTTTCAATTTCAATTCACAATCGCGGCAGCCATCTTGCAGACAGCTTTCTTAAACTCAACTGATCATTTAAAATCGAAACCACACTGCCATATGAAATGCCTATGGCTTCCACAATCTCACTCACTTTTACTCTTCTATCGACATTTTCGGGTGTATTGACCCCAATTGGCCGTCCAGAATGTTCAGCGTCATTTGTACTTGTGCGACCACAACGAAAGTCAGTAAACCACTTTTTTACCATGAAAATCGATGGTGCAGAGTCCCCATAGTATTTATAAAGCTTTTCCTTGGTTTGATAACAGTTTTTTTTCGCAAATAATAATGTTTAATTAGCACTCGGAATTTATTTTTTTCAATTTTTAAAAAAATCCACGATGTATGTTTTGAACAGCTGTTAAACGGAACTTGCTCAAAATTTGACAGTAGTCTATTAACAGGGAGCAGTGTTGCATTTCATATAACTACGAGGGAAGTTCGAAAAGTCACGGAGTTATTGATCCGCCCTGGTAATATCAATTTGTATAAAATAGTATTTAATAAACCGTTGTATTTATTAAAATTTATTGATTAGATCAAAAGTTATATTGAATTATTCGTGCGCTAGTTTGACTGATCTCACTAATTGATTTGAGGTGTGCAAATTTGGGAACTGTGGATTAAAGTTGATATTTGCTTCAGAAATGTGGCAACTTTAGGAGCGACTGTTGTGAAAGGTATATTCAAATCAAATATTTTTTATATCATATATCTTTTACACGAAAATAACTTTAAAAATATTATACACCGTGCACCCCGGTAGGCTGCTGGCGTGCTGGCTTATCAGTGCGGAGGTCGTGGTTTCGATTCCCATCAGAGGCACTGATCTGTTTTCGCTACAACGCGCCGAAATCTATAGAAGCTAGTGCTCGGTTAGGGTAATAGGATATAATTTGTAATTATATGATTATTAATTAAAAAAAAAATATTATGCTTACTTTATATGTTCAGAAAGAAAGTATTTATCTGGACGTAAAAAAACTCGATTTTTTTTTTTTTTTTTTTTGTAATTTATACTTTAAAGTTATGTCGCCTTTGAGTGGAACAAAAAATAAAAAAAAATGGCTTTGATTCGGACCAAATTTGGAATTTCACATTTTCAAATGGGAATATGTCAGGAACTTTCAGATATTACCACCCACAAACGGAACCATGTTTTTTTTTATAGTTTTTTACTGGCAGATTAGAAATGTGTTTTATGAAAATCGGATAAAAACCAAAAAAAAAAAAAAAATTTCGAGCACTCAAAATTTTTGGTTCAAAAAATACCCTAATGTAGAAGAAAATAAGGAAGCTAAACCAGTCGTATCCCACTAAGCGACCACAAATCTCTTAAAGGAAAATATCTAAGCTGTCTAAAAAACCCCATTTTGAAAAAATTCAAAAAAATTTTTAACTTTTCAAAAAAAAGTTCAAACGCTTAAAATTTTTTTTTTTTTTAAGTTTGAAGTAAAAGCTATCAAAAAATTTTCGAAAACATTTTCTAACTACAATAGGTAATTACCCAGGCAGAAAAATACAATCGGCACATTGTTGACTAAGCGTCGGCGACGGTCGATTATGCGTTAGCAGCACGTGGAATTAATATAGCTTAAATTAAATTATTTTGAGAAATATTTATAATAAAATACATTTAAAAAGTAGCAATACGTTTTGGAATTAATCGTATACATCATATTTAAATGTGTGAAATATAATAAAAAATTTAAAAAGAAATACTTCTAATTGGCTATAATATTGGTAAGAACAATGTTGGCGAAACATTTTGCGGACAATTTTGCTTAGCAAACAAAATAGTGCTTTCCTACACTCAAAAAAATAAGTTAGTACTAAAGTTAGTAAAACGTCTTCTAAATCAGGTATACTATTTTTTAGCAAATTTTTTTGCTAAAATCGTGTTTTCAGCTAAAATTTTTGTTATACTTATTCAGCACTTAACTGTTTTATACTAATGCTTTACTAATATACAAATGTTTTACTAATTAATTTTGCTAAAAAAAATTGTGCTGATAAGCACATTAATAGTGTGGACGTCAACCAGATTGAAAGATATACGCAGAATGAAGCAGATGTCGCGGCATGTCAAGATAATTGTCTATTAATAAAATAAAAAACAAAAGAAAATATTTAAATTTAATATGTATTTCTATAATAAATGTTAATAGATTAATAATCTAGTGTGGTCAAATTGCAAACAAACATATACAGACATGTAGACAGAGTAAAGCGAAAGACAAAGACACGCATCTTAGGTAGATTTTTATGGTTCCTTTTTCTTATTGCAAAAAAAGGGTGTTTTTTTTCGTTTCGTTTGTTTTTGTTTATTTTTTCGTTTCGTTTCTATAATTATCTTCGGCAGTTGCGTTCTTGAAAAGATAGTATCATTTATACTACCATTGATGTAAGTAGTTGAAAGAAAATTTTTGTTATGTTATATATATTTATTTCTATATATTTTCAGATATTAAATTAATTCATGTCGTCAATGTGGGAAAATGAAAATTTTTATATTTCGTAATTATTGTAAATCATTTTTAAAAGAATCACAAAAATATGTTTTATGATTTTCAGCAAATATATTAACTAAATTACAATTTTTTTGCGTTTTTTTCAGTCTACTAAAATTCAGCAAAAAATTTATTAATTTTTACCAAGGCTTTTTTATTTCTAATCTACTAAGTGTTAGCAAAACTTTTGCTGAATCTACTAATTTTGTTGCTAAAAATCAGCTCGCTGATTTTCAGCAAAAGATTTTGCTGACATTAGCAATTTTTTTTCTAGCACCCTCCTGACTAAAATTTTGCTGACTCAGCAAAATTTTTTGCTGACTTTACAAACTTTTTTTTGTTTGAGTGTAGTACAATATTCCACTCAGGGAACTTTTGCTGTGAATATTTGTGGTTGTTGTACAGTATATTTATTTTTAAGTAAAAACCCAGTCATTTGTAGAAGAAATTTCAGTTTTGGCTACAATTGTAGTTCATTTAAAAAACAAACCACACCAAATTACTGTATTATCATTTTACATTCATTTGATACAGTATTTTTTTTCATTTAAACAAATAAATGTTTGTTTATTTTTTTACTACATCTGCGGTTAATTTTTACTACAATTGTGGTTAATTTTTGAAACATTAAAAAACAAATGACAATGCTAGTTGCAGCACTGTCCAAGTTTGTTTTGTGAATTTTTTTGCTCCTGTTAAATCGTATTCTATTGGTAAATTATCTGCATAAAGCTAAGTATTCTACTACCAGATAATAAATCGTGTATTTCTTCACACATACAAAGTGAAGTTTTATCGTTTATTGGTGTAAATTATTAGTTTGGAGTTATTTTTGCCATAAATATAATCTTACAACAACAAAAAAAGTCTTAGTTGATTTTTGTTATTTTGCTTTGCTCTTATTTGCCGTTCATATTTATATTGTGCTACCAGATCTTATAATAATTGCACATACATAGTGCTGCCACATTGATCACATTTGGTTCGTGTCTTAACTAATCAATTTTAAATATTGATAAACGGCCTAATACCCAACAAACATTTTGCTTACATATTGAATATGGAGTGTGGAAAACCAAATTGCACAATAACTGGAAATGAACGTATGGTATCATGTTGGTTATGTACAAATATTTTTCACATGAAATGTACTTACCTTAAAGCTCGTGATGCTGATGCCCTTCTCGATAAAAATAAATCACTAACATGGACTTGCCCACGTTGTAAAAATATAGGTGTTGAATTTTACAACTTCTTTAAAAATTCTCGTGCTGAATATGATGAAATCAATAAAGATTTAATGCGCTTATCCCAACGTCTGAATAAGTATGGCGAAACTTTTACCAATTATAGTAATTTGGAAAATTTTGCCAAAACTTCTCAACCATCTCTACAAATAAATAAGTCAATTGACTCATCTAAAATTACTTTGCCGGTACCAGTGTCATCAGTGCAAAATAATGCTCAAGCACAATTAAATTTAATCGAAATTGATGCTTTGTCTCCACTTCCAACCACTTCTACCCAATCATTTCTTAGTAATCAATCCGCTATAACAACACCTCAATTACTTCATCGTCCCTCAATTAGAGTAAATGATGTTTCAAATTCTTCCGAAATTAATACCATCGATTCTCAGCAAGTTTCCTCTCATCAACCGCAATTAACTCGTCAGACTGAAAATAGTGTTACCTCAAGACCACCTTCAACTAATGATACTGCTCCTAAACCGCTCCACATTACCTCAAGACCACCTTCAACTAATGATACTGCTCCTAAACCGCTCCACATTTCTCCCAAAAAAACAATATTTGTTACACGTTTTGCTGCTGATACAATTGCTGAAGATGTTGTATGTTATATTGAATCGAAAATAACTAATGACATCGTCAATGATATTAAGGTATATAAAATGAATACGCGTAATCGAGTATCTTTTAAAGTAATTGTTCCAACTGAACTTTTTGATTCAATTGTTAATCGTGAATTTTGGCCAAAAAATACCTTGGTTCGAGAATTTATATATCGTGATGAGGATAATGTTCGTCTACCTAAAGCAGCCAATAAAGATAATTCAAAAAACTGATTGATGGCATTCCAAAATTCCCAAATCATAAAATAGAAAAGACTAAAAAATTAAATATTGCGTATCAAAATGTCCGTGGTTTAAATACAAAGCTTAAAAATTTTTTTGTTAACAGTTTTTAAATCGATTATCATATTATTGTTCTCACTGAGACATGGCTAAAAAATAATCCTGATAAATTTATACACAACTCAGAAATTATGTGTAATAAATTTCAAATTTATAGATGCGATAGAAAAGATAAAAATGGTGGTGGCGTGCTGATAGCTATAAATACTTGTTTTCCGTCCGAAGAAGTATTACTTGATGGTGTCCAAGACATTGAATTTATATCCGTTTGTATAAACCTTAAATTTAAAAAATTGTACTTAACATGCTCCTATGTTCCTCCTAGTCAAAGTAATCAGTTTTACCAAAAACATTTTAATGCAATTAAACTATTAGTTGAAAGATTAACTCCAGATGATCAATTAATAATTTTTGGTGACTTCAATTTACCGTCTGTCCTATGGCATAATGTTCCGGATGAGAACTATTTAACGTCGTCATTAATGTCTGGTAATTCCAATGAATTTTTGGACTCTATTGCTGAATCTGGTCTATTTCAAATAAATTACATCCATAATGAGTACGGCAAAACACTCGATTTAATATTCTCGGATCAAGTGTCTGAATTGTCTGTTAAACGTATTGATCCACTTTCGACTCCAGAAGATAAGTATCACCCTACATTGGAAATAAGTTTAATTGTACAACATAATAATATCACAACGCCTACAAACGATGAAGAAGTTTTTCAATTTAAAAATGCGGATTTCGTCAAACTAAATAAATTTATATCCGAAATTGATTGGACTTTAAAATTTCCAGTCAGTCCTTGCTGCAGTAATGTCATTGATTCATATATACACCAATTCTATACTGAATTGTTTAATTGTTTTGAGAAATCTATTCCAAAAATGATTGTATCAACCATTAATGGTCCTCCATGGAACTCAAAACCCTTGTCTAAACTCAAGAATTTAAAAAACAAATTTTATAAAAATTATAAAAAAACCTGATTGCTTTTGGACTATGCAAAATATTCCGTTGCCAGGTCTAATTATACCTTACTTAATAATGAGTGTTACAACAAATACTTATATAAAGTTAAAGTCAATTTGAAGAGGGACCCAAAATCTTTCTATCAATTTGTAAATTCTAAACGCCGTACATCTGGATTTCCTTCTTTAATGAAGTTTGGTGACATTGAATCTTCAAATGATAATGAAATCTGCGATATGTTTGCTGACTTTTTTGCATCAACATACTCATCAAGCTCTTCAACAACAACAGCAAATTATCCTTTCGATATTCCAGAGGCGCCTCTAATTAGTCTTCCTATTTTAAACACGTCAACTGTAAAAAATGCTATTATGAAACTTAAATACTCGAATTCTGTTGGTCCTGATGGTGTTCCCAGTTGTGTCTTAAAAAACTGTATTGACTCTTTTTGCATGCCATTAACGCTTTTATTTAATTTATCACTTTCCAATGGATACTTTCCCTCGCATTGGAAACAATCATTTATTATCCCACTGTTTAAATCCGGCAATAAATCAAACATATCCAATTACAGAGGTATTGCTAAACTTAGTGTTATTCCCAAACTATTCGAGAAGATTATTACTGATGTTGTGTCTCATCAAGTAACTTCTATACTGTCTTCTTCTCAACATGGCTTTCGTAAAGGTCGTTCAGTAATTACCAATTTGTTAGAACTATCATCATCAATAAATAATTCATTTGTAAATGGAATGCAGACTGATACCATATATACTGATTTCAGTAAAGCATTTGATAAGGTAAATCATGACATACTCCTCTTCAAATTAAATAAAATGGGATTTTCTCCGTATTTTCTAAACTGGATTGAAACGTATTTAAAAAATAGATCTCAGTGCACTCTTTTTAAAAATCTAAAATCTAAATTTTTTCCTGTTCTGTCTGGTGTTCCTCAAGGTAGTCATCTTGGGCCTGTGCTATTCCTTCTATTTATTAATGATCTTCCTAAATGCATCAATCACTCCAAAATTTTAATGTATGCAGATGACGTAAAATTGTTTATTAGCTATAATAAACACTACACAAGTTCTCAAATTCAAATTCATCATAGCCAGTATCTCCAAATGGACTTGGACAATTTCTTTCACTGGTGCAATTTAAACAACATGGAGCTGAATTTAAAAAAATGCAAACATATGATTTTTAGTAGAACTGTTCCGATTATAAGAAAATATATTATTAACGGATATGAACTAGAACAAGTATACACATTCCTTGATCTTGGAGTATTACTGGATAAATCGTTAAATTTCAATGCACATATAAGTCAAACAATTAACAAGGCAAAAGGCGTTCTTGGTTTTGTAAAAAGATGGGGTAAGGAATTTGAAGATCCATACGTCGCTAAGCAACTATACGCATCCTTAGTTAGGCCGATTCTTGAATATGCATCTGTAGTTTGGGATCCCTACTATGAATCGCACATTACAGAAATTGAGTCTGTGCAAAAACAATTTTTACTTTTTTGTCTTCGGAAATACGCTTGGACTAGAGATAATTTGCCGTCGTATGAAAAACGCCTTGCACTTATAAAACTACCAACTCTAAAAAGTAGGAGATTGGTATTAAACATATCCTTTCTACACAATCTGTTGAATGGTGCTGTGAATTCTGACTTTCTTCTTTCAAAAGTAAATTTCAACGTTCCAATTCGACCTACAAGGCATTATCTTCCAATAAAACTGAGTTTTTGTCAATCAAATTATGAATATTTTGAACCTTTTCGCAGAATTTGTAACGAATTTAATATCATGTTTTCTTATATAGACTTATCTATAAATGTCAATATTATTAAAAGAAATCTTATTCTTATCTTAAACCAATTAAATTCTCTTTAAAAATTTTTTTTATTATTTTTTTTTATTACACTTTTTTTTTTTGTAAATAATTTTTATGTACATTTGTTATATATGCTAGTCTGTAAGGATATTTCCATAGACTTAATAAATAAATAAATAAAATAAAAATAAATAAAAAATTTACTGAAATGTATGTCGTCCTTTTTTCAAGTGAAATTTCATTTGTTTTCAAATACATTTGCAGTGGTCTTTACCTACATAGTATTCTAAGTGTAGTTGTACCTTTGGTAATTTTTAACACGGTGGGGTTTCAAAAAAATAACAGTGGTTTGCCAGTACTATTTTTTGGTACTGTTGGCAATTTCTACCTGGCGGTTATATGGAGCCATCCCCTAATGATGCTTTTCTTTATATTTCAACCATTTGCATCATTCTCAAAACTTCATAGCTCTACGAAGTATCGTTAAAAAAAAGTCAAAAAATGTTTTTTTATTATTTTTTTTTTAAGATTGAAGTAAAAGCTATCGCATAAATTTTGGACAACATTTTCTAAGTGCAATAGTTAATTTGTTATATGTATCCAAAAAAAGGGTTGTCTGACAAAAATGTGAAAATTCAACACCCCAAACTGGGAGAGTCCTTGAAAGATGCGCTGAAATTTTGTGTCATAACTACTCAGTAGGTCTCAACGTGGTGCAAGTTTCGTCCCGATCCCAAGACATGGGTTTCAAAAGTTCAGTCAAGTGAGATGAAATCCCCCATATATAGCGCATGGATTTTTTTCGGTGTACCAAACACCCAACCGCACCAAAAAACTTACTTCTGTTTTTAAAATTTTTTCTTCTGTTTTTTTTTTTTTTAGGTTTCCATAATGAAAACGTATTAATTTATTGTTTATTATTTTATTTCATACTTTTATTTCTTTAATAACAAAATTTTCATTGTTTTTTGTTACGTTTCTTTTGTTATTTTATTATTTTTTTTTGTCGTTTTTAGTTTTATTTGGTTTTTGGCACAAGGTTATTTATTGCGCAAAGAAAAAAAAAAATATATAAATTTAATTTCTTGTAATTCCAAATCGATATTGAGTTTAAATTTATATTTTTTGCAATAATTAAAAATATTAAATGTATTTTTTTTTTAGGTGTGTAGATACAAGACACATACTGAATAAAGACAACAGCCCTAAATAGTTTTGAAGTTTTTTTTTCAAAATTTATTTTGAAATTTTTTAAAATCGTTTTTAAGATATTTGTGCTAGCATTGATTGATTTAAACTTGAGATGGGCAGGTGAGTGAATTTTGACTCACACTTACTCACGCTCACGAGAAAAAAATCAATTCACGCACACTCACTCACGCTCACGTGAGTAAATTCCGCTTTTACTCACAATCACGCGTGATCACGAAACAAAATCTTGTCGAATAAAATTAAAATGTAAAAATTTAGGTAAATTGTGAATGTTTAACTTAAAATTGCTCTGAACATGTAATTTTGTCATTTATTTTGTGTTTTAAAAACGCAAAAACATAAAATCGGCGAAAAATTAAAGAAAAAATATTTTTTTTTTTTTTTTATTTTGATTTTTTTTTTATTAATTAACAATCTTATAATTAGCTACAATGGCTTTCGGCGCGTTGTAGCGAAAACAGACCAGTGCCCACCGAACCCACGACCCCCGCACTGATTAGCCAGCACGCTACCAACTAGCCTACCGGGGCGCACTAGGAAAATATTTATTTAAAGAGATTTTTGATTTGCTTTATTTTTGTAAATATACGGAGGTTGAAAGCTCGTTATAAATTGAAAATAACATAAAAATAATCTCGATGTATATAAAAAACAAAAAACTAATATAACTGTAAAAAATATTACTTGAGCCAGAGTACACACTAAACATTTTTTATATAAATAGAACATTTTTGGTACGTCATGATGCTTGTTAGGAAAAGACCTAACCACGTGGTTGATTACTAAGAAGACAAGAATGGAGCAAAATTGATTATTAATAGGTTTTTTGTTAAAGTTCTGCCTATTATATAGGCTCTAGCTTTTCTAAATCTTCGGGTTCTGATGAGATCTTTAGCCAGATCGAAATACTAGTATCAACCTAGCTAATATGTTTGATTTGCTTTATTTTTGTAAATATACGGAGGTTGAAAGCTCGTTATAAATTGAAAAGAAACCTTTTTATTTTTTTTTTTTTTTTTTTGTAAAATTCGACTTCCTCACACTCAATCACACAAGAATTTGGCTCATGCACTCTCACTCACAAACAATATTTTCCTACTGACACTCACGCTCACGTGAGTAAAATAAATGTTCATTAACACTCGTGATTCACGTGAATCAAGTGAAATTCAGCTCATCCCTAATTTAAACATAAATATTATTGTTTGGTGGAATGACTAAAACGATTTGCCTTCTTTACTTGTATTTTATATCAATTGATTTTTGAATCTGTATTTAAAAATATTTCTGCAGGGAAAATAATTTAGAATCTATTTATGCAACACAATATGGATTTCATCTCGTCTTGTAGAAAGTAAACATTTTCACACGGAAAAGAACTTTGAATTAATTTAGTATTTTTCTTAAAACACATTTTCAGTTTTTGGGAAATTTGTTTACACTTAATTTAATACTAAAAATACGTTAATATTATTTAAAAAAAATCAGAAATATACTGAATGATTTAATTTTTTAATCTAAAATATATTTCCTCATTTCTTTACAGAATTTGAACCAAATAACATTAACGATCGAGGTAAGAACATCTCCTTTAAATCATTTCTTTTAATATTAACTGTTGAAGAAATATAAGTAACCTATGTCAATTTATTAGTTGGACACTTTTAAAACGCTTATAGTTAAAACAATAATAATTTTGTTTGAAAACGTATTTTTATTTATAACACATTATAGCCTATAAATTTTTAATTCACTTTCTGTATAGAGCCAATGGACCGCGTTCTTCTATTTGGATTATTATATGCCTGATACCTCCAATCGTGATTTGGACGACATTCACGTAAATTTTTTTTTTTCAATTCTTCAGTGCATTTGGCTTCCCAACCATTTTCATACACTTTTTGGCATAAATGACCCCAATAGTCCTTAATTGGACGTGTTTTTGGGACGTTTGAAGGATTTGCGTATTTCGGTACAAAAGTTATGTTTTTTGAATTAAGCCATTCTAACGTATTTTTGGCATAATGAAAGCTTCCTAAATCTGGCCAAAATAATATGTTGTGGTTTGAGTGTCAATCTTTGATAATTTTTTACAGTTTTTCTAAACATTTATTAATGTTTAGTAAACATCCCCGCTTACAGCATAGCGCTCGAATCCTGGTTGTAAACTTGTGATATACCTTTTACCGAAATGGCTGAACATACTGTACCTTGTTTTTTTTAAGTCATCAGAATAAAATTCAGAATTAATACTTCCGTTGTTCCTTGCAAAAGAAAAGTATTTTTGTCAATTGGTTTTTACTATATTTGGGCACAGTCTACTTGTAGCACATTTGTAGAGTATGTCTTGGATCTCCCGAAGATTAAATTCTATTAATCTGCTTGCATTTATCATATATAATTATAAATAAAAGTGAGATCATTTGTTTGGCTTTATTGCATTATATATACTTATATATATTGCTATATCAATTATATATGATGATATAAAAAAGATCAACTTATATATAACAAAAGATATAATAATATATATTCAAATCTTTCGTAAAAAATAGTATGAGATGTACATATATAGAACGTTACATTTACATAACAATACTAGAAACCAATAATGGCAATATAGCACGACTAAGCGTTTTCGAAAAAACTTATCGCGATGATTGAAAATCTTTCGTAATATTTTTTTTTTCATTAGTCTGTAAAAACAACTTAAAAATGGTCAAAAATAGTTTCCTTAATTTTGACCTCAATTCCCGCAAAAACCATGTGTTGGACAAATTTGGAAACCAAATTCGGAATCAGCATGTAAAGTTTACTCTATTCGAAAACATGTGGTCGCAGCCACGAAAAATCTTAAAAATTAACTCTTTCAGCACTCAAACAAATTGATTTATCTTAGCCAGGAACCGGACTTTCATGCCAATGCGTGTATTTTTTTCCTTAAGTCTGAGAACAGGGTAAACAAAATATCTTTGCGAATCACAGTATTGGCATAAAAATGGTATCGATTTGTTAGTGCATATTTTTGCATATTTTGCTATAAAAGCATATTTAGCTATAAAAGCATATTTTGCTATAAAATCATATTTTGCTATAAAAGCATATTTTGCTTTAACTGCATATTTTTAAGGCATATTTTTCCTTGTTTGCTTTAAATGCATATTTTAACTGGTATTGCTTTAAATGCATGTTTGTATTGCAATTCCTAAATTACAGGAATTAAATCCATTTTCAACTCAAGTAAATCTAGTTGACGAAGTCATAAAAAATTAATTCATTGATAGACGAAGATGGCAAACACATTCGTCATAAAGTCGATACTGTTATTCAAAATAATTATGGTTTTATTTTTTTGATGTTAACCCCAACACAACAAAAGTATTAACATCGTTTAAACTTGCACTGATCACAACCGTTGATGTTGGGCAATAATTTTCTATGTTCGAAACCTTGTAGAACAAATAGACTAAATCTTACATTTGGAATTTAATTAAATTAAAATGTATGTTATATTTAAATCTTTATTCTTCATTTATATGTTTCTTGGATTTAATATTAAACGTCCAAAAAAAACGTAATTTTTATTTTAATAATAATTATATCAAACTTGTATAAAAGACAAAGTATGGTCTTATTTACTACTTCCCCTGTACATTTTGTTTTTAAAAACAAATTTACAAATCAAAAGGAAACGTGTTCTGATGATGGATCTATCAACACATTCCTGAAGGGGTCAAATAATAAATTTGAAAACCAAAACTCTATAGATGATTTCTTAGGATAATATCCTAAATAAAAGAGTATGGCCTCGAACTTGAATAATTTTCATTTTCATTAAAATAGTTTACTGTTTTGCGAAATCGATTTACATTGCAAATAACAAACCCTTTTTAATATTGACAAAAAAATTTTTTAATTTAATAAAAATTAACCATTTTTTTTGCAACGAAAATTTTAGATCCTAAAAAATATAAATAAAATTTAAGTTTCAAGCATACATTTTGTGTGTTTGAGCACGTTTTAAGGATGTTAAATATATGTAACTTAATATCTTTTAATTTAAATATAAATGGTCCGCCAAATAACTTTTTTTTTTGAACTCCTGAACCAATTGGACTTTGTATGGCGTCATACCAAGGTCTTTATGCAAAATTCGTCTCAATGATGTCTCCGAAATGTTCAATTGTTGAGAACGACGGTGAATTGATGTTGATGGCGCTGCACGCACACTTTCAGCCACAGCAGCATTATTCTCGGGTGTACGCACTGTTTTTGGCTTTTCACGCTTTGGTTTATCGATGAGGATGCCAGTTTCTTTCACTTTTTTCACAAGATAACGAACATACGGACCATATTCGTTCAGCGGAAGGATAAAACTAATTATCTGTCAAATCAGACATGAGCTAAGTGTTACCATTCACGAAATAAGCACTAGTTGAAAAAAAAAACGTTAGATGGCGGACCCTTTATAACTGCATATGTCATTTACGATATATTAACCAATATATAGGTCGATATGTAATAAGATGTAATTATATGTGGCATCGTATTAAAACAATTAGAAGAAACATATTTTTTATATATAAACATACGTAAACATTTGTATTCACGTATAACAGCATGCAATAACATATATTTTTATATAAAATAATTCAGGATTATATGTAACGTTTTTACTCGCGTACATTTTTTATATTTTTTATTAACAATAATATATGTCATGGGATATAAATAATCCCATTTAATTTCAAAATATCTCAATCTATCCACCAAAAATTACTTATCTCTTTGGATCTAATTAGATTCTGACAAATCTTAATACATCCTACGTGATATTTTGGAATCCATCGGGATCTTCGATATTTTTGAATGCCACAATTGTGAGATCAATTTCGATCTAACTTAATCCGGTAATATATTTGAGGGATTTAATCGGATATTACTGGACACCTCAATTTTGAGATTAACTTGTATAAGAATAAATATCGATCTATATCATCTGATTTTGTATTTGAAATTGAACTTTTTTTTTTATCGGGAAGACAAAATTTACTTAAAATGTGTTAATAATATTGAAAACATTAAAAAAAAACAAGAAATGCATATTTATATTTAACTTCAAGTGCATGTTTAAGGATTTTTAATGCATATTTTATGTACATAAAACACGATAATAAATGCATGAACTTCCGAGCCCTAATAATGACTATAAAAAGTCTATGCAATATTAAGATTAACGTTAGATGGCGGACCCTTATTGATACAATTAGACATTATTTGATACAAATAGATCTTATTTGATAAAATTATAGTTATATAAAAAAATTATATATTTGTATATAGTTTGATACAATTGTATCCGAATTTTGTCCTCACCCAAATTTATCAAATTATATATAATGTGTTATATTTACATCCAATTGGTTACAAATTTATGCAATTACATATGACATATGTAATCATACATAGATCGGATATGTAAATTTATATTTTGACATCTCATCATACTATAGGAGGAGTAATATAAAGAAAGATATATATATATATATGTATATATAAAAGTATATCTCAAATGTATAACATTTGAGATATACTTTTATATGATAATATATGAATATGTATTTTGCAATATGTATATTATTATAAATAACTGTATAAAGTACCATATATCTATATCAAAACTTTTTTACATGGGCAGATAAAAAGTTGGATTAACTGTTGATCAAAAAGATTAAAAAATTGTTTAATCAGCTTGTTTAGTGCTCGATTAAGCAGTTGATCCATTTTTATATTGGATGAATTTTCTGAGTAAATTAGCTATACTAAGACACAAAATGAGGCTTAAACTCATGTCTATGGATGGCTTATCAATTTCGAAGATACATGTACAACTTATTTATGAATGTTTCGTTTTGTTTTACATCAGACATACAATACTTATGATATTTGTATTTAAAGGTCATGATCATACCAATTACCATTACCATATCCAACATCATTATTGTTGTCTTTTATCATCATTATCATTATATCATATATTTTACAAAAAGCGTGATGCTTTTTGTTCCAGAGTTGTTCTTTTCCCCTCCATTCACTTTCGTTTTATACAAAAAAAAAAAAATACAATTTTTTTTACTTTGTTTACTTTTTATATATACATATATATATTTTTGTCTTATTGAATAACAAAAAAAAAATATTCATGATCAACGATGGTAATTGTTAGGGCTCGGAAGTTAAATACGTGTTTGTTGTCGTTTGTTGGAGAATAATGTCAACTAATTATCTTTGCGAGATAACAAATTTTGCATGAAAATGGTATTGATTTCTTACAGCATATTTTTGCATCTTTTGTCTAAAGGGTCCGCCATCTAACGTTTTTTTTCAACTAGTGCTTGTTTCGTGAATGGTAACACTTAGCTCATGTCTGATTTGACAGATAATTAGTTTTATCCTTCCGCTGAACGAATATGGTCCGTACATTCGTTATCTTGTGAAAAAAGTGAAAGAAACTGGCATCGATAAAGAAAAGCGTGAAAAGCCAAAAACAGTGCGTACACCCGAGAATATTGCTGCTGTGGCAGAAAGTGTGCGTGAAGCGCCATCAACATCAATTCACCGTCGTTCTCAACAATTGAACATTTCGGAGACATCATTGAGACGAATTTTGCATAAAGACCTTGGTATGACGTCCAATTGGTTCAGGAGTTCAAAAAAAAAAAGTTATTTGGCGGACCCTTTATAAATGAATATTTTACTTATTTTAGTGCATATTTTTTTGTTGTATAATTTGTTATAAATGCATATTTTTGCATATTTTGCATTGAAATACATTTTTTATGACTGGCTCAAGCTTGTATGCAAAAATAAAAGTATTTTCCGATTCTTTTTCGACAAGCTTGCTTTTGTTTCTTTTTATAAAAATATACGAACAATATAACAAAAATTGCCTCAATCGGACGATATTTAGAGGTCGCTATGAAATACGACATTTGGGTTTCGTCTCCTAACTACTTTACTTGAAATTACTACACAGAGAGAATTCATTGGACGAGTTTTAATGAAAGTTGTTCACTAAACTAATAAAGTTTACTTTACAATGTGATTGAAAAAGTTCTTAAACTTTATGAAAAAGCTTCATTGACTTAATGAAACAATTTTTAATGAAACTTTTTCATAATTTTTAATTAATAATATTAAATTTTTCATTATTCGTATGAAATTTTTAATAAATAGTGAATTTTATCGTTGATCTATAAATTTATGTGTGAGATTTTATTTGTTCGGTTTTAGGTCATGACAAATTTTTCTCTAAATTAACAGAAAAATTATAATTTTTATATGATAATTTACTTTGACTATTAGAAAAAAAACACAGAAAAAGTTTTTAGACACTAGCATGAATGGAATGCATTTTCTGACCCACTACGGTCTTCATCAACATTCTTCGTGCCATTTAGTGTTAATCGTAAATATCATCTATTTAACTCACACGTTAATATTTAATATTTAATAAATAATATGAAATTTTTCATTATTTGTATGAAATTTTTAATAAATAATAAAAAAATTTTCATAAAATTTTATGACAAACTTCATTAATTTAAAGAAAAGATTCAATGGACGTGTTGCAGTGACATTTCATAGATTTAATACAAAAATTCATTCATATCATGCAAATAATTCTTTCAGTGTAGTGTTTCAGCGTTATTGTATTTGTGTTTATATACTTCTGACTGTATATTCTTGTTTTACAGTGTATTTTTATAATTTGGTCATTGTAAATAAAATTCCCACTTATTTCTATGATCTAAGCTAGGTCTAAACTCATGAAAAGTCAAATGGAAGTATACTTATATACTTAGTAAAGTTATGGACAATTTTTTTTTAACCCTCTTACCCGTGCAAAAATGGTTTATTGGTTAATTTTGCGGAGATGTCTTTAAAATCGTTTTTAATTTTTATGGATTTGAATTCTACATAAATTTAACTCTCATTTTAGTGGAACTATGTCGGGATATGTGCAAGAACATTTTGGAACACCGGATGGGTCTCGAAAATAGTTCTATTTTGGAATTGTACTCACTACATTCAGCTTTGTTGAAAAATTTGGACATATTAAAAGCACGTTTATAATATGCACTTCAATAAATAAAACGAGTGGTTAAATTTGGAATCCATTAAATATATTTAGAAATATAAGAAAAATGAGCCAAAGTTTTGAACCAAATTTGTTTTGCGAAGTACACTAGGCTTTTATATCGGAAGGACAGTTTATAGGTGTTTTGACTTCAAATTTGTATATAAAAAAAAAGTTTTATTATAAGTCTGTGCAAAAACCTTTCTATATCCATATAAAATTTTAGTTTCTGTTAACCCTGCAAAATCATCAATTTGTAACGACCTGTAAATATTGACCGATTAGGATGAAATTTGGATTGAGCACTATTGGCCTTCTGGAGCTCTAAAATTCGACAGTCTTTTATTGGGCCTCCCTAATGCTTAACCATATTTATGAATGTCAAATATGTATGAAAATATCTGTTAAATTAAATTAAACGCTGGTTATTTTTCGTAATGTTACTCGCCCTTAGAAAAAAGAAACTTCTCAAATTAATTAATATTTTTTTTTAGCTTCTTATCACGAAGACGAAAACTAACAAAAAAATACAATTACTATCTGATGATATTAACGGTAATTTTAAGTTTTTTAACCTCTTTTTAAGACAAAAAATACTAAAATTGTGGAAGTTATATAGAAGTTTCATAGACATCGCCCTAATCTTCAGTTGTCCGCAAAAGAAAACGAAATTGTCTTAACTCGAAGTATATTGATTTGTAAATACTGTTGCTTTTCAAATGGTTTTCATTTCATGATTAGGTTTGCCAAATCAGCTAGTTTATATACTAAGGCAGATAGATACAATTCTCATTAAGTTGGTTTTGTCTGTTGTAAGTAATGTCTCGGTTTGAGTTTAGCCAATTATCGTTTTCTTTTGTGGTCAACTGAAGATTAGGGTAATGCCTGTGAAACAATTGTATTATCTATCATGAAATTTATCAAACTTTTTGAAAAGCAACAAATACAATTTAACATCACTTTATCATATTAGATTTTGGACTTGAGGCAGAACAATATTCCAAATAAACGTATATTTTTAAAATTTTAAGTACATATTTTACAATATTTAATACATATTTTATAACACGAGTATAAATGCATTAACTTCCGCACCCTAGTGATCATTCATATTATGAATATTACGTCTTGGTTTTGATTGGGATTTTTTATTTTGAATTGTTTTGTATTGTATTCCATTTATTATGAGATGGGGGTTTGGAGGAGTAGATGCAAAACTTACAAAATATTTTAACATGATCACTTCTAGTATTTTCAAACACTCTGGAATTTGGTATAAAAGATTGACATGATGATAATAATTGTCTAAACACTTATCGTGCTAATGGAATTTGATTAATTACACACAAATTTTAATGGTAAATATTTATGAATAAAATACAGAAAAGGTCATTTAAAATATTTGAAGGGTTTGGATAATGAATAAGGAAGTTTAAGTACAGGCTCGTTAATATTTATTTCATTAAAAAAAATCTAGAAAAAAACAGCAAACACAGACCTTATTAAGTACCCTATGGGGAATGACACCAGTCCTGCGTGTGCCACAGGATCGATCCCTTCGTGCCAGAGCCCGGTCCTCTGCTAAACCCTACCCTATGTAAACAACTGGCAACTTTAACATTGGCTTGTCATAGGTGGAGGTCATTTGTCCTGCTTTAAAACCACATAGTGGCATGTCACATTACTAACCATAGATGGGCATACCACAAGACTGTCGCAAAAGGTTCATGTCGTATAAAATAAACGAAAACTAAACAGCTTCCAATGGGTAAAATTCTGGCCAACTGGCTTTTTCTTGATAATAAGCATTCTGGTTAAGTGGTATGTCCTGCCTTTACCAGTCACAGGATTGGTAGTTTTAGGACAATTGACACTGCTTAACCCACTTAAGTATTAAATTATACCAGTTCTGTGATAAATCCTTCTTTAACCAGTCACTTTAAGGTCAATTGACTCCTCATTCCCCATAGGGTAATTAAGCGAGAAAGAGTTTCACTACCTACTAGCCTATTCTCTTGCTTAATTACTTTTGTTCCCGATGTCCCAAAGTTATTGGGAAGTCATAACCCTGTCGCTTAGAACAATATAGGGAACCATTAAAAACTTTTGAATACACCTTTCAGATGATGGTCTTTCAAATTTCACTGAGTTTGGTATTTGCATTTTAATAGTAAATATGGAGTTTAAGGATTTTTTTTTTTAATTTTTCACAATTCATTATCGTTTTAAACAAATGTGTACGAAATATACAATGTTTGAATTGTCATAACATTTGAACACATCAATAGAAAATTTAAAATTTTGTATCATTACCAAAAATTTAAAAAATTGATCCTTAAATATCCTTGATAGTTTTAAATAAGTTCGTCAAAAAAAAAATTCATGTTGAACGTTTGACTAGACAAAGATTTTAAATATCCATGTACAAACAAAATTTAAATACATCACATTTTTTACATATTAACACCTAAAATGCAAAAGGACATAAATAATTAGTGTCCGACCGAACAGTTCGGCCAGAAAATGCATTAGGTCTGTATTCGGTATTTTAAAGCATTATGGACAAATTTGGCGGATGGAAAAATGTTTATTGGACTGATTAGATGCTATTTTGAGTGTCAAATTTGAAGAAAAGTCTGTAGTTAAGCAATTAATTCACTGTTCAGCCTCAGAAAGTTCGGCCAAATCGAAAATAGTTCGGCGGCCGAACTTTTAACTTTATAGCTAAACTTCGGCTTTTCTCTTAAATTTTATACACAAAATCGAATTAAATCGGCTCAACAAACATGTTTCCAATACCAAAATTTGTCATCATTGCCTCTAGATGTCAAAAAACCGACAAAATATAGTTTTTCGGCCGAACTGTTCGGTCGGACACTATAAATAATGCATAATTAATGTCTACAATATATTTATTTTAAAATTTTCACATATTTGTATGAATTTTTAAATACAATTTCAAAATATTTTGTAGACATTCACTGTAAAAAAAGTTTTTGTTAAACTAACTTTTGCAAATATTACCTTTTTTTTTAGCAGTATTTTGGTACACGTAATTTTTTAAAATGTTTACATTTATACTAAAGGATGAACTCATAGGTCATTCTTTTTCGTTTTGATGCCATACACATTTCAGTCACATTTCGCGTTTTTCACATGAACCGAATTTTCTTTTCTTTTTTACACGAAATAATTGTTTAGATTTGTCTTTTTGCTTATAAACATGCTTTGATCCTTTGCGAAATGAGATGATAAATAGTGCACAAATAGTAAAATATAGTAAAATCTGAGAAAAACCGCGGATTAACTTGTTAATGCTGAGTATTTTTTAAACAAATTTGAATTGATTTTGCGACAAGTCTGGCCCATAAGTGAAAAAACTGGGTACGGATGGCCGTACCTCTTGGTTTTTATTTCGAGTTGCGCAGTGTTATCAACATTCCTGAAATTCAAATAAGATCTAAAAATATAAAAAAATGTAAATTTTTTTTTCATGCGATTTACTTTTTAAAATGCAGTTTACAGAAATTTGCATATGAATAGATTTTGCCTTGTAAAAAAAATACGACGTCATGTGAGTGAGGGTGAACGTGTTTATGAATGTACACAGAGACAATTTCTTGGACTTAATTTCTTAATGACATTTTTTCCTCTAAACTAATGAAGTTTTCTTCACAATGTGAATGAAGATTTTCTCAAACTGTATGAAAATGTTTTATAGTTTTAATGAAACTATTTTTAATGAAATTTTTTCATTAGTCGTATGAAATTTTTAATAAATATAAGTTTTAATGGACGTGTTACAGTGACAATTTATATATAATGCAAAAATTCATTAATATCATGCAGATAATTCTCTCAGTGTACTTGTAATCATATTCGTATTTTTAAATACGTCAAGTAATTTCTTTTTATGACTGTTATAATTATAATTTCAAATATTGACACTGACAGTGCAAACACACAAAATAATGTAAAGAAAAAAATTTATTAAATATTGTTAAGTAATAAAAATATTTTGTTAGTTTTTAAAGTTTAACGCCCGTATTCATAAAAAATTTTGGCTAAACTGCACTTTATGGGGAGTGTTTCAAAAAAAAAAAAAGGCTCGTGGGCGGGCCCAAAAACCGGTACGCTTAGTAACACACAAGTGTATGTACACTATTGAAAGGATCTATGATACTTAGATCCCTCTACACCCGTTTACAAATTTTGCCTGCAGCGCTATTTGCGAAAACACAAATATATCGAAATTACAACAAAATACATTTTTTTGATAAAATCACGAAATGGAAAAACTTTACTCAGCGTAGCCACTAAACTGCCTATCACCGGCCGGTCACACAGCAAAACTTTCCTCAGCGAAGCCGGGCTTTGGACGGACTTGAGGAAAAAACCCTTACTCCAATCAGGTTTTTAATATCACCTCCATGCGGTTATTCCCGGGTAACGATAACAATTAAAAATTCATATTTTAATGTAAAATTCATTATTTGAACGGTAAATTTTACCAAAAATTTTACTAAAAGAACTTCCTCCCCATTTTTGTTCTTAAAATATGGGTCATAAAAAAATATCTTGAGAAAATTTCATTTCATTTGAGCACCCACACTTATACCCAGCAAAATAAGAGCTGAGGAAGAAGTAGTAAAAACACCACATCTACTGAGCCGGATGTGGTGCAAATTCAGGTGAATCATTAATGATTTTAACATTGTCGTGTCATTGGGCGGATGGAGTGAATATATAACTTGTTTAATAGCATTTTAAACAGTGCATGGATGCTATTTTTCAATAGTTCATGGAAGGTCTTTTTCAAATATATATTAACATTGTTATTTAATAAAAATCTGCAGCATACTTTAGGGATGTTTCTTTAAATATTAAAAAAAAAAATCTTTTGGTGCCAGCGAGTATTGAACACACGAATCTGAGTTACGATCTGCTGTATTAAAGTAGACCGCTTTACCATTTGCACCAAAGTTACTTATGCAATACAACAAACTTAAAATGAAAATATTGATATATTTTTATGAAAACAAGAAAAATATGCTACACAAATATATAATATAAAAGATAAAATAATGATTTTTAAAATATTTTTATTATGTGACTTCGTATCACTGAGATATAAATTATTTTTAAAAATATTTTTAAGTTCAATAATATAAAATATACCAGACAATGAAAAAAAAATATTGGAAAAGTAGTTTAACTACAGGTAGGGAAAAGTGCCTTGGAACGTAAGATCTTTTAATGTTTCCCGTATTTTTTTCTAAAGATTTGGAGAAAGAGGTCAGTAAAAACTCTATAGGTAAATTAAAGTGATAAATTTAAATTAAGTAAAAGTTATTAATTGATTAATTTCCTAATTAATTTTTATTATTAATAAACTAGCTTTCAAAATTTGGTGTCGATATTTTTCCATTTTGCTAATTTTTTGCGATCCGAAACAATAGAATTAAAAACTCAAATAAATTTTTGAAGCCAAAATCAAATTTTTTACCTAACTTTTTTGAATATTGCACACGTTTCAAGGCACACCTAAAAAGTATATCTTAAAACAAATATGAAAAATTCGATGAACTAATTTTTAGCAGTGAAATACATCTATGCATTTTGTTATCAAAATAACAATAAAAAATATAAAACCTTACGTTTTTTTTATATTTTTAAATAAGTTTTACAAAAAGTTCCATCGCAAAGACAAAAAATAGATTTTTATCGAATAATTATTTGTCCACTCTGTCCACAATGTTCTAAAAAAAATTCTTTATGATTAAAGTCAAGATGTTAATTATTTGGTTGTTTTTAAATTACTTAATTCTCTTAAAGTACTCAGAAAAAACTAACGGTCTGTTTTTACAATACGTGTATAATTTCAGACGAACGTGTGGCACCCGAACGAATACGTAAGGAATTGAGTTTTTATAATTCGTTCGCCTGACTTACGTCTGAGTACGTTAAGCTTTATGTTATGTCAAACAGTAGAGATTGCCATAACATTGCTTTTCGGTTTTTGTTAGTTTATTTCATATACAAATAACTCATTTTTCGTTGCTAGATGGCAACCCAACACTATAATTGAAATATAAACAAAAACAGCTGATTTTTGCTTAAAAAAAATGAATTTATTTTGTTTAGAAAACAATAAAAGTGGATATAAAAATATAATTTGTATAAAAAGAAAACAAAAACATTTACAACTAAAAATGTAAATAAATATAAATATAAATGAAAATAAAAATAAAAATCATTATTCTTTTTTTTTTATTACAATTTTTTGTTAAAAAGTATTACAGTAAAACCCGGTTAAGATGAACTCCGAGGGACCAAATAAATTAGTTCGTCTTAAGCGAGGTTCGTATTAAGCGGGTATTTTTAACGATAAAAAATATGTATTTATTAAAACAAAAACAAGATTTTTACATAAATAAAAAATAAAATTAGCATTTCATGCATTCACGATTAAAAATTCAATTAAAATTTTTCATTTAAAAAAAAAATCTGTTATTTTTTTCTGAATGACTGAATTAACGATTTCATTCGTTATAAGTTTTTCTATTACCAAAATATGATTGTCAGCTTCTTCGGCACACGATTTTTTTCGAATATATCACTTGACCAATTTTCAACATCGGCAGGAATAACAATTTCCAATATTTCTTCACCTGATAAAGTATGTGACGTCAAAACATTATCATCTATATCTAGAAAGTCATCCACGGATATGAAATTCATATTAGGTCTATCCCATTAAACGGATAAAGAGTGTACTAAACATGGTAATTTGTATGAAAACGAGTTTTTCGGACTGCTTAAAACAGTTCGTAATAACCGAGGGTTCGTATTAACCGAGTTCGTATTATAAGATGTATTTTATATGAAAATTTTTGCCAAAACGTCGGGACTTTTAAATTAGTTCGTAGTAACCGAGGGTTCGTCTTAACCGAGTTTTACTGTTTTTTTTTTTTTAATATTAAATTGTGTTGCCTTTTTTCTTTGACGAATACTTTTTTGTGAACGTCTGTTTTTGACGTTTGTGACGTTTCAAATCGCATTGTGAAAACCAAAAAAAGAGACGAAAACGACAACTCTTACGTTTTCACTCAATTCAAAGTGACATTTGCATTACAAAACCCCAAAATGAATTTCTTCACTCATTTACACGAATTTTTTGAGTGACACGTCTTACAAAAACAGACCGTAAATTAAATAAAAAATACTAAAAAAATAAATTAGAATTAAAAAAAAAATAAAAAAAAAAAATTAAAAAAAAATTATCTCCCCGGCCCGGATTTGAACTCGCAACCTTCTCATTGCAAATCCAACCACTTACCACCTCAACCTCCATATAAAAAAAAATATATATGAACTTATAAAAAAGTACTTCTTATGATGTTATTAATTTAGATACCAATTAATTTATATGATGATGCAAATGCTGTTTAAAATAACTTTAATTTAATATTTTTGGCTGTTGTTAACAATAATTTCTATTAAAGTGAAAAATGTGCGTATGCTAATGCTTTGGAAGTCAAGTTAAAGAGGTTCTTAAAGCACTACTTCCAGTTTATTTTGCTGGGTATGTTTCTACGCATACCGGTTTTTGGGTTTTCTTTAATTCCAAAGGGGGCGATATTTTTTTTTTGAGATAGGCCTCATAAAGTGCAGTTTTGCCAAAATCATAATTCAGATTTCAAATACATTTTAGTTAAAACACATTTTTAGCATTAAAACTATTAAAATTTTTCAATTTTTGGTATGACATGAATAAGTTTTTGTGCATGTGTAAAGCTATGTACAGACGGTTGTCAGATCTTACAATATTGTCAGAAAAATGTTCAGAAAATGTCTAACAACAGTGTGAACTTACAACTTTTGTCTTGCAACATTGCCAGAAAAAGCATTGTCTGTACATAGTAAGACAATAATATTGTCAGACATCTGACATTCGTGTGAACACCCTACGTTGCCATTGTCAGATAATTGCAAGACATTGTAAACAAGTTTTTATTGGCAGATGTGTTTAAATTAATGCATCTGACAATGGCAGTATTGTCACAGAAATGTTTCTATTGGCGGCACTGTCCACAAATAATGAAAACAAAAGTTCATGTTAATAATATTAAAAATCAAAAGTAAAACAAAATAGGAAATCAAATTAAATAAAAAAATTTATGACGACATTTCAATTAATGAAACCTGCGTCATAGCTATTATCCAACTGAATTGATGTTTCGTACCCAGTCGCCAACAGGCACTAAAGCCGGGAAAAACCAACACCCAAACAAAGATCCTACCGCAAAAAGGTGGAATCCGTGTGGTCACACGAAAGTATTATCAAACTTATCGAGGAAGTTTATTTACGGCGAAATTTATGGGATGCTGGTTGCGCTGAGTATAAACTTCCCAAAATTATTTTATGGCAAGATGTCGCAGATGCCATCCAGATAAGTGTGAACGATTGCAAAGGAAAATGGGCAAATCTCCGCACCTCTTTCAACTGCAATTTGCAACAACATTTTGTCTTCATCTTCGCTACTTTCTAATACATATGCAGCTAAAATCGTTGCAATTGCTTTTTTTGTTCCATGATAATTAATATTATTACTTTTTTAATTAAACCCACAATTGACAATTAATAATTTCTTTCAAATGCTTTGACAGTTCTGGCAATGTCTAACAACAGATCTGACAACCGTGTGAACTGACAATTTTCGTTGGCAGATAAATTTATTGTTTGACAATTGTCTGACAATGAAATTGAAAGGTTTTCTTACAATCGTCTGAACTGACAATTTACGTTTTGCTAAACATGTTTTATTGTCAGTACATTGCCAGATTTTACAATATTGTAAGATCTGACAACCGTCTGTACATAGCTTAAGTCGATGTTTAAGAATGCCAAATCCATCAGCGTTAGTGATTTATATTTAACGACGCAGCAATGAGGGCGGTTTTAAGTTTAAAGCAAATTCAAAATGTCAAAATTACAGTTTTGGCTTGGATTTAATAGCAGTTACATCAATTTATAGTTCTCATTGTATTTATCGCAAGTCAAAATATTTAAACACCAAAAGTACACTCAAAAAATATATTAAAATCACCGTTGGCATTCTATAACTTCTCATAAAAGCGGTAGAAACATTAAGACTGAAATGAGAATTTTAAAAGAGAGATTCCATCAAAGCCATTCTTATATAACCGGTTTTATTTTGCCTATTTGACTTGTTTGTTTTTGAAATATCCTGAACTAAAGTCAAAATAACGCCAAAATACCGAAATGACGATTTATAAAGTTAGTTTGTTGATTTAACAAAATTTAATGGGTAGAATTTGGAAATAAACCCTCTGATATAAGAAGACACATGCCACTATTAGAATCGTGGCCTTAAATGTATCATATCGGCCTTTTTAAATGATCATAAGCGTGGGTAGGAGTTTCTACATGTTTTGTAGAGTTAGCCATGGTATCCATATAACGTGATATTAATGAACGATAACATCTGCCAATTGTCGATATTAAAGGAACATTTGGATTAGGTACAGCTATAATAGTTTTGATCTATAATGCAAAATATAAACATCAATATCAAAATATAATCTGAAATTTTTTTTTTCTTTCCACACTCAATTCATTTTCATATGGTCGAAATACTGTAATGGGTCTTAAGGTATTTACCTCGGCTATTATTAAACAACCCCAGGTTGTTCCGATATTCAATTCTTTACCATGTGCACACAAGGCTGATATTTGACATTTTGTTAGACTTAAATGCTCATCGATTGCTATACTCTTTAATGATTCCGAACATGGTAAAAATTTTGAAGAATCAATTTTATTTTCAATTTGTTTATTGGTGGCATGCCATTGATATATTATAAAACCGGGATAGAGAGAGGTATACACATATGGATCATTGTTCCACATTCTAGCTACTTTAACCCTCGAAGTGGCACATGGTTCTGGCCAGACATATTTCATTTTCATGCTTCAATTTAGCATACTTCTATTTTAGGTACATGGCTGTAATTTCAGGTAATCTCCTAAAATATTGTTGGCTTTCGATGTATAAATTAATAATTGAAAAAAAGTCCTTGGAACAGGACAAAAAAGCCAAATAAAAAATCTTCACCTTACTTTTGGTACATGGTGTCTGGCCAGACCCCTATGCATTTTGTATGAACGCATAGGCAAAGCAAAGAGAGTATAGTATTAAAGAGATCCCAACTCTCCCAACCTCCTCTCCTCTCCTCTCTGACTTTTGTATAAATCAATGTAAATACCATTGATAAACTTTGTATATACAAATTTTCGTTATACGAAAGAGCGAGTTGGATAGCCGTTGGGCAAAGCACATGGCACGAGTTGGAAATTTGTATTTACTTTATTCTTTTACTTTATTCTTTCTCAATGAAAATCTGCAAAATTATTATGAACCTTATGAAAATATCACCATCGATGAGCAGTTGTTTCCGTATCGTGGGCGCACAAAGTTCACCCAATATATCCCATCAAAACCTGCAAGGTATGGGATCAAAGTTTGGTGGGCATGCGATGCTAAGACTAAATTTCCATTGAAAGGAAAACTATAAACTGGAAAGGAAGGAGACAATCGGGAGATAAATCAAGGTGAAAACGTTCTAATGTATTTCGCAAATTGTTACGCAAACAGCGGCAGAACAATTATTTCTGATAATTTTTTCACCTCATTGAACGGCTCTAAACGACTTGCTGCTATGGGACTGGCATTTGTTGGCACCATTCGAGCAAACAAAAGATGTCTTCCTAAGGAAGTTATGAAGAGCACCAGACGACCAATTCTTTCAAGTGTGTTTGGTTTTCATGAAAATCTTGTTGCACTTTGCAGCTACGTGCCCAAAAAAAATAAGGCAGTCAATTTAATTTCAACCGTGCATTACACGAAACATGTTGAAGGCGTAGCCATGAAACCGGAAGCAATTTTATTTTATAATTCAACTAAAGCCGGAGTCGATACGATGGATCAAATGCTAACTCATTACACAACAAAACGGTCAACCAGACGCTGGACATACGCGTTTTTCTGCAACATGATTGATGTGATGGCATTGGCAAGTTACATTATATGTAAGCTAAATGATGAAAATACAAGAAAAGAAAGAAGATGCATATTTTTATATAAACTTGCAAAGCAATTGGTACTGGCCAACGTTGAAAATCGCATCAATAATCCGCACATTGTGGCTCAACCAACAACTCGTATAGCATTTGAAGCGTTCTTTGGGAGACCTCTCAATATAGCAAACCTTAATGTGTCTTCACGCAGTGGTCCAGACACATTAGCTGCCAAAAAAGATTGCAGAATTTGCCTGCAGCAAGGTGACAAAATACGCCGTAAGACACGCTTTTTTTGCTGCAAATGCAACAATTCTGTTTGTCAGCAACATTCAAAAGTAGATTATTTATGTTTTTGTTGCCTTCCGCAAAATTCTGAATAAAAAAATCAATGTATTCTTCATAATAATTTTCTATTTTGTCATCAACATTTATTACTTTACCCATAATAAAGAGAAATATATATAGAACAAAAAAATTGTTGCCCTTTTCATTCCAAAGATTTTTTCAGGTCTATTTTTTCTTCCTCAGGTAGCTAATAACATAGTAAAAAGAAATAGAAACACAAAATATAACAAATATTTTCCTATCTTAGTAAAAAATTTAACGGCAAACAGCTCTTATTTCCATACAAATGCATGTAAATGTATAGGGGTCTGGCCAGACACCATGTGCCAGAACTAAGGGCTCAAAATATGTGCTTGACGAAGGGTTAAGATCTTCAATGGCATTCGGTTCTTCGCTGTGGCACACTGCTTGATGACTACAAACACCAGTTGTACTGAGTGGAAATACATGTAATTTAGCCAGCCATTTCACCACACCACAGTTCATAAGTGCTAAAATATCGAATGAGAATAATATTAGGGTTACTTATTTGCTGGAAATCGTATTAAATACTTTTAAATTCGCAAAATTAAACATTTTATTTAGGAATGCTTTTTAAGGTTATTTTTATTTTTTGCTCCCAAAAATGTAAAGTCCTTAAAATGTGTTGATGCATATTCGATTTTAGTATTATTTATTTATTAAGTGCTTTGCTGAAAATCATCTTTCAAATATTATAAGAAATCTTCCAAATCTTAAAAGAGTTGTACTTTTTAGTATTATTTTTCTCCTTTGTACTACATGTTGACATGTCCTGACATCTACGTCATTCTGCGTGAATCTATCAATCTGGTTGTTGTCTAAAATATTAGTGTGCTTATCAGCACAATTTTGTTAGCAAAATATATTAGTAAAACATTGGTTTAAAATTAGTTTTGTGCCAAATAAATTTAACTAACTTTTTAGCTGAAAACACGATTTAGCAAATTTTTTTTCTGGTTTACAGATTATTTTGTTACTTTAAGTTAACTAAAATTTAGCTCAATTGTAATTTTGTTACTAGAATTTAGCACAAGAAAAAAATCTGCTAGTTTTTCCTGCAATGTCACTTTTAAATTCAAATTTATTCAATTTAAATTCAAAACTAAAATTCGTCTACTGTCTTTAAATATTGTCGAAAAAAAATCAAAGTTTTTCCTCTATTATTAGAAAAAAATTCCATGTAGTTTTTCTACTAACTTAACCCATCAAAATAATTGAATTTTTTATTATACTACCAGGGAAGCAACAACTACCTTCATCAAATACCCAGTACACCTACAACAAGCAGAGCTTTGAAGAATACATTCCCTAATTCCTATTTTTTGAAATAAATTTAAATTTTAGAAATGAATTCCCTGACCACCTTTAAGGAATTGAATGAATTCATATTTTTTTTATTCGATTTGGCTTCAAGGAATTCATTCTCATTTTTTTAAATTCCTTTATAAAAATTAAGGAATTCATTCAGTAGGAAATTCATTAAAATGTAGTTAATTCAACTATTGATCGGCGGATTCATTTCCTAGAGAATGAATTTCTAGGGAATTCATTCCGTTTTCATTTAATTCCCTTAGGAAATAAACTTTTTTGTTTAATTCTCTAAGGACTTAACTTTTTGGTATAAGACCCTAGGGACTTTTCCCGAAGGACTTAACCTTTTGCTGTAAGTCCATAGGTACTTATCTTTTTTGTTTAATTCCCTGAAGGAACTGCTTGCAGGGCCAAATAATATGAAAATAATAAGAAACAAAACGAAAAAACTCCAAATTTTTAAAATTTGTCATTGGACATGTAATACAAATACATTTTAAAACCTACACCCAATATTTGATACAAAAAGTATTCCTACCATGCCAAATTTAAATAGGACTTACAAAAAAAGTTCAGCAGAACACTGGTTTCAGGCGCATAAATTGAATTTTATTCGAACAACCTACACCCAATTTTGATTGTTAAAGGTTTTCTAGTCTCATGTGAAAAGTTAGTTTTTTGGGCATTAAGTGAAAAGCTTAAATTCAGGAAATTAAACAAAAAAGTTAAGGAACTTAAAGAAAAATGCGAAGTCTCTAGGAACTTAAACAAAATAGTAAAGTCCCTAGGAACTAGGGTTGCCATTCGTACTGTTTTAAACAGTACATGTACTGTTTTTTGAAAAATGTACTGTTTTATTCACAACACCTAAAACAGTACGCAAAAGTACTGTTTTTTTGGATTTGTACTGTTTTTGTACTGTTTTTTTGTATATTTTACATATTTTTATATAAACAAGTTTTTTTTGCGTGTACAAAGAATATATATTTTTTTAACCATATTTTTTTTCGTGTGTACAATAGTTTTTTATATAAATTTTTTGAATCTCCCTGTATTAATTCCACTTCGTTTCTTTGTACATATATAAGTTTGGTTTGTTTACTTTTCAAGCAATGGATGTTTGTAAACACAATTTTTTTTCATGACACTGCCCAATGCAAAAAGTAATGGCGTCCAAACTAATAATTTTAGCCAATTTGACGAAATTTAGTCAATTTGATGAAATTTAATCAATTTTACTTCTTTAGAGGATGTAAACTTGACGAAATTTTGTTGATTTGAATAAAATTTGTTAAATCTTAAAAAAAAAAATTGACAAAATTTCGTTAAAGATCTACTAAATTTTTTTTGTTGATTTTACCTACGCTATTTGGTTCGGTGTATTAACTTATTTTAAGTAAATATGTGATGTATTGAAGCAAAAGTTATGTTAACAATAAATACAAAAATGTACTGTTTTTTTTTGAAAAGTACTGTTTTTTTTTTCATTAATGTACTTTTTTTTCACTTTTCAAATATGGCAACCCTACTAGGAACTTAAACCAAAAAGTTAAGTCCTTACTGAAGTAAACAAAAAAAAATGAATTTCCTAAGGGATTTAACGAAAATGGAATGAATTCATTTCCTAGGGAATGAGTCCCCTGACCAAAAGTTGAATTAACTGAACTTGAATGAATTTCATAATTTTAATGGTTAATGTTTTAGTCATGGTATTCATTCTTTAAATTTGAATTCTTTGAATTCTTTGAATTCATTCACAGGAATTCATTCTTAGTATTTTCTTGTTAAAGAATTCATTCCTTGAAATAAAAAATTTAATTCTATTTTAAGGAATCCATTCCTAAATTGAATGAATTCTTCAAAGCTCTGACAGAAAGTGCACTAATATTCTTTGAGCAGAAAGAAAAAAAAAACTCGTTATATTAGAAAAACTACACCTAAAAATGGCTGTGGTGGTCTTAATGAAAAATTATGGTAAAATTTTAAGATTCAACAAACACAAACTCAACATTTTAGTTCTATTCTCTTTTTTTTCAAACGGAAATATTTTGTGGTTGTTATGTTATATAAAAAAAGCGCCATTAATAAAAAAAAAAAAACATCCAACAGCACTTCAGATCCAAAAATTGCATGTTTTGTAAAATCCACTTCAGTCTACACCAAGAAGATAACTGTAGTGCTGCTACTATGTACCTACTACGGTACATATTTCCCCCCATCAGTTAGAAGAGCAATACAGGCCAATGACTTTTTATATGAGCTTTTGGAAAATATTCTGTGTGCTTTTTTTTTATTTGTATTCTGCAGTTACCGGTTTTTGCCCATTCTCCTACATTTTTCAACCCTTAAGAATATTCGTCGGCATGAAAAAAATGAATCATTTAAGCTTTAAAAAAAAGGTTGATATATTTTTTTTAAGGATTTTTTTTATTGTGCGCCAACAAATAAAACCAAACTTCATTAGTGCAATGTTATAACATTCATCCTTAGTCCAAAGGGTGGCACTTATCTGAAAGAAGTATTTTGTGTATAAAATAAATTTTTAAAATCTTCGATTGGGTCATTGTAGAAATTTAAAATTTTCATTTGATTTAAAACTCCACTAATGCAAAAAAATTAGCAAAAATTGTTGCTAAAACTAATAGAAATTGGTTAAAAATTACGTTTTAGAAAAAACTGCTAAAATTAGCAGACTTTTTTTTTTGCTAAATATTAGTACGATTAGAATGGCAAGTAAACCCTGTTGAAGTAAAACCTGTTTGTCTTTCCAGAAATTTCTGAAGCCACCAGTCGGCCTAGAAAGCTGAAAATTTGCATGCTACAGTACCAACTTCCAGAATGAACCTAACGAAGCCGGATTTTCGGTCTGTGGGCGGAGGGGCGTGGAAACATGTTTTTTTTTACATTTCACCATATATTCTCTATTTTTAGTTAGGGGATTTTATTATTTTCAGGGCTTTATAAAGCTCCCTGATAGCCTAGAAAGCTGAAAATTGGTCTCAAAATAGTGCGTGTATTGCAAATGGTGTATTTTCGTTTTGTGAGCGGAGGGGCTTGACAAAAGCGTTTTTAAAAGCTATTTTTATCTAAAATTTTAATCTGATGAGCACGGATGTTAAATACCAGCGCACATATTACACTAGACATGGGAAAAATTTATCTGACTACAAAACTTGCATATAAAAATTATTTTTTAAAATTATAACAAATTTTGTTTTAGTACAATAAAAAATTTCTCTATAATTTGCTCTTATTTGTCTGTGTGTTTCCTGATGATATGAAATTTGGCATACGTACCCAGGTAAAATCAACCGTGTTAAAAATTAACAAATTATCAACTAATATTGTATTCGGAAACATTATTTTGTTTGCAAGGCATGTGTTTTGTCAGTACCATTTGCAGAATTCTTTGCCAATATTGTTTTTACCAATATTACAATCAATTAGAAGCACACAAGTTTTTGAATTACCAATGTTATGCCAATGGTATCGTATCTAAAGTTAAAAACTGATATAGATGTTGTACTAACCACGAGGCAGGTTTATCTGAAAACTGATCTTTGAGTTTCGCTCTGTGGCCTGAATGGCATGAACAAATACATATAATTGAACATATATAAATGTTTCTATTATTTGTCTGTTTGCTTCTGTAGCTCCTGGCGACCAAGAAAGTTGAAATTTGTCCTATATGTGGTACTGAATACGAAATAGAGTATATTTGAGGCTTATTTCAGATTTTTAGTTTGTGAGCGGATGGGCGTTTTAAAACGCTGTTGAATATATATCTGATATGTTAGAAAAGTGAAGTTTGGCAACAACATTTAACTAACCATGGTGCAAAATTTAGATGAAATTAATATCTCAAATTCTGTTTGTGAACTCAAAGGTGTAGACAACTAAATTGTTAACATTTTTATAATTTTTGTTTTACAAACTGAAAAACAATTTTTGCATTATCTGTGCCGGCTTATTATCATAAGGTGTCCTAATAGTGTGCAACCAAAATGCTGTTCTGAATTGCTAATATTCCAGATAGCGAAAATTTGGCATAATCATAGCATTGAGCTAAATTCTACAAACTTAAGGTTTTCAGTCTGTTAGCGAAAGCGCGTTCCAAAAGCATTTTTTAAAGGATTTGTTTTTCTCTCGAAAAGTTCCTCCTAAGTTGACACAGAAACAGTAGAAATCGAGAACCTTTTTTATAGTGCCGCCTGTTTTTGGTTTTTAACCGAAAAGCGGCTGTTTTGTTATAATCGATTTCTAATTCAATGTGCGGTATATTTCAATATTAATCTTGTGACTAAAAATAAAAAATAAAAAAATCGTCATCAAATTTTGCTTTAGAACACGCAAGATAATTTTCAGATATAGCCTTAAATTAGAAATCTCGGTAAAGCCGATATATTCAAAATTCGAAGTGAGAGCGACTAATTGTGCCAAAATGTATTCACTTTAAGTCTCTATTTTGACGAAAATCACAATTTGATAATTGTTACTGAACTGGTAACACATACTCTTTATTTTTAGACCCTGAGTTTTTACCTGGCATTAGCAGGCTTTTCTACTAGCTTAGTTATATTTGAGCTAAATTTTAGTTAATTGTAAGCAACAAATTAATCTGGTAAATTCAGCTAAATATTAGTAGAAAACAAAATCAAATATGAATTTCACTGCCTTTCTGAAACCAACAATCTAAAATTTTTTACCAATAATTTCTGTTGATTTTAACAAAATATTCTCTTATTTGCATTCTACTTAATTTAAGGTAAGTATAAAAATTTGTTGTTGATATAACAGGGTTTGTTTACTATTTTTAGTTTGTTTACTATTTTTAGTCTACAAATATTTAGTAACGGTTTTTGCTAGTTTTAGCATATTCAATTAGCTAGTTTCAATTAACTAAAATATAACTGGAATACTACTAAAATGTTGCACAGTGAACAGTTTTATTTTTGCTGTTCTTATTTTATTAATATTTAGGAAAAAAAAAAATCTGCTAAGTTTAGCAGTTTTTCTGCAACGTAATTTTTAACTAATTTTTAGTAGCTTTTTCTGTTTTTTCTGCTATTTTTACAGGTTTATTTCTATGAGTACAGCTGCAGTAAAAACTAGAGGTATTAAACTAAAAACATTAGATTTTTCCAGTTCCTTATAAAATCCCGAAAATATTCTTGAACATTAAAATACTTTATGATGTGAGCAAGATTATGATGAAAGCTCGAAAAATAAACTTTTGGTTTTAATTTTTTAAAATTTGAAATTAAAACAATAAAAATACTTTATTATATTGAAATGAATTCTTAACTACAGTAGATTTCAAACCCATAAATAATTTTAACATTTTAAATTCATATCCAAATTAATAAAGCAAACATTGTTAAAAACGGGGTGCTCAATGCAAATCTAAAAGCTGAAATATCTTGAAAACTAACGGTGTGATTTCAAAATTCATATTCGTGTCTAGCGTGCCGAAATTATATTAAAATTATGTGTTGCGAGTGGAGCAATTTTTTTTGTGTTTTATAGTGTTACCTAGAGTCGTGAGTAATAGTTAATTTCTTTCATTTGCATTTAATGAACTAAAACAACAAACTAGTTCAAAAACTGCCAATGAACGAAATGAAATATTAAGCACAACTCTTCAAATTATCGAAATGTCCGTAGTGGTTATTGTGTAAAAAAACCCAGACATTAATTTGATTTAAAACTCAAAATTCTTTAGTGTAAACAATGGTCCTTCGCTCCGGTGTTATGTGTAACCCTACTAGGTATATTGCAATTTTTTTCTAGATTCATTTTTGCAGTAATTTCAATTTTTGTTTTATTGTCTACCACCAACCATTATGCGGAGTAGTATTTCTTTTTGTTGGAACAAAAGATTTTTTTTATAATTCTTCATTGTCGTAATTGTACATTTGAAATTTTTTGCATGGGCATGTGCTTTAGACTTGATTTGCTAAGATTTGTTTTCTGGTTTTGAGTTTTCTACTCTCCATTTTTTTGTAGGAATTTTAATATGTGTGGTTGAAGTAATTTGAAACGTTAATTTGTGGAATGAAAATTCATATCAGAAAACCTAAAATGGCGGACAAACATAAAATTTAATAAAATAGGTACTTGGGGGAAAACCTTTGATAATTAGTTAAATCTGTTTGCTAAGTGAGCTTTTCAGAAGATGGCTTGGTTAACTCTATAAAACAAAACAAGTTTAGTGCTTTTCCGAAATTCCCTGAGAGTTTTTTTTTAATTAAAATGAACCTAAAGATGCACTCTGAGAACTTCCGCTTTAAAAATTTGTAGTTGTTTAGTTTGTAATACAGTTTCTTTATTTTGAATGTAAATGTCAGTCATTTGTAGAACAAATTTAAATTTTTACTAACCTTGCAGTTCATTAAAAAAAAAAAAACAAACCACACAAAAAGACTGTTTTATAATTTTATATAAATTTTTTACAGTCGTTTTTTGTTATTTAAAAAAATAAAAAAATTAAATGTGTGTTTATGTTTTTTATTTTTACTACAATTGTTAGTAATTTTTTGAACAGTAAAAACAAATGACAAATATTAGTTGAATTTAATGAAATGTTAGTCGTCCTTTCTTCAAGTGAAATTTCATTTGTTTTTGACTACATTTGCTGTCGTCTTTACCTACATAATATCCTTAGTGTGGTTAAACGACATGTTAAACTTCGTATTTATCAAATTTACAAAGAAAAAAAAATGCATGCTTCAAACTAAACACGTGCACAGTTATATCTGTTTATACCAGTTCTTTTATATTTTGGGTTTGAGTAGATATTGGTGGGTATTTTTTTGTTTCTGTTACAAGTAGGTAGTGGTGTGCTCTCAAGTAGATATAGTGTAGTGAGTAAAAAGAGAACGAGAGAAATACACTGGTTGTATTTTTTTCGATCAAACAAATGAAACTGTTATTTATGGTTATACCATAGATAAACATTGTATTTGTAAACAATTCAAAGAAAATGCTTAAAGAAGTTAAAAAGCGTGCAACTATGTAGTAAAATAAAAAATTTCACTACTGTGGGTAAAAATGATCTAAAAGCAAAAGAAATTGCTCAAAAAATAATTAAAAATATGTTATATGTGTTTTAGAAAAAAAGCATACATATTTATTAGAGTTCACTTTGAAAATTTGATTTTTGGTTATCATCAATTTTTTAGAGTTTCACTTCTAATACATCTTTAGAAAGGTGTTGACCACCGCCTGGGATTTTAGTCAAAAATTAACCCTTAACTGCACGCTCTTACTTTGTTTTTATAACATTCACTTCGAAAAAAGTCAAAAAATGGAAATTTGGGCGCCATGAAAATTATTTTTTTGTTATGTCGTAGTGAATGTCGAAAAATCGATGGCACAATATGGATTGCTAAATCTACCCACCCTAATGTACATATTCAAATTGTACCGACAATTTTGTTTTAAAAATAATAGCAATAGTAACAATATGTTTAAAAAAAAATAAAAAATAATAAAATAAAAAATCGCCCGTTTTCGTATTTTTTTTTTAATTTTAGCAATTTTTTTATTTTTGTCGTTTTTTTTTGCCAATTTTGTCGATTTTTTCAGTTTTAGAAATTTATGTCTATTTTTTTAATATTAACGGTTTATTAAGCTTAGCGATTTTTCTTTAATTTTGGCAGTTTTATCTCAAAGTGTTTTGTTTTTAGTTTGCGCGATTTTTTTTTTTCAAATTTAGTGATTTTTTTAATTTTTGAAGATTTTTTTAAATTTCAGCGTTTTTTTTCTCAATTTTGTCGATTTTTTTCAATTTTAGCGATTGTTTTAATTTATGACAATTTTTTTAAATTTTAGCAATTTTTTCAGTTTTGGCGATTTTTTTTTAATTTTGGCGTTTTTTTCAATTTCACCGATTTTTTTTTGCAGTTTTATCGAGTTTTTTAATTTTTGGCAATTTTTTTTATTTTAGCGATTTCTTTCAGTTTGGGCGATTTTAGCGTTTTTCTTTTAATTTTTTTGGCAATTTTTTCCAATTTTAGTATCTATTTCATTTTAAACAATTTTTTCAGTTTGGCAGATTTTTCTTTTTTTAATTTTAGCAATTTTTAACGTTTGTTTTAAATTTTAGCAATTTTTTTTCAGTTTGGTCGATTTTTTTTATTTGTTTTTAATTTCTGGCGATTTTTTTAAATTATTAGATTTTTTTAATTTTGGTGATTTTTTGCAATTTGGGATTTTTTTTTTTTTTAATTTTAGCGTTTTTTTTTTATTTTTTGGCTATTTTTTTCCATTGTAGTGTCTTTTGTGTACATTAGCCACAATTTTTTATTTTATTTCACTATTGATCATTTTTAAATACAAAATTCACTAAAGTTGTTTGTAAAATATATGTTGTACCTCAGTTATTTTTAAATAACTTGTAGTACTACAGTTATTTGAGAACAAAAAACAAATACAAACAAATATTTCATGCAAAACCACAAATATCTGTTATTGGTTTTATGAGTTGGGTTAGTGTGCATGTGTAATACAATACCATATCAGTTACACTCATTCTCTTATTTATAACATATTTAACATGTATGTATCTGTTTTATTTGTTTTGCTAATACAAACAGTTCTACTGATGCACGTCTTTACTTCAAACTTAAAAATGCATTTAAAAAATGCATTCCCATTGTAATTCCCCATATGAACTAAACTTATAATTTTTGATATTTTTTATGCATTAGTGGAGTTTTAAACCAAATGAATTCTACAATGACCCAATCGTAGATTTTGAGAATTTTTTTTTTACAAAAAATACTTCTTTCAGATACATAAGTGCCACCCTTTCGGCTAAGGATGGATGTTATAACATTGCACAAATGAAGTTTGGTTTTATTTGTTGGCGCACAATAAAAGAACATCCTTAAAAAAAATAAATCAACCGGTAAAAAAAACTATGTATCCTTATCGGATCGGATAGAACCCATCGGAATACTCCCCTTGTAAGTCTTTTGCTAAAAGAGTTAGAAACATTTTGAAATATTTTGGAGTTGTTCGAATTAACATTTGAAAAATTTTTATATTTGTTCATAAGTAAAACAAAATTTGGCTTTTTCGATCTAATAACTTAATAACTGAAATCTGTCTCTTGGCACATGTATGGTTAACATTACAATTTAATGACGTTTTAACGTTTCTACATCATAAAATCAAAAATGTAGATAACTGAAGTTAATCGGACTATATATCTTCTGAGTAGCTGAAATAAGAGTGTTTAACAACAGTAATATAAATAGAAGTGTAAAATTAGCAAAAACGTTATAATATAAGTTAAAAAGTACGTTGCAGAAAAACTGCTGAAACTAGCAATATTTTTTTTTTTTTGCTAAAAATTTGTAATTTTGCAATTAGTAGAATTGCAATCTTTAAGATATATTTTTTGAAATATTTAAAATGTATTATATTATATTGTTATATTATATTAATAATATTATTTTATATTATAATATATATTGTGTTAAGATTAAACTCAGTAATCAGTTTTTGGCCAATACGCTTTTTGGTTACAAAAGAAAAATAAAAATAAATAAATAAAATTAGTAATTTAAGAACAGCAAAAATAAATCTGCTAAAAATCCAAAATTTTAGTTATATTTGAAATTTTAGTTCATTGAAATTTACAAATTAATCTGCTAAAATCAGCAATAAATGTTAATGAATATTTGTAGACAAAAAACTGCATTGTACACTAATAGAAAAAAAATTAGTAAACATTTTTGATGAAATTCTTCAAAATTTGTTAAAAATTAAATTTAAGAAAAAAACTGCTAAAATTAGTAGATTTTCTTTGCTAAATATTAGTAACATAAAAATAACAAAAATAAATCGGTTGAATCTAACATTTTTTAGTTACATTGGAGATAAATTTTAGTTAAATGAAAGCAACAAACTAATCTGCTGAAATAACCAAAAGAAAAAATTATAAATATTAGAAGACAAAATGCAAAAGGACGTAACTAAGTCCCGGTTCACACACGGCAATTTTACTTGCGCAAGTCTTGAGTTTATAGAAGAGGGAGGAAAAGAGAATGGAAGGGGTACAGACTTGCCCGTACTCCAATTCCGTTTTGTTTTGTCTTCCGCAATTTTCAACACGAAGTTTCAAAACGAAAATTGCTGAAACAAACTTTTCCTGTGTGAACACAAAAGCAAGTTCAAAGGAGAATTGAAGAAAACTTGCGCAAGTGAAATTGCTGTGTGTGAACCGGGACATATTTACTTTTGTAGAGGAGATGCAAAAAACGGCCATAGATATTTTAACAATAACATTATTAAAACTGATAGTTTTAATCTTAATACCCAACAATTTGGTGGAGAAATTTAGTTCGATGCAGTGCTTCATAATCACTCAGCCCTGCCTGAATTTTGTACAGGACAACCAAAAAAATGCGCAAAACCATAAACATATAAGATTTGAAATAAACCTGTATGAATAGCAGAAAAAGCTACTTAGTTAAAAATGACGTTGCAGAAAAAACTGGTAAATTTAGCAGATTTTTTTTGCTAAATGTTAATTAAATAAGAACAGCAAAAATAAAACTTTAACTCTACAAAATTTTTATTTTATTGAATTTTAGTTAATTAAAAATAGCAACTTGCTCTGCTAAAATTAGTAAAAACTTTTACTAAATATTTGTAGACTGCAAACTAAAACTTTATTATCAGCAAAATTGTATCCATATTTACAATAAATTTAGTAGAATGCTAAAATCAACAGAAGTTTTTGCTAAAAAATTGTAGGTTGCTGATTTCAGAAGGGCTGATTTGTATTTGCATTTAAAAAAAATAAAAATAAATTAACAACTTTTAATTTTTTTTATGATTTTTTTTATTTACTAATATTCATTAAATGTTTTAATGATTTGATTTGATCAATTTGTTACATTCAAGCTTTCCGACTTTCGTTAAAGTGTCACCACATAACTTAGATACCTATTGCTACAATAATCCGAGCAATATTGTGCTTAATAGTTCGTAATTCATTTCGTTAATTTGCATCTATTAAACTAGTTCGTTGTTTTAGTTTAATACATGGAAATTTAAGCAATGAACTACTAAGCTAATTATCGATACAATTTTATTTAATACATAAAAATTTGTATGACTGTAAAATTCGGAAAAATTGTATGTAATATATATCAAATTGTACAAAATTATACTTAATTGCATTGATATCTAATATAATATATCTAATTCAATAAAATTGTATCGAATGTGATACAATTTTATATATCTTAGATACAATTATATCGCATATAATGTGATGATGACCATCATAATTTTTTTTTTTACTTGGGTATGTTAGAATAACTACTTGCAATACATACTAACAACCTGCCGTCAACTTTGATTTTTATAAAAATATAGTTTGTGTTTGTTAAATTGTTCTACCTTTCAATATTATTTCAATTTGATTATTATAAAATTTTTCATAAAATAAAGAACAACAATTTTGGAAAAAACCTTACAACTTATCAGAAGTGGGATTAATTCAAAGAATATACTGAATTTTGAAATTTAAAATGCCGAAAAACAATTTAACACACCAAGATCTCGTGAGAGTTTTAAATAATGGAGGAATTAAATTTCCTGAAAGTGCAACTATAGTTCAGCTACGGCAATTGTATGAAATGATGAACTCTGGCGGTAACGCCTCTACTGAATCTGGTGATATCATGGGAAAAAATGGATCATGCATAAATCCTTCTGAAATACCTAATACTGTAAAAGAATTCTCTGTATCTGGTTCACAATATTATGCTTCAGTTCATGCTGCATCTACAGTCCAGTCGGATGTACAAACTTCTTGTTCAGTTCAGCTTACGTCTTCTGCTCAATTTGCTGCTTCTATTTCCACTTTACCACGGTATTGTCAATCTTCTGATCTAATTCAACCAACGGCATCAGTTCAAACTGCTACTTACAATAAATCTGCTGCTTCTTTCTCAACTTTGGATCAATTTGGTCAATCTTCTGTACTTATTCAACCATCTGCTTCCGTTCAAACTGCTGTCTCTAATCATCCTGCTGTATTTGGTCGGGCTAATACTTTTTATCAACCTTCTGTACTTATTCAACCATCTGCTTCCGTTCAAACTGCTGTCACCAATCAACCTGCTATATTTGGTCATTCTAAAACTTTTTATCAACCTTCAGCTTCCGTTGAAACCACTGCCTCCAGTCAATTCATTTCTTTTGGTAAGTCTGCTTCGTTAAATCAACCTTCTGCTGGATGGAACATACTCTTGCTTTAAATCAACCTGATGCTCCTGGTCAATCTTCCAATTTTGTGCAATCCACCGGTTCTGTTCAACCTGCTGCTCCTGTCTACTGCAAAGATTCTCTAGACATTGCTATTAGGAAACTGCAAAAACAAAGTGAATTAATGTTACTACAGCGTGAAGTGGATATACTGAATAATAAAAGCGACATTACCATGATTTTGATATTGATCGGGTCGATCAAAAGTCAGGATGGCCGAGTTGTTAGAATAACTACTTGCAATACTAACAACCTGCCGGCAACTTTGATTTTTATAAAAATATAGTTTGTGTTTGTTAAATTGTTCTACCTTTCAATATTATTTCAATTTGATTATTATTAAATTTTTCATAAAATAAAGAACAACAATTTTGGAAAAAACCTTACAGGTAGTTTATTTTTGAAAATAAAAAAAACTCCAATTTTTTTTGGGTGTTTTGTTATTTATTGAGTTTACACCCAGAGAAAACCAGAAATTAGTTTCATAAATTTTCGTAAAATATAATAATTTATGAAACATTTCATAAACAACAAGCGTTATAATGAATGACGACCATATCATGACTTTTTTTTAACACAAAAATAACGAAATCCTTACTCATACAAAATGTCGTTCATATAAACTCTAATTAATTTGTGCTGAAATTTACCTAACTTATAGTAGCAAACTGTACTTCTACTATAAATTGGGTAAAATTACTCTCTGTGTGTAAACGAAAAAATATACACACATTATGTATTACTTGGTGCACACATAATGTGTAAATTTACGTTGTATGTGCGTAAAAATTAAATAAAATTATTTGTAAATTTAATAAAATCGTGTGTTAAAATGCTTATTTGAATATTAAATATACTCATTAAATGCCTAAAAACAAACGCAATGTTTAAAATTAAACGCAATGTTTAAAATTAAACAGCACGAAAGCATTTATTTTTTTTAAAAATTTATTAGTTTATTTTCAATATGTTTCATAAAAAACCAATAGAAATTTCCAAAATTACATAACAATAAAAAACTTGAAAAATTTGAAAAGAAATTTTGGACTTTTTAAATTTCTGACGTTTTCTTTTTTTAATTTTATATTGTTCTTTCCAGCGATGTTTTTTAGTTTTGACAATTTTTGTTAATTTGAGAGTTCTGTTTTTTTTTATTTTTAATTTTGCAGATTTTTAAACTTTTGTGTCAATAGCAGAATGTTTTTGTTTTATTTTAATAAAGAAAATTCTGTTTTATTTTAACTTGAAATCTCACACGGAATTAAGCGACCACAAACTTAAACCTTAGAATTTTTGGAATTCAACGTTAATTCTCAAGTGTCCACAAATGTGGTGGTATATTTGATTGTTGCTATAGATGTTCACCAGACACTGATAACTTATAGGTTAGACTACAGCCACTGTCTCTTAGTTCTACCTCCTCTTGTGTATATATTCAAATGAATTCCACTATAAGGCAGAAGATTGTATTGGTTTAAAAGAGACAAATTTAGAAAAAATTGTAATAAATGTAAAAATACCCAGGAAAAAATTACACATTCCAAAAAGAAGGTGATGCCCACACTTGCTTACATATCTCATTGCCAAATTTAGTAACTGCAATACCAAACTCATTCCAATTATAGAGTCAAAAAAGTATTGTAATCAATTCTTTAAATTTAAACCAGAAAGCATGAACTCAATAACAAAGTAATTATTTACTTAAAAGAAAATAACAATTTTATTAACTTATATGTATAACTTTTTGTACTCAAGAAGTAATCATATACTTTTTCTTAATAAAAAGACGTTAGGACGTAGTTCCTAATTTTGAAAAAAGAATTTATCTCATATACTATTTATTTATTTTTTTTGTGTAAGTACTTCGTGGTTTTAAAATGGAACTATTTCTTTATTAAAAAATGTATGTAGTTCTTAAAAATATAAAGTAAATGGTTCTTCGGTAAAAAAAAATAATCAATTCTAAAGAATCAATTATTTTAGTCTCACGCCCTGTTAAAAGAATCGAGTAGGTAATCTAGTAAGGAATGCGTTCTGCCCAAAATGCTTGATTACAAACCCGTTTACCTTTTTGGAAATTTTTTGCTGGGTAATTACCATCTTTTGGCAACGTTCAACACCAATTTTCAGTTTCGTTGGGACAAAATTGATGGTCCGATACGTCTTCCATATAATTTTAATTAGGTCTTATATATTTTCTTTAGATTTTATTTCCAATTTATTTTAAATCTTTTTTGTTGTTTGAAAATCTTATTTTGACATATTTAATATTACTCCATAATATTAGCAAATTTACACACATTATTCTTAATATATTTTATTAAGCACTATCTACTACAATTAGACACAAAATAAGTAATAATAAATAAAAAATTTGCGTTTATACATTTTATGCGTATTTTCGCTAACAAAAATGTGTATATGTACCTGAATTATACACTTTTGATGCCTAAATTTATACATTTTGCTTCATGTTACATAAAGTTTTACATACTTTATAGTAGTGAATTTACAGCTATTTTTTAGAGTGTATATAGTGAAACATTTCATAAATATGATGAAATTGATTTTGTTTTTTAATGAAATGTTTCATAAATACTATTAAACGTTACATTGGATGCAAATCTATGAAACCTGTCATATACCTGTCAGGGACTAAAAAATTTATTTGTGTGTCAAAAAATTAAGAATGTTATTCTCAGATGAGTATTCATGGCTTCACGGTGGCTCCCGATTTTACCTTTAAAAAAGGGTCTATAATGAATGACCATCAGGGTTGCCATGTAAGTCCGAATTTTAAAATAAATTTTTGGAATAATATTGGTTTTATCTATCACAAAAAGAATTTGTTTCTTTATTTTTATTATAATTTTTTAAATATTGCTGTTTGTAATGATTTCTTAAGTTCTGAGGATACGCATTGGCGTACATACTTGTGGCAGCATAGCTATTTTAGACCTCCTACTTATTGGCAATCACAACTAGTGATCAACATAATAAACACGCCAACACTGATTTTAAAAAAGAATTTGTGTTTTTATTTAAATTACTTTCTCGACAATTTAGTTTTTACTCATTTTACATTAACACTTGAGTAGCAAGTCCAATTATAGTGGCCAGCATGTACGTTAGGGTTATAACGTTTTGCATTTTTTTGCAAATATCAAAAATTACGTAGAAAATTATTAAAACCATTATCCTACTGTTTCGCGGTCGTTGAAAAAGTTCCCGCCCAAACGCAATGAAATTTTAATTAATTTTTTTTTTAATTTTTAAAAAACAAACATTTCCTTAAAATTAAATGGTTTTTTTTATGTACTTAGACGTTTAGAATATTATGTAGTTTACTGTTTGTATTTTAATAATTCGGGCTCTGATGAGATCTTTAGCCAGATCGAAATACTAGGTTGAAAGCTCATTATAAATTAAAAATCACATACAAATAATCTATATGTATATAAAAAACATAAAACTAATAAAACTGTAAAAAAAAGTTTTCAATAAAGGAACATTAAAATAGGAAAGTTAAAAATAAAGGAACATGCATTTGTTTTTCAAATAAATATTTATTTCAACATTTTTATACATTTGTTCAAAATAATTTACTACCATTTACGGATTTTTGTGATTTCATTTATTTAAAGTTTCATAAAAATTTAACCACTAAAACTGAATATTGTCATTTGTTTGTTTCCGCCACAGTTATTATAAATTTAATGTTCTTTTTCAAAAAAATAAAAAAAAAAAAAATATTAAAAAAATTCGTGTGAGTTTTTTTGTTTTAAATGACAAAGTTATTTCAATTCAAATTACTAGAAATTACAAAAGTTTACACAAATGCGTGTGGTGTATATATTTTGTAGAAAATAAAAACAAAAGACTGAAATAATTTCAAATAATTGATGCACCCCAACAGGCTAGTTGGTAGCATGTTGGCTTATCAGTGCGGGGGTCGTGGGTTCGATTCCCACCAGAGGCACTGGTCTGTTTTCGCTACAACGCGACGAAAGCCATAAAAGCTAGTGCTCGGTTAGGGTAATATGATATAATTCGTAATTATATGATTATTAATTAATAAAAAAAAATAAATAAATTTCAAATAACTGAATCAAACATTTATTTTTACTGATCTGTAGTTAAAATTTGAAATTTCTTTTACTTACTACACATTTTTTCTCATGGATTTGTTTATTTAAAAATAAATAACAAGTAACATTTGATTTAAAGGAAAAGTAAGTAGACCGGATTTTAAATGATCATTTATGTTAAAATACAATTTCCGTTAATTTACACTACAAACTATTTTGAGTGTATTATAAAATATTTAGGCGCCATTCCAACACTCACATAAGATATTTATTATCAGTACAATATTTTCCAACACAAAAGTTATAACCCTACTGTACATGAAATGTACGACATTTTACACCCATTTGTACGTGACATTCTTGACCAGTTTGTATGGAATGACTTGTAGTATACAACTCAGTTGATGGAAATATAATTCATGTCTGTAGGATGAATGCATTGACAACATGCAAAAAAAAAAAAAAAAAATAGTAAAAAATACATAAAACTAAGAAGATGTAAAGAATAAACACGAACATTTTTTTTTTTTTTAATTTAAGAGTTATCGCACTATATCTCAAAAATATTACTAAATGTCTTTGGAGTAAAGTTATTTTAGAAATGTTGAGGTTAAGAAGAAGAATAAACATATTTCTCTAAAAATTATAAACACTATTAATTTCTAAATCAGACTAGACTAGTTTCTGCCTTTTTATGGACTGACTCATCAGTGATTTTCCATTTAAATTGTATTAAATTGTCTTATAATTGTCAGATTGTCTCTATATGATAAATTTTTCAAAAACCTGCGGCTGTAAGAATCAAACCTGCGCTCATCTTACATTACAAACGTAACAATAAAAAGTCATGACCGTTTAGCGATCACACCCAAGTATGGCCTCGAATCTAATGCATCTAAATTGCAGTTTTCTTTCCTATTAGCTTTTTCTGTTATTTAATATTATACTGAGAAGTGACAACACTAACAAGACAAATATTATATTTTTAGATTTTTTGTTTATTTTTCTAATCTCCTCCGTCTCTATTTAATTATCATACCTCAGCTGATCCGAAAAATGGCATACATAGTCTTATCTCATGGGATCCTATGGGATCTTCTTATTTGATTTAATTCGATCTTAAAGATAGGTCCATCTAATTTAATCCAGTTATATATATATTGATACAATTTCATATAGTTTAATAAAATTCGACGTACTATTTGGTTTCATATTCCAAATAATAATGAACATTTAAATATAAACTAATGGATTGAAAAAGTATTTCTTAAACAACTGAACCGATCCACAGTGGCGTAAAAACCGACTTTTTTGCTCAGTTTTCAGTATCTGTTTTTGAGGCTTAAACCAACGCAGTTTCGGTTTCCACTGAAACCGAGCCGCAAACTCGAATGTATTTATCTGTAAAATAAAACTTCTATTCTACGATAAATATCCATGGTTCCACAATTCCTGTATTCATTTATAAATGTGACCGTGCCGTGGATAACTCATAAACAGAAATAATAACCCGACGAAAAAAGTTTATATATAGTCTTATATAGCTTGATATAATTTGATGTAATTATATATAATTATATATGTGGTCATATGTAACGATATATAATTCCATCTCATATGTGTTTTACGAAAATATCTAATATAAATGGAGCTATACATATAAAGGGTGGTTAAATTTCAAGGGCCGATGTTGATTTTGAATAAAACACAAACTATTTAGGAAATTATTGTAATTTTATTTTATTATGATATATTGGTATTACTCAATTATGTATGGAACAAAATATCGGCCAAATGGGCGCCGCGACCACGGCGGCACACCTCCATCCGATGGTCCAAATTTTCGATGACGCTGCGGCATAATGGAGGTTCTATGCCGTTAATTTGCCGAATTATCTCATCCTTTAGCTCTTGAATTGTTGCTGGCTTATCGACGTACACCTTTTCTTTCAAATAACCCCAAAGAAAAAAGTCCAACGGTGTCAAATCACATGATCTTGGCGGCCAATTGACATCGCCATTACGTGAGATAACACGGCCATTGAATTTGTTGCGCAAAAGAGCCATTGTTTCGTTAGCTGTGTGGCAAGTGGCACCGTCCTGCTGAAACCACATATCGTCCACATCCATATCTTCCAATTCGGGCCATAAAAGTTCGTTATCATCTCACGATAGCGAACACCATTCACAGTAACTGCCTGACCGGCCTCATTTTGGAAAAAATACGGCCCGATGATGCCGCCAGCCCATAAACCGCACCAAACAGTCACTCTTTGTGGGTGCATTGGTTTTTCGACAATCACTCTTGGATTCTCATTCGCCCAAATGCGGCAATTCTGTTTATTGACGAATCCACTGAGGTGAAAATGTGCCTCATCACTGAAGATGATTTTCTTCGAAAATTGATCATCCACTGTTGCCATTTCTTGCCACCATTCTGCCCATTCACGACGTTTGGAATGGTCAAGAGGCTTTAGTTCTTGAGCCAATTGCACCTTGTAAGCGTGTAAATGCAAGTCTTTATGCATAATGTTCATCAACGACGAGCGTGAGAGGTGCAATTGTTGGGCACGACGACGAGTTGAGGTGGACGGCTCTTCAGCCACACTATCGCGAACAGCAGCAATATTTTCTGCAGTACGAGCTGTACGAGCATGCACTGGTGTTCTCACATCTTCTACAGACCCGGTTTGCTCGAATTTTTCCACGATTTTTGCGATTGTACGCACATTTGGACGATCAAATTGACCAAAAAAATCACGAAGTGCACGATATGCATTTTGATTTGAACGCCCATTTTCATAATAAGTCTGGATAACTTTAACACGTTGTTGGATTGTGTATCTCTCCATGGTTCAAATTGAGTAAGTCTGAAATAGAGAAATGTCAAATAAAATTCGGAAAAAAAAACTTGGCGTTTAGGTGTGGTTCACATTCAACATCGGCCCTTACAATTTAACCACCCTTTATCATCATTAGGGGAACTTTTTTTTTTGACATTTACCACAAACTGAAGCATTTGAAATTTTATCAATTATATACCCAAAAATGCCATTTTTCTTCTCCTTGCCATAAAATGCCATTTGCTACTTTCTTGCAATATTTTTAAGATTTTTTTTATTATTGAGATTTTTAAAATAATAAGTTTTTTTTTTATTGAGATTTTTTAATACACCATTCCCCTATACACCATAAAAACATAGTGGTGAAGAAAACCGCGTAACCGTATATAAACATCAGATATAATCATAAAACAAATTTGCAACATATTTTTTGTAAAAAATAAACTGAATATTTTATTAAATTATATCTGTAAAAGAGTAGAACATTACTACACTATTTTAAATTTTAATGCTTTTATTAGCGAGTCTATTTAGAGTTATAACTCTCATAAGGCTTTGTAACAATAAAATCGGTTTTAGATCCTGCGACTTTAAAATCTCACTTTCAAAAACTTAAAGAAACACTAATTGTTTATTTCTAATAACAATACATGAACAATAATTGCATTTTTTCTACATCAACAATATATAAGTTAATATATAATCACATATGAACTTACAGAGTCAATATCTTATATGGGCCAATATTTAGGATATATTTCAATACATGATATCATACATTAACATATATGAACGTTTTGTTTGCATGTATGAAGCCATATATGCCTTCATACATGTCATACATCTTCATACATGCTGATATATGGAATCATGCATGTTCATATTGCATATTATATCATTGCATGCCAACTATTTTCTATTAATGAAGAAATAAGCTCTGTGTTTTCAAAGCTCAATTTATTTTCCCTCTATATTATCGTTTTTTTTTTGAATAGTTCAACTTTAACTTTTAAAGTTGTAAAGTTAGATTTTCTTTGTCTTTATACTCGTAGGTCTGTTTAAATTTAATATTTTGAATCTCTAAAGGCAAATATCTTGTAAAATAAAAGAGACTTCGAAAATTTCGGAATATTATTTTTAGATGAGCTTTACTTGTGGATTAAATATCCGTAATGACTGGCGATATATTTAACTATATGGCGCACAGTGGAGTGAATCAAAAAAAAAAAAGTATTAATAAATATAAAACTTCTTAACTACTGGACCGATAAAGACCAAATGTATATGTAATCGTTAAGGAGGAGTATAGCTTTAAAAAAATTAGTTTTGAAGTCACCCTGTGAGCACTAAGGTGCCAAAGTAGACCACCTCGAGTATAAAAAACTTTTAAAATGCTCTAACTTCTACAATTATGTACCGATTTCGATGATTTTAGACTTTTTGAATCCGCTTGATGAGATTAATAAAAAACGTGTTTACGTTAATACCTCTTAAAGTTTAAAAGTTGTGTGATCTTGAACATTAAAACTTAAATTTTTGACAAGTTTTTTTTAGGTTTTAAGTTAATAACTCTTTTATAACAAGTGGTAAGACATTAAAAAAAATGTTGTGTATTGCCACTTTTATCATTAATGTTGTGCTTAATGTTTCATTTAATTATCTTTAACCATTGAGTAAAGAAAAATCTGCAAAGTCAATTTTTTGAAATAGGTCAAATTTTAAAATTTTTGAGAAAAAGTAGCTTCACTCATACGTTTTTTTTTTATAATCTAATAGAAGAAAAGTAAATATTTTTTTAAATATTCGAAAAGAATAGGCTTTGAGAATAGTTTTAAATGAAGTATTATTAATTTTGGACATGCACCCTACACCCAGCATTGTTCGAAAATGACAAATTTTCTAGCAAAATTTCAAGTTTACACACGTGGGCAAAAAATGGCACACCCATTTTTTAACTTTTTAAGACGTAATATTATAGACTAATAAAATGTTAATTATTTTTCATCAAGTTTGCCGCCGGGAAATGGGATCCTGGGAGGTGTTTTTGTAAAAAAGTCAAATTTTGAAATTATTTTGTTGCGCTTTTAAAAAAATCATATTTAGATCCAATTTTTTTACTTTTATTTATTTTTTATTAATTAACGACAATATAATCTTTAATACACATTAAAATTGTTAACATAGCGTAAATACCTATTTAGATATTATTTATCAAAGTTAAGTTGTTATAATACAAAAAACACTATTATATATATATTTTTTGTTTTTTTACTTATTTGTTCTAGAAATTTTTTAAAATTTACAATAAATTTTTTTTTTTTATTAAAGCAGAGGTTTTCACCTGTTCAATAATGTATAACATGTCTGGTGAATACGTTTACAAACGTCTGAAAACTTTTTTAAAATGTATCAACTCGACCAAAAATTTTATTTATATGAAAATTCCCTTGTATGATAATCATGGTAAATAGTGTATGAGTAATTAACAGGGCAGCCACTTTCATCGCGCAATTTTTTGCCCACGTGTGTAAACTTGAAATTTTGCTTGAAAATTGGTAGTTTTCGATCAATGCTGGGTGTAGGGTGCATGTCCAAAATTAATAATACTTTCATTTAAAACTATTCTCAAAGCCTGTTCTTTTCGAATATTTAAAAAAAAAATTTACTTTTCTTCTATTAGATTATAAAAAAAAACGTATGAGTAAAGCTACTTTTTCTCAAAAATTTTACAATTTTTTTGACCTATTTCAAAAAGTTGACTTTGCAGATTTTTCTTTACTCAATGGTTAAAGATAACACTGTGTGTAATTTTTTAAGTCATGGCAAAATAACCATATACGGACACCACTACGTGATAAAAGACTAAAAAAAAGACCCATGTCTCCCAATTTTTCCCAAAGTCATCACCTTTTTTGTTTATGGGCCGCCAAAGATTTGGGGCCTCGGTATCATTTTCGCAAAAAAGTGATCATTTTCTCAGGCTCATATCTTGCAAACCGTTCAGAATTTCGATTTACTCTCTATGGCAAAGTTGTAGCTCTTGTCATAAAGAACAGAAATTGCGAACATATAAAATCAAAAAACTTCACCTTCCAGATCAAAATCGCAAAAAACTTAAAAAAATTCGATTTTTTTTACCTTTTTTACAAAAATTTACCTAAGATCTCAATAAACAAATTTCTAGAACATATAAACTTCCTAGAGATGATTCTTAACACTGTTTAGGTAGCGCGCAAAAGTGAAAAATTTTTTAATTTAATTTTTTTTTTCTTTTTTCTCCTGTTCAGGTGCATAGGTAGCAAACCCAATTCCCAGGAAGTTTATATGTTCTAGAAATTTGTTTATTGAGATCTTAGGTAAATTTTTGTAGTCGATTGTTTCCTTGAATTTTGAACGGTTATACTCGAGGTGGTCTACTTTGGCCCCTTAGTGCTCACCCTGTGTTAACAGAGGGTGACTTCAAAACTAATTTTTTTAAAGCTATACTTCTCCTTAACGATTATATACATTTGGTCTTAATCAGTCCAGTAGTTAAGAAGTTCTATATTTATTACCACTTTTTTTTGGATTCACTCCACTGTGTGGCGTTTCAACGATACACACGAACTTAACTCCTGTAAAAGCTATTATGCCCATCTTTGGAGCTTTAGCTTATCTAGCTAACACCAAGATGTATGTAAGATTTTCCATGAATCCGATCAAAAAATAAAAATAGTTCACATTTTTTACAAAACTATTAATTAATACAATTTTCATTTGTAATAATATTTAATAAAACTTCTTCGCGTTCAACCTTTTTACGTTTAAGAAGATGCATCTTTTTTTTTTTACAATTCGCATCGGCATATGAATGCAAAAATATATGAAAATAGGAAATGCTTTATGTTGCTGGATAATGATGTAACTGCTAGCAACAACAAAGAAATGTGAAAATATTTTAATAACAATTACTTGTAGTATTCAAGTTGACATTATTATACAGCTGAAGTTACTGATGTTGATTTTTACTATTTCTGTTGCTGCTGTTGCTGTTGTCAATGTCGTTGTTGTTTGTTGCCTGCTGCTACATTTTGTTTCTTTAAGAGTACTTTATATATTAACATGGTTACATTTTTTTTAAATTGAAGATAATCTTACAATATTACACAAGAAATGTCTGTAAATCTTCTTCACTTATTTTTATATTTCAAAATATATTTTCTTTAAAGTGGGTTGTTGTTATTTTGTGTAAAAGTAAAAAATCCGTAGATTTTATTTTTTTTTTGTAGTTTTACCAAAAAAACATTTTTTTTACAACCCAGTGTAAAAACACTAATGACACGTCATTACTATTCTCACTACCAGTAATGACACCAGCTTACTCTCTGCATTACATAAACAGTAATAATAAGGACTTACTAATAACTTTCTCCCATAGGTTACTTATTTTTATCATTATTTTAAATATAAAGTAATGATCTAAAAATTTTTTAAAAATCTATTTTAGACCTATTCTTTTTTCACTTCTAGTGAGTACATATATAACTACGTATTTTTAATTTTTTGTAAGAAGAAAAGTAATGGTATTTAGTGCAAGCAATTCATTTATGTTTTTATTTAAGTATAACATGTCGAGATAGCTCAGATGGTAGATAGGTTGGCTGGCAACCTGGAGGCATGGGTTCGAATCCCGAGTGGATACATTTTATTAAAAAAAAATTTTCAATAAAAAAAATAATTTTTTATTTAATATAGTTTTTTTTTTTTTAAATTTATTTTTATTTTATTGGCTAAGTGGTTTTCTCCTCCAGTCCGTCCAAAGCCCGGTTTCACTGAAGAAAGTTTTTCTGCGTTACCGGCCTTCGGCCGCGATTACGAGTTTTCTTCTATGTGATTGGAAGTTTAGTGGCTTTGCTGAGTAAAGTTTTTATGCATGACCGGCCTTTGGCCGGACTTAGGAATTTTCTCCTACTATGTAATACGCAGTTTAGTGGCTTCGCTGACTAAGGTTTTTCTGCGTGACCGGTCTTTGGCCGAGCTAAGGGGTTTTATCCTAGCTGATAGCCAGTTTAGCGGTTTCGCTGAGTAAAATTTTTCCATTTTGCGATTTTATCAAAAACATGTATTTTGTTGTAATTTCGATGTCTTTGTAAGTATTTTCGAAAATAGCGCTGCAGAAAAAATTTCTAAACATGTGTAGCGGGCGCAAATATCCTAAAAATAAAATCATTCTTGAAATCCTGAGGAAATATCCTTTCATTTGAGTATTGTATATTGTATATTACTACGCGTACCGGTTTTTGAGCCCTGGGGTCCCCCCGCACAGTGCTTTGTCCCGTAGCAAAAATCAAAAATAAAACTGTGTCTCAGATTTTGATGAAAGATACCTTAGTCGACAGATTATAAAGTAATTAAAAAAAAAAGATGTATTTTTTTTTGATTTGACTCATTTTGACGCCACCAGAGGGCGCCAAACTCGGAGAATTTTTGTATGTAAATGTTATTAAAAAAATTGTTGATTTTTATGTTTTACAAAAATAATTGCTTAAAATTCACTTTTTGAGATAACATCTTTATTTTTGCACATTTAAGTTACTGAGAATATTTTCAATAAAAAAAAAATATTTTTTGTGCAAAAAAAATTTAAAATATGAGTTTTGTGTATATTTGAAATACTATATTTTTTTTTGTTCACAGGTTTTTATTACGAAATTTTGATGGAATATTAAAAAAATACATGTAAAAAAAAAAATTTTTTTTAATTTTTCTTAGAAAGCCTATACCTATGTGTACTATTAACATTAAAGATAAGTTGCCCTTTTTAACAAGAACTATTTTATATATTTTTTTTAAATTGTACCCTAAACCTGAGTTTTGGAACTATAAATATGGTGGTTTGCAATAATAGCTGTCACATTTTACTTTTGTTATAAAACTATTAGTTTTTTTTTTAATTTAAACAAGAAAATATATTCGATTTAGAAAAAAAAATTTTATAAGTCAATATAAAAATGTTTTATTGTTTATAGGCGTTGCAAGTTAGCTAATTTTTAGTAAAAACCCAAAAAAATTTTAAAGTTTGGTAAAATATTTAAAAAATACATGTATTCCGTATTTTTTTATTTTCTTTTCCTGGTTAGGTTTGACCTTTGTCTGTTAGAAAAAAATTTAAAAAGATGCCCTATCGGACGATAATTATGTTTTTTTGTCGTTTTTTGTAACACCTAAAATCATTATATTTGTACTAAAAATTAAGCAAACAATATCGTATCTGTTATATTTATTTATTACTTTTTTTTTGTTTTATGATATATCTGATACGTTATAAAACAAATTTTGTAATTTTGTACTCAAATATATACAAATAATTTTATAATAATCATATAATTTTTTTGAATTTTTTTTTTTTTTTGGTTATTTTTATGTAAAATATTTATATAGTACATTTATAAATGCAATTTGTAACAATTAAATAATTCGTAATGTATAAAAAGCTACTTTAAGATACCGAAAAAGCTATAAAACACCAAAATGCATATCTTCCCGCAAAATGATTTAAATAACACTAAATTGGCTACACTAGTATTAATAAATAAACTTCAACTCTTTTCTTCTTATAACCTCTTTACCAAGGTGCATTTAAATTGTATCAAGCTCTTTACTTAATTAATATTTTTGTTATAATTTCTCTCTCTCACAAATCTTTCTTTAAATGTTAACAACAAAATATTTAGAACAAAACAAAAGTACAAACAATTTAAAATATTGAAATGCTTTACATTCTTTAACCGTCATACACATATTCAAAAATCATTTAACATTTTGTAGCAAGGTTTTCAAATAGCGTTTTCAAGAAAACGGATATATTGAAGCAAATTTAAACCTTGCTTCGATTGAAATGAAAATTAGTACGGATATTAATAGCTTCATTTCCAGTTCAATAACTAATTTCTACCATTTTTTAACTAGAATTGAAGATTTTATTTAATATTTAAAAATTTTGGGTTTTTGGAGGTTATGCATGTAAATTTTGTTTCTAAATTTTGAATAAAGAAAAAGTTGTGATGTTTGGATGAATTTTAAAGGGATTATATCGTTTTTACGAAAAAGGATATATGACAGCTAAATGAGTCCTTGCTGCGCTTGCAATGAAAAGATCTTCATACGTAAGGAGCAATATTTCTGACCCAGCAACCAGGTTTTTTAATTTTATGACGAAAATTGTGGCTTTTATTAAAATTTTAAATTCAGGATATATGCGGGATGTAAGAGTCCTTGAACCAATTTTGTCTAATTCTTTTTTTATATCTTAGTTTAGTTTTTCTAACGTAAGGAGCCTTATTTCTAACCCAGGAATCAGGTTTTTTAATTTTATGACGAAAATAGTGGCTTTTATTAAAATTTTAAAATTCAGGATATATGTGGGATGTGCGAATCCTTGAACCGATTTTTTTCGAATTTTTTTTTTCATTTCTTATTCTGAACAAAGAAAATTGCAGAATAGCTTTTTTAATTTTTTGACGAAAATTGTGGCTTTTATTAAAATTTTTAAATTTAGGATATATTGGAGGTGTGCGAGTCCTTGCACCGATTTCGTCGAATTTTTTTTTTTTTATTTTTATTCTAAACTAAGAAAACAGGTGGATAGCTTTTTTTAATTTTGTGACGAAAATTGTGGCTTTTATTAAAAATTAGAAATTCAGGATATATAGGAGGTGTGCGAGTCCTTGCCCCGATTTTTTTCCAATTTTTTTTTTATTGTTACTTTGACAAAAAAAAAATAGCAGGACAACGTTTTTCAATTTTAAGATCAAAATTGTGGCTTTAACTCTATTTTTTTAAATCAGGATGTATGGGAGGTGTACGAGTCCTTGCACCGATTTCGTCCAAAAATTTAATTTTTTTCACTTTTATGAAAAAAAAATAGAATGCCAAATATTCAGAATTTTTTGAATAAAATTGTGGCATTTAGTCAAATTTTTCAGTTCAGGATGTATGGGAGGTGTTCGAGTCCTTGAACCGATTTTGTCCAAAATTTTTTTTTTTTTCTAATTTTGGAATAAGAAAATAGCATGCCAAGTTTTATTTATATACAATAACTCCTTCTATTTTTGCACCCTGCTTATATGGGAACAAAGCACTGTGCCCCGGCCCCATAACTGAAAAGAGAAAAAAAACTACTTTTTTAATTCTGGACGACGAATGCACATAAATGGAGTTTATATCAACATAACTACAAAACTAACAATCCTATGGGAACCAAACTAGCATACCCCATAACCTGCTGCAGAAAGGAAACCAACATAATAGTGCGCCTCCGTATCGGGCACTGTAAATTTTCCCATAAATATCGCATCGAAAAAACATCCCCCCCAATTTGCACTTCCTGCAACAAAGTAAATAATGTCACCCACATCCTAGACGAGTGCTCCACTTACCATTCATCCAGAACAAAAATTTTTGGACCTAGTCCTCCTTCTGATCTCGTTAAATTAGTCAATGAAAAAAATATTAAATTAGTTTGTAAATATATTTTTGAAAATAACCTACAAAATATTATCTAAATATGTAAAATTTACAATTCAGAGTCGAAAGCCTCAGTAGCTAGTACTCTTAGCTTAAGTTAGTTACAATAATTGTATTAATGTAATTAATAACAAATAAATAAATAAATAAATAATACTTTTTTTTTTTGGAGAACGTCCCATAAAGTGCAGTTTAGCCAAAAGTTTTTTTTCATTCAAAAAAGTGACACTCTAATGTGCTTATATAACCACTTTTATGTTAATGCTTTTCTGCACTGGGAAGAAGACCTCTTTAACATTCAAGAGTTGTTAACGTTTTCTTCTTTTGTCAAGGATATTTAAAAAGAAATGTTTGAAAATAAAGTTAATGAGTTAAAAACTAGCTGAAGTAGAAATTCTTTTTGAAGATAAATTCTATACCACATTTAGAAAACCAAAATGCTGGTTGGTTAAATGTAACAGTAAGTGAAATTTAATTAGATGTACATAATTTATTTAATACACAGTGTAACAAGAAATTGTATCCTTAGCGAAATAAACGGCAATAAACTATCAATAAACCAAACACCTTAAAAGATTTTAAAAACTTAGCTCGAATTTAGTTTTATAGCCTTTTGAAGTTTGTCCATTACGTCTGAAAATTGAAATTTAAAATATTATTTAGTGCTCACAAAAATATGTTTCTACCCATTAGGGATGCCAAACGTGAAATCCCGAAATCCCTTGATTTTCGGGATTTAGTAAATCCCGAATCCCGGGACTTCCTATTTTAAATGCCTGGATTTTTCAGGACTTGTCGGGATTTGTTTTCTTGATACATAACGATTTTTATTGAATTATCGCATAATTTTTGTTGCATACTTACGGTTCTGAACAACACCTATATTTTTTGCGAGTACACAATGTGTTCCTTGTAAAATTGTTAAAAATTTGAGTTTTTTATATAAAATTTTAAATAAATATTCGATATAGTGAAATATTTAGTGGTTGGTTCTTTTTGGGTATCATTTTTCGATACCAGACTATTGCAAATTTATTATCGTAATTCCAGGGAATTGCGATAGCGAAAACGGCATCATGAAATGTAATGTTTTCGTATAAAAATAATTTCCGTTAGAGATTAGCTGTTGATTCCTTAGACCGGGCAGGCAAAACTGTCTCGCCAGCGGATTTGCGGTGGCACTCGATGGTGTGTTGAATTAAAAAAATTTAAATAAGTAAATTAGGTGACTTGTGAACAATTGTATCAGAAAAATCGTTTTTCCAAAATCAATGAACACAAATTTTAGATGTTAGATTACAGAACATAAGTATTTATTTCAGAACGTTTTTACCATCAAAATAACCGATATTCCTCTGTGAAAGGTGCACAGAGAAAACATATTCGTGCTGACAATCGAATTTGTTGAATTACTGAATTTTTTTGTTAACATAAACAAATACCAGAATCCCGAAATACCAAAAAACGCCGGGATTTCAAACAATTCGTAGTCACAAAAAATCCTGGGATTTCGATATCGGGATTTGAAAAATTCAGAATCCAGGGATTTTTTAATATCAATCCCAATTGGCATCCCTATATACGATCATCATATATCCCATATATGATCATCAGGACAACCTGAAATATTCTGTATCATGTTTTTTACTGTGCACGGTTTTGAAAAATGGATGAGTATTAGTCCATTTCAGAATATTTGACGAAGTCTGGCATCGATTTGTTAGAGCATACAGCATATTTTTTTTTTTGCATATTTTGATAAAATATTTTTGATAAAATGTCTTTCTTTTTAGCATATTTTTTACTTTCTAGAACAAAAGCATATTTTGCCATTTTTTTAAGACTGTTACCGATTTATTTATTATATATTATATATTATTAATTTTTCATTTTCTATTTTGTTTGCAATTGAAATGATTTTCACGAAAGTTACTCCAACTGTACTAAAAATAAGTTTTAAAATACGTAATTTTAATGAAAAATAAGTTTTAAGAGCATATTGTTTAAATTTTAAGATCATATATTCCGATTTTTAGGAAATTTTTTATGCGCATAAAAACGATTTTATAGAACATATTTCTGGTTGACCTGCCTGAAAGTTTCTGATGTTCGTATGCCTTTATTGGTGCGCTGACATCAACTTGCTATACTATTTTGAATAAAATATATGTAATTGGCTTGAAACTTAAAACCGCCATAATTTTTGCGCCATTACAGATAAATGATTAACGCGAAAGGGTTTAGTATGTTTAAACATCGGCTAACCTATACACAAAAGGTTATTCATTCATAAATAAAAAAAAAAATTAAAAAATGTTGCCTTAAAGTGTCGATGATTTGTAAAATTCATCATATATATTTGGTATTTTTAATAATCTGCCATTAATGCTAATATAATTGTCATGCTCCTATTCGAATTTCTATAACTATAGAAATTTTTGTTTGATTTTATTGAAGCAACCCGAGTAAATATAAAATATAATCTTAAATAATGTGATCCGGTTTTATAAAATTGAATATAGTTAAGTATGACATCATGTATAGTTAGATAAAATTCTACTTGCGACTGTAATTTTTCGTAAAACGGTATATTTAATTATATCTTACAATATTTTATACCATACGGTATTAGATGGGCAATATATAATTGGATTGGCAGAATTAAATTAATATATGGGAAAATTAATGCAAAAATGACTTCTTTTTGTAGCGTTCAAGCAGCATTTTTGACATGCAAAATCGCAAAATCTCGGTTTCAATTCAAATGGGATCCAATTTTCTTGCTTTTGAAAAAATCTCAATGCTTTTAAACGTAGGAGTAATGCATCCAATTCCTCATCTTCAAACTTTTTCTACTGGCTACGCCTCTACGTGTCGATTGTGTCGAAATCACCAAGTTTTTTGAGTGTCCAAATCACCAAGTTTTTTGAGTTGGTGAATCGCAAGTTTTTTGAGTTGGTGCATGTTGACCGTAAGCTTTTACCAACAATCGATAACTTTCAGCAGCCGTTTTCTTCAGATGAAAGAAGGTTATCAGACTTCCCCGCAAAAGATAATTTTTAGCCACAAAATTCGACATTGTTATAGCGATTGAAAAATATGTGGGTTTACACTTTAGCGTCTATCGAATATTGAATTATAATGACAGATGTTTACCCTCCAAAATACCATATTTGTTATTATTGACACAAACCATATGTGATAGTTATGCCATATGTTGTCCAAATCGACATTATTAATTGAAGGGATTATTGTAAAAACTTGATAAGCCACATTTTATATTAAGTTTGTTTTAGCATAATAATGGTTAAAAGAATGTAAAAAATGTGGCTTTTTCCGGACATTTATAATCGAGGGTACTTGTAATAAGTGTTTAAGCGATAATTCTATCAAATAATTATCAATAGATGTATAGAAAAGATCGAAAATCCATAAAACAATAAATGTGGCTTATCAAGTTTTTACAATAAGCCCTTCAATTGTGTAGCCAATATCAACTCCAAAATTTTCATTGGAAATATCTATTGAAATTATCTTAAATGAACATCACAATTTAAAATATCTAACTCCAAAAATTTTAGTTTGTCGCAACAATTTTTTTATTTTTAAGCATATTAAATTATAATGTAACTGTACGTTAAATTTAAATTGGGCTCTTAATAATCGGAAAATAACTTCTAGGCCCCTGTATTCAATTTATAAAATTTATTTTCACTGGATTGAACCGTATCAAATTATATCAAACTTAATGTAATATAAACCATTTATATGCAATACGGTCCACCATTTTTCGGATCAAATTGTATTTCAATTACATATAAGGCTATATCAAATTTGATAGATTTCTTTGTGGCATCATAGTAATGTTTTTTAAATCGGGAAATCAAAAATTGTTCATTCACCGTATAAGCACAATATCTTTACGCACAATTTTGTTAAAGACAAAAATCTTAATATTGCATAGACTTTTTATAGTCATTATTAGGGCTCGGAAGTTCATGCATTTATTATCGTGTTTTATGTACATAAAATATGCATTAAAAATCCTTAAACATGCACTTGAAGTTAAATATAAATATGCATTTCTTGTTTTTTTTTTAATGTTTTCAATATTATTAACACATTTTAAATAAATTTTGTCTTCCAGATAAAAAAAAAGTTCAATTTCAAATACAAAATCAGATGATATAGATCGATATTTATTCTTATACAAGTTAATCTCAAAATTGAGGTGTCCAGTAATATCCGATTAGATCCCCCAAATATATTAGATCGAAATTGATCTCACAATTGTGGCATCCAAAAATATCAAAGATCCCGATGGATTACAAAATATCACGTAGGATGAATTAAGATTTGTCTGAAATCTAATTAGATCCAAAGAGATAAGTAATTTTTGGTGGATAGATTGAGATATTTTGAGATTAAATGGGATTATTTATATCCCATGACATATATTATTGTTAATAAAAAATATAAAAAATGTACGCGACTAAAAACGTTACATATAATCCTGCATTATTTTGTATAAAAATATATGTTATTGCATGCTGTTATACGTGAATACAAATGTTTACGTATGTTTATATATAAAAAATAAGTTTTTTCTAAATGTTTTAATACGATGCCACATATAATTACATCTTATTACATATCGACCTATATATTGGTTAATATATAGTAAATGACATATGCAATTATAAAGGGTCCGCCATCTAACGTTTTTTTTTTTCAACTAGTGCTTATTTCGTGAATGGTAACACTTAGCTCATGTCTGATTTGACAGATAATTAGTTTTATCCTTCCGCTGAACGAATATGGTCCGTATGTTCGTTATCTTGTGAAAAAAGTGAAAGAAACTGGCATCCTCATCGATAAACCAAAGCGTGACAAGCCAAAAACAGTGCGTACACCCGAGAATATTGCTGCTGTGGCAGAAAGTGTGCGTGAACCGTCATCAACATCAATTCACCGTCGTTCTCAACAATTGAACATTTCGGAGACATCATTGAGACGAATTTTGCATATAGACCTTGGTATGACGCCATACAAAGTCCAATTGGCTCAGGATTTAAAAAATAAAAGTTATTTGGCGGACCCTTTATATGGTTAATCTAATTATGTACGAATACATGTTTAATTAGATATAACAGAAATCAAAATTATATATAATAACGTATTAAAATATCAAAAAAACTGTATTTAATTTTGGATACAACTGTATATGATCTATTTATGGTTTAGGTTAAGTTGACAAGAGGAAGTTTGGTTCCCACCCTTCATGATCATCGATAAGATGACATACGCATTCACCTATGCCAGAAGATCGGCATGTTGTGCGCTCTTCCATTTGGGCACGAAAATGCACTATTACGTAAAATTCTATATATTTGGGGATACCCTAATGTGCATTAAATCTTTAAAAAGATTTATGCCGTAATTTTTTTGAAAACCGCGAAAAGGTAATATGTTTCTTAATATTTTATTATAGACTTAACGGAAATGATAGGATGATCAAATATGAGACCGGTCCTGCGTGTGCCAAAGGATCGGTCCCTTCGTGCCAGAGACCGGTCCTCTGCTAAACCCTACCCTATGTAAACAACTGACAACTTTAACATTGGCTTGTCATAGGAGGGGTCATTTGTCCTGCTTTAAACCACATAGTGGCATGCCACAGGACTAACCAAAGATGGGCATACTACAAGACTGTCGCAAAGGGCTAATGTCGTATAAAATAAACGAAAACTAAACAGCTTCCAATGGGTAAAATTCTGGCCAACTGGCTTTTTCTTGTTAATAAGCATTCTGGTTAAGTGGTATGTCCTCCCTTTACCAGTCGCAGGATTGGTAATTTTAAGACAATTAACTCTGCTTAACCCACTTCAGTATTAAATTATACCATTCCTGTGATAAGTCCTTCTTTAACCAGTCACTTTAAGGTCAATTGACTCCTGATTCCCCATAGGGTATATTTTCATACAATCATATACAAAAATGTAACATTTAGTGCAATTTTTCCAGAATAAAACTCGGATATAATTGTATTTAGAGTTGACATAGTAGTTTACATAGAATCATATACAATTAGATCAGGTTAAAATCCGTATACAATAGTATTTGGTTTTTTTATTTATTATATCTATTTGTATCAGTTCAGATATAAACTGATAGAATTAGATACAAAACTAATACAATATAATACCATTCTATCGGGCCATAATCCGGATAAATTTGTACTGAACATTTATCTAATTACATCAGATTAGATCTAAAGTCATACAAACATATACAATTAAATGGACCCATATTTCTGATGAAATTTAATAAGATTACATATAGCGTCACAGATTTCTGCTCATATATAATTATATATGTGGTTATATATTGCAATATATAATTATGTCTTATAAGCATGGCAAATATTAATGATGTTGGACCATATCATATCCTTAACTAAACTGTTAACCTTAATGTTATATATAATTATATCTTGAATTGCTTTATTCACCATATATAATAGTGAATAATTATTATTACACGCATATCTTATATAACACACAGAAATATTGTTTATAAGACAGCATACATTATTATATCGTAAATTATATAATTTATGTGTTACCATATATGATTATATATTGTGTTATATATGAGAATGCATTATTATATATGACAATAGATCTATCATATCTTATTATGTATCTTATTTTGTAAAGGTTGATATTTAACAATATATCGTTATATATGTTACCACATAAGAAATATATAATAATATATGGATATGTCTGATACCATATGTAAACACATATTATAATAAATTTTAACAGAAAAAAAAAAACACAGGACCATATACCAATATTTTTTTAGTCGGGTAAGTGGTAACAATTTTAAAATTAGCCTTAATCGTAGTAATAAAGTCAAGGATTATATTTTACTGTTACTTTTGTCTTCGAGATGAAAAAAAATTATTAAAAAATATATTTATAAATTAAAAAAAAAAAAAAATTAATAAAATATACAAATTGTTTAAAAAGCAGAATTTAATTAAATATCAAAAAATTTTCTTAAAAATATAAATTTAAATACAAAATATGCAAATATATGCATTTACAGCATAAAAAATGGCAAAATATGCCTCAAAATATGCATTAACACCAAAATATGTACAAATATGCATTTATAGCGTAATATGCAAAAATATGCATTAACAAATCGTTGCCATTTTGTTGCAAGTTTATAATACGCAAAGATACTTGCTTAACTTTATCGTCTAGCTAACGACAACAAACATGTATTTACATGAACTTCCTAGCCCTAGTCATTAAGGACAACTCAAGTAGAATTGATTAAAAAGAAACGATTTTAACTCAAACTAAAACAGATCTCCTCAATACGCCTAAAAGATTTATGAAAAAAGCTCTTAAATATAATTTTAAAAATCGATATTAAAATTTTATCTTTAAACAAAATAAAATTGTTACGGTTTGTGATATTCATTTAATTTATTTTTTGATAGCAACCATAAATTGATGTTTATGACGTCCTTGCTCTAATTTTTAAGTTTTTTCCTTTGCATAGTTTTGTTATACCAAATCCTCTTTGGATTTTATAACTATATTATCAAAATGGTGGTTTTGGGTGACTGACTGGAATATATGGATGTTTGGGTGGTCGGGTGGTTGGTAACATATTTTGAGATAGAATACATTTTAAACCCATTGTCAGTTTTAGCTTAAATCCAAAAAAACCGACATACATAAATTTATATTTAACACTAATACTTTTGGTTGAAATTTGTTTGTACACCTTGTATTACGCTATCGGAGAAAGGATTTGCAATTTTGACATTTCATTTGTAGCTTATATGCACATTAACCTTTTCAGTCCTACTGTTGCCTACGGCATTTTCAAAATTTTTTTAACATCTAATTAAACAAAAATGGAGTATGCTCGTTGCAATTTAAAAACTGGGTGGGAAAAAAAAATTTTTTTCATAGAAAAATGCAAAAATCGCTTCATTGATAAAAATCTATGCATTCAAATTCGAAACAATTTTAAAATTAGGCCTATAGTCCATAAGAAATATAAAGAAACGCAATTTTATTTATTCGCGCTTTTCAAAATAGTTCCCGCATAAACCGTTTTGAATTTCGACGCAATTGTTTAGTTTAATTAAATTAAAAACCACGTGCTTGATTACGAAGAAGACAAGAATCCAGCAAACTTCGAGTTCTGATGAGAATTTTAGTCAGATCGAAATACTAGTATCAACCTAGCTAATATGTTTGATTTGCTTTATTTTTGTAAATATACGGAGGTTGAAAGCTCGTTATAAATTGAAAATAACATAAAAATAATCTCGATGTATATAAAAACAAAAAACTAATATAACTGTAAAAATAAATATTTCGTCAAATTTTAAGTGTTTCGCGGATTTCGATAAAAGAAGATATAGATATGGTATTACTGAAATTCCGCCAACAACGAAAATTGCTACTTTAATTAGAAATTGATAGCTCTTTAATTGAATTATTGTTCAATTAAATAATAACTCATTTGATTAAAAAGTGATCAATATCGTATGCCTTCCTAACATTTGTCATAGCAAATGTTTTTTAACAGCTTGAATTTTATAACATTGAATTGAAACCGGCATGAAATTCTCATTTAGTTAGCAGATTTATTTATACTTATGTGAACAAATTCACACAGAAATTAGTTTCTTCTTTCTATTTAATTGTAGAGGTTTAATTGAAAGCTTTTATTTTCAACAACCCGATTTACTTGAAAAAAGTAGGGAAATTTATTTTTCTGTGTTACGAATATGGGAAAAAGCTTCGATTAAATTAAATTGGCATTAACACACTAAGGGAAGTTTTGCTGCAAATATTTGTAGTTGTTTGAGTTGTAAATACAGTATATTTATTTGTAAGTGAAAAAACAGTAATTTGTAAAAGAAATTCCAGTTTTGACTACAATTATAGTGCATTTAAAAAACAAACCACATTAAATTCCTGTATTATGATTTTACATTGATTTTATACAGTGGTTTTATTTTTATTTAAAAACAAAACAAATATTTATTTTTTACTGCATATGTGTGTGTTTCATTTTTACTACAATTGTGTTTAATTTTTTTTCACAGGAAAAAACAAAAGACAATGTTAGTTGAATTTTCTGATATGCAAGTCGTCCGTTCTTCAAGTGAAATTTCATTTGTTTTCAACTACATTTGCAATGGTCTTTATCTACATAGTAATGCATAATTTTTAGCTTAATCCAACTACATAGTGAGAATTTTAGTGGACAACACATAATGCGAATTTTCAGTAAATTAATGACACTTCTTCATAAAGTGACCGAAAAATTTCTTAAAAGTAATGAACAGATTCACAGTTTTTAGAAAAATAGTTTGTTAATGAAACTTATTTACTGTGTAAATGGAACTTTTAACAAATGAACTGACATTTTTCATAGATTTTTGTGAAAACTTGCATTAGTTTAATGAAAGCTTTCAATGGACGAGTTCCATTCAACTTCATTGCTTCTATGCAAAAACTCATTAATATCATGCTGAGAATTCTCTCAGTGTACAATTCCAAAGTAAAACTACACTCAGGGAACTTCTGCTTTAAAAATATGTAGTTGTTTAGCTTTTAATGCAGTTTCTTTATTTTTAATTTAAATGTCAGTCATTTGTAGGACAAATTAAAATTTTTACTAACCTTGCAGTTCATTTAAAAATACAAACCACATCAAATGACTGTTTTATGATTTTACATAACATTTTTTCAGTAGTTTTTTGTTATTTCAAAAAAAAAAAATATTTGTTTATTTTTTACTATCATGTGGTTAATTTTTACTGCAATTGTTAGTTATTTTTTGAACATTAAAAAGCAAATGACAATCTTAGTTGAATTTACTGAAATGTATGTAAGTCAAGTGAAATTTCATTTGTTTTTAACTGCATTTGCAGTGGTCTTTACCAACATAGTATTCACTTTAATAACATTAATACCTGAAATTTGTAAACATGGTTTATATACTACACTTAGAGAAAAAAATGTGTAAATATTGTAGGTAAAACTACTAGAAATTAGTTAAAAATGACGTCGCAATAAAAACCTCTGAAATTAGGAAATTTTTTTTTGCTAAATAGTAGTAAAATAAGAATAGAAAAAATAAATCTGTTTAATCTACAACTCTTAAGTTATATATGAGCTAAGTTTTAGTTAACAATAAATTAGTCTGCGAATTTCAGAAAAAATTTGCTAGATATTAAAAAAAGTTTTTTTTAGATATTTTTTTATGCGTATAAAAATCTGTCCTTCTGAAATCAGCAGTTTATAATTTTTTAGTAAATACTTTTGTTGATTTTAGCAAAATATACTGTTATTTTCATTCAACTAAATTAAAGGTAAATATAGCAAAAGTTTTGTTGATATTTAAGTTTTGTTTGCATTTCTTTATCTACAAATATTAAGCAAAAGTTTTTGCTGATTGTAGCAGATTAAATTGCTATTTTCCACTAACTAGAATTAAACTCGAGCATAACTAAAATTTTGCAAATTTAACGGTTTTATTATTGCTTTTCTTATCTTACTAATATTTAGCAAACATATTTTACTAATTTTTGCAATTTTTCTGCAAACTATTATTAAGAGAAACAGTTTTTAGTGGCTTTAAAAAGCGTATTTTTCAATTTAAATAATTAAACCTTTGTTGTAAGTGTGCAAAACGTACACTGAAAGAATTATCTGCATGATTTTAATGAATTTTTGTATTCAAGCCATTAAGTTGCACTGCAACTTCGAAACTCTCAAAATCCCAGTTCAGTTTTTAGAAGAGAGATGTTGATACGGCTTTTGAGAACAAATATATTGAATTTTACGTTTGAAAATAAAAAAAAAATCCGATGGGTTTTTTTTGCAAAAAGTCTTGGAAAAGTGAAAATAGGGAAGGTTATGTGGAAGTGGTTGCACCTGGGTTACATTCACCATCCTGCGGCCATAACATTTTCTTTGGAAATATTTTTAATGGGGTTGATTCACAAACGTTCGCCAATGACAATAAACAAAAAATAAATAAAGGAAGGTTTCATCCAATAGCGGGCACTCCTACATCTCTCCTTAATAAACAAATTTGGTGCAAGGGAGTCATCAAATTAAACTTGGATTAAAATGTATTTTCTAAACTAGTGCAAACTCATAATTATAATATAATTATGTCCAAATATTTATTGGTTTGGTAAAGACAGCGCTTCAAAAAAAAGTAACGAATTGTCCCCAGTCTATCCTACTTTGAATTTTAAGAAAACAATACGACTGTGTACAAACTTTAGTTTTTTATGTTTTGGTTTTTGCTTTTAATAAAATCAAAGACCTGCATGAATGTCTTGTGAAACATTCGCAAAACATTTTTTTGTACAACAAAAACATTTGTTTTTGCTCCGATAAAAAAAAATCTATTACATTTTGAAAACATCGAAAAATTATAGTTGCCTATGAAAAAAGTAAGCATTTTTATTCAAAATATTCCATTTTTTGCTACTATTAGTATTAAAAATCGTCAAAGCTGGCATCAGTAAACACAAGAGAATGTTTTGCAAAACATGCACGCAGGCCTTTGAATAATTTTTTTTTAACTGTAAGTGCATATTTCAAGATTTTTCATGCATATTATAAGCGCCTATATCATACTTTTTTGTGCATGAAGTTCCTGTCCCTGATAATGGCAATCTGATATATACCCTCCTGCACAGTGGGGATTTATATGTAAGTGTAATTTATATGTAACTATAGGGGTGGTATGCATGATATGAGAATAGTAGTTAAAACATATAAAATTGACGCCAACATAAATTCTAGAATTTATTTATAAATATTTGCATAAAACCAGCATCAGTATACAGAGAAATTGTTAAATCAATATGGCTTGTTTTACGTACGTACACTCAAGTAAAAAAGTAAGTTGAAAAAGTTTTCTATCCCAATTTACAGTTTTTGAACTAATTTTTAGTAAAAAATCATTTTATAGTATAAAATTGCCCTATTCTTTATTTACAAATTTTTTACTAATTTCCTTAGTTGATGTAACTTGTTTAACCTGAGTTGCTAAAACTAGCAATTAAAAATTTTAACCCTCTAACTGGAAAACGATGTTCCACTCGAAAAACTACTAATAAGTTCTTTAACAAAATTGTTTATCGTTGACTAATTTAGGCGATATGAGCCAAAATTTTTAGGGTGCATTTTGGAAACTAAAATATTTCTCTTACCAAGATATAACCACACTGAAAACATTTTTTTCTGCTCCTATTTAAGAAGATAACGCTATTTTCGCCTTTTGGAAAAAGCGAAATTAGACGAAAACTTCAAATTATATTGTTCAAACTTCAACGCTTTGCTATTAACACTTAATGTCTTCTTTCTGCAAAATTTCATAAAAATCCGTCTATTAGTTTATAAGTTAAGACGATGTCCTTTAAAGGAATCCTGATAAATATTTAGCAAAAATTTAGTTTTCTATCGGAATATATTAATTTCTAAGTATAAAACGCTCATTTGACGCATTTGTGGTACATTTTATGAAGACTGCCCTGAGGCAGCCTTACCCGTTAGAGGGTTAACTTGAAATCATCAAATTTTCCGAGTTGAAAATTTTAATAATCTAAAGAAAACACTAAAGCATAAAAAAAAAAAAAATTTTAAAAAATTTACTAATTTTTAATAACGTTTGCAAATTTTAGTAACGTTTACAAATTTTCCTACTACTTTAACTTTACTAACTTCTGCTGCAATTAGCTACACCGTCTGCTGGCTTAAAGAAAATCAATTTTTCTGTTAAATTACAGATTTTGTTAGTACTTTTAAAGACTTTTTTTATATGAGTGTACAATAAATTTAACCTATATGTGTGTACGAAATAAAGTGTGGTCAAAATGTAATACAAAGCAGTAATTAACACTGGGTGCTAAACAAATATTGTAACAAAATCTAATAAATTGTATACAACAGAAAATTTAGCTACAATATTAAGCAATGAATTTGATCAATTAATATTAGAGATTATATTTGTTTGGTACATATAACATTTATTTTTTGCTTTGTTAATTTTTCGCTACTTTTTCTGAACTTTCAGGTCTGTTTTGATGCAGTCCGGTTTAGAAAAGCGTTACTGCACTCAAAGGAACACACACCCGGGATACGTTTGTACCTACTAGCTTTTTTTTTTTTTTGGCTTTTTCTTATGTTTAAATGGTCCAATTTCATTATTTTTATGCGTATATTAATATTTTACAAATGTTTTAGTTTTTGTTTCATGCAAATATTCTATGTGGTTCAAGAGATATAGGCAAAAAAGGTCACGGGCAAGAGATAGACAAATGTTGTGTGTGTTTACGTAGATGTCGACTTTGGAAGCTCGTACCTTCTGAAGCGAATTGGATCAAATAACATTTGAAATATTAGAAATTACTTATATTTCCTAGATCCGAAATCTCTATGGCCTAAGTAATTCCGTTCCTGAGTTACAGCACTGCAAAGTTGCAAGTGGATACATTTGTACCCGAGTGTGTGTTCTAGAGTTAAGACCAGCGGACCGTTTAGCTAGTTTTAGCAAAAAGTGTCTGTAATTTTTGATAAAATGAAAGTTGTAGAAAAAATTAGTAAACTTTACTAAAATTTTGTAAAAATCGATTTGCTGAAATATCAAATTTGTTTTTATCAATTATATTTTTAATTCTTTTTACAATTATTTTAATTGAAACTCGATTATAGTTTTTTCTGTGTATAGTTAGTAGTATATTATATATTTTTTTTTTGCTGGACATTTGTAGTGGAAATCCTCATATATACGTACAATTGTTAAATGCTTTTGTTGTCATTTATGAAATTGTTCAACATCATAAAAATTTATAATGTACAATTATTTTAGTCTGTTTTAAAAGTACAACCAAGCGGCATTTAATTTGTGGCATCTGGGTTTGTGGTTTGTTAACAAAAATAAACATCACAATATAGAACATAATTTCAATATTTTTGATAGCATTTGTTATAACTGCTGAAAAATATTTATGCTTTTCGACTAATTACAATAGTTTAATGCCATTTCGCATACTAACTAAATGCTTAAAGTTTTTGAATGTATTTTAGGTGGCAAAATGTGAATTGAAATATTAATTCATATATTAAATTTTTTTATTTCAGTTTAATTATCTGTGCCCATTGTTATTTGAAATTTATAAATTTTTATTGATTTTTTGTTTGTGTTGGGTGCTTATGATTAATATCAATAATTTTATAATTTCATATTACTCATACGTAAAAATATATATGAGGAACTTCAATAACTTTCTACACATTAAGGCAAAATATTTTGAAAAAATACAAAACAATAGTTCCATGCCATTTCGCACACTAACTAAATGCTTAAAGTTTTTGAATGTATTTTAGGTGGCAAAATTTGAGTTGAAATATTAATTCATATATTAAATTTTTTTATATTCAGTTTAATTATCTGTGCACATTGTTCTTTGAAATTTTAAAATTTTTATTGATTTTTTGTTTGCGTATGATTAATATCAATAATTTTATAATTTCATATTACTCATACGTAAAAATATATATGAGGAACTTCAATAACTTTCGACACATTAAGGCAAACTATTTTCAAAAAAGTTGATTATGATTAATAATAATTTATATATATTAAATATCATGCCCCATTAAAATAATTATCACAACACAGAAAATTAAATTAAAATATTTTCTTCGTAGAAAACAAAAAAAAATATTGAATCATATCAAATGTAAATGCCCCAGGTTAAATTTTAACATTACCAATTTCAAACAAAACAAAAAACAAAAAAAAACAATATTTGATAAAGAAAGTTCCTAAACAACGGTTTGTAAATTAATCTGTATTTGAAAACCAAAACCAAAAAATTACATATAATTTAATATGACATCAAAATTGTTGTATTCTCTAGGAAAAACAGATTTTAATTGAAAATATTACAAAGAAATTGGATTTTTGCCAAAAATACCTAAAGGCGATTGTAAATTAAAAAGCATGTAAAACAAAAATGTATTTCAGTTTCCTTTGTATGATTTTTTAATATCATGTGCACACACATACTACACCGTAACGTATACTTTATTTAAATTGTTAAACTTCTTTTTATTAAAAACCTATTGTTTTACGGAATTTAGAGTTAACACACTGAGCTTGAGTGGAAGTTAAACAAAAGGTCATTGCATATGGTATAAACTCAGCAGAAAATGTTATATTAACCTTGCACAACAATAGCTTGTTCAAGAGAAAAACAAATAGCTTGTTCAAGAGAAAAACAAAAACGCTATCTGAATATTTTTGAAGTAACAAAAGAATAATAATTTAAAATAAATGCAACGCTATAATTTCTCTGAAATGTTTTTAGGGGCGTACATACATTAGGGAAATTGGTTATAACCAGGGACCGTAACTTTATGCACAAAAAAAGTGTGGTTTAGTCGCCTATAAAAACCCCGAAAAATTTATAGAAAAATTATAATTTAGCTGATTTATTTGCTGAAAATCTAAATTTTTTTTTTTTTTGATTCTTTTAAAAATAATTTACAATACGTTACAAAATATAAAAATGTTCATACTATTATGTTATATCTGAAAATATATAGAAACAATTATATACAACATAAACAAAATTATCTTTCAACTTTTTACATCAATGGTTGTCTAAATGATGGCATCTTTTAAAGGAAGACAAATGCCTTAGATGATTCTAGAAACGAAACGAAAAAATAACGAAAAAATATGACATATAAAACCTTTTTTTGCAATAAGTAAAAGAAAACATAAAAAATTACCTAAAATGGGTGTCCTTGTATTTCGCTTTAGTCTGCTACCTGAACGTATATTTGTTTGCAATTTAACCACACTAGAATATCAATTACTATAAACATTTAGTTTACAAATATACATTTAATCTTAATTAAAATTAAGTATTGTATTTTGTCTTTAATCTGATTAATAGGCAATTATTTTGACAAGCCACAAAATTTAAGTTGTTTTAATTCATAATATCGTTTTATGTATGAAAAACAGATACAAAAATCTTCCATGATTGATTGCAAGAGTTATACTTTTTAATACATTTCCTCTTGTCTACTACAGCTTGACATGCCGTAACATCTACTTCATTCTGCTCATATCTATCTATTTAATGTGCTTATCAGCATAATTTGTTTAGCAAAATAAATTAGTGAAACATTAGTAAAATATTAGTAAAACATTAGTTCAAAACAGTTAAGTGCTGAATAAGTGTAACTAAAAAAAAAGTGTAAACATTTGCTGAAAAATAGTATTTTACAAGACATTTTACTAACTTTTCTACTAATTTATTTTGTTTTTGAGTGTACGAGAAAATATACTCCTTATATTTTCTATGCGGTTCAGATCTTGTAACCATGCAGGTTAGTCAGTAAGTGGAATGTGTATTTTGCGAAACCACATTTTAGTTTCGTTGGTGGTATGAATTCTTTCATTGTTTTGCATGAAAATCCAGTTTCCATTGCTGTGGAAACCCCTGCATTGTAATACTGCAGTATGTATAATCAGAACTATTCATTCTTTATGATGTGAACTGAATTTCCAGCATACCTGCTGAAGAAAACACAGCCCACGCGACGTGAGAAGTATCGTTTTTCTTTATGTACGTGGCGCCAGTAGTGGGTATTTCCTTCAGATCCATTTAGATTTAATTTTTTCTCGTCCGCAAATATCATCTTGAGTGAATGAAAGGATTTATTTTCGAAAAAAAGGATATCGTAATTTTGGTCTACCGTGTTTCAATTTGTGGTCATATTTAACTCTGAGAATTTCATATGTTTGATTTTATGTCTTACTAGAAGTCGTTCATTTTACTTCACACAATATTTTCGAATACATTTAGAACTCTAAAAGCTCTTAATTTGCTCACAGAAGTGGAACTTAGGTCTCTGAGCTCTCAAAAGGGCGGTTCCTTTTCCTTTTCATTTTTTACTAATAAATACTGATTATAAAAAAGTCTCTTAAAATGGTGGATGTGGGCGTTGTGGTGTAATGGTTAGTGCGTTGTACTGTTACACAGATGTTCCCATGTTTTATTCCCGGTAGCGACAGCAACAATTTAGAAAAATAATATATATGAGTTTTCTATCTCTCATATGTATCGCAGCGCCCGCCTTCGGTGTTCCCATATCACCTAACCCCACCGAAGTAAAATAATGAATCAGGGCTATGAATTAAAAAGCTTTAATAAGTTTGCCAACTCTCCATTAGGTGACGAGCAGCAACTGGTCTTAAACTTATCATCTCGGGCAATTACAGTGTTGCCATTTTTGAAGCCCTTCATCTTTCCCCACCTTTTACTTCTCTACTATCCCCTTCAAAAAGAAAGCAACACATTAATTAATAGGAAGAATTTCCTGAGTGTTGCTTCTCTTTCAAAAAAAAAAAAAAAATACTGATTATAAAAAAGTCACTAAAAATAGTGGATTCTTTTGAAAGGCAAAAAAAAAAAAATATCTTCGAGGAAAAACGCCCTTTCAAACCAAATACATATTTTAATAACTGACATTCAGTCAATTTATACTCAATTAAAAATTTTTTGATTACATTAAATTTTATAGAGCTGTAAAGTATAATGAAACAGACCCTATTATTCTAATTTGTCATATTTTTTATTTCAAAACCTCATATAAGTTATTCGTTACTTTTTGCTATTTACATTTATTTGGAACGTTATTTTGTTTATACCTCCTCTGGCAGCAATTTAAGATTCAAAAGAAACAAGAGCATATGCTTTGGTTTTATGAAATTCTACTCAGATGAACATAATATACAAATATTTTTTTGTTTTTTATATAAAACCACATATCTTTGCTGAAATGCTAAAGGTTGTAACATTACATTAAAACACAGTCTCACATTATTTTATTTATAAAATACAAAAAAATAAAAATATTTTGATAAAGTTTATTTTAATGTTTTCTTTCAATTCAATATCAATAATTCTTTTATGATAAACGAGTTTTAACCTCTTGTAGTAGATGTTTCATTTTCAAGTTTAAGATCCCGCCTACACGGAATTAGGAACACACATACCATATTTTAAGTTCCTAGCTTTAGAATTTTCCCCTTCCCATAGGAATTTGAAAAAATTCCATCTAAGTGAAGGTCTACGTAGGACAAGAAACCCACTTACCAAATTTTTAAGTTTCGCATTTTAGCGGTCTGTCCATGCGGCTAATGGGGAGACTTTCCCCTTCGTGCCCCTTCCTGTTGAAATTTTCAAAAATTCAGTCTATGCGAATGTCTACGTGGGACTGGGAACCCACATACCAATTTTAAGTTCCTCGCTTTAGCTGTTTGGCCACGCCGCCAGGGGTTTAGACTTTTCCTCCTATTTAAACCCTATTTTAGCACTTTCCTTGGCATAATTTCAAAAAGTAAGTTAGGTATTATTTAAAGCAACACATATTACAAATTTCAGCTCTCTAGTCAAAGAGGTTTTTGCAGACCGCCAAAGAAAGAATTTTCTACCCCTTTCAGTGGGAAAAATTCTAGGCCCGAGGTATGGGCTGGGTGATGCTGAGTGAGTAAGTGAATTAGTCACTCAGTACTACTATTCCTTATACCAATTGTCTATTTCACTAATGAAAGAATCCCATTAGTTTTTGGACTACTACACTGCGTTGCATAACTATAATTACAAATAATTTTTGCTGTTTTCTCTAATATTAAAAAATTTTTTTAAAACTTATAACTGTTTTTAAGAGTGTGGTAATTGTGGTTATTGTATAAAATTTAAGAGATTTCTTAATTGATTTAAGATAAAAATTATGTAATAATATTTTGTTCATAACTACACTCAGGGAACTTCTGCTTTAAAAATAGTTGTTTGGGTTGTAATACAGTTTCTTTATTTTTAATGTAAATGTCAGTCATTTGTAGAACAAATTTAATTTTTTACTAACCTTGTAGTTCATTTAAAAAAGCAAACCACATTAAATGACTGTTTTAAGATTTTACATTAATTTTTACATTCGTTTTTTGTTATTTAAAAAATAGTAAATGTTTGTTTATTTTTTACTAACATTGTTGGTAATTTTTTGAATAGTAAAAACAAATGACAAATGTTAGTTGAATTTAATGAAATGTTGGTCGTCTTTTCTTCAAGCGAAATTTCATTTGTTTTTGACTACAATTGCTGTCGTCCTTGCCTGCATAATATCCTAAGTGTAATATCAACACAATTTACTGCATTAGTAGGGAGCATCCCCTGAGTGTTGGTCTAACGTATAGAAGAAGAAAATGTGTATATGGCTTCATAGAGTCTTGCTGTTTTAAATATTAAGGAAATCGGCTCACCCTTGTTCAGATTTGTGGCGATTTCTCCTCAAATGAATGATTCATATGGGCTATTCCAGAATAGCGAGTTAAAAATGCAAAGTGCTCAGAACTTTTTATTTGTTTTTAATAATAAAACTTACTAACCTTGTAATTCATTTAAAAAACAAACCACATCAAATGACTGTTTTATGATTTTACATTCATTTTTTACAATAAAACTATTTGTTTTTTTTTACTAACATGTGGTTCATTTTTACTACAATTGTTTGTAATTTAGTGAACATTAAAAAACAAATGAAAATGTTAGTTAAATTTATTGAAATTTTAGTCGTCCTTTCTTTAAGTGAAATTTCATATGTTTTAAACTACATTTGCAGTGGTCTTTACCTACATAGTATTCTAAGTGTATATCTACATATAACGGTAAACAAAGAAGAATAGCAAATACAGAAAAATTGTTATGCTATTTTAATCAATTTGCAATAAAATGACGCGTGGTTCATATTTAAGTGATTTTGAAAAAGAGCAAATTTCAGCCTATTTACAAAGTGGCTTAAGTTTTGGCGAGATTACTAGAAAAATTAACCGCTTACATGTGGTTTGCCGCAAATTTTGCAAATAATCGTATTGCTTATGGAAAAAATAAAACAGGCGGCCGAAAAATAAAGTTTTCTAATCGGGACCGGCGTAAAATAATCAACTGTTGAAGAGTCTCAATCAGATAATCGATGAAATTAAGGTAAATGAGTAGGTTCTTAAAGGACTCCCATATGTAGGTTCTTAAAGGATTCCCAGATAATTACTCGCCAAAAGCTGATGTCTGTGCCAAGGTTATTACCCCGCCACAAAACTGCTCGACTTAAATTTGCTAAAAGGAATTTACAAACCAACTGCAGAAAGGTAAGTCAATAATCGCTGTTGTTGGTAGGACTGTTTAAAAACAAATTTCTTTTAAAGGAGAAAAAGTTCAATATTGAAGGTCCAGATAGTTTTAACAGCTATTGGAGAGACCATGATATTTCTCAAAAGGAAATTTCGGACGCGGATCCTTACTGGTTTGGGGAGCTTTTTGTTTCAACGGTATGGTTGATTAGGTATTTACAAGCACCAGAATGTATTCTTCTGCGTACATTACAGTATTAGAAGAGAAATTGGTGCCATTGATTGAAAATAGCACCGAAGAAGAATTCATTTCCCAAGTCATCTCGCAATCTAAATAAGTCGTCTGGCGATCTAAATAAATCGAAAATGCTTCAATTACATCTAATATGATACAAGTTAAGCGGGCCATTTTTCGGATGATATTTTATATAAATAAGTTCATGGCCACATTAAATAATATAAAAGCTTTTTTTTTAATCGGGCGGGTATATCTATTTTTCATAGATTCGAGTAAAAAAAATAATATGCATATTTTTCAATATAATTTATCAAAATATTTTGCTAGTTGTGCAATTCGTATGTAGAGAACATATTAAACATTTAAAATAATCTATAAAATTTAAAAAAAAATTGCTTAAAAACATGAAAAACAATTAATTTAACACTTCGGTCCTGTTTAAAATTATACGCCATCTGCTGTGTTTGTTGGGTCAAACTGACCCAATTTTAAAATAATAAATTTCTCCTTCACAATTACAAATACAAAACACTTTTAAGTAATAATAACAAAAAATAGTAACATTAAAAAAAAATAATATATCAATTCTCAGGTTTTTAAAAACTTGCCAAAAAATTTGTGTTCGTTTTTTATAAAAAAAAAAACAACTTAATAACTTTTGAAAGACTAACGGGATTTTGATGATATTTTCGACAGACAAGAGACAAGTAACAATAAACTAACCGGCAAGACCACCTCCACGCGGGGTATTTTAAATTGGCCAAAAGTGCACCAAATTAGGTTTTTATAATAAGAAACTAAATTTAAAAAATATTTTGTGAATTAATTTTTTGTGTGCAATAAACCGTCCAAAAACCGACAAATCGTTAAAGTTATAATTTAAAAATTAAATATTTTTAAATGAACACACTTTTCAAAAATCTATAAAACATATTTATGTTGACTAGAAACCGTTGATGTTAAACACAAAGAATGGTTTAATCTTAAGCTTTAAAAAAAAGCACTAACGTTGGTTCAAGGACATACAGGATTCCAAAAGGATACCTGTAAAGGACATCGTCTTAAACTGAAAACGTATGGACTGATTTTTATGAAATTTGGCAAGAAGATTACATTAAGTAGTCTTAGCAAAGCCTTTAAGTTTAATCAATTTACGTTAAAGTTTATGTGCGTTTTCGCTCAACTTCGTGTTTTTCGAAAAACGAAAATCGCCAATGTCTTCCTTCTTAAGTAACAGCACCAAAAGTGTAAGTTTTGGACTCTTGGAAAGAGGAATAACTTATGCCTTAAGTTATTAATTTTTATGGATTAGTTCTTAAGATTTGCTCTAAACCAAAAATATTTTGGTAGAAGAACATATTGTTTATTTTTCGTGTCGAACAAGTGGTATAAATTTCATTACCAAAACGCTTAGGCCGGTTTGAGGGTTAATATTTTTATGGATTTGTATTGATGGACTGACGGACGGACGAAAACGGATGAACAAACAAATATGCATATACTCATAATAATCCATACACAAAAATACGAAAAAATGTCAAAACAACAAAAGCTTTAAAAATTGTTCGTTTATTTTACGAAAGTTTTTGCTATTTTGACATTTTTTCGAAAACTGAAAATGATATTTATTAATATTTTATGGATTTGTATTGATGGAAAAACGAACGAAAAATTATTTATACACTCATAATAATGTATGCACAAAAACAACAAAATCTTTCGTAAAATTAACAAAATATCGTTTATTTTACACTCTTTATTGATTTTTGTCCAATGTAGCACTTCATGAAATGTTTCATTAATATGAAGAAACGTTTCATAAATATTAAGAAACGTTTCATAAATATTAAGAAACGTTTCATAAATATTAAGAAACGTGTTTCTTGTACATGATGTCCCACTTGGTCTGTCTCTTTTAAGCAGGTGAAATGCGCTTCTTAAATGTGCTCTGCGAAGCAATAAATTCATGCCTTCGTATGCAATAACAAAAGCTTTTTTTGTGTGTTAACTTCATTAATGCTTCATGGTATGCATTCTTTACTCATTGCATTATTCACTGCTTTGAAGAAGGCATTTGTGGAAGCACACCAGAATGCCTTCCCTAATTGCTTTATTGAATGCAAGGCGGTGAAGCGCTATTTTGGAAGCATGCAAATGTAGTTACTACTAAATAAATCGAGGTTATTTTTTGCTAGGTCATCAGTAGTCGCTCGGTTATATGAATATCCAGTTATGTAAACTTCCAGAATAGTGAACAAAAAAATTTAAACACAGGAGGTTCTAAAGAGTGAACACAGCCTATCTCTATTATGTGAACAGCTTTCAACCGTTGATTTTTTTAAATGTTTGTCTTATTAGAAGTATGTTTTTCCCCGAAATAAGTTAAGAACCTGCAACCGTTGATATTTTTTAATGTTTTGAGTGTTGAGTTGTTGAGTTTTGAGTGATTGTCTTTTTTCTTTTGAGGACAAGGCACTACAGAAATCCCTTGAAGCAAAAAAAGTACAAAAAAATTACCGACTACTTTCATGTGCATTAATTATTAAAAAACTTATTAAAAATAAAAACTTAATGTAATAAAAATCATTTAAATTACTTATTTTATATTCTCTCGATTATGTGAACTTCTCCATTTAGTGAACAGGCTCTGTTTGAATTTGTTCATGTAACCGAGCGACTACTGTATAAATCTCATTAATTTTATATGGGGATGTAGCGCAAAATAATGACATATCATTACTAAACACAATACAAAAAAAAAAAAGAAAAATATGTGGTGCTCACCAGTATGAACAAAAATAATGAGTATAAAAATTAATTTAAAAATAAACTAGATTTAATAAAATGTGCCCACACGAGATACCAACCTGTACCTCCAGGTTGTCAGTTAACCGCTCTACCATCTGAGCTATCTCGACAAAAATAAGTACACAGAAAAAATTTTGTTCATAAATAGAACGAATTGCTTTCATTGATTTCAATTCTTAATATATATGCACAAGTTCATGCTACGTATGAACTTTTTTATTTTTTTAATTTTAAAAACTTAGAAAGCCAGAAGAAAATTGTTTTAATTTTCATTTATTTTTTGTTTTCTGTGAAATAAAAACGTTTCAAATTTTTCTTTTGTAATAAAATTGTTTATTCTTAATTCTTGTTGTTAAATAAGTGCTTTGTGAAAGAAAATAAGAAGCTGTTAACAATTATGTAATTTAAAAAGATAAAAAAATAAGTGTTTTATGTGCAAAGAAATTTGTACAACAGCGAATAATAATACACCTAAAAAGTGTGCATAAATCGAAAACCAATGGTGAATTTTATTGTACTCATGGAAAATGGAAATTTTGTGGAAGCGCTAGCTTTATTGCTGATATAATCCATGATTTTTGTTCACGATGTCCTACTTAGAACCTCTCTTTAGTGCTTCTAAATAAAAAAAAAAAATATATTAATTCGTCATTACGATATCTCATCCTCGAGGCAGCATATCAGTAAAGCGTTTCAAAAAACTCATCTAATTATGATCCGAAATCATGAGTATTTTCTCCTGGGATAAAGTGGTATTGTTCTATTTAACAAATTTTTAATTTATGTACATTATTTATTTTAAATTTTTTGTATTTAAAAACAATAATAATAAAAATGCAGTTATTATGCATATAAAATCTAAAAAAAACCTTATACTTTAATGGGAAAATTGATAAAAAATATTTTTTATTATGAAAATTACATAATATAGATAAATTTGGTACATACATATTATAAACATGTTTCGTAATATGTACACTCAGGGAACTTCTGCTTTAAAAATATGTAGTTGTTTGGGTTGTAATACAGTTTCATTATTTTTAATGTAAATGTAAGTCATTTGTAGAACAAATAAAATTTTTAACTAACATTGTAGTTCATTTAAAAAAACAACTCACATCAAATGACTGTTTTATGATTTTACATTAATTTTTTACATTTGTTTTTTGTTATTTAAAAAATGAAAAAAAAAAAAAAATTTGGTTTATTTTTTACTACCATGTGGTTCATTTTTACTACAATGTTAGTCATTTTTTGAACATTAAAAAACAAATGACAATGTTAGTTGAATTTAATGAAATGTAAGTCGTCCTTTTTTTAAATGAAATTTCATTTGTTTTTGACTACAATTGCTGTCGTCTTTACCAACATAATTTCCTAAGTGTATGAACACATTCATAACTGGAATGAATAGTTTTTTGGAAACTTATTCAGGTTCGGTTTCATATTATGTATGAACAAGTTCATACTATAAATGAAAAAGTTTTGGGAAAAAAAAAATCATGTTCGATTCATACAGTTTATGAAAAAATTCATTCTGTGAATGATTTTTTTTTTCTGTGTAGTTAATATGTACTTAGTAGAAATGAAAAAAGTAATGAGTCTAAAAATAGATTTTCAACAAATATTTTAGATCATTAATTTTTATTTAAAATAATGATATAAATAAGTACATATGGATAACACATTCTTTTTTGTATTGAAATAATGGGAAAATTATCTATTTATTAGTATGTCCTTAATACTTGTGACAATACTTGATACTTGTGCAGATCGTTAGCTGGTGTCATTGCTGGTAGTGAGAAAAGTAATGACATGCCATTGCCGTTTCTACACTGGGAATAATTTTTTTTTCATAAAATCTAGAAGTCGTGTATTTCAACTTTTCATAAAATTAATGCTCAAAAATTCTCCTAAAACTTGGGAGTTTCATTTATCTTCCAACCTTTACGATTTAATATTTAGGATAGGTTACGTTAGGTCGAAAAGAGGATTCGGAGAAGGGAAATGCTTCAATAATCCGACTCAAGTCCCTGAGGACTTACATCTAAGCCAGAATGTCGGCTTGTTGTGCGCACTAAACAATCGGCCCTATATCGCTTTCCTACCCCAGGAACTCCGTCGCACTGACGAAATTCCTGAACTTCTTCCACCCTATGCCCCTATGATCCGCAAATGTGGATATTGGGTCACTGGATAGTATTTCGACGCGGATCCCGGTCATTCACAGAGATAGTGTTCTGCCAACAACCGCATTCTCACAGATGGTCCTATGCATGGTGTCAGCCCAGTCCACCAGCTCCGCCTTGAAAGCTCGAAAAGGTTTAGCGTTCCCCAAAGTGACTAACTCCAGGGAAGATCCTCCCCTAGCCAAATCATTAGCCATTTCGTACCACAGTGTCCTGGCACCCATATAATCTCAATGCGTCCCCGTGCAGATGAATCGTTAATTTCCCCTTTACACCTGAGTGTCGTCATTGATCCCACAGAGTCCGTAGATAGAGCCTGGATAGCCGCTTTGCTATCCGTGAAAATCACAATATTACCGGTCAAGCCCACGATATTCACATGCTTAATGCACTCCGTAATCGCGTTGACCTCCGCCTGTAGTACGGTATTATGGTCAGGATGACGGAAGCATTTGTGTACATTGAAGTCAGCGTCACAGAAGCACAGACCCGTTTTCCCATCCAGTTTCGACCCATCCATGTAAAAGTGGATCCCCGGGTGGTTTCCCAAGAAGGTCCCATTTAACCGTGTTTCCCTGTCGGGGATTAACGTGTCAAAGAGCGTCGTGACCGAGCTCTGTGAAATCCTGTCGCAGTCCCATTCTGGGACGCAATACCCTGGCAACTGGTCCAAAATAGTACGGTGCCCGGTAATATGGCCGTTACTATCCCATTCCCCGATAGCCCTCAGCCTCATCATAGTCAATGCGGCCTCGTACTTATCCTGCACCCCAATTGGGCGAATTGCTAGAATATTCTCGACAGCCCTTGTAGATGCGATTTAATATTTAGACCAGCGCACTAATCCAGCTAATTATAAAAATATCCAAGTCCCTATAAAGGAAAACCACTTAAAATGACGAAAAAATACAGGAAAAATTGTATTCCATTCACTTCATTTTAAAACAAACAGACAATCCGAAATGCAACGTTAGGTTTCAGCAAAAGGAAATGCAAAAAAAAAAAAAAATCCATCCTCTAAATACATGAATGGACATATCCATCGGGCATTTAAAACATTTAACCTTTAACATTTTATACAAATTCAAATTACTGATGGCAAACCAAATCGTTGATGCAGACATTAAACATGGCTTCCAAAATGAAATGATTGTTTACTTTAGATACAAATGGGTGGGGTAGGGTGGGTAATGGTAGGTAAATGTCTGGAATTGTGCTGTATGTACTTTCGCTGATTAAATTGCAATTTCTATAAATGCCACATTTACCAACAGCATAAACTCTTTCCGTACATAAAACAGTCAGTTTTGATAATTTTATTTTCCGATGGGAAAATTGTGTTGAGGATCTAACTAAATTTTAGTAGAATTGTATACACTGTAAACAATTTACTATAGAATTGTAAAAGTAACCTTTAACAGTTAATTTTTTTTTTATTTATTTCAAATTTAAGAACCAAGCCTATAAGGCCAAATATGGTTCAAATACTACTCCATTATCAAAAATTACAAATCAAAAGAAAAAAAAAGTATATTTATAAAAAAAAACAATTTCTTAAAACTAAAAAGTTATATAATTAACCTAAATACTAAAAACTAAAGGCCCTAACTAGCTTATAACAGAAATTTATATATAAGAAATTATAGTCAGTGATGGAAACCCTCGTAAAAGAACAGGGGGCGGGGGGGGGGGGGGTAAATTAATCAATTAAAGAGCATCAAAATGTTGTTTAAGTTTACGCTTAAAGGAGGTATCTGTGAATGCAAATAATTTTAAATCTATGGGAAGGATATTCCACACCCTAGTTATACGTACATGAAAAGATCTTTCATATATAGATGAGGATATACGGTGACATATTATCTGAGGGTTTCTACTTGATCTAGAAAATCTAAAATCATCTCTAATGTACTCAGGACAATTTCGCATAACGACTTTTCGAAAAAGTAACAAAATTCTCAATTTAATAAAATTCTCAAAAGAAAATCCAACAAAGTCCATTACAAAGGGAGACACATGATCCCTTAATCTCAGTTTATAAATATATCTAATAATGCGGTAAAAAGTAAGATGCAGCCTTCTTAGAACAACACTGTTTGTACCTGAAAATACTTCCATAGCATAAATAATCGGCGACATGAGCAGTGAACTGGCAACATGCTTCCTCACGCGGAGAGGCAAATATAAATCTAATGAATATAACCGTCTAAGGGTACTATTAACACGGGAACATATATGATCAATATGTTTTGCAAAACTCAAATTATTATCTATAAAAACGCCTAAACATTTCATTTCAGAAACGAAATTTAGCCCCACATTATCCAACGATATATTTAAGTCATTTGAATCTAAACCAAAACACATTGCCCGAGTTTTACCAAAATTAATATTCAACCCATTCTCCCGCATCCATAGACTGATTTGGCTAAGAAAGTAATAAATGTTGGCTTTCAACACATCTAAAAATTGTCTATCTGATGAAAACAAAATCTGAACATCATCAGCATATAAAAATGTCTCAATTGAGTTATTATCAAAAATATTAACAAAATCATTCAGGTACATCATAAACAAAATGGGGCCAATTACTGACCCCTAAGGTACACCACTAGTAACCTCCAAGGTCAATGACTCCCTACCATCAACTGACACAAACTGCGATCTATCACGGAGATACGACTGCACCAGCTTACAGGCTGATTTAGAAAAATTATACATACTACATAACTTGTACACTAACTTTGAGTGTAAAACTTTATCAAACGCTTTTGACAAGTCCAATGAAATCAGCACACTACATTTCTTGTCATTCAGCTTTTGTCTAATTGAATCAGTTAGCCCAATCAAAAGGGTGGTTGTACTATAATTTTGCCTGAATCCTGACTGATGTGAGCGAATCAAATTATTTCTATTAATAAAGCCTAACATCGGATCTTTTACAATGTGTTCTACAACTTTCGAAAGTATAGGTATCATAGAAATCGGACGTAAATTATCCAACGCGTTTGAATTTCCCTCTTTCTTAATCGGGACCACACGTGCTATTTTCCAAGATCTGGGATATCTGAAAGTCAAAAAAATTGTATTAATCATGTGAGTGAGTGGCATACAGATGTAAGGAAAGATTATTTTAACAAATTTAAGCGGTATACTGTCATGACCAGCAGCATTCGAACGATTTTTACAAAGTGCTGAATACACCTCGCTCTCATTTATGCCTTGAAAAGAAAAAGAATCCTCATTAACAAAGTTACATTCATCTAAAAAATCACTTGTTGACTCATATGACTGATTTGAAATAAAAAAATCGTTTATATCATTTGGGTCAACATCATTGACATTATCTCGTGATTCCACACAACCATTCGACTTTAAAATTCTCCACATATGTTTACTATCCAGCCCCTTTGTCTGTGAAATAATTATACTCAAAATTAAGTATCTATAATTTAAATGAACTTCTTCTATTTAGAGACCTTAAATTAAAGCTAGTTTTTTTTTTTTTTTTTTTTGTAAAAAATTAGTCAATCTACAATAGTTTGAGCCGAATTTTATTTATTTTAACTCAAACTTTTTGCAGATTTATTAATTTTTAATTGAACAGACGTTAGTTTCTAGAATCTTTTTTAGGCCGTAAATTTTAGGTGTTTTATTTTTAAGAAATAATATATCATTCGAATTGTTACTACCGATATTTGGTTATAAATATAAAATTCGTGGTTTCAGTTGGCAATTAGTTAAATTTTTCTTTGCGTGTAACATATGCAAATAACAAACCGTTCAAAAAAAAAAAAGTTAAATCTCAAATACACAGTCATACACTCAGGGAACTTCTGTTGTAAATATTTGTAGTTGTTTGAGTTGTTATTCAGTATCTTTATTTTTAAGTTAAAAAAACAGACAATAAATTCATAAAAATTGGAATAAAAGCAATTTTTTTTTTTTACCTTATCTAAATTGATGGCTCCGAAACCGGACGTGCTAGACAATTTCTATGACCGGAATTGTTTTAAAAGTCAAAAAATCTTTCAGATTCACCATCTTTGATTTCAGTAACATTTCCTTGTAGGACATATATTTTGAACTGAATATCTTACCTTGGGTCACAGAAATTGCTCTAGCTCGCATGGTTGCAACAAGGCGCATATAGAATGGGGTATAGGAATGTAGGGGAGAGAACGGACTACAAGATAGTACAAATTTTTTTATGACTCATAATGAATTATGCTCTATTAACTAGGAGATTTCAGGGAAATTTTGATCTGTTAAAAAAAATGTTAAATAGTTCTAAAAGTAGCTAGTGTGGTCCAACTGTTCTCAGCGAAATATTTGAAATATTGTTTAAATTTTTTGGCCCCCGAGGTTTACTAGTATTTACTTTCATATGAATAAAATAATTTTAAAATCGGAGAATAAAGAAAACAAAAATTGGCCGCCTTATCAAAATAGGAAACAATGTGTGGTGGCTAAAACCAAAGGTTGGCCACTGTTATCAATCGGGTACTAAGACAATACTGCACTTAGAATACTATGTAGGTAAGAACACTGCAAATGTAGTTAAAAATAAATTAAATTTCATCTAAACAAAGGACGACTTACATTTCATTGAATTCACCTAACATTGTTATTTGTTTTTTAATGTTCATAAAATGACTAACAACTGTAGTAAAAATGAACCACATGTTAGGAAAAAATAAACAAACATTTATTTTTTTAAATAACAAAAAACTACTGTAAAAAATTAATGTAAAATCATAAAACAGTCATTTGATGTGGTTTGTTTTTTTTAAATGAACTAGAATTGCAGTCAAATCTGAAGTTTCTTTTTACAAATGACTGTTTTTTAACTTTAATTTAACAGCTACATATTTTAAAAGCAGAAGTACCCTAAGTGTGTCAAGATTGTTAATCCCACGTTCTGCCAACGCACAACCGTCCTTTGCCGACGCTTTGCCAACACTTTTCTGCCTGAGTTGTTTCATATAATTTTACGAAAAGTATGATGATATTTATGACAACTACATAAATGTGACAATTTTCTACATTCATTAAGCATATTCACTAATATTTGGAAAATATCTCAACATTTTTAGAATTTTTTTATACAGCTAAGCTCTATATTTCATAACATCGATTCGACATAGTTTTTCTTCTTCAGATTATTATGAGTCTGTGTCAAAAACTCTTATTTTCCATAGACTTCTAATAAAACTTTTTAAATAAAAATAAAAAATTTGGTTGAAAATCTTGACCTGGTGTTTGCATGTTTTTCTCCCAGATCTATTTATTGACGTATGAATATAGAGTTTTAATTATTATAAGTTTTTAATTATTAAAACAAGTTTTTCAAATTGTAATAATTGTTCCCTGAAGAAGTCACACAATGTGGAGACGAAATATTGAAAATAAATAATTAATAAATAAATGATCTTAAGCTCGTTTTAACTAAGAAGAAATATGTTTTTTAATCTAAAAATTATTTGATCGGGAGAAAACTTACACTCAACTTAACTCAACACAAACTTAACTACACTCAAGGAAAAAGTTTTTAATATTCATGAAACTGTTTCATAACTCGTTTGTCATCAATTATTCATCATATCTATGACGTTTTCACAAATACTACTAAAAGATACAAAAATAGATATTCATTAAAAAGTTTCATAAACTTTGCGAAAATAGTTTTATTCAAGTTAAATTTATTTTATTTATAACTGATAAGATTAGACCAAAATATGTTTTATTTTAGCATTTACAAAAAATGGAAAGGTCTCTAAATATCAATTGAAATTCCGAATATCTATTTCAATTTAGAAACCCTGGATTTAAAATTTTGATTTTCCATTTTGAAAAAATATGTACTGGGATTTCATAGCAAATAAATCGTGCAAACATTTTTCGTACCAAATTTACCAATTTCGTTTTTAATGTATGAATACTCAACATAATTTTTTTTTTATAATAAATATTTGAATTCATAAAGACAACATATCGCAATGTTTTTGTAATGAATGTCATTAAATAATGACATCCATAAAAATTTATGAAAAATTTTCATAATATTTATTAAACATTTTATAAAAACTTATGTTTTTATCATTTTACTTACTTACTTACAACTGGGAAATTATAATAAAAAAGTATACAAAATTTTCAATTGTAAAAAAAATAAACAACTTTTTGGTTGATTTTAGCAGTTTTATTTCCATTTGCAAAAATCTTATTAATAATTAGTAAGTTTTACTAATTTGTTTTACTAAATTCATTTCACTAATATTTAGTACAACATTTGGTTGATTTTATTAAATCGATTTCCATTAAGAGTTTACTAACATTTTTCTAAATTTTAGTAACCTTTATTATTTTGTTTACTACTTTTACTTTACTAAAAAATTACAGTCACGTTATGCTCAAATTAGCAAAACGATTGTAAAAATTTAAAGAATCCCAGGAAATAGTAAAATCCAAATAACTGGTTGCAGAACAACTTATAATCCCAGTAAAATAGTAAAATCCAAATAACTGGTTGCAGAACAGCTTATACTGTATTGTAACAGGTTCTAATTTCTGTTTTGCAACTGGTTCTTTTTATATGGAGTTTGTCCTATTTGCAACAGACTCTTTACCTCCAAACTAGAACTGGTTGCTTTGGAACCGGTTCTAGAACCAGTTATAGAACTGGTTCTGGGACAGTGAAACCTTACATTTTGACTCCCAGGAACCTGTTCTAGAACCGGTTCCATGTAACCGGTGGTAAAAGAAGCTGCTCTAGAATAGATTCCAAGGTAATCTGTTCTAAAAAATTTTGCTGGGATGTATTATAACATGTTCTAATTTCTGTTCTACAACCGATTCTTTTTGTATGGAGTTTGTCCTATTTGCAATAGGTTCTTTACCTCCAAACTAGAACAGGTTGCTTTAGAACTGGTTCTAGAACCATTTATAGAACTGGTTCTGGGACAGTGAATCCTTACATTTTGACTCCCAAGAACCTGTTTCACGTAACCGGTGCTAAAAGAAGCTGTTCCAGAACAGGTTGAAAGGTAATATATTCAAAACAATTTTGCTGGGAAATTACCAAATTAAAAAAATCGCCGAAATTGAAATATTTTCAAAATTGAAAAATGGTTTCGACTAATCGATATTTTAAATTTTATTTAAGTAATTTTTCTATTTTTAGCTTTTTTTTATTTTTGGGATTTTTCACATTTTGGCTATTTTTTTTTTTATATATTGACGCTTTTTAAATTTAGCGTTTTCCTTTTTTAATTTTTAGAAATTTTTTTCAATTCTGTTTTTTTTTTTTCAATTTCGCCATTTTTTTGTTTTTTAATTTTCTCTTTTTTTATTTCTGCGATTTTGTTTTTAATTTTAGCAATCTTTTTCCAAAAATTTTGGCGATTTTTTTTTTTGTGAATTTTAATAAAAGTTTTAATAGTATTTACGATTAATTTGTTTGAAATTAACAATGTTAAATTAAATTTTTAACAGATATGATTTAAATCTTAATTGAAAATAAAATCAATTAAATAGTTACAAATTATTTTAATTGATGCTACAATTTCCTTAATAGGGTCAAATTAAATTAAACGTTTAATTGAATTAACATATATTTTAATTGAAACTCGATTTTAGTTTTTTTCTGTGTATATTAAAATATAGAGATATATTCTGGGGGCCCCCTTTAGGCGCCAATAGATATATTAATTTCAATATTTCTTGCAGTTGATAGTTAAATGTAATTGAATTTTCCATTTTGTTAATAATTCGCAAAATGTAAAGTAATTTTTCCCCTATCTGTAGATTTTTATAAGGCTTGAGCAGTTAAAGAAATTTAATTGATATAGTATAACATGTATTTATTTTTCTCTGCTTCTTTTTTGGTGAAAAGTACAAAAATTAACCGAATTTATTTCATATGCTGTGAATGTCTGTTTACATTAATTGCATTTTTACATGGAAAATATGTGAAACTTGTTTACAGTGTCATTTTTCCAGTTGGAAACATAAAATACATAATTTATAAATTGTAATGAAAAGTGCTATTTTAAATACAGCAGAGCTTTACGTATAAGTTACGAGGGCGGTACCAAAATTAGCCCACCTAACATAGAAAACACAACAAATTTGGGAAAAATTTTTGGTATTTCTCAACATTATCTCCTTTTAGCTCGATACACTTTTCCCAGCGAAATTCAATAGATTTGATACCCAGTTTGTAGTAAGAACTGTATAGCTTCCTAAAAAAGCCATCAACCGCAGACTACACGTCTTCATTGTTTTAAACTATTTAATCGCCGAGCCATTTTTTCAAGTCTTGAAATATAAAATAAACTGAGGGAGCTACATCTGGCGAATCAGGTGTGTGATGAAGCAGTTTAAATTTTAATTCATTGATTTTGGCCATCGCAATAGTGGATGTGTGAACCGGTGCATTGTCTTTTTTTCCTTAATTTCAACACTTGAACGCTGCAATAAGTTAGCATAATACTCGCCGTTGATTGTTTTCCCTTTTTGAAAATAATCAATAAAAATTATACCAAAATAAAAACAGACGCCATGAAATTGCCTGCAGGAGGAACTGTCTTCGCCTTCTTTGGACACGATTCACACATTCCAGTCAACTGCTTTGACTGTTCCTTTGTCACGGGTTTGAAGTGGTGGACCCATGTGTCATCAACTGCTTTGACTGTTCCTTTGTCTCAGGTTTGAAGTGGTGGACCCATGTGATATCCATGGTTACGAGTTGACGCAAAAACTCGTCTTTATTGCGGTGAAACATTGCCAAACACTCTATTGAAAATTCTTCAAGGAGCTATTTATGTTCTATTGTAAGCAAGCGCGGCACCCATATTGCGCACAGCTTGTCGATGTGCGATGTTTAGCACCTTTTGAAATGCCTATAATTTCAGGCAGATTACACACCTTCAGCCAACGATCATCCAATACCATTCTTCTTAACCGTTTCTGGCGTAGCCGACCACTACGGTGTTCGTCTTGGCAGCTCGTACGGCCTCGTTTAAACTATGCCACCCATTATTTTATAGTCGTAAACGAAGGAGCTGACTACCCCAGAGTAGAATATAGCTCGCCGTTAATATTGGTTGGTTCAAATGAAGGTGTTGAATTACATAACAGTGACAAATTTTTCCATGATTTCCAATTCACTGAGGTCGTTTATGTTTGATAGCGTAAAATACCGTTGCCGATATAACTAAAATACCAATATACCGTTACCGAAATAACTAAAATACCGTAACCGAAATAATTGAAACAGCGTTATCCCTAAAATACCATTACCGAAATAATCTCCCAAAATCAGAAAAAATAATCGCTGTAAATAAATATATATGTTATTCCAAAGATTGATCATGAACTAGACATCCATTATAATGCGCGTATAATGAGGCTTAAATTATCAGTGTGCATTGACAATACCTGGATATATAAAATATCGTTATCCGTAAAATACCGGTACCGAAGTAATTGAAACCGTGTTTTCCCTAAAATAACGTTACCGAAATAATTAAAATAGCGTTACCGTTAAAATACCGAAATAAGCAAAATACCGTTAACGCTTAAAAACAGTTACCGAAATAACTGAAATATCGTTACCCCTAAAATACCGTTAACGAAATAATCGAAAATAGCGTTGCCCTCACCGATATCCGCATCGAATCGGCTACCATCCATGTTTTTAATACATTATTTTTAAAACCCAATACTTTTGCAGCTCTAATTCAGAATATATCAAATTTAAATTCAGAAAATGTCAATTGATATTAATTTTTATTAAAATTAAAAAATATTAATTAAGTTAACCCTGTTAAAAATCGTCAAATATGGATCCATATATGAGCACACATGGCCCATGCATCCACATATGATTCATATGTGTTCATAACTGATACATACATGTTCATATGAGTGATCATGTATCTTCATATGTGTGCATTAGGGCGGGTCGATTTAAAAATCGCTCAACGTACAAGGAAAATCGTATTCTAGGGATCAAAATAAGAAACTTTGCCGAAGGAACCATACCTCTAAAACGAATTCTGATGTCCCGACTTTTGACCCATAGGGTCAAATTTTGAAAAATCCCACTTTGACCCATTTAGAATCCAACCCAATCTTCCGGAGAAGAAATATAGACCCTAATCTTGGAAAAACTCCTCCTACTTTCTGAAATATCTCTATCCCGAGATTTGTACATTTTGCTATAAAAACACGGCTAAAAAGGCCCTCTTTGAACTTAAATTTTAACCCCTTAACGGTCACCTAGAATGATTATTTACGAAATAGCTCCCATAATCTTGGAGAGATTCCTCATTCTTTCTGAAATATCAAAGTGGTTAGAGGTATGGTTCCTTCGGCAAAGTTTCTTATTTTGATCCCTAGAATACGATTTTCCTTGTACGTTGAGCGATTTTTTGCCTCACTACAAATCGACCCGCCCTAGTGTGCATTAACGAAAATTGAGGTAATAACTACATGTGTAATCATACATGTCCATACATTTCCATACATGTTCATATGTGTACATTAACAAAAATTAAGTTATATTTACATGTATGATCACATTTGAACCCGTATGATCATATATGAATCCTATATGGACATATATATCCTTGAATGACATCAACTGATTAGAAATTCTGACTTTTAATTGATATTATGATAAGTTTCTCAATTTTAAATAAAAAATCTAAAGTACAAATTATATTTTCTTAATTTCAAATGAAAATTCTAAATTTCAATTGATAGGAATTCAAAAATGAATATGTTCAAACGAGTTATGAAACTTTTTTATGTATTTATGAAACATTTGACATAAATTTTTATGAAACTTTTCATCATATCTATGAAAACTTCATGAATATGATGAATAATTGATGAAAACGATTTATGAAACAGTTTCATCAATATGATGAAACTTTTTTCCCTGAGTCTATAAGTGCATTTCTAAAAAAATGATCAAATTATTTGGCCCGACCTGGCTACGGCCCTGGTTATATATTTTTTCGAATATCAGCGTTTTTAAAATTATTGCTTTAAACTTATTATTCTTTCATATTAATAAAATTTATTTTTTATCTTTATTTTCAGATAAATATTTTCTCCAGTTTATCGTAAGTTTATTCATATTAATATATTTCGTTTTAAGTTTATCGTAAAAAAACCAATTGTTTTTTTATTAAATAATCATTTTCATTGCACAATTAAAGGTCGAAAAAAACATAATTTTTATTTTTAATAAAAATTATATCAAACTTATAATAAAAAAAAATTATTACGAAACTTTAAGTTCTGGTTCGAAAATGATAGCCTCTTAAAAGTCATCAACATTCTACGAGGGTCGTGCAAATAGCGAAAATTAAACGTGTTTTATTTCACTAATATAAAATGATCGGGTTTGACGTCGTAAAAAGTAGTTTCTTAACATCAAGCCATATTAAATAATCTATATTGGTTTCTGGCTTATATCTCGAAAACTAAGTTAATAAAGCCAACCGGACAAATATTTCAAGCCTTCGGAGTATTCTTTACATGTATTTACTGTATATGGGCCAAAACCGGGATATGTCGAAAGATCATATTATTTGGAAAAAAATAATATTCCATTAAAATTACAATAAAATCTTTTTAATTTTTTTTATTTTATTAATTAATAATCTTATAATTACAAATTATATCCTATTACCCTAACCGAGCACTAGCTACTATGGCCTTCGGCGCATTGTAGCGAAGACAGACCAGTGCCTCTGGTGGGAATCGAACCCACGACCCCCGCACTGATAAGCCAGCACGCTACCAACTAGCCTACCGGGGCGCACACAATAAAATCTGAATTTCTTTAAATTAGAAAAAATGCGCTTAAATTAACAAACTAGTTCTAAGCCTAAAATCGGCAATATATTTTGTAAAAGCAACCAATTTTTATGTTAAGCCCACAGATATATTCTTTTTAATTCAGATTCTGTTATCTTTGTTGGATCCCGATTAAAAAAATCTCATAGGATGCTGTAGGTAGTTTTATGTTATTTAATATGACCCCAAACATAATTATATATAATTTCATAATTGTATAAATTTTCATCATATGGCCCGATTAAATTGTATCAAATTAGATCTAATTGCATCATTTTGGATTTTTTTAGATACAATTAGAAGTGATTTCTTACAGTTTTATTCGAATTATGTCCTCATCCATGAGCTTTTATCAAACTTAATGTTAACCATAAAATTTATTATAGTTTTCAAGCTAAAAACGAATTTACATAAGAAAGACTATTGTTTTAAATAAATTTTAAAATGATAGTGCGAATATTCAAATTGAAATTAAGATTTTTGCGTTATTTAACTTAAAATTTTCTCAATTTATAATAGATAATCACAATTTAATTTTATATTTTTGTAATTTTATAAATTTCAGAACAATATATTGACCTTAGTGCTGAGATTTTTTAATTTAAAAATTGCAACTGAAAATATAATTTTAACCTTCTAACCGGCAAGCCCGCCTCCAGTCGGGGTATTTTAAATTGGCCATAATGAGCGATTTATAATCAGAATTTAAGGTATTTCGATAGAAAACCATATTTATAAAACATTTTGTGAATGAAGTTTTTGTGTACATAGCTCGGTTTGGAAGTGAGAAACCGAGCTATGCAAAAATTTCAAAAAATAAATATTTTGAAATTAATACAATTTTCAAAAATCTTTAAAACATATTTATGTCGACGGGAAACCGTTGATACCAAACATAAGGTAATAGTGAACCCTAAACTTTTAAAAAAGCTCTAATTTTGGTTTAAGGACACACAGGATTCTAATAGAATACCTCTAAAGGACATCATCTTAACTTGCAAACTTATGCAAGGATTTTTATGAAGTTTGCCAGAATGATAATATATTATTGGCAAAGCCTTTAAGTTTAATCAATATATGTTGAATTTAAGGTTATTTTTCGCTCAATTTCGCGTTTTTCGAAAAACCAAAATCGCCATATCATCTTTACTTAAAGCACGAAAAAGGTAATTTTTAGGACTGTAGTTATATCTTGGTAAGAGAAATAATTTATGGCTAAAAATATTTATTTTTATGGATTAGTTTTTGATATTGTTCAACTGAATATCGTTATCCCTAAAATACTGTTACCGAAATAATTTAAATGCCGTTATCCGTGAAAATAACTAAAATGACTAAAATACCGTTACCGAAATAATTGAAATAATCTGATAAGACCAGAAACAACCCTGCGGGAAATGGACCAGTCACTGGTATGGTCATGTGACTAGAACTTTGTGTGTATGAACCTGTCCTAGTTTCGGTTCTGTTATATGAAAGTGACCGGTACTTTTAACATGGGCTTGTCATAGGAGGTGACAATTTGCTACCTGTGGAGCACTGTGTGACGTATCGAATAACTTGACCAATGTAACCTATCACCATACAGACTGAAATGAATATACTACGGGGCAAGTTAGAAGTAGGTAGTGTCAAAGTATGACCATTTTAGGATTTATGTGATATGCAACAGAACCAGTGGGAAAAAATTATCACGTGACTGGTGTAGGTGTACGTATCTTGACACTGGAGAACAATTTTTGAAGGAAAACTAGTCACATATTAAGCGCAATGTGTTCTGTAACAGGGGTAGTTTGACTGAAATAGTTTTGAGACGTACCACTGCACTGGTCTAAGGGGTACATGTAGCCGGGCATGCGAAAAGTAATTAGCAAGTAACCTGTCAGTTTTTATGCAGCGTATGTCATATTATGCACGAGTTGCTAAATAGCCCGTCCGGACCCAACACTACAATTTTCCAAAACAGTGTATCTTACCCCCAGTTCAAAAAACCTTAAAAAAGGCACAACAAAAATCAATTTTATAATTAGCTAATTTCGTCTATACCCAACAAAAAACTAAGTTTAAGATCGCGACGTTTGGCGAGAATTCGCCATATCTGGCAGCCCTGGTCACAGTTCCGTGTTCAGTTCTTTTAAACCAGTTCATTTCTACTGTCACATAGTCGAAACAGATAAAATTCCTTCAGTGTTATGTCTGCTGTGTAGCAGTCAAGCGACTGAATCTTTTTGCACTAATTGCCATGTTTTCATCCACTGCTGACGGTTTTGAACCAGTTCAATGACCAGTAATAACTTCAACTGCAACAGCCCTAGTTGCTTCAGTACACTTTGATGTGATGTTACTTTTTCTCCAGTTACATAATATATCTGGTAGCAACCAGTGAATGTTTCGTCACCATAACTATAGTCACGTGATTGGTCATTTCACCAAAATTAACACTTTTTGGTGCACAAAAATATTAGTTTCACCAGTTTTGTGACGTGCTCCCAAATCATGTCACAGATTTGTCACTTTGGATCAATCGACCCTTCGTTTCCCGCGGGGTTATTTCAGTGTTATATCCGATTTGTAGCAGTCAAGGGACTGAATCCTTTGGCACTAATTGCCATGTTTTCATCAACTGCTAACGGGATTGAATCAGTTCAATGACCAGTAAGAACTTCAACTGCATCGGCCCTAGTTGCTTCAGAACACTATAATGTTATCTTACTTTTTCTCCAGTTACATGATATACCTGATACCAACTTTTCAATGTTTTGTCACCATTACTATAGTCACGTAATTGGTCATTTCACACAAATTAACACTTTTTGGTACACCACAATTTTGGTTACACAAGTTTCGTGACGTGCCACCCAATCATATATCACAAAATCGTCACTTTGGATCAATCGACCCTTCATTTCCCGCAGGGAAATAATCGCAAAACAAAAAAATTATTTTCAAATAATGGGCATAATGGGGCTAAAAGATCAGTGTGTATTGATATTAACTGAATAACTAAAATAACGTTACCCTTACCGTTACCGAAATAACTGAAAAACCGTTATCCTTAAAATAACGCTACCGAAGTGATTAAAATACCGTTAACGCTAAAAAACCGTTATCGAAATAACTTAAATACCGTTATCGCAATAAAAGAAAATAGAGTTACTTTTACAATCGGTTACCATCGATGAGATTTACACATCGTGGCTTTCATTTGAATGCATAAAATATATAGGTAAAGAACACTATAGGTAAAGACCACTGCAAATGTAGTTAAAAACAAATGAAATTTCACTTAAAGAAAGGACGACTTACATTTCTGTAAATTCAACTAACATTGTCATTTGTTTTTTAATGTTCAAAAAATGACTAACAATTGTAGTAAAAATTAACCACATGTTAGTAAAAAATAAACAATAATAAAAAAAAATTACTGTAAAATGAATGTAAAATCATAAAACAGTCATTGGATGTATTTTGTTTTTTTAAATGAACTACAAGCTAAGTGAAAAATGTAATTTGTTCAATAAATGTTTGTGTCCCACTGGCGAACGCTCCTTCTTCTACCCTACTTAGCAACGATTTTTTTTTTTGTTTGTACGCTGACTTTCGTGAAACAAATTATGGACCAATTTTTGCCAATTCGACATTACATTTTCTTTACATAAATTGACGACTTGAAACAAATCGTACTTCTCATTTTTGTATATTAAAATAGCGAATTACGAAGAAAATTGTTTCATCTTAAATTGTTAAATTTGTTTGCATTTATTTTCTATTCAAAATTAAGTTTCCTATCATAACATTTTTTGCTTGTATGTATTTGTGCGTGAAATTGTATGCTAAGTACGTGCTCCTTTTGTTCTATAGTCTGAGCGCCATGAACTTGCCACTGTGTTTGCCGAAACCAACTCAACCCACCCCAAATCAACAACATGTGCCTTTATTTCATCAATGGTTTTAGCTTTTTGACTGGTTGTTGTTCTGACTGAAATGTTTTTCATCAATTAGTTGCCATGCATTAATCCATATTTAATGTGACTTCGCCAAAACCATCGCAAAGCATAAAATATATTTTGTGTTATGACATCTGCTGTGAGTCTCAATTATTACTGAATTGCTTTGAAATTAATTTATCTCTATCTGTATTTGCCATATTAACATAAATCTTAACCCTTTACTGCAGAAAACTACATACTCAGAAAGCAGATCCGGCAGTAGTAGTAACCGTATTTGTAGCCAATTGCAATTAGATACAAATTTCTACAGTTTGATGATGTATATGTATATTATATACATCATCAAATTGTAGAAATTTATATCTAATTGCATCGAATTTGATCTAATTCGGCACAATTGTATCAAATTCGATGCAATGTAAGTGCATCAACATGAAAGTGCAAGTAGTACAAAATTGTACAAAAGTACAACATTTTATTAATATTTTATATATCGAATCCAAGGGTTAGGTCAGGAAAAATTTATTACAATTGGTGAGCACGTTTCATACAAAAAAACATTAGAAAAATGAACTTTCAATACTAAATTTTTTTTAAGTATGCTATTTTATCTTCGATATCTTAAAAAGCAGATTAAATCTAAGTCTTTTTCTGAATCAAATATTTTTTTTCATTTTGCATTGTCAGGTTTGAGATTATAATTAAATGTTACTATATACCCAGCTTTAAAACGATGCCTTCATTATGTAGATATCTCTAGCAGAAAAATTTTAACAGCTTTAAACCACTACGCACAAAAACAAGACTTTTTAGTTTTTTTATTTTGCGTGAACCGGTAGTGACGTGTGCAAAAATTAAATCCTCTTGGATTTTGGGTTTTCAGACCCTAAATATCATTTCCAGTTAGTTTGAGTAAAATCTAAGATATGCCAGCTTTGCGATTTGGTGATTTCATACAGAATAACTCGATGCTTTCTTATGTTGAGTTAAATACTGTTGTTAATTGTTGATTTCAAGTTGTGTTTTAAGTGATTTTTTAAGTGGAATGAAAAAGTATTTGCTTTGTCTTTATTTGATCTAGCCAATTGCCCATTTGAGTTTTTAATATGATATGATTGGTTTTCTGGAGTTGTCAGTCTTTTTGCTAGTTTTCCATAATGAATAGTCTGTATTTTTATCGTAGGTTTGTTAGGTTATTGTATGTGGTTTGGTTTTTAATATCCGCTAGTTTGCATTTTAGCTATTGGGATTAGGGTTTGGGAACCCGGACTTTTTCATTTCCCGGGATTCCCGAGAAAAATTAATTCTTGATTCTTTATTTATTTAAAACAATTAATTTGTGTCTAAGGAATGTTTTTTTTTGTTTTTTTTTTTTTAAATTAGGGTTTTATTAAAAATTAAATAATAAAGGACACAGTCACATAACTAATTCGGTTGTTTCAACAGAACTTCATCCAACCTCGTAAATTCGTTTGTCACAAAAAAATGGCAAAAAAATTCGGTTGTACCAACTGAATTCGTTTGGGTCAAAAGAATTACGAGGTAACAGCAACAAAATCAATTCGGTTTTCTGAAATTTTAGAATTAATAGTGAATTTTTATCGTTGATCTATAAATTTATGTGTGAGATTTTATCTGTTCGGTTTTAGATCATGACAAATTTTTCTCTAAATTAACAGAAAAATTATAATTTTTATATGATAATTTACTTTGACTATTAGAAAAAAAAAAAACACAGAAAAAGTTATTAGACACTAGCATGAATGGAATGCATTTTCTGACCCACTACGGTCTTCATCAACATTCTTCGTGCCATTTAGTGTTAATCGTAAATATCATCTATTTAACTCACATGTTAAAGAAATTGGGTAACTTTAAATCCCACATTACTCTTGTGTGTTGAGTTAGAATGAAATTTACCACGAACGATTTCTATTTATAGTGTGTTTGTTTTTTCTCTAGTCATTATCATAGTTGCCAGTTTAACTTTCAGTTAAAACTTTAAATGGCAGTTCTTTTCTCTAATGTCATCATATACTATCCTTCTACATTAGCAAAGCATATCAACAAACATTAAAGATTTTTCATTAACACATATGTCGAGCATATACATTAAACGATTTTTACACTGTACCCGGTGAGTGGTTTAATAGTGAATTTTTTATCGTTGATCTATAAATTTATGTGTGAGATTTTATCTGTTCGGTTTTAGATCATGACAAATTTTTCTCTAAATTAACAGAAAAATTATAATTTTTATATGATAATTTACTTTGACTATTAGAAAAAAACACAGAAAAAGTTATTAGACACTAGCATGAATGGAATGCATTTTCTGACCCACTACGGTCTTCATCAACATTCTTCGTGCCATTTAGTGTTAATCGTAAATATCATCTATTTAACTCACATGTTAAAGAAATTGGGTAACTTTAAATCCCACATTACTCTTGTGTGTTGAGTTAGAATGAAATTTACCACGAACGATTTCTATTTATAGTGTGTTTGTTTTTTCTCTAGTCATTATCATAGTTGCCAGTTTAACTTTCAGTTAAAACTTTAAATGGCAGTTCTTTTCTCTAATGTCATCATATACTATCCTTCTACATTAGCAAAGCATATCAACAAACATTAAAGATTTTTCATTAACACATATGTCGAGCATATACATTAAACGATTTTTACACTGTACCCGGTGAGTGGTTTAATAGTGAATTTTTATTTTTATGAGAGTATTTTATAAAAATTGAATTTTTGCATTGTAAATTAAAACAAAGGAAATATCGTATTGATTATGGACCGACTGTGTAGTTAACAGCTTGAATTTTATACTATTGAATTTAAACCGGCATGGAATTCTCATTTAGTTAGCAGATTTATTTATACTTATGTGAACAAATTCACACAGAAATAAGTTTTTTTCTTTCTATTAAAATGTAGGATTTATGGCAAAATTGCTTTTGGATTTTTTCTTTGCAGAAATTAGCCATTTTGTTGAAATCAGAGTACTTTTTTTTTGTTTAAAATAATTTTTAATTTACTTTTTGCATTTCCTTTCTGTTTAAAGAAATTTTTAAATTTTTATTAAACGAAATTAAACTTTAAAAATTACATTATCAATTTTATGATAATGTTTTAGAATAAATAAATATTCAGATTTAAACAACTGAAACAAAATTATTCAACTTAATAAAGTAAAATTATGCATTTTAATGAATTTAAAATATTTATTACTAATACCACTAAACATAAACATTTATAAAAAACAACTACAAAAAACAACAAAAATGTGTTAATGTTTGCTGTTGAGCGATAATATAAAAAAATGTCAAGCAAGTTCCGAATTTAAGCAAATATTTAATTGATTCAATGAATTTTTAATTGACAGCTCTTCAAATTTTCAACAAACCGATTTAATTGAAAACAGTAACAAGGACGTGTAAAGTTTGCTATTTATTACAGCTCTTGAAAAAATCTATAAATCATATACTTGAAAAATTTGGGAAAAAAAAATTTGTTTTTCTGCCTCGTTAAATGTTTTTTTTTTTTTTTATCTAGCGTTTGAAATGTATTATATGTTTCAACTTCAGGTTCATAAAAAACATACACTTTTAAATTTAACATTATTTGTTAAAATTACTAAAAATTAGTTAAAAATTGCGTTGTAGAAAAAACTGCTAAAAGTAGCATAAAAAACATACACTTTTAAATTTAACATTATTTGTTAAAATTACTAAAAATTAGTTAAAAATTGCGTTGTAGAAAAAACTGCTAAAAGTAGCAGATTTTTGTTCTAAATAATAATAAATTAATAACAGCAAAAATAAAACTGTTAACTTGACAAGATTTTAGTATAGTATTGAAAGTTCATTTTTCTAATGTTTTTTTGTATGAAACCTGCTCACCAATTGTAATAAATTTTTCCTGACCTAACCCTTGGATTCGATATATAAAATATTCCTAAAATTTTGTACTTTTGTACAATTTTGTACTACTTGCACTTTCATGTTGATGCATTTACATTGCATCGAATTTGATACAATTGTGCCGAATTAGATCAAATTCGATGCAATTAGATAAAAATTTCTACAATTTGATGATGTATATTATTTACAATTTCATCCGAATTTTGTCCCCATACACATTTTTGGGTATTATATATAATGGTATCGAATTAGACATAATTTAATATTATTGGATAAGAGTTCATAAAAACAGTTCCTAGTTTTTCTCAACAATTGTATCAAATTATATATAACTTCATAAATCAAATTATATATATATCGTCCCGTCCTGAATCTAACAAAAATAAAAAAAAAAAAAAATGGTTTTATAGGTTCAGACTTTTCAATTTATCAAAAAACTAATAGTTTTGATTCACAGTTTCAATGTATAATTTCCTAAAGTCTAATATATAAAATGAAATAGAAATAATTTTTGATCTTGGGATCATATGTTTTTTTTTTATATCGTTTTGTATTGCGCAATATATAGGCCTGGGTTCTATATTCCACTACGAAGTGAAAGTGGAATCGTTTTTAATTCCACGTTTTCAATTCCGCTGTGTTCTGAAAAACGAGTGAATCGTTTTTTTCACGACGATTTCATTTTTATTTTGTTTTTAGCAACAACATAAAAAAATGCGGGAAAAACCAAATTATCACTTTAAAGTGAATGAAATAGCAATAAAGAAGAGTGTATTTTTTAACAAAAATAAATATTAAACAAAAAATACTTATTTTTAAAATAATATAAAATGAGTGGCGCAATTACTTGTTTTATAGAACACATCAAATCACTATAATTCCACTAGAAACAAAATGAAAATGAAATTTTTCTTTTCAAATCACTTATGTGGAATTGGGAACACAAATTGAGCGGAAGTTTCACTTTCACTTAATTTTCGGAATGTAAAACCCATGCGATAAATTTATTTGCTACCAAATATAATTAAGTCAAAAATATCGGATTGTATATGGCACATAAAATAATATAAAAGAAAACATATTTTTGGATATGATAATATATGGCATCGAATATAAAAAAATATATAAAATCATACACTCAAAAAAATAAGTTAGTACAAAAGTTAGTAAAACGTCTTGTAAATTAGGTATACTATTTTTTAGCAAACTTTTTTGCTAAAATCCTGTTTTCAGCTAAAATTTTTGTTATACTTATTCAGCACTTAACTGTTTTATACTAATGCTTTACTAATATACTAATGTTTTACTAATTAATTTTGCTAAAAAAAATTGTGCTGATAAGCACAATTGTCGTCCACAACCAGATTGAAAGATATACGCAGAATGAAGCAGATGTCGCGGCATGTCAAGATGTAGTAGAGAAGAGGAAAATGATACTAAAAAGTACAACTCTAATAAGACATATAAAAAAATCAACCATGGAAGTTTTTGTATCTCTTTTTCATACATAAAACATAATTGAGGATTAAAAAAACTTAAATTTTGCGTTGTCACCGGCTCGTGAAAATAATTGTCTATTAATAAAATAAAAGACAAAATAAAATATTTAAATTTAATATGTATTTCTATAATAAATGTTAATAGATTAATAATTTAGTGTGGTCAAATTGCAAACAAACATATACAGACATGTAGACAGAGTAAAGCGAAAGACAAAGACACACATCTTAGTATGGTTCCTTTTTCTTATTGCAAAAAAAGGGTTCTTTTTTTCGTTTCGTTTGTTTTTGTTTATTTTTTGTTTCGTTTCTATAATTGAACAGTTCATGCGAATAAAGACGAATAGACCATTTGTAGAATTTTAAAGGGGACAATAAAAACGCAGGAAACGGTTAAAAATAATATTTTTGTCAACTTTTTGGTATAAGCTTAAAGATTTAAGTCACATCTACCTATATACAAAATTTTAGTAAGGTATTCGAAAGAGAACTTGCCGAAAATTGGACTTAAATTTTTGCTTAAATGGAAAAAGGACGAATATCCAAAAAATGTATTGAAATTTGAATAAAAATGTGTTATTTTGCAGCAGATTTTGACTACATTTTCATGAGACTTGCAAAACTTGACGAACTATGGTTGGAATTTGTTTGTAACACTTTAAGGACTTCAAGGATACACTTTTTAAGGATTGCAATTACATGCAAAAAAAAATTTTTTTGTTAATTTTTTTTTTAATATTCCTGCCACTTGATGCAGTATTAAATCTTTATGACACTAAATACATTTTTAGGAATTATAATATTAACCCTTGACTCGCAGCTAAATAATTTTTGTATAATATTTTGTTAAGGATGGATATTCGCCCTTTTTGCTTTCCACACTTTAAAGTCTTATAACTCAAGAACGGTAAAATTTTTTGCCAATATAATAAGTGTGGTTTGTTCCTCGTAATGTTCTTTTAACACATTGTTACCGAAAGTAAAATTTTTGTATGTTTTTGTGTTCTATTTAATCAAAATTGTGCGTTAGTTCACTCCAAATTTAAACAAAAATAAAAAAATATACGAATTATTGCACTTTCAAAGTAATTTTTTTAGCCTTAAAAGTCAAAATTTCCCCAAAATTTCTGCATAGGATTGTAGGGCTCTACTAATAAAATGCATTTATGCAAAAAAACGTGTTCGCGAAAAAGTGGTCTATTCGTCCTTATTCGCATGAACTGTTCAATTATCTTCGGCAGTTGCGTCGTTTAAAAGAAAGCATCATTTAGACTACCATTGATGTAAGTAGTTGAAAGAAAATTTTTGTTATGTTATATTTATTTCTATATATTTTCAGGTATTAAATTAATTCATGACATCAATGTGGGAAAATGAAAATTTTTATATTTCGTAATTATTGTAAATTATTTTTAAAAGAATCACAAAAATATGTTTTATGATTTTCAGCAAATATATTAACTAAATTACAATTTTTTTACAATTTTTTTGCGTTTTTTTCAGTCTACTAAAATTCAGCAAAAAATTTATTAGTTTTTACCAACGCTTTTTTATTTCTAATCTACTAAGTGTTAGCAAAACTTTTGCTGAATCTACTAATTTTGTTGCTAAAAATCAGCTCGCTGATTTTCAGCAAAAGATTTTGCTGACATTAGCAATTTTTTTTGCTAGCACCCTCCTGACTAAAATTTTGCTGACTCAGCAAAATTTTTTGCTGACTTTACAAACTTTTTTTTTTTGAGTGTAGTTCCACATATAACACATCTTAGCTTATACGATGTTAGTCGCAACAAAATGTAAACAGATTTTTTTCTATTAAAAAGATTTTTAATATTTTTTTTTAGCTTTTTAAATTTTAATTATATTTTTCCATTAATACATGAAATCTGTTTTGCAATTAAAAAAAAAAATATACAACATAAATAAAAAAAGTATTGGACAAATATAAATATTTTTAATGCAAAATATTTGCATATTTTTCCATCTAAATTCCACATTTATTAATAATTTTATTAAACAGAAAAAGCAGAAAAAATAGCAAATTGTGTATTGAACAAAAATCCCATAAAAACATAAGAAAAACAAAAAAAAATCAATGATTATGATTTATGAATGTGGGTCATTGCTGTCAACACCAGCGCCAGCATCAAGCAAACGATTTTGAAATTGAAAAACACCCAATATCAGCTGGTCGGTCAGTTGGCTGGTTGGTTGGTTGATTATTTGGTTAAATGTTTTGGCTTTTTGAATTGCAGAATATGGTTGAAATGAATGTTTGTTGTTAGCCAAATATCAATTGAAAAAATAACGGAAAATCATGTGTATGCATGAGAAATAAAATATGTCAATTTAGTAAATGGACACATTTTAAAATGCTTGAAAGTAAAAAACAATTTTTTTTTTTTGGAAAAGTATTTTTATATCTAACAGAGGATAGACCATAAATTATTAATTTGCTTTTTGTGGAGAACCTTTACATTTTTTTCTTCAATTCTTCAGTGCATTTGTGAATTTTAAAAGACCTCAAAAAACCTCAATTGCACGTGCTTTTGGGACGTTTGGAGGTTTTTGCGTATTTCGGTACAAAAGTTATGTTTTTTTTTTAATTAAGCCTTTCTAACGTCTTTTTGGCATAATGACAGCTAGCTAAATCTGTCCAAAATAATATGTCGTCTTTAGAGTTTCTATCTGATAAATGTTTCCAGTTTTACTAAATATTTATTAATGTAAACATCCGCATTTATAGCCATATGTCTTGAATCCATGATGTAAAGTTGTGATATAATATAATAATAAATAGCTGCTCACACTGGTACTTTTGGTTCAAACTTCGCTTTGGCCACATGAAATTCCCGACAAGGTACCTTACCTTGTCGTTAATTTCTTTTTCAAAGTCATCGGAATAAAATCCAGAATTAATACTTCCGTTGTTTCAAGCAAAAGAAAAGTATTTTTCATCATCCAAAATAATTAAATAAAATTTTTTTTATGAGGTTTTTCTCATAAAAAAAGTGTAATTTCATTTGTTTTTAACTACATTTGCAGTGGTTTTTACCCAAGTAGTATTCTAAGTGTAGTATTTAACGTTAATTTTTAGTAAGGTTTTGCTAATTATTTCCTTGGAAACGCGAAATTTTCTAGCCAACTTACAATTTGATGTCCCAATTCCATTTACTTTACCCCCTACTAGGTAATGAGTCCACCCATTACTTTTAGGCTCATCGCCTGTAAAATTCATCTGTATTGTAATGCATGGAGCCCCATGGCGATACATTTCGTTAACCATTATTTGGTAATGTGTGGGATATGATACGATAGCTCCGTTGGTAGAGTTCTCGCCTAACAACCAGAGTACCCAGGTTCGAATCTCAGCTCGATCACGTTATTTATTTTATTTAAAAAAAAATATTAGTAATAATTTTTTTTTTATAAAATTTTTAAGGTGCCATAATCACGTTTTATTTTTTTTTAAGTTAATATCCGGAAAAAAAGAAAATTTGTTAAAAAATTTTTTTTTTAATTTTTGTGAAACAAATCGTCCAAATCGCCATTTTGAGAATGAGAAATTGTCATTCCCAAAAAATGGGAAAGTTTACTCAAAACTTCGTTTTGATCACTTTATTTGTAATTATTTCACCAGTTTGATGCTCTTTATTATTAGTTCCATCACCTCTGAGTCTTACGTGGAAAAGAATTTAAAAATTACTGTTGTATTTTAAAGTTAGTACAATTTTATGACAAAATGTTAATTTTTAAATTTTTTTTCGATATTTGGTTTTGCAAAATTGGGGCATACAGAAAATGGCGATTTAAAATATTGCATAATTACCACTTTAGGATTTTTCTTTCTAAAAAATCATTTCGGAGTTCGTTTTTTAAAATAAGGTTTTAAATAAAATTAAAATAATCTTTTAAATTGATGAAGTTTATGTTTAGTTGATCATTAATAATAAAATGAATACTTTTTGTTCAATATGAGATAATTTTATTTCATTTGTTGCTGTTTTAAATGATAAGAAGCTTGATAAAATTTTGTCTGTAAATTATAGGGGAATATCATGAAAAATTTTATAAAAATTGCAAATTTTTAATAATTTTCATTTTCCATACAATGAATTTTGTAAAACCATCAATACTTATTTTTATCATATTTCTCTTCAAAAATTGTCATAATGGATACAAATCACCAAAGTTGGCAGCACTAAGCAGACATGGTTACAGAGCGTTTAAAATAACACACAGAGAAAAATTTGGCTATTTGCCAACTGAAATTTGATTACCAGGACTCAAATTGGGTTATTAGGAATTTCAGTCGTTTGGTGCAACTGAATATTAGTTTTCTCAACAAAGTTTGGTTAATTGAACTGAATTTTGGTGGCGCCGTTGGAATTATCGATTGTACGGATTTGTCAGTCACGATGACGCAGTGGTCGAGTGAGCATCGCGCGTTCGCTGTGGATACATTTTTTAAGAGTAATGATTCTTACGTAATTGCTCGTCGACAATTTTGTTCAAAGTTCGGTATTTGGCGAATACGTGATGGACCGAGTGTATTTCATGGATTTTTTTTATGGGGCTACCTCAAAGAGAGGGTTTAAAGGGTGTCCCAAGAAGAGCGCAATTTTTAAATTTTAAATAAAACACAGATATTAAAAAAAAAAATCGTGAAACTTTATTATATCGTAAAGTAGACAGAATGAGGTTATGGATGGAACAATATATCGTGCAGATGGCCGCCGCGGCTTTGCTGGCATGCACGCGATCTTTCCAATTTCCTCTTTTAAGGCTTGAGTCGTCGTCGGCTTATTCTCGTAAACCATCGACTTCAAAAAACCCCAAAGAAAAAAATCTAATGGTGTTAAATCGCACGATATAGGCGGCCAATTCTGATCTCCAAAACGCGAAATAACACGACCGGGAAATGACTGATGCAGCAATTGAATTGTTTCTCTGGCTGTATGACATGTGGCGCCATGTTGTTGGAACCACATGCCCTCCACATTCATTTCTTCAATTCTAGGCAAGAAAAAACTGGTTATCATTTCACGATACCGAACACCATTGACTGTTTGCGCTTGACCTGCCTCATTTTCATAAAAAAAAGGTCCAATGATTCCTCCAGCCCAAAAACCACACCACACAGTGACACGTTGAGGATGCATTTGCTTCTCGTGAATCACTCGAGGATTTTCCTCACCCCAAATGCGACAATTCTGCCTATTGACGAAGCCATCAAGATGAAAATGGGCCTCGTCACTGAAGATGATTTTATCGGCAAAAACAGCATTTTCATGTTGTCATGTTGGTAAAACAATTTCACAATGAGAATGCGTTGTTCATTCGTGTAGCGCTCCATTTTTACTAACCTCGTACCTTCTACTAGCAAACAATAACAATTGTTCAAATGTCAAACAATGACACTTCGAATGTTGCCAGATTTAAAAATTGCGTTCTTCTTGGGACACCCTTTATAATGACAATCCCCAATCTCTTGTGGCTTTAAAGGAAAATATTCGTCGAGAAATCAGCTCAATTGAACCAAGTTTACTGCAGCGTGTGGCGCAGAACACAAGGCCCCGTTTTGAACAGAGTGTTCAACTCGACGGAAGACATCTGGATGACTACTCTTTAAAAAATAAAATCCACATTTCCATTCTATCGTTCAATGCTCTTAATAAAACTTTGTGTCAATTATTACGTTTTTTTATTTAAGTTTGAAAATATAAATCTGTTACCAGGCACCCTGTACTTCTTTAGGTGTTATGCAGAAAAAAGTACAATTGAGAAAGAAGAGTACGCGTGCTGCTGAAAACAGTATGTCTGGCAAGCATATTTATATTTGAATTTTGTTCATTTACTTAGTTGGCATAGGTTAACATAAACATTAAAAAGTCAAGAATAAAGTGCCATTAGATTAGCAAAATACAACTGGAAATAAAATATTCAATATTTATTGATGCTTTTCGTTTTATTTTTGGCTGTTCTTATGATAACCCAAGTAAAAATACTATAACTATATCTCGTTATATATAGCTTTGTATGGCACAATATAAAAAAAGTTTTATATATAATATTTATTAAAAGATTTATATATAATTTGATCCGAAAAATGGGTCTATCTAATTTGATCAGGTTATATATGATTTGATAAAATTTGATGTAACTTCATTATATTTTTGGGAAATCCGCAGTACTATTTTGTTTCAGATTCCTAATAATAATGAAACTTTAAGTATATATCAATGGATTGGAAAATTAGACGTGATTTCAAGTTGACTAATATGTGATGCCATATACAATTATATATATATATACATATATATATATTTATATATAATTATCAAAGAAGACAAATTAGCTTTTTTAATTTTTTACGTTTGTTTGCTATTTTTTGTTGATTTTTTCGATTTTTGTCTCAAGATTTTTGGGCTTGTCATTGCTTTTTAAGATGATCTGACTTATGGTGAAATATTTATTTATTTTAGATCAGATCATAATTAAAATGTTACTATTCCAAATATAAAACACTAATTTTTAATAAATGTAAGAGAAGGGGAAAAAAAATCTTGTGGGGATCAGCACTAGAGTGAGTGCTGCACTTTCGACCTCAGCGACTGGGTCATCTTCAGCCTCATTTTAATTCACTACCCAACAAGAAACTGAAGGTTTGATCAGGTATCAACCACAGAAAATCTGTAATGTTAATTAATTACCCGAACAAAATTAAGTATTTTCGTCTTTTCTTACAAGTTTAGCCAACAGCTTTAATCTTAAAGCTTTTAATTTGACGGGGTTGCCAGTCCAACTGCTAATGTTACCTTTACTGGGAACGAATAGGGAATCCCGCATGTATACTCGATAAACTATTTAAATTTTTTGTATGCTTTTAACAAAAATTGATAAAATTTAAATATTATAAAATACTTGTATTAACCCTTTCACTACTCTTGTACACTACAGTGTACACATTTTTAAAAAATTATAAAAAAATATCATAATGAAATAAAACTTCATTATTTTATTTAAATATGTTCATTGAGATATTGGTCATTGGAAAAAAAAATCATTATATACATAAACGGTTCATATAATGATCGAACAGTCTGATTTTTTTGGTCAGCGTTTATCTCCGAAAAGGGGGCGTTTGGTGTATCTCGTAAACTAACAAAGTCAGAATCTCGAAATTTGGCAGGTTGCTTCATCTATTAACCAGAACAAAACCTACCAAATCTTTTTTGGTCATTCGAATGTTTTGGTGGTCAAAATGAGCTGAGAAGTTCCAATACATCGATTTTTGGTGCTTATGAGGGGAGGGCCGAATGTGTAAACTTTTTTCTTTCTAATTTAAGGGCCCAAACAAGGATCAGAAGTCAAAATAAAAATATATCCACAAATAAAAATTTTTCAGTAGTTATGAATGTAAAAACAAATTTGATATAATTTTTATTAAAAATAAAAATTATGTTTTTTTGACCTTTAATTGTGCAATGAAAATAATCTATAGAGTTTTTGCTTTCAAATTTATTAATTGACCACTTTCAGGAATGTGTTGATAGATCTATTTCGGGAATTTTCTAGGTTCCCATCAAAACGTGTTGTGATGATGGGAACTTAAGATACAAAAAAATTTGAAATTGGCTAAGAATTGTGGTCTGAAATGTTATTTGCTCAAAAAAAGTGCATTTGGAAACAATATGCGTATGTCCAGACATTTATATTTAATATTCAAGACACTTTGTTTCATATTCCGAAATGAAAAAAGTTGTGAAATCACATGCAATTTTTTACCACACCCTAAAAGTAATTTTTTTTTGTCAAAAGTTTGTCATTTTCGACCAATGCTTGGCGTACGTTGAATGTCGAAAAGCTAGTAAAATCACACTTACATTTTTTTCAATGCCCAATCTTTCAGAATATATTAAAATTAGTATTGGTTTTTTTTTTTTTATAAAAAATGGAAGCAACACTCAGGAAATTCTTCCTATTTATTATGTGTTGCTTTCTTTGGAAAGGAGATAGTGGAGAGCTGAAAGGTGGTGAAGGATAATGGGCTTCAAACATTGCAACACTGTAATTGCGCGAGATAAGTCTTAGAACCGTTGTTGCTCGCCACCTGATGTAGAGTTGGCGAATTTATTGAAGCTTTTTTGTTTCATATCCCTGATTCATTATTTTATTTCGGTGGAGTTAAGTGCTATGGGAACACCGAAGGCGGACGCTGCGATACATATGAGGGATAGAAAACTCATATATATTATTTTTCTAAATTGATGTTGTCGTCACCGGGAATCGAACCCGGGACCATCTGTGTAACAGTCCAACGCGCTAACCATTACACCACAACTCCCACTACTAAACATTTAAATATAATTTAAAAAAGTTTGCTATTTCTTTTGTGGTGAAGTATTATTAACAGGGAGAATCTTTTGTTTTTAAATCAATTTAATAATAAAGTTTTTTTTGGTAGATAAAACAAAAAAAAACTCATGGCAAAAAAACTAAACTTTTATTTTTAAATTTAAATAACCTTTAAGGTGGATTAGATAACATATAACTATGCGCATGTTTTATCTTTATCATACAACGTGCATTACTACAGGCTAAACAATTTTGAGATCGGTCCAAATTTACAAAAGTTACGCCCTCTAAACAATTTTTTATTTCACGAGCTAGTCAATTTCGACAACATGTTTGAACAGCCTGTACTAAAACAGGGTGACAACAATATTGCAAAAGATTAACACCTCTTTTACTATTTTCCATTTGATTCGTAGCTTAGAAGGATCGGATCAGTAGTTAAGAAGTTCTATATTTATTACCATTACTTTTTTCCAATACCCCACTGTGTGACAAAATTTAGTTAACTCTATCTCTTCTGATTAAAAAAACAATACATTGTGAATGCTGTGATTGACAAAACTCCACTTAGCCACACTACTCGCTGTGTCGACCGTGGCTCAACTCGCTAAGAGGTGATGCTACGTGTCATAGCCTGATGTATGGCTGTGGGTTTGAAACTCACTACGACACAAAGTAAAAAGTTTTTTATATAGAGCAATATATATTTGTTCAATTGACACATAAATAAACCACTGGCAGTATGGCAAATCCATTGTTTCCGTTAAATTGTTCAATAAAATTGATTTTTTTTTCCCTGAAGATGCTACACAAAGGAGTAGCGAAATATTGAAAATAAAAAAACTTTTATATAAAAAACAAACCTTAACTCAAATAATTAGAAAATTTAAAAATAACTAAAAAAAATATAAAAATTTCATATAATTTTAAATTTTTAATAAGAATTTCCCAAAACTTTGCAATTTCTATTATAATTTGTTTGAACTTTGAACAGTTTTAAACCGAAAACACATAAAGTTTTGATAAAAAATGTATCGCTGAAAAGAGATTTTAAGAAATCAAATGAACTAATTACACAATTTTTTAAATAGTTTTACATTTAAAAGACTTTCTGAGAAACTATAACAAATTTAAAGATATTTTACCTCGGTTAATATGAACCATATATCGCTAGTTGAATTTATTCATTTATTCGATACGATTTAAAACATTTAAATTAACTTTCATGCATTATTTCATTCTTCTTTATTAATTTCAAAACAAGTGTGTTATCTTTATTATATTTAAAAATAGTTAAAAATAGTAAAAGTTAAAATTGAACCATTTATGTATCCAATTTTATGTATTCTGATATTATTTAGGACAATAATATCTGATCCAATTTCGGATTCAATTGTATATAATTTGAAGAAGTTTAATCCCATATGATCCACATAGATATAATTTTATTCCAAATTTTTCGGATTAAATTGCATCTGATTAGTTATTGGACCCTATCTAATTATATATGGTACCGTATCAGTTTTTTTTTACTCGGGAAGTTACTTATTGTTTTTATATTTTGTATCCATTAAATTTATAAAAAAAAACATTCGCTTAAGGAATGTGTATTTCAAACTGAATGATTTATGAATATTGATGATAAAAATATGTTGTCAGAATGAATAGAAATGCTTTCAATCAATTTTTGAAATATATTGAAATAAATGTTATTTAACCCTAAATGGCGAATATTTAAAAGATCAACATTTTGAGATTACAAAAAGAATTTTTGAATAACTTGATGGTACAAGTGTTAGTCAGATATGTCGTTTTCTTTTCTTTTTTTTAATTGTTTGTAAACATCATATAGAAATTTGCAATCAAACTTTTGTTTGATTCCAAGCTCACTTTTGATTTGAAAGTCAATAATATCGATTAAATGTTTAATTGAAACTAAATTGAAAAATTAAAAGATCGTAAATATTTAAACAAATCGCAGAAGAAAAAAAAAATGGCAACAATAAAAATGTTTTCGAGATATGGACGCTTTAAATGTAATTTAGGTGATTTTTTCATTTCTGGAATTTTTTTCAATTTTGGTGATTTTTTTTATTTTTTTACATTTTTTTAAACTGTATTTTTAACCATTTTTTCTGTCAAATATTTGCCTAAGTAGAAGAATTAGTTGGCAGTTAACTTTATGGGATTAGAGTGAACCATACAGATGACTTATGATTAGATTGGTATCTATGAAAATGCATTCGCGTTAACCATTGTTTCTAGGTAGGTTAAATTAAATTTTTAATAGATATGAACGGCTTATTGTAAAAACTTGATAAGCCACCTTTAATGTTTATGAATTTTCGCTGTCTCACAGGCATCCATTGATTAATATTTGATAGATGTCCAGCTTAAAGTACCTAGAGTATAAACGTCCTGCAAAAGTCATAATGGTTGCATGTTTTTAACGTTTTAAATACAAAAACAAACTAAAAATAAAATGTGACTTATCAAGTTTTTACAATAAGCCCTGCATATGATTAAAATCGTAACTCATTACTTTCTCAGTGTTCTTCCTTTTACAGTGTTCTTCCTTTTTCAGTGTTCTTCCTTTTTCATTGCCTTTAAACGGCTATATTTTATTACCGAATAAAGATAATCAAGTGGTTTAAAATCTTGAAATAATTTTACATATTGACTATAATCGCGAATAAAAAAAGTGAAAAATTGTTATACAGAGTTGCCTAATAATTATTTAAAACAAAAATTTTTTTTGATCAGACCTTTTTCAAACATTATTTTAAAATATAAGACAGATATATGAAAAGATATTAAAATGTATTTCTCTGCTAGAAATTCGTTCTTCGATTCAATATAATTTTTGGAAATCTGACCAATCGAACGATGATTTTTTCAAATAAACAAAGCAAAATGATTTACAGGTAGACTTACAAGAAACCACTCTTCAGAGAAAAAAATTTTAGCATAAACGTACTCCAAATATCAAAAAACTCAGAACAGAAATAAATTTGTTTTGAAATCTAAAAAAATTTGTTTAATATTCGCAATATTTTTGATTTTTGCAATTTACTTTCATTAAATTCTGATGTGGTTATAAATCCGTGAAAGCGTTAAATCATTGTTTGTTGCAAAAATAATGCATTTTTTGAGTTTCTTCTTATAAAATTCCCAGTAAAAAACGCTGCTTACATGCAAGCTGGTTTTTAAGGGAATATACCAAAAAGAATCCCTCACAGAACTGCTTACATATTCCATAATTTTTATATGGAGAATTCCCACTTTTAGAATGAGAATATAATTTATTTTACATAACATTTTACAGAAATTAATTTTTTGTTAAAATTTTAGACATATAATATAATTATTTTTTTTTAATGACTGTTTATTTTTTATAACATATTCGAAAACACCAAACAAAATCGGAAATCACTCGGGAAAACTGGTACAAATCGTTAATAATACACGATATGAAACATTCTGCATTACAACATGCATCCTTGTCAGGGAAAACAGTAAGCTCAAAATAATTGTTTGTTTATTTTTATACGAAAATTATTTGTTTCTTTTGTTGCTTCTCAATAGTATGTAATAGTAAGCACTTACATCAGCGCATTTGTTTTATGCTGCTTCTAAAATCAGGAACATTTTTACTAGGATATTACATATAAAGGGTCCGCCAAAAAACTTTTTTTTTTTTTTTAAATGCTATAAAAAAAACTACAGAATATTTTCTCAAATTATTTTCTCTTTTTTTATTTGAAAGTACAATCCTTCTGGTTAATAATGGAAAATAATTTAATTCAAATGGCTGTAGCCTACACGATCGGTCCAATTTTTTTGATAATGCGATCTTCAAAAACAGGGCGCAAAACATCGAGTGTAGCTTCGGCTGTGTGGCACGTAGCGCCGTCCTGTTGAAACCAAATGTTGCCAATGTCCTCCTCTTCAATTTTTGTGAACAAAAATTCGTTCAACATGGCCCGATAACCATCGCCATTGACCCCATTGATCGCCGTACGCAATTTTCGCACACATTCTGCAACATTACCATGATTTTCAAAGTAATGTCGCAATATTTCCCAGCGTTGTTCAAGCGTATCCACAACCATATTCGTTCAGCGGAAGGATAAAACTAATTATCTGTCAAATCGGACATGAGCTAAGTGTTATCATTCACGAAATAAGCACTAGTTGAAAAAAAAAAACGTTAGATGGCGGACCCTTTATATTATCGTTTCAATTTCTTTATAAATATTAATTTATTTTATTTGAAATGTGAACAACTTTTTTTAACAAACACTTTGATGTTTTGTTTTTCTTTGAAATTTAGGGGTGTGTAAAAAAAATAAAATTATATCAACTCTCCCTAATAAGTCTACCATTATTGTTATGCCATGGCCTAAACTGTTTGAAGCCCTGCATCTTTCACCACCTTTCATCTCTGCACTATCCCCTTTCCAAAGAAAGCAACACATTAATTAATAGGAACAATTTCCTGAGTGTTGCTTCTCTTTGAAAAAAAAAAAATCCTTTTGAAAATTATAACGTCAGAGTTGCCAGAGTTCCAAAAAATTTAAAAAATTAGTTTACTTAAAAAACTAAATTTTTGAACAAACATGTGTTCACAAAATTATACAAAATTACCATTTTTAAAACATCTGAAACCGTCTAGGATTTTTATTCTGCCAAGGTTTCAACTTAGGTTCCGAATATTTTCACTAGAGAGCGCTTTAAGAAAAAAAAAAAAATTACAAAAATTTCTTAATGAAGCATGGTTGTATGTACACAGAAAAAAAAAAATTGCGCCAAGTAAACATTTTGTTGAATAAAAAAAAATAATCAATTACTTTTTTAATTGATTCAATTAAAAAGTAATCAATATTTTTGTTTATTTAAAGTAATGAATATTATTTAAAATATTGATTACTTTTTAATTGAGTCAATTAAAAAAGTAATTGATTATGTTTTTTTTATTCAACAAAATGTTTACTTGGTGCAATTTAAGAAATATTTTTTTGTGTGTATGCAAGTTTGGTTAGAAAATGTCCAGCGGATCTGCAAGGTGCTATTATTAAAAGTCACAAATTATTTTAATTGGTACTACACTAAAAAAAACACATGTAAGCATATTAAGGGAAATTTAACTATTTTGAGCCTTGCGGTATTTTTTGCTAAACTTAGCAACAAATATCTGCTGAACTGTAGTAAAATGAAATTAGAAAAACAATTTAGTAGCCGCTACTAAATTTTAGTAAAATTTCAGTAAACTGCAATTTAAAATTAATTTACTAAAATCAGCAGAAAATTTGTTAAATTTTTGTACATTCAATATAACTGCACAGAATAAAAATTAAAAAAGTTGAATAAAACGACTTTGTTTTTCAAGCCTTTACAAATTTTTCCTAATAGATGAACATTATTTTAATTTTAACTCTGTAATAAAAAATGTTATTTGTTTAAAAGATGTATATTTTTTTTTGATAAGCAAAATTTTTGCTGATCTAGGTTTCAAAATTTAGTAAAGAATGGGTAATTCTGTGGCCAAATGGAATTGGTTAATCTATTTTTCCGGAAGTCCTGCCAAAATTCGTTTCGATTATCGCCTTCATAAGTAATATTGAATTTGCTTCGTTTTCTTGAAGTGCCTACAATATTTTTTATAGTTAGAATTTAATTATTTCTTTTCTTTTTTTTTTTATAATTTTGATCGTATATTAAAATACCGTTTAATATGTATATATAATATCTATATGTGTCCATATATGAAAAGAAATATTGCAAATTTCTCCACCAAATTTGTTGTCCTTTTTAACTTTAAATTGTGTTAAAAAAAAGTGACCATATTTTCTTGCCCATAACTATATATGCGCCAATATATGGCTTTATATATTCTAATTTTTAGCCAGGAAGCTTAATTAAAACGTAAAAACTTTAGATTTAAATGTTTTTGAATGTAATTTTTAATCAATTTTGACAATAAAATAAAATATTAAAAACCTTTGTTTATACCAATGTGCGCTCTAAAATGCGTTCATTTAAGATTTTAATTTGGAATAAAATTTGTAAAATGAAAAAAAAAAATCTAGGATTCCATATAAGGGTCTCCATATATGGGTCCATATATGGAACTTCATATACAGGTGTTCATATATGTGTCTCCATGTAAAGGATACTGACATTAATATACGAAAATTCAATTCATATATGGTATAATATATTAACTCATATATGAATGTATATGCCATATATGGAACGATATATGCAATATATTATCATATATGTTTTCATACATTTCCATATATGACCCCTAACTTTAAATATATTATTCCATATGTGTCCATATGTGATTCCCTATATGTCAGATATTTTCATATATGATTCATATATGCTCATATATGCAACCATATATGTCAATATATTAATATATATGATAATTTTTTGAATTTTATCTAAGTTTAAATTTTTTATATTTATTTTTGACAATTGCTATGCTACTTTGTCCATTTAGCATTTCAAACAAACTTCTTATGGTTGAGAATGTCGAAATTGTTTAAAAATACAATTAATTTACAAATTTGTTGTTACAACCGAAATTTTAACTCTATTTGACCAACAGTTGGTAGTAAACTCTTAATGAAATATTATGAATGATTCAAAATTCAAGTTTGATTGAAACTATTAGATTTTAATTTTCATATCCAATTAGTCGGTTAATAAGGTAATTTTATTGTTTTTAACTTTTTGATCAATTTGGTTGGAAATTTTTAATTGAAATTAAATTAGTTGTAACAGTAAAATGTATGTCAATAAAGCAAAAAATTGATTGTAATAGTAATAATTATATGCTGGACAATAAAATTGAGTTGATTGAGAAGAATCTTGGGGGTCATGATAGTATTCTAACTTATTTATTCTCTGTGTGTAGAAAAAGTAGAATACCAACCTACAAGATTATTAAAATAAGTCATCAACCAATAAAACCGGCCTACTAGTTTTTAAACAAATATGATTTATTTTTATTTAAATTATTATACACAGAGAAAAATTTTGCTATTTACCAACTATAATTCAGTTACTAATACTAAAATCGATTGGTGCAACTGAATATTGGTGTTCACAACAGAATTTGGTTAGGACAACTGAATTTTAGTTGCAACACCCAAAATATTCAGAAATCACATTTAAATATGGTTGTACTTACTGAAGTTATTGGTTGTACCCATCAAAATACAACTTTATAGTCGGTTGGCACTTTATTTTTCTGTGTGTACTTTAAGCGAATGTAGTTTTTGAGTGGAGTAAGATATTGTTTTAATTCAAAATTTATTTTGTTAAATCACTTATATTTTATAAAACAATTTGGCATCGATTTTTTTTTAGCGATATTCGCAAAAAACTATGACTGAGTCTGACCAAATTTGGAATTTCTCATCTTTAAATGAGAATATATCGGAAACTATTAGAGAAAAATGGGAAGCACTTAAAATAATATATGCAAAAAGTTCACTATTTTGGATGGTCATATTGCCTTAAAAATGTGATAACTTTATAATCGGCTGGGGGAAAAGTATATACAAATCAGAAGTTTTTTAACCCAACTCGCTTGAATATAAAAAGACCTTTCAGATTAGTATGCAATCTTTATGTGTTCAGAAATAAATTATTTATCTGGAGGTAAAAGACTGTTGGTGCTTTTTGGGGAAAAATACGCAAAAATAGTATTTTTTTTTGATTTCTACTTTAAACGAATTTAGTTTTTGCATTAATTTTTTTGTTTATTTAATCAAGAATTTATTTAGTTAAATAACCAATATTTTAAAATAAGAAACTTGGCCGATTTTGTCCCGCTATTCGCAAAAAAACTGGACCTGAGTCGGACCAAATTTGAAAATTCTCATTTTCCAATGTTAATATGTCGGGAACTGTTAGAGATAATCCACACATTTAAGCATGTTTTTTTGTTAGTCTCTACACTAAGGATATTATGTAGGAAAAGACGACAGCAAATGTAGTCAAAAACAAATGAAATTTCACTTGAAGAAAGGACGACTAACATTTTATTACATTCAACTAACATTTGTCATTTGTTTTTACTGTTCAAAGAATTACTGACAATTGTAGCAAAAATTAACCACATATGTTAGTAAAAAACCACGTGCTTGATTACTAAGAAGACAGGAATGGAGCAAAATTGATTATTAATAGGTTTTTTGTTAAAGTTCTGCCTATTATGGAGGCTCTAACTTTTCTAAAACTTCGGGTTCTGATGAGATCTTTAGCCAGATCGAAATACTAGTATCAACCTAGCTAATATGTTTGATTTGCTTTATTTTTGTAAATATACGGAGGTTGAAAGCTCGTTATAAATTGAAAATAACATAAAAATAATCTCGATGTGTATAAAAACAAAAAACTAATATAACTGTAAAAAATATTACTTGAGCCAGAGTACAAACTAAAAAAAAAAATTTTTTTATATAAATAGAACATTTTTGGTCTTCAAAGTTTAGTAACGTCATGATGCTTGTTAGGAAAAGACCTAACCACGTGCTTGATTACTAAGAAGACAGGAATGGAGCAAAATTGATTATTAATAGGTTTTTTGTTAAAGTTCTGCCTATTATGGAGGCTCTACTTTTCTAAAACTTCGGGTTCTGATGAGATCTTTAGCCAGATCGAAATACTAGTATCAACCTAGCTAATATGTTTGATTTGCTTTATTTTTGTAAATATACGGAGGTTGAAAGCTCGTTATAAATTGAAAATAACATAAAAATAATCTCGATGTGTATAAAAACAAAAAACTAATATAACTGTAAAAAAACAAGCATTTGTTTGTGTTTATATTCTTAAATAACATAAACTACTGTAAAAAATGAATGTAAATTCATAAAACAGTAATTTGATGTGGTTTGTTTTTTTAAATGAACAACAAGGTTAGTAAAAAAATAAACTTGTTCTACAAATCACTGACATTTACATTAAAAATAAAGAAACTGTATTACAAGCCAACCAACTGCAATTTTTTAAAGCAGAAGTTCCCTGAGTTTACTACCTGATTACAAATATGTTAACTTTTTGAAAATCGGATGAAAAACAAAAAAATGGAGAGCACTCAAAATTGTATATACAAAAAGTTCCCTATTTTGGGTGGTTATATTGGAAGGAAGGTTTGGTAGGTTCAAAATCAAAACTTAAGCTCGATATTACGTCACTTATGTCTGTTCCAAATCGGCCCACTAAGTAATAAATAGCCGAATTATTTCCAACAATTTGGTGATATATCCCAATTTGTTTAAACTTAAAGATAAAGAATTTACGCCAATGGATTTAACATGATTAAACATCGGCTAACACATACACCAAAGGTTGTTCGTGTCAGTATAGAAAAAAAAAAATTTCCAAATATTTTGACTCAGTGTTCAGCAAATATTTTGACTCGGGTTCAGCAAATTTTATTTTTGACCTACAACAAAAACAAATTTCTATTAAGTTCGGTTAAAACATAATGGTTTATTCATTTGAGGGTTAATCATCATTAGTTTTTCGCCCTAATGTCTTTAGAGTCAAGTTATATAAATATTTTCTTTATGAATTAATAAAAATCCTCTTAATATGAATATTTTCTTCTTATTTCAGTTTATTTTTCATCTCTTGTTAGACTTAACTACCATCGACATAAAAATCTTCTTAAATATTTAATACTTTTTTCATTATAAATCTGCATTAAAATCGTTAAACTTCTTTTATGTATTATTTTGTAAGAGCTGTATAAAACTGTTATAAAACAGCAGGTTCTTGTCAGTTTTATTTTTCTTATATTCCCATTTTTTTTTTGGTAGTTTGTTGTTTAACTTTAACGTGGTCTGCATGGAAAATTTTATAAAAGAAAACTTTTAATCTTCCACAAGTTTGTTGTATTTTTTTTTCTTCTAACAAATACGACAAAAACACACAAGATGTCTTCGTAATCTTTAGGATATTTTTCCTATTTTTTCTATGATTTTCTAAAAGATATCATTAAAGTTGTTCTGTGATTTATAAAAATTTTTCTTTTCTTCTTTTTAAATTTTGAAATTATGTTTTCGCCATTTGACTTTTTAATAAGATACGTTTTCCATTTACATTGCTTGCCCTTATTTAGTTTTTTCAAAGTACATTTTATCATCCTTTTTCTTGTAAAACTCTATTTTCTTTTTAATAGCCCTTGTTAGCTGCTTTTCAGCTGCAGGTAGTAGTTAAGACGTGCAATTCGTTAAAATAACCCAGCAAAGTATTTGAGAGTATGATTTTAAAATCATATTATTAAATTAAAGCAATTGTTCATCATATTTTAAAATTTAGAATAAATAAATTTCATCCACTAGATATTTTTCAGCCAAAATTTCTAGATATATGATACCATCACAGCAAAACTTTCCATTATCCGGTAATATGTTTGAGAATCAGAAATTAAGGTCGGTAACTGATTACTTTTCTATTATAAACTCTATTATTTTATCAAGGGCTTGGTAACACCTTACAAAACACATATTAACTCTGTATAAAAGTAATATTTTTTTTTTGAAAATTTGATTTTGTTTTATATAGTGTATTAAATTGAAATTTAAAAACTTTTAACAAACAAATTTATAAATAAAATTTTTTATAAGTTTTGGTTGAAAAAATAAAAAAACCCTATTGTTTTAACCAGGGACCGAAAATAACAGTTATTTTCAAATTTTTAAACAAAAAAAGCAATTAGAAGTAAATGTCGGAAAACTGTTTCAAGTATACCATTTTGATCCTTATGAACTAGTCTATAATAAAATGCATTGCTTTTTAAAATTTTGATTTTTATTTTTTTTTTTAGCAAAATAAGTTTTTTTTGATTTTTATTTTTTCGGGCAAAAGTAAAAGTTATTTTTTGATTTTTATTTTTTCGGGCAAAAATAAAAGTTATTTTTTGATTTTTATGTTTTCGAGCAAAAATAAAAGTTATTTTTGATATTTATTTCAATTTCTTGAGTTGAAATTCCATAAGTTATAAATTTTTATTTTTATAACGAATAAATAACAAATAACGCAGTTATATTATATATATATAATATATACATATAATATATAAATTTTATGGTTGCCTTTTGTAATATTTTCGAGTTTTATAATCAGTAAAACTTATTTTTAATATGACGATTTTTTTGAAGAATTCTTGTTTTAAAAATGACGATTTTAGTTTCCAAAAATTGGCGCACTGCTCGTACAAATAGAGATGTTTGTCTTGTAGTTAGATACTTAAAAAATGTATAATAATATATATTAATACAGTTATCACAAAAAATAACATTGCAAAATATTTGCTGTATATCTATCATCACGGAAAAATCATAATAACAAAGCTAATAACTTATTTTTGGTAAAAAAAAAAAATTAAAACCAAAAAATGACTTTTGTACTTGCTCGAAAAAATAAAAATCAAAAAATAACTTTTATTTTTGCTCGAAAAAATAAAAATCAAAAAATAACTTTTATCATCTGACTTTTATGAAAAAAGGAATAATTTTTACGGTCCCTGATTTTAACTATTATGTTCATTTACCTCAGTAACATGTTACTCCTCACTTACAGGTGAAGAGTTGTCAAAAACTTTTTTTAAATCTTTAATATTTAGATCGAATATGATTTTAAAATTGTCAAGTTTATATAAAATTTCATGTAAAAGCGAACTAATTATACAATAAAAACATTTAAACATGTGAATTTGGTGTTACTAATAGGAAGTCAGTAATACCAAAAGTCGCTAAGTAATGCTAGTGTAAGGTAACATTTTCCGTAATACCAACCTATTGCCGATGTTTGCTGGGATGTGTGATTAAAAATTTGTTGTAACTTCCTTGCGACAAAGAGACCTATGACTGGACTCATCACGTGACCGGTTCTTTGTTATAGGGACCGGTCACGGGACCGGTTTTTTTTATATGAAAGGGACTTTTAACATGAGCTTGTCCTAGTCCGGTCCGGTGTAAACATGTCACTCAACTAAACCCAAAGAACATTTCACAGGATTGATGCAAAAGTATATATCCTATAACTAAAGCAAAAAAAGCTATCACAGAACTTTAATGTAATATCGTTTAGACAAGACTAATTTTTTCAAAGTTGCAAAGACACTTTTAAAGCGGTAACGTGATACGACTTTTCCAACGATCGCGTGGTAGGAACTTTTGAAACCGGTACTGTTTTGGCCTACCACGGGACTTTCAAACCCAACACGTGATAGAAACTTTTATACCGATCACGTGATAGGTAATTTAGGAACCAAACCTGTTTTCACCTGTCACAGGAACGGAACTTCAGACTCAGAGAGACTTTTAAATCGGTAGGTTCATAGGAAACCGGTTCTCTTTTCACCTATCATATGATAGGTATTTTAGGAACCGGTCCTGTTTTCGCGTATCACGGGACATGTCCAAATTCTTAACTAACCATTTTTCCCCTCATGTTTTTTGCCCTAATGCGCCATCTAATGAATATGTTAGAAATCAAAGTTTTGAAACTTTGACAGAATATAAATCCTGGAAGGAATATAAATACTGGACGGTTGAAGATATTTGGAAAATTTTAATTTTGTAAAATTCTGTGAACAAATCTTTATTCAAAAATATATAAAAAAAATAAAGTTAACCTTTGTGTATGGAAAAATATCGTAGTTTTAGCCATTATTTATGTTTTGGGTAGAAACGTAATGAATTTTGGAATATTTTAGACTTTGTATATATCAAGGGTGCCCAAGTCATATGCGCTTCGTGCTCATTTGTTTCTGTAAAAACACTTAGCTATAGGCTGTGTGTTTTAATACACACATAGAGCACTCAGCACTAGCAATACGAAATACACAAACAACTTTGTCTTATTAGTTTTTTTTGTCGTTCTTCATTGTATACACGCAAGTGCAAAGCAACAACACTTTCGTATGCTTTGCTGGTAAACATTGAAATATTTTTTTCTTTTTTCTTTGTATGTATTCGTTTTTACAACAAAAAATATTGAATAAAAATTAGTTTTTCTTTAAATGTATTGGTGTTTGCTCTTCCATAAGGAACTCTTGGGCACTCCTGGTGTATATGAAAATTGCATGGTCCTATCGGTTTGGTTTTTAAAAAATTACGTCGGTGAACTACTTTTTACCAAAGAAACACATTTTGATATTTTATCATCATAACATTAAAAAATATATATATATTTTTTTTTATATATATTTAAATAATTTTTAAAAACGGTAATTAAAAAAAGGTCAAAAATCGATTTTTTTTCAAATAATTATTGGGTAACTACGGATTTGTTAGCCTTTAACTGTCGATAGTATATAAATCCTAGACGGTTGAAAGTATTTAACAAATTTTAATTTTGCAGTTTTTTTGAACAAACATTTATACAAACTTTTTTTAAGCTATGCCTATTCTAAAGGCTCTAACTTATCTCAAAACTTCGAGTTCTGATGGGATCTTTTGCCAAATCATAATATATGTATCAATCTAGCTAAAATAATTAGCTTGCTTTATTTTTGTAGATATACAGAGGTTTAAATCTAGCTATAAATAAATAAAATAAATAAAAAAAACCGTTTTATTATGGATTTTTAAGCAGAAAAGTTCGAAATAGCACTTAGTCTGCCCTGGCCGAATGATCACCGCTTAATCGAGACATCTGTAATTCTCTGTTAAATACTAATAACGAAAATGTTTGCTGGGTTTAAAGTTTTTCATACATTTTGAGTTCTTTTGTCTTCATTCACGTACTCATTCCTTCTATTACATTGAATTATTTTTTATATCTCATTAATTTTGTGTTGAAAATCCGTTAAGTCTTAAGCAGTTTTTTTAAATTTTCTTTTTATACATTATTTTTAAAATTAATATTATTACACTTTTTTGTAAAAAATATATTTTATATATGGTGAGGACCACTAACGAAACTGCTGTATTGTACATAAAAGGAAAAATTAATCTTCTAATACCACAATTTATTTTTTTTTGTTCGAAAAACTCTCGGCACCAACTATAAAAAATATGTCGTTGAAGCTTTTTTTTTTATATAGGCGATATTTGCCTAAAATTTTTCCGTTTTGATACCCATTAGCCTGGCTATTTTTTTAACATCACATGATATCAATGAGCGCCGCACAGTGGCGCCATTTGAGTTTTTTCGTTGCAAAAATCATAACTTTCGAACCAAATGAGATAATCAACAAGTTTAAAAAGCATATGATAGATAATCGATCAACCTATGAAATGAGTGTTTGAAAAGTGTTTTACGCCTCTTAGGTGCCTACTTATAGGTTAGCAAAGTAGATATTTGTAAAAAAAATCATTTTCATGGGTAGTAAAAAAAAAAAATTTTTTTTTTTTTTTAAATTTTTTATTTTTTTTGTCTCTTTTAAAGGCTTTTATGATTTAAAACTATTCCAGAAAAAATTAAAATTTTTTTTTATTTATTTTTCAATTTTTTTTTTTCAATATTGCTCACAGTCCGTAAAGGAAGGTATATCTAAAAAACTTATCATTTCTGAACTATAATTATTTTCTAACTCTTTTTCTTGACTTCATATGCCGCAGTGATGAAATAAGTGGGTCGGAAGATGCTGCTAACATGTTGAAGAGATCCTCATTTTGTCTTACCCTTGATGATTTATTTATTTATTTATTTATTTAAGTCTATGGATACAATATCCTTACAGACTAGCATATAAAAATTGAGATATTTAAAATAAATTGTTTAACAAAATTTTAAATTGGGAGTGAGAAACACTTATGTCTAACTTATTACAATAAATATTACATAATCTCATAGATCTATTTAGTGGTTCGTTTAATACATATTCAGTTAAGTGTATATCAATATGAAAAAATTTACTTATATTTCTAAAACTTCTTGGTGGAACATATATTGAAATTAACTCTAATAGCTCCGGAGAATCAATAACACCACAAATAATACCATGTAAAAAAGTTAAACTAGCAATAATACGACGAGTTTCCAGAGTTTTTAAAGAAATAAACTCACACTTATCTGCGTAAGAAGGGCTAGAAAAAGAAGGAATGTTAAAATGATTCGGATAGTTAAAACATGGTAGGGCAAACTTGACAAACTTTTTTTGAATTCTCTCAATACGACCAATATGAAGAGCAGCATTAGGACTCCAAATAAATGAAGAATATTCCAATCTAGATCTAACAAACGAAGTATTAACCACTTTCTTCGTTATGTGATCAAAACATTTATCCAAATTACGTCGAATAAATGCTAAAAGCGAATAAGCTTTCGGTACAATAAAATTTAAATGACTGGTGAATGATAATTTAATATCAAAAACTACACCAAGGTCCAAAATTTCATCAACAGATGACAATACATCACCTAACATTCTGTAATCAGAAATTATAATATTTCGACGTCTATGAAAAGACATACTATAACATTTAGAAATATTAAAGGGTAAACCATTACAATTTGACCAATGAACTAGATTATTCAAGTCCTCCTTAAGGTCAAAAACGTCCCTTACAGAAAAAATTGGCTTGAAAATTTTGAGATCATCAGCATACATTAAAAATTTTGAATTTTTAAAGCAATCGCTAATGTCATTTATAAAAATATTAAATAATAAAGGACCAAGGATGCTGTCCTGTGGAATACCTGACGTTGGTATAAAATAGTCCGAACAAATTCCATCAATAGATACTGTTGCGATTCTGCCAATCAAATAATGACGGAACCAACTAAGCATATTTGAATGGATGCCAATCTTGGAAAGCTTATATAATAAAAGTTCATGTGGGACTCGGTCAAAAGCCTTGGCGAAATCTGTGTAAATTGTGTCAATTTGAACACCCTTTTCAAAAGAAGAGATGCAAAAGTTAACAAAAACCGATAAATTAGTTGTTGTTGATCTTCCAGCCATAAATCCATGTTGTGAAACAGATATATGTATATCGTTTTAACTGGAAAAAAAGTTTATCAAACACGATGTGCTCAAAAATTTTAGCAATATTGGTTAATTTTGAAATAGGACGGTAATTAGTAACACTGCTCCTACTACCATTTTTAAGAATTGGGAAAATAGTCGTAAATTTCCATTTCTGAATGAAATAACCAGCTCGTAAAGATTTATTAAAAATTATTTTGAGGGGTAAAATAAATGAAGAAAAGCATTTCTTAAGAAGAAAGGCTGAAAGACCATCATTATCACATCATTTGAAAGTGTTCAGCAGTCTATATTTTTTATACAATTTGTTTAGGGACTTCTGTGCTTCTTCAGAAAGCTCTCCAATTGGCAAAGGCTGATATTCAATTATATCTTTTCCATGTGACAATATTTTGTGAACTGTCGGGGTCAACTTTTTCTGTGGATATAAGGTTGCTAAAAGAGATGCAGTTTTCGAGGCATATTCTCCATACTTTTCAGAATCAACTTTTTCCTTGCAGTTTAAAATATTCAAGATCGTTTCCAATCTCTTAATGATTTCATTGTCTATTCCAGTGATTCGAGTTACAGCCTCATCATTTTCAAAAAATCTTCTCGAAGTGTTTCCATCGTTTGAGTTTCCGAATCCGTGCTTGTTCTAGTCTACTTTTAGTCCAACTTGTTTGAAAAACTCATTATTATAAAAACTCATTATTATAAAAGAAATATTTGATAATATAATATAAAACAAAATTAAGATAATTAACAAATTAAAAGTAGGACAATATAAAATATTTTAATCAAATAAAACGGGTATAAAGTATAAGGTGGCGCAAAAGTAATCCTCCTATCAGAAAATGCTATACATAATAAATACATAATAAAAAAAAAAACATCGGAAGGTTATTTTTGCGCCACCTTATATAATTCAAAGAGGAGAAATTATTAGGGAAGTTCATAATATATATATAACTACGGTATTATGATATTTTTTTTTCCAATAAATAGTCTAATCTACCTAATCTAGACTAATCACGGGATAATGATAGTTTTTAAATATATAGTCTAATCTACCTTGAATTAAAAACATAAATCTACCTAATGTACAAACATTTTCATAATCTGCCTTGAATGAAAAACAAAAATCTACCTAACCTTGACTAATAACGGGATTATGGTTGTTTTAAAATATATAGTATAATCTACCTAAACTCATAAACAAAAATTATATTTATTAACAATAATAATAAGAATGGGTTTTCGCGTTTATATGTCATTAATTGCCCAAAAATGCATGCGACACCTTTTTTGAACCATGTCTTTTTTCAAAATTTTACCTCTAGCAAAAAATGGGGCAAGGACGGGCAGCTGGAAATTTTTGCAATAGGTAAAGGACTAATCAAAGAACTTATTTTGAAAATATGGCAAATATAGTTTTTAATAGTTTTTTTTTTTATTTTCCACCAAAGTTGAGAAATATTGAAAAAAATGGATAGTTTGTAAATATCAAAGTACCTGGACCAATACAAAGCAAACAGTCTAATTTTTTTTAATCTTCTCTTAATAAATATATCTATCAATAACATTAAAAAAGAATGACGATCCGTTATCTAGTTTTCGAGATTCGGCATCTGAAAGCGGACAAAATTACATAAAAATGTTCTGTTTTTTTGAGCACTGAAAATCGGTCAACTTTGAAGGGCTATATCTTCTGAACCAAAAATTTGATTGTAATAAGAGTGGCATATTTGAAATCGTTGGACAATTTCCTATAAAATAGGTTTATTCAATATTTTTTAGGTGCACATGAAATTTTTGATTTTTGCCACCTCACTTGTTCGACAGGCGCTACTGTGCGCCGTGGTAAAAAAGACATTAGAAAAGTGTGAAGCTAATCTACTAATAATTAATGAACTAAATTAATTGAAAATTAAAACTGTGTTTATATGGGGAAAAAATTACTTTTTTTTTGCAGTTTTTGTAAATTTTGTTTAATATTGTATCGTAATAGTTTTTATTAAATTAAGCGACATAAAGAGAAAATTATGTTTTCTAAAAGATACACACAAAGAATAAATTGGTTGGAATTCCATTGTAACCAACAAAATTTCATCATTATTCAATAATTTTAATTGTAAGTACTTAAAATTCATCATCAGAATAATTAAACTATATTGTAAACAGAAAATATATAAAATTAACCAAAACACAGTCACATCATTCAAAATATTGGTTTTCCTAATCAATATTGAAAAAAAAAAATTATCCTTAACAATGCCTTTACTACCAACAACCAACCACTTTTAGGAGATTTTATCCCTTGAATAAAATATTTGCTGTTAAAATCGTTTCGCCTGCAAAAAAAACAATCAATCGATCTAAAATATAAGTTTTCGTTACCAAATTTAAAATAATATAAAGTTTTTTAATAGCTTTGGTAACTCTAATAAAATATTAAGATTAGCAACCCAATTACTGTTGTATATAAAAATCTATTTTTAGACATTAATATTTCAACTTGAAAGAAAAAAAAAAATTTCAAGGTAGAAATAGAAATTCAAATTGAGTTTAGGCTAGAGGTAAAGTAATTGCCTGACAAGCAGAAGGTCGCCGGTTCGAGACCAGTTCGCGTAGAAGAATTTTTTATTAATAAAATAATTTTAAAATAATATAATTTTTTTTTAGTTTTGGTAACTCTAATATTGAGATGAGCCACCAAATTTCTATTGTTCATATAAATCTATTTTTAGACAAATATTTATATTTGAAACTAGAAAATACTCAAGGTTGAAATTAAAAAAAAACATATTTAAATTGAGTTTAGGCTAGAGGTAAATTACTTGCCTGACAAACGGAAGATCGACGGTTCGAGCCCAGTTCGAGGCATATAATTTTTTTTATTAATAATATAATTTTTTTTTCTATTTATAGAATATTATAGTCCATAAACATAAAATATTCAATTGTTACAATAAAAATTCGAAATTTGTAAATAAATATCGGTTGTTACAATAGTATTAAAATTTAATAATAGTACATGGAACCACAAAAATTCGGTTGGCAAAAAATTCGGTTGCTACTACAAAACTGTTTTCTGTGTGGATAAAAATCAAAAATCGGTTACGAATTATTTTTATTTTATTTTATTATTTATTTATTTATTTTTTTGCATACATCATCACTATGAAGCACGTTGTACTTTCATTTGTAAATGGATCTTTATGATACCGTTTCCTTGTATTAAAAATATGAGATATTTTTTCGAAATGGGGAACCAAAAAATTAAATGTGTCCTATTTTTCAAAGGCGATTAATGATTTTAAAAATTATAGATCAAATATTAAAAGATATTTTTATTTATTTGTATTTGTTGGGATCTTAAAAGTTGTTTTTGGTTTTTTTTTAAATAAATTTTAAAAACTAATTTTAATTTTCATTTTAAATTTTCTGAAGTCGGCATCAGCAACTAATTTATTGTTTGTGTGCCATTTTTTCGATGTTTTCAAAATACAACAGATTTTTTATTATCGGAACAAATGTTTGTTGTTGTAAAAAAATGTTTTGCGAATGTTTCACAAGACATTCATGCAGATCTTTGCAATGTACCCCAATTATAATTTATAACATCTTTTCTATAATGTGTTAAAAATATCCTATTTCAACTAAAAAACTGTCCAAATGCAATTTTCTCAATGTTTATATTTGTTGTTGCAAAAAAAAAAGGAATTCTATTTCAAGGCTTAAACGTTTTATATTGCAGTCAATATTACACTTCCTAGAATTTAAGAACATTTAAATTTCATTCCTATCGATTATAGCTTTTGTACAATCCGAATTTGAAAATGGCAAATTTTTTTCGTTTCCAACCTTTAGGTTCAAAGTATTCACTACATATATGTAACACCATGCAGTAAAGGGTTATATATCATCTGTTAATTAGCTTATTATAAATTATCACATGAAATAAAAACAAAAAATAATTAATAATCATGTGTAAAATTTTCATTGTAATACTTAATTGATTTAAATTCAAAGTTAATAAAATGTTGTAGAAAATTATAAAACACGTGCAAAGACAAGATTTGATAATTTAAAAGTGCACTCAGAATATTTTGTTGTCAAAATCAAAGGAATATTTACTTTAAAACTACTAAACAATGTATATAATAAATTTTTACTTAAATTTAACCTATTTATAGTAGGTAACTTTTTACCTACTATAATGTCAGTCAAATTACTCAATCTGTGTAAATTTAAAATTATACACACATTGTGTGTAATGTTCGTACACACATTGTGTGTAATGTTCGTACACACATTGTGTGTAATGTTCGTACACACATTGTGTGTAAACTTAAATTCTAAATTTTACGTTTTTGGGGTCTCTATTCCAAATCTGACCTATGGCGTATCAAAATAAGCGATCAAAATCAAAAATTGTGACAAAATCATTTTTCAGACGGTCCTTGTTAATTTATGAATGAATGTCTTTCGGTTTGGTCAGCCCAAGATCGTAGGGTGTTATTAGTAGTTTAAACTGGAAAAACAGTTCCAAAATTACAATTCCCGAATTACGACATTCGGGGATCGTAATTTTGCTATCGAAATGAATTTTTTATTTCTGCAAATAAAACAGTTAAACGAAATTTTTTTTTATCACGGATGTTATAGCCCGGTCCGTGCTGATTGAAAATAAATATAAAACTTAGTTTTTTTCATTATTAATATTTTTGTAGTTACTAGGGTATTCAATTTACTCGGGTTTGCTTTTGTTCGAGTAATCGAGTAACTCGATTTTGAGGTTTTTAATTTACTCGAGTAGGCGAGTAAGATTTTAAAATTGCTCGAATAACTCGAGTAACTCGAACAATTTTAATACTTTAATTTTATTTTCCAAAAACTCACATTTTTGTAAGTTTTTATATTTTATTAGTACTAATATAACATATATATAAAAATTAACAAATTGAAAATTATTCAAGTTCGAGGCCATACTCTATATTTCTTCATTAGGATATTGTCCTAACAAATAATCTATACAGTTTTTTGTTTTCAAATTTATTATTTGACCCTTTCAGGAATGTGTTGATAGATCTATTTCGGGAATTTTCTAGGTTCCCATCATCAGAACACGTTTTGAAAGCGGTAACAATCCCATGCCAAACATCAAACATTCATATGAACTAGTTTACTCACTACATGAGAACTAAAAACATAATTTTTATTTTTAATAAAAATTATAACGAACTTGTAATTAACAAATTAATTAAAAATTTTAGTAAAAAGTATATCTAAAAGAGAAAAACATTTGCTAAGATCATTTATTATTGCGACAGTTTTGTCTCAGTACACTCAAAGCAAAAGCGTTATTATATCAATGAAATTCTTTATAAATATGTTGAAATCTTCATTGATTTTCGTTCAATATAACTGGTTTATAAATATGTATTAAACTGTTTTATAAAAATATTTGTAAGGTGATCCGTTTTGTAATTTCACTCAGACTTGACACTGTTTTGTTATATTAGTGTGTTAGTACTAAACGAAAAAATAGTCCATTTTGTCCTATCATTTTGGGATTTTGAGATATGTAAGTTTTCTGAAAAAATTATAAAGTAGTTTTGAAACAAATTTCATGAATATTTAAGAAGATTTTCATCATATTAATGAAAACTTCATTACTTCTATATGTAAATTTTAATATGTGGAAATTTTGCGTAGGACCGCTATGAATTTCCATATAGGGCTTCTAAAATTGGCTTGTTACAACGACATAAAAGAGACCAACAAAAAGTTTTTAGTAAATGACATTTAAAAATTCCTTTTTGAAAATATATTATTTATATGTAGTTTCTTTAGATCAAATGGCAACTAAATTAAAAAAAAAAAAATAATGTTTGATCCCACTTTTAACCCTCAAATCCGCACCAATAATCTTAAACACCCCAGTCTTAGAACTTGTTTCTTTAAAAAATATCCAAGTTTCTTCGATATCGGAGTTTTTCGCATTAAGTTCTTCGTTTTTCGTAATATAATTTCTTTAACAGTGCTCCTTAATATAAAAATACACTTAACATTTAATTATTCACTATAACAGTCACATTATTTTATACAAAATATTAAAAAAATATAAAATCGTTCATATTTTTAAATTACTCGAGTTACTCGATTAATCGACCAAAATTGTTCGAGTTATTCTTTACTCGAAATTGGCCACTTCGAATTACTCGAACAATTGTTCGACATCATTTCATCGATTATTCGAGTAATGGTTAACCGATTGAATACCCTAGTAGTTACTGATTAAAAAAACTGTTTTCGAACGATTTCAGTCGATCACTACGAAATAAATGTTTTCACAAAACTTATAGAGCAGAAAATTTCCCACAAATATTGGTATAAGAATTTTTTTTGTCTGTTATGATCAAACCAAAAATATCATTTGTTAAGCTGAATCAGGTCTCAGAATCACTCTCCGACATCAGGTGTTCGAGCTATATTCACGGGAAAAGTGCCGTTTTTGATCAAAATTATCCGATTGATAAAATAAGTGTATTTTTGTAAACATATTAACAAAAGTGAATTTATTAGAACAAAAAATGTATTTATTAAAGAGAATTTGTGTAAAATATTATTTCATGAAATATGTTGAGCTCAGTGGAACAGTTTCTTGATGACAATGACGATGAATAGGTCTTTATCGTAAGTGGCATACTTTAGGCGGCACTTTAGGGACGACCCTAATCCTCTAAAGTAACCGCCTTCACTTTAATTAAAATTTCTTCAAGTTCAATCCACCTAATATTGTCCTTCATACAAAGTTCAATATTTCTATGTTATAACTACATGACGTGTAAATAATTTTATCATATGTAATATTGATTGCTCATACGCCATATAGCTTTAACTTGGAAATATTTCCCTGCAAAATATTGGCAAAATGTTATCTCATTACTGTTTGCATTAACAATAATGATATATCATTACGTTATTTTATATCTGCATGATTTACAAAAACAATGTATCGACTTTTTAATAATGGCCTATTGTAAAAACTAATGACTTGCTCATAACGGGTTAAATAAGTACTTTTTACGCAATTAAATTTTGTATATATTTTATTTATTTCAATATATGCAAATGTTTTGCGTTTTATATTATAAGTCCTAAAACAAACAAGTGGATTAAAAAAATAATAACCGTTAAACAGCAAAAGGGGTTAAGCCCAAATTTGACACTTATACACTGCGTTGCAAAATTATAATTACACATTTATTTCACTAAACTTGTAAATATGGTAAAAATATTTTAAACATAACGTTTATTATAGTTTTCAAGCTACAAACGATTTTTTTATATTCATTTACCATTGCAGCTGAATTCAATGGAGGTTGTAATGCAAAATTCCAATTACGGTTTGTAATTTTATAAATTTCGAAACAGTACATTAAACTTTCTGCTTAGATTATAAATAGAGAGACTACAAATGAAAATATCATTTTAAAATTGTGTTCTACTCAACTACATTTGAAATTGTCTAAATTGTTCATTGGAAACCACATTAAACACTTTAGATGTCGTAGGCATTTTTAATATGATACCACATATAGTATTTAACATAACATTGTATTAGGCCATATAAAATTATATATGAAATCATGCTAATTTATATCATCTACGGTAATATCAATCAATATACTTTTAGATATTAATATGTATGGGACCATGTCAAAAACTTTCGAAAATCAAACTCCATGATAATATTATATATGTTCATATGCACCATTTCATATATCCATATTAAGCTATATGCTTTTTTATAATATTTTATTAAATAATATATGTTTGTATATGAACGCTTTTACACGGGTTTTCATTAACTCAGAAAACTGCTCAATCATTTTGTAAAGAAAATTTTGTTATGAAAATGAAAATTATTCAAGTTCGAGGCCATACTCTATATTTCTGCATTAGGATATTGTCCTAACAAATAATCTATAGAGTTTTTTGTTTTCAAATTTATTATTTGACCCTTTCAGGAATGTGTTGATAGATCTATTTCGGGAATTTTCTAGGTTCCCATCATCAGAACACGTTTTGAAAGCGGTAACAATCCCATGCCAAACATCAAACATTCATATGAACTAGTTTACTCACTACATGAGAACTAATATACATATGAGTTTGAAGTTAAAGATTATAACCATTGATCAAAAAATAAATTGAAAACTTGTTTGATGTGCAAGGTCCACCTCTGGTGGATATTCAATACACGTTTCTTTTTTGTTTTTCTCTCCTTTTTATATTTTGTTTACTTTGTAAACATAATTTTTATTTTTAATAAAAATTATAACAAACTTGAAAATTTTGTTTCTTTACTTGAAAATTTCAGTAAAACCGTCCATTAAAATTTCCTCTGTGTAGCGTGTTACATAAATTATATTTGTAAAAAAACACATAATGCTGCATTTTACGGTTGAAACGCATAATGACATGCTAATTAATATTGCATAGTAACTGCTGTTGCTGTTTTTCTGCTTAGGTCTATTTGTGGTTTGTTAGCGGCGTTTCTATTTAACTACGATGTTAATTAAATTTTAATTAAACCAAACGTGTGTTATATTAAATTAACCCATTTTAAGCGCTGAAAGAATTTTGTTTTGACGGAATTTGTGTGCAAGATAATATGGTTTCCAATACTCAATTAAAATATTTGTCAATTCAAGTAAAAGTTTAATTGAATTATGTCCTATTAGGGAAATTGTAGTATCAATTAAAATAGTTTGTAAATATTTAATTGATTTTACTTACAATTAAGATTTAATATTAAAAATTTAATTGAATTTTGTTTGTAATTTTAAACAAATGTTTAATAAATACTATTAAAACTTTAATTAAAATTAGCAAAAAAAAAATCGTCGAAAATTCAGAGAAAAAATCGAAGAAAACTGCTAAAATTGGAAAACAATCGCCAAAATTAAAAAAATGCAAAAATTAAAAAAAAAAATTGACAAAATTTTAAAAAATCGTCAAAATTAAAAAAAAAAAAATACCCGGTTAAAAAAATTAATACACAGAAAAAACTGAAAACGGGTTTCAATTAAAAAATTTATTGAATCAATTAACATTTTAATTGATTTTGCACCTATCACGGCAATGATAATATTAATTAAAACTTTTATTGAAAATTAAATAGAAAAAAAGCTATAAATAACAATCTACAAAAAAAATTATGACTCTCAAAAAAAAAAAAATTGTGTGAGCGATACGTTGGTATGTGTGTTTTTGTTAATGTTGAGTCTATTTGTTTGTGTGTGTGCTTGTTTTGTTTGTAAACTTCAAACGCATTTGGTATTTTATACTAAAAATTTTCTATTTAAGCTACAGTCTATTTAAGCTATGTGTTTAAAATAAAATATGTATTTATAGATTTACAAGTCAATTAAAATATTTATTGATTCAATTAAATATTTGTTTAGAAACAAATTTAATTTAAATCAAATCTTTTATTAGATATTTCAATTTGATAATTTTTTCTGTGTATGATGCAACAAAGAAATGTATAAAATTTGATATAGTCTTATATCAAATTGAATGAGAATGAAAAAAATATAAAATATAATACGACACAAAATAACTTTAAAATAACACGGTTACTAAATTTCAATCATGTTTAAAGCTAAATTAAAAAGGTTTGCGCATTCAAATTTTTGTTGGTTACCTAAACCAGGACATTTTCTTAAACATTTTCCAATATCGTAATTTGTTTAAACAAATTCTGTTAAAAAAATTATCAGATGTTTAAATATTTATGCTCGCTATTAAAATATCTGCTTTAATCCAAAAATGGTAAAATTTTACATAAATGTTGTAAATCTTCTTTCGAAATGGTAAGGAAAAAGTTTACAAAGTCTTAAATATATTTTTTTTTTATAATTTGGAAAGAAAAAATTTAAAATTCGGTTTACTAGAATCAAAGTACCACAAGATTTTCAAAACAAAAACAGTATCGTTTTTTTTCCCAAATTTGTGTTATCAAAAGGGTCGAAATTCCATCTTAAAATGTATAATACCCAAAGCAACCCGCAATATGCTATAAAAAACAATTTTTAGCTCATAAAAAATGCACTAAAAACGGAAAATTTGCTCTTAAAACACATATTTTCTTTAAGAATTCGTATTTTAAAACTCATTTTTCAGTATAATTGGAATAACTTTGAGAAATTTATTTTAATTGCTAACCGAAAAAGGAATAAAATATTAGCTATTAGTACAGTCTTAAAATACGAAATTTTAATTTGCAAAAATGGCTTAAACTTCCGAAGTCAGTGTTGAAAACCAAAAAAAAAAAATATTTTTTATTGACACATAAAATTGTTCGATAACTGAAAACTAAATAATAAAAAAATGGTTAAAATATGCTATAAAAATATGATTTTGATCTCTAAAGCACTAAAATATGCTAACAAATAAGATGTTTTTATCAAAAATAATATTTTTTTACAGTTATATTAGTTTTTTGTTTTTATACACATCGAGATTATTTTTATGTTATTTTCAATTTATAACAAGCTTTCAACCTCCGTATATTTACAAAAATAAAGCAAATCAAACATATTAGCTAGGTTGATACTAGTATTTCGATCTGGCTAAAGATCTCATCAGAACCCGAAGTTTTAGAAAAGTTAGAGCCTCCATAATAGGCAGAACTTTAACAAAAAACCTATTAATAATCAATTTTGCTATATTCTTGTCTTCTTAGTAATCAAGCACGTGGTTAGGTCTTTTCCTAACAAGCATCATGACGTTACTAAACTTTGAAGACCAAAAATGTTCTATTTATATAAAAAATTTTTAGTATTTTTTTTTTTATCAAAAAGAAGATTTTTTTTTTATCGAAATATACAAAAAGAAGATCAAAATAAGCAAAAAATATGCTTTAACAAATCAATGCCAGAATTTGTCAATTGTTCTAAAAAACATAAATATCTCATTAATTGTGCAATACGACGCACAGAAAAAAAACATTAAACAACATATTTTTAGTTGCGCTGAAACAGAAGTGTAACAAAAATCCATAAAAAGTTCTAGGAATTTTATATTTATAGATGTTTAAATGTTTCGGTGAAAAAAGCAATAAACGCCAGAAAATTTAACAGAAAAAAATGTTAAATTCTGTAATTAAAAAGACAGGAGGAAACCAACAGCGTTAAAGGTTGGAAAAACACTTAAAAAAACAACAAAGTAAATATTTTCCAAAGCCTAATAAAAGCTTAACAAAAATTTACACGAGCGCTCGAAAATTAAAAATCCTAAAAATTGTAAAATATCCAAAAACGACAAATTAATTATTCCTGGTTTTAAAAGAACAAATTTTCCGAATTTAATTTTTTTTAAATATTATATAAGTGTTTGACAAATTTTTTTTCAGATTTTATTCGATATAAAAATTGTTTGTTTAACGGTCACTTTGATGACCTTAAAATGAAAAATTCCGAATTTCACATCCATACTCTTACTGAAGTTAAAGAAATTTTAACTTGGAATATTCTGAATTTTTTCATTTAAGGTCATCAAAAGTAAATAATTTGTAATAATTTGATCCACGACTAATTTTTTTTTAGTAGCCTGGTACTCTTGAGTAGTGAATTATACGGTTTGCGAAAACATGGCACAAGAAAAAATAAAAATGTTTTATGTTTCAAATCCTAATTTTTCGGATAAAAATCCATCTCAGAGTTCCCGTACCCTTTCAAAAAATCAGAAAAATGTTTTTAAAATTTACAAAAAGGTGCATATAATTATACGTAGCATTGTATTAAGCCATATAAAAATATATATGTAGTAATATATGCAAATTCTACAGTTATAAGATAAGATGACACCATATCAAAAATTTTCGAAAAAGCAAATGAAAGATGTAGTTATATATGCTTATATGCGCCATTACATATATCCATATTAATCTACCCAGTGAGAAAAAGACAAACGGACCACCGCTGGCAAGTCACTGTTGCAAGGGGTAAGAAATGCTTTCCCAATCCCATAATGATTTCTACACAGAAAAAAAAAAATTGCTCCAAGTACACATTTTGTTGAATAAAAACAAATAATCAATTACTTTTTTAATTGATTCAATTAAAAAGTAATCAATATTTTTGTTTATTTAAAGTAATCAATATTATTCAAAATATTGATTACTTTTTAATTGAGTCAATTAAAAAAGTAATTGAGTCAATTAAAAAAGTAATTGATTATGTTTTTTTTATTCAACAAAATGTTTACTTGGCGGAATTTAAGAAATATTTTTTTGTGTGTATACAAAAAGTCTGTCTGTTCAAAAAGTGTCGTGAAAGCACTTGGAAAACAAAATTTCCAACGTTGGCAAATTGTTGGTAAAACCCTGAACTATGTGGTCCGACTGCTCTAACCACTGAGCTAACGAGACATATGATTGATGATAGCTTAAAACGTAAGTGAATGATAACTGCTGGGTAATAGTTGGCTGCACAAATATGTCAGCACTGGCATATGTTTTGTTGGAAATAACTTGCCAAAGTTGGGAAAACAAAAAAAAAAAAAAAATATTTCGTATTAAAAGAGCTTTTCCAGAAGAATAAAAATCGATTTTAAATAAAAATAAAAATATTTAAAAGTATAAAAAATCGGTAAAAAATGTATTTCTGAAACCGGTATAGAACTTGCAACCTTCAGACTACTAACTTTTTTAAACAAATCATCATCATTTTTTTAAAATAAATAGTTAGACTTTCTAGCCTGTTGGTATAGCATTGGAAAAACACTTTTTGCCGACGTTGGCATATTAGTCTCAGCCAACTATTTGCCAATGTTTTTGGTATAGCTTCTTATACAAGTGTTCTTTCAGTAATTTATTTACAATTCCTCGGTTAACCAGTGGTATGCTATTCCTTGATTATTTGTACCACTGGTAGTTTCTGACTGGGTATATAAAGCTATATGTTATTTTATAATACTATATTAAACAAGATATAATTGTATATGAACGTTTTTACTCGGACACTGAACAATTTGTGTGCACCAAATTCATTTTCAATTAAACATTTAATATATATTACTGGCTATTTGTACCCGGTCTTGCCCGGAACTCAAATACTTTTGAAATAACACATATCGAAAACAAAGACTTAAAATATATACCGATTTTTCTCCAATTCCTTATATTTATTATTATGACAGCCCAGGAGCTCCTGCTACCGCTGCCGACTCCTCATCACTCATTGCAGTGTGCCCTGTTTTTACGATACTGTGAAAATTCTTAAAGCATAATTTTAAAGTTCTACTAAACTACATGAATGTTTATAATTTTCTTATGATAATGAGAATTTTCTTTCAAACTTATGAAAAATTTGTATAAAACGTAAAAAAATAAGTGAATGGCTGTATATATAGTTAATCTAATATTATTTCAATTACATAAAAAAATACAAAGCGATCTTTTGGAGGACCATCTTTTTAAAATTTGTGCGGAATCTGGTAAAAATAAAAATTTGTTTTTGGATCATCCAAACTGGACACTATAAATTTTATAAATTGTCACATAACATTTGATATCGGAAATCCACAGTTGGCCTTTAAATGGTAGCGGTAGAAGATTAGTATTTGGTGACCTCGCCCTAGGTGTACAAACTATGAGTGCAAAATTTGAACAAAATCCGTATGATAATAAAATTGGTTTAGCAAACAACGAATGTGGGCTGTACAAATTTCACATGTTTTTGGAAAAGTGGGAGTGATCAATTAGAAATTGTATGCAAACCTGGCCCGTGGTAAAGGGATTTTGTATACAAAGTATTGGCGATATCCACTGAGGTATATTGAACATGTGTACACAGTTCGAGCGAAATCCCTTGAAAAATGAAAATGTTACTATTAATTTTATATATATACTTGCCAACGTTGGATGTCTCATATTGATTTTAGTGCATGGTTTCCAAAAAATTTATCATTAAAGAAATTTTTTTTGTTTTTTTTTAATGGACTTGTTATTGCCAAAACGGTAAGGAAAAATACAATTTTTAAAAAATGAAATCATACAGACATTGCGAAAAAATCAGTAGGTATATTATACGGGAAAAAAAAATTCTTAAAAACGAAATGGTTTTTCCTAAAATGTTTTGATTGGATTTAATACTTTCAAATTAAAATAAATAATCTTTATTAAAAATAGTGGAATTTTTTGGGTTTCACGTTTTTGATAAAAAGTCGGTACTAAAGTGGGCTATGGTAATGAAACTTTTACTGAGGCCTTCCTCGGGAAACGTAGAATATATGTGAGTAGTTTCAAAGAAATCCGTTAAAACTTTCTTAGAAGTTTGTATTCGAAAAAAACGAAAAAAGTTAGAAAAGGTGAAAAAAAAATTTAATTTTTAAAGTAGGCATAGAAGTGGGCGTGGGCGTGATGAAAACTATACTACGATTTAAGTTGAGGTCCGAGGATTATTCATGCCAAATTTGAGGAAAATCCGTTGAGAATTGCAAATTTGTATAGAGAACAAATAAACAGAAAATGAGTTTTATATATCGCAATTCAAAGAATTCAAATTTTGGAAATTTTTTTTTATTAAAAATCCATTGAAATCGATATTTTATTGGTTTTACTAATATTTTAATGGAATATCGCTTTATTTTTTCTGTTTATATGTATCTTTAAAGGCACATTGGTAAAAAATGGTTTAAGAGTTGCACATTATAAAGTTATTTTATAACTGTCACAAACATTTAGTGGCATTTAAAATTTTATACACATTTTATTTTAAATATTTTTTTATTTTTTTTTTTAAATTACTAATCACACTTCCAGTTCACAGGATGGGCAGAGGCAACAAACAATAGCATAGATTTTTTGCATATGCATTTGTAAATTTAGTTTGTGGGTGCAGTGCGATGCAGTTTTGTAACGGCTGCATCATTTATGGCATTTAAATTTACCTAGTTTGTTTTACTCTGTTTCACTCTGCTATTGACGTCAATTGTTGCTAATAAATGTTATTTTATATTTTTTTAGATTTTTTATTGAAATCTGAATTAAGTTTTATACTAAATTTACTATGTATAGCTTAACATTATTTTAAATCGGCTTAGAGTGTGGAAACTGGTCAATAAAATCGATTATAAAAGCAAGTTTTCTGCTTTACACCGGAACTAATTTTTCTTAAAATTAACTACAAATGATAGTTAAAATTACTGAAATTTCAATTGAAACGCTGTACACTAGGGTTATAACTTTTCGTGTGTTTATGCAGATATAAAATTTTACCTATTCTAGCCGTAAAGTCAATAAACATATATAAAAACAAGTGTTTGCATGTATTAAATTTTGGTTTTATCAATTTTTTTTTATTCCCTCCACAATAAACCCTTACACTCATAGAAAAAAGTTAGTATAAAAATTAGTAAAGCCGTTAGTAATCTAACTTTGCAAGTTTTAACCTAATTTTTAGTTCAAATTTAGATTTAAGTTAAAAATTTTGCTATTTTGACAAAATTTTTAACTAAATTTTTTTTATTTTAAGTTACTAAAGACTAAACATTTTTTTTTTTGATAATCAACCACTGCTGAGTAATTGTTATGCGATATGTGCGTCATTGTAATGCGATATTTGCGTTTTAGTATTTGTGCATTTTGTTCTATTTTGTCAGTATCAAATAGCCAAGTGGAGTGAACACGTAGTATTAGAAAAATATTTAAAAACATTTATGCAAATATTTTATTATAAACTAATTAAAAATAAAACTATAGAAAATATTCCACAGTTTTTTTAAAAAAAAGATAAAGATATTTTTCTGAATTGAAGAACTAATAATAAGCGGTTTTTGTGTTCATTAAAAAATTGATAATGTTTACAAAAATGAATAACATAATTTTAAAAATATTTTTCTTTTAACAACCCTGATATAAATGGTTATATCTAGTCATACATAGTAATATTAAGTCACATCTGACTTTGTATGGAGTCTCATTACGGCTTATATACATTATATCTAAATAAAGCGTGTTTTTTTAGAGTGTCACAACTTTATGTTGGCATCACTGCTTTATTTGACCACCCATTTAACAGCTGATAGTTGCTTTTTGTTTAGTTTGCTTTGAAATTTCATTATGAATCGACTTACACCAGAGCAACGCGTGCAAATTGTTAAAATAATTGTTCTATTCGTCAAACTTGATTTTGAATTTCCATTCAAAATTTTATTTTCCGATTAAGCACATTTTTGGTTGAATGGGTATGTAAATAAGCAGAATTGTAGCATTTGGAGTGAGGAGAATCCACAAGCTTTTGTCGAAACACCATTAGATCCACAGAAAATTACTGTTTGGGGCGCTTTATGGGCTGGTGGAGTCATTGGCCCATATGTCTTCAAAAACGATGATGGTCAGAATGTTACTGTCAATGGTGAACGGTATAGGAACATGATTCGAAATTTTTTCGTACCTCAATTACGTGACATTAATCTTTGCTGATATGTGGTTCCAACAGGACGGAGCAACATGCCACACAGCGGGCGCTACAATTGATTTACTCAAAGAAACTTTTGATGAAAAAATAATTTCACGTAATGGCCCAATTAACCCCATTGGATTATTTTCTTTGGGGTTATGTTAAGCCACTTGTCTACGTCGATAAACCACAAACAATTAAACACCTGGAAATCGACATTCGAAGAGTTATCGGCGAAATACGGCCGCAAATACTGCGAAAAGTTATTGAAAATTGGTGTTCCAGATTGCGCCTTTTACGCGCCAGCCGTGGCGGTCACATGTCAGAAATCATATTTAAACATTAATTTCATAAAATTTTCTTTCCGATAAAGCCCGTTTCATTGATATTAAAAATATATTTCCTTGTTTTATTATGATTTAAACTTGTGTCACTCTATAAAAAACACCTGATACATCTGATAATTTTTATTGAGACATTTTTTTTATATGGTACTGGATATTATTATATGCCATATATAACTACATAAGCCATTTAATAATAATCCAAATATATGTAGTGATCGATATAATTATATATGGTCCCATGCTAAGACTTATTATACTATATGTGACGTCATACTGAAAATATTTTCCTTATAATTTTATATATCATTATATATAAAACCCAATACCTGTTTTGAAAAAGTTCAAAATCAAATTACGTTATCTGCAAGTTAAGACTTTATTACATATGGCTTCACATATAACCATATTAATTTAATATCGAAATCAGTTTCAAGTGCTTTGTTTTATATAATTTCAAATTAAAAAATGGGTACATTTTTGAAACACTAAATTTATTTTGGATAATTTTTAAAATTTCGTTGTTTCGTAAAAAAAAATGATTCTTCAAAATTGTTAATTTCAAGAAATTTTAATGTTTAACTTAAATACTTTTAAGCATAACTTCACGTTGCAAAAAGCATACCTACCAAGTACCAGCAAACATTTTATAAAATCAAAAATTTTTATATCTAATTAGATATAATTTAATGTCCCGGATATGCACAAATCTCGTATAAAATTGTATTAAATTATATCTAATTTGATATTATAAGATACATGCAGATGACCCATTTTTCGAACCAATTTGCATGTGTTATGGGAACTTATCAAATGAGATATAATTATAGTAGACACCATAGTAAAATTTTTACCCGAGAATGAATAGATATTGAAAGCTTTTCAAAAATCATGGTCATTTAACTAAATTTTTTCTTATTTTTCTATTATCTTTATTTTTTAAATTACGCTTTAGTCTTTGACATGCAGCAAAAGGAACAAAGGAAACAAAAGACAGATACAACTCAGTATATTATTTATCTTATAAATCGTCACCTAAAATGCAAAAGGACGTAACTAACATATTTACTTTTTTTACAGGAGAAGAAAAAACGTCCGAAGATATTTTAACAATATCGTTAATAAAACTGATAGTTTTAAACTTAGAACCAAACAATTTTGTCGGAGAAATTTAGTGCTTCATAATCACTCAACCCTACTGAAATATTTTACAGGGCAACCAAAAAATGCACGAAAACAAAAACATAAGATTCGAACTTTATTTATTAAACCTCTATTTTTTTTATCGTAGAGTCCAAAATTTGTAAAGCCATGTTGTTAAGCCAAAGCAATCATAATCATTACTAAAACCTGTTTTTGGAAACCTTGTTAGCTACGCCCTTTTGCATTTTAACTGACGAAAAACAGAGCTGGATTTTAGTTGTCTTATTATTTATAGTAAACATTTTCACGAATAAATTTAGTAGATTTTACAGTTTTGTTTGTTGTTTTTATATTACTAATAATAAGCAAAATGATTCTGCTAATTTTACTGCTTTTTTCTTCAACGTAATTTTTAACTAATTTTGAGTAATTTTTTCTGCTATTTTTACAGACTTATACAATAACAAAAAAAATATGAAAAAACATGTCATATGTGAAAACAAAATTTTAAGACGATAAACTTTTTTTGGATGTAAACAACAAATTGCGTGGTGAAAAAACATTTTTAAGGTGAAAAGCTAATTTTGTGGTAAAAAAAATTGTTGTGGAAAAAAATTTGAGGTGATATAAAAATTTGAGGTGAATTTAAAATACTATTCACAAAAAATATGGCATACTATTTTATACACCAGATGCTATACATGCATGAAACTGTACTGTTATACACCAATTGGTATGAAAAATTTAGAAGTACACACAGAGAAAAATTTTGCTATTTATCAACTGAAATTCTAGGACTCAAATTCGGATATTATGAATTCCAGTCGGTAGTTACAATTGAGCAATGGTTTTCACAACAAAGTTCGGCTAACTCAACTGATTTTCAGTAATCTAATGTTAATATCGTTGTACTAATTGAATTTATAAGTTGTTACTGTTAAAATACACTTTTCAATTCGGTTGGCACTTTATTTCTCTGTGTGTGTACCTTCACATTTTCAGCCATAACTTTTGAATCGCTGGAGCGATTTTGCTCATTTTCATTACCAAACTTTCCGTATCAATCTAGGTGAAAATGAGCAATCCGTATTGCGTTTTCGCGTCGTGATTGCAATTTCAACAGACGGACATCGCCTAATCAATGTCCGCGTGTGTATATACCTTATGATCAAGTATATATCACTCATTTACTGCTAGACTGACATAACTCAAAAAACACAATTTTGCAGAAAACGAGTTTAAAGTTTTCTATCCATATCTGCCACTCTCGACCCTTTTTCTATTTATTTTTTATAAATAGGGGGTTAAAATGTATTTTTCTCTTAGTGAGAATTGTGTGCAAATTCGCTAATTATCGAGAGACCCGTAAGTAGCACAGTTTCTATATGAAGTATATACTCTTTGCACCCACTTTAAAGAAAAAAGAAAATATATTATTCTCTATCTCGAAAAGTATACATGATATTAATAAGAAATTTTTACATAATGTAAAGCATGATATAACTTATGAATCTGCATCATTAGCTCAAAAATCGCATTTTTTGACTTATGACAGTCTTGTAGTATATGAGCGATATATACTTTATGGGGACTTACACCTATATTTCGATGCGTTACAAACGGAATGACAATCTGATATATACCCTCACAGTATGGAAAGGGTATACAAATGCAGTATTTTTTTTCCTGGCTTTAAAAGTTTCCGCATAAACCTATTTGTAGATCGACACAATTTTTTGGTTTAATTAAACTTAAAATTGATATTTCGCTAAAATTTTCAAGTAGTTAGACTCTAACTATGCATATCGATCTTAAAGCCACAAAAGTTTACTGTTTTCACGAATTGTGATAAATTTTTTTTTGGGATTTTGCGCGATGGTCATCAAAATTTGCAGAATTCATTAGCTCATTACGTAAAAAGTAATTTAAAACATTTTGTGCTATAACTTTGGTACTCTAGTTGATGCAACGTGTAAAAACGTGAAGAAAATGCAATTTTCAAAATTGCTTTTCGGTTAGGTTTTTGTTTCAAAGTGATTCGAAAATCTAAGGCTGATATAACAGATATATAAATGATTGTACAAATGTAAAATCAACTACACTGAGAGAATTCTCTGCATGATATTATTTTATTTTTACATAGAAGCAATGCAGTTTCACTGGAACTCGTCCATTGAAAGTTTTCATCAACTTAAAACATCAAAGTTTAAGAAAAATATTATTTTATTTACAAGTATTAAAAGTTTTTTTCACTCAATGAAGATGTTTCATTAAAGAATTATTTTCATAAAATTACTAAAACATTTCATTAGTTGTGAGAATTTTTACATTCAGTTTGTGAAGAAAAGTTTCATTACTGAAAATTTTAATTATTTTTCGTCCAGACACTCAAAAAAGTTTGAATGCTACACTTAGAATACTATGTAGGTAAAGACCACTGCAAATGTAGTTGAAAACAAATGAAATTTCATTGAAAGAAAGGACGATTTACATTACAGTAAATTCAATTAACATTGTCATTTGTTTTTCAATGTGCAAAAAATTACTAACAATTGTAGTAAAAATTAACCACATGATAGTAAAAAATAAACAAACATATATATTTTTTTTTTTATTTTTTTAAATAACAAAAAACAACTGTAAAAAATGAATGTAAAATCATAAAACAGTCATTTGATGTGGGTTGTTTTTTTAAATGAACTACAAGGTTAGTAAAAAATTTAATTTGTATTACAAATGACTGACATTTACATTAAAAATAAAGAAACTGTATTATAACCCAAACAACTACATATTTTTAAAGCAGACGTTCCCTGAGTGTATTACAAGACAGTTTTGTTTTTTTCAACTAAGATTACAGTTGGTTTTCTAACTATTATCACAAGTATTTAAAAGAACAACTAAGGAATTATTAAAATATGTTATAAATTACTGCAAAAAATAGCTGTCTAAAAACAGTAGTATTTGCCAATTATGTCAGTTGTTTAAAAATTTTTGTAGTAAAGTCTTTGACGAAATTGTTAGTTATTTTTACTGCATTTGTTAGCTGGTATTCAACAGTTAAAATCAACTGCCTTTTTAGTCTCTTTAAAGGGAAATAAATAACTGTACTATCTTTTTCAAAGCATATACATTTGATTAAACTGTCATTTTCAGTAAATTCTATTGAGAAACTTTTTTGAGTGTACAAACTGTTTCTACTTTCGCGTATATTTTTAAATATTTTTATATAAAATAAAAGAAAAAATATAATTTATGGCTAAACTTTTAAAACTTGACTCGCGTTTATACAACAGTTTGCCGGCATTACTTTTTAAAAGCAAACTGAATAAAGAAACAACTTCAATTGCCATAAAATCTTATTAAAATATTGACAAAGGGTAAAAAATCTGCAACATGAAAATAACACCTCTTGGAGTTTTTCTGATTTTTTAATGTTATTATAAGCAAAAGAAACAAATTTTCACCATTTGTGCAAAAAAAAAAAAACTAATTCACTTATTTTTTGTCAAAGCACATAACACGTATATGAGAGGAAGCTGAAAATCAGAAAATTTTTGACTCGGAGCTGTTCTGCGGCTCTACTTTAAATTCAAAGTTTTGATTTTTTTAATAAATTATTTGCATAGAAAAAAATGTGGCTAGTTACATGATTGAAAATGTTCAATAAATTAACGAAAATTTCTGTACAAAGTGAACTAACAAAATTATAGTTATGAAAAACTTGATAGTTTCAATGAAATTTTTCATTAAATTTAATTTGTTTTACAACAAAAATATAGAAAAACTTTGAAAAACTTTCATGCTAGGCTAAAATCAAGATTATTGTTAAATATTCGGCCCACTCTTAACTTACTCATATAAGAACGAGTTTTATTTTCTAAACTTATCAAGAACAACAATAATTTTGCACAGGTGTGCAGTTGTGTTAAATCAAATATACCATAGAGAGAAAGTCTCATAGGAGAGTATATGTAAACAGTTCAATATAAATGCATAAACGTATTGAATATGCCAATGATGTCAAAGTCTACATATGTATGTGTAAATATCATTATGCACACACACACACACACACATATGTACATATAAACTAATACCCCTGCAAACACAATAAAAAAATAACGTTTAGTTAATGTCAGAAGGACATAAACGTTATAAAACGTGAACGATGCTAATGGTAAAATGGTTCGATAAGAGGCTTTTAACATTAAACGAAATAACTGTAAGTGCAAGTGTGTGCGTAAGTGTTATTTGGATGTGTTTACTGGGTTGTTTGTATACGTGTGACAGCGTATTTGAAGGTTTTATTATTTTTTATTATGCTAATGTATTCAATGTCCTAAGTAAATTTTGTATTTTATGTACCTTGAGATTTATTTAGTTATATTCCTACACATTTTTTTTTTATTATTTTATTTTTTATTTGATCTTAAAATCCCTTTTTTAATACAACATTTTTATCATAAATTTTTTTTTAAGACTATTTTGATATCTATTGGTCTTGTTTTAATAAATTTAAAATATTTGATAAAAAAAAATATTATTTTTACAATTCAATGAAGCATTTTATTTAAATGGTTTTAGCGTTTTATTTAAATTTTATTGCTAATGCGATTTGATAAATTTATTCAAAAACATTTTTATAAAATAAAAAGCTAAGCAACCCTATTTTGTGTGAAAAAAAGTTCTATATTTTGTGAAAAAAAGTTCTATAGAAATTGAGTATTTTATTTGCGTTAAAAGAAAAAAAAAACATTCTGGTTAACTTTTTTAATTTAGTAATTTCTTTAAATTATGCAAATTTTTGAGAATTCAATTTGGGGTAAAGTCTTTAAAGTATTTTGGAGGTTAGTTCTTCCCGCCTTAAAATGCTTTTAAGACTTCCGCAATTAAGGCGTATTTATGTTGTGTCAGTAGAATATTTTGTAAATGTGATTTTTTTTATTAATTTAAGAGATGCCGCGAAAATACATCAAAAACAAACTAAGCCAAAATATAATTGATTTGGTAACTGCGAAAGAAAGATGTAAAATAAGAAAAACGGCACTTCAGAATGTAAACCTAAAATTTATACCTCTAAAAAGGCAAGACTCTCATCGTCCTCTCAAATTCATTTAGATAAAGAATTCAGCATGATTTGTTTAATTTCAGAACAGTTCGGCCAACAATTTGGTATGTATTCGTTATTTTACACAAATTTGCTTTGTCCGACGTACGTTACCGCTACACACAGAGAAATAAAGTGCCAACCGAATTGAAAATTGTATTTTAATGGAGACAACTTATAAATTCATTTAGTACAACGATATTTAGATTATATTTCTGAATTTTTTGGGTGTTGCAACTAAAATTCAGTTGAATTAACCGAAGGTTGTTCTGGAAACTAGTGTTCAGTTGTACCAAACGACTGAAAAATTCGAAAACCCAATTTGAGTCGTATTAACCGAATTTCAGTTGGCAAATAGCTAAATTTTTCTCTGTGTGTAAGTTTGCTATCGTCGTTTCGGCTATTTAGACTAAATACAAGTTCTGAACACGAAATTATGAAAATGTTAGCTATATTCGTTAGAGCTTTTTTAAAACTAAAAACAAACACCAAAACTACAAAAAAAAAAATTCAAAATTAAAAAAAAAATTCGAAATTAAAAAAATCTGGAAAACTGGAAAAAATTTCATTGAAAAGAAAATTTCAAAATAAAAAAAAAAAATCTAAAATAAAAATTAAAAAAAAATCGCAAAAATTATAGAAAAAATACGTAAAATTAAAAAAATCTACAATAACTGCAAAAAAAAATTATTTAAAAAAAATTGGCAATAATTATAAAAAAAAAATTATTAAAAAAAATCGCTTAATTGAAAAAAAAACAAACAATATTAAAAAAATCGCTAAAATTGTCAAAATTGAAAAAAAAATCGATAAAATTTAAAAAATCACCTAAACAAAATTTGAAACGTTAGATAAACTTTTTATTTTTTTTAAATTTTGTCTGTTTTTCTAAGTTTTAGAGATTTTTTTATTCTGTCGGTTATAAGAACTGGAAATTTTGTCTGAACTAAATTTATTTTAATTAAACATTTAATATATATTATTAAACTTTTAATTTAAAGTGAGTTTGAAATCAAACAAAACTTGGATTGAAATTTTACTGACCCCAAAATCCCGTTACTGAAAAATTTCGAGAGAATCCGACGTCTTTTACAAAAATTGTCTTCCATATTGAACCTCAAAACCAACACTCGTCATTGAAAAAAATTAACTTTTCACAGGTGGTCTTGAATTATCCAGCAGAAATAGTGAGGAAAAAATAGTAATAAAAACAAAACAACTGTTGAATGGGATGTTGTTCAAATTTGTTCTTTTCACAGTTGAATTTAACATTGGCTTGTCATATGAAGTGAGTGGTTCCTTTTAATGACAATCAAAGTAAGTTTAAGCCAATGAAAAGGATGTTCTTTTTCACTTGTTTTTGTTTATTTTTTAATTAAAAAAATCTTGTGAACACACGAACTTGGTCATGTTAAACTGACGCTCTACCCCTGATCTATCGCTTGATATACATGATAGTTGATTTAGTAAGAATTTATCAATGTGGATTTTTCCAAAGCTTTGATATATTCTTTTTTCAAGCAACTTTACAATGATTTTCTCTAAACGTTTTAAAAATTTGCTTTAATAAAACATTAATTAAATATAAATATAATATTTAATGGAAAATTAATTATACAGGGTGATTCAGTCACGACCCGCCGAATTTAACCAGCATATTCCTTGGGTCATTTCATGAAAATATGTCCACTACGACCATCCCCGAAAATGCAAGTGTGCGAAATGGCGCTGGAAAAATTTCGGATTGGTGGTCGGAGGGTAGTAGGGTAAAATTGCTAACTTATAAACCAGTGATTATATTTTGTTTTGTTTTTGGGCTTGTAGGAAAAGTCTTTGGGAGACCTTTCAGAATAATAAAAAAAATTAAAAAAAAGTGAAATCGCCAAGATACCGAGCTTTTTAAAAAAATTGGAAAAAAGACATAAGAACGTGCACATAACCTCAATTTGCTCAGCCAGATGTCAGGTAACAAAAAATCCGATCACTGGTTTATAAGTTAGCAATTTTACCCTACTACCCTCCGACCACCAATCAGAAAATTTTCAAACCGCTGCCATTTCGCACACTTGCATTTTCGGGGATGGTGGTAGTGGACATATTTTTAGGAAAAATTAAAAATTTATTTAAAGAAGAAAAATACAAAAAATTTGTCGTGAATTACTTTTCTAAGTTTATTTAATATAAAAATTTTAAAATCATGTTTTAACAAGGTAATATTTTAACAATCATTTTTTTGAGCGAAATTTTTGTGATATCCCTGCAGGAAATGTCAATAGTGAAAAAGTATTGATTCACTATTGACTGTGTCACCAGTACTACTAACCAAATATTCCCCAGGCAATGTAATTTGCTATAGACATTTAACATGTATGTGTCATTGAAAATCACTAGTGACATTAGAACTATTGACTAGGTAGTGAATAGGTAGTTCTTATGGGACCATATGCAGACATTGGACCAAAGATTCATTAGTGACTCGTTAGTTCTTATGGGGCCACATGTAGACATAAGAACCATAGATTCACTAGTGACTAATTAGTTCTAATGGGACCATATGTAGACATTGGAACCAAAAATTTACTAGTGAGTTAATAAAGTAAAAAGTGTAGACGCTTAGTTGACAATGTGGAGACAAAAGTGGAGACTTGGAGACACTTGACCCCAAGCTTCCTGCAGGGTAAAGTAAAAAGTGTAGACGCTTAGTTGACAATGTCAACAAAATAGTAGACAAAAGTGGAGACTTGGAGACACTTGATCCCAAGCTTCCTGCAGGGATATTTTAACAAATTAAATGAAACCAAAAAAAAAATATTTGAAACAAAATAAAATATTTTCAAAAAAAAATTTTTATTTGACCATAAAAATGAAGAAAGTAAATAATTGTAAAAAAAAAAACAAAAAAAATTGTCATTGGCGGTTCCGGGATTTGAACCCGGAACCCTATGATTGCTAGGCAAGCACACTTCCATGCAACCCCCATACGACATATTAACATCCTGCCATCCGTGAAAAGAACTCCTAATTGACATAATTTTTTTACAGACCACTTCTTGTTGATGTAATGAAACAACCCTGGCAGGAAAAAAACAATCGGCACAGTTGGCATAACATTGGTAATTCAAAAAATTTTGTACTTTTAAAAAAGCTTAAAGTAAATTTGAGAAATATTTGTAATAAAACACATTAAGAAAGCAGCAATACGGTTCGGTCTAAGTCTTACACATCATATTTAAATGTATGAAATATAAAAAAAGATTTAAATAAAATGCTTCTAATTGGTTGAAATATTTTTAAAAACAATGTTGCCAAAAATTTTTTTTTTGTGGGTACTGGCAAAACACATGCTTTACAAACAAAATAGTGTTTTCCTAGTACAATATTAGTTGTACCTATGGTAATTTTTATCACGGTAGGTTTTACAAAAATAGCAGTGGTTTGCCAGTACTATTTTTTTGATACAGTTGTCAATTTCTACCTGCGAAGTGATTCATTTAGAAGTTGTTGCATTTATTTTCGCTAAGTAGGAGTTGACAAAAAAAAAAACTTCCACAAAATATGAGTAGAGGGCTTGAAAACACTATATATTCAATTGTAGTGAAACTTTTTTTATAAAACAATCTGTAGACAAATTTAAAAGTTATGACAACACAGGCCTACAAAACCCCTATGACTAAAATATACTAACATACTACTAAATGCTTGAGTTCCGCTGATTCTGAAACTCACCTCATAATTTCTCCATTACATCAGGTTTTTGAGATGTAGTAACAACCATTTTAGAAAAACCAGGTTTTTTTTGCTATGTATATTCTGGACGTTATATTATAGAGTATTATGAAATTTCTACTTAGTGTTTTTAAAACTCAGGGGGTTACCGCGTAACTTGATTTGAAAACTATTTTTGAATTCGGAAATCTTGAATCTTTCTTAAAAAAAAAAGATCTTTAGAAAAAATCTTACTTTTTAATTTTTTATATGCGGTTCCTAACCACAAAATATGAAAACAATTGAAATTTTTATTTAGAGTTTTTATTTTTTACAATATGTGCAAGATTTCCGAATTCAAACATTTTTTTAGAATCGAGTTACGCGGTAACCTCCCCAAGTTTAACCTTTTTAATACCTTATTCCATTCCGGAAATATCGTTCGTTGAATTTTGTTGATGTAGTATTTTCGCTATTAATGCAACGGACTATTTCTCAAAGAAGAAATAAGATATCAAAAAAGTTAAACCTGAGAAGAATAGAAATAAATACGAGATTACATAGCAAATACGCAATGTTATAAAGTCCCGAAATTTTGTAGGCATGTGTCTAAATTAAATTTGTCTACAGATGTGGTTTTTTAAAAAGTTTTTTTTTTTTTTAAATCGCAAATATAGTGTTTTTAAACCCTGTACGCACTTTTTGTGGAGCATTGTTTTGTTTCTAGACCACCTGTGTTTTATGAAAATGTATTATTTATCAAATTTACCGCGCTATTGGCTTAATTCAAACGAAATTTAAAATTAAAAATACATCGAATTTGGTTAATTCTACGAAGCTTTTAATTAAAATTGCCACTTTAATGAGAGCTTTTGTATTTTTGGTTTCAATTTTAATGAACTCGTGTTAATTCTGTCATTTCCAACGATACGTTGGAAAGTAATATAACCTTTGGTTATTTTATTTTTAATTACAAATCAATCTGTCCATATTGATTTCATTAAAAGTCATCTCATTTCATTCGGTCTTATGGAAAAAAAAAAATATCTAAAAGTCAATTTAAAAACAATACAAAATTAATCAAGTAGTCCTTTTCATGTTAAACAATACTTTCCGTCGACTGTACTTGTAAAATTTCATTTTCAATTTCAATTTTATTAAAGGACAAGTAAGAAAACAACAGGCATCAATGACATTTTTATTAAAAATGAAACAGAAACAACAGCAACAACACTTCTACAGTTTTAATAAAGCCACTGATGCATAAGGTACACTCATCGAAATAAACCTGTAAAAATAGCAAAAAAAAGATACTAAAAAGTAATTTTAAACGACCTAGCAGAAAAAACTGTTAAAATTAGCAGATTTTTTTAACTAAATATTAGTAATATAAGAATAGCAAAAATAAATCTGTTGAATTCACAACTATTTAGTTAAATTTAAGCTAAACTTTAGTTAATTGAAAGTAACAAAATATTCTGCTAAAATCAGCAAAAACATTTACTAAATATTAGTAGACAAGCAAATCATTACAAAATGTGAAATTTTAAAGTTTTTTCTTTAGTTTTTTTTTTAATGCGAATAAAAGTCTGGCAGTATAAAATCAGTAATCTACAATTTTTTAACAAAAAATTTGTGTTGATTTTAGCAAAATAAACTTTTATTTGCATTCTACTAAATCGGAGGTAAATATAGCAAATATTTTAGTTAATATTACAGTTTTTGTTTGCTATTTTTAGTCTACAAATACATTTTTGCTAATTTTACAAAGTAAAATGCTAATTTAAATTAACTAAAATTTACATCGAATATAACTCAAATTTTGTAAAGTTAACAGATTTATTTTTGCTGTTCTTATTTTAGTAATATTTAGCAAAAAGATCTGCTAAATTTAGCAGTTTTTTCTGCAGTCATTTTGAACTATTTTTTAGTAGTTTTTACTGCTATTTTTAAGTTTATTTTTAGAGTGTACGATAAAATATAAAATGAATAATTAAAAGTTTGCTATGTATTATATTTACCTTTAGTAGTAATTAATATTTTTTTCATTTTTAAAAAGTTTGAATATAAAAATATTAAAAAAGGGAAGTTTAAGTAAAAATTATAAAAAATGCACAAAAAATCTATTTAAAGTTGAAAATTAAGGAACTTGGGGTTATTTTGTTAAGAAATTTCCAAAAATTTAATTTAAAATGCAGTGACGGCCAACACACCTGCTAGAAACGGGATTTTTTTTTTATGTACACAGAAAAAACTAACATCGGGTTTCAATTAAAAAATTTATTGAATCAATTAATATTTTAATTGATTTTGCACCTATCACGGCAATGATATCAATTAAACCTTTTATTAAAATTAAGAAGGCAAAAAAATTATAAATAACTTCTACAAAAACAAAAAAATATGACACTCACAATAAAAGTGCGTGATCTATACGTTGGTATGTGTGTTTTTTGCAATGCTGAGTCTTTTTGTGTGTGTGTGCTTGTTTTGTTTGTTAACTTCAAATGTATTTGGTATTTTATACTGAAAATTTTCTATTTATGTATTTATATATGTATTTATATATTTAAAAGTCAATTAAAATATTAATTGATTCAATTAAATATTTGTTTAGAAACAAATTGAATTCAAATCAAATCTTTTATTAGATATTTTAGGTTGATAATTTTTTCTGTGTATATAGGTTGTCTTGGAACAATTTTTCGATAAAACTCAAAATCTTCGTTAGAGCATTTTGTGCAAAAATCGGTTTTGCATTTGCAAATATTTAAATTTTCGAGTTGACTCAAAAACTATTCTAGATAGGAAAAAGGACTTAAAACCAAAATTATTGCAGTTATAGCCAAAATTGAATAAATCGTTGATATTTAAAAAAATCGCAAAAATAAATGCAATATTAAAAAATTACCTAAATAAAATTTAAACACTATTTTTATTACGACGATTTTATAAATTTTGACGTTTTTTTTTTTTTTTATTTTTTTAGATTTTTTTTTAAATGTTGGGTCGTTTTTTTCTCTAATTTGTGCGATTTTTTAAAATTTTAGCGATATATAGGAAAAACAAAGACTCAAGACCAAAAGTATTGAAGAGGAACAAGACTATTTGGAGCACTTTGGAGGAAAAGTGTGTTAAGAGTAAAAACTCAACATGTAATTATTCTCCAAATCTTTTTGGGAAAACGAATAAAGGTATGACAATTTGTCCTCTTAATAACACAGTGCAACACAAAAATTCCAAACAAAAAAACACTTATCTCAGCCGAAAGTACTCGATGAGAGGAGAAAAGTAATTTCTGGATTTTGCTAGATTGGTTGCCGTTCGTTTTTTATGAGCCTCTATAGTTTCTTCGCCAAATTCGACTTTGAGCACTTTTTTGCAATTTTCTTCTATTTTTCGCATGGCCATAGCTCGAAAAATGCTGTCAATTTTTTTTTGCAGTCTTCAGCAAAGTTGTAGCTCTTGACTCGGCCAACAAAAATGCTGAATATATTAAGTCGGAAAAATTTCATCTTCATGCTCAAACCCCAAAAATGTCGAAAAAATTACCACTTTTTTCACCGATTTTTTCCGTTTTTCGACTACAGCTCTTGAACTATTGAAAATTTTACCAAACAATCAAGGGAAGAAATGTAGCGTATAAAATTATGAACAACTTTCCAGTACATACTAACTTCATACGACCACTCCTTGATACGGATTTTACCATACAAATGTGATTAATTTTCATTTTTTTTGATTTTATTGTTTTTATTGAGCAAAAGTTTAAAAAAGGCACACGGAAAAAATAGGTGAAAAAAGTGGTAATTTTTCGACATTTTTGGGGGTTTGAGCATGAAGATGAAATTTTTCCGACTTAATATATTCAGCATTTTTGTTGGCCGATTCAAGAGCTACAACTTTGCTGAAGACTGCAAAAAAAAATTCAAAGAATTTTTCGAGCTATGGCCATGCGAAAAAGAGAAGAAAATTGCAAAAAAGTGCTCAAAATCGAATTTGGCGAAAAAACTATAGAGGCTCATAAAAAAAGAACGGCAACCAATCTAGCAAAATCCAGAAATTACTTTTCTCCTCTCATCGAGTACTTTCGGCTGGGATAAGTGTTTTTTTGTTTGGAGTCAAAAAGTTGAATATTGCGTCACTGTGTAATCATAGACGTCATTGGCTCACCAAGAAACTGAACATTTAAAAACTATACTTTTATTATGGAATTAAGAACTTTTTTTATATTTAATAATTATATGGGGCAATTAGGTTAATTTTCAATAGGGAAATTAACTAAATTATGTATTTTAACTGATCACAAAAATTGTTCAAAATTATTTCCTTAAAATGCGATTTTGAACATAAAATTCCCATAATTTATTTACATAAAAGCTAATAATACTATTTTATTACACTAAAAAAAAAACAGTTAGCTGAAAATTTAGTTAAATCATTTAACTAACTTTCAACAATTTTTTTGCTGACATCGCGTTTTCAGCCACGTATCATAGATCCTAAAAGTAAAATAAGTTTTGTAATCCTGAGGAAATTTCATTTCATCAGAGTACCCACACTTGTATGTTACTACGCGTATCCGTTTTTGGAGACCGGTCCCCGTAACCGAAAATAGAAAAAAAAATCTTTTTTGATTCTGGAGGGGACCAACTACTTTTTTTGGAGAACGCCTCATAAAGTGCCGTTTAGTCAAAAATTTTAACAAAAAAAACACCAAAAAAATTTGTAATTTGCATGTAAAATATTTAAAACTCTTATATACGAGGGCAGTCCCAAAATTAGACGACCTGACGTATGGATGGTGGCAGTAGATTGAAAAAATTACTTTGGTGAAAAGTGGTAACTTCATAAAAAATATGTTTTAAGTTTAAAGGAGCCACTTTGTTTAGTATTTTTTTTTTTTGAGCCATCAAAAATAATCGATCTCAGAGAATTTTTAAACATGGAAAAAATTTTTCACCGATATGTAATTCAATACTTTCAGTTGAAAGGTCTCACAAGGGAGGTATCTCAACTCGGACCGACAGATCTTAATTAACGTCCGATATGTTGCAGAGAATAAAAACCCGTGTTTTTTTAGTTGCTCAATTTCATGCTTAGGCGTTACTAAGTGGGGTCAAAAATTATACCATTTAACGTTTTTTTTTTTTGTTATTTCGTTCTATTAGAAGTAACTATAGACAAATTGGTATCAAATGAAAGGTTTTTTTGAAGACACATCCACTGGTGTACAAATTATGCCAAAAGACTTTATATTTGTTATTCAAAAAAATATGTTTTGAGAAACATTAAATCTGGCGTTTTATTAACGAATTTTAGTTGCACAAATCTAAAAATAATGCAAGGCAATGCCTATGTAATTTAATCGAGGGGGTGTATGGTCTTTTTCCGACATTTGAAAGCTTTCGGTTTATATGATATTTTCCCCACTATAAATTCAAATAATTCAAAAATGTGGCAAATGGGTATCAAAATGTTTGTTTTCTTGAGACCTTTAACCCTGCGTACAAATAAATCTAGTTTTTGTAAATTAAAGACAACCCGGTAAAAAATCAACATTTATGCATCCATTTATGAACATGTATGAACTCATTCATGCTCATGTTCATACGAGTTCATATATGATAATACATGTAAATATTATCTCAATTTTCGTTAATGTACCCATATTTACATGTATGATTATATATATATAAATATTACCTCAATATTCGTTAATGCACAGAGAAGAACATATATGATTCCTCAAAATTAACATATTAGAATGGTTTATGAACACATATGAATAATTTTTGGATGCATGTGGACATGTATGTAGCATGTGTGTTCATGTATGGATCCATATATGCCGATTTTTAACAGGTAAGTTTTCATACAAAAATAAATGCATTTTTAATTCTACATTTTAACCCTTAAACTTGGGTTTGGGCCGCTAAAAAAAGTGTGTTTTTTTGCTCCTTTACTAAATATCCAAAGTGCAAGAAAACCTGCGAGTTCGGGTCGGGAAAGCCGAGCTAGATTGTACTCTAGGGGAGTCTGCTCCCTCGTTAACGAATGTAAAATATTGGATGTCAGAGTTTGAACGAGGCCGTAGTAGTCGACCAATTGAGGTGTTGGATAATCGTCGACTGAATGTGCTTGAGCTGGCTAAAATTATAGATATTTCAAAAAGTGCTATACAGCTCATATTGACAGTGTACTGGAATGGGAGAATAGTGTCCAAAGAAGGCAAAGACAGTTCCATCTGCAGGCAAGGTCATGTGGTTTGTTTTTTGCGATGCGCGTGCGATAATTTTTATTGATTATCCTCAAAAAGGAAAAACAACCAACGGAGAGTATTGTGCTAATTTATGGCATTATGCTAATTTATGACATTATGCTTATTTATGGCGTTTAAGTGATGAAATTAAGGAAAAAGGCTGCATTTGGCGAAAAGGAATGTGTTGTTTCATCAAAGCACTGGACCAAAATCAATGTCCAAAAATCAGTGAATTAATTAATAATCATATAATTACAAATTATATACTATTACCCTAACCGAGCACTAGCTACTATGGCCTTCGGCGCGTTGTAGCGAAAACAGACACGTGCCTCTGGTGGGAATCGAACCCACGACCCCCGCACTGATAAGCCAGCACGCTACCAACTGGCCTACCGGGGCGCACTCAGTGAATTAAAGTTCTACTTGCTTCATCACGTACCATATTCGCCAAATTTAGCACCCTGGGACTATTTTCTATTTCCATGGCTCGGTGGTAAAATATTGGGAACAATGAAGAGGTGGAGTCTGCGGTTGATGGCTATTTTAAAGAGCTAGACAGTTCTAACTATAAACAGGGTATCAAAGCTATTGAATAACGCTGGGAAAAGTGAATCCAGCTAAAACGAGGTCATGGTAAGAAATAAAGAACATTTTTTCCCAAATTTGCTGTGTTTTCTTTGTTAGGACAGATAATTTTGGGAGAACCCTCGTATTTTTAAAAAATAATACCAATTTTTTGGTAATTTTTTGTAAAAAAAAAAGAAATCTTAATCTTATCAACTGTTAAAAGCGGCTAGCGGCATCAATTTAAATATCGACATGTCAGAACATTTTTAATATTTTACACTGCCGTTGCTATAAAGCAACACCTAGTGTTAACGCTCGATAACTTTGGATAGGAGGAAGATATAATAACGCAGTATGTCATAGTTTGAGGTCTTAATTATGCAAATAGTTTTAAAAACATTAAATACTACTGTTTCAGGTTTGCCATATAATTAATTTAAAAAAAAAAAAATTTGGCATTTTTTTTAAAGCAGTTTTTTGAAAAATGTTTAATTTATAGAAGAAAATTTTCTGAATGAGTAAAATTTGTTGTGCAGTATCTACTTGTTAAATAAAAATAGAAGATCGGATCAAGAAAATTCCAAACTTGTAAAAACTTTAATATGCAGAAAATTACTCAATTTTATTTTTTAATGAGAAAAATAAGATAGTATTTTTTCAAAAAAAAAACAAAAAAAATCTGAAAAGTTGGTTCACCAGTGTTACCATATTAATCTTTTGAAAAATTGGTTCGCCAGTGTTGCCATATTAAAATTTTGAAAAATTGTCTAGAAACACCAATATTTTTTAAAAATTAATCGTGTGTAATACACAATTAGATCTATCGGATTTTCACTATTTATTTTTAAAAAAATTGTGTAATACACAATTTGATCTATCGGATTTTCACGATTTATTTTTAAAAAATATTGGTGTTTCTAGAAAATTTTTCAAAATTGTAATATGGCAGTTTGATAGAAATTAGCTTTATCAATTAATAAAATTTAGAATTTTTAAAAAATCTTAACCCGTTTATTACACACAGAACGTCAAACTTTGAATTTAAATTGTGAGAAACATCGCATGAGGGCGCGATAGGTGTACAAAAACTTTACAAAAAGCTTATTGAGACACCGTTACATCGTTCTGGCAAATTTTGTAAAAAATTCCCACGTTATCGATGAGTGGTGTAAAATGGGTTAAAAAGTTTCTTTTTAGTAATTTTTTCCAAAACTACGTGTCAAATATTTTTGAAATAAGAATACGCCTGCCACATTTCAAAGCAAATAAAAAGTTGAGGTAAAAAATTGTTCGGTTTGATATGTAATGACTCATATATTTGTTTTTTTTTTACTATGTATCGAACTGTGTTTTATCTTTTAACTTCTTTTTACTTTTACAATTTTAAAGTTTTCAACTTTTGCTTCATGACGACAATGATTTTCATTCGTTTGCTTGTTTGCATAGTTTCCACTATTTGACCACCAGTTTTTTCCACTGTTGTACTTTTCAGTTTTAGTATTTAACAAATAAAAATTATACAAAAATTTTAAATAAATATTTATTTATTGTTAGTGAATATGTCATGTTTGTTTTGCGAAAATTTTAATTGAGCGGTTACAAAATGTAAATATTAATTTATTCTTTCTACACTAAAATTGCAGGAAAAAAAAATCAGTTTTGTTGTTTTAACAGGATATTGTTGTTAACAAAGGGAAAATTTTCTAAAATATATATTTCACACAGTGAATTTTTGTGGACGAAAAATAGTGAAACATTTCTGTAAACTAATAGACTTAGAATATTATGTCAGGTTAAGACCACTGCATATGTATTTAAAAAAAAAAATAAAATTTCACTTGGAAAAAGGACGACTTGCATTTTATTAAATTCAACTAACATTATCATTTGTTTTTTACGGTTAATAAAATGAACCACAAATGTAGTAAAAATGAACCACAAATAAAGTAAAAAAATTGACAAACGTTTATTTGTTTTATTTTTTTTGAATAACAACAAAAAAATTATAAAATAAATGTTAATTCATAGAACAGTAATTTGATGTGTTTTTTTTTGTAAATGAACTACAAATGTAGTCAAAACTGAAATTTCTTCTTCTTCACTTAAAAATAAAGATACTCACCCCTATCGTGAATATTTTTTCCCTCGAATTGTTTTCCCTTTTCACTCAATTCCAATCGTGAATAAAAGTTTCCTCACTCGTGAATAGCATAATACAATTTCAGGGGAAATTCACGATACCAATTTTCACTTGAGGGGGAATGAAAATAACATGGGAACAAACATTTCCCTTTTTTATTCGCTACTGTATTACTGCGCAAATAACTACAAATGAACTATTTAGTTTGAAAGTTGTATGAATTCACTTGTTTTGTTATAGGCATTTTTGTAAATATTCAAAAGTGAAAAAATTCTAAATGAAAGTGGTTGAAAAAACAGTTAAAAAAAATGTCTAAGATATGCTTGGACGTTATCCTAAAAACGAAATTTTACATCATTTCCTTAAGGAACAAGTAACACGTAGCACAATATATTCCACATTCAAACGGTTTGAAAATGGAGTGACATCAACTGGGATAAAAAAGGAAAGGACGTTCAAAAAAATTAACCGCAGCTGAGTTTGTAAATGGACAGCCATATCGGTAAAAGGCCTATCACAACTTTACATCCAGAATTCAAAAGCTATGGCAATAAACGCGGGTGTTTGTTTACATTAATAAATACTTAGTAAAACTGGAAAAATTTATCAGAGATAGACACTCTAAAGACGACATATTATTTTGGCCATATTTAGCAAGCTGTCAAATGTCAAAAAGACGTTAGAGTGGCCTAATGTAAAAAACATGCCTTTTGTACCGAAATATGCAAATCATCCAAACGTCCCAGAAGCTCGTCCAATTGAGGACGTGCCAAACCGACTTTGAAAATGTTTGGGGAACCAAATGCACTGAAGAATTGAGGAAACAAATTAAAAGCAGCGTAAAAAATTGACTTGACTGTCGCCCAAAGCATGATTGTTAAATTGCTCTATATGGAAAACTTTCTACTTTGTGACGTAGTGACTTTCAAACCTACAGCCATACTTTTTTTATTTGATATATTTGAATAGCTGAAACATTTAAGTTCGCTAATTAAACCAAAATTAATCCAATTAACAATCAATTTACTATTTTATATGTTTATATTTAAGTTCGCTAATTTAACCAAAATTAATCCTAGTAACAACCAATTCACTATTTTATATGTTTTGTGATGAAATTTGGATCCACCATGTATTAAATGTCTGAAAATCTGAAAATTTGTAAGAATATTCTTATTCCATTGAATCTGCCTGATAAAAATATAAAAAAAAACTCGCTCCAACTAAAATTTGTTTCAATGTTTTGTAAAAAAATTAGATAGCTTTTAACCAAAAATACTTTTAGAAATGTTTCAAAATACGTGTTTTCACAACGACTCTCCATTGCATAACAGATAAGACAATTTTCCATAAAATATTTAAAATTTTAGTTTGCTACATTTTCGCAATTTTCCACTTTTATCGCTGATATTGGTCATAAAATGCTATCTAACTATATTTTATTACTTTCCCATGCAAAAATAAGACAAATATTCTTGTTTATTTAAGTATTTTCTATTAACTGAAAAAAGGAGGACTCATACCACTTTCAAAATTCACTTTTAGAAATTCCTCCTTAATACTTATATAGGTGGTCAAATTATTTAATTTGTGTTTCCAATTTATAACGAGCTTTCAACCTCCGTATATTTACAAAAATAAAGCAAATCAAACATATTAGCTAGGTTGATACTAGTATTGCGATCTGACTAAAGATCTCATAAGATCCCAAAGTTTTAGAACAGCTAATTTTTGTTTTATATAAAAATATCGGTTTATATTGCACACAATTCCAACCTTAACTCGTTTTTTAAAGAAGTTTATACTGATTTGCAAAAAAAAAAAATTCCAAAAAATCGATAATAATCTTTAAGACAATTTGTGCAAAAAACTTAAGATTTGTGCTTTAAAAATTTTCGCGAACTTTAACTTTCTACACGATACGGGGTCATAAATGTACTTCGTCCATTATTCTATTACTTTTCCATACACAAATAGTTCTTGTTTATTTAAGTATTTTTCTATTAACAGCAAAAAGGAGGACTCATACCACTTTCAAAATAAACATTTATGTCAAAAAAGTTTTAAAAATATTCTTTTAATATTGCTATGGTTTTGAAATTATGTTTTCGTCCTTATTTCGTATTTATAAAGGGCTTAAACTGATTTGCAAAAAATCTATCAGTGTTTAAAAAAATTACTTCATAAAACATTTAAAAATTAGTCGATTCGCAATCATTTCGACATTGCATAATCGTTATTACAATTTAACATATAAAAAAGACCTGTGTTTTTTTTTTTTGAAATTTTCGCGAATTTCAATACGAATATTGGTAATAACCTTTTTTCAAACATTATTTTATTGCTTTCCCATGGAAATATCATTTCAATATTCTTGTTTATTTAAGGTTTTTTTACGCCAACCACATTGAATGATATACGCAGAATGAATTAGATATCGCGGCATGTCAACATGTAGTAGAGACGAGGAAAATTATACTAAAAATTACAACTCTGTAAGACATGAAAATATCAACCATGAATAGTTTTTGTATCTGTGCATAATAAAACAAAAGGACGCCAACAATGTGTATCTAATACATATAAATTGCGGATTAAAAAAACTTAAATTTTGTGTTGTCACCGGCTTGTCAAAGTAATTGTCTATTAATTAAATTAAACACAAAATAAAATATTCAAATTTAGTAGGCGTTGTGGTGTAATGGTTAGCGCGTTGGACTGTTACACAGATGGTCCCGGGTTCGATTCCCGGTGACGACAACATCAATTTAGAAAAATAATATGTATGAGTTTTCTATCACTATGTATCGCTGCGCCCACCTTCGGTGTTCCCATAGCACTTAACCCCACCGAAGTAAAATAATGAATCAGGGGCTATGAAACAAAAAACTTCAATAAATTCGCCAACTCTACATCAGGTGGCGACCAACAACTGTTCTAAGACTTATTTACTCGCGGAATTACAGTGTTGCCATGTTTGAAGCCCTTCATTTTTCATCACCTTTCATCTCTCCACTATCCCCTTTCTACAGAAAGCAACGCGTTAATTAATAAGAAAAATTTCCTGAGTGTTGTTTCCCTTTAAAAAAAAAATAAATTTAATAAAGATTAAATGTGCATTTGTAAACTAAATGATGATATTGTAGTGCGTTCAGGTAGACAGGCTAAATCGGAAGACAAGGACACACATATTGCGGAATTTTGTATGTTTCCTTTTGCTTTTTGCAGAAAAAGGCTTGTATGTGTCATATTTTTTTATCTTTCGTTTCTAGAATGATGCCATCATTTAGACAACCATTGATGTAAGCAGTGGAAAGATAATTTGTTAATGTTATATATAAATATTTCTATATATTTTCAGATATTAAATTAATTCATGTCGTCAATTTGGGATTATAAACATTTCTGTTTTTTGTAACGTATTGTAAATTATTTCGAAAAGAATAACAAAAAAAATTTAAAGATTTTCAACAAATAAATTAACTAAAGTATAATTTTTCTACAAATTTTATGAGTTTTTTTAAGTCTACTAATATTCAGGAATATTTTTTTTTTAACTTTTAGCAAGGATTTTTTAATTTTTAATCAATTAAGTGATATCAAAACTTTTGCTGAATCTTCAAGATTACCCTCCTGACTAAAATTTTACTGACTCAGCAAAAAATGTTGCTGACTTTACTAACTTTTTTTTTGAGTGTACTAAGATTTAGTAAATGCTTTTGTTGATTTTAGCAGATAATTTTGTTACTTCCAATTGACTTAAATTTAGCTCTAATATAACTAAATATTTCTAAATTCAACAGATTTATTTTTGCTATTTTATATTACTAATATTTAGTAAAAAAAATCTGCTAATTTTAGTAGTTTTTTCTGAAAGGTCTTTTTTTTTCCATGTTTACAGGTTTATTTCTATGCGTGTAGTGCTTAAAAAACAAGTGTTTTGAAAAGAAAATATAACGGTAGATTTGCAAATCCGTTACTTCCCAGGAAAACCACACATTACTAAATAATGGGTAAAGTAATGTGTCGCCATAGGGCTTAACTCATTGCAATACACCTTACTTCACTGATGAATTTTACAGGCGATGAGCCTAAAAGTAGTGGGTGTACCCATTACCTTGTAGGTGGTAAAATAACTGGTTACTTATTTGGTTACATGGTGGGAAAAAGTAATGAGTCTATAAATAGATTTTCGTAAAAAAACAGAACAAAAAAAATTATTACAAACATTTTTTTAAATTAAATAAATAACGTGGTCTCGCTGGGATTCGAACTTGGAGTCCTTTGGTTGCTAGCCGAGAACTCTACCCACTGAGCTGTCGTTACATATAATAATTAGTTGCTTAAAATGTAAATGAATTGTGTTGTTTCGATTTTCCGTTTGTGAAGTTAAAAATATATACCTAATCCTCATGGTTACAAAAAATACCAAAGTAATGTGTATAAATATAGATTTTCAAAATACTATTTTAAACATTACTTTCCGTTTATATTTCTTGCATTATGTAATTGATGATCGGAAAGTCATTATTTTATATTTTGAAATAATGTAAAAGGTAATGATGTATCATTTCGAGGTTACCCATGAGTGTCCAATTATTGGTAACTCATTACTTTATGTACCAAAAAATGTTGCGGGTAAGGAGTATACATTATATAGTAACGCATTACATAACCAACTAGTGGTAACTCATTACGTTTTGTTGCAAAACAATGATACAGGTAAGGAGTATACATTACAAGTAATGCATTACTTTATCGCACCCATTACCAAATTTTTGCTGGGTTATGCTAATCAATCACTATGTATTTTGTTTAAGCAGAAATAAATTTGTCTGTGCTTTTTTTTTTAATAATATGGGAAACATTTTCGATGAAAACACTAATATTTTTCATTTTTCTTTTGCTGCTACACTCATAATAATCCATGCATAAAAATACGAAATTATTGTCAAAACTACAAAAAATTTCGTAAAATATAAAAATATTTGTTTATTTTACAAAAAAACTTCGCTATTTTGACATTTTTTCGTAATTTTACGCATGGATTATTATCAGTGTACCGTAAAATTAAAAAAAAATGTTAGGGCGGTTTGCGTTTTAGGTAACGATATACAATATTGGTATCAAACTTTTTGTTTTCTCGAGTACATTAAAGCTTTGTTCAAAAAAAAATCTGAATTTCAGTTGTTTCAGACATGTATCCATACAAAAATGTATTAATTTTGGCCCCATCTTTTAACCCTTAAACGTGAGATTGGGCCGCTAAAAAAAATATGGGTCCCTTATTTTTTCTTCTTTATCACGTAAACAAATGTTATTAAGATCGGAGAGAACCCATCGGGAGACTCCCCTAGTTAGTTTTATTATATAGCCCAAAAACCAAATGTACACTGAGAGAATTATTTTCATTTCAGTAATTATAATAAGTACACTGTTTTTTTTTTATTAATTTATTATTTACTTTATTAGTAGTTTTACTTATGCTTTGCCAACGTTTTAAAATTATGATTTTGATACTGGCGAAGCGCTAATTGCTTTGCCAACGTTTTAAAAAAGAAACAGCTAAGCCCTGCCCGGTGTTTTCATTTTGGAGTTGCCAGAGCACTTTATTGGTTGTTCTTCCAATGCTTTGCCAACGTTTTAAAATTATGGTTTTGGTACTGGCAAAGCGCTCATTGCCAGTGCTTTGCCAACGTTTTAAAAAAGGAACGGCCAAGCCCTGCCCGGTGTTATCATTTTGAGATTGGCAAAGCACTAAAATTTTCAGAAATACAACGCTCATAGTCACTGGAACTCGTCCATTGAAACTTTTGATAGCATCTATGAAACAGGTTTCATTAAAGTCAGTGTTAATGAAATGTTTGTAGAATTAATGAAAATCATCATAAAACCAATGAATCATTCCGACAATGAAGTGTTTATGGAATTTGTGAAACAGTTTCATGAAGTTTGTTAATATTAAGAAGTTGTTTGAATTAATAAAAGCCTTCATAAATGTATTGGAATTAACGCAATGAACCGCTTCAAATGATTTTTTAAACACTTGACAATTAAATCTTAAAACTAAAGTTTGAAATTTTTAAAAACTAATGAAATTATGAAATTTTATGAAAAACTAAAAAAAAATTATGTCTTTGAAATAATTTCAAAGGTCTAACTTAAATTTTCATTAAATTTATGAAGAGATGATTTATAAAATCTAATGATTTTTTTTTATGAAACTATGAAATTTTATAAAAAAAAAAAATTTATGAAAAATTTCTTAATGTTAATAATATTTTGTGGATATAATGAAATTCTTCAGTGGATCTACGAAAAAATATTCTATAAAATTGCTTAATAATATCGTGAAGGATACTTTTTTCAGTGTATGGCTACATAGCGTACATTTCCTTAACATTAAGATTGCTTAAAAACTTTTTATTTCTAAGAATATATTAATATATTCCCTTTAAAAGCCTTATTTCTGGTGAATTAATAAATAATTGTTGTTTACATTCTTTTCATTTCAGATCTTTATTAAAACGTACTTAACGAAAATTAAAGCATAACTTGACAACAGTTTTATTTTTGTACGCTTTTGGGGCAAAAATTAAAAGTAAAAACACAAAAATAACACAACAAATTTCTCAAAATTAAAACAGCACATCCAAAATAGTTAACAACACCCAATTCATTTTTATTTTTTCATTTAAATACAATTTTGAAAAGAGCAAATACCCAACATCAGTAGTAGAAGTAAAATCAGCAGCAGTAGCAGCTGTAAATGACAACAAACAATTAAGTTTTGCATAAACAACATACAGCAGCAGCATAAAAAAGTAAAATAATTGACAATTTGCCAAAAAAAAACAAAAAAAAAAAACGGAAATAAAACTTAAAGGAAATAGGAAATAACACCTAAAGAGAATTTTCAAACAGCAAATAAAGAAATAAACGAATGAAGGAAATTATAAAAAAAATAGTTAAAAGTGGCCAAAAAGCACGTACAAAAACAATGATTTGTATAAACACGCACTAACTATAAAATAAAACTACGCAAAAAAAAAAAACAGAAAAATAAAAATGCACAAAAGTTTTATGGCAAAACAACTAAAAGAACATATCTCAACTTGAAAATAAAAACTGCTGTCCTCCCCCTGGAGTAAAATTAACAAAAAAAAAAAAAGAAAAAACAACGCACAACTACCAAGACAAAAAATTACCACACAGAAGAAAAGTTTTATTAAGAAACGTACAGGAAACGGAAGTTAAACTAGTACACAAAGAGAAAACAAATACTGTAAGAGTGAGCATACACTAACACATGCATGCTTTAAATAAGACGAAAGTGTTAAATTCCTGTGAAATAATACGATTTAGAATTCTTGTCTTCTACGTAGCTAAGAACATTTTGTTCTTAAACATAAAACGGAAGTTAAAAACCCCCCAAACTAAAAGAAAAACTAACAAAATCTTAAAAAACTACCCTCTAACAGAATTATAATATTAAAAGAAGAACTTCTTGAAGGAATTTATAAATTTCCAAGAATTTAAAGTTTTTCAAGAATTTCTAGTTTGTTGTTATTTGAAATATAAACCGAAAATAAAACTTGTCAACCACACGCACATAAATAGCACCCACTTAAATAGCAATCGCACATGTCAGTGTTGACCAACACACACAAAAAAATAGAAAAGGAAAAATATATCGTATTAAAAAACGCGCAGAAACAAAAGAACTCATGCATTTAAACAATAAAATAACATTTTTAACAAGAAAACAACAAAAGTGGAAAACTTAAATTAAAACAACAGCTTTCAACAGCGACAACATTCACTTATTTATTTAAAACGGAAACGGATACAAAATTAATCATTGAGTAGTGTGTAAACAACCGCATACAAACTGTATAAATAAAAAAAAAGGACCAGTGTAATTTATCTCCCATGTTTCATGGGAAAATCTATTTATTAATAAATCCTTTAGTTTTATATTAAACAAACAAAAGAGATCCTATTAACAACACACTCGTCCATTCAACCATCCAGTTGATACGCACTCAACTTTTATTCACTAAAAGTGTAATCAAAGCTCTTGTTTGCTTTTGTTGCCATCTCTATACCAAAAAAAAAAAAAATCAGAAAAAAAACGTAAATAGATATTGACAATAACTATTTTATTGTCTCTTTTTTTTGTTTGCTTAAACAACAACCCACCATTGAAGTGTATTTAACAGAATTTTTCGTAAGCAGCCTAGGATTAAATAAAAAACCGCCAACCTGGAACTAATGGAATTAGAGAATATTGTGGCCAATACGGTCTACTTAAAAGCCAGAGAAGGTAAGTGAAAAAATAAACACATTTTAATAAAAACATTTTTTAATCAAACGAGAGAAATATGTAATAAATAAAAAATATTTTAGTATACACAATATATATAGGGGAATTTGTGCTAGTGTGGTAATAAGTGTGAAGTAGTAAATTTTCTATTTTTCTAATGCCATGAAAAAAGATTAGATTCAAAAAATTTAGCAATTTGATTAAATTATATCTGTTTAAATTTTGTCGCGAATAACAGCGCTAGAGGGAGTGCTGCACTTTCGACCTAATCGACTAAGTCATCTTCAGCCTCATTCTTACCCAGCACCCACACCACAAGAAACTCAAGGTTTGATCAGGTATATCTATTAGAGTTGTCAATTATTCGCCTTTCAGCTTTGTTCGAATAATTCAAATAATTGTTTTCGCTCGTTCGATCAAACGATTAAATTTCAAAAAATCTTCGATTAATCGATGAGAGTAACGAATAAAAAAAATTATTTTTAAATAATATTTTTATTAACAACAAAATAAACAATTCATACAGACATACCATCTTCAGCCAAACTTTTGCATACAATTTCTTCTATAGAACTGCCGCTGTCTTTCTTAATGTATTTTGCCATTGGACCAAGTTCGGCATTTTTGATGTCGTTGGATTCTCTTCCACTATATCGTTTTCAATGGTAATATTGTGGCTCTTACGCAAATAGTAAAGAAGTGAGGATGTTGTAGATCCAACAATTTTGTATACTTTAGGACACTTGGTGCATGTGACTTTATTTTTTTCATTTTTGTTCTTGGCGAAATACTTCCAAACCGAGCTCATTCTGAAAAATAATTATATAACTTAAATAAATTACAATACAATAACAACATTTTATACTTACATTGGTATGATTTATATAAATCGATTATTTTTTTAGCTTTTTATGTCTTATACCCGAGAGTGAAAAATTCCCTTTCTTGAATTTTTTTTAACGTTTGATTTAAAAACAAAACATCTGATACAATTGTTTGTCAAAGATGTGTTTAAACATAGTGATTAATTACAATCAGGGTTATGGCACATTTTGTATAAAATCTTTAAAAATTTATGAGAATAAATCAAATTAAAAGGTGTTATTTAATTTATTTTGTAATAAAAAAAAATGTTCGATTAATTGACGTTAATTAATCGATTTATTCGTTATTCGAAAATCGTCATTTTTAAATTATTCGAACAAGAGTTTGGTTTTGTTTGATCGATTAATCGAATTATTCTTAATCGACTGACAACTCTAATATCTATCAACCAACCACAGAAAATCGGTGATGTTAATTGATTACCGGAAAGACATGAGTTATTTTTGTCTTTTTGTACAAGTTTAGCCAACAGCTTTAAATTTTAAAGCTTTTTATTTGTCAGAGTTGCCAGTCCAACTGCTAATGTTGCTAATGTATACTAATATTTAGAGATGGGCACGTGAGTGATTTTTCACTCACTCTCACGCACGCTCACGAAGAAAAAATTATAATCACGCACGAAAAGTTTTTGCTTACTAACGCTCACGCACGAAAAATTTTTGCTTACTAACGCTCACGCACGATCACGTGAGTAATTTTACGATGACTCACGCTCTCGAAATTTTTGTTTTATTTTTATGAAGAAAAAGATATTTGTTTACGCATATAAAAATTAAAAATTAAGTAACTTAAATAAAAATTTTTACACTCATTGTTCAAAATTTGATATTGTTAATTATTACGGATTACTGGTTAAACTGCAAAATAAATTTTGTAAAAATTTGTTAATATTTTATAAAAAATATTATTCCAAATTTTTATGAAGAAACAAAATCTTGTCAACGTTCTCTCCAAGAAGTCGGCTTCTTTTTTCCTCAAGAATTTTTCTTGATAAAAAAAACACACGCTCGCTAGTTGCTGAACTGACTATTCCACATTATTTGTGTAATCTTGCCTTCAGCAACAGACAGTGACCGAATATCCTTAGTTACAAAGTTTAACTGCTTAAGAACGATTTCAGTTTTGTGTTTTTAGGAACTTTTTTACATGCAAATGAATTGATTTCTTTTTGCAAGGCAAGGTCGATGGTATTGATGAATTTGGACACGTTTGACTTAATAGAATTCCAGTTCCTCCTTTTGTGGTATATGATAAAAGTAAATTGCATATATTGCAACGCGCGAATTCCACAACTTCTTCTCCCAATTTAATAAGACCAACTTTTATAAAAAATGTATATTTATTCTTATTTTATATCTTGATTCACGTGACTCACGCAAATTTCGTGTCACGTGCCCATCTCTACTAATATTTAAACACAACATATTCTAGTTGATTGTTTTCTTATTAGATTTTATATTAACTGGACCTGTATGTTTGGTTTGAGAAATTTGTATCTATTGTTCATCTTTTAAAATTGCACATCAATTTGAATTGCCAGGTTTGAGATCATAATTAAAATGTTACTATTACAAATAGAAAACACTAATTGTTAATAAATCTAGGAGAATATGATAAAAATCTTGTGAGGACCAACGCTAGAGGTAGTGCTGCACTTTCGACCTAAGAAACTATTTTTATGAAAAATTCCCAAAATTCGAAATTTTGAAATATTTAATAGGTTTATATGAGCACGTTTCTAGTAAAAAAGAAAAAAAATGGAAAAGTTGTTCAAATATTCAAAAAAAAAAAAAAAATACAAAAAAGTCGCGAAGTTCAAACTTTAAAGCGAATGTCTAAAAATAATCAGTTTAATAACGATTTTTCTAAAAATGTGTTCAATTTTATAATTTTTTCAACTTTAAAGACATGTTAATAGTTGTTGCTGAAAGAAATTTGTCGAGTAAAAACTAGTAAAATTTCCTCTTAAATCGGGTACACAAATTTCATAATCCAATAAGACTTTATATTTTAATTTAAATATGTTAATTAGAATATTTTTAATTGAAAAAAAAATCATTATATGCATAATATATTCATCAGAGAAATATTGTCTCGATATTTGTTAACAAAGTCCGATTTTTTCATCAGCCCTTATCTCCGAAAAAACGGGCGTTTGGTATATCTCCTAAACTAGCAAAGCTAGAAACTCTAAATTTGGCTCGTAGCTTCAATGACTAATACAAAATTAAACAAAGCATTTCTGAATAATCGAATGTTAAGAACGGTAAAAATGAGCTAAGAAGTTTAAACTATTTGACTTTTGGACCGATTTTTTGGTATGTTGGGTGTGGAGGGGGCATGCATGTTAACCCTTTTCGTTCTAATTTAAGGACCATAAACAATAATCTGAAGTCTAAATAGAAATATATCCACAAAAAAAATTTCGGTAGTGAAAGAGTTAAAATTTTTACTTTTAATAACTCACCAAAACCACACATTACCAAATAATGGGTAAAGTAATATGTCGCTATAGGACTTCACGCATTACATTACACCTTACTTCACTGATGAATTTTACAGGCGATGAGCCTAAAAGTAATAGGTGGACTCATTACCTTGTAGGGGGTAAAGTAACTGGTTACTTATATGGTTACATGGTGGGAAAAAGTAATGTGTCTATAAATAGATTTTCATAAAAAAAATGCATACAATTTTTTTTTCAGATTTATTTTTTTTAATTAAATAAATAACTTTTTTTTTTTTAATAAATAAATAACGTGGTCATGCTTACAAAAAATCACAAAGTAATGTGTCTATAAATAGATTTTCAAAAATATATATTAATAATTACTTTACGTTTCTAATTTATGCATTATGTAATTGATGATAGGTAAGTCATTATTTTATGTTTTGAAGTAATGTAACATATAATGAGGTATCATAACAAGGTAATTCATGAGTGTTCAATTATCGGTAACTCATTACTTCTTGTTGGAAAATAATGATACAGGTAAAGGTAAGGAATACACATTGCAAGGTAATGCATTACCCCACCCATTAACAAAGTTTTTGCTGGGAAAAGTAGTAAAAATGGTAAAACCAGCAAAAATATCATGTAAACAAACACACTGAATATTTCATTTATTCATTTAATAGACTTAAAATTACACTGCGCAACTCGAAAAATAAAACCAGACCATTGATCCTAAATATTTATTGCACTCTGATTTTAAAGGCGTACCCAGTTTTTTTCACTTATGTGTTAGATTTTTCGCAAATTTGCATTAAAATTTTTTATGTTTTAATGCAGTTTTTTATACATAAAATTTTAGAAATCATAACTTTAGCAGTTGGACCGGGATCCCGAATTTATCGGGATTTCGGGATTTATTTATATTTTTTTAGTTCATATAAAACATTCAAATAAAATTATTCAATAGAAAATTTTTTCTATTCACATCTTATGAAAAACCAACAAAAACTATTTACTCATTTTTGACCATGTGTTCCGTCTTCAAGACAGTATTTTTAAACGCTTATATTTTTTAATTGAGAAGTGTAATTAAGCGGCTTAAAAACCTTAGACTAAGATACGAGGGCGGATCAATTAGTCTGTGACTTTTTGAATAAAACACAGTTTTTTTTTTGCAAAAAAAAATTAGTTTTTCAACATAATCTCCTTTTAGCTCAATAACTTACTTATGGGTAACGCATTATTTTTTGTATTGATATAATGGGAAAAATAAATATTTATTAGTATGCCCTGATTACTTGTGATAAAGTAATGCCGATAGTAAGCTGTTGTCATTACTGGTAATGAGAAAAGTAATGACATGTCATTGCCGTTGCTACATTGGGATGTTAAAGGCAGTGGAATTGATCAATGCCAATTAAAACAAAATTAATTACCATTGAAATAAAACTATGGCAATTAATTCTTCAATTAATTAGTCCCAAGAATAGGTTACAATTTATTACAGATATTAGCCATTTTAAAAAGGCTAAATTTAAAAAATTTCTTTATTGTTTATTTTCGTGCCAAACACATAAGGACTTGTTTTATTTTTTTTTATCAAATAATAAATACTTTTTATATAAAAACCAAAAGTGTTCCACTCAACATGTTTCAGATGTCATATGTCAATAAAATATTTAACAAAAAAAAAAAAAAATTATATCAAAGGATTTAAAAACAATTTTAAAATTAAATTGAATTTCTCATTGTTTGGCACACACGCGCGAATATCTTTTGAAATTAAAGAAATGTGAAAAAATTCCAACGACAAAATATTAAATAAAAATCATTTCAAAGATAATCTTGTATGAGTTTTATAAATAATATAAAAATAAAGAATATTAAATTGTCTTAAAATGGTTAAAAAGTTCACTCACAAGAACTTTTCCATAAAAAATCAACAGTTATTTAAAAGTTTAATCGGTAAAGTTGTTTCAATGGACTACACAGTTAAATTACCAAAGAAATATATTTTTAGCAATTCTGTCTGTTATTCAACAAAAAAAAACGAAAAATAAACAAAAAAAAAAGACTTTCCGTAATAGTTAAAATATTCAGGTAAAATTTTCTTTTTAAAACAAAAAGTTGTTATATTCACCCTGATTGTCTAAAGCGTTGTCATGTCGATTATAGGGCGTTTTTACAAAACGGTATTATGTGTCGAAAACAATTAAATTGTAACACTGTCGGTAAATCTATTACAATTTCCGTATTGCGTATGTCGTATTTACTGTAAAATTTTTTGAAAATTGTCGTAAAAATTTTTAATCACGACAACTTTTGAAAATGGCAAATAAAGTGGATATTATCAGAAAGTAAGTTGCTACATTAAATATTTTCATTTAGAAATGTTTTTGAATTAAGTTTATTTAAATTTTTGGGTTAAAATTTCTACGCCAAAACAGTTTGAGAGGCTGGTAGCGCTGAAGGAAAAACAACTACATTTAGCAAAAGACTTTGCTAAGAGTTTAAACAAATTCAACATTGAAGATGACTGGAACAAAGTTGGCGAAAAAATTAGCAATTTAGGACCTCATCTGCGCATAGGCGAAGGCTGGAAGAAGGTTGTCTCAAAAAAATTGTTTCCTACTTACTGGCGGTTTGGAAGCGAATATATGTTGGATTGCTGCCTTAATTGTCTTCGCAAGGCAACCAACTCACTTATTACATAATCTTCCTCTTCATCAGATGATGAAAATACAGCCACACTTAACATGTTTATGGCTTTACCCCATGGGGAATGGGACCGGTTCTGCGTGTGCCACAGGATCGATTCATTCGTGCCAGAGACCAGTCCTCTGCTAAACCCTACCCTATGTAAACAACTGGCAACTTTAACATTGGCTTGTCATGTGAGGGGGCTTGTCATAGAAGGGGGCTTGTCATAGGAGGGGGTCTTGTGACTAACCAAAGATGGACATACCACAAGACTGTCGCAAAAGGAACATGTCGTATAAAATAAACGAAAACTAAACAGCTTCCAATGTGTAAAATTATGGCCAACTGCCTTTTTCTTGTTAATAAGCATAAGTATGTCCTCCCTTTACCAGTCACAGGATTGGTAATTAAATTATACCAGTCCTCTGATAAGTCCTTCTTTAACCAGCCACTTTTAGGTCAATTGACTCCTTATTCCCCATAGGGTATTAAGTTTTTTCAAGAAAAACTAATATTTAATTTAAATTTAATTTGTATTTGCCACCGAGCAGCTGTTTTTTATTGACATCATTTTAAATATTTTTTAACAACTCGGTATTATTTATGCTATTACAATATTGACGTTGTCGTATTTTTACACGGTACCACAAAAATTAAAAAACGACAACGTCTTAGACAATCTGTTTGATTATATTGTATATTAAAATAGACGAAAACAATCTATTGTTTTCATAGATTTTGTCAATTAATTTTTCAACAGTTGAAAATAAACTAAAACTACAATTGTTTTAAACGAAAAGTAATAAGTCCTGTTTTTAACTGATTTTCAGTTAATTTAATGTGTATATTCAGTAGTCTTTACCGAAAAAATATTGTGAGTGTTTAACATACAATACCCAATAATATTGAAATATTACACTGAGAAAATTATGTGCATGATATCAATGAATTTTGGCATTAGCTCTATGAATTGTCACTAAAACTAGTACATTGAAACTTTTCATTAAATACGTTCATTAAAAATTTTCATTAAATTAATGCATTTTTCATAAAATTTAAAGATAATTTTCATATAATTTATTAAAAATGTCAAACGCCCAATGAAAATGTTTCATTAAAATCGGTTTCATTAAAACTATGAAGCTCTGTTAGGAAGTTTAAGAAATTTTTCATTCACATTGTGAAGAAAACCTCTATAACCCAGCAATATAAGAGCTGAGAAAGGAGTAGTAAATACACCACATCTACTGATCCGGATAGGTGAATCATTAATGATTTTAACATTGTCGTGTCAATGGGCGGATGGAGTGAATATATAAATTCTTTAATACACTCATAATAATCCATGCATAAAAATACGAATTTATTGTCAAAACTACAAAAAATTTCGTACAATGTACAAATTTTCGTGTATTTTACAAAAAATTTGGTTATTTTGAATTTTTTTTGTAATTTTAAGCATGGATTATTATCAGTGTAGCTTTTTAAACAGTACATGAATGCTCTTTTTCATTTATATATTAACATTTGTATTTAATAAAAATGTGCTGCATACTCTAGGGGATGCTTTTTTAAAGATTAAAAAAAAGTCTTGTCAACAGGGAATATTGAAGACACGGTCTGCTGCATTGAAGTAGACCGCTCTACCATTTGCAACAACGTTACTTATGCAGTACAACAAACTTAAAACGAACTTAAGTTAAAAATATTGATATATTTTTATAATAAAAAATATAAAATAATGAATTTTAAAACATTTTTTTGTGTGATTTCGATATAATAAAAAAGCTCATTTAACAATTTTGAATTCATTGCATCTTTTAAAATATTTTTTTTTAACAATTAATTTGAGAAGTGTCTTTAATTAGATAAAATATACCAGACAATGAGAAAAAAAAAATATTGGAGAAGTAGTTTAACTAACTGTAAGCAAAAGTGGTTTGCAATTAAACGAGTGTGCCTTTGAACGTAAGATCTTTTAATGTTTTCCGTATTGTTTTCTAAAGATCTGGAGACAGAGGTCGGTAAAAACTCTATATGAAAATCGAATATAAATTTAAATTAAGTAAAAGTTATTAATTAATTAATTAATTTAATAATTAATTATTATAATTAATAAACCAGCTTTCAAGTTCTGACTTCGATATTTTTTTAGTTTTTGCTAATTTTTTGAGATCCAAAACAATAGAACTAAAAAATTAAATAGATTTTTGAAGCCAAAATCAAATTTTTTTAACCTAATTTTTCTGAATATTGCACACTGTTCAAGGCACACCTAAAAAGTCCGGAGTCGATCTTGCAACCTTCTGATTGCAACTCCAATCACTTCCCACCTCAACCTCCTTATAAAAAAAGAATATCAGAAATTATAAAAAGCACTTCTTAGGGTGTTATTAATTTAGATACCAATTAATAGTGTCCGACCAAACAGTTCGGCCAAAAAACTATATTTTGTCGGTTTTCTGATATCTGATATCGGCACAACATGTTTGTTGAGCCGATTTAATTCGATTTTGTGTATAAAATTTAAGAGAAAAGCCGAAGTTTAGCTATAAAGTTTGACCGAACTTTCTGAGGCCGAACAGTGAATTCATTGCTTAACTACAGACTTTTCTTCAAATTTGACACTCAAAATAGCATCTAATCAGTCCAATAAACATTTTTCCATCCGCCAAATTTGTTCATAATGCTTTAAAATACAGACCAAATGCATTTTCTGGCAGAACTGTTCGGTCGGACACTACCAATTAATTTCTATGGTGATGCAAATGCCGTTTAAAATAACTTTAATTTAAAATTTTTGGCGGTTGTTAACAATAACTTCTATGAAAGCGTATACTAATGCTATGGAAGTCAAGTTAAAGAGGTTCTTAAAGCACTACTTCCACTTTATTTTGCTGAGTAGTTTAGTGAAACAATTTCATTAAAACTCGTCCAAGGAATTCGCTCTGTGTATATCATGTATCTGTTTTATATATTACAAAAGTGTAAAATTTATTCAAATTTTATATTAATTTCCCCAAAGACAAACATGCTTTATTCATTTTCCTATTGTTGTGTTCATTTGGGGCCTAATTACCCACATTACATTTGACCCAATTCTACAAAATTTTATTTTGTCTATTCTTTTGCTATGTTTTCAGTTTTGTTCCAATTTGCAAAAAAAAAAAAAAGTTAATTTAATATGCAAATAGATTTTTTTTTTCGTTTAGTTTTATTGTGAATTTGTCATGGTTTTTATATTTATTTCCAAAGTTTTATGTAACTAAATCCTTCACTGAGAGAATTATCTTCACTTCAGTCATGAATTTATTCATAGCTTTAATGAAAATTGTCATTGAAACTCGCCCATTGAAACTTTTCATAGAATTTATGAATCGGGTTTCATTAAAGTCAATGTTTGTGAAATGTTTGTAGAATTAATGAAAATCTTCATAACACCAATGAATCATTCCGATAATAAAGCATTTATAGAATTTATGAAACTGTTTCATACAATTTTTTAATACTAAGAAGTTTTCTTGAACTAATAAAAGCCTTCATTAATGTCTTGAACAATGTATTGGAATTAACACAATGAACCGCTTCGAATGCTTTTTTTAAACAATTTCATTAAACAATTTCAAAATTACTAAAAGACTACATTAACACAATAAAGCATTTTATAAAATATGTTGAACACTTCAGCATTAAATCTTAAAACTAAAGTTTGAAATGTATGAGCATTAATGAAATTATGAAATTTTATGTTCATAGCTCTAAAGAAAATTTTCATTAAATTTATGAAAAGATAATTTACAAAATCGATTGAAACTATTTTAATCATTTTTTAATATTAATAAAATTTTTTGAATATAGTGAAATTCTCCATTGAATCTACGAAAAAATTTTATGAAACTTTTTCATTAATATCATGAAGGATAATTCTTTCTTCTATACAAAACACTTACAGATTTAGAGCATAAGACATATAAGAGTTTTTATCTATTGGAACAAAGGAATAGCACTGGGATAAAGTTTGAAATGTATGAAAATTAATGAAATTATAAAATTTTATGAAAAATAAAAAAATTAAGTCTTAATTTCATAGGTCTATAGAAAATTTTTATTAAATTTATATTAATCATACGCCTAAGGGTATCACAAATGGTGATGCCCTTAGGTGTACACTAGAGTGGGTCGCACCCCATACAAAAAAAAAAGTTGTGCCGGTCACCCCCTAGAATTAAAGATAATTTGAAGAAGATTTGAAAAAAACATTTTTTTTTTTGCCACGCCCCTTGACCCCGCGCATTTGGTTTTTTATTTCCTGTGGCTCTATTTATAGTCCGATCGTAACGTGTGATATAGCATTGTTTTTGGAATGACAACGGCTACATTTATATATACTGTAAAAGATAAAATTTCATGGAATTTAAAAAACTTTTTTATCGTTTAGAAAAACTCGTGAATTAGGGTGGTAGAAATCGAGTTTCCAGAAGTTACTTCTAGAATTTGACGTCGGAGTCAAAAGTGATCAAAGTAGAAAATGTAGCCGTTGTCATTCCAAAAACAATGATATATCACACGTTACGATCGGACTATAAATGGAGCCACAGGAAATAAAAAACCAAATGCGCGGGGTCAAGGGGCGTGGCAAAAAAAAAATTTTTTTTTTCAAATCTTCTTCAAATTATCTTCAATTCTAGGGGGTGACCGGCACAACTTTTTTTATCGACCCGGCCTAGTGTACACTAAGGATATTAAGTAAGTAAAGACGACAGCAAATGTAGTCAAAAACAAATGCAATTTCACTTGAAGAAATGACGACTTACATTTCAGTAAATTCAACTACACAGAAAAAACTAAAAACGGTTTTCAATTAAATCAATTAATATTTTAATTGATTTTGCACCTATCACAGCAATGATACTATCAATTAAACCTTTTATTAAAATTAAGAAGGAAAAAAAAGTTATAAATAACTTCTACAAAAAAAAAAAAAAAAAAATATGATACTGACAAAAAAAGTGTGTGATCTATACGTTGGTATGTGTGTTTTTTGCAATGCTGAGTCTGTTTGTGTGTGTGCTTGTTTTGTTTGTTAACTTCAAATGTATTTGGTATTTTATACTGAAAATTGTCTATTTATGCATACAGTGTATGAAAAAATAATATGATAATTGCGTCTAAAATAAAATATGTATTTATATATTTAAAAGTCAATTAAAATATTAATTGATTCAATTAAATATTTGTTTAGAAACAAATTCAATTCAAATCAAATCTTTAATTATATATTTTAGGTTGATAATTTTTTCTGTGTGGCATTGTCATTTGTTTTTTAATGTTCAAAAAATGACTAACAATTATAATAAAAATGAACCTCATGGTAGTCAAAAATAAACAAACATTTACTTTTTTTTTGTTTTAAATAACAAAAACCAACTGTAAAAAATTAACGTTAAATATTAAAACAGTCATTTGATGTGGTTTGTTTTTTTGATATGAACTACAAGGTTAGTAAAAAATAAATTTGTTCTACAAATAACGTGACATTTACATTAAAAATAAAGAAACTGTATTACAAGCCAAAAAAATAAATATTTTTAAAGCAAAAGTTCCCTAAGTGTATGGGTTATACATTTTATAAACATTTCTTCACATTAAAATACCAAGAAGAAAAACCTTTTAACTTCAATTCATATATTTTACTAATGACATTTAATTACTTGTTTATATTAGAATATTTTCTATTACGTATTTTTTTTTTAATTAAAATATACCAGAAAAAAAAAATCTCCACAACCCACAGAATAGACTCTTTGACGTTAAAGTGGCCTCATTATATTCGTTGTTTATGGTAATTTTTGATGAAGATAATGCTGAAGGGTTTATATTAAGAAAACCTCTTTGCTTAAAGCTTATACGTTAACATAGATATGTTAATGATAAGCAAATTTAAAAACTTTTCATAGTTTGAGAAACAACTAAACTTAAACAAAATAATAAATACAAGACTAGGAAACTGAAAGTGGGACAAAGAAAAAACAAATTCAAATGTATGCATAAGTAAGCAAATTATTTTAGCCAGCATAAATCAGTATTAGAACACTCGCTAAGACTTAAACAAATGTTATGCGAAGAACAAAAAATTTTAAGTTTTAAAAGTACCTACTCTAGATAGCGGTTCTCAAATGGGGGTCCGTAGGAGTATTACAGGGTGTCAGCGGTGAGTTCCGATAAAATCATTGTTTAACCCTTTGATCACCCTTGTACACTAAAGTGTTACACTTAGAATACTATGTAGGTAAAGACCACTTCAAATGCAGTTGAAAACAAATGAAATTTCACTTAAACAAAGAACGACTTACATTTCAGTAAATTCAACTAACATTGTCATTTGTTTGTTAATGGTAAAAAAATAACTAACAATTGTAGTAAAAATTAACCACATGGTAGTAAATAATAAACAAACATTTATTTTTATTATTTTTTTTAAATAACAAAAAACGAGTGTAAAAAATTAATGTAAAATCATAAAACAGTCATTTAATGTGGTTTGTTTTTTTAAATGAACTACAAGGTTAGTAAACAATTTTATTTGTTCTAAAACTGACTGACATTTACCTTAAAAATAAAGAAACTGTATTAGAACCTAAACAACTACATAATTTTAAAGCAGAAGTTTCCTGAGTGTACACAAAAACATATAAAAAATATAATAATGAAATAAATCTATAACTATATAAGAGTGGCGTGACTGAGATACTGAGTGACTGAGTGACTGAGTGACTGAGGGCTGAGTGACTCAACATCGCCCAGCCAAGACCTCTGTACCTAGGAACTTGAAATTTGGTACATATGTTCCTCCTCCGACTTAGACCTCCACTAAGAAGCGATTTTTTGATATTCCAACGGACAAGACCAAAAAGTGGAAAAACTCCTCCTTTTTCGGAAAATATTGTCCACTTTTCCTAGCCAAGACCTCTGGACCTAGGAACTTGAAATTTGGTACATATGTTCATCCTCCGACTTAGACCTCCACTAAGAAGCGATTTTTGGATATTCCTACGGAGAAGGCCAAAAAGTGGAAAACTCCTCCTTTTTCGGAAAATAGTGTCCATTTTTCCAAAAAAAGTACCTTTTTCCAAAAAAAAAAAGTACCGAAAACGAAGTCCCAAAAAATGTACCTTCTTCAAAAAAAAGTACCGAAAAGCATTGAAAAAAAGTACATTTTCCAAGAGAAAAAGTACCGAAAAAAAGTACCAAAAAATTTTTATTTTACCAAAAAAAGTACCAAAACTATTGACAAAAAAGTACCAAAAAAATTAAATTTTCTAAAAAAGTACCAATTTCAAAAATGTTCCTTTCCAAAAAAAAAAGTACCGAAATTTTCAAAAAAATAATTACCGAAAAAAGTCCCTTTCGCAAAAAAGTAACAAAAAATGTACCCTTTGCAGAAAAAAGTGCCAAAAAAACGTACATTTTCCAAGAGCAAAAGTACCAAAAATGTTCATTAAAAAAAAAAAAGTACCAAAAAATTTTTCTTTTTGCCAAAAAAAAGTACCAAAACTATTCGCAAAAAAATTACCATAAAAATTAAATATTTTAAAAAAGTACTAATTTCTAAAATGTCCCTTTCCAAAAAAAAAGTACCGAAATTTAAAAAAAAAAATAAATACCGAAAAAAGCCCCTTATCGAAAATAAAAGTACCAAAAAATTTAATTTTCTAAAAATGTATCAATTTCAAAAATGTCCCTTTCCAAAAAAAGAGTACCGAAATTTTCAAAAAAAAAATAATTACCGAGAAAAGCCTATTCCAAAAATGTACCCTTTTCAGAAAAAAGTACAAAAAACTATTGGAAAAAAGTCCCTAAATAAGATCCTTTTTCCAAAAAAAAGTACCTTCTTTGAAAAAAGTACATTTTGCAAGAGAAAAAGTACCGAAAACGTTAATCTTCAAAAAAAGTACCAAAACTGTTGTCAAAAAAATGTACCAAAAAAAAATTGAATTTTGTAAAAAAGTACCAATTTCAAAAATGTCCCTTTCCAAAAAAAAGTACCGAAATTTTCAAAACAAAATAATTACCGAAAATAGATCCTTTTCCAAATAAAAAAGTACCAACAATTTTACCTTTTCCAAAAAATTTTCCTTTTTACCAAAAAAAGTATTAAAACTATTGGCAAAAAAGTACCAAAAAAATTAAATTTATTTATAAAAAAGTACCATTTTTAAAAATGTCCCTTTCCAAAAAAAAGTACCGATATTTTCAAATAAAATACCGATATTTTCAAATAAAATTACCCTCTTGCAAAAAAAGTACCAAAAACTGTTGTAAAAAAAGTACCAAAAAAATGTTCTTTATCTAAAAACGTACCAATTTCAAAATAGTACTTTTACAATTTTACGACCATTGGCTAAGAAGAAATATAGGTTTTCTGTGATGTGGGCTAATACACTGAAAATGCACTTATTGAATTTTCCGCTGAAAACGTGGTATTACCGGGATTTAAAATGTTTAAGAAGTGGTCATCTTAATCAAAATGTTAAGCTAAATCTGAAATTTAAAACTTAAGTTGTTTGCAAAATTGGCAGATCAGTAAAAATTTGGTATTTGAAAAATTTTATTAGAACGGGGAAACTCGATTACTGGATCGTCGAAACATTAAATTTTATATGTACCCTGCAGGAAATGTCAATAGTGAAAAAGTATTGATTCACTATTGACTGTGTCACCAGTACTACTAACTAAATATTCCCCAGGCAATGTAATTTGCTATAGACATTTAACATGTACGTGTCATTGAAAATCACTAGTGACATTAGAACTATTGACTAGGTAGTGAATAGGTAGTTCTTATGGGACCATATGTAGACATTGGAACCAAAGATTCACTAGTGACTAGGTAGTTCTTATGGCACCATATGTAGACATTAGAAACATAGATTCACTAGTGACTGGGTAGTTCTTATGGGACCATATGCAGACATTGGACCAAAGATTCACTAGTGACTCGTTAGTTCTTATGGGACCACATGTAGACATAAGAACCATAGATTCACTAGTGACTAATTAGTTCTAATGGGATTATATATAGACATTGGAACCAAAAATTTACTAGTGAGTTAATAAAGTAAAAAGTGTAGACGCTTAGTTGACAATGTCAACAAAATAGTAAACAAAAGTGGAGACTTGGAGACACTTGACCCCATGCTTCCTGCAGGGTAGTTATAGAAACATGCGCACTGAGAAGAGCTAATTAGAAATTCGGAGTTGAAGAGGATAGAATGTAAAAAACTCCTAAAATAATTAAATGTTTGCCTTTAAGACATCGAAAAAGTTTTTGCATAAATTGATACCATTTTTTCACAAAAATATTATATTTAAATTTCAATATTTCAAGTAGTTCCAAAATAATAGTCTTTTGAACTAAAAACTTCATTCACATTGTATGTATTTTTTAATTTTCATTAGCATTGTTCTCAAACCATATCTTTCGTAAAGCAATTTTAATCTAAATTGGAAAAAAAAAAAACAACAGAAAAAATTACAAAATGTATTCCTGTTTTTTTGGCTCAGAAAAAGTATTTTTGTTAATTATTACAATTATTAATTAAAGTACAAAATAAGTACATCTACAGTCTTATTTCTACTTCTAATTTACACACAATTTTATTCAAGCTTAATACAATGCTACATTGATGTGAAATATAATAATAAAATTTGGTCTTTCACTTGCGGCATTACATTTTAGTTTTGGGCTCTTTGTAGGAGGTTAAGGGTCGCGGAAGCTTTCCCAGACCTGGTTCATATTTATTTAGAACATTTGTGGATACTCCGAAGAAACGAAAATGTTGTCCATTTTATAAAATAGAATATTTTTGGAAAAATTACGAGGTAATGGTCCCCACCAAGGTCCAATTTCGGATAGGGATGTCATTAGCACTGGCGTATGGTGAAGCTAGGAGTAATACAAATTTTCGTCCATTTTGCTCTAACTTTCTCAATTTTCAAGCTATGTTTCATATTTTAAAATAAGAAAAGGAGAAAATAGCGCCGTCTTGAAAACTTCAGATAAGCTAATGGCGCCATTTACCAGGTAATATCACATTTTAACAATAAATTTTAACAAATAAATTCAAGAGAATATTTTTTCAAAAATAACATACAAAAATGGTTAAACCACTTGGAATTTTTACTATTTTGTTAAATAAGGGTTTAAATAAAGGGTTTTTAAATAAAAAATTGGTTAAAAAATAGTCAACTCTTTTTTGAAACCCATTTTTAATGTTTATTGTTTTGAAAATACATGGAATTTCGTTCTGAAATTTTAGTATAACAATTTTTGTGTTTTAGTATCGATTTATGCAAAAAAAAAAAAATCGAAATCTAGAAGGCTCATAATGAGGATGTTTTCTTAAAATTGACAAGTGAAAAATTTAAAAAATAAATTTAGGATCGGGAGATAAAAATCGTCTTGGACCAAATTTTGTTTACAGGTTCCAAAATTTCGTGCTTTTGTGTTTATTGGTTGCCTAGGACCAAATATTTTTTACAGGTTCCCAATTTCATGCTTTTGTGTTCATTTGTTTAAAAGAGAAAATAATTTTGCTGCAGTTGTAAATATCTTTCAGAGTTATAAAGAGTGTCATTTACCACCTTTTGCTCTTTTTTATACCCAAAACTTCTGAATATTCAAAATCTCCTATATCTTAAAAATCCTAGACGCCGTTAACGGTAGATTTTAATATCGGAATATATTAAGAATTCATCTTTTAATAATTAAACATTAAAATTGTTTGCTTTATTCCAAGTTCCTAGCTCCAGTGGTTTGAACTTTGTGATTAATGGCCATTTATCCCTTTTGAGTTCTATATTACCATGGTTTTATGATAAATTCCAAAAAGTTTTTCTTTAGTGAATTACCTGAAGTGTTTTGGACTAAAGGAGACTTTTCCCCGTACACATTTCCAAAAATCCCATCTTAGTGGATGTATATGCGAGGGGATGAACCTACATGCCAAATTTCAAGTTCCTAGCTGCAGCTGCTTGGTCATGGTGATTAAGGGGACATTTTTTTCTTTGTACCACATTTTCATTGAGTTTTTATTGGGAATTCCAAAAAGTATATTTTAAGTGCATTAGCTATTACTCTATTTGAAATTTCAGATTTCTAGCGAATGTTTTTTATCAGGGGCCGTAATCATTACACAATAATGATTATATTATGAGTTTTAAGGATTTTCTTTAATGGTAATGATTATTTTTGAGTAATATTAATAAAAATCAGCCATAATCATTATTTTTGAGCAAAAAAAAATACAACTCAAAAATAATCATTATTTATGATTTTTATTTTTTTCGCTCAAAATAAAACTCACTTTCATAGCATTTTTAAGGTGCATTTCACAAATCCTCGAACTTTTGGAGTGTGTTGAACATATGATATGTTGAATTCCAACGAGTTGCAAAATCAAGCAATGGTTGCGGTAATTTATTATAGTATTAGTTTGCTTTCAATTTGAATTATAACAGCTTGCTGTCTTCGTGACATTGATTTTTTATTTTTTTTTTAAATTGGGTATAGATTTACATACCAGCTTTACTATTCGTAATGCCCAGTATACATGCATATTAGGGCTATAACCATATTTTTGGCATAGTACCACGTGTTGGTCAATGAAAGTGAGTTTTATTTTGAGCGAAAAAAAATAAAAATCATAAATAATGATTATTTTTGAATTTTATTTTTTTTTTGCTCAAAAATAATGATTATGGCTGATTTTTTTTATTATTACTCAAAAATAATCATTACCATTGAAGAAAACTTTAAAAATAAGAAATTTTTTAAAAATCATGACGGATATGTAAAGATTGTCAAAAAATAATAATAATTGTGCAATAATTTTTTTTTTATGTCTGTTCTAAGTGATTGATTTTTTGACTTAAAAAAACGAACAATAACCATTATTTACGGTCCCTGGTTTTTATTTCAAAAAGTAGTTAATTAGTCTGTACATCAAGAAACACGTATTTGATATTAGCGGACAATGCCCACAAGGTTGTTGGCTTAGATAAGAGTTTTTTTTTGGGTTAAAGTTCAAAACGTAATTTTTATTGGACAAAACAATAAAGTAATGCCTATTTTATTTTACAGATTTGCAGAAATTTTTTACTCAGCGAAGCCTGCTTCGGACATACCACAGAGTAAAGAACCCTTAAGTCCGGCCGCAGGCCAGCTACGCAGAAAAACTTTCATATTCTCACAATGTTCTTTTGAAAAATTTGTCTATGAAGAATATGTCTCTTTTTACTGGGGATTATTCGCATAATCATGTTAGGCATATTTTGCATGTTAGTTTGGGGGTTACGATAGATACATTTTAATCCATAATCCCCAAATCGGAAATTGGGATAATGTCATGTCATTCCTGCCCCAAAAGATTAACTTCTTATAAAAATCGTCAAGTACCAAATATTTTTTTTAACAATTTTGTGCTTTTGTGTTCATTTGTGAAAAAGAGTATATAATTTTGCAGCACTTGGAATCCAAAAATTTCAAGAGAATGGGAAAATGTATTTAAAAGTTATGAATTAGTACACACTTTTACCCCTTTTTATACAGTTAACATCTAAATACATAAAATATTTTATAATTAAATTTTTATTATTACTCGACTGTCCTTACCAATACTTTTTAATGTCGGAATACATTAAAAAGAAAATGATTTCCTGTTTTAATTATTTTGTTTAACTATTTCGAAAGGATGTTTAAATTTTAAGCATAAAGCAATTGTACATGTGATTAAGAGAACACTTTTTCCCTTTAAATCTCTATTTATGACAAATTTTGATCAGAAAAGCAAAAAATTTATCTTAAGTGAACTACGATATAATTACCTAATGGTTTTGGTTATGAGATTGACCGTTTTTGCTCCTCTATTGGTTGATGTCTACGCTTAAGGAAGTACATGTCAAATCTTAAGTTCCTAGCTCCAACGATTTGAGGCGGGCTATTAACGGATACTTTTCCTTTTTTAACCCCATTTTTACAAGTTTTAATTAGAAGTTCAAAGAAACACATATTTTAAAGGTCAGATTTGTAGCCAAATGTTAGTTGGCAGAATATATTTTTTTTTACTTTAGTAATTTAATAATCATATAATTACAAATTACATACTATTACCCTAACCGAGCACTAGCTATTATGGCCTTTGGCGCGTTGTAGCGAAAACAGACCATTGCCTCTGCTGGGAATCGAACCCACGACCCCCGCACTGATAAGCCAGCACGCTACCAACTCACCTTAAGGAATTTCACCATATAAATTTCTTCTTAGATAATGTATGTGCCAGACGAGGAATCTTCAAGAAAAATTTCAAGTTCCTTACTCCAGCGGTTTGAGCTTTGTGATTAATCCCAATTTTTCTTATTTAAACCCAGTGTTTTTGGTGAGTTCCAAACAATTTTTGGAACAGAAGGAGACTTCTTCCTTTTTGTCCGTCCCCTAAAAAGTTTACAAAAACCCCTCCTTAGTGGATGTCTAATTTAATCCAAATTTCAAGTTCAATATTTTTTACAATTTTTACCACGCCATTATTGGAAATTCTCTCTGGTAAATTAGCCTATACCTCAGGGAATACATATTATAAAATTTAGATTTCTAGACAAAAGGGTTTGGGCAGTAAATCAGGAATAAACCTTTTTACTGTTCGCTCCATTACGTAAACATTTCCAATAATCCCATATTTGTGGATGTCTACGCCAGAGTAGGAACATATATGCCGAGTTTCAAAATCAAGCGGTTTGGGCTGAGTGATTAAGCGAAAATTTGTTTTTGTGCCACATTTTTATCAAGTTTTATTTTAAATTCCTAAAGGTATATTTTAAGTGCTTTAGCCCATAGATTATTGGCTAATACACTTGAAATTTCAGATTTTTAGCCGAAGCGGTTTAAGCAGGACGATAAGGGGAAGACTTTTTATCTTTTTGTGCCACATACTAACAATTTCCTAAAATCGTGATTAGATGTATATGATGGAGAAGGAACCTCAATGACAAATTTCAAATTCCAAGATCCAGCGGTTTAGGCAGCGTAAATAGGCGGTAGTAATTCCCTTTTGATTACCATTTTTACTAAGTTTTTTTTGCATATTTTAGAAATTATCTTTTCAGTAAGACCATATACCAATGAGCACATAAGTTATGGTAACGGGCAAGCCCACTAGGTTGTTATCATAGATAGCACCTTGCTTTGGCTTGAAGTTTAAAATGTAATTTTTATTGGACAACGGAATAAAGTATTAATTTTTCATTTTACAGCCTTCCATAAATGTTGTACTCAGCGAAGCCGGCTTTGGAAATACCACACATTACAAAAATAATAAACATTGCCGCAATCCGTCTACGCAGAAATACTGTAATATTCACACAATATTCTTTTGAAAAACGATCTTATAACTATGTAAGACATAGCTCCCATTTTGATTTGAGGGTTAAGACATAAATATTTCCATTCGTAGTCCCCAAATTTGAAATGGGGATAATGCCATTCCATATCTACCTAAATGTTTGGATACCAACACTAATACATTGTGTTTTATTTTCCTTAAAAGATTAAATTCTTATCCAAAATCAATTACAATTTAAACTTGAAGGCAAAACAAGGTCATACCCACGCTAAAAATGCAGCGGGCATACTCCCTATTAGTACTAAAAATAAATCTTAATCCGCTATGGGTTGGACCATAGTGTGTACGTATCACTACGTCATGGGGATGAGCCCTCTCGGTCGGTTAGGGTGGGTAGACGTTCGTAAAAAATGTTTAGAAATTTTTTAATTAGTAATAAAAATACATCTCAAGCCGCTATGGTTCGGACCATAGTGTGTACGTATCATGGGGTATTTTGCAAATGGCATACTATCTCATTATAAGAAGGCATGTACAATGACTCAAGTCGATCTACACATCTTTATTGGGCATCGATAGAATGTGGATTTATCACAGTTTCATTAATTATCAAAGGTTACTAACCATAAATATAAATGTTTTTATACAAACAAAATCGAATTAAAATTATTAATTATAGGTAAATAAAATCCAAACACAAACTACATTGTTTTGAAACTTCAAACTCCTTCAGCTAGAGTTTACAGGCAAGGATCTGGATCTGTGATCAACATCACGTGAATTCTGTATAATATTCCACATGTTAGTCATTATATAAAAAAACTCCTTAAATATTTACAAAACTTACAATGAATAAGAACTACACGCAGAAAAAAGATCATCGTTTTATAATAGTTTAAGAGCATCATGTTATGACTACAATTCGTAGCAATCAGATTATGATCCTAAATGACGATAAAATCGACTTCGGTAATCGTAATATGATCATCCATAGTCATGTATATGATAATTAGAATCAAAACATGATAATTTTGTGCCCATAATCATCTTCAATCATACCTTTTCTCTGCGTGTAGGTGCACTCCGGGCAAGCCCGGCTTTAGCCGGCTTGTCTTTATATATATTGTTAAAATATATGCATTGGTTATTAAAAAAAAATTTCATTATATGCATAAACTGTTCATCAGGGCGATATAGTGGCGATATTTGTTAACAAAGTCAGATTTTTTGATCGACCTTTGTCTACGAAAAAGGGGGGTTTGGTGTATCTACCCTGCGGGAAATAGACCAGTCACTTTTATGGTCACGTGACTAGAAATTTGTGTATATGAACCTATCCTTGTTTCGGTTCTGTTATATGAAAGTGACCGGTACTTTTAACATGGGCTTGTCATAGGAGATGACAATTTTCTACTTTTGAGCTAAATAAGATATGTCGGAGAACTTGTCGAATATAACATATCACCGAACTGGTTTACGTGAATACTAAACAGAACTAGTTGAAAATATCTAGTGTGCAACTAGTCTCACATTAGGCATTATTTGATATTTAGCAGGACCAGTTTGAAATAAAACATTACATCCCTGGTTTAAGCGTACAAATCAAAGTACTCAAGAAAAGTTTTTAGTAAAACAATAGTTACAGATTAATGGCAATGCCTTATGCTACGGACTATCATTAAACTGCGATCAGCGTACAAGTTACAGCATAAATTAAAAATAATTGGCAAGTTATCTGTTACCTTTTATTTCGCATGAGTCATATTATGGGTTACGAAAATAGTCCGGACGGGTCCCAAAAAAATTATGTCACATTATCTGTTTTTATAATATTGCACAAGAAACATGAATCGTCCAATAACAGAAACATGAATCGTCCAAATGCCGTTTTTGGAGCGAACTCTTTGGTCGGACTCAATAATTTTATAATTTTGCGGACTCTACCCTATGGAAAATTAAATCGAAGTGAAACCGATAACTTTATATGGAACGCGCCTGTCACTTTAACAAGGCGTTGTCATATGAGGGGGAAACTGACCATATGTTACACTTCATAGATCTAACCTAGGACATGCCCCGAACGTTGTCTTTTTAGAATAGTTTTGTGACATGCACTTTTGTTAAAATTGCCATGAGCTATTGTATTAAAATATTTTACTAAAGTAAAAAAAAAACGAAATTTAAGCCCAAAATGTATATATTTTATATTGTTAAGAATTTTTATTTGAAATTAAGAAAATGTAATTTGAAATTTAGATTTTCTATTTAATATTGTGAAACTATCATAACATCAACTGCAAGTCAGAATTACACATCAGTTGAAGTGTTCTTCATTTTGCATGGAATATGTCATATTAGTTTTTATTTGTTGCATTTCAAAAAGTTTGATCATTTTCATGATAGACAATACAATTGTTTCATTGACATCACTCAAATCTTCAGTTGTCTGCAATAGAAAAAGATACTCGGCTTAACTTCGAACGAGACATTACATACACCAGACAAAATAAACTCTACGAGAATCTTTTTTTCTGCCTTAGTGTATAAACCCCGATCTGGTAACCCTAATTATAAAATCAAACTATTTGAAAAATAAAAATTTGTGTTTGTTGTATTACAATTTGTAAAAACAACATATATCGCAACAAACTGTGTTTGTTGAGAAGAGCCGTGGTATGCTAATTGTTCAAAAAAGTTTTAATTTTTGTATTAAAAATACAAAAATTATTTTTTCGGACTTTCTATATTTTGGTATATTTAGTTAGAATGTTGCTCTACCTCAAGTCCAAAAAGCTAATATGATAATGTCATATTAGATTTTATTTGTAGCTTTTCAAAAAGTTTGATCATTTTCATGATAGACAATACAATTATATCATTGGCATCACCCAAATCTTCAGCTGTCTGCAATAGAAAAAGTGAGCTGACTTAACTGAAACCGAGACATTACATACAACAGACAAAATATACTCTATGAGAATCTTTTTGTCTGCTTTAGTGTATAAACTGCCTGATCTGGTAACCAACGGTTGGCCACTGTTATCAATCAGGTATCAGGACAATATTGTAAATCCCACGTTCTACCAAGGCATAACCGACTGTCGCCGACGCTTAGCCAATACTTTGCCAAATGTATTTTTCTGCATGGGTATGTAGCCACCCAGGTAGAAATTGCCAACCGTACCAAAAGTAGTACTGGTAAACCATTGCTATTTTTGTAAAATCCTCCGTTCTAAAAATTATCAAAGGTATAATTAATATTGTACTATGAAAACACTGTTTTGTTTGCTAAGCGTGTGTTTTGCCAGTTTCACCCTCAAAATTCTTTGGCAATATTGTTTTTACCAATATTGAAACCAAATAGAAGCATTTTTTTTTTTAAATATTTTAATATATTTGACACATTTAAATATGATGCAAAAGACTAAGGCCGAACTAGATTGCTGCTTTTTAAATGTATTTTATTATACACATTTTTCAAAATTAATATAATTTAAGCTATTTAAAAAGCACAAAATTGTTTGAATTACCAACGTTTACCAATTGCCACCGGTTTCAAGTTCGTTCAAACAAACGGTTGTCCATTGTTAACAATCAGTTAACAGGACAAATTTCTGTCAATTTTGTTAGTCCCACATTCTATCAACGCATAACCGACCGTCGCCGACGCTTTGCCAACACTTTGCCGATTGTAGTTTTCTGCCTGGGCAAGTAGAAATTGCCAATCGTACCAAAAAAAAATAGTATTGGCAAACCCCTGGTATTTTTGTAAAACCCACCGTGTTAAAATTTACCAAAGGTATAACTAATATTGTAGGTACTAGGAAAACACTATTTTGTTTGCAAAGCTTGTGTTTTTCCAGCAAAGTTTGTGTTTTTCCACCTCAGCACCAAATTTTTTGAATTACCAACGTTATGCCACCGGTGTTAAATTCGTTCAAACCAACTTTTGGCCACTGATATCAATCGAGGACAATACCGTCAAGATTGTTAATCCCACGTTCTGCCAACATATAACCGACCGTCTCCGACGCTTTGCCAACACTGTGCCGATTAGACTTTGGAAATCTAGTTCATTTGAGTGAGCGCTCTTTCTAGTTCAATTGATCTGAATGAACTAATCCCTCTTCTAGTTCAATCGATCTTTGACAATTGCATTCAATCGTTCGTTAGATCGTTTATTTGATAATTTTTAAAACGAATTATGCATATTAGACACTTCTCTCTAGATTAAAAAACAATGAGCTGGCAACATAAAAAAAAAACTAAATTTAACTCAACAGCAACATAAAAAAAAAGAAATATTACTTTAATCACAAAAAAGAACGAAAAGAGCGAAAGACCTAAAAGAGCTGAAGATTGCGAACTAGCTCACTAGTTCAAAGTAAAGACTAGTTCAATTGAACTATGTCTTTCACGAACTACACAACTCTAGTGCCGATTGTATTTTATTAATGAAATAAAATAGTTCCACCTTGTTTCAAAAAGTTTATAACAGATTTTAATATTTTGTGGACAATAATAAAATTGTAACGAAATTTTACTACAGTAATTACGAACCTTGATTATAACGAATTAATTTTTTCTGGCCACTCGGAGTTCATCTTAACCGGGTTTCTGGTTTGGGTTTTGTCAAGTTTTTTTTTAATCGAATTTCTGTTTGTTTCGTTGCTTTTGCATTTATTCTAAGATATTTTGGAGGTCCGTGAGAACCGCTGCTCTACATAATGTATGCGTTTCTTCAAAAATAATTAGTATTACTTATACGCCACCTAGTATATCAGTTATATTAATTTTAACTTAACTATAGCTTCAATATAATTTTTTTAAAAAAAGTTTTGACATCTTTTAATTAATATAACTTTAATGTATTCTAAACTATTTTCGACACAAATTAAATTACAAAAAATAACCTTTGAGAGTAGTGAAACTCTTACTCAACATTTTTCCCAAGAACTAAGCAAAAAAGTTTTCACATAAAAATACTCAAATTTTCGTTGCTAAAACGATGACAACCAAAAAAAAAACGTAGAAAGAACTGTTAACAAAGTTTTGTAATAACCTAAACAAAAAAAAAAAAAAACAAAAAAACAACAAAAAATATAAAATAACATTATAAGTAATATCATCAACTACTACCGGCTATAATAATGGCACAAAACGAAAACAAAAAGCTAACATAAACATTAAAAGAGCTCTGTTACCAACCATTAATACCATAAATTACAAAAGCTTTCAAGCTAAAAAATCCCTAAAAATATGCAGCACAATAATACTTAAAGGACTTTCTATCGCTTGACTACTACCCCAGCTAAGAGTCAGCAACGACCAACAACAAAATATCGTCAACAACAGTTTCAAGTACAAACAACATTTTTTTGTATACACTAATAGAAAAAAATTAGTTAAAAATTTTGCTAGAATTACTACAAATTAATTAAACTTTACGTTGCAGAAAAAACTGCTAAAATTAGCAAATTTTTTTTTTTTTGCTAAATATTAGTAAGATAAGAATAGCAGAAATAAATCTGCTTAATCTATCTGAGTGAATTTTTAGTTTTATGAAAGTAACAAATTAATCTGCTAAATTCATCAAAATTTGTTAAATATTAGTAGACAAAAAAAAATCGCAAAAAATGTGAAATTTGTAGTTTTTTTTATATTTTTTTCAATGCGAAAAAAATCAGCAAACTACAATTTTTTGGCAAAAATTTCTGTTGATTTTAGCAGTTTTTTTTTTTTTTTTTTTTTTTTTTTTTTTTTTTTTTGCTAAATATTTGTAAGATAAGAATAGCAATAATAAATCTGCTGAATCCATCTGAGTGAATTTTTAGTTAATTGAAAGTATCAAATTAATCTGCTAAATTCACCAAAATTTGTTAAATATTAGTAGATAAAAAAATCGCAAAAATTGTAAAATTTGTAGTTTTTTTTTAGATTAGAAATCAGCAAACTACAATTTTGTAGCAAAAATTTCTTTTGATTTTAGCAGAATATACTGTACATTAGGGCGGGTCGATTTATTTTTCGACAATTTCCCTATGATTTCCGTATTCTATGGGTTATTCCATGAAAATTTGCCAAAGAACCATACCTCTATCGTTAAAATCGAGTCCCCTACTTTTTGTTGGTAGATTTTTTCCCAAATTGACGTTCGTATGAAATATTACCTACACGATCACATCCATAACTCAAAAACTATCGATCGGGTTTAATCGCCAGTAGGCGCTCATTTTGATCAATTTACAAAAAAAAATCTCCAACATTGGTCCAACGTTTCAAAAGTTATGATCATTTTTGTCCAAATTTTGGAGCATTTTTCCATTTTTTTCATGATTTTGTCCAAGAATATTACTTTCATGGCCATTTTTTTGGCTCAATTTTTTTGACTTACGAAGCTTACGAACCTTACGTTACGACTGGACTGATTTCCACTTTACATTATTGGCATATTTTTTCACAGGGTGCATACCCTGTGTTATGTTTGTTTATTTCTTTTTGTTTTTAGTTTCTTTATAGACTTCTTTATTTTTGTTTGTTATTTTTGTTTGTTTATAATATTCCAGTGTATGCTAGTTTTGTTTGAGCGTCATTTCAGTGAAGTGTTACTTGAAATAACTAACAAATAATCAAACTATTTTGAAATTTAGAAAAGATTTAAAGGTAAGTGTAAAAACATTGCTAACTATTATAGTTAATAGTTATATTATTATTCTATGAAAAACATATTTAATCTTTTACAGAGAAAATTCGTTTTTTAGTCGAACGATTCGTATGTGGAACAAACTTCCCGCAGAAGTCTTTCCTGTTACTTACAATTTAGAAAAATGTAAATCAAATATCCACAAACACTACTCCCTCTTTCCTCCTTCCCATACCTTATTTTCCTGATCAATACAATGCACTGCATGAGTAGGGGGCATCCCCTGAGTATTGGTTAAATTATAAAAAAAAAAAAAAAAAGATACCCAACGCAGTAGTTTGCAACATTTGGTCTCTCATGATGTTTTTTCTTTTGGCGTGGCCTGTGAATTACCTGATATTAATCTGTCAACTAAACGAGATATATTGAAGTACTATTTTTTCTTGGCCGAACGTTCAAAAGCCCAAAGCAAAATGTTTTCGTATAAAAGATTTACTCCCCAAGTAGCAGACAGATTGTTAGAAATTTGGAATCAACTTAATATTGAACTTATACTCAAAGGTAGCATCATTAGAAAATTGAATAATTTGCTTGACGCATATAGTAATGCAGATAAACAACGAGTAAAACGCGCAACAGAATTCAAAAAATTCGTAGAATCAACAAACCAATTATTCAACATTGGAAAATGTAAATGCAACTTGAAAGAAAACGACTGCTCATGTGGATCTATCCCAGAAAACTTAAAAGATTTCATGCGCGATCAATATAATGACAGAATACAAACGATACCGGAACACGATAGTGGAAGTGAAGAGACGATACCAACGACTATACCAACAATCCCAGTGAGCAACGATCCTACATACGAACCACATTATGACGAAATGGAAGTTGTGTCGACAACATTGATTTAAATGACGATACCATTTTATTCGAACCACCGTTTACGCAAAGTTATTCGTATGAACATTTGGAGGGATATTTAAATTACGAAGTGCCACCGTTCGATGATCCACAAATTCCTTTACACATTCAAGGAACGGAAAGACATGTCCAATTGCTGGCTGCCACTGCTAAACGAGTTGCAGGAAAGAATGTAGAAGGCACTATGAAGACGACATTAGAAAGCCGTACGAAAACACCCAGACTTGAAAGCAAACAAGACTTTCAGAAAAAATAATGTTTTTTTTCACATTTTGTCTTTTACTACACTCAAATTGAATATTTTTTTTTGATAATAGGTTGATAGATACTTTATTATCTCTTAATTTGAATTTTTGTAGAAAAAAAAATAAAAAGGGAAAAAAAATCAAAAAGTTGGTTTTATGTGTTATATTGTTTTAGCAATATCGCATGAATTAATCAACCGAATTCGATAAATTTGGGCTTAAACTCTTCGTTTTGAATTGTAAATTGAATTAAATAATGGGTTGAGCCAAAAAATGGCCATGAAAGTAATATTCTTGGACAAAATCATGAAAAAAATGGAAAAATGCTCCAAAATTTGGACAAAAATGCCCGTAACTTTTGAACCGTTGGACCAATGTTGGAGATTTTTTCTTGTAAATTGATCAAAATGAGCTCACCTTTCCAACGCGCCTACTGGCGATTAAACCCGATAGTTTTTGAGTTATGGATGTGAACGTGTAGGTAATATTTCATACGAACGTCAATTTGGGAAAAACTCTACCAACAAAAAGTAGGGGACTCGATTTTAACGATAGAGGTATGGTTCTTTGGCAAATTTTCATGGAATAACCCATAGAATACGGAAATCATAGGGAAATTGGTGAATTTTTTCACTCCCTACAAATCGACCCGCCCTACTGTACATCCTATACTATTACAGTTATTGTTTGCTATTTTTACACTACACTCACAATATTTTGTCGTTAAAAACAAAATAATATGTGGTTTAAAACTACTGAACATACACTCAGGGAATTTGTGCTATAAATATTTTTAGTTGTTTGAGTTGTAATACAGTATCTTTATATTTAAGTGGAAAAACAGTCATTTGTAGAAGAAATTTCAGTTTTGACTACAATTGTAGTTCATTTAAGAAAACAAACCACATCAAATTACTGTATTTTACATTCATTTTTTACAGTAGTTTTTTTTTTAATTAAAAAATAAAACAAATAAATGTGTTTATTTTTTACTGCATATGGGGTTAATTTTTTTACTGCATATTGTGGTTAATTTTTTGAACAGTAAAAACCAAATAAAAATGTTTGTAGAATTAACTGAAATGTAAGTCGTAAAAAATTAACTCAAAATCTATTAAAAATAAAAGTTTTTCTTTTATTTTTATTCTCAAAAATAAAAAAAAAAATTTAAAAGCTGTTAAATCCGTAAAAATATACGAATTTATTATATTTTAACTATCAAAAATTAACTCCCAAATTGTTGAGAACAACAGTTTAACTTTTTGGTTCAAATAAATAATTTTATGTAAAAAAATTTTTTAAATGAAAATAATAACTTTTAGTGTCCGACCGAATTAACTTTTTGTGATCGAAACCGCAGCTCAACTTCGTCCAAATTTTGAATGTTCGGAATAAACCATAGCCGAAGCTGAACTTTTTAATTTGAATTAAAGATGAATTTCGATTAATTTTGGCAACGATTTTTTTTTTTTTAAGTTAAACAAAAAATATTTAAACATGAACAAATTTTTAAAAAAAAGTTAATAAGGAATTTTTTTTTTCAAAAATATTTAAATTAAAGTGGCCAATTTCAAGTAAAGAAAAACTTGAACAAAAAAATATAAAATTAAAAATTTTACAAACAACAAATTACTTACAGTTTTTTTGGGACGATGTGACATGTTTTTTTTTTTTTTGCTTTATAGTTTTGGGCGCTATTACCGCCAAAATATTCGATTTCCAGAAATTGAGCGAAATTTTTAAATACTATCCAAATATTCAATAAAATATCGCAACAATCGCAAAACTATTAGATTGTATTAAAATGTATTGCAAGATTCGAATTCAACTTAATTCATCATAATTTTTTTGGCGTTACAGCTCGGATTAAGCCGCTCACTTTTTTCATTCATTAATGAAATGAACGAATTCGGATCTATATTCAACTGAATCACAAAAATTCAAAATTATCTATTTTGCAGAAAGAAAAAAATTAAAGTCTAAACTGTTCGGCAAATTTGTCCGAACTTTTCTTTTTGACGCAACTCTGAAAGCAAATACTCGGTTGGACACTAATAACTCGTACAGAAAAACAGTATTTATGTAGTTTGTTTTATTTTAACCCTATAACCAGCAATCCCGGTTAGTAAAAATTTAGTGATTTGTATCTACATTTCGATTAATTTATCATCTATAATAACAACTTTTACGACATTTAAAAAATTTGACAAAAACTAAAAACAAGTGATTTTTTCGGCTTGTAGTTAGTCACTATTTATATTAAATGTTTTTATATACAGGGCAACCAAACTATCCCATTCATTGACTTTAGGTGGACTAAAAATAGATTTTTAAAAAATTTTATTTAAACCTTTTTTTGTCCTGCCGGGATTTGAACCCTGGCCGCCAGTTTAGCAGCCAAGAGTTCTACAGACTGATCTAATGAGACATATAATACTTAATAGCTGAAAATGATTACGGCTGACTGACCGTTGTTTGTTCTAGTTTGTCAGCACTCCCATTGCGTCTTTTTAACTTGCCAACGCTGGGAAATAAAAAAAAGTTTGCCTAAGAACAATTTTTCACAAACGTTAAACAAAACACAATTTTTGAATTTTTTATTAACAAATTGTAAATTTTTTTAATGCTTTTAAATAACTTTTTACTAACGTTAGCAAAGCATTATAAAGCAGGGCTTTAAAAGTGATTTAGTTTTATTGTGCTTGTTAATTTTATAAATCAAGTATTGGCAAAGCACATTTTGCCAATATTGGGATTAGATTTTGTCAGTGCTTTAATTTGAATTTCTGTAAATGGTACTAAAAACTAAATGCTTTCGCTAAATTTTATTTAAAATAGGAGAGAAAACTGATTTAATATTAGTTTTTTTCATATTTTATAATATATTTACCGATTTGAACATCTTAATGGGCGCTTCGCGTTTCTGATTCTTGGGATTGTACTGAGCAAAAAAGTCAACTAGGCCATACGTCTACGGTGAAAATCGAGCTTCCAGATTTTGACTTTTTAGCCGTATTTTGTGAAAGTAACTATGTGTGGGATGGACATATCTCAGGAAGTAGGAGGAGTTTATCCAAGATTATGGTATCAATCTCTTCTTTGGAAGATTCTCTTGCAGATTAATGCATCAATCATATTTGTGGGTGGGGTTTAAGGGGTTCATTTTTAATTTCAAAATAGGGTTTTTTTTTCGTATTTTGTGAAAGTAACAATGTGTGGGATGGACATATCTCAGGAAGTAGGAGGAGCTTATCCAAGATTATGGTATCAATCTCTTCTTTGGAAGATTCTCTAGCAGATTAATGCATCAATCATATTTGTGGGTGGGGTATAAGGGGTTAATTTTTAATTTCAAAATAGGGGTTTTTTTGCCGAATTTTGTGAAAGTAACAATGTGTGGGATGGACATATCTCAGGCAGTAGGAGGAGCTTATCCAAGATTATGGTATCAATCTCTTCTTTGGAAGATTCTCTAGCAGATTAATGCATCAATCATATTTGTGGGTGGGTTTTAAGGGGTTAATTTTTAATTTCAAAATAGGGCTTTTTTGCCGTAAAGTCAAAATCTGGAAGCTCGATTTTCACTGTAGACTGTAGTGGACTTTTTTGCTCAGTACAATCCCAAGAATCAGCAACGCGAAGAGCCCATTAAAATTGTTTTCCTTCCATACTAATCGCCCCAACCTAATGACCATTCCTGCTAAAGCGTCTACCCCTTAAAGGGAGGTTACTTACCCCCGATAACTGCTCCGATTCCACTCGTTCCCCGTTCTATTTTATATCGTTTCATTTTGTACCAATGTTCCATTCTATTGTCGGAGTGTTTAAATTTATAATTTCATGTAAGTGTATAGGTAAACAAATAATTTAGACACCTTGTGGTTGTTTTATAAAAAAAACCTTCTGGATCTTTCCCGCACGTAGCCTATTGGTATTATGAGGGTGTATTAATATTCCTGCAAGGCCACAATTTTGTCCGTTTTGCCCTATCTCGTTTAGTTTCGGAGCTACCGGCCATTTAAAAAACCGCAATTTTATAAAATCGCTAGTATTTCAAAAACTAAGCGAGATATCGCAAAACGGACAAATATTTTTCAAAATTTGACCTACATAACACTACCGATAATACAAATGTGTAAAGTGTTCCGTTTTTTACTCTTTCCACATTCCATTTTATATCGTTCCATTTTGGACCAATGTTTCATTCTATTACCGCAGTGCTTAAATATGTATTTTCACGTTCGTATATGGTTAAACAAATAATTAAGGCTGTTTCATAAAGAATTATTCCCTCGGGATCTTTCTCGGACCTAGCCTATTTGTATTATATGGGTTAATTAATTCCTATGGAGCAAAAATTTTGTCCGTTTTGCCACTGTTTTTCTTTATATAAAAACTTGTTATTTCTTTACTCAGATGGTCCCGGGTTCGATTCCCGGTGACGACAACATCAATTTAGAAAAATATTATGTATGAGTTTTCTATCCCTCATATGTATCGCAGCGTCCACCTTCGGTGTTCCCATTAGCACTTAACCCCACCGAAGTAAAATAATGAATAAGTTATATGAGAAAAAAACCTCTATAAGTTCGCCAACTCTCCAGCAACAACTGTCCTAAGACTTATCATCTCACGCAATTACAGTGTTGCCATGTTGGCCTTCATCTTTCCCCACCTTTCATCTCTCCACAATCCCCTTTCCGAAAAAAGCAACACATTAATTAATAGGAAGAATTTCCTGAGTGTTGCTTATCTTTAAAAAAAAATGGTTTTAAACTTTTTAAAAATGTATTAATTTTTTTTTTGTTTTTTTGAACAAATAAAAAAATAATTTAGAAAATTACTTTATTTGTTTTTTCCTGATAAAAATTTAAAAATTAAGTTTTTTGTTTGTAAAATCCGGTGTATGATTTCCAATTAACTCGAATATAGCTAAAATTTTGGAAAGCTGAAAGTTTTATTTTTGCTATTCTTGTCTTACTAATATTTAGCAAGAAAAAAAATTTCTCTAATTTTAGCAGTATTTTCTGGAACGCCGTTTTTAACTAGTGTTTGGTTTTTTTTTTTTGCTAATTTTACAGGTTTATTTCTATGAGTGCAGTAAAATTATGTTGTTGTTTGTCTTTAGTTTGTTCTTGATTTTTTTCTACAAAATATATATATCGATTGCTAATGAACTACACTCAAGAAAAAAGTTAGTTAAGAAAACAGAAAATTTTGGTGAGTCAGCAAAATTTCAGTCAGGAGGGTGCTTGCAAAAAAATTACTAATATCAGCAAAATCTTTTACTGAAAATAAGCTAGCTGATTTTTAGAAACAAAATTTGTAGATTCAGCAAAAGTTTTGTTAACACTTAGAGGATTAAAAATTAAAAAAGCATTGCTAAAAAGTTAACAAAATTTTTGCTGAATATTAGCACACTGAAAAAAACTCAACAAATTTGTTTAACAAATTATGCTTTGGTTAATTTATTTGCTGAAAATCCTAAAAAATTGCTCGTGATGCTTTTAAAAATAATTGACAATAAGTTACCAAATATAAAAATGATTATACTAACACATTGACGACATTAATTAATTTAATATCTGCAAATATATAGAAATAATTATATATAACATATGCAAAATTATCTTTCTACTACTTACATCAATGGTGGTCTAAATGATGGCATCTTTTAAAGGCAGACAAATGCCTTAGATAATTTTAGAAACGAAATTAAAAAATAACAAAATATGACATATACAACCCTTTTTTGCAATAAAAAGAAGTAAGCATAAAAATTACATAAGATGTGTGTCATTGTCTTTTGCTTAAGTCTGTCTAACTGAACGTATATTTGTTTACAATTTCAAAATTGCCAATTTGACCACACTACATTAAAACTCATTATATATAATATAATAGACAATTACTTTTGCAAGCTGGTGACGACACAAAATTTAAGTTGCTTTAATGCGCCATTTTGTTTTATGTATGAAAAACAGATACACAAATATATGTCTTACAAGAGTTGTACTTTTTAGTATAAATTTCCTCGTCTCACTACATGCCGCGACATCTAATTTATTCTTCGTATTTTTTTCAATCTGGCTGTCTTCCACACTATTAATGTGCTGATCAGTACAAATTTTTTTAACAAAATAAATTTGCAAAACACAAGTAAAATATTAGTAAGACAGTAGTTCAAAACTCTTAAGTGCTGAATAAGTATAACTAAAATTTTAGCTGAAAACATAATTTTTGTAAAAAATTTGCTGAGAAATAGTATACGTTTTACTAACTTTTCTATTAACTTAGTTTTTGAGTGTAAAAATATTACAAACATTTCTAAGAAAGGACAGCCTGGCGTAATAACAGTTTTTCTTGATTTCTTCCCTGTCAGGGACAACAGTTAAAAGTAAACAGTGTGTGAAAAAGTTATTAAAGAGTTTTTTTTTATTATATTTTAAATTAAGTATCAAAAAACTTTTTTAACAAGTTAAAATTAAATTTGTGGCGAAAATTTTTTAAAATTTTTAGATATCTGAAAGAAAAAATTCGTTAGAATTTGAGTTTGCTTAATAAGAAAAAACACTTAAAGTGTACGTAAAAAACACAAAATTCTTATAATTGATTTTTTTGTTCAAAGAAAAACTTTATTGTAACACCATCTAACAACATTTTACTTTTAGTATTTATATATATTTATTTATTTATCTTTTAGAATTTATTTCAGTTAGCAATAGAGCAGATAAATAAATAATGTAGAAATTAAAAATTTAAAATGCTGATTTGCTTATTTTATAATGGTTGAAGTGAAAAAAAAAAATGTTTAGCCCTTCCTGCATACAGGCTCCAAACTGAGTCAGAAATGGGCTAAAAAAATATTAAAATTTCAAATTTTTGTATGAAAGTGATTCATCCAAAAGAGCCTTACTTTTTGATTAAAAAAATTACTCAGAAACTATAAATAAAAAAACCAATTTTGTAGCCTTTTTTGAATTGTTCACAATTTTGATTACATGAACCATTTTTTGATTAAATAATTTTCTTAAAATTTTTGTGTCTTTTATGATTCAATTTGTCTTTTTTGATTAAGTTTTTGGTCAAAAAAAACTATTAATTTTTGACAATAAAATTTGGAAATTTCAAAAATATGTGTTCTATTTGATCCATTTTTGATTCCTAGAATAGGAACCCTCAAAAAAGGATCAAAATTTCGCTGGCTGGGAAGTTAAACATTTTTGGGCAGCACTTTTTTTTTTTCATTTCCATACTCCCATACTTTTCTACAGTATAAAAGAACTCTTTCTAGGTAAAATGTATTTAACCGCTAAACCATGCGACCGAAACCGATTTTTTTTTATATATATGGCTCTTATTTCTCAAGGTTTTTGAATTGAGATAAACGTTGAACAAGGTTTGGAAGACTATACCTTAAAGATATGATATGCAAAGTTTCACGTTAAAGAGACTTCACCCAAAGAATTGATGGCCATTTAAAAGTCGAAAAATGCAAAAACTGACTTGAAACTTACAAGAGTTTTTTCATTAATTTAATTTTATTGGTCATAGGTTTTAATTTTTAGATCCAAACCAATACAAAATAAAGTCACTAGACCTGGAAGATAAAGGGTCCGCCAAATAACTTTTTTTTTTTTTGAAAATGCAATAAAAAAAAACTACTGAATATTTTCTCAAATTTCTTTTTTTATTTGAAAGTACAATTCTTCCGGTTAATAATGGAAAATAATTTCATTCAAATGGCTGCCTCGGCTGGCCATGCAGTAGCCTACACGATCGTTGCAATGTTTAAGCACATTCTCGAATTATCGATTGTGTGCAGCTGTCTTTCACCAATGGCTTCACGAATATTGTCCTTTAAAGCGTCAATTGTCTCTGGGTTGTTGGCGTAACATTTATCTTTGACGGCACCCCACAAATAATAGTCCAACGGTGTCAAATCGCAGCTCCCAGGTGGCCAAACGACATCAGCTCTGCGGCTTCTCTTCTTCCAAAATCCGTACGCAATTTTCGCACACATTCTGCAACATTACCATGATTTTCAAAGTAATGTCGCAACATTTCCCAGCGTTGTTCAAGCGTATACACAACCATATTCGTTTAGCGGAAGGATAAAGCTAATTATCTGTCAAATCAGACATGAGCTAAGTGTTACCATTCACGAAATAAGCACTAGTTGAAAAAAAACGTTAAATGGCGGACCCTTTATATTCACAAAAAAATTTTTTTTTTCAGAAGTTGTTCTAGTTTTCGAAGTAGCCAGTTTGGAAACTGTAGGTCATAAAGTTCACTTAGTTTTAATTTTTTTTTCAAGTTTTTAAATAACTTCGACTTTTTTTAAATTGTTAAGATCTTAAAACGGGAATGTCTATATTGCTCTATAGAGTCTTCCTGTTCACATTATGAAAAAGTCGAATGAATGAGGTCAACAATGCTAATTTTTTTAATGTTCCTTTATGGAACGATATGTTTGTATGTATTTATGATTAAAAGAATTTGCCCATATAAACTTTTTTTCCCATCATTTTAAAGTAATGATTTTGAGAAACAATCGATATGATTTTGAGAATCATTGATATTTTAGAATTATTTCTTTAGGGAATTTTTAAGGTTAACGCTATTTTAAGTTATTTTGTTACGATATTTTAGGGTTTTTAATAATTTGAGTTATTTTGGTTAATGTTGAAAATAGTTCCTTGAAACGTTATTGAATGGTTATCGGTATTTAGGGGTTAGTGTTTGCCAACCATGGTAAAAATACATTTCTGCTGATTTTTATAGATTGACAAAAAGTTTTAGGATTTGTTTTATTCGCATACATTTTTATAATTAATACATTTCTTTTGTAAATTCGTCAATTGAAGCCGTAATCATGACCGATTATGTAAAAAAAATCACGCCAAATAACCTTGCCAAATTTCTGGTCGATACCACTTTATATAGAGTTTTGGCCAGAAAATCCCTAAAAATTTCCCATAGTGCATTCCCCATAGTGGGCTTACTTTGTACTGATTGCTTATTTCCATTTCTTGATAATTGTAAAATTCTTATTTTTTTATACATCTTTGTTTGAAAGGGTCAGTAAATTTGTAAAAGGTTCATTTAAAATCTTTACTGCTGTCTGCTATTTGTCTTTCATCGTTCCTACTAAATTTTAAAGCTTCAATTGCAATTCACCATAAAATTGTCATATTTATTTCCTTTTCAAATATATATATAAATTTTGTGTAGCAGTAATGGTCGCTTCCCGAATATTGTTGTTGGTGACTCCAATGTCGATGTTTTACAAGAAGCACCGTCTGAAAATCTTATAAATGCGTTGTCCAGCTACAACTTTTCAAATTGTCATAATTTAATAACACGACCAGCTTCTGGGACATCCATTGATAACGTGTATACTAATACTATGGAAACTATTGTTATTGATACCATTTCATGCTCCTTGACAGACCATAATTTGATATCCTGTAAGCTTAAAAACAATGCTTTTAGTTATGAATTTACTGAAAATGTCAGAAAAGTTTGTAATTATGCACTTGCTACAGAAAGTCTTCGTAATTCTTTACTTAATTTTGAGGTAACTGGTAATCCTTCTATAGATACTTCTAAAATAATAAAGTATATTTCAAATGCAGCTAACAGTTCTACTGTAGAAAAATGTGATAAAAGGCTTATTAGAAATGAAATAACACCTTGGATAAGTAAAAATCTACATGCTTTGATTTTATTTAAAAAAAATATATTAAAACAAAGAAAAAAACGTAAATGTGATGATGTGGAAGTAAGGCTAAAACGAATAAGTAATTTAATTCGAAAAGCTTGTAAAGATTCTATGAATAATTACTACTATAACAACTTAAATACTATTCAGCAAGAGCCAAAAAAATGCTGGAAATTTCTAAACGAAAATCTAGGTAGGAAATTAAAAAGTCAAATTAATGTTAAAAGCGTAAATGGAGATTTCATAACAGACAATAAAGACAAATGTGATTTGTTTAATAAATACTTTCTGGAAATTCCAAGGACTCTTAAGCAGCAAATTGAACATTTACCAGGTGATTCTTGCAATGGGCTAAGAACGTTAAGTACAAGTCAGCAATCATTTGATTTCTTTTATACAACCGATTCGGAAATTTCTGAGATAATTTCTAAACTAGATTTAACGAAAAGCTGTGGTTATGACGGAATTTCGCCGAAAATGCTTTTTGAATGTAAAGATGATGTTTCTCCCTATTTGTCCAAGATTTTTAACAATATGATTGATTCTTCGGTTTATCCAGATGATTTGAAAATTGCCAAAATCATACCAATACCAAAGCAAAGTCATGTCACTGAAGTTGATAAGTATCGACCAATTGCGTTACTTCCGTTGATTGACAAAATTTTTGAAAAAATATTGTACAAACAGCTGACGTCATATTTAGATGAAAATAATTTGCTGTATAGATGTCAATATGGCTTTAAAAAGGGGTGTGGTACGGAGGAAGCTGTAGCAAATGTTGTAAATAATATTTGCCAAGGATTAGACAATGGTTTTAAAGGTGTGACTGGTATTTTTTATGATTTTTCGAAGGCTTTTGACCTTGTAGATCACAAGATTTTAATAGATAAACTTCGTTATTATGGATTAAACACGCGAGCAGTGAAGTTGTTGAAAAATTATTTAACTTTTCGAAGACAATATGTGGAAATTAATAACTGCAAAAGCTATATTGGTGTTGTTGAGAATGGTGTCCCACAGGGCAGTGTGTTAGGCCCACTACTTTTTAAGATTTATATTAATGATTTAATGAATCTGGGATTATTTGGGAATCTATTTTTATATGCTGATGATATATGTCTTTTTTACAAGTATAAACACGAAATTGCGTTGAAGGCGCATATGGAACGAGATTCAGCTTTAATAACAGAGTTTGTAAGGTTAAACAAATTGGTTCTAAATGCTGAAAAAACTAAGTTAATAAGATTTAAGCCTTACTCTGATAACCTAAACTTCAGTATTTTTATAGATGGGAAAGAAGTTTTTGAAACCTTTCAAACGAGATACCTAGGTGTGCATTTGCAAAGTAATTTGTCATGGGATACACATATTAAAAGCCTCAAATCAAAAATTGGGTCAGCTATTGGTTTAATTTATAAATTTAAGAATAAGTTTAACACAAGAACTAAGTTACTTATCTATAATGCATTGATACATAGTCATCTCAATTACCTACCCATTATATATGGTTACAAAAAAAGCAACGAGCTTAGGTCTTTACAAAGAGTTCAAAACAAAGCGCTAAAAACTGTTTTTAATCTACCTCAAATGTATTCAACGTTATCGCTTTATAAAAATGTTGCTGAAACAGTGCTGCCTGTACATGGATTGTATAAAATGCAACTATTAATACATGTCTTTAAAGCTCTGCACAATATTGGCCATCATACCATAAATTTTTCTCAAAATCAATCAGTATTTAATACAAGAAACAATACGAATCTTTGGATAGCAAGATGTAGGCTGGAAACAACAAAGCAACGTGTTGAACATATGGGTAGTTTGGAGTACAATAGATTGCCTCATGACTTAAAGTGTATTGAAAGAATATCTCTTTTTAAGAAAAAGCTAAAAGAATATTTACTTCAAAATTTGGAAATGCTTCTTTTGTAATAATTAATTGAATTTGTAAAATTTAACTTTTCTTTTCAAACTTTTATTATTTTTATTTTTTTTTTCTTTTTGTATAAAAATTTAAGCTAATTTTTTTAAAGTACATATATACCTTTTTGCCAACTCGCCTCAATAATGTCCTAGCGACGCTGAGGCAAAATCTTTATTTGTAAAAAAAAAAATTTTCTGAATAAAAATAAAAAAAAAAAAAAAAAAAAAAAAAAAAAAAAAAATATATATATATATTTTTTTATTTTATTTTGTATCTGTCTTCTTTATACTTTGATGCAACCAGGTCAGTGGGTGTCAAGTAATCATGAGCAATTTATTTTCTGTAAGATTTTATATTTTTAACAATGATTGTGATTATCAAGCAATTTTCTTTCATATCATCAAATGGTTGCTCTATTCTTATCATCACAATTTCTTGTTGTTCATTTATTTATTTTATATATTTTTTTTTTTAAATTTGATGACAATATGATGCGTTTGAGACTTCCCCTCTTTAAAAATGTTAAACAATTTTAAAGAATACCAAAAAAAAAAAAAAAAATGTGATGAGAATTTGAAATCATTTATAACATTTTATTGTTTATAAATAAAATAGTTTGATTTGAGGTAGGGTAACTTATACAAAGCAGAGTAAAATACCACAGTTAAAAAAAAACCTTTAACTAACTTAAAGCAAATTTTTGTAAGTTGAACGTGTTTACTGAAAAACTAATTTTTAACTAATGTTTAACTAGTTTTTGTTGCTACCAATATGCTATGCTAACAAACATATTCATAACACGTAGAAGACATAGAAAGACGAGATATAGAGGTCGCAGCTTGTCCAGACGAACTTTTTTTCTAACTTTACGAACTTTTTTTTAAGCTAAGTGTAAGCTTAGTTATTTCCAAACGTATTACAGATATAAAGTTTTTTTTTTTCTTAATTTTGCCGAAATAAAGTTGAAACAATGTTTAAGAATTTAACTTATAGGGAGTTTAGACAGCGAAATTTATTGGCTAGATTAAAGTCAATCCACCTTTTTAATATACCACGTTTACATATGAGTCATTCCATGTCAAACCGAACGATTTTTGATATCACAATTCTTGTTTGCTTTGAAATTTGACAGACATATTTCTATTTCAAAATTATTTAACACGTAGTTTTGGAAAAAAAATACAGTGTCATCATCATACATTTTTTTAATGATTTTTTTCAAAAAATACCACACAAATTTGTATTTTTTAAGTTGCATGTTGAAAAATATTTAAAAACATATAAAAGTTTTTATTATTTTAAAGGAAGTATTTTACATGCAAATTAAAATCTTTTGTGGTATGTTTTGTAAATTCTTAAAAAAAGAACCCATCGCCGTCCCTTTCTGAAAATTTTAGTGTTTATTTAGTAGCGGTTTGTAAATACGCTGATATCCCAGCAAAAATTCACCTTACCAAATAATAAGTCTAGTAATTTAAACTCGAATGTTTGGACGTATTACACTTTATATTATAATTTTAACTTTTTTTTGTATGAAATTTCCGAAAAGTAATGAGTTATGCATTACTGGCCGCCTTACGTAAATATGAATTATAATGGGTTACCAAAAGGAAAACAATAATGGGTTTAAAATTAGATTAAAGAAAATAACGAATTTAAAAAATATATTATTATTATTTTTTTAAACATGGTCGAGCCTGGAAGCGATACCGGGTCGTCAGATTGACAGGTGAATGCTCCATACCCTTAACCAACGAGGTATATAACATTTGATAGTTTAAGTTATTTTTTACCTAACTTTGTATGTATGATTTTTTGCGTTGCCAACTGAAATTATACACAATTAGCAGTATATTGCCCGATAAAAAAGTTGGATTAACTGTTAGGCAGCATTATTAAAAATAGTTTAATAGAATTGTTTAGGTCGAGTTTTTGGGATGTCAAGTTAAACTTGGTTTAGTTAAACCGTTAAGGAATTTAATCTGCCATTTCCAAGTTTATTAACATAAATTTTGCAGGAATCACTTTAACTTGTTTAGAATTTTGATCTATATCATAATATAACAAAATTAATCCCATTTCAGAAGCAGTTTTCAATTTAAAAACTTCGTTAATCTAAGTTTAAAAGATAATCCACATTAAGCAGTTAATCCCATTTTAGAGTAGATTACCCATTTTCTTTGTAAATTCTGTATTATTCCTAATTTTAATGCAAATTTTTTAAACATAACCTTTTTTGCATTCAGTTGTGTAATGATTTTGTTTTTTTTTTCCACTGTAAAATTTAATAAAATTTATGATATGGAAATACATGAAATACAATTTTTCATTTAAATATTGTTCTAGTTCTTTACTTTATTTAAATCCATTTCTCTTTCCAATTATTATTTTCAAACATTTTGTATTTTTTATTTTTGCTGTAACAATTTGTAATATGATTGGTTCTTCCTCTATAGCAGCTCTCCTTATGTTGTTGACGGCATTGTAGTATAATGTATTTCCATTTTTAATATCAATTTTTTGTTACATTCCGTTGTCGTTTCAGGAGGGACGAACGAACATATTTAATCCATATAAGACACACTGGTACGTTTTAAACCCTCTTTAACGGCTATATCCTTTGACTGGATAGAGTTAAGGAAGTGAATGAAAACCCTTAAAGGAATTTAACAATTTTACTTAAATTGAACATTTTATGGTGTAAAATTGTTTTCCAGAGTTACCAAATATTTATTTGAAATAATACATATTTTGCTTCTTTTTTTTTTAATTACTTAAAAATATAAAAGGAACAAATTTATTATTTTGATTCAGATTTTGATGAGAAAATACGAAGATTAATTCCGGTACTCAAAATTAGTTCGTCAATTATGGGGATGGTGTAAAGTAGATCATTCAAATTCCTGCCACAATATATATATATATATATATATATGTATATATGTATATTTTTTTTTTTTTGCTAAACCCCATTTCAAAGAGTTGTTACCATTTTGTTACTGGAATCCTATTGAAATGTGGTTTATATTTTTTTTATTTCAATAAATATTGAAATTCAGAAAAAGAAAAAGTTGTTTCGATAAATCTTTGTAAAAAAAAACTTGTAAATGGCTGATAAAATTCGTTTTCAATTTACCTATCCGAATTTCAACTGACATGCAAACAACTCGTCGTAATAGGGTTAATATTTTAATAACCAACAATACACAGTAGTTTGAATTTGTAAAAATGTGTGAACTTTTACTTCACCTCACCCTTCTCTATATTTTTTATTATAATAAATAAGTGTGTTTGTTTACATCCCGAGTACAAAAAAATTGAATTGGCAGCATATCTAATTAGATAGAGTCCAATAACTAATCAGATACAATTTAATCCGAAAAATGTTGAATACAATTGTATCTACGTCTAGTAAATCATGAATACTATTTCTCAGCAAATTTTTTGCTGAAATTTTTTAAATGTTTCGAACTAATGCTTTACTAATATTTTACTAATTTATTTTGCTAAAACAATTGTACTGTTAAGCACATTAGTAGTGTGGACTACAACCAGATTGAAAGATATATGCAGAATCAAGCAGATGTCGCGGCATGTCAAGATGTAGTAGACACGATGAAAAAGATTCTTAAAAGTACAACTCTTGTAAGACATATAAATAATTCAGTCATGGAAGATTTTGTATCTACGTGGATCATATGGTATTAAACTTCTTCAAATTATATACAATTGAATCCGAAATTTGATCAGATATTATTGTCCTAAATAATACCATAATAGATAAAATTGAATACAGTTCAATTTCGTATAAATGGTTCAATTTGTACTTTTATTAAATATAATATGTAAATTTGAAAAAATTATAAATGAATTATGATTTAAAAAAATTTTGCATAATATGTTATAGAATTTTTTACTGAAGGTGAGATTTGCAGTTGAAAAGTGAGAAAAGTTCAAATAAAATGGTAATTTTTCAACTATTTATTTTTCTTTTATTAATTAATAATCATATAATTACAAATTATATACTATTACCCTAACCGAGCACTAGCTACTATGGCTTTCGGCGCGTTGTAGCGAAAACAGTCCAGTGCCTCTGGTGGGAATCGAACCCACAACCCCCGCACTGATAAGCCAGCACGCTACCAACTAGTCTACCGGGGCGCACATAACGCTATTTTTAAATCAAATTAAGATAACACATTTGTTTTGAAATTAACAAAGAAGAATGAAATAATGCATGATATTATTTGTTTCAAGTCGTATTGTGTGTGTGTGTTTTTTTTTTTAAGAAAACTTCAACTAACGATATGTGGTTCATATTAACCGAGGTAAAATATCTTTAAATTTGTTTCTCACAAAGTCTTTAAAATTTAAAATTTGTGTTATTTATTTCATTTGATCTCTTAAAATCGCTTTGTTGCGATACATTTAATTAAAAACTTTGGGTTTTCGGTTTCAAATTGTTAAAAGTTCAAATAAATTATGATTACAATGTTTTAGAAAGTTCGCATTCAAAATGTAAAATTATATGAAATTTTGTTTGTGGTACTGCCAGAAATAATTCGTCTTAACATCGCACAGTCTGGGTATTTAAAAAAAATAATGATAATAAATATTAGGGTATTCAATCGGTTAACCGTTACTCGATTAATCGATGAATTTTAATCAAACAACTGTTCGAGTAAATTTAAATAGCCAATTTCGAGTAACGAATAACTCGAACAATTTTGGTCGATTAATCGAGTTAACCGAGTAAATAAAAATATGTTATATTTCAGTTTATATTTCATTAAAAGAACTTAAATTGTTTCGTATTTTTTACAAATAATTTTATTTTAAATCGGAAACGTATTTTGGGGTTCAATCTGAACGTAGTATGAAATATAGAGCAATGTGTCTGACTATAAATTTTTAACGTGGCACCACGATATAGGCAATACTGTACTGATAAACAATATATTTTTTTTTTTTTTTGGTAATTTTTGGAGAAAAGACTTTCGGCACCGAGACCAATGCCTAAAATATCACATTTTTAACAATTTCTAAAGATATTTTCAAAATATCCGTGAACAATTACAGACATTATTATACTCAAATATATGCTCGAAAATATAAAAAATGTAACACCAAAAGGTCCCATTTGCATAAATTAAGCGAAATGTTTAAGTATCTAACTATTCAACAAAACATAAAAATAGCAAAACCTTAAGATTGTGTTACATTTTTTTGAAAGCTTCGAATTGTACTTAAACTTATCATAATTTTTTAGGCCGTTGACTCTTTTGTTTAATTTGGATCTATATTGAACTTAATCAAATAAATTAAAAGTTAATATAATTAGATGATGTATACTCTATATTTTTCCTCTATTATTCTATTATTCCTCTTATATTATCTGTGATATTTGCAAAAAAATTCTAAAAGTTATACCTCTAATGTCTTCTTAAAGTCGAACTTTATAAAAACGAAAGAAAATAATTTAAAACCCCTCAATTGTATATTGTTTTAGAATATTTTTTAATTTTAAATTATGTTTCCAATCTTATTTTTTATTTTTTTTTTGATAAAATGCATTTCGGAACTCCCTATTTGTATTTATTTTGTGTTTTATTATGAATTTTTAAGGAAAAATTAATTAAATAAAACTATTGATATTATTCGAGTTACTCGAGTAATTTTAAAATCTTACTCACTTAATCGAGTAAGTTAAAAACATCAAAATCGAGTTACTCGTTTACTCGAACAAAACTAAACCCGAGTAATTTGAATACCCTATTAAATATAGAACTTCTAAACTGCTGCCCTGGAATAAGCCCTCATATTTTATACCAAATTTCTGTAAAGAATGACAATAAAATTTTAACTCAATTGCATTATAGCCATAACAGCCATAACAACCATTTTTAATATTTAAATATGCATTTTCTTTATCAACCACTAACAATTATTTAAAATTGCAGAATTTTTAATTCCATAAAATATTATAGCGCATAAATATATTTGATGCATGCATGAAGTAGGAAACATTGTATTCAAACCACACAGGAAATAAAAATAAAATGACAGAAATAAAATATAAAAATTGTATTGAAGTGCTAGAATATTAAAACAATACTATAATGATTACATTTTTGTTTATAATGACGGATAAAATAAATTATTATAAATTTTAACGCAAAGTAAAAAAAAAAAAAAATAATCGCTTGATTAAAAATGTGCATCAATATAAATAAAAAATTTTAAATTGCATAACATGGCAGACTAATAATGCAGTGTCATGATGTGAATTTATATAATAATCAGGTCAGCGAATTTCATGTACTAAAAAATCTACAATATGCACTTAAAATATGCAATAAATAATGCAAAATATGCGCTTAGAATATGCACTTAAATTAAAATATGCACTAAAAACATATAAATATGAAATAAACATAAAAAAATATGCACTTTAATTTGTAATTTTTTATAACTCGAGAATGTGGTTTAAGTGAAATATAATATAAATGTTTAAGGAGGCGTTAAGATTTTTAATTTTGCCTTTTATTTTTTTTAAATAAAATTTGAAAACTAAAACATATGTACAAATATGCAGAAAAAGTCAAAATATGCTAAAATAAGCATTTATTAAAAAATATCCACAAATATGCAACAGCAAATCAATGACATTTTGTTGCAAACTCTATGAATCGGAAGAGTATTTGGTCAAAATCGACTACGGGCTACTGTCTACAATCATACTTTTGTATGAAAGTCTCTGCCCTGATAATAATACATAATGAATCAGTGAATAATTAGTATATGCACACAGAGAAATAAAGTGCCAACCGAACAGAAAAGTGTATTTTAATGGTAACAACTTATAAATTCAGTTAGTACAACTATATTTACATTAGATTTCTGAACATTTTGGGTGTTGCAATCAAAAATTAATGTTCTGAAAACTAATGTTAAGTTGGCCAACCGCCGTATCCGAATTTCAGTTGGCAAATAGCTAAATTTTTCTGTGTGTGTGTGAAATGCATAATAGATAATGAGTTCCATTATATATGTATTAAATATTATTTTATTACATTTTCTGTGAAAGTGATGAGAAAAAGTTAACATCCTAACTGAAAGCAATAAGTACATGCTTGTTTATACACTCAAAAAATAAATAAGTTAGTAGAAACGTTAGTAAAACGTCTCGTAAATCAAGTATTCTATTTCTCAGCAAATTTTTTGCTGATTTCTAAATGTTTCGAACTAATGCTTTACTAATATTTTACTAATGTTTTACTAATTTATTTTGCTAAAAAAATTGTACTGATAAGCACGTTAGTAGTGTGGACTACAACCAGATTGAAAGATATACGCAGGATCAAGCAGATGTCGCGGCATGTCAAGATGTAGTAGAGACGAGGAAAAGATTCTTACAACTCTTGTAAGACATATACATAATTCAGTCATGAAAGATTTGTGTATCTGTTTTTCATACAAAAGAACGCTAACAGTGTGAATACATATCGCACACCTAGTACAAAAGTGACTCAACTCAAAATTTTTCATTTTTCAGAAATCGAAAAAAAAATATTTGCAACTTTATACAAATTGAAACATAAAGAAAGACATAACTGTTTTTTAGCAACAGTTAACAGCAACAAAATACACTGATATTTTTTTTTATAGATAAACAAGTATATTGTGCGTAGTTTAAGCATATAAAACCGAAAAATTTAAATTTTGAGTTGAGTCACTTTTGAACTGGGTGTGCGATATGTGGATTAAAAAACTTTAATTTTGTGTTGTCACCGGCTTGTCAAAATAATTGTCTATTAATTAAATTAAAGATAAAAAAAAAATATATTTATTTAATAAACATTAAGCCGAGTACTCGGCTTCGGAGTTCGGCCAAAAAGTGAAGTTCGACCGAGTTCGGTGTTCGGCCAAATTTTGGCCGAACTACCGAACTTTTTATGATTATTTATAAAAAGCACAAATAAATAACAACAGAATTTACGAAAAAAACTACATAAAAAATACAACGTTGAATATGATAGAATATCAAAAAAAAACAACGATATTTAAATATCAATGTGTGTGAAAAAATTTCAAAAAGCCAAAAGACTTATAAGCCTACAAGACTTATAAGCAAATAATTAAATTTAATGCGATATAATTACATAAAAAAAAAAAAAATCGATTGGTAAGTAATCGTAAAAAGAGAATAAAAGGTTCATCAATTTGGGATAGACATGATACAGAACCAGACTTAGAAGTAGCAGAACCAAATGAAAATTTTATTAAAAAAAAAAATTGAAATGTTTATTGCGGAGCCTTTAAGTCCCAGAAATATAAATATATTTGAGTATTGGAATTCAAGTCCATTTATAAATTTAAAAGCTGTAGCAATAAAATATTTATCAGCCCAACCAACTAGTGTAGCTAGCGAACAGCTTTTTAACGCTGCCCAGTGTTGCCATGTATTTTTTTCAAAAAACTGTAAGAAAAAACATTTTTTTTAAGAAAAAATTGTTTTTTTTTTTTAAATAAATAAATTGCATTTTATTTAAACATAAAACAACATAAAAAACATTAAACACATAACATATTTATATACACAGAAAAAAAATATTTTTTTTTGTAGACTAACTTTTAATTATACTAACAAAAAAAAATATTTTCAAATTTATGTTATTACAGATCACAAGTTGTGCTCTGTTAAAAAACTACATTTAAATTAACAATAGGAATAATATGTTTTTTTTCTGTGTAAAACAAAAAATATAATATAAAAAAACATATTTATATTAATTATTTAACATATAGCAAAAAAATAGCTACAAAACCATAAAAAAAACAAAATAATTCATCACATTTTGAGATCTTACTTAATTACATAAAAATATCAGTTATACATTTTTTGATTAAATTTGATTTTCATTTCGTTTGATTCCACAACATTTTAACACAAACAAATGCTAAAAAGGGAATTAAAACTTACTACACAGTTGCATTCAATGCGTAGTATTATTTTTTATTAAAACATTTTGTGCAACTTTTGTATTAAATTTATAAATTCAAGTAAAAGAAAGTAAATCGAGCAGGTAAACTGTTAAAAACTTGAAAAACTGGAAAAAAAGGCGGAAATTAAACAAAAACTGTTTTTTTTTCATGAAAACCTGGAAAACTGTTACACATCCTAAAAAACTGGAAAAAAAACAGTTAAAACTGGCAATATGGTAACACTGACGCTGCCGGACAGCTGTATTCTGATAGACGAAGCAATTCACATGGTGTGAATGCGGAAAAGTTGATTTTCTGTCATTACAATATCAAACTTTTTAATTTTAAATATTAAATATTAAAGTTTAAGTTTTTTTTTTTATATCAACTTAAAAATCGATCAACTATTTTTCTTTGACTATAAAATATAGTACAAATATTTTTTTTTTTTGTACATAAAACAGTACAACTATTTTCCAAATATGATTTTTTAAAAAAATATACATATAAAGTTGTATATTGTTTATGTGTAATAACTTTTTTTTTTAAATTTATTGATCTCAAAAAACAATTTATATTTTTTTTATTAAAACAAAAAGTTCGTCTTCGGCTTCGGCTGAACATTGATATTATGGCCGAAGTTCGGCTTCGGCTTCCGCCGAAAAAAATGAGTTCGGTCGGACACTAATAATTATATAAAAGAATTTTGAAAATATGGCAACCCTGACATTATAATTTTTGTGTATTTCAATAAAAACATGTCATTATTTATGCTTTGAACGAAAACATACAAATTTTGTCATTATTATTGCAAATAGTTTCAAATGAAAGAAAACAAGGATTAAAAATTCCTGAAATTCAAAATTTGAAAAATTTAAATTTATTTTTTTTTTAATTAGTTTTAAAGATTTTTTAAAATACTAGGAAGCTTACTTCTTTCAGATTTTGATTTAATTTGGATATGGGATAAAATTTACTGAATTTGCACTTTCACCAAAAATTTTAGTTAAACGCTTTTACTAAAAAAACTAATTTTAAACTAATGTTTAACTAATTTTTGTTGCTACCAAAAATTATGCTGATAAACATAATCAGAGCACGGAGAACAAATAAAAACACGAATCAATTTCATCCATTTGCAATACAACTGGGTGGTTAAATGACAAATCTTTTTTTAAGTGACACCCTTATATGTCCATTTGAAATATTTATGGTAATATCAGTCAGATTTTCAGAAATTATATAAAATCAAAGAACTACGTTTTAGCAGAGAAATAAATGTTAGTATTTTCTCCTCAACATAGCAGTCAATAACAGAAAACTTTTGGCTTTTCTATATATTTAAATTATTTTTAAAAAAGTCCTCAAATGGCAAAGATTTTTTTTTATTCTTCTTAGTTTAAACGAGCTTAAGATCATTTATTTATTAATTATTTATTACTAATATTTCGTCTCCACATTGGGTGACTTCTTCACCCAATATAAGTAAATGATCTTAACCCTCTAACGCCTGACGATGACATTTGTCATCGTTTATAAAATTGAACCCAAATGCTTCGAATGAGTGTTTTATACTTAGAAATTGATATAGTTCGATATAAAAGTGAATTAGCTAAAAGTTTTGCGAAGAAACTGTTCGTATTCAGTGCACTGTTAAAACGCGAGAAAGCTTTAAAGTTCAAATTTTGTAAAAATTCAAAAAATAATTATTTTTTAATTAACTGAGATTTTCAACAACTAAAACACTTTTTTAAGTTGATTTAAAACTCTTGAAAATTAAGTATAAGTAAGATTGAAGTATTACCTTTAATAATCAGTCCTTATTTTTCTTCAAGGACGAACAGGATTTTATCAGGATATCTCTAAAGGACATTGTCTTAACTTATAAAGTAATGGACATTATCTTAACTTATGCAGTAATAGTAGCAAAAGTCTAAAGTTTGAACAAAAAATATTGATGTTAAGATACTTTTTCGCCCTATTTCGCATTTTGCAGAAAGCGAAAATCGCCATATCTTCTTAAAAAGAAGCACAAAAAAGTTTATTTTTGGATTGTGGTTATGTCTTGGTAAGAGCAATCATTTTTGGTACAAACTTTTGTTTTACTTGCATTAGTTTTCGAGATAAATTTTAAATTATTTTTGCTCATATCGCCGAAAGTAGTCAGCGAAAAACATTTTTTAAGAGAAATTATTTTTTTTTGCGAGACGTACACATGGTATGAATTTCATTGCAAAACAAAATTCGGGCATTAGAGGGTTAAGCTTGTTTAAACTAAGAAAAATTAAATGCAAGAAGATCAAAGAAAACTTAACATTTTTTGTTTTTATATATTTTATTAATAATTTGCTTATTGTAGACAAGATGTTAAATTACACGGTGCTACAGTGAAAAAAACTTGGAAAACGACCTAGCGTGGGTTATAGGTCTTGTTGAGTACATTGCAAATTGTGTCAAAAAATTTCAGAAACACCCTCAAATTCAGAAGTTATTCTAAAAAACAAAACGTTTTCAGTGATGTTCGTCAACTTATCGACCTGTAACTCAGTCAGTTTTTGTCCGATTTAAATTTTTTTTAACGGGTTTGGAAAGAAAACTGATTACGCTTTAAAATTACGTGCATTTTTTGATACATTTGATACAAGTTATAAGTATTGTTTTTGTTAAGAATATCTACATAAAAACGAAAATTAGAAACTTTTTTGATTTTAGTAGCTTATTTTAATATGAAAGCTTAAAAAATTTATACCAACGTATAAAGAAAATTTAGTTCTTAACAAAACATGGTTTTCATTTCTCAAATTGGATGAAAATTGTAAAAGTTATTCATCTTTTCATTAACATCTGTTTTTAACTATACATGTTAACTTCGGTTAAGCTATTTGTACAGTTTTTAATTTACGTTTGTAAGTCAAGTGGTTTACAAAAGAAAAGTCTGCAATCCCAAAATTTTTACTTTAGAAAAAGTTTAGTAACTTTTGCAAATATAAACCGATTTTAACAAATAATATCTCGTTTTTTTCTATAGAAAATTGTCTTTAAAATACAGAGCAAAAAAGTTAGGTTTTCATAGAAAAAAATTAAAATAACTCTTGTTGAATTTGAAAAATTAGGGAAAAAAATGAGAAACTTTTGATAAACACTTACCTAATTTCTTGGAATATATATTTCATGAATACTTTTCATGAAAGCTTAATTCTTTGCCTTTCCAAAACTGTTTAATTTTAATAAATTTTGAAATTGGTCAAAAAATGTGTGAATTAGAGGTACTAAAGTGCTACGACCTACCATAAAACAGTTTTTTGAAAATAACTCAAAATTTTGAGGGTGATTCAAAATTTTTGAAAACGGTTTTTGTACGTCCTCACCTAGGCCTACAACCCCCCACTAGGTCGGTTTTCAAGTTCTGACAAAAAGTGTTTTTTTTTTTAACAGTGTTATTTTTTTTGTTTTAAACCATCTGATTACATTTATCCTGTAAAAAATTATAGCAGTTTAGAAGTATTGTGCTGAAAATGGAACAGTGGCTCCATACGGAATTAACAAGTAATTAAATAATAATTTGAAAAAAAAAATAATTAAGTGCCTACAGGTTTTTTATGCAACATTTTTTGTCGAAATTATTTCCTCCAATTAATTTTTTCCCGCCAAATTTTATATTAGGTAATCTTGCCCATAGTGCTCTACCATCGGATATGATGAAAAGAATGAAAAAGTCAACTAAAAAAAAGACTTATCAGAAAAAAACTTAAACAAAAGTGCAAATATTAAACAATAAAAAAACTTAAATGCTTTAATGAAGCTATTTTTTGCGCAATTAACAATAAAATGCAATTTGTGCAGACAGCTCGGCTGGCTGGCTGACACTTTATACTGCCTGTCGTCATCATCATAGGCCTGTTTAGACAATATCGTCTACAACTACCCAGAACTGAATAAACAACAAGTTTATACGGCATTTATACAAAAGAAAAACAATTTATATGTTAACAAAAATGAAAACTAAGGGAAAATCATTTTCCATATTATTTGCAAAAAAAAGCAGAAAAATGTAATAATAACAACTGCAATACAAAAAAATGAAAAACCAAAAACAAAAAAAAGCATACGAATAGTACCAACACAAATAACACTGTGCAACAAAATTGTATCTTATACAATGGTTTTAAAAATTTCGCTCGAATTTAATTCTTATAGCCTTTTGAAGTTTGACTTTTTTGACCGTTTATCCATTATGAGTAAAAATTTCTTAGTACTAAAAGTCAGCAAAAAATTTTGCTGAGTCTGCCAAATTTTAGTCCGGAGGGTGTTTGCTAAAAAATTGCTAATAACAGCAAAATCTCTTTCTGAAAATCAGCGAGCTGATTGTTAGCAACAAAATTAGTAGATTCACCAAAAGTTTTGCTATCCTTGTAAAAAGTTAATAAAATTTGTGTGAATTATTAGGAGACTGAAAAAAATTGAAAAAATTCAAAAAATTTTTTTGTTAATTTAACGTATGCGGAATGAAATTTCAACAAAATGTAATATGTTGTAGTTTTTTCTAAAACTAACGTAAATTTTATTTCACTTTAAAAAAAAAAAAACAATACATACTATTAATTTAATGTAAAAAAAATTTGGTCCCATCCGATCCGCTTTTGCGGCATTTTGGGGAACTTTTTCCATAGCTGTTGAAAATATCGATGTTGGCATTTTGAAGAGTTCCTTTTTAATTTTTTCGATCAGATTTTTTGTATTTTTCGGTCTAAAGACACCAGCATAAACTCTTCGCTTTAAATTAGCCCAAAAATCTTCTATTGGACGTAATTGAGGGACATTTGGTGGGTTTTCCTCTTTATGAACAAATGGTATATGAAGTGTGTCCATAGCTTCTACGATTTTTCGAGCGTAATGGCTAGTTGCTAAGTCTGGCCAACAGATCACATTTAAGCCTCGATGCATCTTTTCTATGAAATCCTTTACTTTTGGCAAACAGTGCTCAATATAAATCGTTCAGAATTGACAGCCAATACAGATTCAAAAAACACTGGTTCCGACATCCCTTGCGGACTAATTGCAAGCCATAGTAAAACTTTTTTAGAGAACTTTATATGCTCCAAATATTTTATTTTGTTATCAGTAGGTTTCTTTCCTTCGAAAAAGTGCCTTCCCTGCCATTCATTGCCATCTAGCGTAAAATATGACTCATCATCCATGATGATTATTATAAAAATTACAAATTGTTTCTCGACGTTGTTCTTCCTTTGTCGACATTTTAAAATAATTAAATGTCAATTAATTGATAAAATTGTCAAAGCAACATGAGAAAACATGTGGTTATTCAAATATAACGGTAAACAATTAATAGCTTTAGTACTTTTTTTTCCAGCGTTGCAAAATTTGTTGCAATTTTTTTCCGCATACGTTATTTGCTGGAAATGTGAAAAAAAAGTCTAATTCTTTTAAAAAGAATTTACAATATGCTACAAAATATAAAAATGTTCATACTCCCACATTGACGACATGAATTAATTCAATATCTGAAAATATATTGAAATAATTATATATAACATAACATGTCTAAATATACAACCCTTTTTTGCAATAAGAAAAATGAAACATATAAAATTACCTAAGCTGTATGTCCTTGTCTTACGCTTCAGTATGTTTACCTGAATGTATATTTGTTTGCAATTTGACCACACTGCATTAAAATTCAATTTAAAGATTTAGTTTACAAACACACATTTAATGTTTATTACATTTAAATATTTTATTTTATCTTTAATTTAATTAATAGACAATTACTTTGACAAGCCGGTGACAAAACAAAATTAAGGTTTTTTTAAGCCACACATATATTCACATTTTTAGCGTTCTCTTCTATGAAAAACAGATACACAAACCTTCCATGGTTGAGTTTTTTATAAGTTTTACAAGAGTTATACTTTTAAGTATTTTTTTCTGGTCTCTAGTACATCTTGACATGCCGCGACATCTACTTGATTCTGCGTTTGTCTTTCAATCTATTTACCGTCCACACTATTAATGTGCGTATCAGCACAATTTTTTTTAGCAAAATAAATTAGTAAAACATTAGTTGAATATTAGTAAAACATTGGTTTAAAACAGTTAAATGCTGCATAAGTATAACTAAAATTTTAGCTGAAAACACAAGTTCAGCAAAAAAATTGCAGAAATTGACGTTTTACTAACTTTTCTACTAACTTATGTTTTTTGAGTGTATGCCAAGTCAGTAAATAGACAAAATTAAAATATAAATTACTGCCAAGCAAGCATGTTTCTTCTTCAAAATGTATATCAATAAAATCTAATATTATAAGCATTATTGTAAATATTCAAAAGCGAAAAAGTTCGAAATCAAAGTGGTTGAACAAAACATTTTAAGAAAAGATGTCTATGACATGCTTGGACGGTATCCTAAAATCGAAGTGTTACATCATTTCCTTAGGAAACAAGTACCACGTAGTACAATATATTTCAAATTCAAACGGTTTGAAAATGGAGGTGCATCAACTGGGATAAAAAAGAAAGTACGTCTAAAAAAATTGACAGCAGCTGAGCTTGTTAAATTGAAAAAGTCGTAATCACCAATTTTGATTTATTCTTGTCCTCTTAGTAATCGAACACGTGGCTAGGATCTTTTCCTAACAGGCATCATGACGTTACTAAACTTTGAAAAACAATTTTATATTTATATAAAAAAAATTTAGTTTTACTCTTTCTCAAGTAAAATTTTTTACAGTTTTATTAGTTTCTTGTTTTTATATGCGTCGAGATTATTTTTATGTTATTTTCAATTTATAACGAGCTCTCAACCTCCGTATATTTACAAAAATAAAGCAAATGAAACATATTAGCTAGGTTGATACTAGTATTTCGATCTGGCTAAAGATCTTATCAGAACCAGAAGTTTTAGAAAAGTTTTAGAGCCTCCAGAATAGAGAGAGCTTTAAAAAAAAATCTATTAATCATCAATTTTGCTCCATTATTGTGTTCTTAGTAGTCGAAGACGTGGCTAGTGTCTTTTCCTAACAAGCATTATGACTTTACAAAAATTAGAAAACTAAACATTTTCTATTTATATAAAAAAAATTTTTTCATTATAATTAATTTAATGAAAATTATTTCATTAGTCCAATGAAACTTTAATTCATTGTATTAATAATGGATTTCGTTAATACAACTCAGAAAATTCTATCAGTGTAGCGATTTATGATCATATACAAGCCCATATATGATTCCATTATCGGCTGAGTAGTTTATTTCATTACTTTTATCGATAAATTTGCCTGAAAATATCCAAACTTCAAAAGTTTATAAAAATTTAATTCGAGCTAAGTTTTTAAAATTCTTTGGGGTTTTGGTATACTGATGGTCTTTTTTTATTTCCCATTGGCCTCGTTCAGGAAACAATTTCTTGTTGCACAGTGTAATTTAAATACGGCCTGCTGCAGTTTTCACTGGGGACGACTTTTAGTCTTTTGCGTAGTATGAGCTTCTTTTGTACATTTTACAATTAAAACTTCTGCATAATGTTGTCTGTTGTTTGGCGTTAATTTTATTTATTCTCTTCAATGTTTAATTTTGTTTTATTTTTCTTTTTTTTTTTTAATATAAATGCAAACAAATTGTATATGCATGAAAAATCTTTTTGAAAATTGTTGAATTAAATAAAAAACAACGAATAAAATAAACACATTAGAAATAAACTCATTTGATGTGGAAAAAAATACTGTTTGATGTAAATAATTTAAAAATACTGATGGTATTAAAAAAAAAATAAGTTATTATTTAATATACAAAATCGTGTAACATCAATAAAGACGAAAGAAAAGACTCCAGATCTTTAACATTTTTTTTTTTGAATAAAACAAAATTTTAAGTAAAACTCCCTGCAACAAATTTACATTTTTTTTTTCACACATAGCAAAAAAATTGGCCAAACTCCAAACTTGGTCTAACATCCCTTTTTTTTTGTTTGCCAGTACTTTTTTTGTGGTACTGTTGGTAATTTCTACCTGGGTACACTCAGAAAGAAAAGTTCGTAGAACAAATTTTCAATCGCACTTTACTATTTTTGTACTAATTTTTAGTACAACTTTTTTAAATATTTTTGTACTATTCTCATTGTACAAATTACTGAATTTTGTACTAATTTTTGTTGCTGATTTTAGCAAAATAAATTACTAATTTTTGAAACCCAGTTGCTAAATTTAGCAAAAATTTTGCTAATCAAAAAAAAAAAAAAAATATAGAACAATTCCATATGAAAGCGATCACCTTTTGGACGACCCCTCTCCGATTTTAAAATAAATAGTCTCAATCGATTGCCCAGCAAAAAATAATGTACCTACATATTTTTTTTTTTTTATAGTGACACCACTAAGGTGGTGTGCACCACTGTCATGTGACAAAATTGAAGAATTCTTCATAAGGGACCTCATTGAAAGTTGTTTTAAGAATTCTTATGAAGAATTCTTCAATTTTGTCACATGTCATATGGAATTGCTCTATAGTGACTGGTTTGGTGGTGGTGTGCACCACTGTCATGTGACAAAATTGAAGAATTCTTCATAAGGGACCTCATTGAAAGTTGTTTAAAAAAAAAAACTACTAAAGCGATCGCAACGAGTGATAGCTCGTTGGAAAGGTATTGAATCAGGCTTTAATTGAAAAATAAAATTTTCCTAATTTTTCTTGTTAAATAATTAAAAATAATTCAATTATAAAAAATATAAAAACAATGAGAACAAGGTGGTCTCTTAAATGCTCTTCTCCTGTCCAAACAAGGAGTCGGGGCCCATTTTTTTATTGCTGATTCTTAAAGCAAAAATTATGAAGAATCCAAAAAAAATTAAATTAGCCGGAAAATTTAGGAGCTTCTGTGGAAAATCGGAAAATTTAATTTTCATGGGAAAATTTAATTTTCATGGGAAAAAAGGTAAATTTCTGAGAAAATTTAGGAAAATTTTATTTTTCAATTAAAGCCTGATTCAATACCTTTCCAACGAGCTATCACTCGTTGCGATCGCTTTAGTAGTTTTTTTTAAACCAACTTTCAATGAGGTCCCTTATGAAGAATTCTTCAATTTTGTCACATGACAGTGGTGCACACCACCACTAAACCAGTCACTATAAAAAAAAAAAAAAAATGTAGGTACATTATTTTTTGCTGGGCAATCGATTGAGACTATTTATTTTAAAATCGGAGAGGGGTCGTCCAAAAATTTGCCAATTTTGATCGTTTTCATATGGAATTGCTCTATATTTATATTTTTTAAACGGCTCTATGAAACAAGACCCCAATGAAATAAGTCCCCAAACCAAAAATGAAATAACTCCCCATTTTTTGGGGTTTTATTTCATTATGAAACAATGCCCCCCAAAAAAAATAAAGAAAAGCCCCAACAAAATGAAACAAAACCCCAAAATAAAATTAAATAACGCCGCAATTTGTGGGGCTTTATTTCATAATGAAGTAAAGCCTCATTTCGAAAATGAAATAACACCCCAATTAAAAAAAAACTAAATTATATATTACATTAAAATATTTTTTTATTCCTAATTAATACATAGTTTTTGTGTATATACCTGTAAAGAGTCCTCAGCTGTTTGACGGCAAGAACATAAGAAAAATTAGTAAATGAAACCTGTAAATATGAACATTAAAAATATTTCACTAAAAAACAATTTTAAACAATATTCACTGGAAGATTATTCTTGTACCCTAAAAAAATATAGCAAACGAATTGATAGTTTGTTTTTTGTGTCGCACGCAGAAAAAACTTTATTTCGCGTAGCCGCCTGCCGCGTTCTACGGAGGAAAAATACCCTAAGAGCGGCCGAAAGCCGCCACACAGAACAACTTGTTTTTACAAATCCAATGTCGAATCCGTTGAAATCTTATTTTTAAGACAATAAGTAATATAATTTGACCAGTCATAGCTTTGTCATTTAAACAGCTAATTGATTGTTTTTTATCTTCTGTTTATTTAACGTTTAGACACTAATATATACGTAAAATTTTTAATAAAATAGACTTTTAAAAAAATAATCATTAAAAAACAATAAATCTTTGTGTGGGTTGGTATTTTGGGACATAAAAAGTTATGACAGGTCAAATAAATGTAACTTGATGTCTTAAAAATATAAGATTTCAACGGATTTGACATCTGATTTGAAAAACAAGTTCTTCTGGGTGGCGGCCTTCGGCCGCTCTCAGGGGTTTTTTTCATCCGTAGAACGCGGCAGGCGTCCCCAAAAATATTATTTGGGGACTTATTTCATTATGAAATAAAGTCCCAAAAAAAAATATTGTATTAAGGCCCCAAAAAATGAAATAAGACCCCAATTTTTTTTAATAGAAATTTTTGGGGCCTTATTTCATTTTTGGTTTGGGGACTTATTTCATTGGGGTCTTGTTTCATAGAGCCTTTTTAAACAAATAAAATTTTGTATTACAGAGTTAAAATTAAAATAATGTTCATCTATTAGGAAAAAACGTGTAAAGGATTGAAAAACAAAGTCGTTTTATTTCACTTTTTTAATTTTTATGCAGTGAAGTTCCAGTTTTTTTTTTTTTAAGAGAATCAACAATCAGGAAATTCTTCCTATTTATTAATGTGTTGCTTTCTTTGGAATGGGGATAGTGGAGAGATGTAAGGTGGGCAAAGACTAAGGTCTTCAAACATGGTAATACTGTAATTGCGCGAGAGGATACGTCTTGCGCAAGATGATACGTCTTAGAAGAAGTTGTTGCTAGCCACCTGATTTGTAGTTGGCGAACTTATTGAAGCTTTTTGGTTCATAATTCTGATTCATTAGTTTACTTCGGTGGGATTAAGTGCGCTTTAGGAACGCCGAAGGTAGGCGCTGCGATACATATGAGGGATAGAAAACAACTCATACATTTTTCTAAATTGATATGCCGTCACCGGGAATCAAACCCGGGACCATCTGTGTAGCAGTCCAACTTGCTAACCATTACACCACAGCGCCCACAAATCACAGTTTACTGAAATTTTACTAAAATAAAGTAGCGGCTACTAATGTTTTCTACTAATTTAATTTTACTACACTTCAGCAGACATTTGTTGCTAAATTTATCAAAAAATACCGCAAGGCTTAAATTAGTTAAATTTCCCATAATAACAGCATAATTTTCAGTAGCCATTACAGACTTTTTTTTTTTCTTAGTGTGATTACAAAACTGACCACAAAAAGTTAAAAAATAAGTAGGAGCCCCCTTTTATACTGAATGTTAAAATAGTTTTACGAATTTAAAGAATTTTTCGAATCGTGTTAAGCTGTAGCCTCCCAGGTCAAATTTGAAATATGTTTTTTGTTCAGATTCAATGTGACCAAAAATAACAAACCATTGAAGATTTTAAATGGGTTTTTTTTTTGCAGATGCCGGCTTATTCAAAATTGAACGTATATATGAATAATTATGGTATACTTAAATGGGTTGCCAATATCCTAAACTTTTGCTTGAGATATGTCATTATTCTTAAGGGATAAATTCGGGCTAACTCTCTTTTTTGTTTTATGGTTACCATATTTCAATCAACTATTTTGTAAGTCGATCTGCTAGTTTTAGTACTCATAATAAAAATTTAAACACAAAACATTTACATATATTAAAATAAATAAAATGCATATAAATTTTAATTTCGTACTAAGTGCTTATTTAACCCTTTCTGGTAAGTCATTATTTTTTATTTAAAATAATCCCTACAATAGGCCGTTATTTTGAAGTATATGCTTTGTATTTCAAAATAATGCAGAATGTAATGATATATCATTATTAATAATGCAACTGCAATGAGATGACATTACCAATATTTTGCTATTGTTACAATATGATTGCGGCCACAAAACTATGTTTTCTACGGCCATAAGTGGTTGTTTCATTTAAATTATTGTTGGATCAATAATATTTCACCAATAATATGATTGCTTTAACCATGTTATAGGAAAAATCTCCCTTTTTCGGTTATCATATTTATTATAATATTCCTCTCTTTAACTACAGCCAACTATAATATGATAACTCTATTTTTTATGAGCGTTTTCGCTCTTTTAGTGTATTTGTTGCTTCAAATTTTGTGAAAATAAGTTATGAGAAGCAGTCAGTCCGAACAAATTAAATAATATTAAACAAACAGACATTAAAATAGAAAAATAACACTGGGGTGTTACTTGTAATGGTGATATTTTTAGTGGCAGAAGGAATAATTTATTAGTCTCAACTCGGTCTACCAAATTTTAAATTTACACACTTTCCTTAAATAAAGTTATTGTTTGTAATATATAAAAATGTTATAAATTTAATAAAAAATGATAAAAAAGTGATTTATTATAAAATTTTTTGAACTCACTCAAAATAAATTGAAAACAAAAAAAGAAATATGAAAGAAAAATGAAATTCTTTTCATTGATCATAATATGAAAACTAGAAATATAATATGGTTATAATGCAAATATTATAATTGCTACAAATATGATATGATCATTATAAATGTATTGTGAAATTGTATTCTTAACAATATTTTAATGTGTATTTATGCTGTAATCGCAAGTTTTCATTATTTAATATTTCTTGGCAAAATAAGATTTGTGCTAAAAAAGAAAAACATTTAGTTTTGCTTTTTTTAGATACTAAAATAAAAATTTTTGTAAGCGTTGCAAAACGACAAAATAGTGGTTTATATAACTCCTTAATAACACAAATCTTATTCGTCAGCGCAAAGACAATTTGATTACCTAAATTATTTTAAAATAAGTTTATACAAATGTGTAAATTATTAAATATACACATACACAAACTACGGGTGGTGGTGTTATGATTGCAGTCTCTAGCATTCTTTCATCTGAAGTAATTGTATCTGGTTCGTCTCATAAAATTGAATTTATTGGAGTTCAGATAAAACTGATAAGTAAACGTGTTTTTATAAACTGTTCATATATTCCCCCAAAATCTGATAGTTCACTATATTTTGAGCATTTGAAGTGTATTAAGTCAGTCGTGTTAAGAGCAAATCCTGAAGATTCAATTTTTGTTTTTGGCGATTTTAATCTACCTTTGATCTCTTGGACTTTTTTATCTGATTCCTTCTATTATTCACCATTAAAGTCAAATGAATGGATTGATGAATTTCTGGAAAATTTATCTGAGCTTTGCCTTTTTCAAATTAACGGTATTTATAACAATATTGGAAGATTGCTGGATTTAGTGTTTGTTAATGAACCTGCAGACTGCTCTCTAAAACGAACTGATCCAATTACAAAACCTGAGGACTGTTACCATCCTACTAATGAAATCAGCTGTAATTTACCACTGGTACTTAATCGTAAAAAACTGGACAAACCCGTAAAAACTTTCTGTTTTAAACGTGCTAATTACAACGATTTAAATTTTCTTCTATGTAATACAAACTGGCTACAATTGTTTTCAATTTCCAACAATTCTTTAACTGCTATTGATGACATGATTAATATTTTTTATGAAACAATTTTTACGTATATGGAAGATTGCATCCCAAAACAATACGTTCGTAAACTTTCTGTCCCGCCGTGGAGCTCTAAACAATTATCGAGAATCAAAAATTTAAAAAATAAACGTTATAAAAACTACAAGAAATCTGGTTCTCTTACAGATTATGGTAAATATTCAGTTACACGAGCTGAATATCACTTACTTAATACGAAATTATATAAGGAATATCTAAACAATATGAAACTAAATTTTAAACGAGATCCGAAGGCGTTCTATAAATTTGTTAATTCAAAGCGGAAGTCTTGTGGATATCCACCTGTCATGAAATATTTATCTAATGAGTCTAGCGATGATTTACTGATAAGTGACATGTTTGCCGATTTTTTTGCAACTACATATTCTGATGCTCGCTATGATGATTCTGTCAATTATCCAATCCCTTTAACTGAACAACAGTCGTTATCGTTTTCACTTCTTACCACTTCAGATATAAAAAAATGTATTAAAAGCTTAAAATCTTCATTTTATCATGGACCTGATGGCATGCCCAGTTGCATGCTAATTAATTGTGCTCATGCTTTAGCTACTCCTCTATCGATTATGTTTAATGTATCCATCAAATACGGTTATTTTCCTAAACAGTGGAAGGAGTCCTACATTATACCTTTATTTAAATCTGGTAATAAATCGGCGGTAACAAATTATAGAGGTATTGCTAAATTGAGTAATATCCCAAAACTATTCGAGAAATGTTTAACAGAACAACTATGTCATAATATCTCCTCCGTATTGTCACCATTTCAACACGGTTTCCGAAAAGGTTGGTCTACAACTACAAACCTGTTACACCTTACAACTTTAGTTAACCGGGGATTTACCAAAAGCCAACATACTGATGCTATTTATACAGACTTCAGCAAAGCCTTTGACAAAGTAAATCACAATCTTCTTGTAAAAAAGTTATTTTTAATGGGATTCACAAACAACGGTTTGGATTGGATTAATTCTTATCTAAGTAACAGAAAACAACGCGTTCTATTTAACAATTCTTTATCTAAGAATATTGATGTTAAATCAGGAGTTCCTCAGGGTAGCCATCTTGGACCTATTTTGTTTTCGTTATTCATTAATGATCTACCGTTAGTGATTAAATTTTCAAATGTTTTAATGTACGCTGATGATGTGAAAATCTTCCATAGCTTCGATAATTTTTCTGATCACATATACCTTCAGGAAGATTTGGACAGTCTTAAAGAATGGTGCAGATTAAATTTAATAGAGTTAAACCTGAAAAAATGCAAACATATGAGATTTTTCAGAAAATTCTGTGTTCCCGATTTCTATTCTTTAGGGGGCTATCAGTTGGAGTTAGTTGATACCTTTAATGACCTTGGTGTTCTTTTGGATCCTAAATTAACTTTTATACAACATATTACTTTGACTGCAAATAAAGCACGCGGTGTGCTTTCATTTATTAAACGATGGGCAAAAGAATTCATTGAACCGAATATCACAAGGCAACTTTATACTTCCCTTGTAAGACCAATTTTGGAATATGGTTCCATAATCTGGGATCCTCAGGAAAATGTTCGTATCCAACTAATTGAGTCCGTCCAAAAACAATTTTTGCTATTCTGTTTACGGAGTTTTTATTTGGGGGCTGCAGCTGATCTTCCATCCTACACTACTAGACTGGCTCGCATCAAGCTGCCAACCTTGGAAAGCCGAAGAAAAATGATGAATGTTACGTTTTTATTCAAGCTGATTAATGGTGAAATTTGCTCGGAATTCCTCGTCAATAACCTGTTATTTAATGTTCCTCAACGCCCAACGAGGTACTATATTCCTCTATTTATTCCATTTCACCGTCAAAATTATGCTGATGCTGATCCTCTTTTACGAATGAGCAATGATTTTAATAATTTTTATAATTGTATCGATTTTTCAAAAAATGTTAACTTTGTTAAACGTAGTATAATTTTAACTTTGAATGTCTGATTTCTGTGATTTTATGTTAGGTATCTACTTATGTAATTTTTATGATATTGTCTGTAAGGATTTTTTCCATAGACTAAATAAATACAAATACAATATATGTTTGGACTATTTAAAAAAACATGCATAGCTTTTTAATCTAGCTTCAACAGAATGTAGGAATCATACTATGATAATTTACAAACATTTTCATAACCATAATATGGTAATATTGAGATCAATTGGGAACCATAATATGTAAATTTGATTATCATATTACGATTAAGAAAAATATAAGAGTTTGGTTGTCACAACCATAGTAACATGGTTGTCGCAATCATAAATCCAAAAATGTATGATGCTCTTCGAATATGGTTGCCCTTACCATGTTTTTTATGTGCGTGCAAGTAACTGTCTACCATAAGTAGATAGGACAGTAAGCATCTCATTAATATAATCTAGCCATGATCGGTTGCCGCCAAGAACGAGACTCTAACAGAGACATCGTTGCCCAGTCGAAACCGCGTGGAGGTGATCTTAGGCACTTGTTGCTAGCGTTACTTCTTTGGGGGTTATGGAACACATGTAAGAATGACAAATAAGCCGAACTCATCTCACTATCCGTCTAGTCAACTCTACACCAATGTCATAAATACAATAAGATCTATAAATTTATCTAACTTTAATAAAATCTAAGTAAAATTCAAATTTTTATATTTTTATGTTGCTTTAAACTTAAACTTAAAAAATCGCCATATCGTTTACGCCGTTAACGATAAATGATTGATGCGGATGAATTTAGCATGCTTGAACATCGGAAAATACATACAGAAAAGAATATTCATGTCATACAAAAATAAAATTTGAAAATATTTAGCCCAAAAGTGTCAAAATTTTTTGATATTCCTTAGTTAATTTTTTAAATTTGTATTTAGTTTGTTAATGTTTTTTATGGAATCAATTAGTTTTACTAAAATTGTAAATAACTTTCTTACCGTTTGCAAAAATCTGACTTAAAAAGTTCTTTAAAACTCGTATGCTATTATGTTTTTCTGTTAACGAAAAATTAGACGTTTTTTTTGCTACGACACAATAAAACCAATAAAATTGTGCGCATTCACGGCCAATCTTTTAAAAAATATAAATAGCGGAATTTAAACTTGATGACAGTGGACAGTTTTGACATATTCATGCAACAACACAGAAAAAAAAACGAAGGGTTAATTTTAACGAACATTGCCTTACTTTTTATTAAAAAGTGTTTTCTATTAAAGAGTAGCTTTAAAAAAAGGAACTTTTAAAGGATTTTAAATGGCATCTTGATCACAAACTAGTTCAATAAAGCCTTAAAATGCATTTATTACTTGTGTTATTGTCACCCTAGTTTTATATAATTTTCAACAGCAAATCTTAATATATCAAATGTCATTATTACAACTTATAGCAATTCATTACTTCATGTTAATTAATTTAATGCATTTAGTTTGTTAAACACCAGAAAAAGTTGTTTTTTTTTGCAAAGTTGAAGTACATATAAATTCAAGTATTTAAATGGTCATTGACTTGTAATTACTAACATGATTTACAGACATGGCAGCACTAAAAACTGAAGTTATTCCGTATAAAGTGAAGTCAATATCGCATTTAGATTTTTTCTTTTACTTTATTTTTTTTTTTTTTTACAACATCGATTTTATCTTCAAATAGTAAAATTACATTATCTCAATTACACAATAAAATACTGGGAATATTCGAATGGTATGTGATATACAGAGTTTTGAAGTAATCAAAAGATTTTACAAAAAAATTTTAAAAAGTCAAAATTTAAACAAACCGTAAAATAAGTTGTTAGTAAATATATATTTGAAAAAATCAACAAAATTTTAAAAAATTTACAAAATGGAAAAAACGCCAATACTAAAAAAATCGCTACAATTAAAAAACGCATTCAAACTTATTTAATTTTTGGTATTTTTTTTTTTTTAATGTCTTCGCCTTTTTTTAAATTTTGGTTATGTTTTTATACTTTGGCGTGTTTTTTTTCGATTTTGACGTTTTTGTTTTGTCGATTTTGTAAAATTTTTGATAATAATTTTTTTTTTTTTTTAGTTTAGCGATTTATTTAAATTTTGACAATTTTTTTCATGTTTGACGTTTTTTTATTTTCGCAATTTTTTTAAATTTTAACGATATTTTTCCAATCTCATAAATTTGTTTTTGTTATTTAAGAATTTTTTTTTTCAATTTAGAAGATTTTTTTAAATATTTGGGGTTTTTTTTAATTAATAATAAAAAATATCGATTTGCCTCCCTTGCACAGTGGGGAAAATTTGACTTTTGTTGAGCAAATTTGTTGGCAAACAGTTTTAAATAAAAATTTTAAAAATAATTGAATCAATTTCTAATCAATTCCTCATGGCCGATTTTTAAAAGTCATTTATTTTATATCTTTAATAAATCGCAAAATCTGGCGTCAGTCAGAAGTATGTTGGCCTATAAATGAACGTAGTCTGTTTTGAGAACATTCTTTTATATAAATTTCGGTGTTTATCGTTCCTTTTGTTACAAATGACTTACTCTTTTTTTCACAACTGCATATTGCTTGCCATACCAGGAACTTTTTAGGTAATATTTTTATAATGACGACCTCGTTTTCTTCCTGAGCCAAATTTTCTCTCAATGATCAAGACTCCCTTATTTTTGAAACCGTCTGACTACTAACTTTTGATTCCTTTGTTAATTTTGTATACGAGGGCGGATCAATAAGTCCGTGACTTTTCGAACTTCCCTCTTAGTTATATGAAATGCAACACTGCTCCCATCAAGTACCACCTGTTAGTAGACTACTGTCAAATTTTGAGCAAGTTCCGTCATTTACTTTGCGTTAAACAGCTGTTTAAAACAAACAACCTCGTGGATTTTTTTAAAAATGAAAAAAGTGAATTTCGAGTGCTCATTAAACATTATTTTTTGGGAAAAAAAAACCGTCAATCAAACCAAAAAAAGCTTGATAAATACTATGGGGACTCTGCACCATCGATTTCAATGGTAAAAAAGGGTTTTACTGACTTTCGTTGTGGTCGCACAAGTACAAGTGACGATGAACGTTCTGGACGGCCAATTTAGGTCAATACACCCGAAAATGTCGAAAAAATCCACGATGTTTGCCGATCGAAGAGTACAGGTGCGTGAGATTGTTGATGCTATAGGCATTTTACATGGCAGTGTGGTTTCGATTTTAAATGATCAGTTGGGTTTAACCCATTAATGCCTGACCCCCGATTCCATTGTCCAATATCGATGAAATTTCACACATTCTTTACTTAAGGTCTTGGAAGTTATTTGATATAATTTTCTTTTCGATTTTCCATACTTGGGACTCATTAATTAACCACTGATATAAATTATTTCCTCTGTGGTTTTTTAATTAAATTATTTTGTTATGCTCTTTCATGTAAAACTCTTAATTTTTACTTGAAAATAATCGATATTTCAAGCAAGGGTACTTCATAAAACTGTAAAATACGTATTTTAATGGTCATGTCATGAAATCATACCTGTTGCCCAGTGAGTGGTCCTACCCAGCTACAAATTTTTTGCCTTTTAAAGAATACCTAATACTATTAGCCAACAATAAAGTTTTCCGATGTGTCGCTTTTCCAATTTTTCAGAGGCAATTTCAATTCTTTCTTTCAATTTTTCAGAATATGCAAATTTTGCAGACAATTGAACAGATAATTACCAACCCCCAATTTTTACCAACATTTTCCTAAAGTATTTTAATCCTTTCTCCACCTACCTGTAAAAATCAATTTGATGCAACTCTTACCTGGCTTTAGCTATAATTTTTTTAAGATAGCTCCTTTTTGGGTATTTAAATACCCAATAGGCAGGAATGGGTTAAGAAAGCTGTCTGCAAGATGGGTGCCGCGTTTGCTCTCAATTGACCATAAACTTAATCGTGTGACACCTTCAAAGGATTGTTTAAAGTTGTTTAACCGCAATTCGAATTGGTTTTTGCGGCTTTTTGTACCTGTGGATGAAACATGGATCCATTACAACACTCCGGAAACCAAGCAGTAGTCTAAACAATGGTTTTCTCCATGTAAACCGGCTCCAAAGAAGGCCAAGGTAAGTTTGTCTGCCAATAAGGTAATGGCAACAGTTTTTTGGGATGCACATGGGATAATCCACATCGATTACCTTCAAAAGGGAAAAACAATAAACGGCGAATATTATGCCAACATATTGGATCGATTTAACGAGGATTAAAAAAAGGACCCCATATGGCCATGAAAAACGTTCCTTTTTTATCAAGATAATGCACAGGTGCACACGTGTGCTGCCTCAATGGCAAAATTCCATGAATTGGGCTACGAATTAGTACTGCATCCACCATATTCTTCGGATTTAGCCCCCAGTGACTATATTTCCTATTTCCAAACCAAAAGAAATAGCTCGTTGGAGAGAGATTTAGCTCCAACGATGAAATTATTGATCAAACTAATGCCTATTTTTTGGAAGGGCTACAAAAATTGGAAAAACGTTAGACTAAGTGTATTGATCTAAAAATAATTTTTTTTTTTTTTTGCAAAAAAAACTGTTTTGCATTCAAAAAAGTCACAGACTTATTGATCCGCCCTCGTATGTGCAAGACGGATATAGTTGAAAATATTTAATCATTTTCAAACGATCTTCTTGTTCATCTCCCATTCTGGGAAAAATTTAAAAGACAAATTCTAGATTGTCATTAATTTATTCACTGAGAAATTTTTAAAAGGTACTATGATCTAAAAAAATTTTTAAGAAAGCTTTTGGTGAAAGTTATAAGGGAAAACGCATGTTAACATTGTTTCGAACGCACACCTTAAAAATGAAATATATTATTAAATTTGTAATTGAAAGTAAATTCGAAATCAAACCAAAGTTTAATTGGAATTTTATTGACAATAAAATAGTTTAGGTTTAATGAAAAGTTTAATTGAATCTGCATTTATTTAATGAACAATTTCATTAATTAATGAATGATTTTTTTTTTTAGTGTAATTGTATTTTTATTGTCCGATTTTAAATTTAATAAATCATTCTTAATTTTTTAAACAATGTATTATTTTAAATACTATTTTGAATTTATGTTTGGTTATCGAATGAAGCAACCATTACCTCTTGGGATTTCACTGTTTTTCTGATTACATTTGCACTTTATAAAGTTTTTAAGCAGATTTTTTTTTTTTTTTTATTTCACTGCTGCTGTATGACATTTTAAACTTCTATAGAATCCGGTTGGGTTTTGTGTACTTTTACACATATTTTTTTTGTGTGTGTGTGTGTTTTTTTTTACTAGTTTTGTGTTGTTGTTTTCCCCTTTTTGATTTAGAAGTTAATTTATTCATGAGTCGTTTTCAATGCAGTTTTGCAATTTATCTACTCTTGCGATTAATATAAAATTTACCAGCAGGAGCAGCAGTGGCACCAACCCTCACACCAACAACTGCAAAAATTGCGATTTAAGATTTGCATTAAAATTTTAAATTAATGCATTTTAATGTTACGTTTTTTTTTTTTGTTTTTTTAAAGATTTTAAGCTTTTTCTATGTTTTAATTTATGTTGTCGTTTAATATTAAAATAAAGGGTCCGCCATATAACGTTTTTTTTTTTCAACTAGTGCTTATTTCGTGAATGGTAACACTTAGCTCATGTCTGATTTGACAGATAATTAGTTTTATCCTTCCGCTGAACGAATATGGTCCGTATGTTCGTTATCTTGTGAAAACAGTGAAAGAAACTGGCATCCTCATCGATAAACCAAAGAGTGAAAAGCCAAAAACAGTGCGTACACCCGAGAATATTGCTGCTGTGGCAGAAAGTGTGCGTGAAGCGCCATCAACATCAATTCACCGTCGTTCTCAACAATTGAACATTTCGGAGACATCATTGAGACGAATTTTGCATAAAGACCTTGGTATGACGCCATAGAAAGTCCAATTGGCTCAAGAGTTCAAAAAAAAAGTTATTTGGCGGACCCTTTATATATGTAATATAAAATATGGTTTATGAACTTGTCAGAAAATTAAAGTTTCATTGAAGAAACATGTCGGAAAGGAAATTTATAGAATTGCGACTTTAAATCATTTAAAGTTTTTGAAAAAACAATTAAAGAAAAACATTCTAAATTAAAGGTTGTGCTTATAAAGGGCGATTTTTATACAGGTATAGAACTTTAAGTTGGCAACACTTTTTTAACTGGCATCCATTTTGTCAGCTGTCAAGTGATTTATGTTTAGTTTGGTTTGGCATTTCAATATGAATAGACTGACGCCTGGACGCTTCCAAATTATGCAAATTTATTTTGAAAATCATGGTTGTGTTCGAAATACGTAACGTGCACGAATCAATCAATAAACAAAACTGCCGTATTTGGAGTGATGATAATCCTCAAGCGCATGTTGAGACTTCGTTACATCCAGAAAAACTGACTGGTGTGCTTTATGGGCTGGTTGAATCATTGATCCGTACTTCTTTAAAAACGATGCTGGTCAGAATGTTACAGTCAATGGTGACCGCTATAGAGCCATGATTACTGACTTTTTCGTTCATCAATTGAACAACCATAATGTGCAGGAGCTGTGGTTTCAACTAGACGGTGCAACATGTCACACAGATCGTACCACAATTGATTTATTGAATGAAACGTTTGGTAATCGCATAGTTTGACGTTTTGAACCAGTGAATTGGCTTCCAAGATCGTGCGATTTAATGCCGCTGGACTATTTTCTTTGGGGATATGTGAAGTCGCTAGTCTACGCCGATAATCCTGAAACGATTGACCCCTTGGAAGACAACATGCACCGGGTTATAGCCAATATACAGAAACAAATGTTGGAAAAAGTCATCGAAAATTCGACCTCCAGATTAGACTACGTCCGAGCCAGCCGTGGCGGTCATATGCTAGAAGTCATATTTAAATTATAATGCCAGAAGATTATCTTTCGCATAAACTAAATTTCAAGTGAATTTAGAAAATTCATCTTTGTTTTTTTTTTCAATTTCAAAGTTTAAAACACCCTTTATTATTATTTTGTTTTTTTTTGTAATTTTGCATTTGTTGTTTTTTTTTTGTTTTTCAAACAAAACTTTTTACTAAAAATTTGGAAAATTTTTGCTCATAAATTATAAAATTATTAACATAAAAAAATAGATTTTGTTTGAAAGCGAAACTAATTTACCATTTTAACATGTTTATTAAATCACCCATAAAGTATATGGAATAGGGTGGGGCGATTAGTATGGAAGGAAAAAAATCTTATGGGCGCTTCGCTTTGCACATTCCATATTAGGGTGGGGCGATTTGAACATCTTAATGGGCGCTTCGCGTTTCTGATTCTTGGGATTGTACTGAGCAAAAAAGTCCACTAGACCATACGTCTACGGTGAAAATCGAGCTTCCAGATATTGACTTTACGGCAAAAAAGCACTATTTTGAAATTAAAAAATAACCCCTTAAACCCCACCCACAAATATGATTGATGCATTAATATGCTAGAGAAGGGATTGATACCATAATCTTGGATAAGCTCCTCCTACTTCCTGAGATATGTCCATCCCAAGTCAAAATCTGGAAGCTCGATTTTCACCGTAGACGTATGGTCTAGTGGACTTTTTTGTTCAGTACAATCCCAAGAATCAGAAACGCGAAGCGCCCATTAAGATGTTCAAATCGCCCCACCCTCATATAGAATGTGCAGAAGTTTTCTTTTTAGCGCTGCCCGCGCATTTTCAGGTACACTGGGGGAAAAAAATTTCCGTGCAGAAATTGTTCGTCTCGAATGCTAACAGGCCAGTCAGAATCGACCTTTACCCCTAAAAATGGACTAAAATCTTTTTCGCGTTATAACTCTTAAATTAGTGGTTTTAGCGAAAAATGCTGTATAAGTATTTTTTTACAAAACAAAATGACAAACAGTTTTATCATAAGCATTTTTTACCTATCATTGATAGGTAACGGTATTTAAGCGATAACGGTTTTTCCCCATATTTTTTTTACACTTTGTACTTTTAATTGCACACAATTTGTGCGAAATCTAAACTGAAATAAATTAGTATATTAATATAAAGCAGCCGTTTGAAGAATGGCTATGACACAAATTTTGTATTTGCACTGCTTACAACATCATGACGCGTCATTGATAGGTAAAAAATGCATATAAGAAAAATGTTTGTCATTTTGTTTTGTATAAAAATACTTATATAGCATTTTTCGCTAAAACCGCTAATTTAAGAGTTATAACGTTTTAGGGATAAACATCGATTCTGACTTTCCTGTTTTCATCCGAAAGGAAAACCTTTTGAACGGCTATTATTTCGTATCCCCAATGTACCGGAAAATGAGCGAGGAGCGGTGAAAATAAAACTTTTGCTCATATTGGGCATATTTTGCATTTACATGGAGCAAACATTGAAAATTATCTGCATAAATTCAAAAAAAAAAATGTTTTTTTTTCTTTTTTAATTTTTATGCTTTCCAAGAAATTAAGTTTCTAAGTCAACCATACATAAACTTTGTTTAGTTTTTGTTATATTTTTTTTTAATAAATTTACATACAACCGTATAGACACACAAAATATGAAAAAGCAAACAAACACTAACAAGAGTTATCGTGATGATGACGATAATTCACATTTTTCTTTCTATTATCATAAGATGATGATGATGTTGATGACGATGACGATGATTCTTCTCTCCTTATTGCTTCCTAACTGTTCCAAACTGTTTTGCTTCTACCCATACTCGTGTTGAAACAAGTGATTTGTTTATTTTTGCTTTTTAACAAATAACAGTAGTTTTGTTTAAATATGGGAATGTTCGCTAGTGTGGGCCTAACCCAGATTTTCGAGTTATATAAAAAAAATTTCATATAAATATTTCAAATCCAATTACAGCAGCTTATATGTCAACTCTTGGAGCATTTTTTTTTTTTTTTGTTATGCACTGAAAGAATTATTCTTCTTGATATTAATGGAACATTTTCGTTGAATTTAGTCATAGATTCAATGAAGAATTTCATTATATCCAAGAAATTTTATTAATAATAACCGTCAACCGGTACACTATCATCCAGCATATGTAAACGGTACAAATGTGCGAATTGGGAATTTTAATTTTAATCTTAGGATTTGAAAAATAAAAATATTAACAAGGTATAAGTATGATACCTGATTTTGGGGTAGAATTTTGTTGCAAGTCCAAAAATGCCTAAATTGCATAAATTATGTAAAAATTGCATTAAATTAGTCAAAAATCAGTTTTTTTTACCATTTAAAAAAAAAATATATATTTATTTTTCTAATAAAGATATTGATACAAAGTAAACGGATCCTTAGGTACTTCCATACACTCATAGAAATAAACCTGTAAAATTAGCAGAAACTGCTACTAAAAATTAATTAAAAATGTGCTTGCAGAAAAAATTTCTAAATTTAGCAGATTTTTTTGCAAAATATTAATAAAATATGAACTTTTGGTTTCAATTTTTTTAACATTTAAAATAAGAATAGCAAAAATAAATTGTTAACTTTTCAAAGTTTTATTTATATTCGAGGTGACTTTTAGTTAATTGAAAATAGCATTTATTATACTTTGTAAAATTAGCAGAAACTTCATATTAACAACATTTTTGCTATATTTACCTTAAATTTAGTAGAATTCAAATAACAGTTTATTTTGCTAAAATAAACAGAAATTTTTGCTAAAAAATAAGGGCAGATTTTTATTCGCAATAACAAAAAAAAAACTAAAACAAAAAATTTAAACATTTTCAATTTTTTAATGATTTCTTTGTCTACTAATATTTAGTAAATTTTTTGCTGATTTTAGCTGTTTATTTTGTTACTTTCAATTAACTAAAATTTAGCTCAAATATAACTTAATATTTGTAAATTCAACTGATTTATTTTTGCTATTCTTTTATTACTAATATTTAGTAAAACAATCTGTTAATTTTAGCAGTTATTTCTTCTTGGTCATTTTTAACTAATTTTTAGTAGCTTTTTTTGCTATTTTTACCAGTTTATTTCTATGAGTGTAGGTATTATTTCGTGAATATGTCGGCGACTACATTTATCAAAACTAGTCATAATAAATCACAAAAACCATTTTTTAATATGTTTTGATATTTTTGGGTTTCACCATTTCAGCTAACGATCTTCATTTTTGCACAGTTTCGGCAAAGCTTTGGTGACGGCCATTTTTGCGGTGGCTGAATTGTTTAAAAGTTCATAAGAAGCGGTTCATAGGCTAAGTTGCAATGCATTTTTCAAGACATTCATGAAGAGTATTATAAATTCAAGGAAACTTCTTAATATTAAAAATTTTTTTGAAACTGTTTTATAAATTCTATAAACGCTTCATTGTCTGAATGATTAATTAGTTTTATGAAGATTTTCAATAAGTCTACAAACTATTCATTAACATTGACTTTAATGAAATCTATTTCCTAGATTCTATGAAAAGTTTCAATGGCCGAGTTCCAGTGACGTTTAACAGAGTTTTGAACTAACTTTTTTTTATGACTGTGTCTAAAAGTATTAAAAATTTTAAGATTTTGATGTAGAAACAACTTATAGTTTTTATATTGCTTTTGAGTTTGTTTGTTACACTAATAGAAATAAACCTGTAAAAACAGTAGAAAAAGCTACTAAAAAGTAGACAAAAATTGTGATGCAGAAATTTTTAATTAAATTATCAGATTTTTTTTTTTTTTTGCTAAATAATGAACACTGTGGTGTAATGGTTAGCGCGTTGGAATGTTACACAGATGGTCCCGGGTGCGATTCCCAGTGACGGCAAAATAAATTTAGAAAAATAATATATATGAGTTTTCTAGCCCTCATATGTATCGCAGCTCCCACCTTCGGTGTTCCCATAGCATTTAACCCCACCGAAGTAAAATAATGAATCAGGGCTATGAGCCAAAAAGCTTCAATAAGTTCGCCAACTCTCCATCAGGTGGCGAGCAACATCTGTTCTAAGACTTATCATCTCGCGCGATTACAGTGTTGCCATGTTTGAAGCCCTTCATCTTTTCCCACCTTTCATATATCCAATTTCCAAAGAAAGCAACACATTAATAAGTAGGAAGAATTTCCTGAGTGTTGCTTCTCTTTTTTAAAAAAAAAAGAAAAAAAAACTAAGAACAGAAAAAATAAAACTGATAAATTTACAATTAGTTGCATTTTAGTTAATAGAAAATAGCAATTTACTCTGTTAAAATCAGCAATAAATTTTCTTAATTTTTGTAAATAACAAAACAGCAAAAAAAAACTTGTAATATCAATAAAAATGTTGCTGTATTAACCGTAAATTTAGTTGAATGAAAATAACAGATAATTTGCGTAAAATATATCTAAAAAAACTTTGTAAATTAAAATTTTTTTGTTTTATGTTAGAAAGTGTTTTGCAACCGTCAGATAATGACAATCGTAATTAATTTTTTATATTAATTACTGTAGAATATTTCTTTAGTTAGTCTCTTTACAGGAAGAAGAAGAAGAAAACATTTTTATTGAAAAATTTTACGGACACAAGGGATACACCAGACTGTCGCAGTTTCGTCCCCCTCCTGGGACTCGTCAGTGGTTAATTTATGTGTCAATTGAACAAAGTATTTTATATTGTTAATTTTGCTCTATATGAAAAACTTTTTATTTTTTGGTGTCGTACTGTGATTTGAACTCACGGTCTTAGCATCAAGCTATGCATCGTAATCTCACCTCTTAACCAGTTGAGCCACGATCGACACAGCGTTGACTGCGACTAAATTGGAGTTTGGTCACACTACGTACACACAAGTATTGTTTTGATCAGAAGAGACAGAATTAGCTAATACCAATGCACAATTCATTTCTCAACTAGAATGCTTTTTCTTCTTAATCCTATCTCTTTTTCACAAGTAATTATCACGTTTTATGATGCGCTTTATTCACATACAATAGTTGGATACCAAGTGTAGTTTAGAGATTGAGTCGCCGTTAAGCAAGTTTATTCAAATTTTATGTTAGAAAGTGTTTTGCAACCGTCAGATAATTACAATCGTAATTAATTTTTATATTAATTACTGTAGAATATTTCTTTAGTTAGTCTCTTTACAGGAAGAAGAAGAAGAAAACATTTTTATTGAAAAATTTTACGGACACAAGGGATACACCAGACTGCCGCAGTTTCGTCCCCCTCCTGGGACTCGTCAGTGGTTAATTTATGTGTCAATTGAACAAAGTATTTTATAATGTTAATTTTGCTCTATATGAAAAACTTTTTATTTTTTGGTGTCGTACTGTGATTTGAACTCACGGTCTTAGCATCAAGCTATGCATCGTAATCTCACCTCTTAACCAGTTGAGCCACGATCGACACAGCGTTGACTGCGACTAAATTGGAGTTTGGTCACACTACGTACACACAAGTATTGTTTTGATCAGAAGAGACAGAATTAGCTAATACCAATGCACAATTCATTTCTCAACTAGAATAATTTTTCTTCTTAATCCTATCTCTTTTTCACAAGTAATTATCACGTTTTATGATGCGCTTTATTCACATACAATAGTTGGATACCAAGTGTAGGTTAGAGATTGAGCCGCCGTTAAGCAAGTTTATTCAAATTTTATGTTAGAAAGTGTTTTGCAACCGTCAGATAATGACAATCGTAATTAATTTTTTTATGCCTACTAATATTTAGCAAATTTTTGTGTTGATTTTAGCAGATTTATTTGTTAATTTCAATTACCTAAAATGTAGCTCAAATATAACTAAATTTTCTTAGATTCAACAATTATATTTTAGCTTTTTGTAACTTACTAATATTTAACAACGTCATTGTGAACAAATTTTTAGTAGTTTTAGCAAAAATGTTTACTAATTTCTATTAGTGAAGCAAACAAATTTTAACTTGAGTATTTTTACTGACAAAAATAAAAGCTTTTAACTAAATGTTTGATAAACAATTTGATTTTTTTTTAAAAGTACTCGTTTTTTCTATAAAAAATCTCAAATGGTTTAAAAATTCTTTATCCAGCTAAAAACACCAAATTGTTACAATTAAGTTTTTTCTTAAGTTTCAACTGAAAAATTTAACGTTCCATTATTTTTGTCATCAAAAATTTTTAAAATTAATAATAAGACTGAAAAATTATTATTCAATATAAAATTTAAAATTTTCAAAATTTTAATTAAAAAAAATTAAAAACAAAAAAAAAACCAGACACATTTTCAATTACAACTGCTCCTGTGCGCGACACTAAAGTTTTCTTCTTTTCAAGTTCCCTTTAACTTAAGTAACCTTTGCTCATTATTTCGCGTACAAATGGAAGCTGTACAGAAAGTGGGTGATAGAGTTTTTGTTTGGCATCTTTAGTGCCCTAATTGATAGCAGCAGACCATTTCCAAAAATCAAGTGACAGTATTGGGAACTTGTTTAGTAGCCTTCATCAATAATTTAAAAAGAATCCTAATATCATTTGATTGTTCTGACTTCTGGACAATGAAACAAATATGTTTTGTAAGAAACTCAAGGTTTTTTTTTTTTTTGAAAATTCTACTTTTTTTGCCCTCACTTTTTGTTCAAAGTCTATTTCTAAACAAATCAATAATCTGATTTCGCTTATATTTTGTATATATAATCTGACGAATTTTTAAAAGATAACTTGATTCAAAAGAAAGTTCACTTTAAAAAAAAAAAAAAAAAAATTTAAGTGATAATGTGTCGCTAATTATTCCATCTCACTCCATATTTGTTACCATAAAGATCAAAAGTTCACACAACTCATTGAATAACAAAAAACAAATATGAAAATAAAACAAAACTATTACTTCAGATTGTAGACAAAAGTAAACAGTAATTTATATACAATAAATATGAGGGATTTCATCTTAAGTGTCCGAACTTTTGAAACCGATGTCTTGGGATCGGGATAAAACTTGCACCAAGTTGAGTTCTATTAGTTAGTAGTTAGGTAGTAGTTCAGCGGGATCGGCCAAGGACTTTCCAAATTAGAGGATGATGAATTTTGACATTTTCGTGGGCGTTGTGGTGTAATGGTTAGCGCGTTGGACTGTTACACAGATGGTCCCGGGTTCGATTCCCGGTGACGACAACATCAATTTAGAAAAATAATATGTATGAGTTTTCTATCACTTATATGTATCGCTGCGCCCACCTTCGATGTTCCCATAGCACTTAACCCCACCGAAGCAAAATAATGAATCAGGGCTATGAAACAAACAGCTTCAATAAATTCGCCAACTCTACATCAAGTGGCGACCAACAACTGTTCTAAGACTTATCATCTCGCGCAATTACAGTGTTGCCATGTTTGAAGCCCTTTATCTTTCACCACCTTTCATCTCTTCACTATCCCCTTTCCAAAGAAAGCAACACATTTATTAATAGGAAGAATTTCCTGAATGCTGCTTCTCTTTTTAAAATAAATAAACCATCCTTTTTTGGATATATATAACTAAATTACCTATTGTAGTTAGAAGATTTTGTTCAAAATGTTATCGATAGCTTTTTCTTCAATCGTAAGAAACAAAATTTATTTTATTTAATGGGGTATTTTTTTGGAAAGCGTAGGTATTTTCCTTCAATAGCTTTGTGGTTGCTTAGTGGAATGCGACTTGTTTTGTTGTTTTCTTCCAAAGTAGGGTAATTTATTTCACCAAAAATGTGAGCTAGCAAAAACATGCTTACGCGTTAAATTCCCTGAGATATTCCCATTTAAAATTCCAAGTTAGGTCCGAATCAGGTAAAGTTTTTTTAGAATAACGGCACCAAATCAGGGCCATTTTTTTTTAATTATTTGATTATTTAACCTAATAAATTTTCGGTTAAATAAAAAACAATATAATACAATGTCTTGTTCCACTCAAAAACTACATTACTTTAAAGTAGAAATTACAAAAAAACTAGTTTTTGCAAGTTTTTCCCCAAAAAGCACTAACAGTCTTTTACCTCCGGATAAATACTTTCTTTCTAAACATATAAAGTACGCATAATATTATTAAAGGTATTTTCGTGTAAAAGATATATATGTGACAAAAATCTTTGATTTGCATATATTTTACCCATCAGCCGTTTCGAAAGTTGCCACATTTCTGAAGCAAATATAAAATTTAACCCACATTTTTAAAATTTGCACACCACAAAGTATGCATCGGAAGCAGTTGGAGAGCCCTTAAAACTTGTGGTGCAAATTTTATGGTTGCACCACAAATTTTGAGAGCTCGCAATTTTTTTGTTTTTTGTCCGATTTGGTGTGGAAGACCAGGGTACTTTTTGCACCACAAATTTTGAGAGATCGCCATTTTGTTGTTTTTTATCCGATTTTCATAAAATTAACACAATAACACAATTAAAGAAGAAAGATAAACAAGTCGGCCCCAAAGCTCTAAAATGAAAAGACCTAAGCTTTATCGGGCTGTTTAGCGAAAATATCAAACTTCAACATAATCCAACTCGGAGAGTTCTTCACTTAAATTTTGTGACATAACTACTACCCAATAAGACTCAACTTGGTTCAAGTTTCATCAGGATCCCAAGACATCGGTTTCAAAAGTTCGGTCACTTGAGATGAAGTCCCCCATATATACTTTGTATGTACTTTCTTCCTTTTCTAAACGTAATCTAATTATTTGAATTCTGGCTGATGATGATGATAAGTACTAGAGCAAGGAATTTCATGCAATTGCATATTTTTTCTCGATAATTTATAAAAAAACTTTATCTTTTTGCGTAATTTGTCTTTTGATGCTTATTTTATGCTTTTGAATACCTATTTGTGCATATTTTTCATTTATTAATAGTATTTTTTTAATATGTTAAAAAAAGTGAAATTTCAACAAATTTTATTATTTTGATTAAAGCAAAATCATTTTTAACTTTAGCTGGATGCCAAATAATTTTAATATATATATATTTTTTTTTTATATAAGAGCTATGATTTTATCAAAAAGAGTTCTTTTAAGATCATATTTTTCATGTTTTTAAAGCATATTTTGTTTTTTAGCTGCATTTTATAAGCGACTGTTGTCCTTTGCTAGGTGCATACAATTCCTTGCCCTAATGATTACCATCTCAAAATAAGTAGTAGTTTACAAGTAGTTTACGATAGTATGGAAGTATATTTATTCAAAAAAGTAAATATTATCATATCCTATTAAAGTACAAAATAAACCCTATGGGAAATTAAGACAAACTGACACAGTACTGATGCTTTCCCATGAACTTGAAATTTACTATCGAATATTTTAATGAAATCTGATGTCATGTCTTAGAACGTGACACAATACTTATCTGGAACGTATCACCAAATTGTGTGTTTTTTTTAAACGTCTTGCAAAAAAAAATGTTTCTGAACCAGTCAATTTTGCCTTATATCAAATTGTCAATAATTTTTTATCAACACCAATTATAAATAATTCATTGATCATTTGGAATTGATTGTCAAACACTTTAAAATATTCTTACCCTAGACTCTTGATCTATACTACTCTATTCCCGGTTAAAAAAGTTCATATATGATCACATATATATTTTTGTATGATCAATGAACATATATGGTCATTCATATTCGTACTTACTAGAAAAATTAACCTACATTTCCAGACATGGACAAGTATGGTTATATATGTTCATTTATTATTTTATATGGTTCTCCATATGTTCTGTATCTTTTGTTTAAAAAAAAATAATTTATAATTTATCAATATTATGCAATAATAAAAAATTGGTTTTAAACGGCACAGTACTTTTATTATGTATTTATGTCAGCGCAAACATTCTGTTTGTCACATCACAACGAAATATATGCCGGTTAAACAACATTTTAAGGGGGTTAAATTTTTTTGCATTTTTTTTATTTTTTTTTATTTAAATGCTTAATATGTTAAGAATATTGTGTTAAAAATTTCAAGCCGATTGGAGCAAAATTGACGAAGTTACGAGTATTTTTATGTCTAATGACTGGGCGCGATCAACTGACTCCATACGTATAAGCAAAGCAGAGCAGGAAGCTGATAGACAAACTAAAGAAGGCAAGATTCGTCGTCGACAGGAGCAAAAAGGTGCTTTAGACATCATGGATGATAGCAACATCCTTTATGTAGCTGGCAATAAAATTTGCTTATAAACGTTTAATATCAGATTTTTTAGTGTTCAAAACTTTAAAGCGTTTTTCCCACAACTCGCGTTTTCAAAGTCGGTGCCCCTCATAACTTCAAAACTACTCCTTTTGAAATTTTGAACACTATTTCTGTACATAATTTACGAGGTAACGCTGGAGAGCTTTTTCAAATTTGTAAATAATGTTTATTTAACAATAACAAATTAGCCGATTTTTTTCACTAAAAATCGCGTTTTTCCCATAAAAGTGTTCCAAAAAAGTGAAAAATTCAAATTTCTAAAACTATTATCTAACGAATAAACTTCGATTTTTTGATTTCAGTTGACCAAGTTATGAGGGGCACCACAATTCTACTTTTTTTTTGAGACACGTCCGAATAATTGCTGCCATTGGCGTGTTTTTTAATATTTCTTCAGGAAATTTTTATACAACATTCTTCAAATGTCATGCTTTAATGTCCTATTAGTTTTAATAAAGAGATTTTAACTGTGTCGTCACAAAAAATTCACAAAAAAATGCCTTTTTTTCTTACAAATTAATTTTTAAATAAATCCCTATGAATTAGATTAAGAATTGAAGTTGTGTACCATCGGTCTTTAAAATGGGTTTATGAAACTGATTATATACACCATTTTTATATGTTTCAAAGTCTTTCTTTGGTTATATGGAGTCACATATACGTCCTTATATGTTCATAAATTAGCGCTTTTTGCACATAAGGTATTCCATATACTTCCATATTTGCCCATATATGACACTCTTTAGCGAATATGAAATAACATGTAGTTCTATATATGCCTTGTTTGAAGCCCTTCATCTTTCCCCATCTTTCCCCACCTTTCATCACTCCACTATTCCCTTTCCAAAGTTAGCAACATATTAACAAATAGGACGAGTTTCTTTATGAGCACATATGAAATCTCATGTATATCGAATAACATATAGCTCTATTTATGAGTACCGTTTGCATATATGGAATTACATACATATGAAACATATATGTCCGCAAAAAAATATGTCCATATATGAATATATTTTTGTACATATATGAACTTTTTTAACCGGGGTGTTATAAATTTTTGGGCGAGTAACTTTTCTAAAAATAACCAGCGCTTAACTTTAACCACAGAAATTTTCATATAAATTTGACATTCATGACTATGGTAAAGCCCTTAACAATGGTTAAGTTCCGGAGTAAAAACGCTCATATAAAATCATATGTTTTTAATATAACATTATATAATAACATATTGTTATATATAGCTTAATATGAATGCATGTGATTGCCCATATAATCATATATAACTTTATTTTGAATTTTCTTCTTCGAAAATTTTTGATATGGTCTCATACATAATAATATCTTAATATATATCGATTGATATAACCGTATATGTGGCATATATTACTATATACAAGGTGGCGCAAAAGTAATCCTCCTATCAGAAAATGCTATAAATTTTGCGATTGGCCCCTAATGTCAGTTCTGTTTTGACATTTGTGTAGTAAACACATGCGAAATACACGTTAATAAACAATGTTACGCTACACTGCTCCAGAACGCGGAATATTGGTGACTATTTATTTGACCAATAATCGGTCGGTGATTTTGGCACAACGTGAATTTCGTCGCATATTTCCTGGCCGTCCAACGCCTACTGGTGAAACACTGCGACGTTTAGCCGCTCGCCTCGAAGAGACTGGCACAACACGAGATGCTGCCAGGCGTGGCAGACCCCGGAGTAGCCGTTCTGCAGAGAATATTGCTGCTGTAGCCGAGGATGTCATGGAAGCGCCGTCAACATCGACCAGACGACGTGCCACGCAAATGGGTATCAGTCGACGGTCTTTACAGCGAATTTTGGTACAAGATTTGAAGATGTTTCCGTACAAAGTACAGACGGTGCATCAGCTGTAAGCTGCTGACCGCCAATCGCGTGTAACATACGCTCAAGCCATCCTTAATCACCACCAAGAGGAAGATGATTTTTCATCAAAAATAATCATGAGTGATGAGGCCCATTTCCATCTTAGCGGGTACGTAAATAAGCAAAATTTACGCTTCTGGGGCACTGAAAATCCGCGTGTAACCCACGAAGAGCCATTACACCCGCTCAAAGTCACTGTATACACCATACAGTGTTCATACAGTTTTCGCTGGAGGAGTTATCGGACCTTTTTTCTTCGAAGACGTCGCGGGCCAAACGGTTACTGTGAATGGTGAGCGCTACAGAGCAATGATCAACGAGTTCTTTTTGCCGCAACTTGATGAATTGGGATTGGAAAACATGTGGTTCCAACAGGACGGTGCAACAACCGATATGCTGAAGGATGCATTTCCCGGGCGCCTAATCTCCCGTTTTGGCGATTTGCACTGGCCTGATTTGACCGCCTGATTTGACCGATCCAGACTTCTTTTTGTTGGGCTTTTTGAAGTCGCGGGTTTATGTCAACAAGCCTCAGACTCTTGCAGCTCTTAAAGACAATATCCGTCAAGAATGTGAGGACCTATCGCCGGAAGTTTTGGCCAAAGTGATGGAAAATGCCATAAAAAGGGCCCAAATGACAATCAACTGTGGCGGCGGCCATTTACATGACATCATATTCTCGACTTGATGTAAAAAAAATTAAAATACCAAATAAAAATAATCCACAAGAAGAATCAAAGTTTTTCATTTTTTTTTTAAATTACAGCCAAAAAACATCGGAAGGTTATTTTTGCGCCACCTTGTATATTAATTATCATGATTTCATATATAATTTTATACGGCTTAATACAATGTTACGTATAATAATATATGATATCATATTTAAATTTAGTTTTACATCGAATCTAAAGTATTTAATAACATTTTTAAATTGAAACTTAAATTTCTCTTTGGACATGTTGAACATTACAAATTAAATTGTTCTTTTCAATTAAAACTTTAGAAAATTTCTTATATAATTAAATTAAAAAAAATTGTAAAATGATATAATCATTTGTAATCATTCTATTTAAACTTTTAGCTAAAAGCTTAATATATTAATGTTAAATTTATAAACTTACAAACATAATTGGAATTTTGCATTAGAACTTGCAAAATCTATAGATAAAATTGTAACTACACAGGTAGAAATTACCAACCGTACCAAAAAAATAATAATGATAATAATACTGCTATTTTTGTAAAACCTACCGTGTTAATAATAACCAAAGGTACAACTAATATTGTACTAAGAAAACATTATTTTGTTTGTGAAGCATGTGTTTTGCCAGTACCCAGGGCAAAATTCTTATTTATTTCACATATTTAAATATGATGATGACTTGGGCCGAACTGTATTGCTGTTTTTTCCCAAAATTATTATTTATTTTATTTTTATTTTATTAATTAATAATCATATAATTACAAATTATATACTATTTCCCTAACCGAGCACTAGCTACTATGGCTTTCGGCGCGTTGTAGCGAAAACAGACCAGTGCCTCTGGTGGGAATCGAACCCACGACCCCAGCACTGATAAGCCAGCACGCTACCAACTAGCCTACCGAGGCGCACCAAAATTATTATTATTTCGAAATTTATTTTTATTTTTTTATTATTAGACTAAGTTCACACACGGCAATTATAATTGCGCAATTCTTGAGTGTATAGAAGAGGGAGGGAAAGAGAATGATAGGGGGTACAGAATTGCCCGTACTCCAATTCCGTTTTGATTTGTCATTCGCAATTTTTAATACTGCAGGTTGATATACGAAAATTGCTGTAACAAACTTTTCCTGTGTGAACACAAGAGCAAGTTCAAAGGAGAATTGAAGAAGAATTGGGCAATTATAATTGCCGTGTGTGAACCATGACTTATTATTATTTTCCAAAATAGCTTAAATTAATTAAAGCTATTTTACAAGCACCACATTTTTTTAATTACCATCGTTATGCTAACGGTGGCAAGTTCGTTCCAACCAACGGTTGGCCACTGTTATCAATCGGGTAACAGGACAATACTGTCAAGTTTGTTAATCCCACGTTCTGCAAACGCATAACCGACCCCGACTCGCCGACGCTTTGCCAATACTGTGCCGAGTTTTTTTTTGCCTTGGTAATTATATTAGATTGAGAAAAAATCTTAAATTCAATTAGAATAATTGCACTATCATTTAAAAATTTAAAAGAAATCCTTATTTAAATTATAACTTATTCAAAAATTTTCTATATCCATTACAAATTTTCTGCGTTTCAAATAGAATACTTTATAATTTATTTGAAATTTTCTTGATTTAAGCGGAAATGGTAAATAAATACAAGAAGCTCGTTTGTAGCTTGTTAACTAAAATTTATGTTTAACATAGTTTTACCATGTTTCCAAGTTATATTCGAGTTATATGAAAAGACCTTATATTAATGTTTTGGAAATTGGAAACAACCATACGATATTTATATTTAAAATAATATATAGACCATATTATATCCCATTATATTAAATTAGATATAATCTTATAGTTAACGTATCATTTGATTAAATTGTATGAGGACAACATTCGGACAAAACTATATCAAATTGCTTCTAATTGCATCTAAAAAAATCGAATATGATACAATTTAATTGGGTCATTTTACGGATGAAATTTTATGGCCACACCATATTAAATTCGATAAAACTATATAAAGCTTCATATAAATTATTTATTTTATTTTTAATCGGGTTGGGATAAGCTAGCAGGTCTTAATATTTGATTTGATTAATTGTGTGTATTTATTTATTATTAATCTACTTAATACGTTTGAGTTTGTAATTATTTAATTTTACCTCTATAAACGAAACACTCAAGAAAATACGTCAGGGAAATAACATAATATTTTTTTTATTTTATTAATTAATAATCATATAATTACAAATTATATACTATTACCCTAACCGAGCACTAGCTACTATGGCCTTCGGCGCGTTGTAGCGAAAACAGACAGTGCCTCTGTTGGGAATCGAACCCACGACCCCCGCACTGATAAGCCAGCACGCTACCAACTAGCCTACCGGGGCGCACATAACATAATATATTTATGTTAAATTAAAAGATAAAAATTCAAATTGAAAAATCTGTAATTACTCAATTCGAGATCTCATATAAGCCATATTCACAAATCCTTAAGTACCCGGTTAAAAAAGTTCATATATGATCAATTATATTTTTTATATGATCATTCGTATTCGCTTATATTAGAAAAATTAACCTAAATGCAGATGGACAAATATGGTTATATATGTTAATATATTATTTTATATGGTCATCCATATATGGTCATATTTTACATATTTTTTATGAAAACATTTCGTATTTTGAAAAATTTATAGAAGAAATAATTATTTAAGAGTATTTGCAATAAAAAAAGTTCCTTTAAATGGTAAAACATTTGTATAAAGTATAAAGCGTCACCTAATAAATTAAAAAGCTTTACAATCAATTATAAAGCTTTACAATATTCTAGTCATCTTTTTTGTCCCTAAACCACTAAGAGTTAAAGTTTTTTTTTTTTTAAATAAAAGCAAATATAATTATAGCCAAATTAAACTTAAGCGATATTTTTTCGAAAATTATGCAAACTTTGATGATGACATTAAAATTTTGTTCAATTTTTGACAAATACATCAATTTTCATAAATGTCCTGAGACGCTTCACATATGTACGTACACGAATTATCATTTCTTGAATTTATTTATTTTTTTTTTTCTTTTATTACAACAATTATATAATACAAATAGTACACACAGGGAACTTCTGCTGTGAATATTTGTAGTTGTTTGAGTAGTAATTCATTATCTTTAGTTTTAGTAAAAAAGAGTCATTTGTAAAAAAAATTTTAGTTTTGGCGACAATTTTAGTTTATTTAAAAAAACAAACCACATAAATTACTGTATTATGATTATGTTTCTTCACTTTTTACTGCATATCAGACTTGGGCGACGTCAATTACATTTCACAATCATTCACTTGTGTAATTTTTTTGTATCATTAATAATTTCAGATCTACTTAAGCGTTTAAGCTCACAAGTGTGAGCGTAAGTCTGAAATTATTAATGTTATAAAAAAAAGTTCACCAGTGCATGATTGTGAAATGTAATTGACGTCGCTCAAGTCTGCTCCATATGCTCCATATTACTACAATTGCGGTTAACTTTTTGAACAGTGAAAACAAATGACAGTGTTAGTTAAATTTACTGAAATTTAAGTCGTCCTTTATTCAAGGGATATTGCATTTGTTTTTAACTACATTTGCAGTGGTCTTTACCTACATAGTATTCTTGGTGTAATCGACATCTCCAAAATAAATTAGTGGGTCATTTTAGATTATAGGAGTCAATGATATCTGATGAAGTAAGAATTCCATATCTGAGTAATTTTGAGTGTATGAAATGAATAAATGAAATAAAAAAATAAATTTTCAAAATTTCCAAAGTTTAAATTTTTGGAAATTTTTTATAAAAATATTTTTTTTTCACAAGTGGGCTATTTGCGGCAAAATTTCGTCACTCGTTTTCCAACATTCTTCCATTCGCAATAAAACTGGGGTTTAATGAAAACCCTATTTTAAGGGACGTGCGCCCCGGTAGGCTAGTTGGTAGCGTGCTGGCTTATCAGTGTGGTCGTGGGTTCGATTCCCACCAGAGGCACTGGTCTGTTTTCTACAACGCACCGAAGGCCATAGTAGCTAGTGCTCGGTTATGGTAATAGGATTTAATTTGTAATTATATGATTATTAATTAATAAAAATAAAAAATAAAATATTTTAAGGGACACCCCTTTATGCACTCATAATAATAAGTATACGGAACTTTTAACAAAACTAAAAAAATTTTAGTAAAATAATTTTTTTTGTTACTGTAGTTTTTGTGATTTTAAAATTTTCCTTATTTTTATACATGGATTATTATGAATGTATTGTCATCTATCAATTGATCACACACAAAAAATAAATCTTAAAAATGTATCTTTAACAATCTGAATTCAGTATTAAATGTTGTGAAATTTATTTAATTTAAAATTTGTTACCAGCATATTTTTTTGAGTGTACCTATTCACTTAACACTTTGACTTGTTAAACAAATCAAACAAATGACGACAAACAAGTCGTTTACGGTTCTCTATTGCATAATTTGTAATTGACACAATATACATTCGGACAGACTGGACGGACTTTGACACATTTCTTTATTTATTACGTCGATTGTATTAATTTGAACAATTTATTAATTTAATCTTTAACATCTTACAAATTTATTTATTGATATTTAGTCTTAATTTATTTGTATAAATTTTTCTTCTTCTCTTTTTCATTGCAGGTGAGTTTTGTTAACAGCGGCGTTAATAAATGCTAAATTTAGAAAAACAATTTTTTGGTTTCTCTTTGATTCAATGTAAACATGTAAGTGCAAAAAAAATATATTTTATATGGAAATTTTAAAATTTTACATACGCAAACGGACGGATATTTCACTTTACAATTGTCAAAATTATTTTTACAAAAATTTTTGCTGTTGTGTATAATAAGTTTAAATGAAATGGAAATATCTTTAGAATGTGTTATTAGAAATTAATTCTCAAAATATGTAGAGCGGAAATTAAGCCGAAACCTTTTTTGGTTTGCCTCTACACTCAGGGAACTTCCGCTATAAATATTCTTAGTTATTTGAGTTGTAATACAAAATCTTTATTTTTAAGTGAAAAAACAGTAATTTGTAGAAAACATTTCTGTGTTGACTACAATTGCAGTTTATTAAAAGAAAAAAAAAAAACAAACCACATCAAATTACTGTATTATGAGTTTGCATTAATTGTATACAGTAGTTTTTTATTTATTTTTGACTACATATGTGGTTAATTTTAACTGCAATTGTCGTTAATGTTTTTGGACCGGAAAAAAACAAATGACAATGTTAGTTGAATTTACTGAAATGTAAGTCATCCTTTCTCCAAGTGAAATTTCATTTGTTATTAACTAAAGGATGATTTTTTAAGAGCTTTCTGATTTGATTAAAAAAAAAAACACACATAAAATTGAGAGTAATGTATGAAATCTTTATTTGAGTCGATAGAACGATCTATATAATTCAATGTTTAAAGGTGATTTCATGTAAATGTTGACCGCGGATACGCCTCAAATGGTTCATACGCTAGTTCCAATTTTTGCATACTCTCTCCAATATATCGGCCGGTATCTCACGAATAAATTCTTCAATATTGACTTCCAGTGCGTCAACCGTTGCGGCCTTGTCCATATAGACATGTGCCTTAACATAGCCCCATAAAAAATAGTCTAAAGGCGTTAAATCGCACGATCTAGACGGCCAATTGACCGGCCCCGAACTTGAAATAAACTGTTCAACGAACTCGCCTCTCAATTGGGCCATGTGGCACTGTCTTGTTGAAACCACATGTCACCCAAGTCCAGCTCTTCCATTTTGGGCAAAAAAAAATTTGTTATAATCGCACGGTAGCGCTAGCCATTCACAGTAACGTTCCTGCCTTCGTCGTCTTTGAAAAAGCATGGTCCAATGTTGCCACCGGCCCATAATCCACACCAAACAGTGCATTTTTCGATAGGCCTTGGCAGTTCTTGCAATGCTTCTGGCTGCTCTACACACCAAATATGTCAATTTTGCTTGTACCCGTATCCATTCAACCAGAAATGAGCTTCGTCGCTGAACAGAATTTTCCGACAAAAAAGTAGATCTTCATCCCGACTTTGCCAGCGCCCATTCACCAAAAGTTAGAAGTTGTGGTAGATCGTGTGGCTTCAATTCTTGCACCAGCTGTATTTGAAAAATCCTTCCGCAAATGGAAAATTCCCAAATCCTTTGGTGCGAATTTAGTCACAAGATTCCGAATAGCCGCCTCAGAAGGTCGCACATACTGACCATAAATTGGAAGAAGTGCACGATGTACTTTCTTAACCGAGCATGAATTTTCATAATAAAATTCAATAATCTGCAAGCGTTGTTCGTTTGTAAGTCGATTTATGGTTAAATTATAGGCCAAACTGAACATGTTTAAAAGTAACATGTTACACGAAAAAAGCTGGGCTGCCAAAAACAGTGTTGCCGAAAAGAAAGTTGCTAAAGTTGCCTTTAGATATGCAGTGGTCTTTACCCACATATTATTCTAAGTGTAGGGTTTGGGAATTCCCGGGAAATTGAAAACAAATTTTGCATTGAAAACTAAAACAAAAACATATTAATTAAATGATTTGAGATAATTTTAGATTAAAAATAAATATCATATAATATTAAATAAAAAAAACATCAGTGTGTTCTACTAAAACATCCGATTTCGAATTTCTGTGGCAAAGTTCCCAGCAACAGAGAAACCCCGTTAACTGTCTACTAAAGGGTAACATGAATGTCTTGCAAGACATTCGCAAGACATTTTTCTATACAACAACAGTTTTTTTAGCTCTAATAACTTTAAATCTTGAAAATTATAAAAACATGGGCAAAACTAAAGTATCACATAAAAAATGAACAAAATTTAAGTCTGTTTTTTGCTATTTTAAGCATTTTTTAATACGCAAGAAAATATTTTGCAAAACATTCATGCTATTCTTCACTATCTAACGATGTTGACTTTATTTTTGACAGAACATTATATAAATCATCTAAATTTTAAATCCGCATATTTGCTTGCTTCGTATAAATCAATTTCTCAATTTCGCCATGTTTGATTTTTGCTCTTTTGGATTGTCCTTTGAATTGTCTTAAGCATTTTCTAGTTTAATTTTTAAAGATTCATCAACTTGGGTTTTAGATATGTCATTGTCACTGCTGGACATTTCCGAAATGGATTGATGAAACATAGCGTATTGGATGAGTTGATGAAACTATTTATTTTTTTTAGCTTTTATAAGATTGTTAACCCTTAACTACATTGGGCCAATAAAATTGCTAACATTTTGCACTATTTTCCCAGCTCCAATTACGAATAAAAAATTTTAAAAAATTTAAAGATTGCAAATGTTATATATTATATTTATATTTTCTTTACACACATAATTTTTTTCAAAATCTTTAAATTTATTAAAAGAATTTATTCGTAATTGGAGCTGTGAAAAAATTGCAAAATTTTAGATATTTTTTTGTGTAGTTAAGGGTTAACAATATTATAAAAACTATTTTTTTTTTTTCTTAATTGTCGGGGTTAAATATAATTCAAAAATAATTTTGTAATAATTTTATTTTGCAATTTTTAAAAAAAATTATTTCACAGTGCCACCTCGCTTATTTGAACCCTCGATAAATGCAACTCCTCGATTGTTGCGACTCGTAGATTGTTTGCATGTTGACTCAGTTAACGTAACTTTTCAACAAAAAAAAAAAAAAACTCAGTTATCTCAACTTTTCTCCCAAAATGACATAAGGGACTAGCTCATCATCAGCCTCATTTTAATCCACCACCCACAAGAAACTCAAGTATAAATATCAATATATACATATATACATATATACGATCAGGTATATATATCAACCAACCACAGAAAATCGGTAATGTTAATTGATTACCCGAACAACATAAGTAAAATTTTAATTATGATCTCAAACCTGACAATTTTTTTTTTTTTTAAAAGAGAAGCAACACTCAGGAAATTCTTCCTATTAATTAATGTGTTGCTTTCTTTGGAAAGGGGACAGTGGAGAGCTGAAAGGTGGTGAAAGATGAAAGGCTACAAACATGGCAAGACTGTAATTGTGCGAGTAGATAAGTCTTAGAACAGTTGTTGCTCGCCACCTGATGTAGAGTTGGCGAATTTATTGAAGCTTTTTGTTTCATAGCCCTGATTCATTATTTTACTTCGGTGGGGTTAAGTGCTATGGGAACACTGAAGGTGGGCGCAGCGATACATATAAGTGATAGAAAACTCATACATATTATTTTTCTAAATTGATGTTGTCGTCAATCGAACCCGGGACCATCTGTGTAACAGTCCAACACGCTAACCATTACACCACAATGCCCACAATTCAAAATGAAATGCAGTTTTAAAAAGATCAGCAATAAATACAAAATTCTGAAACCGAACATAAAGGTACCATTCAATGTAACGATCTAATAAGAATACAATCAAATTTCGTGCCCAGTTATGGTAACATAAGCAGTTGGACTGGCAACCCTGCCAAATAAAAAGCTTTAAGATTTAAAGCTGTTGGCTAAACTTGTAAGAAAAGCCGGATATAACTCATGTTGTTCGGGCAATCAATTAACATCACCGAATTTCTATGGTTGGTACATACCTGATCAAACCTTGAGTTTCTAGTGGGTGGTGGATTAGTCGCTAAGGTCTAAAGTGTGGCACTCACTCTCACCTCTACAGCTGATCCCCACAACATTTTTTTCATATTCTCTTACATTTACTAACAATAAGTGTTTCGTATTTGTAATATTAGTAACATTTTGATTACGATCTCAAACCTGACAATTCAAAATGAAATGCAAAATTAGAGATTTTTTTTTCATGAATCTTAATCTGACTCAGGGTTGTCCCCTTCAAAATTTGATAATTTGTTTTTCTAAGAAGCAGCCTCATCTATATCTTGTGCCACAATTTAAGCGGTATTGTTGATACCACTAATCATACGATTTTGCCGCAATAGTCGTCGTGGAAGGATTTACGCCTCAAGGCAATATTAGTATTTGCGTTCCGTCACGATTCTGTAACGTGCCGTTCTGGATAGCTGTTTTGTGTGGTTAGTCTGTTCCGTAACATCATAGTAGCTTTGGCTAAACGATTGTTTCATTGTTTGACTAGTTTGCAAATGTGGTTGTAATTTTATTGTCATAATGCGTCACAACACCTTTTTGTACAATTTATAAATTAAATGAAAACAAAATGTTCTTGTGTTGTTGTTTTGTTTGGAGAGCAATCAGCTGTTTTTAGCTGTCACTTAACGTAGTGAAGAAAATTCTGTTTTTGCGTCACGCAACGTTACATTACAGACAAACTAAAAACACACACTCATTTTCATACATCCAAAACAAATCAGCTGATTCGTCACGGAACGTAACGTACCAACTAATTCAGTCTTCAGTGTATTCATGTTTTTGTGAAAGTTTTTTTCATTAACACTCACGAAATTCTTTCAGACTTTATTTGTAGAAATATTATAAATTCATACATAACATATCTTCTTGTAAAGCACCAAACGTATTATAATATGGGTGCGGTGGAGACGTTTAAACATTTTTTGTGCATATGCCCTGTGTTGAGAGAATTCCGGCTGGCCTGCTTTGGAAAGAGAACCATGACCGAAAGGGAAATGATACAACTACTTAACCATCTAATGCCCGAATTTTGTTTTGCAATGAAATTCATACCATGTATTCGTCTCGCAAAAAAAATAATAATTTCTCTTAAAAAAATGTTTTTCGCTGACTACTTTCGGCGATATGAGCAAAAATAATTTAAAATTTATCTCGAAAACTAATGCAAGTAAAACAAAAGTTTGTACCAAAAATTATTGCTCTTACCAAGACATAACCACAATCCAAAAATAAACTTTTTTGTGCTTCTTTTTAAGAAGATATAGCGATTTTCGCTTTTTGCAAAATGCGAAATAGGGCGAAAAAATATCTTAACTTCAATATTTTTTGTTCAAACTTTAGACTTTTGCTACTATTACTGATTGTCTTCTCTATACCAAATTTCAAAACGATCCGTCCATTACTTTATAAGTTAAGACAATGTCCTTTAGAGATATCCTGATAAAATCCTGTTCGTCCTTGAAGAAAAATAAGGACTGATTATTAAAGGTAATACTTCAATCTTACTTATACTTAATTTTCAAGAGTTTTAAATCAACTTAAAAAAGTGTTTTAGTTGTTGGAAATCTCAGTTAATTAAAAAATAATTATTTTTTGAATTTATACAAAATTTGAACTTTAAAGCTTTCTCGCGTTTTAACAGTGCACTGAATACGAACAGTTTGTTCGCAAAACTTTTAGCTAATTCACTTTTATATCGAACTATATCAATTTCTAAGTATAAAACACTCATTCGAAGTATTTGGGTTCAATTTTATAAACGATGACAAATGTCATCGTCAGGCGTTAGAGGGTTAATGGCGTTGGCCGCAATGACTGGGATAATCTTGTCAAGTATCTAAAAACATCTCTACAATAGAGACAATTTTTGATACAAGAATTCAACTAACTAATCTATGTTAACCTATGCTTTAAATATTTTAATTCGACAGACGTTTCATATAAAACATTGTCGTAAAATTTTCTTTTTTTCTTTTATTTGTTGCAATTATAATTTTAAATTAATTTATTTGTTTTGGAAATGAAATTTGTAAACTTAAATTATTGTAAATAAAGAAAAAAACTTACTACTACTATTATAAATTCTTTGAGCTTAATACAAAATTTGAGGAAAATATAAAAACTTTATTTTGTAATTTTTTGTGGTTTTTACAACTTTTTTATTTATTTTTTTTATGTTTAAATTTTTTGTTTTTCAATTTATTTGAGTACAAATGTTTGTTTTTTTTTGTGCAAAAAATTAAAAAGTTCGTTTCAAAATGTTAAAAATCGGGTGTCAGATTAAAATTGATTTTTATCAAAGCTGTGCATTTGTTATATAACTCCTTATATACACCTAAAATAACAAAAATATTCAGGCTTCTTTTGAAATCTTTTGACATAATATTGTAATGACATTTAATCAATGTCGAATGAAAAATGTAAAAAATAATCGTTAAAATTCAAATACCATTACATTTCTTCCAAGTATTTAGATATACATATATTTTTTTTAGATGTTTAATATAAAACTTTTTATATAGAAAAAAGAAAATGAATGGATAAAAACATAATAATGAACATGCAACAAAAAATCAATCAAATTTTATTTGAATAATATAAATATGGTAATAAACCATGTTATTGTATATTAGGGTGTCCCGAATTGAACAATTTTTCAAATTGGTTGAAGGAATATCACTCAATCGATGCATATTAAAGAGCTGAATATGAGATAAATAAGTAAAACATTTTTGAAGTGCATCTTCATTTCCCTACCAGCGATTAAAGTTACCGGTTGCAGTGCATTTAAAAAAAAAAAAAAAAAGTTTAGAATTTTTTTTCGAAATATTTTTCAAAAGTTTCTTAAGTTTTGGCTTATTACTAGAAAAACATTTTTAAATTTATATACCAAGTACAATGTCTATAATTTATATATTTTTTTAAATTTGTACAGAAAACAATTGAATGGCATATTGTAAAAACTTGATAAGCCACATTTTATTTACAGTTTGTTTTTTAGCTTTTAAAAGATAAAAAGATGCAAAAAATATGACTTTTGCATGTCGTTAATACTCTAGGTACTTACAATAAGTGCTTAAGCAAGACTTCTATTAAATCCCTATGGGGAATGGGGCCGGTGCTGCGTGTGCCACACGATCGGTCCCTTCGTGCCAGAGACCGGTCCTCTGCTAAACACTACGCTATGTAAACAACTGGCAACTTTAACATTTGCTTGTCATAGGAGGGGGTCATTTGTCCTGCTTTAAACCACATAGTGGCATGCCACAGGATTAACTAAAGATGGGCATAAAAATAAACGAAAACTAAACAGCTTCCAATGTGTAAAATGTTGGCCAACTTCCTTTTTCTTGTTAATAAGCATTCTGGTTAAGTGGTATGTCCTCCCGCTACCAGTCACAGGATTGGTAATTTAAGGACAATTGACACTGCTTAACCCACTTCATTATTAAATTATACCAGTCCTGTGATAAGTCCTTCTTTAACCAGTCACTTTTAGGTCAATTGACTCCTCATTCCCCATAGGGATATTAATCAATGTATGTCTGGAAAACAGTGACAATCCAGAAAACAATAAATTGTTGCTTATCAAGTTTTTACAATAAGCTCTTCAATTGTACTTTGACAAAACTAAAAAATCTTCTGGTAGATGCAAATTACTCTTCAGAAAATTTAAAAATATTTCTCCAGTAATAGACCAACAAATTAAGAAACTTTTGAGAATTATTTCGAAAAAAAATTCTAAACCTTTTTTTTGTCAAAATACATTCCCATTAAGTGGTATTCCAAATGTTTTATTTTTATTCGGGACACTCTATTGTACATATATGTAAGTACACTTCCATCAAATAAATAATAAACATTATTGACATGACAGCATTGAATTGAATTAAATTATTTCATTTTATGTTTACCATCAATTTTTTTTTTACTTTATGCTAAATGAAAATTTGCATAGAAACAAAATATATATAAAAAAAAAAACTATAATAAAATAATATTTTTAATAAAATTAAATGTTAATTATGCTATGTTTTGTAGTTCTTAACTCATTTTTGACAGTACTTCGAACCAGTACTTTTAGACAACTATATTTTTTTACTCGAAAAAGATAATTAAGTGATTTAAAAACCTTAAAATTATTTAACCTTAAAATTATTATTTGTTTAAATTATGTCCTTTTTTTAATTTGTTGTCGTTAAAGGTTATAAAATCTGGAAATTTTGTGTTGACCAAGTTTATTTTCAACTAAACATTTAATACAGATTTTGAAATCAAACAAAAGTTTACTTGAAATTCGATTGACAATAATTTTTTCTGACAATTTTAAACTTACATGAGATGAATGTAATAAGAAACAACTTTTGAAATTTTTCCAAGAAATGGGCGAAGTAGGCATATTTCAATATTGACATATTTTGTGCTAATTTCTAGTATACCATAACTTAACTACATTTGGAAAATGTTAGAAATTTGACTACATTTTGTTATGCAGAAGTTGACAAAAAAAGATTTATTTTTTTTTAATTCAGAACTTGCTTTGAACATTTTTTGTAATAGAAAGCGCAATTTATCTAAAAATCTGTCAATATTTGTTTTACATGTTTTCATATGTTCTTCTAAAGGGTCCGCCAAATAACTTTTTTTTTTGAACTCCTGAACCAATTGGACTTTGTATGGCGTCATACCAAGGTCTTTATGCAAAATTCGTCTCAATGATGTCTCCGAAATGTTCAATTGTTGAGAACGACGGTGAATTGATGTTGATGGCGCTTCACGCACACTTTCTGCCACAGCAGCAATATTCTCGGGTGTACGCACTGTTTTTGGCTTTTCACGCTTTGGTTTATCGATGAGGATGCCAGTTTATTTCACTTTTTTCAGAAGATAACGTACATACGGATCATATTCGTTCAGCGGAAGGATAAAACTAATTATCTGTACAATCAGACATGAGCTAAGTGTTACCATTCACGAAATAAGCACTAGTTGAAAAAAAAACGTTAGATGGCGGACCCTTTATATATCGTTTATTTTTATTTTTTTTTTTTGTATTTTTAAAAATAGCTGAGTTTCTTTACCTATCGATCTAAAAATTTCGTAGGTTAACTCGGATTCGTTTTGGAGAATATATTCCTCGAATATTGTTACAAAATTGTTTGATAAATTTCATCTCAAATATTTGTTTGTTAGAACTACAATGCATATGATAAATTTTATGATATGTCTTATATGAGTCATCATACGCATTGTAGTTCTAACCAACAAATATTTATTATGAATAATATTCAACGAATATTTTTGCCAAAACGAAGCCGAGTTACACAGCAAAACTTTCTGGATCGATTAAAAATCATCTGAACTTTTTTTTTTTTTAATTTTGAATAAGTTGTTTCATGTTTTAATTGTTTCATATAGAGTAATAATTACTGTTAGTTTGATATTGATACGATATACTTTTTCCTGTAGCAGGGCAGTTGGCTTGGAAAGCCTCATATGTAGCCTCTTCAATAATCGAAATTTTCTCAATAAAATTTTGGTTTTTCAATTATTAGACAGTTTTGCAACCAACTCCATTTTGACCCATTCAAATTTCGAACCCAAACTATGGTAGATTATTATTTAAACAAATGTAGGATATTATATATTCGATCTTGAGCGCCTGAAATTTTTTCTATTTGTTCTTATTTTTTCATTAAATCTTGATAATTTCAATATTTTAACGTCACTCTAGACAACTGATACAAATACATAATAGAAATTTGATATTTGATAATGATGCTGATGATAGAAACTTATTTTGTATTGTTTAAATTTTATATTCATTAATACATTTAAAATGGCTTAAGGAGGATGTACAAATGTTGTTTTTGTTTTATATGTGGTGTGTTTTAAACGTATTGAATTTAATTTAAACTCAGACGTCAGCATATTAAAATTAATGAATAATTATAACTTTATTTGAATATTAAACACATTAAATTTAAATTAATTGTATATGCTAATTATAGGTGCTATTAAGTAATTAATTTTAAAAAATGACAAGCAGATTTTAACTTTTGTCTGAATATAATTGGTCAGTCCTATATTCTATATGTCCTTATATTAAACATGACGAAAGTGTTGTCAAATGACCACCCGGCAGACATTAGGTGATTTAAAAACTGGCCTATCTTCCATATATCCTTAAACTAAATAAGCAAATGCATTCTATTTGACCATGGCCAGAGAAAATAATAATCAAAGAAAACATAAAAATTAAAGAATGGAGCAAAATTGATTATTAATAGGTTTTTTGTTAAAGTTCTGCCTATTATGGAGGCTCCAGCTTTTCTAAAACTTTTTGTTGTGATGAGCTCTTTAGCCAGATCCAAATACTAATATCAACCTAGCTAATATGTTTGATTTGCTTTATTTTTGTAAATATACGGAGGTTGAAAGCTCGTTATAAAGTGAAAATAACATAAAAATACTAAATTCAGTTTATTTAAAGCCAAAAGAAAGCAAAAGTGAAATGAAAAAACTTGGAAAAACAATACTTACGTTAAAAAAAGTTCAAAGTTAATAAAAAACCACTTAAACCAAACAGTTGAAATCACAAAATCTTAAAAAAGAACAGCTATTTTAAATCGGAAACTCAAAAAAAGGAAAATCTGTAAAAAAAAAAAAAAAAAAAGCATAAAAAGTTAATTTGTCTTCTCTCGCAATTATTAACAAAATAATTGCAATGAGTATATTATAAAAAAATTTATTATAAAAAACGTGGAAAGCGAAATCGCATTTATGTACGCAAATCGTTGGTTACAATTATCTTCCGTATATTATTAAACTAAAAAAATGATTACCTTGTATGCGACCATGTCGAATCTTTTGTGCCCTTTGCAAATTTTTTTAATTATTTTAAAATATTTTTTGTGTAATAAAAAAACTTAACTTATCTAAAAATTAGCCAAAATTTTTTTTTTAATTTTATTTATGTATAATGAAAAGTTTAGATGTTTTGAAAAAAGTTTTGGCTTTGTTTTAGAGGAAGTATTCTTTTCCGATATTTCAAAACTTTTGGGTTTGCCATAGTTTTTAAATTTAAACAATAGTTTTTGAAATATTTCTTAATTATCTAAAATACTCCCAAATTTTATAAGAAACAATGAAATCAAATCGCTCATTTACTTCAAGAACGTCACAACTCAAAAAAGATGGTTTTTACGTTAATGACGCAAAATTATGCGTTATATCACGTAGCATGTTGTGTAAAAAAGGCGTATTGATATCTTGTATGCACACCTCTTGAGAGAAATTGTGTCGTTATTTTTTTCTTCAAGGTGCGAGTAAATTGAAAATTTTAAACTCGTATTCTACAAAATCAAATTTTTTGAGTTATGATGTTATTGAAGTAAATGATCGAAATGGAAATTCACTTCAGTAAGTCTCAAATATTCCAAAAAGTTGTTAGTTAGAACTACAATGCGTATAGTGAATCACATAATAAGATTCATTACACACAGTTTTGTTCTAACTACCAAATTTTTGAATATTTGAGACTTACTAAAGTGTAGTGTCCGACCGAACTCATTTTTTTCGGCGGAAGCCGAAGCCGAACTTCGGCCATAATATCAATGTTCGGCCGAAGCCGTACTTTTTGTTTTAATAGAAAAAATATAAATTGTTTTTTTAGATCAATAAATTTAAACCAAAAAGTTATTAAACATAAACAAAATACAAATTTATAGGTATATTTTTTTAAAAAATCATATTTGTACAAAAAATGAATAAAATATTTGTACTATATTTTATAGTCAAAGAAAAATAGTTGATTGATTTTTAAGTTGATATAGAAAAAAAAAACTTAAACTTTAATATTTAATATTTAAAATTAAAAAGTTTGATATTGTAATGACAGAAAAAAAGCAATTTTTCCGCATTCACACCATGTGAATTGCTTCGTCTATCAGAATACAACTGTCCGGCAGCGCTAAAAAGCTGTTCGCTAGCTACACTAGTTGGTGGGGCTGATACATATTTTATTGCTACAGCTTTTATATTTGTAAATGGACTTGAATTCCAATACTCAAATATATTTATATTTCGGGACTTAAAGGCTCCGTAATAAACATTTTAATTTGTTTTTGAGTAAAATTTTCATTTGGTTCTGCTACTTCTAAGTCTGGTACTGCATCATGTCTATCCCAAATTGGTGAACCTGTTATTCTCTTTTTAGGATTACTGACCACTCGATTTTTTTTTTATATTTAATTATATCGCATTATATTTGATTATTTGCTTATAAGTCTTGTAGGTATATTTCTGGAATTTTTTTTTTAACTCTTTTTGGCTTTTTGAAATTTTTTCACATACATTGATATTTAAATATCGTTGTTTTTTTTATATTCTATCATATTTATTCAACGTTGTATTTTTTATGTAGTTTTTTTGTAAGTTCTGAAAAGTAATTATAACCGCAGTTGTTATTTATTTGTGCTTTTTGAATAATCATAAAAAGTTCGGTTGTTCCGCCAAATTCGGCCAAAACACCGAACTTGGCCGAACTTCACTTTTTGGCCGAACTCCGAAGCCGAAGCCGAGTACTCGGTCGGACACTACTAAAGTGTATTTCCAGTTTTCACAGTTTTGTTCTAACCACCAAATTTTTGAATATTTGAGACATTTCGATCATTTACTTCAATAACGTCATAACTCAAAAAATTTGATTTTGTAGAAAACGAGTTTAAAGTTTTCAATTTACTCGCACCTTGAAGAAAAAAATAACGACACAATTTCTCTCAAGAGGTGAGCATACAAGATATCAATACGCCGTTTTTACACAACATGCTACGTGATATAACGAATAATTTTGCGTCATTAACTTAAAAACCATGTTTTTTGAGTTGTGACGTTCTTGAAGTAAATGAACTATTTGATTTCATTGTATCTTATAAAATTTGGTGAGTATTTTAGATAATTAAGAAATATTTCAAAAACTATTGTTTAAATTTAAAAACTGTGACAACCCAAAAGTTTTGAAATATCGGAAAATTAACAGTTTGGACATCGTTTAAAAGGTCATAACTTTTTGTGCGTTAAAAATATTTCTCAAATTCTTTTTGCAAAGGAATAGAACAAATTTTGGGGTTCAGATTTTTTTTTTAATATTTACAATGAGTAGTTGATTATAAAAATGTGGAAAGGACTTATGTAGAATCGCATTTTTGTAAAACATTAAATATGTTTTATACGAACATGTCGATTCTTTGATCCACTTCAAAATTGTTTTAAATTGTTATAAAATATTTAATAGTAAAAAAAAATATATATATAAAATTTTAATGTTATCCTTTCCGCTACATTAACAAGGTATTAAGTTAAAACCTATTCAATTGGAAATCCTTTATAACAAAATTGAAATTTATAAAATCTTGATCAAAGATTTCAAAAACTTGTCTCTAGCAAAAAAAAAAAAAAAAATCAATAATTCAGTTTATGTTTTGTAAACCTACACTAAGGATACATAATTGTATCCTTTAGTTTCATCTACAAATTAATTTTTTTTCATTCTTTGTCTTATTGGTTCGTTGTAATACTGGTTACTACTGTTACTAGTATTGACTGTTTTTAGTTGATTATATAACTAATGAGAGTAGTAAATTAGTCTATACTAATTAATATTAACAACAGGCATCTTTCTCCTCATCACATGCCTCCTCATCACACGCTCCTACACTTACTTAAAAAGGACATGCAAACAGACTTCAATATTGAAAGGATGTATGTTTGTTAGGTCGTCTCTGAAAAATATATTTGTAATTACAACCCCCAGTTTGATTGGAAATGGTTCCAAATTGAAGAAATCGTTTTTTTTTTCTTTTCTTTTGGAAAACATTAACCCTTTACTGCATATTGTTCCATATATGTATCGTAAAATTTGACTGAATGCAGCTCCTGAAACATTTTTGTTATTTAATATGATAAAGCCACTTCTCTATTCTATAATATGCAACAGCTCATATGTCCAAAACTATGGTAAATTTGGAGATATACCCTTTTTGTGACGAGAAAATTTTGCAAAAATTTAAAAGAACGGTGATTCCAAAAAAATCTACCATTATAATTTTAAAATATAAAATATACAAGTATATTATACAAACTTATTATTAAAACGTAAAATGCTAAGCTTTCCCATAGCAATATTTTTGATTATTGGGTGATATGAAATTTTTGCCCCTTTTACTTTTTTGGTAATGAAATAGTAAAAAGTGAAAAGATCGCAAAACGCCGAAATAAGAGTTCACTTATTTTTCACGTGCTATCAAAATATACTCGTACTACTTTCATTGAGATCTGGAGTTTCATGCAGTAAAGGATTAACCGAATTTCGGACGAAAATTGCTCATACTTTTCATTTCAATTAATATACTCAACATTTTTCAAATATAGAATTCTGACTGCATCGTATATCATTAACCCAATTTAGCCTGGAATCAAACATGGCCCACGAATTTGAAAAAACTAAAAAAGCTGGATTTTTAAAATTGATTTTAAAGATATTTTAAAATGCCTTATTTGAAGATAAAGATTGCTATTTTAATAACATAATAGTTGTACTTAAAGAAAGAAACAAAATTTAAAAAATTATAGTTCGTGTTTGTGTGTGGAGCTACTCCTTTCCAGGACATTTTATGAAAATTGATTATTGTGTCAAAGGTTGACCCAAATTTAAATGTTTTCATCAAAGTTTGTCTAATTTTCGGAAAAATATCACTTAAATCCGTTAAGATTTGTAAGACTTTAACTGTAAGGCTATAATTATCTTTACTTCGTTGTTGAATCGAAAAATTTTAATCCGAATCACCAATTTGGTTTTCATAAAAACATGGTACAATTGACCAGGTGCATAGGCTAGTTGATAAAATTCAAACTTCGAGATTCTGATGAATATTTTATATAAAAGCCTTGGATAATATTTTTGAAATTAGAAACTTGAATTGATCAATTTAAAGAACGGCTTGATTCTGAAAACGTTTTTCTGGAAAATCCCCTGTTTTTAATAGAATTATGACTTTAAGTGAATGAACATATTTATGTTTAAAATTTCAAATATATTAATGAGTTTTTATAAACAGAAACCTTGTCAAATTTCGAAGAAGTTTTTCAATTAAAAGACCATGTGCTTGAAAACGTTTTCTATAGTCATGTCAAATTTAAGTGATATTTCATTAAAATGTCCGGGAACGCAGTCACTCCACACACAAATTAAAATTTTTTAAATTTATTTTTTTCTTAAATTACAATTCTTGTATTTATTATAAAAATAGTAATTGACATCTCCAAATTGAGTATTTAAAAATCTTTAAAATAATTAAAAAAACATGTTTTTTAATTTTTATTAAATTTGTGAGTCCTTTTTGATTCCGGGCTAAAATAGGTTAATCATATCCGATGAAGTCGGAATTCCATATCTGATTAATTTCAAAGTAATTTTAATTAAAATTTCGAATTTTTAATAAGAACACACTTTCGGCAGATTTCGATTTCTCCCATACGGAACTATTCGCCTAAATCTGGGGGTGTAATGAAAGAAATTCGTCAAATCGTTTTTAAGGTACATCCTAATGCATGTATGTGTATGTATGAGTATAGTATATGTATGTTTTATATCATCACAGTATGTAATTTTGTATTTTTTGGTAAATATAAAAATACTATAATTTGGCTAATAACAAAATTAATGAGCAGACATTGGATTTTGTATTATAGTTAATAGCTGTTAAAAGCTAGAATTTTAAAGATTATTTAAGAAATTCCTCCTACAAAAATAAATAAGGTTAAAGTTGTGTCACTACTTTTAGTTCATATACTCAAAATAGTTTGTGGTGTTAATTGACCTGATAATGTAATTTAAAATAAATGATAAATCACTTAAAACCCGGACTTATAACTTATCATTTAAATTAAATATTTTTTGTGTTAATATTATATTATTGGGTATACAAGTTAATAATCCCAGGTAAAAATGTTCATATATGGTTTCATGTATGAGCATACATGGTTCCATATATGGGCATATATGAACATATATGTAATGTATGGGAGCATATATGGGTAAATACATACAAATGAAAAGTTCATATATGGATATTAATGACACCATATATGATAATATATTGCATACATTGGTTCATATATGCTATATATCTCCAAATATGAATTCATATATTATTCCATATATGGTTAATATGTTTTAATTTTTGATCAGATATGACCATATATGAGGATGAAATTTTTTATTTTTAACCCTTATTCTGCCGGTCTACGAATTCTTGACAAAAATATGTAAATTAATGTTTTATTGATTTATAAAGACGATTGCAGAGAATGAGTTTTGAATTGAAATATGAGTTGAAAATTTATGAAAATTGATCCATCAACTGATATTATCACGCTAATATACCATTGGTAAAATTTGTTGGCGAACGCACCCCTTTTCCGGGGGAGGAGTTCAAAGTTAGAATTTTGTTTTGCGATTTTATCCAAAAGTTGTGAATGGGTCGGAACGCTTTATGCACCAATGGAAAGGTATAATATGTCCCCATTCATTAACCCATTACAAACTATCTTAAAATTTTGTATTTTTTCATCTTTTTTTATTAAAAATTCACAACTAAAAAACTAATAAAACCTCCAAGTTTAAGTTTAACCAAGTTTATAGATTCACAGGGTCGTATTATACCTTAAATGAAAGCTCAATATCTTGTTTATAAATTACTTGCCTCAAAACATACCTATAATACAGATAATGTTTAAAATAAATAAAAAAAGACAGGAAAATTAAAAAAAAAAAATAAATAATGGGTTAATGAATGGGGACATATTACTCTTTGAAAAAATATTTAAAATGATGCAGATCCATTCACAACTTTTGTATAAAATCGTAAAACAAAACTTTAAATTTGAAAAAATTTGGCAAAAAAAAACTAAAAAAAGCTTTTTTATATACGAGAATATAAGAAAAGTAATACTACATGACAATATATGAACATTATATGACCATATATGAGCATATATGTCCATATACCCTCATCCCCTGATCCGAACATATATGGATTCATATATGAACTCATATATGTGGCCATATATGACAATATAGGAACTTTTTCACCTGGGATGTCGATTTTTTTGCTTTAAAAATGCATTTATTTTAATAACAAAATGAATTGATAAATTTTTCAAAGTATTGTCCATCATTAGCCACTACTTTTTCCCATCTTTCTGGTAGCATATGGATTCCGCGCCAAAAGAACTTCTCCGGTTTTGAGGTAAAGAATGAATCAAGCCAATTTCTGATACCCTGTTCTAAAGTAAAGCGTGTTCAAGTAAGTTCTGCATCGATCGAAACAATTGGTAGTCAGACGGGACAAGGTCTGGGCTATAAGGCGGGTGAGCCAAAACTTCCCATTCACTGTTTTCCAAATAGTCTTGCAACATGTGGCCGAGCGTTGTCATGATGGAAGATTGTGGCCTCGTGTCTGGTCGAATATTCTGGTAGTTTTTCGTTGATTGCTCTCTTCAAACGAATCAATTGTTTTCGGTACAGGTCCCCTGTGATCGTCTGACCCAATTTCAACAGCTCATAATACAAAACACCCTTCTGATCCCACCCACCATTATCTTGTGGGTGGGATCAGAAGGGTGTGTATATTCGGCTTCGGCGTTAATTTGGCTGGTTGGCCGGGCTTTACATATGACTTTTTGCGCTTGGGGTTATCGTAATGTATCAATTTTTCATCACCAATAATAGCGTTCAATCAGCATTTCCGACATGCAAAATCGCCTTTCAACGTCTCTCGGCTTCAAATCATATGGGACCCAATTTCCTTGCATTTGAATGAATCCCAATGAGGTTAAACGTAGGGAAATGGCTCGTTGTGCGACTCCCAGTAATAATGCAAGTTCTTCTTGCGTTTGACAACAATCTTCGTGGAGTAATGCTTCCAATTCCTCAACTTCAAACTTTTTCGGCTGACCAGGTCCCTCTTTGTCTTCTGTGTCGAAATCACCGCTTTTGAATCGCGCAAACCATAGTTCACAAGTTTTTTGAGTTGGTGCATGATGACCGTAAGCTTCTACCAACAATCGATAACTTTCAGTAGACGTTTTCTTCAAATGAATTGAAAAAAATGTGTGTTTACACTTTGGCGTCTATTGAATACTGAACTATAATGACAGATGTTTATCCTCCAAATTACCATATTTGTTATTATTGACACAAACCATATGTGATAGTTATGCCATATGTTGTACAAATCGACATTATTAACTGTTATACCCAATATATTATTCTAATTTGGGCTTTCCAGGTCATGTGTTTTCCTAAATGTAAATAAAAGATTAATTTATTTCATTTTTTCATCCAGCGTTTCTCTGGGATTTCTTCAGCTTCATCAGCGATAATATTTATTAAATAAACAATCTTTCGTCAATATTTACATTTAGACTTTTAAAAATAATTTAATTTGCTTTTATACACTGCGATATTAAACACCACAATATGTTAATAAATAGTTAGGTGAAAATTAAATATCACAGTAAAGTCTATAAACTAAGTATCACTGTTGGAGTAAGGAACTAAACTAAACTGTTATTTATTTTTGAATATTATTTCAACAACTAACAATTCTGTAAGAAATGAATAGTAAGTTAAAAGTAAATGTTAGTTGTGTATGTAAAATATACAGATTCAGTAAATAACTAGAAATTTTATTCAGTTCATCTAAATTGCTTCAATTTTTATTGTTTTTGCTCGTTTTTATTTCTGAAAAATCTAGACACACACACTACAAATAAATCATTTTTGAATGGTTTTAACATGTGTGCAATTTTTTTTAACTTTTTGTAGTTTGAATTGAAAACATTTTTAATAATAAATTATTTTAATTAAAAAACCAACTTGAATTTTTTGAATACAAACAAAAATTTTAAGTTATAAGAACTGTAAGCCAAACAAATAAACCACAATATTCCGTTATTATGGATAAATTTGTATTACATTTTAAATTAATTGAAATAATAAAACTAAAAAAAAACCGGTAATTTAGTTTCAACATTTGATACATTAAGAAAAGTTCCAATATGTGATATTTTTTTTTATTTTTTTTTTTTACATTTATTTTTAATTATAATATTGTGTTTAATTTCGTACTGTTTGTTTGTATTTTATTAAAGAAATTTATTTTATTAAAGAAATTTAAAGTAAACTTGACTCAAAAGATTATATATTCAATCAAATCCCTGAAGATGTTGGAATAATCCCAACGAAACGTCGGATTGAAAAATTAAATAATCTTTTATTTGCATTTGAAACCCATGACCTTAAAAGCCTGATTAGGAAAACTTCTAATAAAATTTTATATAGTAAATTATGTTGAACAACTGCACAGAAATGTGGAAATAAATAATTCTTTAAAAAATAAATGTATGTTTCTTTGTTTTAAACTTAACTGAAACATTTTTTTTTATTAAACTACAAACAATTGACTACATAATATTCTGAGTTTAGATCCTGATAGAAATATTCGCATATAATTTAAGGTAGAGATTAAAATATCAAAAAGTTTTTTTTTTTTTTTTTTGGGGTGGGAATTGTAATGTGAAAAAATAATTCCTACACTTTATGGTAAAACTATAAAAATAAAATGCTAAAATGTCACTTAAAATGTTCAACCAAAAACTTTTTTCCAGATGTTTTTTTTTTTATTTTATTTCTTTCATATGAATGTTATTAAGTACATAGTCTACCAATTTGATGCTTGCAAAAAATATTTTTTTTATTACAAAAGTAGTATTCAATATCAATTCAATGCCATTACATTACATACCAACCAATAACTTTTTAACATTTATTTGTGAATAAAATCCGTAATATAAGGATAAAATCCCTAGAGTATAAATAAATGTCAACTTTAGTTTTGGCAGCTTGAATAAAATACAGAAGAAATGTACACTTCGTAGAAAAAGTATCCGAACAACTTAAATTGATATTGAAATACTCGGAGAAAAATGGGAAAGCATTAACTAAGCTAACTTAAATTTATTTAAATAAATGATGGACTCAGTTATTATATTTTTTTAATTCATTCTATATTTTACTGTAACAAAAAAAAATTGTGTACGGGTAAAAGAAACTAAAAAAATTCATTAGAAAAAGTATTCGTACATTTGAAATATATTTAAAAATAATTAAATTTTCCACAAAATATTGCTTCAATTAATAACTTATCGGATAACAATTGCGCTTAAGGGGGTACATTACATTCGCGGCAGAGAAAACAGACCTTTTTTTAAAAATTCATAACTCAGTCAAAAACAAACATTTTTATTATTGTAGAGAATTGAACAAATTACAAGAAAAAAAATTAAAAAAAATATATTTTTCACTCCAACATGGTTTTATAGAGCTCCAAACTGGCGGCAGAGAAAAAAACGGGGCGTCGTGGTTGCAGCGCTGGGAGTCGCAAAAATTGTCCGATCTGGAAAAAAATGACTTTTTTAAATCTTAACAAAATGGGTTATCGTATGACACGAGCTTTTTTTATTAAATTTTTTTTTCAATTTTTGGTGATGTTCCAAATTTAAAAGTGTGTTTTTTCGAAAAAAATATTGACTTTAAAAATTCATTAAAAAATCGAAAAAAAATTAAAAAAAAGCTCGTGTCATACGCGAATCAAGTTTAAAAAATACAAAAAAAAAAAAAAAAAAAAAAACGTCAAAAAATTAACCCGCTAGTGCCGCAACCAGTACGAAAAGCATGGTTTCGAGATAAACGCGTTCAAAGTTTGTGAACAAAGAAAAAAAAGGTTACCTTCAATCTGCCATGCTTGCTTCGTACTGTATGCGTGTATGAGGTATAAAGATGCCTTTTTTTCAAGAAATTCAAAAACACAAAAAAAAACCCACCCTTCAAGTAGGTACGAAATAACAACCACCAAAAGTCAGGTAGCAAGTAAAACAAGTATATACCAGCTGCCGAACGTAGGTAGCGCGAAAATTAAAAATGCGCTCTCACTAATCCGGCTGTAACTTTTAAACCCGTAGGAATTTTTCCATGAAATTTTTTTTCTTAGGCTCTTAAGAATATTTACTAAAATACAAATTATATAAAAAAGTCGATTTCAAAAAACGGCCAATGTCATGTCCCCCCTTAAGAACCTCTGTAAGTCGATTTGGCATTGACTTAACCCATCAAAAAATAACCTGGATTTGGTAAGCAGTAACTACATTTGTATGCTTCCAACATAGCGTTTTACTGCCTTGCATACTATAAAGCAATTGGGGAAGGCATTCTGTAGTGCTTCCCAAAATGCCTTTTTTGAAGCAGTGAATAATGCTTATAAAGAAGCAATACAGAATGCATACCAAGAAACATTATTGTTGTCAACATACAAAAAAGCGCTTCTTATTGCCTAAAAAGGCAAGTGGGACATCGCTAACAAAAATCATGCCTTCTACATTTGCTTTGGAAACGCTTCGCTTAATTAAATAATGCCTTCTGGAAGCGCTTATGGGTAAGCACTATTTTTTGCTGGGAACTAACTTTTGTGTATCGTCTTTGCTTATTTTACCAAACTCGTCCAATATGACGCTTTTAAACATTTCCTTAGAGGTTATTTTATGTTGACGTATTCTGCGCTCCAATAAATCCCACAAAATCCTCTATAGGATTGAGATCCGGTGATTGAGGTGGTGATTTCCAATGATTTTTGGTATTCTAGATTTAGATTTTTCTTATATAGATTTAGATATATTGTACCAGTTGATCCATTATAAATAGAATCAATAAATGCAAGTTTACCAACCCCGTTGGCAGCTATACATCCATCGCCAACAGTCGCGTTTCCAGGGGGAGAGAAAATGGGAATTTCTGAATTACTGATTTAAAGCAGTTTCACTTTTTCGCCAAACAAACTTTTTTCTTATGATTCTAAAAATGAAAAATTAATTTTCATCTAAAAATAAATCATGTTCCCAAAATGCTGGAGGTTTTTTTATATACTCATTTGCAAAGTCCATACGTTTCTGTATATTGATATCAGAAATGAATGGCTTTCTACGCGCTACATGACCATGATACTCAGATTTTTCTTTTTTGTATTTCGCGAACAGTATCTTCATAAATATCTTTTGCGAAGGATTCTTTTTTCTAATTTGGGAAGCAGTAATTCTGGGATTCTGTTGAACTGACGCCAAAATAGTTCGCATTTTGCTATCAGTAAGCTTGGAAGGGCACCCGGAACGAGGTCTTGATGAAATAGAATTGATGAATTGGTAGTTTTGAACGACATATTGCACTGAGAAGTGACTTCTGCCTAGGGTCCGAGAAATTTCACGAAAAGATTTCTTAGCTTTATAATAATTTTTCTCTCGTCAGCATCGATTTCTTTTGTTTCGGGACTCATCTCAAAATATTATTTCCAAAATCTAACTTAGAGTATTTTTAATTAATTTTTAATCTTTTTTACATTTTTGTATTGAAAAATATCATTTTGGGGCGGGGGAAATTTCCCATTCCCATTTGACCAATCAAAAGAACTGAACTTTTTGTAAATACAATTTTCAGTGCGCGCCATCTGTTTGTTTCTATTCCGATTTTCAAAAATTTAACATATTTGTATATATTTGCTAGCAGAAACTAACAAAAAAACATGTGTATCTCTAAGAGTTCCCGAGATATTGACGTTTGAAAATGTAAAACTCCAAATTATTTCAGTTTATTATGTCAATAACTATTTTATTGAATAATAAAAATTTTCATTTTAACAAAAACTGAAATTTTTACCTTCCTATTAGGATTTCCCAAGTATTTGTTATACCAATAGTGCTAATGGGGATTCTTTTTAAAATTGTAATCGCATTCAATTTTCTTTCCAAAGATACCAAACACTTATGTATATGACATGTTTATAACTTCTTAACATAAAATCTTCAATAGTTACTTCTTATGCAAATATTTCGTATATAATCTATTGGTATAATCAAAATTTCTAGGATTTTCCAAATTCTGTTAAATTATTATAAATAATATATTAGATGAGCATCACAGCCTGTTAAATTTAGCTGACCTAAATTTTAGCTAAAAAGTTAGTTAAAAACTTTAACCAACGGAGCTTTTACAGTTAAATTAGCTAAGAATTTAGCTAAATCAACAGAATTAGAATTGTATGCTAAAATTTATATTAAATTTTATGATAATTTTTAATATCTGTATGTTAAAATTGCATGGCGTATGAGGAACAATAGAACATATAATAAAATTCCTCATACGCCATGTAGTTTTAACGCAAAAATAGTAAAATAGTTAAGAAGTAAAGAATCTGTTGCATGATAACGGGTTTTCTATTATTTTGGCTGTTTTGGTAGCTGGTTTTTAAATGGAAATGGTTTTAAATCGGTGACGAAGGAAACACATCGGGGCGCAAAGAAATTTAATTGTTTTGTAAGTTAAAATTTTGAAATATGATTTTTTTGAAGCTCTGATATTAGTAAGTCATATAAAGCACCGAAAAACCATATAAAAATGTCAAAGATTTTTTTTTCCGAAACAGTATACTTTTCCTGACATTAAAAATTTTAAAAAATATTGTTTTGGAATATAAGGATTATTTTATAACAAAAATACCATCAGAATTTAAACAACATAGTGGCATGCCACAGGACTAACGAAAGATGGGCATACCACAAGGCTGTCGCAAAATTGCCATGTCGTATGAAATAAACGAAAACTAAACAGCTTCCACTGGATAAAATTCTGTCCAACTGGCTTTTTCTTGTTAATAATGTCCTTCCTTTACCAGTCACAGGATTGGTAATTTTAGGACAATTGGCACTGATTAACCCACTTCAATATTAAATTACACCAGTCCTGTGATAAGTCCTTCTTTAACCAGTCACTTTTAGGACAATTGACTCCTTTCAAAAGTCCTACAGTGTAAGAATTTCAATATCCTGATGCAAGTACTAAAAATTTTAAAAATCCCTTTGCATCTTAAAAAAAAATTATACGAATCCCAGGTATTTTCTTCTCAAATCCATAATTGTGTTTATCAACATTTTTAAATCTATACCCAGCAAAAAATGCCGCTTTCCATCAAGCAGGTTTGTAAGTGAGTAAGCTAAAAAGATTCTCTTAGAAAGCTACTTATGTACATATGCCATGATTTTTATATGGCGAACTCCCACTTGGAAGCATTACCTTTGGGCTAAATAAGTGCGGGTTTAAGCGCTTAGAAAAAGCTGTGATTTCATGGCTTTAAATAAAACATATTTCATGGCTACATTATTGCGATTTAAAGATATTATGTGAAGAGCTTATTGTAAAAACATGATAAGCCACATTTATTTTTTTATGGATTTTTGCAGTTTTCTAAACATTCATTGATTAATATTTAATAGAAGTCTTGCTTAACACTTATTAGAAGTACTTAGGGTATAAAACCTTCTGAATATTCATAACTTTTGCACTTATTCAACCATTAAAAGGCGAAAACAAACTAAAAATAAAATGTGGCTTATCAAGTTTTAACATAAGCCCTTAAATTTTTTGTTGTTACAATTTTAGACATATTTTTTTACCGCACCACGTTCAGTTAAATGGATAATTATTTTTTTAAAACATACACGAAAACACCAAACGCAATTGGAAAAGACTCGTGAAATCTAATACAGATCGTTTATATACTTAGAATACTACGAGTATGTAGGTAAAGACCATTGCAAATGTAGTTAAGAACAAATGAAATTTCACTTAAAGAAAGGACGACTTACATTTCAGTAAATTCAACTAACATTGTCATTTGTTTTTTAATGTTCAAAAAATGACTAACAATTGTAGTAAAAATGAACCGCATGGTAGTAAAAAATAAACAAACATTTATTTTTATAATTTTTTTAAATAACAAAAAGCTACTGTAAAAACTGAATGTAAAATCATAAAACAGTCATTTGATGTGGTTTGTTTTTTTAAATGACCTACAAGTTAAGTAAAAAATTTAATTTGTTCTGCAAATGACTGACATTTCCATTAAAAATAAATAAACTGTATTACAACCCAAACAACTAAATATTTTAAAAGCAAAAGTTTCCTTGTAAGGGATTAGGGTAAGGTGCTTCCAACCTCCTACATCCTTGTAAGGGGACACAGTAAGCTCAAAATTTGTTTTGTATATTTTTATCCGTAAATTATTCGGTTCTTTTGCTGCTTCTCAGTATAATGTGGCGCTTACATCAGTGAGCACTTATTTTATCTTACTTCCAAAAACATGGACATTTTATACTGGGATAGGTTATTTATATTTTACTTTGTAGTATAAAATTCAATTCATCTGCTTCATTTATTTGTTATCAGGAATTTTGTTTTTTGGACAGATGAAAATATTGAATATTGAAAATTTTTATTGTAGTTTGTTTTTTTTTTTTTTATTATTATTTTAAGCATTTAGTATGTGCCCGATCAAAAAAAAGTTATATCTCAAATATTAAATCATATCTTATTTAATATAAATCGATATTAATTCTTATTTAAGTTCATCTCATAATTGGGGTATCCAGTAATTTCCAATTAGAACCCTCAAATATATTACTTTATTAAATTAGAACAAAATTTATTTCAAAATTCCAATTTGATATTAATTAAGATCCTGATGGATTCCAAAATATCATATGGGAGTAGCTTAGAACCAAAAACATATTGTAATTGTTGTTTGATAGCTATAGATATTTTAAGATTAAATTGGATTTACTTAAATTCTATGAAATATTTAATAAAATTAAAAAAGATATCGTAAAAAAAAGAGTTAGCCATTATAATTATGTATGTGGTTATATATAACAATATAAACTTATATCTTATGTGCATAGAATATATTAATGATGTTTGACCATATATAATCATATCTCCAACTTAATTGTTGATCTTATGGCACATATGGAATCCCACATAACCCAAGAAACATATTTACGCATATTACGGCATGTACGGAATCATGAATCCGTCTTAGGCGACAATTTAATGGTCCGTAAAACACGTATCCGTCAATGCATGTACGTATACGGAACATTTACGTACCGTATATTCGCATTTTCAAAAACAATATGTTTTGAATTCGTTTTGTGGTATTCGTTTCCGCACCGTTAGTTACGGACTTCATCGTTTTTCATCCGTAAATGCTCCGTAGCAAACAGCACTGTCTTTCTTGCTTTTTTTATTGAGTTGTTTGTTTTAAAAATATAATTATTTAAATACTATAAAACAGGACGAACATCGAAGTTAAGAAAATGGCAATATCAATAAAAAAAAAGTCGCTTGCAAAAATAGAAAAATTAATTGAAGTCACATATAAAGGGTGATTTTTAAGTTCTTTCGGATTTGATTTAAAAAAAAGACATAAAATTTAAAGAAATGTGTGAAATCTTTATTTGAGTCGATAGAACGATCTATATAATTCAATGTTTAAAGATGATTTCAAGTAAATGTTGTCCGCGGCTACACCTCAAATGGTTCATACGCTTGGTCCAATTTTGGCATACTCTCTCCAACATATCGGCCGGAAATTCACGAATGAATTCTTCAACATTGGCTTCCAGTGGGTCAACCGTTGCGGGCTTGTCCCTATAGACATGAACCTTAACATAGCCCCACAAAAAAATAGTCTAAAGGCGTTAAATCGCACGATCTAGTCGGCCAATTGGACGGCCCCAAACGTGAAATAAACTGTTCACCGAACTCGCCTCTCAATTGAGCCATTGTTTCGCGTGCTGTGTGGTATGTGGACCGTCTTGGCGAAGCCACATGTCACCCAAGTCCAGCTCTTCCATTTTGGGCAAAAAAATTTTAATTATCGCACTGTAGCGATCGCCATTCACAGTAACGTTCCTGCTTTCGTCTTTGAAAAAGTACGGTCTAATGATGCCACCGGCCCATAATCCACACCAAACAGTGCATTTTTCGAAATGCATTTGCAGTTCTTGCAATTCTTGGCTGCTCTTCACACCAACTACTGCAATTTTGCTTGTTCAAGTATCCATTCAACCAGAAATCACTGAACACAATTTTTCGATAAAAAAGTGGATCTTCATCCAACTTTGCCAGCGCCCAAACATCACAAAATAGCCGTGTTGGTAGGTCGTGTGGCTTTAATTATTGCACTAGCTTTATTTAAAAACTTTTTACACCCAAATCCTTCCGCAAAATTTTCCACGTAGTGGAGTAAGTGTCCTCACTCTACGTATGCGTGTTGGTGGTTTAATCTCCAATAATGTAAATTTGGTGCGAAATTTTGTCACAAGATTCCGAATAGTCGCCTCAGAAGGTCGCCCAAACTGGCCATAATTTGGAAGAAGTGCACGATGTCCTTTCTTAACCTAGCATGAATAAAAAAATAATAATAAAATTCAATAATCTGCAAGCGTTTTTCGTTTTTAAGTCGATTCATGGTTAAATTATAGACCAATCTGAACATGTTTAACATTAACATTTTACACGAAAACAGTTGAGCTGCCAAAAACAGTGTTGCCAAAAAGAAAGTTGCTAATAATTAAACAAAGATAATGCTACTGAATGGTTCTGATGTTGGTAAACACAATACTGGTAAACAATATTTTGCGTTGTAATGGCACTACACTTTCTTTTCAAACAAAACAGTGTAATTCTAGTATAATATCAGTTGCACATTTGGTTTTTGCCAAAAGGGTGAGCTTTACAAAAATAACAATGGTTTGTCAGTGCTAATTTTTTTTTGTACTGTTGGCAAAATACCTGACTAAATGTGACTTTTTTATACAAAATATACAATCATATCTGAATTCAATTAAAAAATATTCCAAGCATTGAACCTATATTTCTATATAATTTTATGTGGAACAATATATGGCTTTATAGTAATGTTAAAAAAATTTTTTTTTATTGTGGGTTCACATGAAGTTACCCAGGTAGATATTACCAACCGTACCAAAAATAGTACTATCAAACCACTGCTATTTTAGTAAAACCCACACAAATCAACAATGGTACAACTAATATTGTGCTAGGAAAACACTATTTTGTTTGCAAATCATGTGTTTTGTACCACCCGCAAACTTTTTTGCCACTAATGTTTTTAAAAATATTACAACCAATTACAGCAATTTTTTGAAATTATATTTCACACATATAAATATAATGTGTAAGACTAACACCGAACTGTATTGCTGCTTTTTAAATGTGTTTTATTAGACATATTTCTCAAAATTAATTATATTTGTGGTATTTTAAAGTCACCCAATTTTTTGAATTATGCCAATATTATTGCATACTATTATCAATCGGGTAACAGTACACTACTGTCAAGATTGTTCATTCTACGTTCTGCCAACGCATAAGCGAAAGTCGCCGAAGCTTTGCCAACACTGTGCCGGTATATATATTTATATGCAGATTAATGTTGAATTATATACGAACGGATATAAAACAGTAATACATAATGAGGTATATTAAGTATAATAAAGGGTGTCCCAAGAAGAACGCAATTTTTAAATCTGGCAACATTCGAAGTGTCATTGTTTGACATTTGAACAATTGTTATTGTTTGCTAGTAGAAGGTACGAGGTTAGTAAAAATGGAGCGCTACACGAATGAACAATGCATTCTCATTGTGAAATTGTTTTACCAACATGACAACATGAAAATGCTGATTTTGCCGATAAAATCATCTTCAGTGACGAGGCCCATTTTCATCTTGATGGCTTCGTCAATAGGCAGAATTGTCGCATTTGGGGTGAGGAAAATCCTCGAGTGATTCACGAGAAGCAAATGCATCCTCAACGTGTCACTGTGTTTTGTGGTTTTTATGCTGGAGGAATCATTGGACCTTTTTTTATGAAAATGAGGCAGGTCAAGCGCAAACAGTCAATGGTGTTCGGTATCGTGTAATGATAACCAGTTTTTTCTTGCCTAGAATTGAAGAAATGAATGTGGAGGGCATGTGGTTCCAACAAGACGGCGCCACATGTCATACAGCCAGAGAAACAATTCAATTGCTGCATCAGTCATTTCCCGGTCGTGTTATTTCGCGTTTTCGAGATCAGAATTGGCCGCCTAGATCGTGCGATTTAACACCATTAGATTTTTTTCTTTGGGGTTTTTTGAAGTCGATGGTTTACGCGAATAAGCCGACGACGACTCAAGCCTTAAAAGAGGAAATTGGACGCTGCATTAATGAAATACCGCAGCATTCATGCAAAACGGTCATTGAAAATTTCATTAAAAGATCGCGTGCATGCCAGCAAAGCCGCGGCGGCCATCTGCACGATATATTGTTCCATACATAACCTCATTCTGTCTACTTTACGATATAATAAAGTTTCACGATTTTTTTTTAAATATCTGTGTTTTATTTAAAATTTAAAAATTGCGCTCTTCTTGGGACACCCTTTATAAGACAATATAAAATAATAGAACAATTTTTCAACCAACACAAAGCTCTACACAATTAGATACAAATATGTATGTTTTAAAATATATGTTTATATGACTATATAACTGTATACATCGAAGCATTTAATTGTATAAAATTATGTCTGAATATATATAAATTTTTTTACTTGGGTGTGTAAAAGCTTGACAAATAGATGATGCATGCCGATTATGCAGAGTACCGAATAAAGACCAACTATTCTAGACATATGCAAAAAAAAAATCTCATGAAGTAAATAAATTTACCCACAACAGCCCACCCCCTCCCTCCTAAATGGAAATGATTGATTCGCGCCTGCACCATATATTGTCACATATTATAATATATATTTAAGATGATAAAACATATGACTATATATACATTTTTTTATTCGGGTGTAATGTAAATGTATTTCTAGTTTTTATATTCCATGTGCCGGTTCACTTGATTGATTTTATATGTATTACATTTGCAAAGATAAACGAGTATTCAATCATTTATTCATATGATTCATATTTATATCAGTGCGATATCCAATGTATGCAATACAATTCATATGAAACAAAGGATTTCCATGTTATAGTTATTTTTTAAAATTTTATACATTTGGCAACAATATTTTTTAATAAAATTTTATTAGTGTAATAAACTCTGCTTAATAAAACACCGGAGTTTATTATATATCAGTTTTTTTATTTATTTGTTTTAATTTCTTTAAACGTCGTTCTTATTGCGTTGCTACTTTATGAGTAACTTCTTTTTATTAAAATAATGTTTTACTAACTAGTATACAGAAGTAATATGAAATGTAACGGTAACTCTCATTTTAGTTGTTGCTTTAGTTAATGCATTGCTTAAGCAATTTACGAATTCAGTGTGTACTAAAAATACCAAACTAAAAGGAGAGCTAGTAGTTCTTAAATTTATAAAAATTCTTACTTTAAAAGAATACAATCATTTTGCAATAACACTACAATTAGTGTCTCAATAAAACAAGTTTCAAAGCCTTAAATTACACAGAAAAAAACTAAAATCGAGTTTCAATTAAAATATTTGTTGATTTAATTTAAAAAAAGTTGAATTGAATTCGGTCCTATTAAGGAAATTGTAGTATCAATTAAAATATTTTGTAACTGTTTGATATCTATTAAAAGATTGATTGAATATTGTTTTTAATTTCAAAAAACATTATAGCAGATAATATTAGATCTTTAATTAAAATATTTAAAAAAATAGCAAAAAAAAATCGTCCAATAAATCTCTAAAATAAAAACAAAAAATTGCTAAACTTGGAACAGAAATTTTAAATTAAAAAAACTTTAAAAATTAAAAAAAGAAATCAACAAAAATTAAAAATTGGTGTAAATTAAATTTAAAACTTCTATATCTCGCAAAAAAATTTTAATTTTTGTATAACAAGTTTTTTGTTGTTGTGACCAATGTTAATATTTAAATTAGATTTTAAAAAGGGGTTTCCTTACGGACTATTTTGGTCAATAATCTCATTTATTTGTAAATAAAAATCAATTTATCATGTTTTTGCTCAACGTTTCGTTTGCTTTATTCAAATATATGTAAAAAAATATAATATGTAAAATTTATTTGTAAATAAAAACTGGACATCACTACACAGAATTTTAAATAAATATTAACAAACACAGTACACAGAAAATCACAGGTTAAGCTGACTGTAGTATCACAGAACTTTGACTAATTTCTAAATTATTGCAACTGAGTATTAGAGCTTTGGGTTATCCTTATCTTCTCTCGTATTCATGGCATAACTAATCCTGTCTTATATTCTTAAGCTTTCTAATGTATAGCGTTTATTTACTCTTTTTTCTTTATCTAATATCTTTATTTTTTTAAAATTCATAATATGATTGCATTCCTTTACATGTTGTGCTAATGCAGTTGTTTTAATAATTTCGGTGATTTTCTAAATTTTTGTAATATTTTAATTTTTGGAATTTATTTAAATTAGGCAATATATTTTTTTTTTTCAATTTTGGGGATTTTTTTTTCAAATTTGAAGTTTTTAAAAATGTGGGCGATTTTTTTTATTTAATCGATTTAGTTTTTTTTCAACTTTGGTGATTTTTTTTTAAATTTTGACATTTTTTTTTCGCTGTTGGTTAGAGAAACTGGAAATTTTTTGAGCACCAAATTTATTTTCAATTAAACATTTTCTACATATTATTAAACTTTTAACCAAAAGTGAATTTGAGATCAAACAAAACTTTAATTAAATTTTTTTTGTGAGCATCCGTCATTAAAAACTTTTATAGTATTTTAATGTTCTCAAAATACAAGTATTTTCTGTGTAACCTATTCTAGAACAGAATATTTTGAAATCGTAAGCACTTTTGTGTAATTTTGCTGGGTTTAACTATAAATAAAAATATTTTTTGGTTTAAACTCAATTTTGAAATCAATACAAATAATAGCAGAAAAAAAGCTAACAATTGTGATTTAATAAATGTATACACATCACTGATGATTTTACGATATGTGTAACTACACTCATAAAAAAGCTAGTAGAAATAGTTGAAGATTCAGCTACGACAACAGAAACTACAATACGGGAAATGAAAAGTTAGTTAAAAATTTTAACTATCTAGACTGCTGTATACATTGACAATTGTATTTAAATTATCTAAGAATTTAGCTCAGGTATCAGAATTTTAAGCTTAAATGTTTACTAAAATTTCGCTTGACATCCGAATTTTAGATTTCACTGGATTTGACCAGTGGCAGTTCCATATTTATTACCGGAAGTTGTAACGTAATATGTTTCTTAATAAATGAAATTTTGTATATTTTCATACAAACATATACAAAAATGTAACATTTGGTGTAATTTTTACCAGATTAAAACAAATATCCAATTATTTTTAGATGTATCAATTTAAATAAAATCATATACGATTATATCAGGTCAAAATCAGAATACATTAATATCTGGTTTTAAATAATTATATAAATTTGTATCAGTTTAGATACAAACTGATATTATTAAGAAACATATTAATAATTATCATTAAGTTTATATAAATTATTACTCATACTGTCGAGCCAGAATCTAGTTGAAGATTTAAGCTCCCCTTTACCTTCGGAGTATACTCGATGAACCCTGCTCCCTACACGTGCCGTAGTTAGTAAAGTAGATTGTTTAACCCGACTCACCTGCAGATTATTCTAGTGAGTTACTTAGAATATTTACTAATCGTATTTTATAACCTTTTCCCCATTTCACAATCTGACCAGACTCACCTATTAACTATTTACTAATCGTACTTTAGAACATTTTTCCCATTTCACGATCTAACCCAACTCTCCTGCCGATTATTCTCGTGAGTTACTTAGAATTATTTACTAATCGTATGTTAGAAACTTTTCACCATTTCACGATCTAACCAGACTCACATGCCGATTATTCTCGTTAGTTTCTTCGAATTATTTACTAATCGTATTGTAGAACTTTTCGCATTTCACGATCAAATCCGATTATTCTCGTAAGCTATGTATTACCATATATCACACGAACGCCACTGCATCGTTCGTGTCAGATCAGCTTACTTGCCAACCATCGTCGTGAGTCCGTTCAAGTTCTTAGGAACTATAACGACCGCCACAGTTGCCGAAGACCGCTGGACCCGAGTACACGAATTCTTTTACAAGAAGCCGAGTCATTTGATTAAATAGTTAAGTAATTATAAGATCTTGGTAAATAAAAGCTGTGTACGATATAAGATCGTACAGCTGTAGTTAAACATCTAAAATGATCGTAGTTCTTATTTCAAGCGAAGCAGACCTTTGAAGAACCCGGACAGACTGAGTCGTACCGCAGCTATTAAAGACTATTTCATATTTATGAAGTAACGATGGTTTATAACGTTTAGTTTTCGAGATAAATCATATTTTAGGAATATAAAATATAAATTAACAGAAAATTACTTTATCTACAAGTGAGACTGACAGCTCAGACACAAAAAAGCTAAACTAGCTAACTGGCAAATTTGTAAATTTGAGAACCACTATCTACTAAATATAAGCTTGAAAATTTTGTTTAACCCACTTGGAGCCACCGTCCATTTAAAAGAACATCTGACAAATGATAGAAAAGCGCCGTTGTGCACGTGCATTTCTGTACATATTTTTTTATATTATTATTGTTTATGCTTTGTTATTTAGCTTCGCAGCTCGAAAGCGTCAGTTGGTGAAAGCAGTTCCGGGTATTTAAATTGTTTATTGAGTGCTTTGCGAATAGTGATTTTTTCTAATAGTGCGTAATGGAAAAAAACATGTAAGTAATTCATTTACTTCCAGTTAATTGTAATTTTTTGTTTAAAAATAATAAGAGTAACATCTTAGTTAAACAATAAATAAATGCAAAGCTTCCGTAATGCTGTATTGCAGTGTGCAAAGTGCACGCGTCTTTGGACAGTTCTTTTAAAAAAAAAAAGTTATTTCATAAAAAATGTTAAGAACCCCATAAATATTTAAGTTTCGAAATAAAAATTAAAGTTTTCAAAAAAAAAAAAAAATCCGGCGCTATCTGGGTTAAATTGGATGAAATTTTTTCTTGTGGTAAAATGAGATAACTGAATTGGAATCCTTTGAACAGACTTTTATACTATCATTTTCTATGAGTGTAGCAAAAATGCACACATTTATTGAAATATTTATGACAGGAAGCCGTGCAGTCAGTCATCACATTTATCTTTTTATTCATATGAATGTTAAATGAAATGTAACACAGTAGTTTTGTTAAATTTAATTAAAAATTGATATTAACTAAAAATAAGCTTTTTTCTTAACAAGTTATTAATTTCAAGGTATTAGTAGATATCACCTCATTAAAATCAAAGCCATCTATAGTTTCTAAACTAAAAATAATACCAATGAAAATGAAACTATTCAAAATAATACCGTAACAGAAAAAATTAGAAAATAATTCAGCTAAAACTACTAAAAATATATTCAAAATGACGTTGGAGAAAAAGTGCTGGAATTAGGAGATTTTTTTTTGGAAAATTTTAGTAACAACAAATAAATTTGTTAAGTCTACAAAAAAATTTAGTTAATTTAAAGTTAAAAATTAGCTAAATGTTAGTAGACAAAAAAACCTCAAAAATATGTGAAATTTGCATTTGCAAAATTATTTCTGTCCGGAGTTAAAGGGGCCAGACACCAAACGTGGGCAAATTTCTTAAATAAAAGAACTATATCTCTCGGATCGAAATGGAAATTATTCCAGGCAGTCTGTAGAGCTATACAAACGTATGGTGCCCAAGTGTGGGGTTTCTCACATTTTAATGATGTTGACAAACTTCAACTCTACTTCATCAAAAAAATATTAAGACTCCCAAACTTCACGCCAACTTATATACTAAGATTAGAGACATGCATTGAAAGTGGTCATTTATACACCCTAGATCTACATTTAAGATATGTGAGCAGAACCCTTTTTGAATATAAAGAAGATCGGCTGCCATACAAGCTAACAAAGGTACTCCTACGGCACGAATTATACTGGGTGAAAGAGATGAACAACATTGGTCGGGAATATAACATAACGTGGACAGATGAAACATTTAGTAAGACTCAGTGGAGAGAAAATCGTTTGAATCTGCTTAGCTCACTGAAAGATAAATACTACCTAGAATATATGGCAAAAACCTCACAAACGGAAAGAATTTATAAAAAATTAGATGTAATAAATGAAAATACATACTTGATTGGAGAAGCAAACATAGAAGATATAATGTGGATTTTTAAAGCTAGAAGTGGTTTAATAGCTCTCAATGGCAATAGGTTTCAAATAAATGGCTCAAATTTATGTTCTCTTTGTAATATTAATGAAATTGAAAATATAGTGCATTTTCCAGGTCGGTGTAGAGAGTTTCTAAGAGAGTTTAGAGAGCTCTAAGAGAGTTTAGAATTATGTATATAGGAAAGTCTGAACTTAGTGAAAAAGAAATTATTGATGTATTAAATGGTATTACAATAGACTGGAATTTTTTGGCAAACTACATAAAGGCATGTGTTAATTATAGAAATTTTTTAGTAACTGAATATAATTTTTAAACATTTGTATTTGATATCATTCAAACTATCTTTTGTATTATTTTAAATAGTTAGTCGACTGACGACATATAGTCAAAGTCGCTCATTACTTACTTATTTTATTCTTATTTTAAAAAACTATGCTTTTTGTAATAATATGTATATTGCTAAATTTAAATAAAGAATACTACTACTACTAAAGGGGCCAGACCCAACATATAAATGTGGATACTCAAATGAAAGGAAGTTTTCTCAGGATTTAAAAAGTCATGATAAGTAGCACCTTTTAGACCCAGTGTAAGTATATTTAGATATAGAAATGGGTAAAAAAAAATCGAACAATGGCTTTTTTGTACGTAAACTTTGTTTCACTTTTTTTTTGGTTGTTTTTGTAAAATTTACTGTAAATTTAATGATGTTTTCATAATAGGACCCGTAAAAATTGTGTGGACATGATTTTACAAAATAAAGGGCCCGCCATCCAACGTTTTTTTCAACTAGTGCTTATTTCGTGAAAGGTAACACTTAGCTCATGTCTGATTTGACAGATAATTAGTTTTATCCTTCCGCTGAACGAATATGGTCCGTATGTTCGTTATCTTGTGAAAAAAGTGAAAGAAACTGGCATCCTCATCGATAAACCAAAGCGTTAAAAGCCAAAAACAGTGCGTACACCCGAGAATATTGCTGCTGTGGCAGAAAGTGTGCGTGAAGCGCCATCAACATCAATTCACCGTCGTTCTCAACAATTGAACATTTCGGAGACATCATTGAGACGAATTTTGCATAAAGACCTTGGTATGACGCCATACAAAGTCCAATTGGTTCAGGAGTTCAAAAAAAAAAAGTTATTTGGCGGACCCTTTATATTCCCTTCAGATGGTTTATTAATCATCACCTCGCCTGCTACAACATTTTGATTATATCAGTGGGTCTCCGTACTCCTCAGTGTCGCTCAATCTGATCTCTTTTTATTGGTTCGTAAACTCGCACCCAGCAAATGTAAATATGTTGCAGAAATTTAAGATTTGAAAGTAATTTGTATCATGTTTTTAAATAATAATTTAATAAAGTTTTTAAATATTTCAATTATTAATGATAAAATTAGCAAGTTAAAATTAAAATATATTAATTTTTTATAGAAATTAAACAAATTTAAGCAAAATAAAAGTGAGTGTTTTAGCAACAAACTCTTGCCCGAGTTTGGTATTTTGTTTCTAAGAGGCGTGGGAAGTGTAGCCTCTCTATTTGTATACACTCTTTGATTATATCGAATGACTTTTTTTAATGTGAGTTTCCTTGATTTTATGTGATTTTTTGATTATGTAGCTATAGTTAATATTGCCCCAGTCGAAAATTTGTTTGAAAAAATTGCTGGATTTTTTTCAAAAAAATTTGAATTTTTTTTTTGGACCTTAACATTAATTAAAGTTAAAAAAAATTATTGTATAATTTTGTAAATATGGCACCTAGCGCCATAGGCGAAAATTTTTATTTTTTTAGTACCCATACTTTATGGTTAGTTGCTAATTTGATATATAAAATATGACTATTTTATGGATCTTAAAATAACAAGCATTTCTGAAATTGTGAAAAAATTTGTGGATTTTTTGCTGTTAAGGGTGACACCAATTTTTGCTCACTAGATCCCTTGGTTCGCGAAATATGGCGTTTAAAAATTAAAAAATTACTTCACAAAATAAAGTGTTGATGCTACGTAAATCACTGAGATTTAAAGATGACAAAACTACTTTTGAAATGACATGTCATTACATTCAGACCCCCAGGAACCAGTTCCAGAAGCCGTTATATGCAACCGGTGGTAAAAGAAGTAAAAGAACTTTTATTAAAAAGTGCCTCTTATTGAAAAGTACCTTTTATTAAAAAGTACCTTTTATTAGAAAGTACCTTTTATTAAAAAGTACCTTTTATTAAAAAGTACCTTTTATAAAAAAGTACCTTTTATTAAAAAGTACCTTTTATTAAAAAGTACGTGTTATTAAAAAGTACCTTTTATTTAAAAGTACCTTTAATTAAAAAGTACCTTTTATTAAAAAGTACCTTTATTAAAAAGTAAATTTTATTAAAAAGTACCTTTTATTAAAAAGTACCTTTTATTAAAAAGTACCTTTTATTAACAAGTACCTTTTATTAAAAAGTACATTTTATTAAAAAGTACCTTTTATTAAAAAGTACCTTTTATTAAAAAGTACTTTTCATTAAAAAGTACATTTTATTAGAAAGTACCTTATATTAAAAAGTTCTTTTTTTAAAAATTAATTTTTACCTTTTATTTAAAAAAAGTACATTTTGAAAATGAAAATAAAAAAAAACGTGTATTGTATATTTACCAAATGAACAAGTTTTCAATTTATTTTTGATCTTTTATCTCTAACTTTAAACTCATATATTAGTTCTCATTTAGTGCGATAACTAGGTTATAAGAATGTTTGAGGTTTGTATGGGGTTGCTACTTCTTTCAAAACGTGTTCTGAATATAGGAACCTGCAAAATTCCCGTAATAGATCTATAAACACATTCCTGAAAGTGGTTAATTAATAAATTTAAAAACAAAAACTTGTTAGGACAATATCCTAATAAAGAAATATAGAGTATGGCCTCGAACTTGAATAATTTTTGTTTTCATTGCACAATTAAAGGTCGAAAAAACATAATTTTTATTTTGAATAAAAATTATACCAAACTTATCAAGTACATTTTATTTAAAAAAGTACCTTTCATTTAAAAATGTACCTTTTATTTAAAAAAATTACCTTTCGTTTAAAAAGTACCTTTTGTTTAAAAAAGTACCTTTTATTTAAAAAAACACTTTTTATTTAAAAAAAAGTACCTTTCATTAAAAAAAGTACCTTTTATATTAACTTGAAAAAATACCTTTTTTAAAAAAAAATACCTTTATATTTAGAAAAGTGCATTTTGGCAAATTCATTAAACAAGTTCATATTTATATTTCTCTTAACAATCAAATTTGTACAGTACTTTAATACCAGGCTTATGAGTGATGTTTAATTATTTGTAGTTTCACAATACGTATGATTAATAATAAATACTACTCTACAAAATCTCATATAAAGTCTCAAAATTTAAAATTTGTCTTTACTTTGTTACTTAAATAAAAAACGCGTATACATAGTTTTTAGAATTACAGTTGAAGCAGGCATTTTATCACAAAAAAATAAACACATTTAGAAACGAATAACTTTGTTGAAAACGAATCTCGGCATTGGAATACTTATTCTAACTTTAACTTGCAGTTAGTTTTACCTTTGTAAAACAATATTCATTTTAGTTTCCTTCTAAAAACTTTCATATGCGGTACTTTATATGACGATTAAGTTTTATGTAAAGTTTTCATACTCGTAAGTACACGCTTTATTAAAAGTTATAGATTGTATTGAGTTTTAAATTAGTTTTCTTCGTTTATACACTTAAAATAATAAAACTATTATTTCAGCTTCTCAATTTGTCCCATTGGTTAATGTCATTACTTTGACTTGGGCGAAAGTAAATGGGTATACATAACCGCTAATGCGTATAAAAACCTTGCCAACTATACCCAGCAAAAACCTCGGTAATAGGTTGGTATTACGGAACATGTTACAGGGCAAAAAGTTAAACTGTTTACCCTTGCATTACTTAGCTACTTTTGGTGGTATTACTGAAAGCCCCATTAGTAATAACAAATTCACATGTGAAATTGTTTTTAAAGTATAATTAGTTTGTTTCTATACACAATTAAATATAGTTAAATTTTTACTAAAAATTTCACAATTTTAAAATAATATTCGATTTAAAAATTAAAGATTTAAATAAAAAATGTTTGACAACTCTTTACTTTGTGAGTGAGGAGCAACATTTTCTGATTTATGTACTTACCTCAATGGACATGGCCTTGTTAAAATAATAAGGTTTGTAATAACTGGATAAGTAACACGTTAACTCCTTATTACAAAAAGTTTATTTTTCCACCAAAAAAAAAACAATATCTTGTTTAAAATGTTTAGTTAAAAATTTTTAAATTTTGATTTAATATCCAATAAAAAAAATTTAGGTTTTCGAAAAAAAAACTTATTACATTTATACTGGATGTAATTTGTGTTTTGTTCGGTGTTACCACAACGGACATGCCCATGTTAAAATAATAGGGTTAGTAATCTTATTCCCTAGTATCTTATTCACAAACCTATTGTAGAAAGTTTTGCTGGGTTATTTTACTATTTCACTTTGTCTTCTTCCTATTTTTATATCTCTGTCATCATCATCTTTTTCTTCCATCGAAGTTTCCTCTATGATTGCATATGTAATTAACTTTGTACTTGTTCTTTTTTTATCTTATATTTTCTGATTACATTTTACTACATATTTTAAGTGATTTTCATTTGCATAAAAATGTTCGCAAATGTTTACTGCTGTTTTTTCTCTTATTACAATTTGTTGCTGCATAAATTTTTGCATTGAAATGTATCGAAACTGTAGATGAAGAATATTTCATGAATATAAAATTTATTGATTTAAATAAATGTTTCATATGTATCATATGATGGTTATAATTTGACACTCCTTAACTAATATTTTACCTTGAGCTAAGCAAACCAAACGACTACTTCAACTTGCAAAACTCATTTGTCCTGTCTATCTCAAGTTAGAACAACTTTTTTAAACTGATTCATTTATTTGATCCTTTCACTTGTGATATATACCAAAATACTGACTCTAATTGTTAACATTAAATTCTAAATATGGAAAAAAAGAAAACCAAACAAACCAAAACAATTGTTTATTAAAAAATGTTTGTAATTTTTTTTGACTCAAGGCGCCCTCACGTATAATCAAGCAAACTTGAAACTTTGACAGTATATAATTCCTAGACGGTTGAAGATATTTAAAAAATATTAATTTGTATAATTATTTATTTATTTATTTGGTATTATGAAGGCCCCAACACAATTAGGTTATAGGACATTTAATATTACATAGGAACTTATATTCTATTTAATATACATTTATAGTATTATATGGATTTAAATCGAATTATAAATATTTATTTCAGTTAAGAATTTTTTAATGTTTTCAAATTCATTTTCTTTTAGAAGGATATTAATTTTTTTTAATTTTATTTATGTGCACCCCGGTAGGCTAGTTGGTAGCGTGCTGGCTTATATGTGCGGGGATCGTGGGTTCGATTCCCACCAGAGGCACTGATCTGTTTTCGCTACAACGCGAGTATATAGTCTGAGTATTGAAATTTATATTCCGTAGATATATTATTTTTTAAAGAGTTTTTGGCAAGCTGGTCAACTTTTTTATGGCTAGGGACCCATAGGAAGGTAATTTTGTGGTTAGTTAGCGAAGTTATTAATGTTCTTATTTATTGTATAATTACGTTGTTATTATATGGATCTTGTAGTCCTTTTAGGGCACTTTTACTGTCGGATATTATAAGTGTTTTTTTTAAAGACGTTTTCAAGCTTTTCCAGACATATTTTCATTTGCTAATAGTTTACTAGTATATACAGAGGAGTAATCGTGAATACACATATATATCGCAAGATTCTCACCTAAAACTGCAAACCCAGCTTTTTCGTTCGTAACAGAACCATCGGTAAAAAACTGAACATAATTTTGGAATTTGGTATTAATTAATTCTAAAAATTTCTGTTGTATTTGAAAAGAGGTCATGTCTTGTTTACTTGTATATGCAAGTGAAAAATCTATATTAATAGTTGAGATTAATTTGTATAATTCTTGATTCAAAAATATATCAAATTTTATTTTTAAGTTGAGCGGTTTTTAAATTTTTTTTTTTGTTTTGGAAAATTTTCATAGCTTTTAACATTATTTTTAAATTGTCTTATGGCAACCCTGCAGTGATAATAACCCATGCATAAAAATAGGAAAAATAAGAAAACTTTGGGAGTATAAACGGAATTTTGTTAATTTTACGAAAGTTTTTGTTGTTTTGACAATAATTTCGTATGCTTGAGTGTGGCATTATAATTGGTATGATTGCAGTAGTATTTCAATAAAAATTAGCCATTATTCATGGTTTGAAGAACAACCGAAAAAATGTTGCCATATTTTAGACTTTGTGTATTTGAATAATTCATATTCTGATCAATCAGATTTAAAAAAAAATTTTAATCTGATTCTAATTTTTGGCATGGATTATTTCGTATCTTCTCTTCAACATAACAATTAAAAATATAAAACTTTAGGCCTTTTCATAATTTTAAAGTATTTTTAAAAAATGGTCCCATCGAAAAGGAGCAAACATTTATTTCTTTCAAATAATTATTTGGCAGCTTTGGTAAAAGTTGGTCCATAATGGGTTAAATTTAATATTAATATATAAGAAAAATGTATCATATGATGGTTATAATTTGACACTCCTTAACTGATAATTTATTTTACCTTGAGTTATTCATGCCAAACGACTACACTCAGGGAACTTCTGCTTTACAAATATGTTGTTGTTTGGGTTGTAATACAGTTTCTTTATTTTTAATGCAAATGTCAGTTATTTGTAGAACAAATTAAATTTTTTACTAACCTTGTAGTTAATTTAAAAAAATAAACCACATCAAATCACTGTTTTATGATTTTACACACTTTTTTTATAGTTGTTATTGGTTCATTTTTACTACAATTGTGGATCATCTTTTGAACATTAAAAAGCAATTGTCAATGTTAGTTGGATTTTCTGAAATGTAAGTAGTCCTTTCTTTAAGTGAAATTTCATTTGTTTTTAACTAAATTTGCAGTTGTCCTTACCTACATAGTAATATAAGAGTACTTCAACATACAGAACTCATTTGTCATGTTTATCTCAAGTTATAAAAAAATTTCATCTACAAGATGTCAAATTATGACCATTAGGGTTTTATTGCAAATGGTTGGAAATTGAAGAAAATGTTAACTGTGTTAACCGTGCCGAATTTCGGTCGGAAATTGCCCATTAGTGTAAAAAAAAATTACCAAAATTCGAAATTTTAAAAATTTTAATTTTTCATTTCCTTTATTCTGACTTCATCGCATATCATTGACCCACTTAAGCCTGAAATCAAAATTACCCACGAATTTGATAAAAATGCAAAAACGTATTTTTAAATAATTTGAAAGATTTTTTAAAATGCCAAATTGGGTAATGGAGAATTGGGTGATATATCTCACATTGTATTGAGTTACAGTCCGTTTTTAGTATGTAAAACAGAGATAACATATTGTATGTACATATGTACTATTTTTGCATATTGTATGGAGTTAGACTTAGTTTACGAAACGTAGTCGGTCGAGTAATGAAGCCTTTATTTGTCAAAAAAAAATAACAATTTTAAAATTGATAGAAACAACTTCTGCACTTAATGAAATTTTAAGATAAGAGTTAAAATGTAAATTATGAGTATCGTAAATTGTTGCTCTTTCATCATGCGCGGCTTCAGCAATTAATATGCAGGGATATTTCATACGCCATGGTGTACATTTGGAATTATTGGCTTATTACTAGAAAAATATTTTTAAATTTTCTGTGGAATAATTTTGGTCCACCAGAGCATTTTCTAGTTTTGAGTAAGTACAATCAATTTCAATTGATGTATTCTGAATTTTAAATGATATTTTCTGAATTTTAAGTGATATTTTCTGAATTTCAATTGATATTCTGAATTTCAATTGATATTCTGAATTTCAATTGATATTTTCTGAATTTCAAATGAAAACTCTGAGTTTCAATTGATATTTTCTGAATTTCGAATGGAAATTCTAGATTTCGATGGATATTTTCCGAATTTCAAGTGGAAATTCTGAATTTCAATTGATTTTTTCTGAAAATTGTTCCTAAAATTCCTAAAATTATGCACCCTTTGATAACATACAAATTTTGTTCAGTTTGTGACAAAATAATCAATTAAAAAAAAAATGTCATGAAAAGGAGTCGCTCCACACACAAGCACGAATTACACTACTCAACAAATTTCAACTTTTTGCAGAACCTGTCTTTGAAATACAAATTTTTAGTAGACTTATTTGCACTGAATCCAAATCTGGCAGGTATTGCAAGGAAGTTGAAAATTTTGCCTGTTCAGTTTTATACTTATACATATGTATGCGTAAATTGAACATTCCACAGAACTCATTTTTGTACTAAAATCGCAAATCCATTAAAAATATCCTAAATTATTTAAAAAAGAAGAAAATGTTTATAAGAGAAAAAAAAAACAACTGGAATATGTAACGTAAATATAAATAAGTTGCGAAGCGCGAAATTTCACTTTTCGAAAAATTCGCGTTGAAAAACACATGAACATTTTTAGTAATCTTTCTTAACATGTTGTTGTAGTTATGGATACAATGTCGTATTATATACAAAATAACGCGTTTTCAAAAAGTTGTCGCTTATACCCTTGTTCGTGCGAAGCATTCAATTTTTTATAAATTAATATTTTTATAACTGATTATTTTTTATCGCTTTCATTCGCCGTGCCTGTAAAATCTGTTATTCGTTAAAATTCAATTTTTGTCTTTCGTAATGAGTTTTCACACTTACGTTAGTCATTCTCCTGTGTTGTTTTACAAAAAAAAAATTCAATATTTATAATTATATGTGCATTTTTTAAGTTTATTTTGAATGTTAAGTTCCGATTCAAGTAGTTTTTTTATAGGTAAGCACTTACATTGATATTTTAGAGTTTTGTAGAAATTCTTCATTTATACCTTCGATACTTAATTATATATATTCTTAAAAGGAAGTACTAAATTCTGCAAAAACCTTTAATGCCACAAATGGAGCGGAAATTGGTCCGTAATAACAGAATCACTGTTATAAAAATCAACAAGTACACGTGGTATTAAATAGCAGTTTATCTATAAAACGGTCAGTGATTGCACAAAAATTTCATATAGACACAATCAAACAATAAAAAATATAACAAATATTATAGTATTATCAGAATCACTGATGTAGGTTAATTACCAGAAACAGCAGTCTGATTCAATTAAAAATTTGCTGTGTAAAAAAAAAAATAAAACTAAGAAATTTATGTGTACCTTCGATACTCAATTATAGATATTCTGCAAAAACCTTTAATGCTACAAATGGTGTTTAAATTTGTCCGTAATATCAAAATCACTGTTATAAAAATCAACAAGTGCATGTGGTATTAGAAAGCAGTTTGGTGTTTAGTCAATGATTTCACAACAATTTCATATAGACGCAATCAGACAATAAAAACATAACAAATATTACAGTATTGTCAGAATCACTGATGAAGGTTAATTGCCAGAAACTACAATCTGATTCAGTTAAAAATTTATAGAGAAAAAAAAATAAAATTAAAAAATTTATTTGTATTATAGATATTTTTAAAAGGAAGTAATAAATTTCGCCAAAAACCTTTAATGAAATTGGTCCGTAATATCAGAATCACTGTTATAAAAATCAACAAGTGCATGCGGTATTAGAAAAGCAGTTTATATACACCTCGGTCAGTGATTGCACAAAAATTTCATATAGACGCAATCAAACAATAACAAATACTACAGTATAATCAGAATCGCTGATGAAGGTTAATTACCAGAAACTGCAGTCTGATTAAATTAAAAATTTACAGCTAGTTATGATTTTTAGAAATATGAATATTCTTCCTCTCACAAATGTCTATGCATTTGGGTGTTAATATTTAAATCACTAATAAATTGTCTAACCAGACGTATGAGTGATATTTATTAGTAGTTCAACAGTACGTATGATTATTATATTCAGTTAATATCACTCATACGTCTTCAAGGTATTTCTTTTCAATTCTTTATTAATAGTAAAACCAAACCAAATTTTCTTTACTTTTTACCTGAAAGCTTAAATTTTGAAAAATTAGCTTTGAAATTTCAGAATTTTTTTTTCTTTAAAACAATGTTTTCAGTATAATTTCTTCTTTTTAAACAACAAATTTACAGTTCTTATACAAAAATTTCTTATAGGAAACGCCCTTGTTTTTTGAATGTGTTTACTATTATTACACCAAATTGTAAAACAACGCAAAAATTAAGAAAAAAAATAAATAAATAATGATAGGGATTCATGAATTCCATTGCATAAAGTTGACAACAATAAAAAATGCTGGTTGCAGTAGCATTTTTTCCATTGTGCACTATTTGTATATAAAACATTCTTAAATAGCAAAAGTAAAGAATAGCTGGGTAGTAAAAGCTTTTTTTCTACTTTACTAGTTACATAGATAAATTACTTTCTTTTAGTATAGTTTTTTTTTTGCAGTAATAAGGTCTGTTCTGTAATCCGATTCCATTAAAATGTTACGAAATTGTAGCAACACATGAATTTCATATTTGTTGTTCCGAATTCAGTTTTAGCAATGGAATTTTATTTTATTTTAACTAGTGTAATCGATTAGTTTACAAATTTTTATTTTTGTGTTTAGTTTCGAATTCCAGAACATTTCTTTCAGTTTTGTTTTTATAAAATTTGTTTTGTTTTATTTATATACGTTTGTACAATATATTTTATTTTTATATTTTATGGTACATAAAAACTGCAAACAATTTTTTTTCTACTCCAAAATAAAATATTGTAGTTTTACTAGTTGCCCTAATATTTTTAGGGGAAACTAAATTTATTTGATCCATATATTTATTTATTGTAAGAGCACACTTCACTTAAAAAAATCTGAAGTTTGGGAAAAAATTGTATATGTTGTAAATATGTTTGTAATTCTTAAATCTTTCTACTAGAACACAAAACTTAGATCTAATTTATTACTGTCTAGAACTAGTTATAAAACTGGTTATGGAAGAACGCATTCAAGTTAGGTATAAAAAAGTAATATGTAGAATAGATTTGGTATCAAAAACATTTGTTTTACAACCGCTTCTTTAGAAATGAACTTTTCGGTGGGTTTGGTTATCATGAAGTGGCCCTTTTCCCCATAGATTTTGATTTTGTTTGTCAAAAACAATAATTTTATTAATGGCGTCCATATAAATTTATGACAAAATATTATATGCACTCATTTTGTATTACAGTGTAACACAACGTATAATGAATATGATAAATGTATTACTGATACACATACCAACATACTAAAATAATTGCAATTTGTATAAAGTACACTATAATAAATACACCCAGAAAAAGGATTGGTTGGAATTCGGTTGAAACCACTAAAATTTATTTGATAGGACGTTATTTTATTTGGAACTGCCATTAATAGATTAATAAAGCAAAAATACTGTACTGAAAATTAAAAAGAGGGAAAAGGAACTAAAACACAATCTATTTATCCAATTATTGGTATTTCCAATCAATTTTTCAAATAAAATTCGGTTAGTAATTGTGTACGGGGTACGATGATTACAAATTTTTTTTTTCCCCGAAATCGAAAAGCTGGACTTAGGTGACATGTGGTTTCAACAAGACAGTGTCACATGCCACCCAGCACGCGATACAATGTCCCAATTGAAAGGCGAGTTCGGTGAGAAGTTTATTTAACGTTTGGGCCGGTCAATTGGCCACCTAGATTGTGCGATTTAACGCCTTTAGACTATTTTTTGTGTGGCTATGTTCGTGAGATACCGGCTGATATGTTGGAGAGAGTATGTCAAAATTGGACCCAGAGTACGAACCATTTAAGGCGTAGCCGCGGTCAACATTTACATGAAATCATCTTTAAACATTGAATTATATAGATCGTTCCAACGACTCAAATAAAGATTTCATACATTTCTCTAAATTTTATGTGTTTTTTTTTTTTTTTGAATCAGATCCGAAAGCTCTTAAAATATCATCCTTTAGATGACATTTAAGTGAATTTTTACATTATTGTATATGGCCCCATGCCATTATTCCGTTTAAGTGGCGAGTTTTTGCTGGATTACAAATTGGTGTAATTGTAATTTTTGAATTAAAAATAACTAATGATTTTATAAACTTGTTTAAATGAATTTTTTTTTTGTTGCTCATTTAACTATTGGAATCGATCTCATATTTAATTTCGTTGGCAAACACAGATTTCCTCCGTCATTATTGAAATCATTTGTGTGTAAATATTTTCTACACAACCTTTAAAAATTAAACAATGTAAAAAATAACTTTAGGAATTAGTTTATTTCCAATTATACGTCGGTTTTTTTTTGTTGTCTACGTATAGGACACTTCAATGACTAATTGAAATACTAATTGAAACACACAATTTTCATTTGCACTTCCTGACACTTTTACCAACTTCATGGATTTGTGACACATATTTTTTTGATATACAATATATGATCTTGATTTTAGTAGATGTAGGTAAAGACCATTGCAAATGTAGTTAAAAACAAATTAAAAAGGACGACTTACATTTCAATAAATTTAACTAACATTGTCATTAGTTTTTTAATGTTCAAAAACTGAACCACAATTGTAGTGAAAATGAACTTGATAATTTTCGGCTTTCGCCTTGAACTTAGGAACGAGTAACTCGTGATCAACCACTGTTCACACGAAACCCTTCTCCACTTCAGTCCTCCAAGGTCTCATTTGATCATTTGCTACAACCACCAAGATCTGTACCAAGGGCGGCTACATGCAGGCTTACGCCAATTACTTCCATGCACACCATTGTAGCCTACTACTCACTAAAGTTTCAAAGTTTATAATCCAACCGAAATTGAACATAAACCATCTGCTTTAGCGGTTAGTAAAACATTTATTTTTTGTATTTTTTTTTAAATAACAAAAAACTACTGTAAAAAACTAATGTAAAATCATAAAACAGTCATTTGATGTGGTTTGTCTTTTTAAATGAACTACAGTAATTTGTTCCACAATTTTTTTTTTTTTTTCATATATTTGTATTTATTGAATCTTTTCTTTAAGAAATTTACAATAAGTTATCAAATCTTAAATCTTATCTCCTCTTGGTTTGTTGCCAGTGCAGCAAATCCAATTTTAGTATGCAGGGATCTACAAGATTAGTTTATAGCGAGGTCCAAGGTGTCCAATTTTTTTAGACGCCTGTGACCTGAAAATGTAAGCAAGTTTTGAGCAAGGGGATTAGGATGAATTGCCAACTTGGAAATGACTGACATTTATCGTACATTAAAATTAAAGAAACTGTATTACAACCCAAACAACTACATATTTTTAAAGCAGAAGTTTCCTGAGTGTCGCGCTTTTGCGTGTCTGTAAACACTTGTTCGAATTTGTGGCTAAAACTGGACTTGAATTTGAACATGAAAAAGTTCCCTAACAACCAGTCAATTTACGTCGCAGCAAACTGCTTCTGCATTTAATTCTCATTTTTTATAAAACTTCCCTGTATCCCAATGATAATTTATGACACCTTTTTTTTATTTCATCGATTTACTCCTTCCTTTCATAAATCTGTTGAAAATGTAATTTCAACCTTAAACACTTTTCTCCATTTTTATGTTTTTTGCTGCCAAAAAAAGGATAATATTTTAAGGCCTAAAAGATTTTCACTGTAAACAATATTACACGTCAGCGAATCTTAAAGCATTTAAATTTCATCCCTAGCGATTACAGCTTTTGCATAATCCGCAGTTGAAATTGGTAATTTTTTTTTCGTTTCCAGCCTCTAATGCTATTGTTTATCTAGTTAAAGATCTTGATAAATATTTAATTCTAAATGCACACATTTTAAAAATTTTGTGTATGTTTTTATCATTTTATACATTATTGCAATTAATGTTTTAAACAACAAAAAAAAAAAATTATCACATTATTTTCCACTTAAAAGTCATCAGATACCAAATGCTATTTTAATAAATAAAATTAAAAAGATTTTCTGTTAATTATGTGCAACATTTAAAAACTAATTAAAATTTTGTCATAAACACTCAAAGTAAATGAAAATTAAATACGATTTTAAGATATTGTCGAATGCCGATTCAACTACAATTTACAATTTGAAAAAGCAACGTACACAGAGAGAATTTCTACTTTTTTTATATTTTTAATAAAATTTTTTCGCTAAACTGATTAAGTTTTCTTCACAATGTGATTGAAAAATACCTTAGACTTTAAACATTTAAGCTTAATAGTTTTAAGGAAACTATTTTTAATGAAACTTTTTCGTTAGACGTATGACATTTTTAATAAATAAAAAAAAACTTTCATTAAATTTTAGGAAAAACTGCATTAATTTAATGAAACGTTTCAATGGACGAGTTCCAGTAACATTTCATAAATCTAATGGAAAAATTCATTGATATCATTGAGAGAACTCTCTCAGTGTATACTTCTTAACTCATTTTATACCACTAAGCGATTTCGTGAGAATTTTTTTCACAAAATTTGGTAGAAAGATGTAACGGTGTTATGTACACCCTCTAGCGGTGGTTACACAATTCAAATCAAAACTTTAACGATTTGTGAGACTTTTTTTAAATTATAATTTTTCTTTATTTCTACAGCAAATATCTTTTACACTGTAATACAAAATTTGCTCTATCAGATTTTCACGAATTTGGATAGTTTTTTTTTCAAAATTGTAATATTGGCGAAACAATTTTTAAAATTATTTGTTTTTAAAAAAAATCTAGCTAATTGTTGACAGTAAAAAAGAAAATAGAGTAGTTGTCTGCATAATACAATTTTTAAAAGTTTGGAATGTTCTTGATCCGATCTTTTAATTTTCCATAAGAAGTATGGAAATCAGCATATAACCTTCACCGGTCTTCTTTCGATATATTATCAATTTTTGAAATAAGTGCTATAGAAAATGTTAGAAATTGTATTTTTTAATTAATTATATGGCAACCCTGGAAAAATAGTTTTTTATTGGTTTTAATTTTGTGTGTAGTTAAATTCATTTCGTTGTGTAGTTAATGTCAAATTATCACACTGCGTTATTATATCTCCCTCCTGCGTTATTATATCTCCCTCCTATACAAAATTATCGGGCCTAAAAAGTAGTTGTAAAATGGGTTAATAAATTAAAATCGTAAGTCGATGTTTATTCTTACATTTTTGTAGCTAACTAAACAGCGGTTCCCACCACTTTTTGCTAGACGGAACCCTTGACTTTTAGTCGCTTACGGAGCCCTAACATTTTTTTGCATATTAGAAAAATGCAAAAGTAACGAAATAAACAAAAAAAAAACTAATATAACTGTAAAAAACTTCTTTTTAACAAAAAATAAATAAAATAAATAACAAACCGACTGAAAAATTAATGTAAAATCATAAAACATAAAACAGTAAAAATTAACCTCATGTTAGTAAAAAATAAACCAACATTTATTTTTTTTATTAAATTTCTGAATTAAATTTCAAATGCATATTAATTAAAAATTACGTGAAAATATGACGTGGAAATAACACTGTACTTAAATACATTATAAATTTTGCCCTGTGGCGATGTCTCAACTTAAAGAAACGCAAATGTTGTCAACACTGAACGTAAAAACCATACGTCAATTTGGTAACATTGTAGAAACGGATTAGTTTACAAAAATAAACAGAAATCTAAACATAGAATATTTGTGTTGTTAGTATTGTCACTTCATAATTTGGTCATAACTTGGTATTGTTACGTTTGTAATGTAAGAAGAGCGCAGGTTTGATTCTTTCAGCCGCAGGTTGTTGAAAAATGTATCATATAGAGACAAGCTGACACAAATATTAAATACACAAATAATAATACAATTTAATGGACATGCGTCATCAGTGACGCCTGTCCATAAAAAAAAGAGGCAGAAACTAGTCTAGTCTGATTTAAAAATTAATAGTTTATAAATTTTAGAGAAAAACGTTTATTCTTCTTCTTAACCTCAACATTTTTAAATTTTTTTTTATTTTTATAAAAAAAAACAATGTAAAATCATAAAACAGTCATTTGATGTGGTTTATTTTTTTTTTTTTTAATTAACTACAATGTTAGTAAAAAATTAAATTTGTTCTACAAATGACTGACATTTACATTTAAAATAAAGAAACTATATTGCACTCGAAACAACTACATATTTTTAAAGCAGATGTACCCTGAGCGTATGTACTGCAGTGCAATTTATTTACAATTTTTTTACTGTCCACGAAATACTAAAAGTTTTTATAATTTCATTTTTATATTCGTTCATTTGAATTTGATAACATTGTTCGGTAAGGTGATTCATTTTTTTATTTTTTATTTCAAAATGGTCTAAGCCAAAAGTTTGTATATTTTGCAATATGCATATGCTGACTATTTGAACACGCTGAAAAAATTACCCAGCTAGCAAAAGCGCTAAAAGCTGAAATTTATACCTTGGCAAATAACCTGTGATTTTTTCAGATTTTATTTTATGTTTTTTTAAGATTTCAATGGTGTCTGAAACGAAAAAATCGTAAATTGTTCGCTATTTCCTTGCAGTTTTATTTGAATTAAGAAGTTTTTTGACTTAAGCATTCTTCAAAAATGTTCGACACCTGTTGAAACTGACTTCAGATAGCTCTTATTTCTCAAGGTTTCATGAATTGGGAGGAACGATGACTATACTCAAAAGCGTGGTAATCTAGAAAGTCCAAAAACATTTAAATTTTTAGTAATTTGAATTATTAATAAAATTGCAAAAACTATTGCTAAAAATGTTTTAATTTGTTTTAAACCATCATTTGTCTGAACTTCGCTGACCCCCTCCCCTGGAATACTCCTGGGAACCCTGGGTGTCCACGGACCCCAATTTGGGAACCGTTGTTTTAAAAAGTGTTGCTGGTCTTATTTATTGAGTTTTTAACCCGCTTGACATTGTTTTCTATTGTATATGGACTGTCGTGTGTTGGTATTTGATACTAAAAAACTAATACCACTACACTAAGGGAAAAATCTTCATAATTTTTATGAAAAACTATACACTGTTTCAGTTTTTTCATAAATTTCTTTATATAAATTATAAAAACGATGAGATCTGTTATACTTATAAATTCGTTTTATTTTTTATAATGAATTACATAAGCTTCAATAAGTTCGCCAACTCTTCATCAGGTGGCGAGCAACAACTGTTCTAAGACTTATCATCTGACGAAATTACAGTGTTGCCATGTTTGAAGCCCTTCATCTTTCCCCACCTTTCATCACTCCACTATCCATTTTCCAAAGAAAGCAACACATTAAAAAATGGGAAGAATTTCCTGCATGTTGCTTCTCTTTAAAAAAAAAAAAAAAAAAAACAAGGTTGACCACCGTTTCAGGTTTAAAATAACGGTATTGGTATATCATGCCAAAACTAAAACCGATATTAATGTTATAAAATAAGAATAATATAAGGGATATATACCCCAAGATTTTCCGTACAACATTTTTAAAGTGCCGGGCAAATGGACAACTTTTTTCGCTTAAGTTTTAACTTTGATTGTGTTTTTAGTCTCGAGCAAAAAAAACACATTCCTGTGATTCACAATTTTTTTTTTTTTGGATTTTTCGAAATAGATGAAAAAAAAAGATTTACACGTGTGAAAATTTCATACATCAACTGAAGTAAAGAACAACAATTGAAGTAAAAAATTCCATTTGAAATTAAAAAAATTTATTTTTCATTTGATAAACTATAATGAAAATTCCGAAATTTTATATTATATTAAAACAATTCTATTTAAAATTAAGAACACATCAAATAATATTTAATAGATGGTTTAATAACTGTTCATTTTTCTTAATTAAATTTTTCATTGTAATTCTCATTTCTTTCCAAATTCGATTTATCTTGAACCTTTTATAGTTTTTTTTTTTTTTTCATTTTGTTTCATATATATATATATTTATTTATTTTATATTTTTTTTTATATTGCATTATATCTTATTATGTTTTTATTTGATTGATTTGATTTATTTATTTATTTTTTTTCATTTAATTTTTATTTCATTAATTATAATATTAATTTATTTGTGTAATCATTATGTAAACTATCTGTAATAATAATTCCCATGCTGTAATTAAAAAGACATAAGTCTTGTTGTATGGGAAGAACTAATAAAGAAACTAAACTAAACTAAACTAAAAATATCAAATAATTTTTGATAGGTTTTGAGTTTTAAAAAGTCCAAATTGCAAATGATATTTTCTAAATTTGAAACAAAAATAAAATTTCAATAAAAAGCTCACATTTATTTTCACAAAGTTTATAAAACTTGTTTATGAAATGATGATGGTCTATGAAACATTTGCCATACATTTGTATGAAGCTCTTCATCATATTTATATAAACTTATTAAAATATGATGAATAATTGATGAATAATTGATGACAAACGATTCATGAAACAATATCATCAATATGATGAAACTTTTTTCCGTGAGTGTACTACTACTACTCGAACTCAAACTACTATGAAAATAAGTATAAGTATTAGTTTTAGTAATCAAGCGATTAAGTTTATAGAGCTTTGCGAAAAAAATTATTTAGAATGTGTGTGTGTATGATGGTTTTGTTTTTCTATGACATGTTTCTATTTTTTTTTTTGTCTGGCTGTTTGTTTATTTAGTTGTGCAGTTGTTTATTTTTTCAGTTTTTTTTTTTTTTTTTGTCTAAAAGATAAGATGAAACAAGAAAAAACCCCAACTAGTATGTGACTTTTTTTAACATAAATACTGTGAGTGTATGTGTGTATATTCCATTCTATATTCACTTAATGTATGTACCGGTAGTTGTTATATTTGTCACTGAGATTCATTCATGCAATTTCATTCAACATTCATTTCATAACTTCATAAAGTCAACTGGCGGAGAACAAAAAAATTATACACACTGAAGCAGTAATTTTGAGTTGAATTATTTATGATGATGTTTAGAAAGAATATATGTTTGTATTTTCTTAGTATGTACTAAAAAAAAAATACTAACAAATAATACAATATTGTAAATGTTGACTACTACATGCACACAAATTAATTATACACTCAAAATAATATAAGTATATTTTACAGAAATATTTCTAATTTAATTTTTAATTTATAACGAGCTTTCAACCTCCGTATAATTACAAAAATAAAGCAAATCAAACAAAAAATGTTTAATTTTAAACAAAAACTTTTTAATTTATAAAATTTTATTTTAATCCTTAAATGGAAAGGTTGATACTATTATTTCGGTCTTGCTAAAGATTTCATCAGAACCCGAAGTTTTAGAAAAGCTAGAGCCTCCAGAAAAGGCATAGCTTTAACAAAAAACCTATTAATTATCAAAGTTGCTCCATTCTTGCCTTCTTAGTACTCAAACACGTGGCTAGTGTAATTTCCTAACAAGCATCATGTCCTTACGAAACTTTGAATACCAAAATGTTCTATTTATATAAAATACTATTTATTTTTTACTCTGGCTCAAGTAATTTTTCTTTACAGTTTTATTATTTTTTTTTTTTGTTTTTTATATACATCAAGATTTGTTTAATGTTATTTTTAATTTATAACGAGCTAGCTTTGGCTAGGTTGATACTAATATTTCGATCTTGCTAAAGATTAAAATTGATGATTAATAAGTTTTTTGTGTGAAAGATTTGCCTATTCTGAAGGCTCGAGCTTTTCTTAAACCTTGGGTTCTGATGACATCTTTAGCGAGATCGAAATACTAATATCAACCTTCTAATCTAAGGTTTAAAATAAAATTTTATAAATTAAAAAGTTTCTGTTTAAAATTGAACATTTTTCGTTTAAACTAAAACGGTTTTTGAGTTTGTTTTAACGTCTTTTTCTGACAATTGCAATTAATACTAAAATTAATATGCAATTTTATTTAATTTTAATTGTGAAAGGCGTGGTAGAGAAGAATGAGTGTATTTTCTAAAAATCATAACTACATTGTAAATTTTCAATTTTCTGAATCAGACTGAGCAGTTTCTGGTAGTGAACCTTCGTCAGTGACCCTGTTTTTTTTTTTTTGAATAATGTAATATTTGTTATGTTTTTTTTATTTATTCGATTGCGTCTATATGAAATTTTCTGTGCAATCATTGACCGTGGTATAGATAAACTGATTTCTAATGCCACATGCACACGTTAGACAGAGCGCTTTTGCTTAAATGCAATATGGAGTTAAAATATTATTGAATTTACTACTTTTCACTACACAATGTTGTTAATTTTAACAATACCAACATTTTGGGTTAAAAACTAAACATTGAAAAACAAGTTTGAGTTAAAATATTATTAATTTTACTAATTACACTTAATAATAACTTCAACAACAGATAATAAAATTATATTTCCTAAATAACAATATTTTGTGTTTAAAATTAAACTTTTTTTGCTTAAAAACTATTTATTATTAAAAGTATTAATATATTTACTATATTTTTTTTTTACTGACAGTATGTTATAATTTTAAAAATAATTAATAAAATTAATTTTGCAAAAATTGTCGATATTTTGGTGTTTCAAATTCAAAATTTTTTCTTTAAATATTACTAGTTTCATAAATTTGTAAACCGTAATGTTGTTATTTTAACAATTTAACGCCTAGCTCGAGCAAGGGTATAAGCGACAACCTTTTGAAAATATTTTTTTTTTTTTTTTTTTTTGGCATAATACGACATTTTAGCCATAAATACATATTCCTGTAATGAAATATTGTTAGAAAATTTCATGCGTTTTTGACCACTAATTTTTCGAAAAGACCAATTTTGCGGTTCGCAAAACTTACTAAAATGAAACATTGAAATGCTAATGACTATGTAAAATGGTTTAACTAATACCCCTTGAAATCGCAAATAATTCATTTAAATATCTAAACATATTGATATAATAAAAAAATATGGAAAAATTATTGCAATTTTGACAAAATTCAACCACAATATTTGAACGAAATTTTATACAATCATTCAATTAAAGTTGTATTATCGAACTGTGATCAAAAACAGTAAAAAATGTGGCTTTGAAATAGTTTCCCACGTCTTTCTATTCTCCTGTAAAGTTGTGAAAATGGATTATATACCCTTATTCTAAAAACTGGTAATTTTGTGTGCACCAAATTAATTTGCAATGGAACATTTAGTAGATATTATTAAACTTTTAATTGATTAAATAAGAGTTTAATTAAAATTTTGTTGACAATATTTTTTTGTATGTATGAATTTGAGAATGATAATGAGAGTCTTGCTTTCTGTAGTTAATCAATTTCAAGTAGGATATTTTTATATCTTGACATTCCTTATTTCTTCTTTTAGATCGCTTTTGCCTATGGCTGGCTTTGTTTTTTAATGTATTTTTGCTGCATGTATCTTAAATTAATAAAAAAAATCACATTTGTGAAATATTTTGCTAACGCAACTTATATACTGCTATATAAATAAATATATATTGCGCTATTATATATATATTGCACATATATTGCTATTGACATTTCGCCGCATAACACCATTTAAGCTTCACCCCAAATAAAACTTATTCACAAAATTTCGCATAATTTAAACTATTTGCGAATTTTTGTGGATAATACGAAGGCGGATCAATAAGTCCGTGACTTTTTGAATGAAACACAGTTTTTTTTTGCAAAAACAAAATTTATTTTTCAACATAATCTCCTTTTAGCTCAATACACTTAGTCCGACGTTTCTCCAATTTTTGTATCCATTCCAACATAGACATAGAAAAATAGAATTTTTCTATGTCCATTAAATAGGCATTTCTTGGCCATATGGGGTCGTTTTTTTTTTTTAAATCCTCGTTAAATCGGTCCAATAAGTTGGCATAATATTCGCCGTTTATTGTTTTTCCCTTTTGAAGGTAATTGATGTGGATTATCCCGCGTGCATCCCAAAAAACTGTTGCCGTCACCTTATTGGCCACGCTTACGTTTATGGTCAATTGAAAGCAATCGCGGCAGCCATCTTGCAGACAGCTTTCTTAAACTCAACTGATCATTTAAAATCGAAACCACACTGCCATATGAAATGCCTATGGCTTCCACAATCTCACTCACTTTTACTCTTCTATCGACATTTTCGGGTGTATTGACCTCAATTGGCCGTCCAGAACGTTCAGCGTTATTTGTACTTGTGCGACCACAACGAAAGTCAGTAAACCACTTTCTTTACCATTGAAATCGATGGTGCAGAGTCCCCATAGTATTTATCAAGCTTTCTTTGGTTTGATTGATTCCATTTTTAAAAAAATCCACGAGGTTGTATGTTTTGAACAGCTGTTAAACGCAAAGTAAATGACGGAACTTGCTCAAAATTTGACAGTAGTCTATTAACATTTGGTACTTGATGGGTGCAGTGTTGCATTTCATATAACTACGAAGGAAGTTCGAAAAGTCGCGAACTTTTTGATCCGCCCTCGTAGTTCGTCGTTCAAAAGATAAGTAAACAAAATGCATTTTAGCAAATTTACTAAATCAAAAATATTTTTTTTTAAACAGACCACGAACTCAAAAAAGTGTTCAATGAATTGTTCCAACAGCTAATAAAATACAATAAAAAACATACGCCTTCTAAGGGTACAGTAGGTAGAATAACTTAAAATGCATAAAGATTAAAAAAAATTGATTTTACTACTTCACACGTATTACCAGTACCCGAAGTCGCCTACACTGAAAGATTTATCTTCATTATAATAATTAATTTTTGATAAATCTATGAAATTGTACTGGAATTTGCCCAGTTAAACTTTTCATTAAGTTAATGCAATTTTTTTAAAAAATTATATGAAAAATATGATTTTATTTATTAAAAGTTTCAAACACTCAATGCAGAAGTTTCATTAAAAAACTGGTTCATAAAAAGTGCACTGAAAAAAATCCATGCAACATTTTACGAAAAAACTTAATTTTTATTAATTAATTTTTTTTCTATCTAAAAAGAAGTGTACATTTTGATTGTCACTTCTTAACTCGAGAACGGCTGCATAAAATAAAAAATGGCTGAATACGTTTTGTAGAACATGCAATGAGGATGGTTTTAAAAAAAAATTGTTTAAAAATATTTTTGTTTGGTCGAGATGTGGTGATTTTTCTGTGGTGATTTTTCTGAACATTAGACTTTGTAACGGAACCAGACTTTCAATGAAAATAAAATTTGAAGGCAAAACAACGTTTGTCGGGTCAGCTAGTTTCGTATATTGTACAAAATTTAGTTTAGGCAAGAATTAACTTATTTTATGAACTTTTGTTTTTTTTTTTGTTAGAAAGTGTTTTGCAACCGTCAGACAATGACAATCGTAATTAATTTTTTATATTAATTACTGTAGAATATTTCTTTAGTTAGTCTCTTTACAGGAAGAAGAAGAAGAAAACATTTTTATTGAAAAATTTTACGGACACAAGGGATACACCAGACTGCCGCAGTTTCGTCCCCCTCCTGGGACTCGTCAGTGGTTAATTTATGTGTCAATTGAACAAAGTATTTTATATTGTTAATTTTGCTCTATATGAAAAACTTTTTATTTTTTTTTTTTTTTTTTTTTTTTTTTTTTTTTTTTGGTGTCGTACTGTGATTTGAACTCACAGTCTTAGCATCAAAGCTATGCATCGTAATCTCACCTCTTAACCAGTTGAGCCACGGTCGACACAGCGTTGACTGCGACTAATGGCCGTAATTTCAAGCAATATATACCTACTGGTGCTTAGATACCTACCGTGTACACGAACAAAATCGGGTAGGTATCTAAGCACCGGTAGGTATCTATTACTTAAAATTACGGGCATAAATTGGAGTTTGGTCACACTACGTACACACAAGTATTGTTTTGATCAGAAGAGACAGAATTAGCTAATACCAATGCACAATTCATTTCTCAACTAGAATGCTTTTTCTTCTTAATCTTTTTTTGTTGGTTTTCCAAATAATCAAGGTCGAGGTCTGAATTGGTACTGGGACAACACTGTTTTTATCAATATGACATTACCACTCAGAAAGTGCTTTTCCAGTACTGTTTCCTGCATATTTACGAAGTTGTTTAAATTAACAATTTCATTTAAATTTGGTTATTTTATATGCAGTGGAATTCCGGCTTAACGAATAATAGAGTTTGCTTACTAAGATTTAACCAACACAAACGTTTTTATACTGAATTCATTAAATAATATAGCAAAAATTAGGTGCTGTTTATCGAAAAGATAACAAATTAAATTTAAATAAGAAATTCAAAGAAATAAGCTTCAACAAAATAATACAAAAACACAGTGCAACAGTGTCTACTACCAAACGATAGTGAAACCCAATAATCACTTTGGCGAGTTTTTTTAAGGACCTCCAAAGATTCAGAAAATCAGTGGGCCCCTCGCAAAACTGTGTCATCAGTTTATGCCCAACAGTTAATTTAGACTTGGGGATAACGCTTAACTATATTTGGCAATAATTCGGCTAAGACTCCGTTGAACAGCTTTTTTTGAAAAAACATAGGAAAAAATTATTTTTTTTTAAAATTTTTTAGCATGACTTACAGGGACTCCTAATTTTTCACTAACAATATTTTACAAAATTGTCGCCACGGTAAAGCTGAACAACTTTTGTGAACATATCAATACAATCTGAACGTGTCTAGGCATCCTAAATAGGTGTCATTCATGGCCACATCTTATTATATGTTTCATATTTGGAACATATATAACGATATATTATTATATATTGACCTTTATTAAATTAGATATTAAGCATATGTGCTATACATAATAAGATATGGAAGATATATTGTCATACATAATACATTCTCATATGTAATCATATATTGCTATATTATTTAAGATATAACTATATATACTGTCTTATAACAAATATTTTTGTGTGCGATATAAGATATGCTTATATATGGTGCCATATGTATAATGGAATTCAAGATATAATTATATATGACATTAAATGATGTAAGATTTGAAATATGATTATATATAGTCCAACATTATTTATATTTTTTATGCATATAAGACATAATTATATATTGTTATATAAAACACCATACATAATTATATATGAGCAGATGTCTAAATTATTTTCTTTTAATTTTTTTTAAATTTTATTTAAATAATATATGTATAATTACATATGTGTAATTACATCCAAATAGGTCTAAATAAATCCCATGAGATATTTCGGAAACCAACAGGATCTTAAATTAGATATTTTTGGATCCTAATTTTGAGATCAATTTTGATCTTATTTAATCCAGTAACACATTTGTCGGATCTACTAGGATATTACTGAATACCCCAATTTCGTTGTGGTGTTATGGTTAGCGCGTTGGACTTTTACACAGAAGGTCCCGGGTTCGATCCCCGGTGCCGGCAACATCAAAATAATATGTATGAGTTTTTTCTATCCCTCATACGTATCGCAATGTCCACCTTCGGTGTTCCCATAGCAATTAACCCCACCGAAGTAAAATAATGAATCAGGACTATGAACCAAAAAGCTTCAATAAGTTCGCCAACTCTACATCAGGTGGCGACCAACAACTGTTCTAAGACTTATCATCTCGCACAATTACAGTGTTACCATGTTTGAAGCCCTTCATCTTTCACCAACTTTCATCTCTTCACTATCCCCTTTCCAAAGAAAGCAACACATTAATTAATACGAAGTATTTCCTGAGTGTTGCCTCTCTTTAAAAAAAAAAAAAAAAAAAAACTCGGATAAGAATAAATATCGATCTATATCAAATGCGATCTGACTTTGTATTTAAGATGTACCTATATTTTTGATCGGGTTAACGACTAAATTTTCGATGTTGATTTGATTTCGATGTTGACTATGTTAGCCAGTGAACTCATATTTCTAAAACAATTTTCTTTATTTGGAAAACTGTGGCAACCCTGAATCTTTGAAATATCGCAAAATGAGGGTTGGGACATCATTCAAAATGCTATTACTCTTGTTGTGTGAACGATATTTATTCCTTTTACGTAAGAATATCGAAAAAGTTGGGTTTCAGATATTGTATAAAAAAATTAATTAAAAAATTATTAAATTAAACATTTTAATAATGTTTATAAATGTTTTTATTACATTTTGTTAATTACAACAATTGATAATAATTTAATAATAAACAAATAAATTTTCTGAAATTAACATTTTGTGTTTAAAATTAACTTTTTCTTGTTTAAAATTAAACATGTTTTGATTAAAATTAAATATTTTTTTATAGTAATTAAATGTGCTAAAGTCCCAAAACTTATTTAACAAATTGTGAAAAGCAATCTGATGTAGGCGTGTCCCTATCCGGATTTCATTCCTGCCAAGGAAATCTTCAGGGGACTTTGTTATTAGAATTTCTAGAGATATTTGTTATATTAAATCACAAACTCAATGAGAATTTCTTGTCCTCGTCTAGGAGCGAGATTCAAAATTTAAAATATCAAAGAAAAACCAAAACAACAACAAAAAATTGTCACAATTGGCTTTGTCATCTTCCAAATACTACTCTGTTTTTTTGACAGACCTAGCAATGTAGTGACGTTTATTCAAGTAAATCAACAATAGAAAATCATATGTTTTCTATTAGTGTCAGTTACATTTAAATTTGCACAAGCACCTGCATATTTGTTATTTAAATTTATTTTCATCGGGATAAACATTAATTGCATTTATAGTAATTAAATGTGCTAAAGTCCCAAAACTTATTTAACAAATTGTGAAAAGCAATCTGATGTAGGCGTGTCCCTATCCGGATTTCATTCCTGCCAAGGAAATCTTCAGGGGACTTTGTTATTAGAATTTCTAGAGATATTTGTTATATTAAATCACAAACTCAATGAGAATTTCTTGTCCTCGTCTAGGAGCGAGATTCAAAATTTAAAATATCAAAGAAAAACCAAAACAACAACAAAAAATTGTCACAATTGGCTTTGTCATCTTCCAAATACTACTCTGTTTTTTTGACAGACCTAGCAATGTAGTGACGTTTATTCAAGTAAATCAACAATAGAAAATCATATGTTTTCTATTAGTGTCAGTTACATTTAAATTTGCACAAGCACCTGCATATTTGTTATTTAAATTTATTTTCATCGGGATAAACATTAATTGCATTTATAGTAATTAAATGTGCTAAAGTCCCAAAACTTATTTAACAAATTGTGAAAAGCAATCTGATGTAGGCGTGTCCCTATCCGGATTTCATTCCTGCCAAGGAAATCTTCAGGGGACTTTGTTATTAGAATTTCTAGAGATATTTGTTATATTAAATCACAAACTCAATGAGAATTTCTTGTCCTCGTCTAGGAGCGAGATTCAAAATTTAAAATATCAAAGAAAAACCAAAACAACAACAAAAAATTGTCACAATTGGCTTTGTCATCTTCCAAATACTACTCTGTTTTTTTGACAGACCTAGCAATGTAGTGACGTTTATTCAAGTAAATCAACAATAGAAAATCATATGTTTTCTATTAGTGTCAGTTACATTTAAATTTGCACAAGCACCTGCATATTTGTTATTTAAATTTATTTTCATCGGGATAAACATTAATTGCATTTATAGTAATTAAATGTGCTAAAGTCCCAAAACTTATTTAACAAATTGTGAAAAGCAATCTGATGTAGGCGTGTCCCTATCCGGATTTCATTCCTGCCAAGGAAATCTTCAGGGGACTTTGTTATTAGAATTTCTAGAGATATTTGTTATATTAAATCACAAACTCAATGAGAATTTCTTGTCCTCGTCTAGGAGCGAGATTCAAAATTTAAAATATCAAAGAAAAACCAAAACAACAACAAAAAATTGTCACAATTGGCTTTGTCATCTTCCAAATACTACTCTGTTTTTTTGACAGACCTAGCAATGTAGTGACGTTTATTCAAGTAAATCAACAATAGAAAATCATATGTTTTCTATTAGTGTCAGTTACATTTAAATTTGCACAAGCACCTGCATATTTGTTATTTAAATTTATTTTCATCGGGATAAACATTAATTGCATTTATAGTAATTAAATGTGCTAAAGTCCCAAAACTTATTTAACAAATTGTGAAAAGCAATCTGATGTAGGCGTGTCCCTATCCGGATTTCATTCCTGCCAAGGAAATCTTCAGGGGACTTTGTTATTAGAATTTCTAGAGATATTTGTTATATTAAATCACAAACTCAATGAGAATTTCTTGTCCTCGTCTAGGAGCGAGATTCAAAATTTAAAATATCAAAGAAAAACCAAAACAACAACAAAAAATTGTCACAATTGGCTTTGTCATCTTCCAAATACTACTCTGTTTTTTTGACAGACCTAGCAATGTAGTGACGTTTATTCAAGTAAATCAACAATAGAAAATCATATGTTTTCTATTAGTGTCAGTTACATTTAAATTTGCACAAGCACCTGCATATTTGTTATTTAAATTTATTTTCATCGGGATAAACATTAATTGCATTTATAGTAATTAAATGTGCTAAAGTCCCAAAACTTATTTAACAAATTGTGAAAAGCAATCTGATGTAGGCGTGTCCCTATCCGGATTTCATTCCTGCCAAGGAAATCTTCAGGGGACTTTGTTATTAGAATTTCTAGAGATATTTGTTATATTAAATCACAAACTCAATGAGAATTTCTTGTCCTCGTCTAGGAGCGAGATTCAAAATTTAAAATATCAAAGAAAAACCAAAACAACAACAAAAAATTGTCACAATTGGCTTTGTCATCTTCCAAATACTACTCTGTTTTTTTGACAGACCTAGCAATGTAGTGACGTTTATTCAAGTAAATCAACAATAGAAAATCATATGTTTTCTATTAGTGTCAGTTACATTTAAATTTGCACAAGCACCTGCATATTTGTTATTTAAATTTATTTTCATCGGGATAAACATTAATTGCATTTATAGTAATTAAATGTGCTAAAGTCCCAAAACTTATTTAACAAATTGTGAAAAGCAATCTGATGTAGGCGTGTCCCTATCCGGATTTCATTCCTGCCAAGGAAATCTTCAGGGGACTTTGTTATTAGAATTTCTAGAGATATTTGTTATATTAAATCACAAACTCAATGAGAATTTCTTGTCCTCGTCTAGGAGCGAGATTCAAAATTTAAAATATCAAAGAAAAACCAAAACAACAACAAAAAATTGTCACAATTGGCTTTGTCATCTTCCAAATACTACTCTGTTTTTTTGACAGACCTAGCAATGTAGTGACGTTTATTCAAGTAAATCAACAATAGAAAATCATATGTTTTCTATTAGTGTCAGTTACATTTAAATTTGCACAAGCACCTGCATATTTGTTATTTAAATTTATTTTCATCGGGATAAACATTAATTGCATTTATAGTAATTAAATGTGCTAAAGTCCCAAAACTTATTTAACAAATTGTGAAAAGCAATCTGATGTAGGCGTGTCCCTATCCGGATTTCATTCCTGCCAAGGAAATCTTCAGGGGACTTTGTTATTAGAATTTCTAGAGATATTTGTTATATTAAATCACAAACTCAATGAGAATTTCTTGTCCTCGTCTAGGAGCGAGATTCAAAATTTAAAATATCAAAGAAAAACCAAAACAACAACAAAAAATTGTCACAATTGGCTTTGTCATCTTCCAAATACTACTCTGTTTTTTTGACAGACCTAGCAATGTAGTGACGTTTATTCAAGTAAATCAACAATAGAAAATCATATGTTTTCTATTAGTGTCAGTTACATTTAAATTTGCACAAGCACCTGCATATTTGTTATTTAAATTTATTTTCATCGGGATAAACATTAATTGCATTTATAGTAATTAAATGTGCTAAAGTCCCAAAACTTATTTAACAAATTGTGAAAAGCAATCTGATGTAGGCGTGTCCCTATCCGGATTTCATTCCTGCCAAGGAAATCTTCAGGGGACTTTGTTATTAGAATTTCTAGAGATATTTGTTATATTAAATCACAAACTCAATGAGAATTTCTTGTCCTCGTCTAGGAGCGAGATTCAAAATTTAAAATATCAAAGAAAAACCAAAACAACAACAAAAAATTGTCACAATTGGCTTTGTCATCTTCCAAATACTACTCTGTTTTTTTGACAGACCTAGCAATGTAGTGACGTTTATTCAAGTAAATCAACAATAGAAAATCATATGTTTTCTATTAGTGTCAGTTACATTTAAATTTGCACAAGCACCTGCATATTTGTTATTTAAATTTATTTTCATCGGGATAAACATTAATTGCATTTATAGTAATTAAATGTGCTAAAGTCCCAAAACTTTATTTTTTGTTTAAAACAAATTTCGAGTTAAAATTTTAATATCTTACCTGTTTAACTGTCGAATTATATTGAGTGCACAATATGTACGACTGCATTATTTACTCGTTTCTTTATTAGTTGATATTATATTTATGTACTATTCTTTTTTTAGTGTTAATTTATACATTCATTCAAACATACACAAGAGCATATGAATACTTTTTTACTATTTCATGAGTTGATTTAATTTTTATGTAATATTTTTTATGATATTTTTCATCTTGTGTATATTAAGAGTTACTTTGACAAAAAAAAAATTTTAATTATCGCATTTTTAACGTAATTGCTTTTTTTTGTTACATTATCATGACATTAATTGTGTCTGATAAATGCAACTCAATTAAATAAAAGTTTCAAATTCAATTCAACTGTGTATATGTATCATTTTATGATTTTTAATCAGCGTTCACTCAGAGTTGCCATTTAAAGGGATTTGTGTGGAAATCTAGGGTTAAACAATGGTGCTCAATATTTTGACGGTTTTTTTTTTCTTTTTACAACAAAGAGAAGCGGTATATCTGAATTGTATTTAATTCGGTCACTTTTCAATACAATTGATTTAATTAAAGTAATTGTGTGCTTAATTTTTAAAGGACAAAAGAAAATCTTAACGGCCGCCAAAAAAGAAAGGTAAAATGTTCACAAAATTATATTTGATTTGAAATGTACTGTTCGTTACTTAAGTTCTTAATAAAATCTGGCAACACAGTTAGAATATAATTAACGCATCGTTTAAGACTATTTCATAAGCTTTCCTGTGATATGCAGTTTGTATAGGTCTGATCTATAATAGTCTGATTTATTATATTCCGGTATCGCTAATTTTAAATAAAGGGTGATTTTTTAAGAGCTTTCGGATTTGATTTAAGAAAATAACACATAAAATTTAGAGAAATGTATGAAATCTTTATTTGAGTCGATAGAACGATCTATAGTATATAATTCAATGTTTAAAGATGATTTCATGTAAATGTTGACCACGGCTACGCCTCAAATGGTTTGTACGCTGGTTCCAATTTTGGCATACTATCTCCAACATATCTGCCGGTATCTCACGAATAAATTCTTCTATATTGGCTTGTCACTATAGACATGAGCCTTAACATAACGCCACAAAAAATATTCCAAAGGCGTTAAATCGCACGATCTAGGCGGCCAATTGACCAGCCCCAAACGGGAAATAAAATGTTCACCGAACTCGCCTCTCAATTGGGCCATTGTTTCGCGTGGTGTGTGGCATGTGGCACCGTCTTGTTGAAACCACATGTCACCCAAGCCCAGCTTCTCCGTTTTGAGCAAAAAAAAAAAATTTAATCATCGCACGGTAGCACTCGCCATTCACAGTAACGTTTCTGCCTTCGTCGTTTTTGAAAAAGTACGGTCCAGTGATGCCACCGGCCCATAATCCACACCAGACAGAGCATTTTCAGTTGTTGCAATGCTTCTGGCTGCTCTTCACACCAAATATGGCAATTTTATTTGTTCACGTATCCATTCAACCAGAAATGAGCAGCGTCGCTGAAAACAATTCTCCCATAAAAAAGTGGATCTTCATCCAACTTTGCCAGCGCCATTCACTAAAAGTTAGCCGTTCTGGTAGGCTTAAATTCTTGCACCAGCTGTATTTTAAAAGGTTTTGCACCCAAATCCTTCCGCAAAATTTTGATAATTGATAATTTGATAATAAAATTCAATAATCTGCAAGCGTTTTTCGTTTGTTAATCGATTCATGGTTAAATTATTGACCAAACTGAACATGTTTAACAGCATAGTCGGCCCAGAGCGGCCATCCTTGTTAGAAACAATATAACAATTCTCCCAATTTCAGAATTCGTTTTGGGAGACTTGGTTGCGATTTGGGCAAAGGTGCCCTCCTTATCTGGGGAACATGAGGTAGTACTGGCCTCCGCGTATCTACCTGGCGACTCCAACACGGTACCAACAGCTGAGGTCTCGGCCTTGGTGGAATATTGCCGAATGAGGAACCTTAGTTGGATCCTCTGTTGTGACGCCAACGCACATCACACGATATGGGGAAGTACCAACATAAATAAACGTGGTGAGTACCTACTCGAATTTATATGTAGTAACAATATAAACATAGTGAATAGGGGTGACGAACCGACTTTCAGGAATTCTATTAGGACAGAGGTCTTGGATCTCACTCTTACTAGTTCTGATATGTCATTTGCCATCTCAAACTGGCATGTATCCAATGAACTGTCAATGTCGGACCATCAACATCTGGTATTTGATGTTGTTAGTGCATTGGACTCATGCCAGGTTTATCGTAATCCCAGACGCACGAACTGGGAGGATTTCCGATACAATTTGGAACGAGATGCAGATGTCTCTAAAGGGCTCATTCTGAGTACTAGAGAGATCGATCATGCGGCATCCGAAATGCAATTGAATCTAACTTCTGCTTTCTTTTTGAGCTGCCCCCAAAAGACCAGGAAGACGAAGAGGGACGTTCCATGGTGGAATGATGGTCTGGAGAAGCTTAAAAAGGAAGCCAGAAGACTGTTCAACAGAGCAAAGGAAACAGGTGACTGGATCACCTATAGGGCCGCACTCACTGAGTACAATAGAGAACTACGCAGATCCAAAAGGACCACGTGGCGCAACTACTGTGAGAAGATCTCTGATCTTCCAGAGGCGGTTCGACTACAAAAGGCCCTGTCACAGGATCATACAAATGGTCTCTGCACTCTTAAGAGGCCGGATGGCTCATACACGGAATCTCCCACTGAAACTTGTAAACTCTTGCTCGATACTCACTTCCCAGGATGCGTTGACAACTGCGGGTCCGCTGTGATTCAGAGAATCCCGAACCTGACAGGTAGGTACGTACGCCTGGCGGGTGCAATCTTTCAGGAGAATCGGGTAAAGTGGGCGATAGATGAATTTTCTTCATTTAAATCTCCGGGTCCAGATGGGATCTATCCTTGTCTTTTACAGAGAGGGATGGACTTAATTGTCCCACAAATGGTTAGGATATTTAGATCGAGTCTATTATTCGGACATGTACCGAGACCCTGGAGGGAGGTTAGAGTGGTCTTTATACCGAAGGCGGGGAAAAAGTCTGAGCAGCTACCTAAGTCCTTCAGCCCAATTAGCCTGAGCTCGTTTCTCCTCAAAACAATGGAGAAAGTCTTGGATCAGTATATTAGGGACACTTACCTCAGACGAAAGCCGATACATGAGCTACAGTTCGCGTATCAACGGGGTAAGTCTACCGAAACTGCTATCCATCATGTTGTCACAACAATAGAACGGGCACTGGAGGCAAAGAACATTGCCCTTTGTGCATTTATTGATATACAGGGCGCTTTTGACAACACGTCCTACGATGCGATTAGGGTATCCATGGCTAGGAAGAGCATTCCTCCAATCATAATTAATTGGACATTGGAGATGCTCCGCTCTAGGATAATCACGTTCGAAATAGGGACTACTTGTAGGACCGTGAATGCGACCAGAGGGTGTCCTCAGGGTGGCGTTTTGTCGCCTTTACTATGGACACTGGTCATTGATGAATTACTCGAGGGTCTGAACGACTTGGGTTTCAGGACCTATGGATACGCCGATGATCTTGTCATTTCCGTTGTGGGCTGGGATGACAGGACCATCTCCGAGCGTATGCAACAGGCTCTGAACTTCACTCTTTCGTGGTGCCGGGAAAAGGGGTTGTCTGTCAATCCGTCGAAGACAATCCTGGTACCATTCACGAGAAGGAGAAAACTTAACCTGTCTATGCCGGTCGTTGAGGGCGTAACGGTTGGCTTCTCTAGCAGTGTTAAGTATCTTGGAGTGACTCTTGATAGCTCCCTCACCTGGAACGAACATCTTGACCACGTCTCCAAGAAGGCCACCAGGGCATATTATGCCTGCCAGAGGCTTTTCGGGAGAACATGGGGCCTAAGGCCACAAATGGTCTACTGGTCGTTCAATACTATTGTTAAACCGATGATCACATATGCTGCCCTTGCATGGTGGCCAAAAGTTGAACAGAGTAAGGCAAGGGATGCTCTTAAGAGAATCTACCGTCTTGCGTGTGTTGGCATTTCAGGGGCCGGCGGAACTTGCCCGACGGATGCCTTGGGGGTTATGCTGGGGATCCCGCCATTGCATATTTCTGTAATGGAGGCTGCCAGTATGGGTTCCTCTAGACTTAGTGAATTCGGTGGCATGATGGGTGGCGACCTAAGGGGTCACATGAGGATCGCGCGAATCCTAATAGATGACCCGATTTCTAAGGTTGCGGACAAAGTGTCACCGGAGTGGGTCTTTGATAGATATTTTGATGTGTTATTGTTTGACAGAGACATGTGGACCAATCAATCCTGGGAACAGGAAGATGGTTCTCAGGTGTGGTTCACTGATGGCTCTAAGCAGTCGAATGGGAACACGGGTGCGGGCGTCTTCGGACCAGGCTTCCAGCGTGCCTTACCTATGGGTAAATATCCGTCCATTTTTCAGGCGGAGATTTGGGCCATTTGTGTCTGTGCATTGGAATGCCTGCGAAGGGGAACTCGCAGATCTCGCATCTACATTCTTTCTGACAGTCAGGCTGCACTGAGGGCCTTAATGGCCTATAAGGTGTCGTCCGGGTTGGTCATGGAATGCATTCAGACTCTCAATAGGCTCGCTAGAGGCAACTCTCTAACCTTGGGGTGGATTCCTGGTCATGAGGGGCATGAGGGCAACGAGAGGGCAGATTGTCTTGCCAACCGCGGGGCCCGAAAGCCCTTTATTGGTCCTGAACCATTCTGTGGAATACCTGCGGGGTATGTTAGAGAAATGCTCAGGGCATGGAGAGAGTCTGAATTCTCTGGTTACTGGGAAAACTCTCCTGGTCAGCGCCAGGCTAAAAGATTGATCTCTTTTTCCAGTAGGGGGTCAAGGCGACTCTTGTCGCTTGAAAGGGGGGGTTTGAGGACCCTGGCGTCGTACTTAACTGGACACTGTAATCTCAGATACCATCTGCACAAGAAGGGTCAATCGGACACGGATTTGTGTAGGTTTTGCGAGTTGGTGTCTGAGACCTCGGAGCATGTTCTCTGCGAATGTCCCAGGCTTTGTGATAGGAGACTTAGGTTTCTAGGTGATCGATTCATTTCGCCTTCAGACATCGCGAATATTTTGCCTAATAGGATAATTGGCTTTATAGGTAGCTTAAATCTGTAGGTAACCTTAGGCAGCACAAAAGACCTACATTGGTCGCGGTGCATAGTGCCTTCTGATCTAATCTCTCTATTTAAAATCAATGCCGTATTCTGGATATTTTAGCATTTTTTGAACGGTAAAAATTTAAATTTAAAAATAAAGGCAAAAAGTTCAAAATTAGAAAACAAAACTCAATTGATTCCATTGTAACTGATTTTTCTACTTATTTCTAACAACACAATTTTTATCTTTGCTATCTTTTAGTTCAAAAAATCTTTAGTTTTATTCTGTATTTAAATTTCTGGCAACTCTTCAAAACAAGTTCTATAGAAAACATACAAAAAAAAAAACCAAAACGCATGTGTTGACTACAAACAGTGTTAGAATTAATAGCTTTAAGATGGATGACTTTTTCTAAATAATGCCGAAATTTGTAATTACATCGTTAGTCTTATTTTGTGATTCTATTTATTTTTTTTTTACTTTTTCGCTCTCAGATATTTTGTATTCTGTATTGAATAATGAGTGATTTTAAGAATTAGTTTTGACAGCTTAAGCTTGACAATTATTTTATGGTTTTATTGATAGATATTGTTATTGTCATTAGTCTTCTTAATATGTTTGACCTTTGATGTTAACATTTCAACGATTTCTATATAGTAAGGGTATTCATGTCAGAAATTATGTTCTTGGAAAAATGCAAATGTGTACAATTTTTCAAAACCACAACAACAAACACAAAGACAATAATCTCCTTCAAATGTTGTAAAATAGTTTGGATCAAAGCGATTACAAAATTGTCCGGATAGAAATTACTCAAAACATATGTTTTGTATAATATTTTCAAGCATTTGCCAACATTGACAAATTTTACAAATAGTAGTAAATGATGCAACTCTAAATAACGCACACGAATTATGGTATTAAGTATGTTAATAAACATTTTTCTGCATTTTAAGCTCATAAATAGGTAAACTTACATTGAATGTGTGTAGTTTTTGTTTTTATTAATTTGAAAAAAATTGTCAAACTTTTTCAAACAGAAGTGAAAAAAATGTTTAATTCAATATAAATGTTATTTTTGGTGCTGTATTTGAGGAAAAATAAAGGAATAGCTGTTTTAAATATTATATTATTATATTAAAAATAGAATTAAAACTAATTAAAGAATGTGTCAGTTTTATATTTTTAGTGGTTTTGGTCAGAGATAAAATCGAATCATTGATAAAATCGAATCATTGTTCTGAACATCTATCATGCTCAAAAGGGATGCTTCTGCCAGTCCTTTCTTAATTGAATCAACAAAATTTTACTTTGCAATTTTAAATTATATCTAAATTACCGTTTTTTTTATTAAATAAATGTAGCAAAATAATAAATAATTGCATACTTTACTTTAAGCTTTATATGCACATTAAAACTTAAATTTACACACATAACGCGTAATATATAATGTTGCTATACATTTTTTACACATTTTGTATGTACCAATTTACACAAATAGAGTAAACTTACCAAATTTATAGTAAGAGAACAGTTTCCAACTATAAGTTGGGTAAATTTAAACAGAAATTAATTAAAAATAAACAGATAATCGAAATTTTTAGATATGACAAAATATGGCTTTTCTTGCAAAACTAATATTGAATTTTTGTGCGCCCCGGTAGGCTAGTTGGTAGCGTGCTGGCTTATCAGTGCGGGGGTCGTGGGTTCGATTCCCACCAGAGGCACTGGTCTGTTTGCGCTACAACGCGCCGAAGGCCATAGTAGCTAGTGCTCGGTTAGGGTAATAGCATATAATTTGTAATTATATGATTATTAATTAATAAAAAAAAAAAAAAAAATATTGAATTGTGTGTGTTTTCCGTAGTACCCTTTAGCTCAAATCTATTATAAACATTTTTTAAAAAAAAAAGTAGAACCTTTCTGGGTTACTGTGAAATGTATGTGTTATCTTAAAACTTTATTTGGAAATTCTGAAAAATGGAGATCTAACACAGTTGCTTGTATTCTCGCTATCATAATTGATTAAAAAAAAAAAGAGTAGCTTACGTCAGCAATAGCTTAATTTCGCAATTTTCCATTTTTGCAAGATGAACATTTCTGACATGAATACCCTTAGTATAAAAATATATAATTTGATAAGGATTTTATTTGTTGGCTTCTTATCTTTTAAATCTCATTATATATATATTGACAAGCATTTTTATATGAGAGATGGTATGACATAAAATAAGACAACTGTGGACATAATCATATTTTGTCAACTTTTGATTGTTAACGGTCTAATAAATATTATTGAAAACAAAAAAACCTTGAACAAGTTTTGTAATAAGTATATGTAATTGTGTTAAAAATACTAGTATTAAAACAAGGTTTTTATGGACTTTAAATTTTGTAATTTCAAAAAGAAAAAAACTAATTAAATATTTAATAAATTGAATTTAATTTGGTTAAATATTTGTAAAGAAAGATTTTGAGTAGAATATCAAGAGTTTAAAAAATTTTAAAACATGATCTCTAAAATTTCGTGATTTTACAGAATTAACGTTTAACATGTTACCGAACTGTTACCTTTAAGATAATTAACTCCTTTTTGGCACAATGTTCCTTTTGCGACCCAATACCTTTAAACGGCTGTATCTTTTTACTGGAAGAAGATAATTAAATGATTTAAAAATTATTCAACATGTGGACTCCAATCGTGAATTAAAAAAAAATTTTTTTTGATGGAACTTTTTTAAAAATTACACGACTTGACATCAAAAAAATTAATAACGTTCTGACCAGAGAACAGAATGAGACCATTCGTTCTCGTTGTCCATTCATACATTCATTGCTTTTATTCAGCAACAACAGCTTATGCTGTTGCTATTTATTCCATTTATTGTTTTTGTTGAATGTCTTTTTAAGATTCATTTTATAATGCCGTTACATGTCAAGCAATGAAATGAAATGATGACACATGAAGAACATGAAATCAATCACAACATTCGCGTAGTATTCGTTGACCTGTAGCAATAATAATAATTTTTTTTAGTTTTATTAAACATGAAATATGTATAAAAATTTTTAATTTTCTTAATACAGAAATATGTTTCACAAAAAAATTTGTTAACGTTTTATTCATTTAACATTGAGACCTTTCATACCAATCGTTGTGTATTCGTTGTATTCGTGAGTGTTAAGTGAGGTTAAGTGAGGTTAACACTAGAAAAGCAATGCAATGCATGGTTTTCGTTACACTCACTTTTCTCAATTCTGTCGATTGTTGCTTATTGAAATGATGCACACAGAGAAATATTTAGCTATTTGCCAACTGAAATTCGGTTACTATGATTCAATTTCGGTTATTACGAGTTTTAGTCGGTTGGTACAACTGAACTTTAGTTTTCACAATAAAATTCGGTTAATTCAACTGAATTTTAGTTGCAACACCCAAAATATTCAGAAACCTAATGTATATATCATTATACTAACTAAATTTATTAGTTGTTACCATTAAAAAACACTTTTCAATTCGGTTGGCACTTTATTTCTCTGTGTGTGTGAGTTGACAACAATGTACTCATTTTTTGTGATTGCATTCAAAAGCATGAAATAAGGCACTCAAACCGTTCTCTGGTTCTGACCATCAATTCTATATATTTCGGGCATGCTGATTACAATGGCGTACTTTAATTTTTGCGCAAAATGACTACAAAAGTTTGACGCATCTTCATTAGTGTGTCCCAAATTCGTATTGAAATCCCTAATTAAATCGTGCAATCTAAGGTACCTAAAATTCCGAAATAGTGTGTCGGTCATAATATATTGACAAAAAGTCAACATCTATATTATATAATTATATATTGTCTGTTTTTTTTTCTTATAGCTCTTTAATATTTTCTACATTTCATCAATAAAGAAATACCGAAATACCGAAACTAAACAAACAATAATACGTGTATCTTACACACAGACAACAATGTTCCAGAAAAATCAAATAGATATTAGGTATATTAGTATGTGTAAATACCTACAAGAATAAAATAAAATGAAAAATATTTATAAATTGTGTTTATTATTTTAAAAGTGATAGTTACAAAAATTTTACTAAAATTTCGTAGTGCTTACTAATTTTTTCTACCAATTTCACTGTACTAAAATTTAGTAATTTTTTCTTCTGATATTAAAAAACGGGCTTAAATTGCAATTTAAAACAATTCTACTAAAATTTAATTTTAATTTTTTCTACTAATTTCATTGTACTAATTTAGTATTTAATTTTTTTTTTTTGCTGATTTGAGCAAATCAGTTTTGAATTGCATTTTACAACAATTTTACTAAAATTTTATAGTTGCTTCTAATTGTGTCTACTAATTGCATTGTACTACAGTTCAGCAGACATGGGTTGCTAAATTTAGCAAAAACTTCCGCAAGTCTCAAAATAGTTAAGTTTTCCACAATAATAGATAGTCAAATTTCCCGTTGCAATTACAGATTTTTTTTTTCCGTAGTGTTTTTCTTAGTTTTTTCTAATTTGTACGGTTTAAGCGAATTTTATCGCTAAACTAGCTACGACCGAGTCTGTTTTCTGTGGAAGGTATTTGATTTCACGGGCCGATTTTCAGTTTATTGCTGGCTCAGGATTGTGGCATGATCTTTCTTTTTGTCAACCTGTAAATATATAACAAAAATACGTTGATTTTATGACGAGTTACATTAAAAAAGCTCTTCCCTAATATTTTTTATGAATTTGTTGTTTATTTGAATAATTTTAATATGCACCACGTGTTACAATTTTATGATGTTTTAACTTGCCAATATAAATTACTATTAGCTTATTTTGTATGTCGTCTCTATAATATGATTGTCTACGTTTAGTCAGGGCATCAAATGATTAATTCTTGTAGAAATCGCTCATTTACTAAAAGACTGTCATGAGTAAGAAGAAACGCGATTTTTAAATTATTGATGCAGAATTATTAGTTATATGATGCTTCATATTGTGTAAAAATTTCATATTAATATATTGTATAATTATCGAGTTATTGGAGATTATATGTTAGTTTTCAGAAAAGTGGGTGAAAAGAGTATATACTTTATAGAGAAACTGTACTACTCACGGGTCTCTCGATAATTAACGAATTCTCATCCAACTCTCACTAAAGACTAAATAGACAAAGGCCAAATAAATAAAAACGTGTTTTCTGAAAAATCGTGTTTTTTGAGTTGTCAGTCTTTTAGTAAATGAGCGAAATGATCCACTTTAAATTACGATAAACAAATTTAATTGTCAGCATTAACAGGGCTATCCTCCTTCGAAAATCCTTTACAGAATAAATTACATCTCAATTAGATACCTGTTCGAAATAAAATTTGATTTCAGTTAAAAGTTTCACTGATTCCATTAATTTTTTAAATTAACACTTTCTCCGACGACTTTTTGTTTGTGGATATATTTGACTTAAGTTTCTTGTTAGTGGTCCACAAATTAGAAAGAAAAATTTTGCCATATATGGCCCCTCCATTTCTTACCCATCAAAAATGGGTGAGAATTTGTTAAACTTCTCAGCCCGTTTTTACCGCGAAAACATATGAATAACCAAAAATTCTTTGTTTTATTGTGTTTTGGTGAATTTTCGAAATAGTTTGGGAGATGCAGCCATTTTTGTGAAGCAATGTTTTCGCCTAAATGCGGCATTCATTGTGTGCCAGAAAATTGCACTTAAACTCGGTCTTCTCGAAACATTCTTTTTTATACTGGTACGCAGAGTTTCTCAAGTTCTACTGATCTGATTTTGATGAAAAAGGGCTTAATCGACGCAGAATTAACGTGGCTATCGTCTCATGCTCAATCATCTGTTTTTTACACTAGATTACAAAAAATAAGGTCAAATATCGATTTTTCATTTTCAAACGGCCGCCATTTTGATGCATTTTTTATGCTTGAGCATGAGACGATAAAGGCATTCATACTAACCAATTCCCGTGTATCCGTTTTGCTTTCAGATAACCGTGAGTTTTTTTGGTATACCGTACTTTGGAGGCCGTGAACTTTTCAAACAGACCACTTATTGACAAATTGTAAAAACTCTTTTGCCGTTTTCTTTCCACAAGTTTTAAAAAACAGCTTAAATTCAGCCGTCCCAACAAGAAGACCCCCTTAAAAGTTATAGAATGAAGTATCCATATAAATAAACTTTCACTTTCTTTAGTTTAACAATTATAAAAAAATAAAGAATTGGTTTAATAAAAAATTTCTTTTTGTGATAGAAAAACCCAAAGTTAAATACACTGTGCTAGTTCAAAAACGTAACAAGCGGGGCACCCGGCGGGTAAAGCTAATTCGAGTACGCTGAATCCAGTGGTGCTAACCGTTTTTTTTAGGTTAGCTCTCGTTTAAAAAATAATTAAGATTGAAAATTATGGTTCCAAGTACCTAAAAAAAACAATTTTTTTAAGTTTTTTTTTACCATTTATTGATTTTAAATGTATGAAATTGAGAACATTTTGTGAAACAACATCAACAATAAACTATTTGCAACAAAATTTAATTGACTACAACAATTTTAAAGTGATTTATAATTTTTTTTTTTTAATAAATAAATTTTTCATGATTTTTTCAATTTTCATTTCCTGATTTTAATGCTGTTTTGTTTTTTGCTTTTGGTACCACGCCCATTTATCGCATTCCGCCCATTTTCAGTTCGACTTCCAATATTTGTAATTGATGGACTCGTACAAAATTTGAAGGCTATATAGCTAATATAGAACCCTAGATATTTAATATTAATATTAATTTTGTATATGAGCTTAATATTCACTTTGTATGGGAGCTGCCACGCCCACTGGTATGATCCCGCCCAATTTTCCCATGACTATTCATAATATAATCAACGTGCACAAATTTCTAAGACTCTGGCTATTATAGAACTGTAGATATATGATATTAAATATTTACTTTGTATGGGAGCTGACACGCCCACTGGTCCGATCACGCCCATGACTATTAACACTATCAAATAATCAACGTGCACAAATTTCTAAGACTAAGACTATTATAGTACTGTAGATATATGATATTAAATTTTTACTTTGTATGGGAGGGAACCATAATTTTCAATCTTAATTATCTTTTAAACAAGAGCTAACCTAAAAAAACGGTTAGCACCACAGGATTTAGCGTACTCGAATTAGGTTTACCCACCGGGTGCCCCGTTTGTTACAAAAAAAAAGTGTCCGATTCGAGCACAGTGATATTATTCCAAAAATTGTATTTTAAAATTCGGACTAACATGGCAACCCTGGTGAAATCGTGTGCCACCGTGGAGTCATGGGTACTAGAGCTGTCATTTATTCGGATTTTTATTTTGATTGAATAAGCAATCAAAAAAATTTTCTTCGAACGATCAAGCGATTAATTTTTCAAAATTATTCGATTAATAGAACGAATAACGAATAAACATAATTTTAAAAACACATAAATAATAAAAGTTTTTTACATTATCTAATTTTGACATAAATTTGAATAATATTTAACTGTTTCAGCACAATAAATAACTTCTATCATTGATTTATTATACTACATGTGCGCCCCGGTAGGCTAGTTGGTAGCGTGCTGGCTTATCAGTGCGGGGGTCGTGGGTTCGATTCCCACCAGAGGCACTGGTCTGTTTTCGCTACAACGCGCCGAAGGCCATAGTAGTGCTCGGTTAGGGTAATAGTATATAATTTGTAATTATATGATTATTAATTAATAAAATAAAAAATAAATATTATACTATATATTGCATATTTGGGCTTACCTAACATATTTCATCATATTTTAAATTGGGGTAGTATTAATCCGTCGAGTTTACTCAGAAAGCCGTCAATATGAAAGCCTTTTTCATATAAAAGAATCAGTTATTGAATCGTAGACCTAACGGAAGAAATTCGAATAAATCCGGTGGACAGTAATCTGATCGAGTTTTCAAGTTGATTTAAAAAAAGTAAGTCCTGACGCATTATTAAAACTGCTGCTTTAAAACATTTTTCTTAAATTTTTTATAAATTTTGATATACTAAGTTAAGTGTATTTAAAGTTATGAAACAGTAATTGATTTTATTATTCATTTTTAAATAGTAAAATAAAAAATAAGTTAATTGTTTTTTTTTTGTTAACTATTATTAATTTTCCATTGGCCTTACATTTATGCCTGTTAAATTCGGCTACTTTTTTTTTTTAACTTACGAAATTAATGTGTAATTATAGTTTTTCAACGCAGTGTTTTGAACGTAGACGTTTTCGGCTTAAAATAATATATTATTGGTAAAACGTCTGAAATTTTAACACTTTATTTAAAAAAAAATAAAAGTTTCATTTGAATACTCAAACTTTAGATATTTCTTACAATGATTGATATTTCTTACAATGATTGTTGCTTATTATCTGTGTCATTTTTATTGAAAAAGATTTTAACTGTGAAAAAAAACAAATTTACTACCAACAATTAACTTTATCACACAAGTCATAACTTTTTTAGGGTTTTTTGCTGGAAAACACAAAACCACTACCCAAAAATAACTGTTACTTCAATGCAGTATTTTTGGTTAATTATTTTTTTAAATGACTGTCAGAAATATTCATATTGCATTTATACATAAAAAAACAACTACAGTTAATATTTACTATTTACGTATATCACCCGAATGACCTACATGTACACAGCAAAAACTGTTTTGCCAAAAAATGATTCTAATTGAGCATTTTAATCGAAGAATTTAACATTGGCTTGTCATAGATAGGAATCATTCTTTTAATGGTGCAAAACAACTTCCAACACTAAGGATATTATAAAGATAAAGACGACAGCAAATGTAGTCAAAAACAAATGACATTTCACTTGAAAAATAACATTCATTAAATTCAACTAAAATTTGTCATTTGTTTTTACTGTTCAAAAAATTACTAACAATTGTAGTAAAAATTAACCGCATATGTTCGTAAAAATAAACAAACTTTTATTTTTTTTTACATAACAAAAAACAACTGTAAAAAATGAATGTAAAATCATAAAACAGTCATTTGGTGGGGTTTGTTTTTTTAAATGATCTACAAGGTTAGTAAAAAATTAAATTTGTTCTACAAATGACTGACATTTACATTAAATATAAAGAAACTGTATTACAACCCAAACAGCAAAAGTTCGCTGAGTGTAGGAATATTTTATGCCTAAATAACTTTCAAGAAGTTTTTTAGGTAGAAAAACTTTCAAAGAATCATATTTGAAATGATTTCCTCCTATGACAAGCCAATGCTAAATTCATCGATGAAAATGTCAAATTCGAAGAGAAAAAATTGTTATTGTATAAAAATATTCTGAATACCGATATGATTAAAAGTTAGGTCAATCCTAATTTAATTAAATTATTAATGGTATTTAGAAATAGTTTAATTGAAACTTGATTTTAGTTCTGATCATTGCTTTATATACCCTAAATATTGACCGACACTTGTTAAAGTCAAAGTGTGAACTTATTTCAAAATATTAGGAAACATTTTTTTTAAAAACTTAGAATTCCCATAACCTTTTTACTTAAAGTGTACGATTAATCAGATTGGAAAAATTTTGAATTTTGAAACGAAGTTATTCGTTTACAGCTCTGATTACACCTCATTGTGATATAAATTGTTTACACTTTTACAATGTATTGTATTTTAGTGCGTACCTAACCTATAAAAGCCTGCTCGTATATATTTGACAGCATTGTACTCTCGCCGTGTGACATCTGGTGTCATATGCATATTTAAGGAATGTCACAATATTAAAAATAAAATTAAGCTTGCAGTGATTTAATTCAATTTTGTTATGATATTTGTTGTGCCTACTCCCACATATGGCGATAAAATTTAATCTAATAGAGTGTATTTATGCATACACTCGAAAAAAAAGTCTATAATTTAATAGAAAAGTTTTGTTGGTTTTTAACTAATATCTCCGTAAAATTTAAACATTATTCACATAAAATTGGACCAGGTCAAGCCTATGGAAATTTAAAAGACGCCTTCACATTTTCACATACACACTCAAATTAAAAAGTTCGTAATTTTTTTTTTCTATAGTTTTTGAACAAAATAATTTTTTATTAAGAATAAAAAATATTGCATTTGGCTTAAGTTTTTTTTTTTACTTTTATTAAATTTTTTTCAATTTACTTTTACTTGAAAAGATGATAAAAATTTAAAAAAATTTTTGTTTAACTCTAATTTTTTTTTCACGATAATAATTTAGAGTGAAGAAAAAAATCATGTTACCAAGCTTGGTATCTCCATACTTTCTATTTACATTATAAACATTTGTTTATTTTATTTGTCTTATTTTTTTTTTTTTTTTGTATGTATTTTTTATTTTAATATTTATTTTTATGGAAAAAAAATGTACGCATTTTTTTTTAATAATTTCAAATAAACAAATAAACGTTATTGTTTGCACAGATATGACATGTTATGAATTGTTTATTTATCAACCTAAATTTAGGCATTCGTTCATAATTTAAAAATGCTTTTTATAGAACTAAAAATTTTGTATTTTTTTTTTTTTTTTTGAACATTCCAAAGAATAGGAATTTAAAAGAAAAATGTTTTTTTCTTATGATTAGCTAACATTCTGCCAAATTTATAATCATTCATAGCTTTTGAATGCGAAATTAAAATGAATGTTATATAAATTTTAGTAGAGGAAAAGTTCGCAGATTGTCACTTCTTGCAGTTAGTGTCATACTCTAAACTCCGACTTCAATAGACCTTAAAAGAGTAGTTCAGACTTGTAATATACTTCTGGAGCGGATATGCGCAATACCTCAGTGTTTGCTGAACAAATTATTAATTTCACAGTAAGTATATAAAAATGACACACCAAAACCACGGTAAACGTAAACTTAATTATGGGGCGTACAATCTAGTGTTATTCTCCGTTTTAATAGGTTAGGTTAGGAAGGGTTATGTGCCCAAGGGCACATCTCCACTCGGAGACCAATACGGTCCATTGTGAATCGCTTCAGTGAAAAACAGTAAGAAAGAATATAAATAGACAGCAAGATAGATTGAAAAATAGATATAAAGGAAGATAGAAAGGATATATACTCCCCAGAACCAGCTCCTATCGTCCCCTTGCTAGAAACAGCCGTCCTATTTCCCTGACAAATCTCAGCAAATCTAGTGGATTGCATCCAGCGACACACCCAAGTTCGTCGTGAAATCTATCTCCTAGCCGTTTCTGTCTGAGACCCTGCAACCTAGGACAGTGGCACATTATATGCTCAACTGTCTCCAGTTCCTCAACGTCTTCGCACAACCTGAAAAAATCCGGTATGTCCCTGTCCCATCTGCTTGTGAAAGCCCTGACAGAACAATGACCGGTCAGGAACCCCGTAAGGGTATTGAGACCTTCCCTGTCCAGTCCCACAAGAGCCTTGGTTGCCCCTGCGTCCAATGCGGGCCATAACGCCCCAGACACCCTGCAATCCATTCTGTCCCTCCATGACTGGTTAACGGTTTCGCGGAATCCCTTCCGTATAACCTCAAAGTAGTAACATAGTGGGGGCTTTACCCCCCCCCCCCACCCGTCCCTTACCACCAAGTCCAGATTCGAACCCTCCCTCGCAAGTTCGTCCGTCAACTCATTGCCATCCACCTGGCAGTGTTCGAGTACCCAACACAGCCTCACTGTGAATGCCTCCATTAGCTCCCTCAGAGCAGACCTACATCGTGCGACCAGGCGCGAGCGCACCGTGTAATTTGTCAGTGCTGTGAGCGCTGCCTGACTATCACCCTAGATCCCCCAAAGATGTGACCCAGTACCACTTCCGTCGCTCTCCAGATCGCTAGGATCTCAGCTTGGAAGACACTGCACTCATCTGGGGTTTTAATAGGTTAGGTCACAGTAAAAAGTTATTTCAATTTTATGTTAGCATTGACTCAAGCGATTTTTTGAGTGTATTTTAAGTAAACGACATTAAATTCTTTTTAAAATTACTTTATTTATTGTCTATTTGTCTAAACTTAACTTAACTAACTAAACTTCCATTTTTAGAAAGTTACAATTTATTTATATACATGTCGAAACGTCAGGGTAGTAACCTTTAACTTATATTGACATCTGTTAGTTCAGAGTCATATGGTTCGAATCTTCAAACTTCATTAGAAAACATCGTCTAAAAATGGACGGCCATCTTTGTTAGCTTTGAGTTTCGACATATAAACCATAAATAAAGTTATTTTAAAGGAGATTTCGATGTCTTTTACTTAAAATACACTCAAAAAGTTGCTTGAGTCAATGCAAATTTAAAATTGAAATATCTTTTTATTTTGACCTAACCTATTAAAACGGAGTATACCACCGGATTCTACAATCCAAAATTAAGTTTTCGTTTCTCAGAGTATTGATGTGTCTTTTCAAAAATTGAGATTTTACTTAAAGTGTTATTATTGATTATTGATTAAAGATTAAAGATTAAAATATCAAAATTCAGTTTTTTCCTATAATTATAAATTTAAAACGTTTTACTTTTAAATTTTAAAAATTAAAACCAAAAGTTTATTTTTCGATCTTTTATCATACATGATGTGAGCAAGATTATTCGAGTTCAAGATCATTTGTTTTTTGTTAAACAAAAAACCGTGCAATATTTATTTATTACTCAAAAAAGTTTTTGGCCGCTTTCTTATAGCAGACTTTATCTACTGACAGGTCCTTACATGTTTCATTTCGCGTCACCGAAAATCATCAGAGAACCAATGTAGAAGGGCTAGAATTATTCTACCCAAATTTTGAAGGAAAAAGATCAACGCTTTACCCGTATTGTTATATTTACTCGATGAGAAGTAAAAAACAAAATTGGAAGAATTGAACTAATTCAAATCAAAAATAAAACATTTTTAAGTAATAAACATTGTTCGTGTATAGACTAGAATCTCTAGTCATAATACACTGTGTTTTTATTGTTTATTAAATAAACAACAACACTTTCTGACTATAGTATTAGGACCATAAATCAGTTAGTATTAGGACCATAAATCAGTTAAATAAATATTGCACGGTTTTTTGTTTAACAAAAAACAAATGATCTTGAACTCGAATAATCTTGCTCACATCATAATAAATTTAAAACTTTTAGCTACACGCTGAAAAAAAAACGCCCTGCTGGAAATATAAATGCTGGTAATATACTTTTGTTTGTGAAAACATTTCCGTTTCCCATGCTTCTAATGTAATATGTTTGCTTGCAAATAGAATTATGTTTGCCTGTAAAAATATATATGTTTGGAAAACGTGAAAACCGTCTACCGCCAAACATATATATGTTTGGCTGCAAATATATATATATGTTTATTATATATATGTTTGCATGTTATAAACATAATATCTAAACATTTCAAAATTGCAAATATATCTTTGTTTAGGTTTGAAAATTTGAATCATTGTAAACATATAAATAATTGCCTGCAAACATACTCAAAAGTGTCTTTTTCTGCGTGTACAGTTCAAGGTAAATATTTTTGCTGTGTTGATTTGTCATTCAGTTAACATAATCCATCAATAATTCGCAACATATCATTAATTTTAAATTTTTTATAGCTAAATCAACAGAAAATTTTGGCCTAGAGCAACAGTTTCGAAAATGGGGGTCCGTAAGAGTATTCCAGTGGTCCGCGAAGAGTAGTTAGAAAATTCATTCATACCTAAAATTGACTATTACTTACTAAAAGTAGGTGATTTTGTGCAAGCCCTGCTAGCAAACGAGCTCAACAAATTGAGATAAAAACATATTTTTGAAAATTAAAATTTTTGTATGACAGTAGTTCATCAAAAATCAATTTTTTATTCAAAAACTGATAAAAAAAAACACTAACAAATATACAACTCAAAGATTAAAAATATTTTGGTATTTTTTAATTGTTTGTAAAAATATACAAACTTTTCTCATACTTTTGATGACGAACTATGTTTAGATTACGAACTAATTTGAACGTCCTGACATTTTGGTAACAATCAAAGCAATCAAAGTCGATAATAAATCAAAAGGGAGCACTGACTTATTCTAATTTTGTTTTATACTCTTTCTTTAGGGTTTTAATTAATAAATCGAGAAGGCGCTGGTTGAATACGTGGTGAAATGCGCCAAACACTATTACGGCTTGAAATTACAATAATTGGTCTAAAACTCGATGTCAAACAGCCGCGAATGCAAACCAGGCATTCACGCGAAATGTGCTGATATATGCTTCGGTGTTTACTTATAACGGAATTGTGATTCCGATGATGACCTACCTTTTCGTAAAAAGAAAATCATGCAGATTTTCACTAATTTTTTTTTAAGTGCCCCAGCCACCGACTCTTAGTAAAATTTTATAGCTCTTCTTAAATTTTCCAAATCAGGGATATTTGGTGGCAACCTGCAACCCTTTTTTAAGGTGTCGATTTTAAATCTTTTTAAAAATTTGCTAAAAAATTTTTTTTTTTTCGATTTCAAATTATTTCTGGCTCAGGATTGTAAATTGATATTTCATTTTGCCAACCTACGAATACAACAACAATACTTTGATTTTATGGCTAGTTAGAACCAAAAAAGCTACGCGGTGGCAACTTGCAAACTCTTCCCCTATAATTTATCTAAAATGATGTCTTATATTCATTTTATTAATTATAATTTGTTTTTTCTTTATTTCATTCTAGGTAAGTTTAAAAATTAAATGTTCAATTCAAGACCTAGAAGGTACATGTAAGTATATTTATGCATTTTTTATGCAAACTCAGATCGACAAATTTTCGGCTATTGAATTTTTGTTTTTGCTTTATTTTAGATTTAAAGATTCAGGCCGAAAAATATTAGACGCTAGAGCTAAAGTATAATTTTCGAAACGCATGTATGAGATATGGTGAATCCAAATCTGGTCTCAGAATCACTCTCCGACATCAGGCGTTTGGTCAAAATGTACCGATTTTTCACATTCCTTGAAATATATTTTTCACATACTGGAGACTAGTTAATTTAATCGACCAATTAATTGACGATTTAATTGGCATTGCTTGATGCCAATGGTACTTAAACTTTGTTTTAATTGGCATTGATCAATGCCAATGCCGTTAACAGACAATTATAATTGATTTTTATTATTGTTTGTTACAATTGTCTACAGAAAAATGTATTTCCAAGTTTAAAAATGCTTTATTCGCGTACTAATGTTGTAAATATTCGGTATTTTATCAAGTATATTATTATTTAAAACTGATCCATCATGACTAATCCGTTACCCAACAAGAATAAATAGTGTATACGTGATAAAATTTGTATAACATATCGAATACTTTTAAAATTAGAACTTAAATTTTAAATTTTTTTCGTTTTTTTCCAAAACAAAACACTTTTTATAAACAATTTTTTTTTTTTTTTGACAATTACTATTGGTTCTAATCAATTCCAATTAAAAAAATGCATTAGCATTGGAATGGTAATGAGATTTTTTAACATTGGGATTGACCACAAGTAATGTCAATTAAATTTCAATGCTAATGAAAAATTTCAAAGTATGATTTTTTATAGTACTTGTAACGGCACCTAAACACACTACTCTTACCATTTTTTTTTTCAGTTTTCCCAATTTTTGAGATAAATTATTTCCATACGAAAATATTGTAAATTAAATTTGAGGTTGTAACTGTAATTTAAAGTCCGCAGTGTAAAATTTAAAAAAAAATTGAATTTATTATCAAGTTCAACCGACGACAATTTCAAAAAAAAAAAAAAAATAAGATATTTTAAAAAATGAAAAACTGAAAAACTGAAAAACTGAAAAAAATGTAAGAGGTATGTGCCGTTAAAAGTATGATAAAGAATTATATTTCCAGGAAGGTGAAAAATCGTGGTTATTTGATCAAAAGCGACAGAATCACTCTAGCGTTCGAGCTATATTAACTGAAAAATTGTCGTTTTTGATTGTAACGGCACCAGGAACACACTACTCTTACCATTTTTTTCAGGTTTCCGAATTTTTAAGATAACTTATTTCCTTCCGAGAATATTGTTAATTGAAATTGAGGTTGTAACTGCAATTTTAAAATTCCACAGTGTAAAATTTTAAAAAATTCTAATTTATTATCAAGTTCAACCGACGACAATTTCTAGAAAAAATAAGATATCTTAGAAACTCAAAAACTGAAAAAAAAAAATGGTAAGAGTTATGTGTTCAGGTGCCGTTAAAAGTATGATATAAAAATATATTTCCAGGAAGGAACATTTAGATCAAAAACGACACTTTATCCCTTAAGATATCTCGAACGCTGAGACCAGCTTAGGATTCAGAGTACCTTATACTTTTAGAAAAATATACTCTAGTTTTAGTGTCAAATATTTGTTCGGCCTAAATCTTTAGGCGTATATGGAATGACCTTTTGCTAAATTTTTTATTCAATGACTGAGATAGGTCATAAGATAAAAATATATTTTTTTCTTCTACAAGGAGAGAATTTTAGTGGACGATAAATAATCAAAAATTTTAGTAAACTATTGAAACTTTTCTTTACAAAATAAACAACATATTTCTTAAAAGTAATAAAAGAAAGCTTCATACCTTTAATGAAACTATTTCTTTTGTGAAACATATTCATTAAGTGAATGAAATTTTTAATAAATGAAATTATATTTTTCGTAAAGTTTTATGAAAACTTGCATTAGATTAAAGAAAAATTCCAATGGGCAAGTTCCAGTGCAACGTCATTCTTTTGATGCAAAATTTCATTAATATTATACAGAGAGTTCTCTCAGTGTATGTCGCATTGAAACTTATCAGAATCGAATACTTTATCTTTAAATATAATGACTTTTTAAAAAAATACTCCAATTTCTGTCGTCATGCAAATACTTTAAAGTCTGAACATTTATCTGTGATAAATTTTGCCTTACAATGATTTACATTTTATTTTTTTTTTTCAACTTAATGATTGTTTTCATACAAATGTTTGTTTTTAATATAAATATTTATTTTCAATTAAATATTGAGTACATTAGTTTAATTTTAAAGACTTTATAGTTTTGTTATTTTATAATTATTTTGTGTTTTTTCGTAAATATTTTTTTACTTTGTTGCTAACTAATGCCTGTTGATGGCATATTTAATTACTGGAAAAAATTCGGTGGCAGTTAAATAAAAAATATAATTTTTTGTTTGTTTGCCGCAATTACATATAAACTAATACACTTACAAACACAATGTAAAATAACGTTTAATTAACCCGAAACAACATCGTTTTTTTTTGTGTTGAATTTTTACAAGATATTTTACATACATATGGGCATTTCCACAGAAAGGTCAACCGTGACCGAAGAATAAAAATTGGATAAATAATTCCTTCTGAATTGTATTATTAAAGTTAAATACTTCAATTTTATTGAATTAAAAATTCCAAAGTGCATCTTAGTTGCCATGATGGTAAAACGGACTGCAAAGTTGCTTTCATGGTTTTAGTTAACAACATTTTCTCTCAAAATTAAATTCTTTAATATCTCAAAATATTTGATACAACAACAATTAGCTCCAATAAATGCAAACGAAGTAAATAAAGATCGGTAAACTAAACATTTTTGATTTGCTTTCATTGACATTTTAATGTCACGTTCGTCACCGCAAAACAACATTTATTACACAAGGCAACAATTTTGAAAAAATTTTAGGGGCTTTGAAAACCACTATACAATTTTGATGTATTGTGGTCCCAGTAGTACAAATATGGTTCAATTTTGAAATTCTATGGAGAGGTTTTTGTTTTAAAAATTTTTAAGTAAAATTATAAATTTTTTTAGACGTTTCTCCACATAATTAATGATAACTAAAAAAAAATTAGTCCGATATTATTCAAATAAATTTAGAAAAACTGAAATTTACATAGCCTTTAATCCGTTATTGCGTTTCAATCGGCTCAGTAGTTTCGGAGTTATAATAAAAAATTGAGGGAAAAAATATTTTTTTTACGTGAAAATAGCAAATTTTTTTGTTTTAAAAAAATCATAAAAAATCGAAAACGGCAAAAATCGTTCAGATTTATTGCTTTATCGCAAAGCCACATGTAATAGGAACAAAATGAGATATCGATCATAAAAATCGATTGATTTTTTTCGAATTTATTCACAATTAAGTGAATTCGCTCATTTTCACCAAATTTTAGTTTTTTGTCTGATATACATAAAATTGAGTAGTTAATGTTCTTCTTTCGATTGATTGAATTTTGAAAACATTTTCTCCATGCTATGTACAAATTTTCACATCAAAAATGCATTACATAGTAACATTCGTGTATTTTTTGGCAAAACCCTACCTAGAATATACTGATTCTATTCTTCGGAAAGACATTTGTGTTGGATGAGCTTAAATGTAAATAAATAAATAAATTAAATAGTAGAAAATTTATATTTTATTATTCACATTTATTATAATAAATAAAACAAGAAAATAAATAAATATGTATTATAAACTACAAACTCTGAAATTTTCTTTTAGTCGATTTTCTACTATTGTTGAATAACGAAGTGTTACTCTGAATACTCCAGCAAAAATCAGCCATCATGTGTGCATCCCAGCGACCCTGGTATCGTTCCTCCATTGTCCGGATATCTTGGTGGAATCGTTCGCCCTGTTCTTCACTCAAGTCTCCTAGATTTTCAGGAAAACGATCTAAGTGACTGTGCAGGTAGTGTACTTTGATGCTCATGTTGCATCCAAGATTCTGGAAGTGAGTTAACATCTCTTCAACGTGCGCAACGTAATCATCACCCTTGTTATTTCCTAAGAAATTTTGAATAACCCATACAAACGAATCCCATGCATTCTTCTCAATTTCTGACATTGAACTGCCAAATTCAGTATCGTTCACCAATTTGCGAATTTGTGGGTCATCAAATATGCCTGCTTTCAGCTTTTCCATACTTAGATTGGGAAACTTCCTTGAAATATACTGGAAACATTCACTATCTTTGTTAAGTGCTTTAACATATTGTTTCATCAGACCAAGTTTAATGTGAAGAGGGGGTAATATGATGCGATCTCGGGGCACTAGAGCCACATTTATAACATTTGGCGTACCTGGAACTAGTGTTTCCCTAGAAGGCCATTGTTTTCTCTTCCAATGTTCTGTTTTAGCTCTGCTGTCCCATAAACATATAAAACAAGGATATTTTGTAAAGCCGCTTTGTTGGCCTAAGAGGAAATTTACCATCTTAAGATCAACACAAATTACCCACTTATGTTCATCATACTTTATCTTCTTCATGACCAATGCAATTACAGAGTATTCTTCTTTTACTTTGGTTGAATGTGCGATCGGCAAGGAGTGAAATTTATTTCCATTATGCAAAAGGACACACTTCAAGCTGCGTTTTGATGAGTCGATAAATAAACGCCATTCGTTTGAATCATATCTCTGTAAGCCCATGGCAGTCATCAAACCAGAAATATCTGTGCAGTACACAAAGTCATCCTCTTCAGCAAAATAATGAAGTAAGTCTTTTTCTCGAGTACGGTAATACGAAACTTTAGTTTCTTTAGTTATGAGACCTGTTTCTTTCATCCGGGACGCAAGTAATTCAGAAAATCTTTTCGACAATCCAAGGTCTCTAATTACATCATTAAGCTGATCTTGATTCCATGGTCTCGGCGAGAAATGTTTGTGTGGGATGAACTCGTCATTTTCAGCTGTAGATGGTAGTGCTGGATCTGACATATCTGATTGGTAAGACATACTTGAGGTTGAGTGTCCTGGTGAAGATGAAAGCACATGACTACAGCTTGCACCCCGATCTTGAGCATATTCTATTTCTTGTGAATGTAGAACTGCAAGTGTAAACCCATCAGCAGACCTCGTGGGGTAAGACCATCGCATATGTTTTCCAAAACCGCTTTTTGTACTTAAACAGAAATAACACTCGGATGCGTGGTTCGCTGTTTCTCTCCATAGCATAGGCTTCAAAATTTCCAAGTGTCGTCTGTAAAATGAAAAAAAAAAATTGAAATCAGGAATATGAAGAATTCAAATTTTAATTAAGAAATATTGTAATTATAAAATATTCCAAATCTATTAATTTATACTTACTTTACGTTAGAAGACTTCATAGATAAATTCAATCGACATGGAATGCATATAGTACTCGGTGTCCAATGCTGGTTCAAATTGTGCGGATAGATATTATAGCAATCTTGATATGACTTTTGCAATGAAGTTAAGAAGCACTTCCGTTTTTTCCCGGTGATATATTGGCCGCACACATAACAAAATAAATCTGGATCGTTTTTACATAAAAATGTTCTGGCTTTCTGGCTCATTTTTATTAATATTTGAAAATTGTTTTTAACTTCTAAGCTGTATGACTCTAATTTTTGTGTAGGTATTAAATGATGTTTGCGTTATCGCAAACACTTCTTGAATGAAATAAAAAGGGTCAAGGAGATCTTATAAATACTGATACTATAATTTGGGATAACCCTTTGTGTGGATACAGTTTGTGTGTGCTGCAAATTTTTTATTATTCCCAAGAATCCTAAAAAACATTAAGGACTTTTATGAAAAAAAAAAAATCATCCGTTACAGGTAGCTAACGGAAAATAAGAGCACTTCAGCGTACACGCACATTTATGAGCGTTTTATTACTATCCTACCGCAATCGTAAAAATTAAACAATCTTTTGTTTATTACTTATTTTTTTTTAATTATTAGAATCATAAAAATGTCATAGAGGTTTTTCCCAAAGGGGTTTTGCCAAAATGCGTGTCGTAAAATGCACCTGAGTTTTTATGTTCTGCATTTTCATTATATAGTAGGTACAATTTTCTACAGTGCTTGTAAATATGCGATACCTTCAATTAATTGTAAATAAAAATGTAAAGCATGCATCGATTTTTATGATCCATATCTAGTTTAATTCGCATGATATGTAGCTTTACTACAAAAAAATAAAAAGTAATATTTTTTGCAGTTTTCGATTTTTTCCAGATTTTTGTTTTTCAATTTTTTTTTTTTTTTTTAGCATTTTTTTTTTTTTTTTTTTGCTAACAATTTGTTTCATAACTTTGAAACTATTGATCGCATTAAAAATATTTGTACACGTTCTTTAAAGATATTGTAAACCTTAATTTTTGTAAATTTAATTTGACAAAATCGGACTAGTTGTTTTTGAGTTATGACAACATAAGTGGAGAAATGTCTCAAAATATTGTCAATTTTACTTAAAAATTTTTTAAAAAAAAAATTATCCATAGAATTGAAAAATTTTACCATTTTTGTACTTAGGCAGCCATGATGCATCAAATCTATATAGTGGTTAGTCAAGCCTTTTTTTGCTGTTGACCTGTGTTATCATTGCTGCTGCGTTGCTGATAGCAGGTGCCTTAAACTTTAATTTTAAATCAAGTTAGTTGTGAATAATTTAATATAAAAAACGTTGAAACTTATCAACCAGCGTTAATTTTTTATAAAATTGTAAACTTTGTCGCTTGGCAAATAGTTTACTTTGAGTAATAAAATATTGGCACATAAAATTATATATTTTTTACGTAAATATCATCCTAAGCTTATACTGGGGGGTTACCGCGTAACTCGAATCGAAAATCAAAATTTTTCGAAAAGAACTTCCGAATCGAAAGCAAATGCGTACTGTGTAATTCATTCGGAACGACTACAGAGTTGTATTCATAATAAAGAGGGAACAAACTGAAGAAAACGTGGCAACACTATTATCAAATGTCAAAATTACAAAAATCCCAAAACTAAACAAAATTTGAAATCAAAAAAGATTTCAAAGAGACTAACTAAAAAAAAAAAGAAATTGTTTTTTACGTTTTTAAACATAAAAATGGATTGCGTTTATTTGTGGTTTGATGAAAATGGCGATAATTCCTCTTCAATTGATAGCAAATTGGACGTTTGCTGTTACAATGTAGTAAGAGAACAGTATCTGCTTGGACCACCTCCGGTTCTAGAAATGCTGCTTAAGTTACGACAGCATTTAGCTTTTACATGAGTCTTCTAATCGGCCCAAACCTATTGGAAAAATATGTTTTAAAATATATTATTAAAAACGCTCATTACACAAACTTACTTTTTTCCAGCCATTGACATCACATTCGGGTGGTCCGAAAGCATTCAAATCCGAACACAACTTTTGCCACAAATTATTTGACTTATTCTTAGCATCTGGGACTTTTAGATGCCCTATTGCCAAGTCTGAATGCTTGACCATGAAGTCGACCATTACCTCATATTGTTTTTTATTTGTTTATAAATATAACATGTTTATTGGGTAATTTAATAAATATTTTTGTATAAATAAACAATATTATTAAGTTTTCTTTATTTGTTAATCATTTTTTATTTTTAAATGTGTAAATACTTACATTTTTAATATTTTTTCAATTGTCACTAGCAAAATAGCTTTCGAACAATTTCAAACGTTTTTATCGCAAAAACAGTTCATCTTCGTAATACAGAGTTGCATTTTCGAAAGGGATTTTTTTGTTCGTAAAGGGAGAAAAAAAATGTCCGTACTTTCGAGAAAAAAAGTACGAAAATCGTATTACGCGGTACAATTTGTTCGTATTCGTAAATTTTTCTTTTCGAATCGAGTTACGCGGTAACCCCCCTGCTCTACTAAGAAAGAAAGTCATAAGTGCCAAAAATCGAAAATTTAGATAAGGGCAGATTCGGAACCTTGAATGAATTTCTGAATTTCGATTTAAGTTTAAAAGACCCATTTTCAACTGTAAATGGCTAAAAAACGTAAAGCAAAATGGTCACATCTACCACTTCTAGCGTGTTTACTACACTCAAAAAAAAAAGTTTGTAAAGTCAGCAAAATTTTAGTCAGGAGGGTGCTAGCAAAAAAATTGCTAATGTCAGCAAAAGCTTTTGCTGAAAATCAGCGAGCTGATTTTTAGCAACAAAATTAGTAGATTCAGCAAAAGTTTTGCTAACACTTAGTAGATTAGAAATAAAAAAGCGTTGGTAAAAATTAATAAATTTTTTGCTGAATTTTAGTAGACTGAAAAAAACGCAAAAAAATTGTAAAAAAATTGTAATTTAGTTAATATATTTGCTGAAAATCATAAAACATATTTTTGTGATTCTTTTAAAAATAATTTACAATAATTACGAAATATAAAAATTTTCATTTTCCCACATTGATGTCATGAATTAATTTAAAATCTGAAAATATATAGAAATAAATATATACTAACATAACAAAAATTTTCTTTCAACTACTTACATCAATGGTACACTCAAAAAAATAAGTTAGTAGAAAAGTTAGTAAAACGTCTTGTAAATCAGGTATACTATTTTTTAGCAAATATTTTTGCTAAAATCGTGTTTTCAGCTAAAATTTTTGTTATACTTATTCAGCACTTAACTGTTTTATACTAATGCTTTACTAATATACTAATGTTTTACTAATTAATTTTGCTAAAAAAAATTGTGCTGATAAGCAGATGTTGCGGCATGTCAAGATGTAGTAGAGAAGAGGAAAATGATATTAAAAAGTACAACTCTAACAAGACAAGTAAAAAAATCAACCATGAAAAAAACATATACAGACATGTAGACAGAGTAAAGAGAAAGACAAAAACACACATCTTAGGTAGATTTGTATGGTTTCTTTTTCTTATTGCAAAAAAAGGGTTGTTTTTTTCGTTTCGTTTGTTTTGTTTATTTTTTCGTTTCGTTTCTAGAATTATCTTCGGCGGTTTCGTCATTGAAAAGATAGCATCATTAAGACAACCATTGATGTAAGTAGTTGATGAAAATTTTTGTTATGTTATATATATTTATTTCTATATATTTTCAGATATTAAATTAATTCATGTCGTCAATGTGGGAAAATTAAAATTGTTATATTTCGTTATTATAGTAAATTATTTTTAAAAGAATCACAAAAATATGTTTTATGATTTTCAGCAAATAAATTAACTAAATTACAATTTTTCTACAAATTTTTTGCGTTTTTTTCAGTCTACTAAAATTCAGCAAAAAATTTATTAATTTTTACCAACGCTTTTTTATTTCTAATCTACTAAGTGTTAGCAAAACTTTTGCTGAATCTACAAATTTTGTTGCTAAAAATCAGCTCGCTGATTTTCAGCAAAAGATTTTGCTGACATTAGCAACTTTTTTGCTAGCATCCTCCTGACTAAAATTTTGCTGACTCAGCAAAATTTTTTGCTGACTTTACAAACTTTTTTTTATGAGTGTAGTCTAAATGATGCTTTCCTTTAAAGGACGCAACTGCCGAAGATAATTATAGAAACGAAACGAAAAAATAAACAAAAACAAACGAAACGAAAAAACAACCCTTTTTTTTTGCAATAAGAAAAAGGAACCATACTAAGATGTGTGTCTTTGTCTTTCGCTTTACTCTGTCTACATATCTGTATATGTTTGTTTGCAATTTGACCACACTAGATTATTAATCTATTAACATTTATTATAGAAATACATATTAAATTTAAATATTTTCTTTTGTCTTTTATTTTATTAATAGACAATTATGTGCACAAGCCGGTAACAACGCAAAATTTAAGTTGTTTTAATCCTCAATTTTGTTTTATGTATGAAAAACAGATACAAAAGTCTTCCATGGTTGATTTTTTTATATGTCTTATTAGAGTTGTACTTTTTAGTATCATTTTCCTCTTCTCTACTACATCTTGACATGTCGCGACATCTGCTTCATTCTGCGTATATCTTTCAATCTGGTTGTCGTCCACACTATTAATGTGCATATCAGCACAATTTTTTTTAGCAAAATTAATTAGTAAAACATTAGTATATTAGTAAAGCATTAGTATAAAACAGTTAAGTGCTGAATAAGTATAACAAAAATTTTAGCTGAAAACACGATTTTAGCACAAAAATTTGCTAAAAAATAGTATACCTGATTTACAAGACGTTTTACTAACTTTTGTACTAACTTATTTTTTTGAGTGTAGTCAAAAAAGTCTTATCTGCCACTTACTATGATAAAAAGTCACATGGACCAAAATTGTAGGCTTTTAGGACTTTTTTCCTTAGTATTAATGATTTTTTTTTTGATAGAATGACTTTTCTTCTTTGTGTGTGCAATATGTGTGCAAAATGTGTGTGCAATAGAGTTCGAAAAAACAGTATTTCATTTTTTGGCTTGATAACTGTGCCGCGCTAAACAATAATTGGGCATTGTTTACTTTTTTTGTATACATTGTTAATTCCTCGGAATATAATGTTGAAAACATAATTTTGAAATATTTTGAGCCAGAAAATACATTTATGTCTGCTGATGCCTTTCATCACCAGGTTGAAAGTTCATTAAAAAACAGACATAACATAACAGATTTCAAAAATTGCGTTCAAGTTCAAAGGAGTAATTTGGGAAATGTTGAAGTGATTGAAATGCAAGTGCAAAACTTTTACGAACGGAAGGACAATTCGTCTCAACAAAAACTCAAAGCAACAGTTCCGAGAGGTTATTTAAATGAATTGGTAGAAGTAAAATTTGTAAAAACCAATAGCTTTTTGTTATACAAAACTAAGTTTACAGATACAAATTACACAGACTTAAATTTCATAAAAGCTGCATCAATAAAATCTGGAGTTTTAAAACCTTTAGCCAAAACGATTCCTCGTGGTATATTGATTAAAAGAAAAGAAAACCTTATAAAAAAGCTGAAAGATATTTTGCCCAAAAACAGAATGGAATTTTGGGAATCTCTTCCAGAAATAGCAAGTGAACCTACCTACGGCAGCGATTAAATCTTTATTTTTTATTTTAGTTTTAGTGACTTATGCTTTTTTTATTTTTTTACCTTTAATGTTTGAATCATGTTTGTTTTTGTTATGCTTTTATGTTTTTAAATGCAAAGAAATTTTGAATTTATTTGTGCAATTTGGTTTTCGTAAGATTTTTTTGGATGTCTATACTAGGCAAACAAGTCATAAGTCCATTTTATCTACTTTATCATCAAAATTTCCCCTGTTTAATACTATAATACAATTGAATAAAATAATATATTTTTAAATCATTTTTGAAATTTTAAAAAAATATTGAATTTAAAGGCGCGAAACATAAAAAACGTAAAAGCTAAATATCTCTAAACTACTAAAATGGAGATGTGACTTTCTTTCTTAGTAGGGCAGTATAGGAGAAAGGAAAACGCACCATGGTATAGAGAAAAATTAAAAAGACCCATTTAAGTCACAAATAAATTTTGGTATAGTCTACTAAAAAAACACAGACCATAAAAATATGAAAACGTCAAGACCCTGGAACTAGAATATACTTTTCCAAAGGTTTGATACACGCTGAATCCGAATCTGACCTCAGAATTTTTCCATCATATCACATTTTTGAAATATCTTAACCATTAACCAACCTTTAAAAAAAAATCGGGCTTTCGCTATGTTCGGGACTTTAAAACATCGCGAATTGAGCTTTATTCACAAAACTTTATGTCATCTGAAAGTCCTATCTGTTCGAATTCAGCACACTTCAAATTCTAGTATCAGAGTTGGAAATCTTGCTTGCTCGCAATAAAAACGTGAGTTTACAAAATTTGCAAAAACTTTAAACGGTACTGACTAATAGTCATCCTAGAGACTACGTGCATAAAACATAAAGGAATTTAAATGACCCCCGGTCAGATTTCGACCGATCTATCATGGAATGGACGATATATAGATGATTTAATAAAAATAATTTTTAATAACTTAGAAACAAATTCCCACTTCTCCGAGAAATTAAAAAGTGCGGGAGTTTGCAGTCTCTAATCCCGATTAAAAATTCGTATATTAGTCTTTATATAATCATACACACGAAGAAATAAAGTGCCAACCGAACTGAAAAGTGTATTTTAATGGTAACAACTTATAAATTCAGTTAGTAGAATGATATTTACATTAGATTTCTGAATATTTGGGTGTTGCAACTTAAATTCAGTTGAATTAACCGAACTCTGTTGTAAAAGATAATATTAATTTGCTGCGGCTGAAATTCGTTATAAACGAATTTGAGTCGTAGTAACCGGATTTCAATTGGCAAATAGCAAAGTTTTTCTCTGTGTGTACGTAATTTAATATGTGTCTTTATACTGTTGCAATTGAACCATAGAATTATATAAGTTTGCATTAGTTGAGAACGGAGTTGATACTATTAGATAAAATTACATCCAATTAATGGTAATATAACAGTAACTGGCCTCTTTACTAATAGGTAGCAGGCCTGTGGCAGTTTTACTTTATTTCCCTTGATGAACATAATTATTTAGCAAATCTATAAATTATTAAATGAATTTTGTTTTTGGATTTAATTGTGTGAAAGAAAGTCATCTATACAAAATATATTATTTAGTACGCAAACAAATTCCTTTGATTTCTTTATGTTAGTAATTTTCTTAACAATCGACTATTGTTGGCGAAATAATGATGCCATTAATTAAACATTGTTAATTCCTTAATAACGTCAATTGTTTACACAAATTTTCCCTTTATGTGTTACAGTTCATTTGCTTGGAAATTAGTTAAATTAAAGGCAAAGTGTTTCATAGACCTTAAAATTGAAAGTAGCGGAGTTAGGGGTAAAATGTGAATACACTTTTTCCAGATAACACAAACGATTTTTTAAAATCTTTTAATAGACACAACTTTCAGTGTGTTTAGTGGATTTGCCAACTATCTCATTAGTTTTTTTTTTCAAAAATAAATTTTGGGGTGAAGTGAGAAATTTGGTGGGGAAGTGGTATTATGAAAAATAAACTAACGGTATTAAATACTTTAATGACAGGTAAAGACCCATCAAAAAATACTGCTTCCGTGAAAGCAGTTTCGTAACGGATATTTAAGCCTGAGAATTAAATAGCAGTGAAAAGTGTCATGATTTGTGTTCAACATGTCTCGCCTGTCAGCTCTGGTTTCGAGCACCTAAATGTCATGAATTAATCGTTTTTACTAAGAACTTCTTCTTATCATAACAAATGTTTACAAATCATGTCATTTAGGAAGAGCATATTATAAAGCATTAAAAATATTTAAATGCTTTAAATGTCATGAATTATTCCGATTAAAAGAAGCACTTCAATAAGTTAATTTCGATTGTTTTATTTTTTATATACAAAAAATTTTACTTTTAATTATTTAAAACTATATCGCTCATTTACTTCAACACTGTCATAAGTCAAAAATTGTGGAGTTAATAATGCAGATTTATTAGTTATATTGTGTAAAAATTTCATGTCAATATCATGTATACTTTTCGAGATAGAGGATTATATATTTTATTTTTTTCTTTAAAGTGGGTGCAAAGAGTGTATACTTCATAGAGAAATTGTGCTACTCATGGGTCTCTCGATAATTAGCGAATTCGCGGACAACTCTCACTAAGAGTAAAACACATTAAAACCGCGTATTTATAAAAAACGTGACCAAATAAATAGAGAAATAGTGTGAAATCGTGTTTTTTGAGTTATGTCACTCTTAAAGTAAATGAGCGATATACACACTTCATTTTTCGCAGTTTTTTTTTTAAATTTCTCAGCTTACGTTTGGACCACATGCTAAATTTTTTGAACATGGTTTTTATAGATAATAATACGGGTTTTAGAAAAATTTCATTGATTTCGAAAGTGAAGTTTACTTTTTGTCCTTATAAAATCAATAAAAGGATAATTTTTAATTGCATATGTTTATTTCGATTTTCAAAATACTTTCAATATTAAACGGTATAAAAAAAAAAAAGTCGAATAAGATGTCGACCCCACTTTGGCGGCTATAATGGCTTTGATTGACTCAACAAGTTTTTGAAATTCGATGTTTGAAATCTCATTTTCCTAGACATTTTCCAAAAATCTTTTTAACTCCAGTTTACTCTGTGGGTTATGCAGAACCACTTTACGTTTTATCCTGTGCCATAAATGTTCGAGAGGATTTAAATTCGGCGAGTTTCCAGGTCAATCCATGTGTTGAATACAGAGGTCCTTGAATATTTTTTGCACCTGTTAAAAATATTTAAAGGACTATGTTTTAGCTACAAACATGCGGATATAATGATAGTATATTTCTTATTAAAACTTACCGATTTTGCGCGGTGACATGGTGCGGAGTCATCCTAGAAGATAGCCTCACTAGAATGCCCGTATTGATCCTCAACAACAGGAACGACTAAACACATTATGACTTTTCCATATTTTTCTCCGTTCATAATTCCATGCATAAAGAACAACGGACTCCGTACATAATAATAAAAACATCCCCAGATAATTTGACTCTGAGGATGATTGATCGTTCCAATAACACACGTGTTCTTTAATATTTCTCCTTGAAATCGTCTCACGTACGGAATATTGTCTGCTCAGTGCAAGTTAAACTTGCTCTCATCAGACCATATAACATTTCTCCATTGGTCGAGCGTCCAATTGAGGTGCATTCTGTCCCACTCCAACCGTTTAGCTCTCATTTTCTGTGGCAGGAGAGGTTTTTTGCTGACCTACTGCCACAAAGTCCGAATTCCCGTAGTCGTCTGCGAACCGTTTTCACACTAATGCTAACTTAGTGCTCTTTTTCGGGATCTCTTCTTATTTTGACGGCACTTTTTAAACGATTCTTCAGGATCGTTTGGTGTATAACGGTATCTGTTCGGTCAGATGTTTTTCTATTAGTCCTTTTTCTGTTTCTGCTCTCTAAAAGTTCGCCCTGGTTCTTTTTTTCAGCAAATTTATTACGGTTGGATGACTACAGCCTATCAGTCTTGCAATTTCCTTCTTCCTCTAATGTAGAAATAATGAGCTTTTGGTCTCTAGTCAACCGCTTATATTTCGGACTCAGTTTTAAGGTATATGTGTTCAATTTGCCACTGCTAATTTATAAATGATTTTTTTTTTCACAAAATGTTGTACTTATTTTTTATTTGAAGTTGCTTGCAAGGATAAATTGATAAAATTACGATACAGCAAAAAGTATCGTTATAATATGCATTCAAACAAAAGTTTGTCTAACTAAATTCAATGGTAAGATGTGCGTGACCGCAGGTGTATTTTAATTTTCGGTCGAGCAACCTTTTTGTTTTCAAGTTTTAACAAATGTTAATCAAAATTCGCTAAAATATTAAGAAAGTGTTGAAAACTTATAACTTATTTCATTACTTTTTGGAACTCACAACAAAAAGCGATGTAAACAATCAATGAAATTTGGCCTTTCAATTCTGCTCTTTAAGAACATATGCATCTTAGAAAGCTATTCACTCAAAAAAAAAATAAAAGTTAGTAAAGTCAGCAAAAAAATTTGCTGAGTCAGCTAAATTTTAGTCAGGAAGGTGCTTGCGGAAAATTGGCTAATGTCAGCAAAATTTTTAGAAAATTCAGAATTAGTAGATTCAGAAATTTAAATTTATTTTCTGAAAATCATGAAACATATTTTTGTAATTCTTTAAAAATATTTTACAATACGTTACAAGATCTAAAAATATTCCTACTTTCAAATTGACGACATGAATTAATTTAATATCTAAAAAAAATAAATATGAAATAAACATAAACAAAATTATATTTCAACTACTTATATCAATGGCTGGCTAAATTATGCTTTCTTTTAAAAGAACGCTAGTGCAGTAGATAATTATAGAAACGAAACGAAACGAAAAAATAAAAATGTATAACATATACAACCCTTTTTTTTGAAATAAAGAAAAGGAAACATAAAATTTGCCTAAGGTGGAAGATTTTTGTATCAGTTTTTCATACATAAAACAAAATTGTGGATTAAAACAACTTAAATTTGGTGTTGTCACCGGCCTGTAAAAGTAATTGTCTATTAATTACATAAATTAATTAAATTAAAGACAAAATAAAGTTTTAAAATTTAATAAAGATTAAATATGTATTTGTAAACTAAATATTTATAATGATTATTAACGTAATGTGGTCAAATTGGCAATTTAAAATTGCAAACAAATATAAGTTCAGGTAGACTGACTGAAGCAAAAGGCACAGAAATTAGAAAACTTTTTATGTTTCCTTTTTCTTATTGCGGGTTGTATATGTCATATTTTTTTATTTTTCGTTTCGTTTTTAGACTTATCTAAGGCATTTGTCTTCCTTTAGAACAAGGGTGCCCAAGCCCTATGCGCTTCGTGCTCATTTGTTTTTGTAAAAACACTTAGCTATAGGCTGTGTGTTTTAATACACAAACAACTTTGTCTTATTAGTTTTTTTGTCGTGCTTCACTGTATACACGCAAGTGCAAAGCAACAACACTTTCGTATGCTTTGCTGGTAAACATTGAAATATTTTTTTCTTTTTTCTTTGTATGTATTGGTTTTTTACAACAAAAAATATTGAATAAAAATTAGTTTTTTTTTAAATGTATTGGTGTTTGCTCTTCCATAAGGAACTCTTGGGCACTCCTGCTTTAGAAGATGCCATCATTTAGACAACTAGTGATGTTTCTATATATTTTCGGGTATAACATTAATTCATGTCGTCAATGTTCGAGTATGAAAATTTTTTTTATTTTGTAACTTTTTGAAAATTATTTTTAAAAGAATCACAAATAAATGTTAAAGATTTTCAGCAAATAAATTAACTAGCGTATAATTTTTCTACATATATTTTGATTTATTTTCAGTCTACTAATATTCAGCAAAAAATGTATTAACTTTTAGCAAGGACTTTTTAATTTTTACTTAGCTAAACTTTTGCAGAATCTACTATTTTTGTTGCTAAAATAAGCTCGCTGATTTTTAGCAAAAGATTTTACTGAAATCCGCAATTTTTTTTTGCAAGGACTCTTCTAACTAAAATTTTGCTGACTTAGCAAAATTTTTTATCTGACTTAACTAATTTTTTTTAAGAGTACTATTTAACAAAAAAAAAATATCTTAGTTTTAACAGTATTTTTTTCTGCATCGTAATTTTCAAACAAATTTTTTTCTATTAGTGTACTAGAAAAAAATATAATTTACTACTTCACCCCTATTACCATTCTATCCTAAACTCCTCAACTACGCTTAGACGAAAATTTTCTTTAAGTATTCTGGGAATTAAATTACTATCCTCCAACAGCAAAAAAGTTGTATCCAGGCATCGTTTATTTATTTCCATAATATTTTGAGTGTACGAAGATTGTATTAAAATAACAAAATTTATTGCTGTTTTGCTCTAGTAATTTATTAAATAAAAAGTTTTTCTTTTTATAAAGAATTTCCTTTTCGTAACACAAATAAATTTTAAACTTTTTGAAAAAAAATTAAAAGTTTATTATTTCTGCAACAGAGTTTTTCCTTGTTGGCATTTTGTTGTTAGCTTGTTATTTTTGTAATGATAGAAAAATATAAAATTAAATGTAACATTACTTGGTTGCAACTAGCAATACTTGTTTGCAACAGCAACAATGTTGTAGCAATGCTTGAAAGACATCAACATACACACACAGAGACAAGAAGATGAAAATTATATGAAAGCAAGTCAAGTCATCTATACAGAGAATTTTGCATCTACTTGAAGAAGTAAGAGGGTTTTGTTTAGTAAATTCTGTATGCCCGACTAAAAATGATTTTTCAAATCAAATAATATATTATTTTATGTACTACTAACAGTTAAAAAGTTAAAAATTACTTTGCAGAAAAACTGCTGCACCAAAAAAAAAAAAAAAATCTATAATTTCTATTGTAAATGTTGCTGTTATTCCGGGAAATTTAACTACGAGGGCGAATCAATAAGGCCGTGACTTTTCGAACTTCCCTCGTAGTTATATGAAATGCAACACTGCTCCCATCAAGTACCACCTGTTAATAGACTACTATCAAATTTTGAGCAAGTTCCGTCATTTACTTTGCGTTTAACAGCTGTTCAAAACATACAACCTCGTGGATTTTTTTAAAAATGGAAAAAAGTGAATTTCGAGTGCTCATTAAACATTATTTTTTGCGAAAAAAACCACCAATCAAACCAAGGAAAAGCTTTATAAATTCTATGGCGACTCTGCGTCATCTATTTCAATGGTAAAAAATTGGTTTACTGACTTGTTGCGGTCGCACAAGTACAAATGACTCTGAACGTTCTGGACGGCCAATTGAGATCAATACACCCGAAAATGTCGAAAAAATCCACGACTTGGTGTTGGCCGATCGAACAGTAAAAGTGCGTGAGATTGTTGATGCCACAGGCGTTTCATATGACAGTGTGGTTTCGATTTTAAATGATAAGTTGGGTTAAGAAAGCTGTCTGCAATATGGGTGCCGCGTTTGCTCTCAATTGACCATAAACATAATCGTGGCCAATTACATCACCTAATACATCAACAATTTTTTGCGAATATTATGCCAACGTATTGGACCAAATTAACGAGGATATAAAAAAAACTACCCCGTATAGCCAAGAAATGCCTATTTTATGGACCTCGAAAAATATTATTTTTTTGAAGGGATACAAAAATTAGTGAAACGTTTGAATAAATGTATTGAGCTCAAATGAGATTATGTTTAAATTTATTTTTTTTTTTTGCAAAAAAAAAACTGTTTTATTCAAAAAGTCACGGACTTATTGATCCACCCTCGTAGTTTGAGCCTTGCGGTAATTTTTGCTAAATTTAGCAACAGATGTCTAAAAAAACGTGTTTTAAATGATATTAAAACTGGCGGTATATTAAAGAACTATAGTTGGATTAAGCTAAAAAATATATATATTAATGCATATTAAATTTAATCAATATTTGAGGTTTTTCCTTCGTTCATAACTTTCGACTTTTATGCGACTTTTTTCGAAGAGCTTTTTAACCTATATTTTAAATAAATGGCAACCCTATACTAATGGCAAAGGCAATATAGGTATCAAAACATTGTTTTGTTTTTCCGAGTACCTTAAAATTGCTGGAAGAATTTAGCAGAGGCAGACACTCTAAAGACGATATAAAATTTTGGCCATGATTTACCAAGCTGTCATTATGCCAAAAAGACGTTAGTATGGCTTAATGCAAAAAAACATACCTTTTGTACCGAAATACGCAAATCATCCAAACTTCCCAAGGGCACTTCCAATTGAGGATTTTTGCGGTCTTGTATGACAAAAAGTGTAAGAAAATGCCAGATGCACTTAAGAAGTGAAGAAAAAAATTTAAAGCAATATAAAAAAAAATTGACATGAATGTCGGCCAAAGCCTGATTGGAGGTATTAAGCATAAAATACGCCAAATAGAAGATCGTGGTCCGTTGGATATCTGCAAAAAGTGAGTTAATAATTTATGGTCTATACTCTGTTATAAAAAAATATTAAAAAAAAAAAAAAAATAATTATTTTTTTAACTACAAGCGTTTTAAAATCTGGCAACTACTAAATTGGCATAGGTCACATAGTCCTCTAATGGTTATATTTTGTAAGATTTGTTAACTTTTGAAAGAAATACTACACTTAGAAAACTATGTAGGTAAAGACCACTGGAAATGTAGTTAAAAACAAATGACATTTCATTTAAAGAAAGAACGACTTACATTTCAGTAAATTCAACTGACATTGTCATTTGTTTTTTACTGTTCAAAAAATTAACCACAATTGTAGTAAAATAAACAATTTGTTAGTAACAAATAAACAAACAGTTATTTTTTTAAATAGCAAAAAATGACTGTAAAAAATTAATGTAAAATCATAAAACAATCATTTGATGTGGTTTGTTTTTTAAATGAACTACAGTGAAAAATTAAATTTTTTCTACAAATGACTGATATTTACATTAAAAATAGAGAAACTGTATTACAATCCAAACAACTACATATTTTTAAAGCAGAAGTTTGCTGAGTGATGGTCTATGATGATTTTATTGACAGATTTGGATTCAGCGCAGAATTGTACATTATGATAGGCCTTAAATTTTTGTAATTTTCTTCATAGTCGTAGCATAAAATAAGCATTTTTGCAAATTTTATACAATTTTGACATATTTTAGCAAATTTTGGGTGGTTGAGCGAGCCACGCTTTCCCGTTATTCGAGCAGCCTAATATTTTTGCAATATGTGGTTTCACACCAAGAGAAACATTTCGAGGAGGAGTTACGGTTCACATCTCAAAAATATTTGGTTCATACAAAGTAAGTGGGCGCACGCTAATGTGCACATAAAAAGATAATTACATTTAAAGATCCTCGGTCAATTCCATTTGTGATGTATCAAGAAACTCATGTTATATAAAAATTATTTTTGCTCGGGCGTGTTAAGTTGTGTATGTTGCAAGTACCTCGTACTCGTACTTTTGTTGTTGTTAAAACATTAAGTTAATTATTTATATGTATAATAAAGTGATGATTGTATTCATGCAAACACACACTATTGAAACTATTGTCAACAATATTTCTCTCAACTTCGCTTCTTGCACTGGGTTTTGCCTTGGATGTTGTTGATGATGCATATAATGACATATTTGTCATTATCAACACCATCACTGTTGGAAAATTTTATTCAATCAGTCTGTAGTTAGTTAACTTTATAAGGAAAAAAGTAAATGATTACATAAGATTTAGTTGCAAACATTTTTAATATCAACATTTCAAAGTAATTCAATTATTTATATAAATTTCGGTTTATTGATTTACACTTTAAGCCATAATGTTTTAAACGATATAAGTATTGAATGTTCACTAATAGAAACAAAAAAGTTAGTAGAAATGTTTGCTAAAACTTCTAAAAAGTTAAATCAAAATGACGTTAGCAGTGTTTTTTTTTTTCTCCTAAATATTAGTATTATATGAACACCAAAAATAAATTTACTAAATCTACAAGATTTTAATTTTAATTGAGCTAAATTTTAGTTGAATGAAACCTAAATTAATCTATTAAAATCAACAAAAATTTGGTAAATATTCGTAGACAAAATTAAATTCAGTTTTTTTTTTAGATTTTATTTTATTGCAAACAAAACTTGAGTTTTCTGAAATCAACAGTTTACAATTTTTTAGCAAATATTTCTGTTGATTTTAGCAGGATGTACTGTTATTTGAATTCAACTAAATTTAAGGTAAATATATAAAACTTTGCAGTTTTTGTTTGCTGTTTTTTGTCTACAAATATTCAGCAAAAGTTTTTGCTGATTTTAGCAGAGTAGGTGGCTATTTTCAATTTAATTAAATTCAACCCCAATAAAACTAAAATTTTGCGCATTTAACAGTTTAAGTTTTAACAAACAAAAAATCATATAATTCTATAATATATATAAATATAATTATATATTGGGCTATATATAATTACATATATTTTTATATGATATAAGTATATCCAATGCCAGTTATATATGGTGCCATATATGACAATATATAATTATATATAACTATATATAATTATATATAAACTTTTTTACTCGGGCATGTACTTTTAAAAAAAAGTTTCGATCAGTAAATTTGTTCAAGGTTTTCCGTTTTTGTAAAAATTAAATTCTGCAGAAAATTAATCCGTTTTTGTTTTCGATACCAAAAATGTACTACAAGGGCGGATCAATAAATCCGTGACTTTTTGAATGAAACACATTTTTTTTTTACAAAAAAAAATTTATTTTTTAACATAATCTCCTTTCAGCTCAATACACTTAGTCCAAGGGCTCTCCAATTTTTGTATCCCTTCCAAAAAATAGGATTTTTCGAGGTCCATAAAATAGACATTTGTTTGATCAATAATTTAATCGTTCGAGCTAAATTCCTTTCCACCGAGCCAAACTTACCTTGCACTTCATCGGAGCCGGTTCACCCGGAGAAACCCATTGTTTAGACTGCTGCTTGGTTTCCCGAGTGTTGTAATTTATCCATGTTTCATCCACAGTTACAAAACGCCGCAAAAACTCATTCGAATTGGGGTTAAACAAATCCAAACAAGCCTTTGAAGTTGTCACACGATTACGTTTATGGTAAATTGAAAGCAAACGCGGCACTTATCTTGCAGACAGCTTTCTTAACCCAACTGATCATTTAAAATCGAAACCACACTGTCATATGAAACGCCTGTGGCATCAACAATCTCACGCACTTTTACTCTTCAATCGGCCAACACCGTATCGTGGATTTTTTCGACATTTTCGGGTGTATTGACCTCAATTGGCCGTCCAAAACGTTCAGCGTCATTTGTAGTTGTGCGACCTCAACGAAAGTTAGTAAACCACTTTTTTTTACCATTGAAATCGATAGTGCATAATCCCCATAGTATTTATCAAGCTTTTCTTTGGTTTGATTGACGGTTTTTATATTGCAAAAAATAATGTTTAATGAGCATTCGAAATTCACTTTTTTCCATTTTTAAAAAAATCCACGAGGTTGTACAGCTGTTAAACGCAAAGTAAATGACAGAACTTGCTCAAAATTTGACAGTAGTCTAGTAACAGGTGGTACTTGATGGCTGCAGTGTTGCATTTCATATAACTACGAGGGAAGTTCAAAAAGTCACAGACTTATTGATCCACCCTCGTATTTTCTCTTAACCAGCAAAAGAACATACACGCTAACTTGAAACTTATGTAGTTGTATAATTACTAAGCATTCCGCATGTTTTTTTTTTCTCTGTGTATACATTTGAGCAATTAGAGTTGCTAAATAAAAATTTAAAAAAAACTGTCTAAAAATACCACAATTTTATAAAATTCCTAATAATAGTGAGAAAAATATAATCAACATTTTTTGCAATTTTTTGATAGATATTTGACTTGTTAATGCATAACAATTAAATTTTTAAAAAAATATTAACCCTTTAAGTGCGTACACTGCTTTAAAGTTGTAATTGCAATTAATTAAACCACCACTAAAGGACTAGATTAGGCTCTACAATTTACTGAAAATACATATCGTGATATCAACATATCTTTCCACCACGTTTTGTCAAAAAAACTCGCACGGAATCTATGCTTGGAAAAAAATGGGTTGAATAATGAATACCCTTTTACACAGTGGCATGGAGAGCATAAAATCTTACAAATTATAAAATTGAATACGATAATTACAAACTCTTAATTATTTTTTCCACAATGATTACTCAATTTTTTGGTATTTAATAAATATTTAACCTTTCAAAACATAATTTATAAATTTATGAAATTATTTCTAATGAGTTTTTTTTTGTTAATAACTAGCATGAAGGATTAAATTAAGCAAAGTTGTGTTAAAACTTTATTCATATTAAAGTTTTAATTATATTAAAGACAAAGTTTTTTTTTCTGTTAAACACTTTAATATACAAGCACTCTTGAACTAAAACAATTAAAAACAATATATTTTTGCTAGTAACGAGAATGTTAAAAAAACTTTATTAAAAATAATAAATTATTTTCAAAATTAAATTTAATAAAAGTAGTTTCAAGTTAATTTTAATAAATATTTATTGTTTGTTACAATTACTTGTAATTTAACAAATTATATTTATTTAGTTGAAATAAATTTATGACAATACTATATTTTAAGTTTAAAAAAGAAACTAGTTTTTGGAAGCAAAACTGAAAACAAGTTGACAAATGTAATAAATAGGGCAAGAAATTTCATGCAAATACATGTTGCTATCGATAAAACTACTGTACAAAATTGAACCCTAAAGTCGAAGACAAGAGTACCGAGCATTGATCCTAAATATTTTGGCCACGCTGATTATAATGGCGTACCCAGTTTTTTTCACTTATTGCCTAGATTTTTTGTAAATTAGCATTTAAGTTTTGCATGTTTTTACGTAGTTTTCATATAAAGAGTGTTTTTATAGAGGTATAAAACTTTGAAATGGAATAAAACAAAGATGAATTTTTTAAATTGACATGAAATTTACTTTATTCGAAAGATAATTTTCTGTCATTACAATTTAAATATGACTTCTGGCATATGACCGCCACAGCTGGCTCGGACGTAGTCTAATCTGGAGTTCAAATTTTCGATCACTTTTTCCAACATTTGTGGCCGTATATTGGCAATAACGCGGCGAATGTTGTCCTCCAAGTGGTCAATCGTTTCGGGCTTATCGGCTTAGCCTAGCAACTTCACATATCCCCACAGAAAGTAGTCCAGCGGCATTAAATCGCATGATTTAGGAGGCCAACTAACGGAACCAAAACGTGAAACTACCACCAAACGTTTCCTTCAATAAATCAATTGTATCACGAGCTGTGTGACATGTTGCGCCGTCTAGTTGAAACCACAGCTCCTGCACATCATGGCTGTTCAATTGATGAACGAAAAAGTCAGTAATAAGCGGTCACCATTGACTGTGACGTTCTGACCAGCATCGTTTTTAAAGAAGTACGGATCAATGATTCAACTAGCCCATACAGCACACCAGTCAGTTTTTCTGGATGTAACGGTGTCTCAACATACACTTAAGGATTATCATCACTCCAAATACGGCAGTTTAGTTTATTGATATATCCATTTAACCAAAAGTAAGCTTCATCGCTAAACGAAATTCGTAAAATTGGCAAACTTCGCGTATTTCGAACAAAACCATGATTTTCAAAATAAATTTGCACAATTTGGGCGTTTTTCAGGCTTTAGTCTATTCATGTTGAAATGCCAAACCAAACTAAACATAAATCACTTGATAGCTGACAAAATGGCCTCCAGTGAAAAAAGTGTTGCCAGCTTAATGTTCTAAACCTGTATAAAAAACACCCTTTATTTTCCATAAAAAACTAAGATAACATTTTTGATTTTTAATATTTTATGTATAAAAAAAACTGCATAAAAACATGAAAAACTTTAACGCAAATTTGCGAATAATCTGGCCTATAAGTAAAAAAAACTGGGTACTCTATTAAAATCAGCGTGGCCGAAATATTTAGGATCAATGGTCGGTACTCTTGTTTTATTTTTCGAGCTGCGAATTGTAATCTAAAACTGATATAGACAAAATATTTGTCCGAATCATCAAATTTACAACAAAATTTCATCGCTTTGTAGTTGCATATTTTGTGTTTTTAATGCATAGTTATTATTTACTTTAAGTATTGTGTTTAAAATTGTTAAAAAAAAATGTGGATACATTTTTATATTTAAACAAAATCGTTTTTAAATTTTAAAATGTTCCTATTGAAAAAGAAAGATGCCAGCTTAATTTATTTTTCTTAATTTTTTAAGCTTAGACTTTTGCAAAAGGCATTCTTCTTTAAAGTGCATATTTGTCATGTTTGTAGTGCATATTTTTAATTTTTAGTTGCATTTTATAAGTCCTTTTTTAGGTACATGACATTCCTTGCCCTAGTAATAAAATACAATAGCAACGAAATAAACAACAACGAAAAACTTATTATTGTAGTTGGTAATTGCAATGCATTTGATGACATTAAAAATGCAACAAGTGACAAATGCCATGACAATTTGAAGTTTCTTTTTTCAATTGATATTGCTATTGCAGTTTCAGTTGCAATAGTGGTAGCTGTAGTTGATGTTAGTTTTTGCTGCTGCTGCTAAATAAATAAAATAAATGAACTTCTCTCTTTATTTTTTACTTGTAAAACTACACCGAAAGAATTATGCTTCTTGATATTAGCGAAACAATTTCAGAGATTTATTTTTTTTTCGTAGATTCAATGAAGAATTTCATTATATCCAATAATTTTTATTAATACTAAGAAATTTTTCATAAACTTTTTTTCATAAAATAGTTTCATAGTTTCATAAAAAAAAATCATTCGTTTTCATAAATTATCTCTTCATAAATGTAAAGAAAATTTTCTTTAGATCTATGAAATTATTTCAAAGACATAATTTTTTTATTTTTTCATAATTTCATTAAATTTTATACATTTCAAATTTTAGTTTTAATATTTAATTCTCAAGTGTTCAACATATTTTATAAAATGCTTTAATATTTTTTAAATATAGCCTTTTATTAATAAGTTTGATATTATTTTTATTAAATATAAAAATTATGTTTTTTCACCCTTTAATTGTGCAATGAAAATGAAAATTATTCAAGTTCAAGGTCATACTCTATATTTCTTTATTAGGATATTGTCCTAACAAATAATCTATAGAGTTTTTGTTTTCAAATTAATTAATTGACCACTTTCAAGAATGTGTTGATAGATCTATTTCGGGAATTTTATTGGTTCCCATCAACTTGAATAATTTTCATTTTCATTGAACAATTAAAGGTCGAAAAGAGATAATTTTTATTTTTAATAAAAATTATATCAACATTGTAAAAAAGACAAAGGTCTTGTTTACTCCCCTTTTTCACCTTGTTTTCAAACAAAACAAAACAAGTGTGAAAATAAAAAGGAGAATAAAAACAAAAAGCGTGTATTGTATATCTACCAAAGGTAGAGCTTGCACATAACGAACAAGTTTTCAATTTATTTTTGATCTATGGTGATAATTTTTAACTTCGAGCTCATATATTAGTTCTCGTTTAGTGAGAAAACAAGTTTATATGAATGTTTGATGTTTGCATGGGATTGTCACTTCTTTCAAAACGTGTTCTGATGATGGGAACCTAGAAAATTCCCGAAATAGATCTATCAACACATTCCTGAAAGTGGTAAATTAATAAATTTGAAAACAAAAACTCTATAGATTATTTGTTAGGACAATATTCTAATAAAGCAATATAGAGTATGGCCTCGAACTTGAATAAATTTTATTTTCATTGCCTTTTATTTATTTTGAAATTCAATGAAATTGTTTAAAAAATCATATGAAGACATTTATGAAGAGTTGTATTAATTCAAGGAAACTTCTTAAATTTGAAAAGTTTTATGAAACTGTTCCATAAATTCTATATACACTTCATTGTCGGAATGATTCATTAGTTTTATGAAGATTTTTATTAATTCTACAAACATTTCATTAACATTGGCTTTAATGAGACCTGTTTCATAGATTCCATGAAAAGTTTCAATGAACCAGTTGCAGTGACAATTTTCATTAAAGCTATGAAGAAATTCATGACTGAAGTGAAGATAATTTAATTCTCTCAGTGTAATACATATTTGACATAACTTGAAAAACTTGTTAACAGAAAAACCAACAAAAACAAAAAAAAACCCTCAACTGCAATATTAATTTAGCTACTTTTCATGAGGTGGTTTTTTGAATATAAAAAAAAAATTTTTTTTTTTAGTTAATGTTTGTTCAACAAACATAAGTCAAGAGATGCTTGAGAGTTAAGTATTTAGACGTTTAGAGTACTTACTTGGATATTTATCAGATAATTAATAACAAATATGTTAAAATTTTTTAAAAATAATATTAATTAAACTGACAATATCATTTGTAAAACAGAAAATCTAAGACAAACAACTTGTATAAATATTATAGTGCGATGTCGGTCGAAAGATCGAATATATGAACTCTCTAATGTGTACCTACATTAGACTATCCAAAAAGGCAAAGTTGTTTTTTTTCGCTCCCCGCACATTGTATAGTACATTGGGTGTAAAAACTAAGATAAAAACTAAGATCGAAAGCGAAAAAACTGGACTTCTATCTCTCAAACCGGCAGTTCCGTTTTGACTATTGACCTCAAAAATGGTATAAAAATGGTTAATAGTTTTGTTTTTCTACAACTTTTTAAATAATGGGTTTTCGTTAAAAAGTGTTATTAGTGTTATTATGCAAAATAGAATAACAATTACTTTTCTCTTAGAAACTCTTGAGCTACATATAAAAAATCGTTATGTTTTTCTCGATCAAAATTTTGGAAATTTTTTTTTTAACGGCTCTTATTAAGTTTTGTGAGGCGATACATTTGTTTTCTAGACATCAGCTAATAGAGTATTAACTGCAGTTTTTTAAATGGTTTGGTTTTTTAAAACGTATTGTCTGTTGTATGACGAAATCACAAAAACCATACAATGAGAAATTTTTATTGGTTGTTTTATGTTCCGTCGTGTACCTACTCGGGGTGGCTATATGTATAGATATTTTTTTACAGTTTTTAGACATTTTTATAAGTATCGATTTTATTCCCAATTTTATTTGTTTTTAACCAAACAGTTAATTAGTCAATAAATAAACTTTGAAACCTATATCTCAAACAATAGGTATTGTAGATCAAAATTTTATGTTAATTCGCATATTTAAAAACATTAAAAAATTTATAGTCATAAGATGACAGCTTCTAAATAAAATTTGTTTGCTACTTGGAATAAGAAGTTCATATATTGTAAATAAAGTTGTCACTAACAAAATGTCCACTTATGTACATTCCCAGCAAAATTTTTTAGAATATATTACCTTATAATCTGTTCTAGAACAGTTTCTTTTACCACCGGTTACATGGAACTAGTTCTAGAACAGGTTCCTGGGAGTAAAAAGGTAAGGTTTTACTGTCCCAGAACCAGTTCTATAACTGGTTCTAGAACCGGTTCCAAAGCAATCAGTTCTAGTTTGGAGGTAAAGAACCTGTTGCAAATAGGACATACTCCATATGAAAAGAACCAGTTGCAGAACAGAAATTAGAACCTGTTACAATACAGTATAAGCTGTTCTGCAACCAGTTATTTGGATTTTACTATTTTACTGGGTTGATATTCAAAATTTGAGTTCAAAAAAAAAACTTTTGCTAAAATCTGATTTGCAATCAGAAACCTGACCTTTAAATAAATATCAGGGACCGTAAATAATGATTATTGCTCGTTTTTTTGAATCAAAAAATCAATCACTTAGAAGAGACATAAAAAAAAATTTATTGCACCATTATTATTATTTTTTGACAATCTTTGCATATCCGTCATGATTTTTAAATTTTTGATTTTTAAAGTTTTCTTCAATGGTAATGATTATTTTTGAGTAATAATAAAAAAAAATCAGCCATATCATTATTTTTGAGCAAAAAAAATAAAACTCAAAAATAATCATTATTTATGATTTTATTTTTTTCGCTCAAAATAAAACTCACTTTCAATGTGTGGGATTGACATATCTCAGGAAGTAGGAGGAGCTTATCGAAGATTATGGTATCAATCTCTTCTTTGGAGGATTCTCTAGCAGATTAATGCATTAATTTTTAATTTCTAAATAGGGCTTTTTTTGCCTTATTTTGTGAAAGTAACAATGTGTGGGATGGACATATGTATCTCAGAAAGGAGGAGGAGCTTATCCAAGATTATGGTATCAATCTCTTCTTTGGAAGATTCTCTAGCGCATTAAGGCATTAATCATATTTGTGGGTGGGGTTTAAAGGGTTAATTATTAATTTCAAAATAGGGCTTTTTTGCGGTAAAGTCAAAATTTGGAAGCTCGATTTTCACCGTAGACGTATGTTTTAGTGGACTTTTTTGCTCAGTACAATCCCAAGAATCAGAAACGCGAAGCGCCCATTAAGATTTTTTTCCTTCCATACTAATCGCCCCACCCTAATATGTATATATATTTACACCTACATGAGCGAAAAAAATAAAAATCATAAATAATGATTATTTTTGAGTTTTATTTTTTTTGCTCAAAAATAATGATTATTGCTGATTTTTTTTATTATTACTCAAAATAATCATTACCATTGAAGAAAATCATTGAAACTCATAACATAATCATTATTGTGTAATTTTTATTATAAAACTCATAATGATTACGGTCCCTGATAAATATAACTTGACAAAAACTCCTTGAGAGAGAGAATTTCTTGGACGAGAGATAATGAAATTTGTTTACTAAACTAAAAAAATGTTCTTTAATGTGAATGAAAAATTTCTTAAACGTTATGAAAAATCGTCATCGCTTTAATGAAACACGTATAAAATTTTTAATAAATAAATTGAAACTTTAGCATTAGGGCTAATGTTTTCACTTTTCATCATAAGTGACCCACTAGGAAATTTGGACTTTTTTAAGAGTTAAAAGGGGGGATCAAGAATAACCCTTAAAAATAAGATAAGAATTTAATAAAAATTTTAATGATGTTATTCTCTAAATTTTCAGTTGGTCTTTTTTTGAAGACAAGTGAAAACATTAACCCTATATGGATTAAGTTACACAAAATAATAATGTTTATCAAGTGGAACATTTTGTTTTATCCATTCAATAGCTTGATAATCTTGAAGTCATTTAAATTAAGTTTCATGGGTAATTTTTGTCCCACGTCCAATAAGTGTTAAAGATTTTTTGAATAAAAGTAAATATAATTATAGTCTTATCACGTGTAAGTGATATTTTTTCCCAAAATTATGACAGGTGTTATTCTGTAAATTTCCTAGTGGGTCGTTTTTTCCGAATGTGAAAAAAATAACCCTATGTGGACCAAGTTACATAAAATAATTATTTCTATCAATTTGAGATTCTTTTTTTATCAATTTAAAAGCTTTACAATCTTGCAGTCATAATTACAATTGAGTTTCATGGGTCTTTCTTGTCCCCAGGCAACTAAGGGTTAATTTTTTTTTAATAACAGTAAAGATAATTATAGTCTTATTACATTTAATTGATATTTTTCCGAAAACTATGCAAACTTTAATGAAAACATTTAAATTTTGTTAAATTTTTGGCAAAATATGATATTTTCATAAAATGTCCTGGAAAGGAGTCACTCCAACTACAATCGCGAATTATTATTTTTTCAATTATTATAAAAATATTTATCGATAACTGCATTAGGCATTTTAAAAAATCTTTTAAATTAATGTAAAAAAAAGACCTTTCTGCATTTTTATCAAATTTGTGGGTCATTTTGGATGCCTGGCTAAACTGGGTTAATGATATCCGATGAAGCCAGACTTAATTAATTAGAATTAGAAATAAAGAGTAAATTTTTTCTATATTTAAAATTTTTAATAATAATACACTGTTTTTCAAAAATGGACCATTTTCGGGCTTCTTGCATCACGGGTTAACGTTTTCCAAAAAAAAAAAATCATTTCTTCCATTTGGGACCATTTGTAATAAAACGGGGGTGGTGTAAAGACAAATCTATTTTTAAGGGACACCCTACTATATACCCTTATTTCATATTTTAGTAATTTTCGAATTTAAATTTTGTAACTGTTACTCAGTTTTTTTATTCTAGATACATATTTAAAAATATCATGTTTTGATCATTTCCTAAATTTTTCTCGTCTCCTGAATAATTTACTTTATGGTCTGTGTACCCTTATCCGCATCCCCTCTTCATTTGTAGTATTAATTTTGTTTAATTCATCGTTTCGCACATTTTACAAAAACTTTCTTAAAATCTAAATGAAAAAAAAAAATATTTTGAGTACTAATGTGTAATTCTTACTATCATTCTTATAACCTTGATCGCCATGTTTTCGAAATTGCGACGTAATAAAATAACCAAATTTCAAATTGGGTCAACAAAATATATCGCTCATTTACTTCAATAACGTCATAACTCAAAAATTTTGATTTTGTAGAAAACGAGTTTAAAGTTTTCAATTTACTCCCACCTTGAAGAAAAAAATTACGACATAATTTCTCTCAACTTATGAGTATACAAGATATCAATACGCCTATTTTACACAACATGATACGTGATATAACGAATAATTCTGCATCATTAACTCAAAAATCATGTTTTTTAAGTTGTGACGTTCTTGAAGTAAATGAGCGATATATCAATTTGTTTGGGTTTAGATTGCAAAACTCTAGTATTTTATAAAATTATTTTCGTTAATTTTTTTTATTTTAATATTCTCATTCAAATCATTCAATACACATTTTTAATAAAAATTATATAACAATTTATTTGTTATTCTTCTACTTTTAACACTTTACATTTATTTTGGTTTTTAGTAATAAAATATTTAATGGTGGTGTGAAAATTACCATTTGTTGTTATTTTATTTTATTTGCATTAATTATTAATATTGTTTAAATTAATAATAGTGTGTTGTGTACAAAAGCAGAATACAATACAATTAAAATGTGTATTAAAAATAGGGTTGCCGGACGTTCTTGATATTGCTTGATTTACAAGAATTTTTAATGTTCGCCAAGAATGAAGAAAAAAATAAGAGGCGAGATTACGATGCATAGCTTGTTGCTAAGACCGTGAGTTCAAATCACAGTACGACACCAAAAAATAAAAAGTTTTTCATATAGAGCAAAATTAACAATATAAAATACTTTGTTCAATTGACACATAAATAACCACTGACGAGTCCCAGGAAGGGGACGAAACTGCGGCAGTCTGGTGTATCCCTTGTGTCCGTAAAATTTTTCAATAAAAATGTTTTCTTCTTCTTCTTCCTGTAAAGAGACTAACTAAAAAAAAAAAAAAATAAGTTTTGTCAAGATTTTTTAAAGCCCAACTAAAATGCCTTACAAAAATATTTTTTAAAAATTTTTCCAAAGTTTTCCATAAACAAAGTTTTGTACAAAGCAAATGAAAATTTCATTGATATATTATGGTTCGGCGTTTTCTTTTAGAGTCATTTGTTCATATGTTTATATTTTGCTTTTAACTGGCTTTAAAACGGTACACGGAAAGAATTCCTTGGACGAGTTTTAATGAAATTTGTTCACTAAACTAATGAAGTCTTCTTCACAATGTAAATGAAAAATTTCTTAAACTTTGTAGAAAAGCTTTATGAAACTATTTATAATGAAACTTTTTCATTAGTTGTATGAAATGCTTAATAAAAAGTATGAAATTTTTCATTAAATTTTATGGAAAAAGTTCATTAATAATTTTGAGATCATAGATAGAATGTTAATATTGAAATAGATAACACTGATGAAAAAAATCTTGTGGCGATCAGCGGTTGAGGGAGTACCGAACTTTCGACGAGGCTGAAGATGACCTAGATTAAATTGCGGCCTAGATGAAAATGCGGCACTTCTTCTAGCGCTGATCCCCACAAGATTTTTTCCATCTTATCTTACATTTATTAGCAATTAGTATTAACTATTTGTAATAGTAACATTTTAAATTTGATCTCAAACCTGATAATTCAAAATTAAACTTCATTAATTTAATGAAATGTTGAAATGGACGAACTCCAGTGATAATTTATTGATCTAATGCAAAAAAATTATTGATTTGTAATGATAATTTTATAAAAGTTTATATTTAAATGTTTAATTCGTGGACATTTATGGAAGATAACGAGGATGTTGAACCATCAAAAAAGGAATGTTCAACTAGACATCGGAGTATACCAACTGAATACACTGAGCAACAAGAAATTTTATCCTTAAGGAAACCATCGGAAAATGAAAGTAGACTATCACATGACCAAAACCCCCAAAAGGGGTTTTAAAACCCAGCTCGAATTTAATGTGTATTTTGAAGTTTGGCTATTTTCTACCATATTTTTAAATAATTGTTTAAAATTTTAAAGATTATATAAAGCACAAACCTATGTATGGTCAAATATGTTCATATACGATCCCATTTTTTCCTGGTAGTTTATTTCAACAAACTTTGTTTAAAAAATCAAAAATTTGGCCAGAAAAAAGGCCAACTTCAAAAGACCATAAAAATGAAATCCAGGCAAGGTTTGAAACGCATTTGGGGGGCTTAGCTGATTCAGCGAAATTGTAGTCAGGAGGGGCTTGCAGAAAAATTTGTAATGTCAGCAAAATTTCAACTCGTTAATTTTCAGCAACAAAATTAATACATTCAGCAAAAGTTTTACTAACACTTAGTTGATTAATAATTAAAAAATCCTTGTGAAAAGTTAGCAAAATTTTTGCTGAATATTAGTAGACTAAAAAATACTCAAAAAATTTGTAGAAAAATTATGCTTCAGTTAATTTATTTGCTGAAAATCCTAAACATTTTTTTTTATGATACGTTTAAAAACAATTTGCAATACTTTACAAATTATTGTAATATCATATAATAATACATGAGTTTATGTAATATCTGAAAATATATTTAAATAATTATATATAGTATAATATAAAAAAATTATCTTTCAATTATCAACGTCAATGGTTGTCTAATTGATTGTATCTTTTACAGGAAGACAAATGCCTTAGATAATTCCAGAAAAGAAACGAAAAAATTACAAAATAAGACATAAACAACCCTGTTTTTGCTAAAAGAAAAAGGAAATTACCTAAGATGTGTGTCCTTATCTTTCGCTTTTGTCTGTCTATCTGAACGTATATTTGTTTGCAATTTTAAATTGCCAATTTGACCACACTATATTAATAATCATTATAAACATTTAGTTTACAAATACACATTTAATCTTTATTAAATTTAAATATTTTTTTTTTGATGTAATTAATAGACATTTACATTTCAAAAGCTAATGATTATACAAAATTAAAGTTGTTTTAATCCACAAGTTTGTTTTATGTATAATAAACAGATACAAAAATCTTCCATGGTTGATTTTTTATATGTCTTTTAGTAAAGAATGGCCCAGTTATAATCTGGACGCACAAAAGTAGTTATAACTTTGTAAATAACAGACACATTTTTGTAAATTATACACCAAATTAAAGGAAATTTATTCAGCTTTAAGGAAAATCATACAAATAAATTAATTTTCTTTGTTACGAATAAAAGAACGGGCATTTTTGTTGATGCTCCCCATTAAGTTTTGAAAATCCTTCGGCTTTACTTTTTTAGCACTCTGGTTTCATTTTTGTAACATTAAAACTTCATTTTTTGCTTCTTTATTACTCTTCTTCAATTTATTTTTTACATTTGCCCAATATCTTTCGATTCGAATACTGTAGATTTAGGAATCTCAAGTATTTTAGAAATTTTCGAACCACTGAATATTGGATTTTCTAAGAAAGTATGCAAAATTTCTTCACGTCTTTTGTGTTCCATGGCGTCTGTACGAAATACTATTCGAATGACAGACTTGGAAATTATGTCAAATAACGGTATATGTCTTGTCAACAACATATGTAAATGGTTTAAAATTTCATACACTGGGGGCGCTGTAACAACGTTATGAATGCGTCCAGATTATAACTGGGCCATTCTTTATCATTTTTCTTTCCTCTACTACAGCTTGACATGCCGCTACATCTACTTTATTCTGCGTATATTTTTCAATCTGGTAGTTGTCCACACCATTAATGTGCTTATCAGCACAATTTTTTTTAGCAAAATAAATTTGTAAAACAGTGGTAAAATATTAGTAAAACTTTAATTCAAAACAGTTAAGTGCTGAATAAGTATAAAATTTTATCTGAAAACATAATTTTAGCCAAAAAATTGCTGATAACTAGTATACCTCATTAACAAGACGTTTTACTAACTTTTCTACTAATTTATTTTTTTTAAGTGTTCTAACATATAAGTGTTTTGCAATTGCCAGTTTTTTTTTTTTTAATCAAGATATTTTTTTTTTTGACTAATGTCAAGCATTTCGCAAATTTCAGTCTGGCAACCCTAATTAAAAACCAAGTCAACCACTACTTTTACACATATAAAATATATGAAAAATACATAAAAAATATTTAAATAATTAACGAAGCATTTCAAAATATTTGCAAACAACAATGAATAAAAATAAAATTGAATATTTTAATATGATGAGTGAGTGAATGAATGAATGAATAAAAAAAAATTTACAAATAATTCGTTAAAAGACAAAAAAATTCAAAATAAATTTATTAAAATATATTTGTCTGAAATTACGCACATCCAATATGTGACATTTACAGTAACACATCCTCGTGTAAGAAAAATGTAATTTCCATAAGAATGAAATAAGTGTCATTAGTGATTTGAAAAAACCGTTAAGGGTTCTAAATCTTATTGATAAAAATATAAAACAAATTTAAATTTTAAAAGGATCTACCGGGCGTATGCGTATTGAATATAACTCATACGCTTAGTATCATTTAACGTATGTATACCAGAATGTTCGTTTCTTAGAATTTTGTTCATTGCACCCAACAGTTTTATTGCAAATGGCTACTAATGAAAGAATTTTTGGTCGAAAATTACCCATTTGTTCTATAAGTGTATTTATATTAAAAATTCCCAAAATTCGAAATTTGGAACAATTTTATTTTTTATTTCATTTATTCATTTAATATACTTAAAATTATTCAGATATAGCATTCTGATTTTAGTGGATATCATTAACCCACTTTAAGGACCCATAAAAATGGCACACGAATTTGATAAAAAAATACAAAAATGTGTCGTTTTCAAATGAATTTCAAAAATTTTTTAAAATGCATAATTTGGAGATCTTTATTGCTATTTATATAATATAATAGTTGTAGTTTAAGAAAAAAATAATCAATTGAAAAAAAATAATAATTCGCGTTTGTGTGTGGAGCGACTATTTTTCAGGACATTTGACCAGAATATAATTATCTTCACATTTGTTTTTTAAAAATAGTTAACCCACAGTTGCGTGATGCCAAAAAAGACCCACGAAACATAAGTTTAATTATGACAACAAAATTACATACACTCTAAAAAATTCCTGTAAACCCACTAATACACTGCGTTGCATAACTATGAAATTACAAATGATTTTTGCTATTTTCTCTCATTTTAATAACATCTTTTTAAAACTAATAACTGTTTTTAAATGATTTAAGAGAAAAATTGTGTAAAAATATTTGGTTAGTGTTTCATAACAATAATTACATATAACTGTAAACAAAGAAGAATAGCAAATAAAGAAAAATTAATGAATTATTTTTGTTTATACGCAATTTTAATCAATTTGCAATAAAATGCTGCGTGGCTCTTGTCTAAGTGATTTTGAAAAAGGACAAATTTCAGCCTATTTAAAAAGGGGCTTAAGTTTTCGGGAAATTGCTGGAAACAAAAAAACCTCTCACATGTGGTTGCCGCAAATTTTGTAAATAATCCGATTGCTTATGGTAAGAATAAAGCAGACGGCATGAAAAAAAGTTTAAAATTTGACATTCAAAATCTCACTGAAAAAATTTTGTTATACGAAAAATAATGAAATTTTTAATTAACTCTATTACACTTTTCTTCACAATTAAAAAACGAAAATTTACGAAAGGCTACACATTTTTTATGAGACCAGTTTTTTTATGAAACCTTTTCATGGAGTGAAAAAAAAAATTATAAATATAATAATATTTCTTCGTGCAATTTTTTGAAAACTAGTCTTAACTAATAACATTTTTCAATAGACGAATTTCAGTGCAATTTCATTGATTTAATGCAAAAATTCTTTAATATCGCAGATCATTCTCTTAGTTAGTGGAATATTGAAACTTGTTTCTAACGAATTAAAATGCTATATATGTGTAAATGACATATATATATATATATATATATATATATATATATATATATATATATTATATATATATATATATATATATATATGTATGCACAGCGCATACTTTAGGGACACGCCCAAAATTGTCGCCGAAATATGCAGTGTATAGAAAAAATTGTCCTCATATAATACGCTAGATGTATGAAAAGGCGCGAAAACTTTGGGGACAGTCCCCCTAAGCTATGCGGGGGAACGAATAAATGTCTCTAGAGTATGCGCTGTGCATACATATATTCATATATAGCTTGATATAATTAAATATAATTATATATGGGGCCATATGCAACGAAATATATTTACATCTCGTATTTATTTTTATAATAAAAATTATATCAAACTTGTATAAAAGACAAAGTACGGTCTTGGTTACTCCCCCTGTACATTTTGTTTTTGTTTTTAAACAAAACAAGTGTGCAAATAAAAATGAGAAAAAAAAAACAAAAAACGTGTATTGACCTTGCACATAACAAACAAGTTTTAAATTTATTTTTGATCAATGGCAATAATTTTTAACTTCGAGCTCATATATTAGTTCTCGTTTTGTAAGAAAACTAGTTTATATGAATGTTTGATGTTTTTCATGGGATTGTCACTTCTTTCTGTTCTGATGATGGGAACCTAGGAAATTCCCGAAATAGATCTAGCAACACATTCCTGAAAATGATCAATTTATAAATTTGAAAACAAAAACTTTAAAGATTATTTGTTAGGACAATATCCTAATAAAGAAATATAGAGTATGACCTCGAGCTTCAATAATTTTCATTTTCATTGCACAATTAAAGGTCGAAAAAATATATATTCAATAGTTTTTGAAAAGACAAAACCATATTTCGCAAAAAAAACGTGTTTTCAGACAAATGTCAATTATACACTTATTCGAGCGAGGCATTTAAATACAGATCAGCCAAATATTTTTTATTCCCACCTAAAAGAATATCTATAATATAAAAGTGTTTCAGTAAGAATACTTTCCTTGTTCTCTTTTTTTAGTTTTTATTACATAAATGTTTTTTTTTATGTACATTTCTTTATCGTTTTATTATACAAGTAAAATATTTTAACAATTTTATACATATTGCACTTTGTGCTTTTAACTAGAAACACACACACGCATTAACAAATGTAAACACTTACAATTGCATATGCACACACACACACACGCACGCACATGTTGTGCACTTATACATTCTATGTGCACTACACTTGTGCAGTTTTTAAAAACTTGAACAAAAAAAAAAAAAAAACATTTTGCTAAATCAAATATTTACTTGCTCTCAATTGTATGTGTATATGTATGCTTTCTTACATGCTTATAACTTTAATAGTTTTCTTTTCTTTTATATTAAAAGAGAAAGAGTAATAATATTTTTATTGTTAACTAAGAACAAATATTTTCTTGTTTTTTTGTATTACTTCAATTCTTTTTAAGTGCTTGTAAAGAAAACAACAAAAATAAAGTAAAAAATTGAAAATAAAAGTTCATGTTCTTAAAATCATGTATTGGCTAACATGACGTATACGTAACATAGATTTAATGTATTTGATAAATGCTCATACGTCATGTTGGTCACCTAACAGTGCACACATACAAATAAGTTACTAATAGTGATTGATGAAATCTTGTTTCTTTCACTTTAACAAGTTTTATACATTTATGTTGAATAATTTTATACTATACGTATGAGTTATATTAATTCATACAATATTGCTTATACGTACCGTAAACAAATTTAACAAAATTAAGACTTTGTATTCGACATTTAACAAAGCCTTATAAACATTTTAAAAATGTCTATTGAAAATTTGACTTTCTAACAATTTTATTAAAAACTAGTTTGAAAACCCGATACTTCGTTAACGGTAGTTTTAAATACCGGACTATATTAAGAAGAAAACTGAATTCTTTTTTTTGTAAGGAATTTCCAATTTTAATTAATTAATTTAACCTAAAAAGTTTCCACTTAAAAAACTGGAAGTTTTTTAATTTCAAGTTTCAGAATTCCACTTTACAGACGTTGCCATTTAGGCCAAGGTTTTATAAAAATCCCTAAAGGATATTTAACGAATTAACCCATACGTCAAGAAACACATACTTTAGACTTTTAGTACAAATCGTGTGTGAAGGACGTTACTCTTTTTGTCCCTCCTCGTAAAAATTGTGTAAGTCATAATCAAATGCCTACACCAAATTAAAAGTTTCTAGCTTTATGATGCGTTCTTAAGCCGGAGACTTTTTTTTGCTTTTTAAATTGCGCTCCTATTGGAGCTGTAAAAAATTACCTCTACGCTAGAGAAGGAATCGCAAACAAATTTTTCTAAAAATCCCGTTCAAGAGGATGGAAGAAGAATTTTAAGTTCTTAACTTTAGCCTTTTGTCCAGACCTGCTAGAAATTCCAAAAGTACTTTAACAGTAATTAACAACATATTCGTGGGAACATATGGTTTAAATTTCAAACTTTTACCAATAGGGGTTTGTCCACCACTTCGGTTTGGTCTGGGGAGACTTTTTTTGCCCTTTTGAATTCTATTTTTACTACGTTCCTGGCCAAAATTTAAATAAATAAGATAAGTCATATTTGGAGGAACGTATGTATTAAAATTAAGGTTTCACAGCAACAAGTTTGGGCAGGCCGTGGAGATTTTTGTCCCCTACCAGTAGAAATTTCCAAAAAAATTAGCTTATGTTTACGGTGAATTAGGATCCCACACACCACATTTCAAGTTTCTCATATTAGTGAATTGACCATTCCTTCAACGGGCAGACGATTTCCCGTTTTGCCCTCAAGATCCTTGCTTTAGCGGTTAAGACAGACCGCCAAGAGCAGAGTTTTCCCTACTTCAACCCCTATTGTTACCACATTTATTTAATATTCGAAAATTTCTGGCCAAAGGGCTTTGGGCAGGCCGCCAAGGAGGTGGGAGTTTTTCGATTTTTGCCCATCCCCGCAAGAATTTTCAAAAATCCCGTCTAAACGGAGGTCTACACGGAATTAGGGATTTGGCCAGGCCGCCAGGGTGGTAGTTTTCCCCTTTCTGCCTTTCCCAGTAGGAATTTCCAAAAATGCAGTCCATAAAGATGTCTACTCGTGATAAAAAATCTACATAGAAAATTTAAATTGCCTCGCCTTGGTGATTTGGTCAGGCCGCCAAATGGAATTGTAGGGAGTTTTCCCATTTTAATCAATGCCAGTCCCAGGTAGTTGTTTTTAAAAGATAAAGGGTTTTTATGATATTTAAACATAGTTTGAATATTTCTTGTTTATATTTTACAATTATTTTCATTTGTAAAATGTAATTCGGAATTATTATGTTTTGTTCTTAATGTTATTAATAAAACATTTTCTTTGTTTCCAGATTTTTGTATTAAATTGCATTATGTTAACGATGTTTAAGTCCTGACATTTTTATATACATTTTAAACAGTCACAAAAAAATAGATTTAAATTTCAGCAAAATAAATAAAAAATGTTATACTAAGTGTTCCAGCAAACAATTTTGTTGAATTCAACAAGTCCATTTTAATTTGCATTGAACTAAGTGTCAGCGAAACATTTAGCTGAATTTACTAATTTTTTGCTAAAAATCAGCTCACTGATTTTCAGTAAAACACTTTTGCAGATATTAGAATATTTCTGCAGAGATCCTCCTAGCAAAAATTTTGCTAACCTTTTTTGCTAACTTTACGGCGAAGTATTTTAAAAATGTCAATATTCATAGTTAAATTAAATGTTTTTCTTTGTTATTGTAGCATTAACTATTGTATTGTAACATTAACTATTAGTAGACTCATAAATAGAAATAGACCTGTAAAAATGGCAAGAAAGCTACTAAAGATTAATTGAAAATAACCTTGCTGAAAAAAATTGCTAAAATTAGCAGATTTTTTTACTAAATATTACACTGAAATTTGTGCGTAGTATTAATGAATTCCTTCATTAATCCAATGAATTTTTTCATAAAAAAGTCCCCAAAGAAATGTTTCATTGAGTCAATTAAAGGCGTTTCATTAAATCAATATTAATGAATGGTTTTATTGACCCAATGAAAATTTCATAAAGTATATGAAATTTTTTCATTAATCCTAGCCAAATCGTTTTGAAAGTTTCATGTGTTTAATGAATAAAACTTTTAGTTTGTATGAAATATTTTTGTTGATATTTAATAATTTGCACTTTTTATGATTATTTTAGTATAGCACTAATTTGGTGGTTATTTAGAAATTATCATTCGTTATTATTTATAAGATCTGGTCTTTATAGGATATACAAAATATTTTTATAAAAAAAGTTCGAAAGTAAACATCACAGGCTGTTCTACAAAAGTGATGGCAGATTTTTATTAAACTCAGCCTGATTCAGAAAATTTTCGTTACTTGAAATAGGATGACATGTAAAAAAGAAATATATATCAAGAAGGTTATCCCGGAGCCACCCACCAATGTAGCACAGTGGGAAAAATTATATTGTTTCTCAACAAATTTCCCAAAGCTCATAATTTTTGAAGAATTCCAAAAATATAAAATATGAAAAGTAGCTGACTAGATTCCATATCGAAATTTACAAATTTTGAAAATAAAATTTTTTTATCCATAAAAAAGAAATATTTTAATTATTGTACTTTTTTTAAATTATTTATATTAAGAACTTTAATGGTTGAAAAAATCGTTTAAATATAATTAACATTCAATGTTTCTTTACATTTTTTATAATTTGTGTTAAAAGATGACATATTTTTTTATTTGTCGGTACAAAATATGTAATTTTTTATCGATCTGGCTTGGAATTCTGTAGAACGATCGATGATTATAGTCCACCTTTTGTACTTAGATTACGACCATATCAGATACAAATGTTAAATATTATTAACAATGTTGTTAAAAAAACAAAAATGTATTATCGTTAAGCATTACGTTTTTGTGTAACATCATCAAAATGATAACAATTTAGGTCTAGTTTTGAAAAAAACTATATCGTTTTTCTTAGAGAATCTGTTCCCTGGAATTTAGTGACCAACTATTCAAATTCGTCAAAAACTGTTAGCTCTAGGCAAACTTAATAAAGAAAAATTTATTTATATCAAAGTTTTGGTTAATTCTGTTTAAAAGAAATTTTTCATTTTTTTATTTCAAAATGATAGTACAAAAAAAAATTTATTTTCTTATTACAAGTCAAAATTTTTATTGAAAAAATTTAAAAATTTTTCATTGATTTAATGTTTTTTTTTATGAAATTATGAAAAAATCATACAAAAATTTTAATGAAAAAAATACCAATATTAATGAATTTAGTTAATGAAATTTTTCATTAACCCAATGAATCGATTTCAATGAAATCGTTTCATTAATACTATGAAGGAAAATTCTATCAGTATAGTAATATAAGAATAGCAAAAATAAATATGCTGAATTCACAAATATTTATTTATATTTGAGCTAAATTTTTGGTAACTGAAAGTAACAAAATAATCTGCTAAAATCAGCAAAAACATTTACTAAATATTAGTAGACAAAAAAAGTTTTTTTTTTTTAAATTCAAGTAAAAGTCTGCCCTTATGAAATCAGCAATATCACAATTTTTGAGCAAAAATTTCTGTTGATTTTAGCAAAATACACTTTTAGTTGAATTCTACTATATGTGAGGTAAATATAGAAAACATTTTGGTAATATGTATTATAATTTTTCTGTTCTTATTTTAATTATACAAAATAATCTGCTTAATTTAGCAGTTTTTTTGCTAAATCTTTTTTAACTAATTTTTAGTTACTTTTTCTGTTTTTTTTACATGTTTATTTCTATGAGTGCAAGCATTTTATTAAAATTATATTAAATTGAGCATAACTTTACAAACATTTAATTTTGTGCCACTTTAATTAATCGTTTTCTATGTCTGTAGCAATATTTTATTAACGATAAATTAATTGTTATTAATTTGACAAGTGCAAATCCTTTATTTGATTTTCGCAAAATTAACTTAATTATAACATCATATGTTAGGATTTCCAATTAAGCTACCGACTATTGAGTAAAATAAGTAGTTACTGATAAAAAACACTGATAGAAAAACAAATATGGAGATAATATCTGGTATGCGCATGTTATAATTATGTTGTTGTTGCTCTACATAATTTATTGAAAATTAATAGCAACTATATTAACATAACCTACAAATATTACCTTATATTACTAAATAGCATGTGTGTGGTGCACTTAAAAAAAAAAGTTAGTAAAGTCAGCAAAATTATAGTCAGAAGGGTGCTTGCTAATGTCAGCAAAATCTTTTTCTGAAAATAAGCGAGCAAATATTTAGCAAAAAAAAAAAATTGTAAATTCAGCAAAAGTTTTGCTAACATTTAGTTAATTCAAAATTAAAAAATCCTTGCTAAAAACTAATAAAATTGTTACTGAATAGTAGTAGACTGAAAAAAATTCAACAAATATGTAGAAAAGTTATACTTTAGTTAATTTATTTATAAATTTACTTTAGTTAAAAAAAAATTCTGATTCTTTAAAAAAAATTGGCATATATGAAATATAAAAATGTCCATACAATGATGACATTCATTAATTTAATATCTGAAAATATATAGAAATAATTATATATAAATATATTTCAACTACTTACATCCATGGTTGTGTAAATGATGACAATTTCGACTGAAGCTAAATGCCATAGATAATTCTAGAAGCAAAACAAAAAAATAACGAAATACACATAATCAACCCTTTTTTGCAAATAGAGAAATGAAATATGTAAAATTACCTAAGATGTGTGTCCTTCTCTTTCGCTTTAGTCTGTCTGCCTAAAGGTATAATTGTTTGCAATTTTGCCACATTCCATAAAATTCCACTATTAAAATTTAATTTACAAATACACATTTTGTTTTTATTAACTTTAAATATTTAATTTTGTTTTCAATTTAATTAATAATAAATTTCTTTGACAAGCCGGAATTAACACAATATTTGAGTCTATTCGGAATAACACAATATTTGAGTCTTTATATAAATACACATTGTTGGCGTACTTATGTACACTCAAAAAAAAATAAAATTTTAGTAACAAGCCCTTGCTAAAAATTAATAAAATTTTTGTTGAATATTATTAGACTGATAAAAACTCAAAAAATTTGTAGAAAAATTATACTTTAGTTAGTTTATTTGCTGAAAATCATGAAACATATATATTTACAACACGTTACAAAATATAAAAATGTTAATACTTCCACATTGACGACATCATTTAAAAATTGAAAAAAATAGAAATTATTATATATAACATAAATAAAATAATTTTTCCAATACTTACATCAGTGAATGTGTGAATTATACTATCTTTTAAAGAAGCGCAGATAATTATAGAAACGAAAAGAAAACAAGTGGAAGCATTAAAGTCCGATGTGCCAAATTTGGTATAAAAAAAGATTAAATTCGGCTGTGACGAATTTTTGGATACCCTCCATCTCGGTGTTTTCATAAACCAGGGAAAGTGCAAACAATATTAATATCTATATTCTTTGTAAAAATAACAAAAATAATGTTGTTTTTATAAGTAAAACAAAATATGACTGATTGATTAATGTATTTGGGATGTTACAAAAGAAAAAATGTTTAATTAAAGTTTACTAAAATGAATCTGAAATTCTGCATGCTATAAAAATGCAGGATATTCAAAGGTTATTCTGATTACCTAAAGAAGAACGTGTAGTGAAAAATATATATATTTTTATAGTTCCTTATGATGTTAAAAAAAACTGTTGTAAAATTCGCCTCTTGTTTGTCTCTCTGCCTATATAATAATGAAAGAAATAAGGGTTACTAAAATATATTTTTGGATCGTTAGAAGAGATGCAATGAATACAAACGCATAAAAACAGTTTCGAATAATCAGAATTTTAGATAAATTTAAGGGAACAAAAATACGCTTGCGGAGACATACATAATGAAATAATTATGAAATGCCAGTTTACATTACAACACATGTGTTTATACTATACATCACATAAGTAAAACGGAAAGTGTGATAAAATTAAGTTTGTCAAAAATTATAAAAGAAAATCTTTCGAGTGTTTTGGGTGTTTTCGACACACAAAAAATTAAAGAAACTGGTATTTCAAATTATTGTTTTTCAGCTCAGTTGCTTGTGCAATTCTCGTTTACGACTCCTAGAATAAGAACCCTAAGAAATTTTCCCAAAATTCGATTGGTTTTTACACATCAATATTTTAATTTAGATTATTTTTGTATGTATCGAATTAAAATTAGGGCTTTTAAGGAAAGCAAATGCATATAATCAAAAGATTTTAAGATGAAGTATCCACCTTATATGTCTTAAATAAAAAAGTTCTGAAAGTGAATGTGCTTTAAATTTAATGGGGTTTTTAATAAATGTAATTAGAGTGTAAGAGTTTCCTTGCAAATTTATTAAAGGTTGAGAGTGAGAATAAGTAAAAATAGTGTACGAAAAAAAGTTATGAATTTACATTGTTGAATTCGGGGATTTTGTTCCTGGATATGTTTTTGACCTGATAACGATTAATGTGTCTGGCAACTCCGGTTAATGCAGTCAAATAAATAAAGAATTTTAACTAAACTATTTTGTTCTACCTTTTTTCTAATTGGTGATTTTTTGATTTGTTGGGGTTAACAAAAAAAGGTATATGGCAAGCCTGGTATATGGAAAGCAAAAGCATACTTTATAAAGGTTACGGATAGGAGGTCACCGGAGTACATCTTTGATAGGAACTTTAAAGTGATGCTGTTCGACAGGGCCATGTGGACCAACAGATCCTGGGAGCCAGAGCGGGGTTCTCAGATATGGTTCACAGATGGCTCAAAGCATGCGAATGGTGACACTGGTGCGGGTGTCTATGGACCAGGTTTCCAACGGGCCTTACCCATGGGTAGATACCCCTCCATTTTTCAGGCAGAGATTTTTGCTATCTGTGTCTGCGCGGAGGAGTGTCTACGAAGGGGCACTATTAGATCTCGTATCTACATTCTTTCCGACAGTCAGGCGGCATTAAGGGCTTTAATGTCCTATGAGGTGTCATCTGGTCTGGTCATGGAATGCATTCTGGCTCTTAATCGACTTGGCAGGCGCAACTCGCTTACCTTAGGGTGGGTTCCTGGTCACGAGGGGCATGAGGGCAACGAGAGGGCAGATTGTCTTGCTAATTGCGGAGCCCGAAGGCCCTTTATTGGCCCTGAACCATTCTGTGGTATACCTTTGGGGTATGTTAGGGAGAAGCTCGGGTCGTGGAGGGAGTCAGAATTCTCTCTCTATTGGGAAAACTCTCTTGGCCAACGACAGGCTAAGAGATTGATTTCTTTTTCCAGTGCAGGATCGAGGAGACTCTTGTCCCTCGGGAGGGGTGACTTGAGAACCCTGGTGTCTTACCTGACTGGACACTGCAATCTCAGATACCACCTGCTCAAAAGGGGTCTTTCGGACACGGATGAGTGTAGGTTTTGCGAACTGGTAGCTGAGACATCAGAGCATGTTCTTTGCGAATGTCCGAGGCTATGTGAAAGGCGTGCCAAGTTTCTTGGCAATCGCTTTGTCTCCCCTTCGGACATTATGAAGATTTTGCCTAATAGGATTATTGGCTTTATAGGTAGCTTGAATCTTTAGGGTAACTTTAGGCAGCACAAAAGACCTAAGTTGGTCGCGGTGCATAGTGCCATATAATCTAAAAATACTTTATAAATTAGCTTAACAATTTTTCGAGGGCTTCTCGCATTTGCACTTATAACCAGTGTTGCCAGGTTTGCAAAGCATAAAAACGACAAACTTTCTAGAAAAAATCGTCAAAATCGTCATCATATTTTGAAAAATCGTCAAAATAAAATATATTTGTTAGAAGAGGGATAAAGTTTTAATAAAAAATAAAATACAATAATGTTATTCACATTTCAAATGTTAACGTGTTATCGTTGTAATATAACACGATTTTTGACACTTCTCTTTGGTTTAAACTTCGAAAATCATTATATTTTACAACGATATTCATATTTATAAAATGTTGAAACAGTGTGCCCCAGTAGGCTAGTTGGTAGCGTGCTGGCTTATCAGTGCGGGGGTCGTGGGTTCGATTCCCACCAGAGGCACTGATCTGTTTTCGCTACAACGCGCCGAAGGCCATAGTAGCTAGTGCTCGGTTAGGGTAATAGTATATAACTTGTAATTATATGATTATTAATTAATAAAATAACAAAAATATAATGTTGAAAGATCAAATAAATACAACTTTAAATCAAACAAATTTTACCACTTGAACTGTTAATCACTTATATCTGCATAATTCTGTGAACAACATTTCAGTGGCACAACTTTTTAAATATTAAATTCTTTTACAAAATTTGGAAATTCTTTAACAATAAGTCTGTTCGATTACTTTTCCTGTAAAGTTCAGTAAAAACTACTCAGTAACAAAATTACAAATAGTAAGACAAATTTACAAAAAAGCAAACGAACAGAAAATTTGTTGGAATTATTAAATTAGATAAAATAGCTTGTTTTAAATATTAAAAAAAATCATCTGGTCATTATGGAAAAGGAAAAAGTTAATTGAAATTATCGACCAAAAATAATTTAAATGTTTTATAACTTCTTCCATAGTTAATTATTTAATAATTTTCACTTTCAATCCATAAACAATTAAAATTTAATTTAATTTTTGTTTTTGTTAACTAAATATACAAGCATATTTTTTTATTTTTTAGTCATATGTTTTTTTCATCTTATAAATTCTTTCTGGCAAAAATGTATCCAGTAAAAACTTGTTAGTTCTTTGGCATCAAACTGTCACGTAACTCTCCTTTTTTACCAGTTTTTACTGAGTATTTGTCTAAACGAACACTTTCCAGTAAAAACTTGTACAAATTTTTGTGTTATCGAACAAACTTAATGTTATATTTTTTAATTATTAAATTTTGGCACTTTATTTATATTATTAGGCCTGTTTTTTAAGCACCGGATTTATTTTGTTTCATTTAAAGTTGTATATATATATATCATCTTTCAACATGAAATATATTCGGGCTAGAGATCTGTTTGTTTCGCAAAAAAGTCCATGCCTTGTGTTTTAACATGGAATTTTTTTTATTTTTATTTAAATCTAACTCCAATTAAATTTTAAAAAAATGTTCTAAACATATAAACTCAGAAACTAAATTAAGCTAAACCCGTAATGAATTTATTAAAAAATTAATGCGGTTTGGATTAAGTTTTATTCAATTCTAGGATTTGCATTTTTGCAAAATTGTATTTCACATCATATTAGCATATAAAAGCTAGCTATCGATCAAAAAACAAAGTTTTTGCTTTCAATTTTTAACGAAATAATATAAATTTAATAATGGAGCCGGCGATTTTATGAGAATGATAAATAAGTAGATCTTGCTGACATATTAAACTATTGTCAAAAAATCGTCATTTTGGAAGCAAAAGTCGTCAAATAGTCATTTAGTTATTTTGGGTATTAAATATCATCAAAATGACGACAAATCGTCAAACCTGGCAACTCTGCATGCGATTGCTACTAAACATACGTACATACATACTGTATTACAAAACAAAACAAAAAAACAACAACAATATTTTGTGGGTTTTTTTTTTGTTTTTAAGTGTTGATCATGACCATGGATGGTAACTGATTCTATGTGGTTATTGGTCGTAGTAACGCTATTTTCTTTTATTTCGGTAACGGTATTTTAGGGGAAACTATACTTCAGTTATTTCGGTAACGGGATTTTAGCGTTAACGGTATTTTATTTATTTCGCTAACGGTATTTTAGCGGTAACGATATTTTAGATATTTCGGTAACTTTATTTTAGGGAAAAAGATTTTTCAATTATTTTGGTAACGGCATTTTAAGGATAACGTTATTTTAGTTATTCAGGTAATGTTAATGCACACCACAATTTTTAACCGCATTATGCCCGAGTTTAAATGACTCTAGTTTATGATCATACTTTGGGTAAATATATCTATTTACAGAAGTTTTTTTGTTCAGATCTTGTTAGATTATTTCGGTAACGGTATTTTAAGGTAACGGTATTTTACGGATAACGGTATTTCAAGAATATCGGTAACGGTATTTAAGCGATAACGATAGTCAGTTGAAAGGTGTTAGAATCGGGGACGGTATTTCAGCGATATTGACAGCCATCCCTGCTTGCGTATATTCTTGTGTGTAAGCATTGAATGTACGTATGTATGTATGATGAAATAAATAGTATAATTTAAAATTTGCTTCAAAATTTTTAGAGGTCTTCCCACATTTTCACACATAACTTTTGAACGCGTTAACCGATTTTGATCATTGTCACTAGAAAACTGCTCATGATATCAACAAACAATTTGACTGAAAATTAGCAGTACCTCTTCTGTATTGTGTTTCCACAGACAGACAGACGGACAGACGGACATGGCTATATCGACTTCTCTATTCATGCTGATCAAGAATATATATAGTTTATGGGGTCCCAGAATTTTTTTAAAAGAATTACAAACATTTGACAAAGTGAATATACCCTCCTGCACTATTGGATGGAGGGTATAAAAATATAACATATACAACCCTTTTTTGGCAATAAGAAAAAGGAAACATAAAAATCTACCTAAGATGTGTGTGTGTGTCTTTGTCTTTCGCTTTAGTCTGTCTGTCCACCTGTCTGTATATTTGTTTGAAATTTGGCCACACAAGATTATTAATATCTATAAACTTTTAGTTTAGGAATACACGTTTAATCTTTATTGAATTTAAATATTTTATTTTGTCTTTTATTATCACTAGCCGGTGACAACTCAAAATTTGAGTTCTTTTAATCCACAATTTTGTTTTATGTATGAAAAACAGATGCAAACATCTTCCATGCTTGATTTAATTATATGTCTTACAAGAGTTGTTGTTTTTAGTATAATTTTCCCCCTCTCTACTACATCTTGACATGCCGCGACACCTACTTCATTCTGTGTATATGTGTCAATCTGGTTTTCGTCCACACTATTAATGTGCTTACTAGCACAATTTTTTTTAGCAAAATAAATTAGTAAAACATTAGTTCAAAACAGTTAACTGCTGAATAAGCTTATCTAAAATTTTAGCTGAAAACAAAATTTTAGCAAAAAAATTTTGCTGAAAAAATATTATACTTGTTTTACTAACTTTTCTACTAACCTATTTTTTCAGTGAGAAGATACAGAGATGGACATTACAATAGCATCAATTGAGCTAATGTTTGTAAATACACTAAAAAAAATAGAAAAGTTAACAAAAAAGTTAGTTGAGTCAGCTACATTTTTGCTGGGGGGATCACTGCAGAAAAATTGATAATATCTGCAAATGTGTTTTACTTAAAATCTGTGAAAATTTTAGCAAAAAAATTACTTAATTCAGCAAATAGTTTTTCTGACACTTAGTTCAGTGCAAATGAAAATTGACTTGTTGAAATCAACAAAACAAATTCAATTCGAGGCCATACTCTATATTACTTTAATAGGATATTGTCCTAACAAATAATTTATAGAGTTTTTGTTTTAAAATTTATTAATTGATCACTGTCAGGAATGTGTTGATAGATCTATTTCGGGAATTGAAATTTCAGATCTGGACAATAAAAACAGTAAAAGTCTAACAAATTAGTGTATTTTAATTAACATTTTATTCAAAGAATTTAGAATAAAAACTAAAAAATATTGCACATATTAAGAAAAATAATTTTTAAGGGGATTTTTTTGGTTGTAGAGTAAATCTAAGGTTTTGTTTGGACAATTCAGGAGGATTTGTGAAATACTACTTGGCAACACTGACATATATACAAAACAGCAACAAAAAAGTTTTAGTTTTTTGTAATTTTCAAAAGTATCATAAATTTTGTGCATAGTTGTTTTAGACAAAACACGCATTATTTGTTTATGCTAAACTTTTTCTTGCTAAATAATATAATAAGTAACTAAAGAAAAAATTAAATATGAAAACTATATTATTAAACAATTATTTACAAATGTGTTTTAAAAAATAATGTATACATTTATTATTCACTCACTTTCCGCTTGCACAACATCCCTTGTTAAATAGATCCAGGCAACTAATATTGAAAGCAGGTTTTGCATATTTTGTAAGAGTGAGAAAAATTTATTGCATGCAGAAGAGAAGCAATATTGCCATTTTAGCTACTTTCAGTCTATCTAGGAATTTTTTCATCTAGCTATAAAAAACATAGCAAGAGTGCATTTAATCGCAAGATTTTGCAATTTATTTTTCGTCCTAGCGATTTTTAATAATTTTTTCTTCCTAACTTTTTTAAACTATTTTTTAGAGCATGCGTTTTTTAAGACTTGTAGCGTTTTATTTTATTTTTAAAGTGTTATTACTGAATTTAATTGAGCCATAACAAAATATTAATATTGTGTTTCCATGAAAGATTTTGCGATTTTTTATTCTTCTTTGCCAATTTTTAAAAAATTCAACAATCTTTAATATGCTAAGCTCAATAAAAAGTAAACAAAAAGCATACAACTTTATTTTTTTTTTTTACAATTATTGAAAAGGAAACTGTTAAAAAATAAAAGTAAAATAGTCCTAAACGGACGCAAAATCAATAATTTAAAAACTTTAAGCTTTAATTATTTTCATTTCCGTCTATTATAAAAGTTTTTAGATTTTGAACGTTTTTCGTAAAAAAAAAAACTTTTTAAAATTTTCCAATACGTCATTTCAAAAATTATGTAAAAAATTAAATTTACAGCTGCAAAAACCAAAAATTAACCTATTTCAATATAGTTTTGATAGAAATTATAGAGCAATATAATTTATTATTTAGTTTTTGAACTAAAATTGCTTGATTTTTTAATAAATACTAAACTTTTTAAATTTATTGGGAGTTTTGCATTTCTAGCGATTTTTATTTAGAGATCTAGACATTTTTTGTGTTCTAGAGTTGGCAACTTTGAAGAGAATAAAAGAAGAGTAATACACACCAGGGATGTTAAATGGGGTTTTCAATTTTGTACCAACCTCCAAAAAAAATTGTACTTTTTGTTCCTTCATGGTACCACTTTTTTTTTTAATTTATTAAAACAACAAAAAATGTACATAAAAATTCACTTGTACACAAAAAAAACAAAACTTAACAATAACATAAGGTACAAAAAAGTCTTATGAATATATGAGATCAAAATCATGGAATTATTTGTTTAGTTAATAAACTATTTGGAACTTCTACATCATAGCAGCTCGAATTTGCAGATCTTAACCAATCCTTTGTCTGTATGAGACTTGATGTAGTTTGTTTCTTTTCTTAGTTTTTATTATATATTGAAAAGAATATACATTTGCAGATGAGTGCGGAATGGATAATATTCCAGCAACGACTCTAGAAATGTCTGGAAACATATTGAAATTCAGTTCATTTTGAAAATTAGCTACTACCGACCAAAAACTATAAATGTTTTAATTTTTAAACGCTTCAGTTGCTCAACATCAGCGAAAGCTCTAAATTGATTATTTATTGAATCAAAATTTGCAATTTCATTCGGGAACATTTTTACTACAATACTACACACAGAAAAATAAAGTGCCAACCGAATTAAAAATCGTATTTTGGTGGCTACAAGAAATAAATTCGGTTTGTACAACTATATTTCAATGTTATTTCTGAATATTTTTGGTGTTGCAGCAAAAATTCAGTTGTGTTAACCAAATTTCGTTGTGACAACCAATATTAAGTTGTATCAATCGATTTCAGTAGTATTAACCGAATCTTAGTCGACAAATGCCTACATTTTTTTCTGTGTGTACTTGTTTTACCTGAAATAACATTTTCTAGAGTAAACTTATTGAACCCCATTAATAATTCGTTATTAAAGTTGACTTTGGTTGTCAAAACTTCGCATAATTTTATATAAGATTGTGTGGCATTTTCTTTCATTTCTTTAACAATAATTTAATTTAATTTTCACTTTTTCAGAATTTTAATAAATTCAAAATGAAAGTGAAGTTGGCTGCAACAAGTGTCAATATATGTAAGAGCTCTGTACACCACAATACCAGTAGGCCAGATAAATTTTGTGAAAAATCGTCAAATTTGCGATATTAAAAAAAAAAAAAAATCGACAATTTTATTTTACAAAATCCTCAAAATGATGATAAATCGTCAAATCGGATATGGTCGCATATATTTTACGCGCTCAGTACATAAAACGAATAAATGCAATGAAAAAGGACACAATAACAATTTGTTTGCTATAATAAAAATTCAAAAAGGGGAAAAATTAAAAATTTTTAAATTGTACGAAATGAGTCGCGGTAGTAGCATGGTACTTTAGAAGGTCAAAATATACCAAAAAAGTACAATTGTACCAACTTTAACATCCGTGATACACACTAACACACGAATAGCCATACACATTGGCGAATATTTATTTTACAATGTTACATACATTACAATGTTACATACATTACATACAATGTTACATACATTATTTTTAAAAAGCCGGGCTTTGTGTTTTCTTCTATTGAAAATATAGCATTTCGAAAAACAAACAATTTAAAATTTTCTCTAGCGGGAAAAACAGACAAAATATAACCATTTTTTACATTTTGGTTTTGGATTTTTTCTATTAAAAAAGTTTCATGTATATGTGTATAAAAAAACTCTCTCTGTTGATTGACAGAATTTCCATTCGAAGTTCTGAAAAAAATAATTAAAGTTAGAGTTTTTCATTTAAAATTTAGAAAACATTAATTAAAGTGAATATTTTATATTTTAAATTAAAAACCTTAATTTTAATTAAAAAAAAAAAAACATCAATTAAAATTTAAAAACATTATATTTATATACTAGCTGAAGTGTCCGGCGTTTCCCGGGTCAACTATGATTTTTGAATGCAGAAAAAATTTTAAGCTAGGAAATAGACGACTTAATTCTGTTGTGTTTTGCAGAATCAGTTAGTACTTTAACGTTAAACTTTAAATTAAAGATTCCACTTGAAATTTGTGAAATAAGGTTACAAAATTAAAAATTCTTTTATCTTTAAAGATGTTGTATATAAATAGAAGATAGTGGAATTTTTTGATTTTGACGTTTTTGATCAAAAGTCGGTATTGAAGTGTACTGTGGCAATGAAGTGGGCTATGGTAATGAAACTTTTACTGAGGCCTTCCTCAGGAAACGTAGAATATATGTGAGTAATTTCAAAGAAATCCGTTGAAACTTTCTTAGAAGTTTGTATTCGAAAAAAAACGAAAAAAGTTGAAAAAGGTAAAAAAAAATGTTAATTTTATATTTTTTGTCAAAAGTAGGCGTAGCAGTTGGAGTTGTCGATGAAAACTATACCACGATCTAAGTAGAAGTCCGAGGATTCTTCATGCCAAATTTGAGAAAAGTCCGTTGAGAATTGCAAATTTGTATAGAGAACAAACAAACAGAAAATGAGTTTTTTTTTTATATAGAAGATGACACAAGCAACAAAACACCAAACTCGTGCAATCAAATAATAACATGTCTTTTATTATACTATATCAAATAATTGTTAGCTTAAAAGAAATTATGTTATTGGAATATTTCTTTTTTTTACTAATTTTAGCTAATCGGGGTTAAATTATTAAAATTATATTAGTAAAATGTTGCAATATGTAAAATAAGAACAGTAAAATATTTTACGAAAAAATATCTTTATATTAAAAATTAGTATAATAAGAGTAAAGTTAGATTTTTTTTTGAGTGTACATAGTTTATATACTAAAAGTGCGTAAAAAATTTATATATATTTACATGATAATAATGTTAGTTAGTGTTACTAGGGTCTTGTTTTTTGAATATATGTATATTTGTTATTATGGTGGGCGTGTGTTATATTCGATTTATTACACAAAAAAAAATTGTTAAAACTTTAACGATGGCTTAATATAGAAAAAGGCGTATATCGACTTTTTGTTTCTTTTCAGAAGAAAGAGAAAAACTGAATAAAAGCTAAAAAAAACTTCAGAACTTATTTAAAACAAGTAACAAATTCAATGCTGATTTTAGTTTTTTATTTTTTCTAACTTTTAGGAAGTTATCTAAGATAGGGCTTTTTGTTATTGATTTTTTTGAAAATACGTGTAGAGTTAGGGCTTTCTGCAATAAGTTAAAACTAGGATAAACTAATGTACTAATTCATGTTTCATGTAAAAAAAAGTAATTCAAACTAAAACACAGACATTAGACAAAAGTATTAGTACACTGTAAAAAAAAACTAGATTTTATTTCCTTCACTTTATAAAGTTGTGATGAGCACTGACCTCCTATTAAGCCTAGAAGGATTTTTACGATATGCAGTTGTTCCCGCTTAATTCGCAAACTAAAATTCAGGGTTTTCTACGAATTTAATGCAGGAAATCATATTAGTGAAAAATAATTTAAATGCTTAATTGATAAATGTTTGGCTAATTTATAGTAGGCTTATGCAGCTAATTTTTAACACAAAAAGATTTCGGTAAACCTCCTATAACTTTATAAAACATTTATGGACTCAGCATTAATGGTAACCGATTCGATGCGATTATTGGTAAGGGAGTATTACGGTAACGGTATTTTAAGGATAACGCCGTTTCAATTAATTCGGTAACGGTATTTTAACGATAACGGTATTTTAGCTATTTCGGTAACGGTACTTTATGGATATTGTTATTTTGGTTATATCGGCAAGGGTATTTAAATTATTTCGGTAACGGTATTTTAACAATAACTATAGTCACTTAAAAGGGTTTTAAATCGATAACGGTATTTTAGAGGTATTTTCTGCCCTCCCTGGTTTAATAGTTATTATGCGTTAAATTTTTTTATAGAATGTTTGTTTTTTTTAACCAAAATCTCATATTTTTAAAAACGCATATCGATCTATATCCGCCAAAAAGACTTAAGCGGCGCGATTATAGATTTTAAATTTGTAATGACAATATACACTTCCCGATCATGTACATCATTTCTTAAAATTTCATAACTCTAGGAAGTACCGTTAAGCGGGCACATTTAAGCGGGAACTACTGTATCTGAATATTGCTCACCCTAAATTCTATATTTTTTATTTAGGACAAAAAATTAGTAGACACAAAATTGGTATCGAGGTATTTTAAAGTCGATCCACCGGTAGTTATATAAAATATGTCCATGCATGTCCCAATATTGTTGCTGTTCAAAACAAATGCTTTTCAAATACCACATTTGTATAGAAAATTGTTGTTGGTTTGAGATCAAATTAACATAAGGTGAATCTTATTTGATTTAGCAGAGGATTGTCTGGGCGTTTTTCGATTTGCGTAATTGTTTGGCTTTAAGACGACTTTTTTCGAAGAACTTTTGAAACCATTTTTTTTTTTTTTTATATTTTAGAAAAGTGGCAACCCTGGGTCCACAATCTAAGAAATATGAATATTAAAATTTTTGTTTTCTCGAGATCTTTAATATGTAATATGTACATATAATGTGTACAAATAAATCTAAATTTTTTTAAATCCTAGACATGTTTTTATACAAAAATTGGTTAATTTTTGACCCACATTTTCAACGTCTAATCGTGCGATTGTCCAACTAAAAAAATCAGTGTCTAATAAAATGTTGTCACATTTTAATTAAAAATAAACGCCTTAAACTGAATGTTTTCAACGCAAGAATTAAAAATTAAAACCGCTCTAATTTAAAGTCATTGGTCCGTTCTAGGTCTTTAGGTCTTCTTATAGACTTGTAAAAGTATAATTTAGTCCAGGGGTGCCCACGGCCTATGCGCTTGGTACTCATTTGTTTTTGTAAAAACACTTAGCTATAGGCTGTGTGTTTTAATACACATATAGAGCGCTCAGCACTAGCAATACGAAATACACAAACAACTTTGTCTTATTAGTTTTTTTTGTCGTTCTTCACTGTATACACGCAAGCGCAAAGCAACAACACTTTCGTGTGCTTTGCTGGTAAACATTGAAATAGTTTTTTCTTTTTTCTTTGTATGTATTGGTTTTTACAACAAAAAATATTGAATAAAAATTAGTTTTTCTTTAAATGTATTGGTGATTGCTCTTCCATAAGGAACTTTTGGGCACTCCTGATTTAGTCGTTAAAGTTTATTTTAAATTTAAAACAAACCGACGAAGTTGGTTTTAACGTTTTAAACAAAACAAAACACTACCTTTTCGTTATAACGGTAGTTGCCAACCACGCCCACATCAATGCCGATATGAAAGTTGTAAAACTACGATTCGAATAGGACCATGTGTATTCTGATATCACAGGGTTTATTTCAAAATTCTACCTATTTAATTTTGTTTAATCAACAAATTAACGTTATAAATTGTCGTTTCGGTATTTTAGCGTTATTTTAACTTTAGTTCAAGATATTTCAAAAACAAGGAGGTAAAATTGAAAAATAAAACTCGTTACATAAGAAGAAACATGTCTTTAATGGAATCACTTTTTTAAATTTGTCATTTCGGTCTTAGTGTTACTGAGGTAGCCAATTACCGTTATTATGAAAAGTTATTGAATGCCAACCCTGCAAAAAAAGGAAAAATGTTTAAATTGCAAAATATTGAAATATATTTTGCAAAACGTGAGTATTTAAATGAGAAAAAAGTAAAATATACATAGAGATGCCCTTCCAAAGGAATTCCTTATCAGCAGCACCCCAGTTCGGTTCCGTCTTCCGAACTGTACATTTGATGTGACCCCCATTTAAAGCGGGTTCAACCTAAAACTGGCTTTATTTTTTTAACTATAATAGCAAAATAATTAAGAACAGGTTTTTAATTTTAATTAAGTCGATTTTATAAAAAGCCGACTTTAGTGCGGGACTATGATTGCGGGCCATTGCTCAAACAAAATCAAAAAAACAAATTCAACTTTAATTGAGATTGAACTTTTTCTTTCAAATAATGCTTAAATTAGTTAGGGCTTGTTTTTAAATGTCTTTAAATCCGTTATTTGCAATCAAAACTTGCTAGTTTTCAATTTTAAAGAGTTGTATTTGAGAGTGTTCTACGAGAATACATTAAAAACGAAATCGAGATACGCCTTTTCTATATTAAGCCCACCATATGAACGTCAAGATAAATACGTAGGTAGTTTATTACTACATATTATTATTATTTTATTACTGTAGCGTTAACAATTACAGTAGTAGTAGCATAATAATTGACTACGTTATACATATTTATCTATATTTATAAAAGAATAACGTTACTGATAGACTGAATGATTCACTGAAACTATGGTACGTAAAATATGGTACGTGGGTAACTTATCACAAGCAAGATAATCACGCGATCTTTGGAAATTCCAACGAGGAGGGGGAAAAAGGGGCAAATCTATCCAATGGCGTCCTAGCTAAACCACTAAAGGGAAGAACTTGAAATATGGTACGTGGGTACCTTATCACGAGTAGATATCTGTATTGACACTACTTCTGGAAATTCCCACGAGGAGGGGCAAAAAGGCAAAGTCTCACCTTTTTGCTTAATTAGGAGTCGACATCTGCGTAGAGCGGATTTTGGCAAATTCGGTATATGCGTACTAAACATAAGTTAGACGTCTGTATAAAAAAATGTTAACAGTCCCTCCCTTGGTGGCCTGCCTAAACCTATTTGACCAGAAATTTGGTATTTCAAATATATGTCCAAGATCGTGGTAAAAATAATAAAGATTAGATTAGATTATATGGCACTATGCACCGCGACCAACTTAGGTCTTTTGTGCTGCCTAAAGTTACCCTAAAGATTCAAGCTACCTATAAAGCCAATAATCCTATTAGGCAAAATCTTCATAATGTCCGAAGGGGAGACAAAGCGATTGCCAAGAAACTTGGCACGCCTTTCACATAGCCTCGGACATTCGCAAAGAACATGCTCTGATGTCTCAGCTACCAGTTCACAAAACCTACACTCATCCGTGTCCGAAAGACCCCTTTTGCGCAGGTGGTATCTGAGATTGTAGTGTCCAGTCAGGTAAGACACCAGGGTTCTCAAGTCACCCCTCCCGAGAGACAAGAGTCTCCTCGATCCTGCACTGGAAAAAGAAATTAATCTCTTAGCCTGTCGTTGGCCAAGAGAGTTTTCCCAATAGAGAGAGAATTCTGATTGCCTCCACGACCCGAGCTTCTCCCTAACATACCCCAAAGGTATACCACAGAATGGTTCAGGGCCAATAAAGGGCCTTCGGGCCCCGCAATTAGCAAGACAATCTGCCCTCTCGTTGCCCTCATGCCCCTCGTGACCTTGAACCCACCCTAAGGTAAGCGAGTTGCGCCTGCCAAGTCGGTTAAGAGCCAGAATGCATTCCATGACCAGACCAGATGACACCTCATAGGACACCTTAATGCCGCCTGACTGTCAGAAAGAATGTAGATGCGAGATCTAATAGTGCCCCTTCGTATACACTCCTCCGCGCAGACACAGATAGCAAAAATCTCTGCCTGAAAAATGGAGGGGTATCTACCCATGCGTAAGGCCCGTTGGAAACCTGGTCCATAGACACCCGCACCAGTGTCACCATTCGCATGCATTGAGCCATCTGTGAACCATATCTGAGAACCCCGCTCTGGCTCCCAGGATCTGTTGGTCCACATGGCCCTGTCGAACAGCATCACTTTAAAGTTCCTATCAAAGATGTACTCCGGTGACCTCCTATCCGTAACCTTTGTAATCGGGTCATCAATTAGGATTCTAGCGATCCTCATGTGACCCCTTAGATCACCTCCCCTCATGTCACCGAATTCTCTAAGTCTGGAGGATCCTATGCAGGCAGACTCCATTACAGAAATATGCAATGGTGGTATCCCCAGCATAACCCCCATGGTATCCGTCGGGCAGGTTCCGCCTGCCCCCGTTATGCCAATACACATAAGACGGTAGATCCTCTTGAGAGCATCCCTTGCCCCTACCTGTTCAACCTTTGGCCACCATGCCAGGGCAGCATAGGTGATCATAGGTTTAACAATGGTGTTAAACTACCAGTAGACCATCTGCGGCCTTAGACCCCATGTCTTACCAAAAAGCCTTTTGCAGGCATAATATGCCCTTGTGGCCTTCTTGGAGACATAGTCAAGATGTTCATTCCAGGTAAGGGATCTGTCAAGAGTCACGCCGAGGTACTTAACACTACTGGAAAAGCCCACCGTGGCCCCATCAAGGACAGGCATTGTCAGGTTAAGTTTCCTCCTATTCGTAAATGGTACCAGGATTGTCTTCGACGGGTTGACAGACAAGCCCTTTTCCCGGCCCCAAGAAAGAGTATAGTTTAGAGCCTGCTGCATACGTTCGGATATGGTCCTATCATCAAATCCCACTACAGAAATAACAAGATCATCCGCGTATCCATAAGTCCTGAAACCCAGGTCGTTCAAACCTTCGAGTAGTTCATCAATGACCAGCGTCCAGAGTATCGGCGACAAAACACCCCGCTGTGTAAAGATTTACTCTCCCTTTTTTAACCGCTTAAGGCATGACCTGGAAATATTATATGTAGGTTGCTGATCCCACGTAGACATCCCCTTAGAAAAGATTTTTGGAAATTCCTATGGTGAGGGATAAAAAGTCGTAAGAGTGCCGGCCTGGCAAAACCGCCTAAGCAAAGTACTGGAAATTTGGTGTGTGGATCTTCAATGGCTAAAAGTTTTAAATTTATATGTCCGAAATTACTGTTACTGTTAAGGTTCTTTTAGAATTTTCACTAGGAAAATAATAAAAATTTTGAAGCAAAGGCGAATAAAGTTTGTTCTTCCATTAGAGGTATGAAAAGTATCCTTACTGACCGCATGCCTATAACCTTTTAGTAAGAAACACAAATTTTAAATATTTATTCACTGTTGTATGGGCTAATTCACTGATAAGTTATATTTTGGAACTTTTGAAAAGATAGACGTAAAATGCGGGTTTGTTTGGGGAAAGGCCGCTAAAGTAGTGATACTAAAATTTGGTGTGTCAATGCACACAGCATAAACCGTTGAATCTAGGAACTTATAATTTGGTACAGGCATCCGCTAAAACTGGTTATTAAAAAATGTTTACGGGCAGGGACAAACAGAGGAAGTCTTTCCCTTAACGTCTTGTGCAAACGAGGCAAAAAGTTTCAAATTTAAAATATTTTTTTTGAAGTATGGATTAATTTATTGAATATATATTTTTTGAGTTTTTATAAAATCTTAGTATAAATGGGTTCTAAAAGAAAGAAATTCCACCTTTAATAACCTATGGGATTCCATTAAGGTATAAATCTGAAACTTGAAATCACAAAAACATCCACTTAAAAAGGATAAAATAATTTATTGAAACTAATTCCTTAAAACATAATTTATTTGCCATCCTAATATATTTCGATATATATAAAACTACCGGTAACGAAGTATCGGAGTTTTAAGCTCATTATACATATAATATGAATGAATGGATAGATAGATAGTAATTTGTTGGTAATTTAATAGTTAATCAATATTGATTTATTAAGCAAATCAGTGTGTTTTTATTACTTGATGTATGAAATGTTGTTGTTATTTTATTTATATTGTTTTTTTTTGTTTGTTAAAAATATTTAACACATAATTTATCATTATTTAAAGAAAACGGTTGCTAAGATTTAAAGATAAACATATTGAATGTAAACTCAGACTAATGTATATTTAAGATTTGAATGTCATTTAATATTTAATGCTTCTTATTTTAAACCAGCTAAAGATATTAATTATAATTATTTATTTCTAATATTTCGTCTCCACATTGGGTGACTTCTTCAGGGGGAACAATTATTACAATTTGATTGAAAAACTAGTTTTAATAATTAAAAAACTAATATACATAAAATTAACAAATAAATGATCTTAAGTTCGTTTAAAATAAGAAGAATTAAATAAAAGAAGATCAAAGAAAACTTAACGTCATTTAATAGTTCTAAATTATTTACTTTAAATTCAGAATACATAAAATATTCAAAATTATTTATTTTTATTTTCATTTCAGGTGAGTTAATGATTTGCAAATACTCAGATAACTGTATGTAAGTATGTGAAATATATTAATTCTTCTATATGAGTCATTCCATGTCAGACCGTACGATTTTTGCTAAAAATTGACTTTGATGTCTCCGATGTCTTTCAAAGTTTTAGTACGTATTCTTCATTAAAAAATATTTTACACGTGCTTCCAGAAAAAAATCAAAATTTTTTTTCAAAAAGTTATGTGCATTTGAAAATCGTCAAAATCGTGAAAAATCTTCCGACATGACAACTTTTAAACTAATGATTCTTTCTAAAACTAGTGAATGGATTTTAATGTTAAAAATTCATTGTAACTGGTTTGTCAATAAGGACTTGACAGCTTTTTTTTAAATAAAACGCAAACCATTTGAGATATTTCAAAAACTTTATTATCAACTTGAAATACAATCACATTTATGAATGGAACTCGACTTGGTTTATATGGCCACCGCGGGCACGTCGGCAGCGGTCGATTCGTTGAACCCAATTTTCGATGACTCGGTCACACATTTCGGCCGCTATTTCGCGTTCAATGTTGGCTCTGAGTTCTTCCAACGTCGACGGCTTATTGGCATAGACCATGAGTTGACGTAGCCCCAAAGAAAAAGTCTAGAGGCGTTAAATCGCACGAACTAGGCGGCCAATTGACTGGTCCATTTCTTGAGATAACACGCTCACCAAACTTACTCTTCAATAAATCGATTGTAACGTGTGCTGTGTGGCTTGTGGCACCGTCCTGTTGAAACCACATGTCGTCCAAGTCCATGTTTTCCAAATCGGGCCAAAAATAATTGGTAATCATGGCGCGATATCGGTCGCCATTCACGCGATCGCCAATGGCGCCGCCGGCATGCAAACCGCACCAAACAGTTATTTTTTGTGGATGAAGTGGTGATTCATGAAGCACATGTGGATTTTCACCAATAACGCATATTTTGCTTATTGACGAACCCATTGAGCCAAAAATGAGCTTCGTCAATGAAGATGAATTTCCGATGAAATTCATCATCTTAACGCTCTTAAAGTTGCGGTCACCGACTCCGAATTTCGGTAGTACATTTTTATAATTTGCATACGTTGGTCGTTCGTGTACTTTACCATGATGAAAATGTTGAGATTACTGAAAAAAAGGAAAGTAACAGTTAATAGTGCGTTCAGTGAAATAGTGCGTTCACAAATTAAATTCAAATTTGTCAAGTACCTATTGGAAAAGGATTTCATTAATACTAAACACAAAATTGTAAAATTGTATTTGGTTACTGTCTTCATCTGATTGTGTTTCACGTTCATTTGGAGTAAGTTTTTGAGAATTGTTTCCTTGGAAACACGTAAGTCCTGGTCAACTTACGATTTGATGCCCCAATTTGATTAACTGCCGACTTTTTCTATTTAACAAGTTCAGCTGCTGTAAATTTTAGATGTCCTTTCTTTTTTTATCCCGGTTGATGCCACTCCATTTTCAAACCGTTTGAATATGGAATATATTGTGCTACGTGATATTTGTTCCTTTAGGAAATAATATAACACTTCGTTTTTAAACTGTTTTGTTCAACCACTTTTAAATTTTTTCACTTTTGAATCTTATACAATAATGTTCATAATATAAGATTTTATTGATTTGCATTTTGAAAAAAACCACAACTACTTAGCAGTAATTTATATTTGAATTTTGTCCATTTACTTAGTTGGCATAAGCTAAAAGTTTTAAAAAATGTATTAAAATTGTGAAATGAGTTCATAATTTTAATAAATTTTTTAATTGATACAATTAAATATTTAATTGAAATTTGTTAAAAAGTTAATTGTATACAATTTAGAACATATTATATTTTAAACAAAAATTTAATTAGTACACTTAGAATACTATGTAGGTAAAGACAACTACATATGTAGTTAAAAACAAATGAAATTTCATTTGAAGAAAGAACGATTTATATTTCAGTAAATTCAACCAACATTGTTATATGTTTTTTACTGTTCAAATAATGAACCACAATTGTAGTAAAAATTAACCTTATAAGCATTGAAAAAATATACAAAAATTTATTTGTTTTATTTTTTTAGTAAAATGAATGTAAACTCTTAACACAGTAATTTAGTGTGGTTGGTTTTTTTAAATCAATCAAGTCAAAACTGAAATTTCTTCAACAAATGACTGTTTTTCACTTAAAAGTAAAGATACTGTATCACAACTCAAACAACTACAAATAATTTCAGCAGAAGTTCCTCGAGTGTAATTTTTGGGCAATACTTTTTCTATTTATGCAATGGAAGTTTGCAAATGCGTTTTACAAATTCTCAAGCATTTAAAAGAACAATTATTTTTTGTGGTGAGCCAAAAAGTATGCTTTAAAATTTAATAAAATTAATAAAATTAAAGTATGCAATACATTTATCCTTTTTAATAGTCATATACACTCCACAAATTTTTAAGTTTTTTTGTAATAGAAACAAATTCACAGATTCTTTTGATAGTTTTACTAAGTTTTAAGAAAAAAAAAATGATCGAGGTTTATTATTTTTGTTTACCAACAATTTTGAGATTAAACTAAACTCAATCTCAATTTTTTTTTATTGTAATTTTGCACAAGTTTACTTAACAAAAATTTTGTCATTTTTAAAAATCTCTTTAAATTTTCACAAAAAAAAAAAAATAAATAAAAAATTGTTAGAAACAAAATAGTATTAAACAACATATTGCAAAAATTGTTAATGAAAGAACGAAATAAAAAAAATGTTATGAATTATCGTTTTGAAAATTTTGATTTTTACACAAATTAATTCTCCTAGTACATTCCAATGTATAAGCTCAAATTATAAATTCATATCTTAAAAGTCATGAAAATATTTATGAGTAAAACTGTTCAATATCAAATAAAACAAATAATAAATATTTATCATAGTCAATAGAAACCACAATCTTAACATGCTCGATTAAACTAGTTTATTTCATATGAAGAAATATAAATATATATTTTATTTAAATAATAATAAGACAATCCTTTGTAAATACTTCAAAGTAAAAATATATCAAAAAGAAATGTATAATTTTGCAATCCAAATAAAGTTTATCTTAAATAATTATTATAAAACATAAGTATTATCAATATTGACAAAGGCCTTACTTTTTTACTCAAGAAAAAAATCCTTTTGTAGCAAAATTCCTAACTTATCAAATATCAAAAACCAGAAGCAACTCAATATTGTGTGTATTAAAATGGAAACAAAGGTCAGAAGATGATTTAAATCCCTTTAAAAAAAAATATATATATATATATTTCAGCCATTCAACGATAAATAGGACATAAAACGATATGTTTTGACTCTGGTTCTTCCGATTTTAATTATATTTTGCACGGAGAAACTCTATGGAGCCACTTAAAGATTGTGGTTTTTATATTCTATAAATTCGAAAAAAAAACACAGTTTTATTCGCAATTTTTTTTTTGGAAAATAAAAATATAAAAAATCGGTGTAAGTTTTAACATTCGTAGTTTATTTAACATTTATCGGATAATACCCATTTAAATCGCATTAAAATTATATGCACCTCCATTTTTATATTGTTAAATACATTTTATTTGCATCGTCAAAAAACAGATGCATTTTGTATGCAATTTATTTTCCAAATGCACCCAACAAAACCACACATTACCAAATAATGGGTAAAATAATATATCGCCATAGAGCGTCACGCCTTACAATACACCTTACTGCACTAATGAATTTTACAGGCGATGAGCCTAAAAGTAATGGGTGGATTCATTACCTAGTAGGGGGTGAAGTAACTTATGTGGTTACCGGGTTGCGAAAAGTAATGTGTCTATAACTAGACTTTCGTAAAAAAAAATGTATTCAAAAAAATTATTGGAAATATTTTTTTTTTTTTTTTTTTTCAATTTATAACCAGCTTTCAACCTCAGTATATTTACAAAAATAAAGCAAATCAAACATATTAGCTAGGTTGATACTAGTATTTCGATCTGGCTAAAGATCTCATCAGAACCCGAAGTTTTAGAAAAGTTAGAGCCTCCATAATAGGCAGAACTTTAACAAAAAACCTATTAATAATCAATTTTGCTCCATTCTTGTCTTCTTAGTAATCAAGCACGTGGTTAGGTCTTTTCCTAACAAGCATCATGACGTTACTAAACTTTGAAGACCAAAAATGTTCTATTTATATAAAAAATTTTTAGTTTGTACTCTGGCTCAAGTAATATTTTTTACAGTTATATTAGTTTTTTGTTTTTATACACATCGAGATTATTTTTATGTTATTTTCAATTTATAACGAGCTTTCAACCTCAGTATATTTACAAAAATAAAGCAAATCAAACATATTAGCTAGGTTGATACTAGTATTTCGATCTGGCTAAAGATCTCATCAGAACCCGAAGTTTTAGAAAAGTTAGAGCCTCCATAATAGGCAGAACTTTAACAAAAAACCTATTAATAATCAATTTTGCTCCATTCTTGTCTTCTTAGTAATCAAGCACGTGGTTAGGTCTTTTCCTAACAAACATCATGACGTTACTAAACTTTGAAGACCAAAAATGTTCTATTTATATAAAAAATTTTTAGTTTGTACTCTGGCTCAAGTAATATTTTTTACAGTTATATTAGTTTTTTGTTTTTATACACATCGAGATTATTTTTATGTTATTTTCAATTTATAACGAGCTTTCAACATCAGTATATTTACAAAAATAAAGCAAATCAAACATATTAGCTAGGTTGATACTAGTATTTCGATCTGGCTAAAGATCTCATCAGAACCCGAAGTTTTAGAAAAGTTAGAGCCTCCATAATAGGCAGAACTTTAACAAAAAACCTATTAATAATCAATTTTGCTCCATTCTTGTCTTCTTAGTAATCAAGCACGTGGTTAGGTCTTTTCCTAACAAGCATCATGACGTTACTAAACTTTGAAGACGTTACTAAACTTTTTTAATTAAATAAATAACGTGGTCGCGCTGAGACTCGAACCTGGGGTCTCGGTTTGTTAGGCGAGAACTCCACCATCTGAGCTATCGTCACATATAATAATGGGTGGCTTAAAATGTAAATGTATTGTTGTACTTCTGCTTACAAAAAACCACAAAGTAATGTGTCTACATATAGATATTCGAAAAAAAATATTTTAAATATTAATTTACGTTCATATTTCATGCATTATGTAATTGATGATTAGTAAGTTTTTATTTTATGTTTGGAAATAATGAACAAGGTAATGATGTACCATTATAAGTTAATTCATGAGTGTTAAATTAATTGTAACTCATTACTTTATGTTTTATAATAAAGTATGCATTACAATGTAACGTATTATGTAACCAACCATTGGTAACTCCTTGCTATACGTTTTGAAATAATGATGATGGTAAAGAGTATGCATTACAAAGTACTGCTTTATGTAACCCATTTTCCGTAACTCATTACTTTTTGTTGGAAAATAATGATTCCAGATTCCTGCATTCGTGATCGAGTTTTTTCGATCGAAATTATTTTTAAAAATATTTAAACATTAAAAATATTTTAAATCGATTAGGGTTGTATCATTTCTGTCCCACATTACAATTATAAGTAAAACTAGTAACAAGTTGTATTCATGTGCTTTTATTTAAACTTTAAAAAAGTGAATTCTAAACGCTCACGACTGCGGGAACCTGGCCCCTGATCTCTAATTGTGTAAAATTTAAGAGACTACGTAATTGATTTAAGAGAAAAATTGTGTAATAATATATTTTTAGTGTTTCATAACTATAATTACATATAACGGTAAACAAATAGCAAATAAAGAAAAATTAAAGAATTTTTTTTGTTTTTTTTTATGCAATTTTAATCAATTTGTAATAAAATGCCACGTGGTTCATTTATAAAATAATAAATCGATGAATAAAAAGTAAATGTTTCAAAATCTACCATAAGTAGGCTCTTAAAGGATTCTCAGAGAATTACTAGCTAAAAGCTGATGTCTGTGCCAAGGTTATTACCCCGCCACAAAACTGCTCGACTTGGATTTGCCAAAAGAAATTTACAATCCAACTGTTCTTGGTAGGACTACGTACATTTATTTTTAAGATGATTTCTTCTGATGAGAAAAAGTTAAATTTTAATGGTCCAGATTTATTTACCTGATATTGGAGAACCATTTCTAAAAACGAAATTTTGGGGGCAGATCGGTATTGGTTCTCTTTTGGTTCGTGGGGAGCTTTTTTGTTTGACATTTTCAAGCAACATAATGAATTCTTCTGAGTACATTACAGTATTCGAAGAGAAACTGGTGAAATTTATTGAAAATAGCAACGAAGTGCAATTCATTTTCCAACAAGACAATGCCTCAGTACATGTAAGTCGTCAGACGATGGAATAGTTATCATAAAAAAATATAAGAGTTTTGGGATTGACTGCATGTTCTCCGGAGAGTATTAACCCGTCGAGTTTACGCAGAAACCTGTTTCTTTTTTTGCATTTAGATCTGTAACGTAAGAACTTCGAATAAATCTAGTAGACAATGTGTCTGACCGAATTTTCGTTTTAATTAACAAAAAAAAAAAATCGAGGCCTCAAACATTATTAAAAATGTTGCTTTAAAACATTTTTCTTAAATCTTTGTAAATTTTGAAACACTAACTGAATTGTTTTTTTTTTTTTTTTGTTAAATATTTATTCCATTGGCACTGGCGGTTAAACTCTTCTACTTTTTTAACTTACGAAATTTAGTAAACTTAATGTGTAATTATAGTTTTGCAACGCAGTGTATAAAAATAACTAAGGGGTTTAAAAACCTTGTGATAAGTTGTTATCCAGAGTTGTCAAATAATTATTTGGAAAATCTTATTTTTGACCTTTTTTGATGGAAAAAATTATTTAAAAACTCGATTATTCGAGTAAGGATTTTAAATTACTCAAGTTACTCGAATAATTTCAATAGTTTTATTTCATTAATTTTTCCTTTAAAGTTCATAATAACACAAAAAATAAATAAAAAATCAGGAGTTCCGAAATGTATTCCATCAAAATTTAAACAAAAGTTGGGTAATTAATTTAAAATTAAAAAGGCCTTCTAAAATAACATACAATTGAGATGTTTTACGTTATTTTCTTTCGTTTTTATAAAGTTCGACTTTAAGCAAATATTAGGGATATAACTTTTAGCATATATCCAAAATGAAATGACATAGCATACATAATTTACAAAAATTTTTAATTTGCGTGACTAATTTGAATCTAGATCCGAACGAAAGAAAAGAGTCAATGGGCCAATCCAAGATGATTTAATGAAAGAAATCTATCAGTTTTTTATGTTTTTTAGCGCCGTTTATATGTAGAATATAAATGGTTTCAAAATTTAATGCGAAAAAATAAAACTATTGTTTTTTTATTTTTTTTATTAAAGTACTAAAAAACAATGTTATAATTATTAGATTTTAAGCAGGATTGGCATTAAATACCTTTTTATAATAACGGTAGTTGGCTACTACAGTTACATCAAGACCGAAATGGAAATTTAAAAACCGCGATTACATTAAGGACATGTGTGTTCTTGTATAACCGGTCCAATTTTGCTATTTTACCCGTTTGATTTTGAAATATCTTGAACCAAAGTTAAAATAACGAAACACCGATTTATAACGTTATTTTGTAGATGTAACAAAATTTAATTTGTAAAATTTTGAAATAAGCCCTTTTAATATTAGAAGACACATGCCACTATTGTAAGTGTAGTCGAAAAATGTTCATATCGGCATTGAGAGGAGTGGCAGTCAACCACCGTTATAATGAAAAGGTAGTTCTTGCCAACCACGATTTTGAGCGAACGAACATGTAGACTAAAGAAGAACAAAGGTCTGTTAAATTTGATATGCCAACTGGTTTTAAGAGAAAAAGTTTTTAGAGGTTTTTTAATGCATATTTTTTGTATATACAAACAAAAATTTTGTGTTAATTATACAAAACTTATGCAGAAAATACATTAAACAACAAAAATTAAGTTTAAAATTTAATTAAAATTGCTTAAAAGCATGCATGATAATTTATTTATTTAAAGTGTCACTGTAAGCACATTTTTTTTTTTGAAAATCTCTTAAAACCAGTTCAGAGAGCCACGGATACGGCTTGTTTAAACAAATGAAACTCCCAACCCTTATACCATGCACTATAGGCAATATACTTTCTACCACTTATCCTATTTTGTGGTTAACAAAATAGTTGTTTTGAACAATCTGAAATTGCTGAAGTACTAAATAGTGAGAATTGTCTTTCATAAAAAAATATCGTATTGATCCATAATACCGACACCGACCGTATAGTTATTATTTTTAATTATTTTGTAGAACACGGACGTGTAAAGTTTACTGTTTATTTCTGCACTTGAAAAAAATATATTAGTCTTCTGTTTGAAAGTTTTGCGAGCAACAAATTTCATTTTCTTCCTCGGTAAATGTTGTTTTTTTGTTTTACATAGCGTTTTAAATTTATATGTTACAACTTCAGGTTCATATAAAGCATATATTTTTTGAATTAACATTATTTTTTTATTTTATTAATTAATAATCATATAATTACAATTTATATACTATTACTAGTGTCCGACCGAGTACTCGGCTTCGGAGTTCGGCCAAAAAGTAAAGTTCGGCCAAGTTCGGTGTTCGGCCAAATTTTGGACGAATTTGGCCGAACTACCGAACTTTTTATGATTATTTATAAAAAGCACAAAATAAATAACAACTGTGGTTATATTAGCTTTTCAGAATTTACAAAAAAACTACATAAAAATACAACGTTGAATATGATAGAATACCAAAAAAAACAACGATATTTAAATATCAATGTGTGTGAAAAAATTTGAAAAAGCCAAAAGAGTTTAAAAAACATTTCCAGAAATATACCACAAGACTTATAAGCTAATAATCAAGTTTAATTCGATATAATTTAAATAAACGTATACTTTTGTATTTTGCAATTAATTTCGAGTAGTAAGTAATCCTAAAAAGACTGATAGACATGATGCAGTACCAGACTTAGAAGTAGCAGAACCAAATAAAAATTTTATTGAAAAAGAAATTAAAATGTTTATTACGGAGCCTTTAAGTCCCGAAATATAAATATATTTGAGTATTGGAATTCAAGTCCATTTACAAATATAAAAGCTGTAGCAATAAAATATTTATCAGCCCCACCAACTAGTGTAGCTAGCGAACAGCTTTTTAGCGCTGCCGGGCAGCTGTATTCTGATAGACGAAGCAATTCACATGGTGTGAATGCGGAAAAATTGCTTTTCTGTCATTACAATATCAAACTTTTTAATTTTAAATATTAAAGTTTAAGTTTTTTTTTCTATATCAACTTAAAAATCGATCAACTATTTTTCTTTGACTATAAAATATAGTACAATCATTTTATTCTTTTTTTGTACTTAAAATAGTACAACTATTTTCCAAATATGATTTTTTAAAAAAATATACCTATGAATTTTTGTTTATGTTTAATAACTTTTTGGTTTAAATTTATTGATCTAAAAAAACAATTTATATTTTTTTTTATTAAAACAAAAAGTTTGGCTTCGGCTTCGGTTTCGGCCGAACATTGATATTATGGCCGAAGTTCGGCCTCGGCTTCGGCCGAAAAAAATGAGTTCGGTCGGACACTAACTATTACCCTAACCGAGCACTAGCTACTATGGCCTTCGGCGCGTTGTAGCGAAAACAGACCAGTGCCTCTGGTGGGAATCAAACCCACAACCCCCGCACAAATAAGCCAGCACGCTACCAACTAGCCTACCGGGGCGCACTTTTTAAAAATTAAAATTTATATTACAAGTAGTAATTAATTGAATTAATATAAAAATCTCTAAAACATTTAAATATTTTTTTTAATTTTTTCAATAAAAAATTTTGTTAGATAAAATTGTATCAAATTATATATAATTTGATCATATTTGATAGACCCATTTTTCGGATCAAACTATATGAGATTAAATTGCATGAGATGTCATGAGATCAGCTTATATATGCCATTTTTCGGATCAGGTGATAATACATATAATCATATATAATTATATCAAAACATTCTCGTCGGTCGTACAAATTTAAAAAAAAAATTACAAAACATTGAAAATATTTGCTAAAATTTAAAAAAAAAAATCCTCATCACCAAAATAAAACTTAAAACTCTATTTTTGTGTTAATTTTTGCGATTGTTTATATTATTTATTTCATTTTGTTGAGTTTTTTTTTTAATTTTGGCGATATTTTTAATTTTTGATGATTTTTTTTTCCATTTAAGCGAAACTGATGTACTTTTTGCATATTATTCAAAAAACAGAAAATCTTTTTTTTTTTTAATTTCAAGAAAATTAAGACTCCAATGTTTAAGGGTTTATGCGTGCAAAATATAATTCAAATTGTAAGACCAAAGGTCAGATTTTGGCCGATATATGGTGTAATGGCCGATATATATTTTAGTTGTGTAACCAAACTGCTAACAATAAGTTCAGGTTAGAAAAAAGTATTGAATCAGGGGTTACTAGAGGAAAATTATAAAAGAAGCCACTTAAAAAAGGTTTATTTTTGTAACATTTGTGTAGTTATTCAATAAAGTATTTCATTTGTAATATTCTTGGGATTTGGGTTTTTTTTTTATTTTTTGTCAGCAGTTTATTGATAGTTTCTTTTTATGAAAATTTCAAGAAAAAATACTTTTTGACTTAAACTTTTTGCTTTTGAAAAAATATATAAATAAATAAAATGTGTTGAATATTGTCAATATTACAGTACACTATGGGGAATTTTTAGAGATTTTCTTGCCAAATCCCCAAATGATGAGGTATCGGCCCAAAGTTTTTTTTTGCGTGATGTTTCTAGACTCTGTATGAAAAATTGACATGGTCGGACATGATTTCGGCTTCTTTTAAAGAATTTAAAAAGAAAAGTATTAATTATAAAAATGTACGTGAATAAAACAATCCTAAAAAATTTAATCAATCTATAAACATCAGCAGAAATGTATGTTTAAATTTATCTATTTATCACTCCCGATTAATATAATTCACGCGTGATTCTCTATAACACATAAAGTTTTTTAATTAAATTTTACACAGCATTTTACATTGAGCTAAATGTGAAAAAATTTTAATTCAAAAATTTCACGATTTTCCATCTCTGAATAATTTTTTTGTCTTAACATGAAAATTGCAGCCGAATATATTCGTTAAACATTTTAACATTTAAAAGGCCCGTTTTAGGGGCCTTTTTTGTATGTTTTGAAAAACACCCATAAAAAAGGCAGATATAGGTTTAAATAGTACCACAAAAAGAAGAATCCTTCTAAACTTTTAGTGTGGACATCCGAATACAAAATTAAGCTCAGAAGCCCATTTATACTGTTGTTATCGTCTTATAAAATACAGTGTTGGTCAAAAAATTTTAACTTTCAAAGTTAACTGTACCCGCACAATCTCATACCCTTTGAGGATTTTACTATAATGCATTTATATGATATAGGAATCATCGACGCCCAAGATCATTACCCCAATTTTGTAGCATAGTGTTATAAACAAATAAAATAAAATATATACAACTTATTATTTTATATCCCTGCGGGAAATGGAGCAGCCACTGGTATGGTCATGTGACTAGAACTTTGTGTGTATGAACCTGTCTTAGTTTCGGTTCTGTTATATGAAAATTACCGGTACTTTTAACATGGGCTTGTCATAGGAGGTGAAAATTTGCTACCTGTGGAGGACTGTGTGACGTATCGAATAACTTGACCAAGGTAACCTATCACCATATAGACTGAAATGAATATGCTACGGGACAAGTTAGATGCAGGTAGTGTCAAAGTATGACCATTTTAATATTTATGTGATATGCAACAGAACCAGTGGGAAACAAATTATCACGTGACTGGTGTAGGAGTACGTATCTCTGAACTGGAGAACAATTTTTTAAGGAAAACTAGTCACATATTAAGCGCAATGTGTTCTGTAATATGGGTAGTTTGACTGTAATAGTTTTGAGACGTGCCACTGCACTGGTCTAAGGGGTACATGTCGCCGGGCATGCGAAAAGAAATTAGCAAGTTACCTGTCTGTTTTTATTCAGCGTATGTCATATTATGCACGAGTTGCTAAACAGCCCGTCCGAAACCAAAGGCACAACAAAAATCAATTTTATAATTAGCTTATTTTGTCTATACTGTCACATAGTCGGTACGGATAAAATTCCTTCAGTGTTATGTCTGCTGTGTAGCAGTCAAGAGACTGAATCCTTTGGCACTAATTGCCATGTTTTCATCCACTGCTAACGGTTTCAATGACCAATAATAACTTCAACTGCAACGGCCCTAGTTGCTTCAGTACACTTTGATGTTATGTTACTTTTTCTTCAGTTACATGATATATCTGGTAGCAACCAGTGAATGTTTTGTCACCATAACTATAGTCTTGTGATTGGTCATTTCACTAAAATTAACCCTTTTTGGTGCACCACAATTTTGGTTTCACCAGTTTCGTGACGTGCGCCCAAATCATATGTCAATTTGGATCAATCGACCCTTCGTTTCCCGCAAGGATATTACTTTGTAATAAGTACGTATTACCTTCTGCATTACTTTAAATATTAAAATAATGGTTACCGATAAAGAAAAACTTATAATGCACTACTCTTATACGACTAAAAATTGGTGAACTATAATAAATTATTCATCTTTTACTTCCAGGCAAAATATAAAGATACTAAATTTGTCTGGTAATCTATTTTTAGACTCATTATAATTCATATTTGTGTAAGCTAAAGGATAAGGTGTTCGTTTGTTTTTCTCTGTATATTAAACGAATTTACATAGAAAAAAAAGTCATTTATGTTTTAAACTATCAAATTACTATAAGGGTATAGAGCAGTTGCCTGTAAATCTGACGACACCGGATCGATTCCCGGCTAGACCATTAATAATGTTATTTTTTTACATTCTTAATTTTTTTACAAAATCTATTTTAAGACCCATTATTTTTTTCCTTCTGGTAATGGCTTTTTATTCATAACCTTGTTTGCATATAGGATATTGAAGCCCATCAGGCAGACAAAAAATAGCACATAGATCGACAGTTGCACAGTGCTCTATACCCTGAGACACCGAGGTAATAATATGCCATAGTTTAAAACATAAATTAACTTTTTTTCTATGTAAATTTGTTGAAGGTATACCAAAACTTACAACTTACCCTATAGCTTACAAAAATACGAATTATAGTGAGTCTAAAAATAGCTTTTCAAAAAATTGTTGTATCATTATATTTTGCCTGAAAGTAATAAGATGAATAACCTATATTAACAGTAATCAGACGGCCCGGGATCGATTCTCTGCAAGACCATGTTTAAAAAAAAGTTAATAACAATTTTTTTTAAATTCGTAATTTTTTTAAAATCTATTTTTAGACCCATTATTTTTTTCTTCTGGTAATGGCTTATTACTCATTCCATTGTATGCATACAATATTTGGTAAGCTGTGTTTGTGCTGGGTCATTTCCTTATGGAGCCGCATGGTTTAGCGGTCAAATACATCATATTTTGAAAAAGTGTGGGACTATATAAATATATGCAAAAAAAATTTCAGTCCAAAAATTTTATATTAAAAAAAATATTTTTCAATTAATGAATTAAAAATATGCAAATCCGCATTTTAAATTTTTAATTTAAGCATTATATATTTGCTATATTGCTAATTGAAATAAATTTAAAAAGATTTTACAATAATTTTTAAAATAAGGTAATATATTATGTTCTCAAAAATTCAAAAAAATAAAAAAAAATAAATTCTTTGTTTGTGGAAACAAATATATCCCAGCTTACTTTTAAATAGTTTGCTTTATAATGGCATTAACAAAAATGATTTTGAAACACATATTTTGGCCAACAATTTCTTGAAAAATCCCCATAGTGCAGTGCTTCAAATGTTATTATCAAAAAGAAAATTTATGTTAATATGTTTCGGTTGTCAAAAAAAACGAATACACTCATAAGTTTGAGAAAGTAGATTTTAAAGGACATCAAATTAAATTAAAAAAGAAAAACTAAATTACACAACAATGATTGCTACTTAAGTTTTTAAACTTAAGGTCAACCTAAAAGTATGCTATACAATTTGTAAAGATTATTGTAGGACAATGAATGCTAATTTTTTTGTTAATAGGACAATTTTGGTAAGAAATGTTTCAAATAAAAAGACAAATCAATTTCGTACTTATGAAACGATTGAGACTAAATTAAAATTTAACATAAAATTAATTTAAGTAGAATTAAATAAAGCTTTCAATTCATGATGTTATATTAAGTTATTAAAATTATATAGTATACTTTTATCCTCTGTACTAAAACAATATTCAAACCATACTTTTAGGATAGTACTATTCTTATATTTACATATTAAACAATTAGTATAACAATTACAAAAATGTAAATGAAAAAAAAAACAGAAGCCAACTAAAAATTCAATTAATTTATAGCAATTGAATACAAAAAAGTGCTCACTGATTGCAATACAATTTCAGTCATTTTCTATTGAATATAATCTAATTCATTTTTTTTTATTTATGACACAAAATAATAAAATATAATTAAAATACTTACTTCAGCAGAGTTTTGTGTAAATAAATTACAAATGCTACATATCGTCACCTGAAGCCCAAAAGGCCGCAACTATATTTTTTAGTTTTTTTTTATAGGAGAGACTTTTTGTTTGTAAATCAAAAATTGCTTAAAATTTAATATTAAAATTTTTGAATCAAGCATAAAAACAAAAAGGGATTTTTTTCTAAAAAAAAAAATAAAATAAAAAAAAAATAGTAAGGGAATGTAAGCAATTTATTTTAATTTCAATACTGTCAACTGCCATCAAGTTTATTTTTCTCTATCTCCATTTTCCAGGAAAAATCACAGGTGTTCCTTGTTTTATTTTGTAGTTGCAAAAAACGAACTATAAAATGTAATATTTCTTTTATATAAAATCATAATAACAAAAGCGTTCTAAGGAATTTTCAAAATCCTATTTTTGCAAACGGTAAGAAATTTATGCACAATTTTAACTCATTAATCCTTTGTGCATTTATCTAGCAAAAGTTGCTGAAATATAAAGCAATCATTAAGAAATGTTTGTAATATTTTTGTCTTGAAGTCCCTTCTAGTAGAAATATTAGAAATCAAAGTTCAAGCTTTAACAGAATGTAAATCCAAGACGCATAAAATCTTTGTTCAAAATTATATGAAATTTTTACTTTTAACCGAATTTTTATTTATTATTTTTGGAAAATATCGTTGTTTTTGACCATATTTTAAAATTCTTATATGTCCGGGACGTTATAATTTGTACACTCAATAAAAAAAGCCAGTAAAGTCAGCAACATTATTGCTGGGAGCATCCTTGCAAAAAATTGCTAATATCAGCATAAAAGATTGCTGTACATTTATCTACCAATATTAGCAATTTTTCTACAAGAATCCTAACAGCAAAAATGTTGCTGACTTTAGTGATTTTTTTTTTTTTTTTTGAGTGGACAAAGACATTTTGTATGTTTTGAGTGAAAACTTAATAAATGTTGGCTTATTTTCGACTTTGTGTATTTGAAACATATATTGTCGGATCTGTTAGATTTTCAAAATTGATATTGTAGGAATATAAATTTTAAAAAACCAAAATTTTTTTGCAGAGAACTAAATTTTCGCATTTTCTTATCAACATAACAATCGAAAATATAAATTTTTAGGGTTTTTTATATTTTAACATAATTTGCATATAAGGTCCCCTCAAAAAATGCAAACATTTATTTTTTCAAATATAAATTTGGAAACTTTCGGTAAAGAATTTTCTCCCTTTTTTATCTACGATTGTAGTCAAGATGTTGAATAGTTTTATGGTTTTTTAAAAAAAATTTTTTTCCAAAATTTCGCTTTTTAAATTTTAGAACTTCTTAATATAATTTTTATAAAAAATAATAAAATGTTTTAAAAGCGAAGTCTAAAATCTGCCATAAGGGCATTTGTTGTGCCAAATTTATTTTTTTAATGCAAAGAATATATCAATTTTATTTTTGATTTTTTTATAAAAAAGTATCTGTACAGTATCTGAAAATAAGCAAATTCAAAGTATTTTACTATTGAAGTATATTGAGGTTTTTTTATGATAAACATTAATAATATTTTTTGTTTTTGCAATTTTTAATAAAACATTATTAATGTTTATCAATGCTTATCAGAACAATTTTTTCAGCAAAATAAATTAGTAACACATTATTAAAATATTAGTAAAACATTTGTTCAAATCAGTCAAGTGCTGAATAAGTATAAGGTGGCGCAAAAATAACCTTCCGATGTTTTTTTTTTTATTATGTATTTATTATGTATAGCATTTTCTGATAGGAGGATTACTTTTGCGCCACCTTATATAACTAAAATTATAGCTCAAAGACAATTTCAGCAAAAAATTTGCTGAGAAATACTATACTTAATTTGCAAGACGTTTTACTACCTTTTCTACGAACTTATTTTTTTGAGTGTACCTTTTATCAGAATTAAATGTTACATAAGATTCTGTTGACAATTAAGTAATTTTATTATACACTATAAATATAATTGCATTTCATAGAATTTTTGTTAAAGCTTTAAAAACAAATATGGTATCCCAGCAAAAATTTTCATTACCAAATAAGTGATTATAAATATTATATTGTAAAAACTTAAAATTCCCATCGAACATAACTAAAATTTTGTAAAGTTAATTACAATTTTCAATTTACAAATTACATTAAAAATAAATTAATTTCAAAAATGTATTCAATTACAATTATTATCAATTATAGCATTCAATAACAATGAAAATAATAATAACACTGCACTACAAATGTTACCCTGAATCGAAAACATCGGAACCGAGCAGTGATCCTAAATATTTCGATCACGCTGATTTACTGATTTTTCGAAAATTTACATTAAAGTTTTGCATGTTTTAGTATCTTACAATATACTTTACCATACGCTATTAAACGGGCCATATATGATTGGATTGGCAGAATTAAATTAATATATGGTATTATACAAATCAATGTAAAAAAAAATATAAATTGTTTAACCCATTTTACACTGCCGTTGCTATAAAGAAACACCTGCTTTTAAGGTACGATAATTTTGAATCGGAGGGTGGTATAATAACGCAGTAAAAAGCATGTGACAATTTAAGGTCTTTGCTATACCAGACTTGGGCGACGTCAATTACATTTCAAAATCGTTCACTTATGAAATTTTTCTATATCATTAATAATATTAGACCTAGACTCACACTTGTGAGCTTAATCGCTTCCTTGGAAAACTTGTAAAATCTCTAATACCAAACATGGGGATTAGTGACAACATCTGGGTATTTAATTACAGGGCAATTACTCAATTACACCCAATTACATGTAATTGAACATAAAAAAGTAATTGAAAAAGTAAAAAAGTAATTAAATACACAGATATTGGAATAATGCCCCATGTCTGGTATTGACAAAATTGAAAATTTTCAAAGGAAGCGGTTAAGCCCACAAGTGTGAGCGTAGGTCTGAAATTATAATTGATATAGAAAAAATTCACAAGAGAACGATTTTGAAGTGTAATTGTCGTCGCCCAAGTCTGTACTATACAAATAATTAAAAAAAAGCTTTAAAACTTTTATGCCAGGGTTGCCTTATAATTAATTAAAAAAATACAATTTTTGTCATTTTTTAAAGCACTTTTTTGAAAAAGTATCTACCAAATTAATAGCAGTTAATTAAAATATGGTGTTGAATATTTGTAAGCTTCAAATTTAATTAATACATGCATTAAGTTCCTGTCCTTGATTATTATTTATTTTTAAATAATGTTGCATACTTTAAGGATTATATAATTTAATAAAAATATTGCCTACAATCCGTTTAACATATAAAAATCTTAAGTTTTGTCTATCTACATATTTTTTTAACGTTTGAGATAATATTTGTAATAAATATATTTAAAAAAAAAATTTTTTCGATTGTAAAAAAAATAAAATAAATCTTTCACATGTTTAAAAGGTGCATAAGTGAAAATTCTAATTAAATTTGATTTACGTACAAAACACAATCATTAAATTTTCTGAATACAATTAAATATTTAACAGATTGAAGTAAGAATATAAATATTTTGTGTTTGCAAAACGTGTACAACTCATAAAAAGTAGATGCAAAAAGATCATAAAAAATAAATATTGAAAAACATTATTTTTAAAATACATACATAAAAGTAGGCTTACTGGCCAAAATATAATGAAATATACGTATCTTTAGAAAATACTTTGAAAACTTAATGAAAATACATATAATAGAAATATTAATGTCGATATTTACTTAAGGCGGATGACTGAACGTTCGGATGGATACACTTCAAAATATGACGACATGATTTGGATCGATAGTCATACGCACTGGAAGATGACTTTGGTATAAACATTTCGGTTTCTTTGCACATATGCTTTGTTTTTTAAGAAACACAAAAAAAATAAATGTAATAAAAAAATATCGTACATACATTTATCTATGTATTATGTTTTAATGTTGGCACGTTTCATTTTTATAAGCCATCAAATAGAATTATTACCAGACTAAACTTAACATTAACACGTAAGGTTGAGGGAGGCTAAATAAATTTTCCGACTTCTATAATAAATTGTAAGTTGTATTGAGAGTCATAGGAATATCCCTATGATACTTAAGTTTTTGCACATGTAAGAGATTTTATATAAATCGACTACCTTTTCCAATTTATGCTTTCAAACATGATATTTATTTATCTAATATGCTTAAACATTGTTATTCCAGGGGTTTTAGTCTAATTTTGTCTTTTAACTCGAAATACCCTAGAACTTTTTTGTTGTTGAATTTTATAAAGATATTTTACATATGCTTTAGTAATGACCTGAGTAGCAAAAAAACTGCAAACCCCTTTTTTGATCCTGCTTCTTCCACGACATTCAGAATGCAATGTTATCACACGGTAACTATGGGCGGGCTAGGGAACTGATTTTTGTACATATAGGAAACATTTTTTTTTTATTTTTTATTTTATTTATTAATAATCATATAATTACAAATTATATACTATTACCCTAACCGAGCACTAGCTACTATGGCTTTCGGCGCGTTGTAGCGAAAACAGACCAGTGCCTCTGGTGGGAATCGAACCCACGACCCCCGCACTGATAAGCCAGCACGCTACCAGCTAGCCTAGAAAACGTATTATTATTTTAATATTTATTGAGAATTATGTTTAAAAATGCAAAACTAAAAGAATTTTATAAGTGGAATAGGTTAAATCGGAATTTATTCTGATTTCGTATGGTGAAAAAAGGTGAAGTAGTAAACAGTTCTTCTTAAAAATATTTTTGGCTAATATGGGACCTAGTTCGTTACTTTATTAAAATAATATAATGAAATGTGTGGAATAAAATATATGTGTTTTTTTAAAGAGACAAACTCCTAACAACCCAAAATTTTGACTACCCGATAAAAAAAGTTTCTGTATACTCATATACAACTTGATATCGTTATTTTATGCGTATATGTGTGGCATTATATTACGTTATATGTTCATAGTTTATGAAATATTTTTAATATGAAGTAATATATCATTGTATAGTATGTTATGTATTAGCATATCAGGTATATCTGATCATATGAAATTGTTATAGGTCTATATATGACCATATATTCTACCATATATGTTCCTATGTAAGTTTATATGGTACAATTAATCAAAAATAATTCTATCACTTTTATATATACCCAGACAGAAAAATACAATCGGCACAGTGTTGGCAAAGCTTTGGCGAAGGTCGGTTATGGGTTGGTAGAACGTAGATTAACAATCTTGACAGTATTGTCCTGTTACCCGATTTATAACAGTGGCGAACTGTTGTTTTGAACGAATTTGCCACCGTTTACATAACGTTGGTAGTTCAAAATATTTGGTGCTTTTAAACTATATTAAATTAAATTAATTTTGAGAAATATGTAAAACTGAAACACATTTATAAAGCAGCAATAGAGTTCGGTCTTAGTCTTATACATCATATTTAAATGTGTAAAATATAATAAAATAATTTTATAAAAATGCTTCTAATTGCTTTTAATACTGGTAAAAACAATATTGGCAAAGCATTTTGAGGGCGGTACTGGCAAAACACATACACTGCAAACAAAATAGTGTTTTCTTAGTACAATATTAGTTGAACCTATTTTAATTTTTAACATTGTGGGTTTTGCACAAATGGCAGTGGTTTGCCAGTACTATTTTTTTTTTTTTTTTTTTTTGTACGATTGGCAATTTCTATCTGGGCATATATGGCAAAACATATCATTATATATAAATATATATAGTAAAATTTAAAAAAAAAAATTCGATCACTTTTATATATTTTTTTAGCACCGTTTATAATTTAGAATATAAATAAGTTTCAAAATTTACTGCAAAACAACATGAAAAACTACGGTTTTTTGTTTAGTTATTATTATTAATATTTTCTTAATAAAGTACTAAAAAACAACATTATAATTATTAGGTTTTAAACCAAGTCAATTTTTTTTTTTTTTTTTAAAAAAGAGAGGCAACACTCAGGAAATACTTCCTATATTTAGTGTGTTGCTTTCTTTGGAAAGGGATAGTATAGAGATGAAAGGTGGGGAAAGATGAAGGGCTTCAGACATGGCAACACTGTAATTGCGCGAGATGATAAGTCTTAGAACAGTTGTTGCTCGCCACCTGATGGAGAGTTGGCGAACTTACTGAAGCTTTTTGGTTCATAGCCCTGATTCATTATTTTACTTCGGTGGGGTTAATTGCTATGGGAACACCGAAGGTGGACATTGCGATACGTATGAGGGATAGAAAAAAACTCATACATATTAATTTGATGTTGCCGGCACCGGGGATCGAACCCGGGACCTTCTGTGTAAAAGTCCAACGCGCTAACCATTACACCACAACGCCCACAATTTAAGACTAAAGAAGGTTTTCAACATCTGTTCAATTTTAAGCCAAATTCTTTTAAGGGAAACACCTTTTTAGAAGTTATTTTAATACATATTTTTTAGTATATATCAACAAAATTTTGTGTTAATTTTAAAAAACTTATTCCGAGAATTTATTAAACAACACAAATTAACTTAAAAATTTAATTGAAATTGCTTAAAAGCGTGAAAATTTATTAATTAATTAAAAGTACAACTGCTTAATTTTCTTTATTTTCATAATTTTGAACGAAAGTTCCAAGTTTATATCGTTACCCTAAAATAAATTAAAGTACATTGATGAAAAAAACAGTACTTTTCAAAAAAAAACAGTACATTTTTGTATTTATTGTTAACATAACTTTTACTTCAATACATCACATATTTACTTAAAATAAGTTAATATTGTGCGCCCCGGTAGGCTAGTTGGTAGCGTGCTGGCTTATCAGTGCGGGGGTCGTGGGTTCGATTCCCACCAGAGGCACTGGTCTGTTTTCGCTACAACGCGCCGAAGGCCATAGTAGCTAGTGCTCGGTTAGGGTAATAGTATATAATTTGTAATTATATGATTATTAATTAATAAAAAAAAAAAAAAAAATTAAAGCTGATCGGATGCATGGCCTAGGCTGCTTTTAAAAATGTAATATTTGGTAATTTTCTTTGATGGAGTATTTTTAAATTGTAATTTTTTTTTATAATAATAAATCAATTTGGAACGTATTTTATTTCATTATGGATAATTAGGTTCAATATATTTACCATTGTAATAAAAATGTTTAAGCTGGTCGGACTTCAGAAATGGTTAAAACGTAATTTACGCGTTTTTAATCGCGGTTTTCCCAAAATTGTGACGTTATGGAAACATTTGGAAAATAGATTTGGAATCAACGAAACAAAATCTGTTAAAAATATATATTGCGCTTCAAATTCACTTTTTCTAATTTTGTAAATGTGTGTATTCATTACAAAACAAAAAACCGTAGTTTTTCAAGTTTTTTTTTGCAGTAAATGTTGTAACTAATTATAAACGGTGATCGAGTTTTTTTCATTTAATTTAACTATATATATTTATATATAATGTTAGGTTTTGCCATATATATTTGAATATATAATAGTATTATTTTTGATTAATTGTACCATATACACTTACATATGATCATATATGGTAGAATATATGATCATATATTGATCTTTATACAAAATATGCTAATAAATAACATACGATACAATAATATATGATGATATATTACGCCATATTAACAATTTATCATAAACTAAGTAAACATATATCGTAAACTAATATGAACATATATCGTAATATATTGCCACACATGCAAGCAAGTGATATCAAGTTGTATATGAGTATATAGAAAGTTTTTTTATCGGGTAATGAACAAATTTTGAAAACAAAGTTGAAATTTTTTTAGAAAACCTCCAAGAAATGCAGAAATGTGCCCAAACATAAAATATTTTTGAGAATAATTTTAAAAATCGGATGTCAAATTAAAATATGTGAATTTTCATCTAAAATTCGCTACATACCACACAAAATTGCACCTCTTTTTGAATTTTTTATTCATTGGTGAAAATTTTTCCTTTTTCTAACAGTTTACAACAATAAAAATATCATTTGACGCTAACGTTTTGAGAAAACCCCTAAAATACTTGTGTATTCTAAATCAGTCCCCTAGCCCGCCCATAGTTACCATATGCTATCACCCAAATCATCAGTCGTTAAAAAAAAAAGTACAACAACAAATATATTTAAAAAAAACAATTCTGTTATTTTGAAATATTAAAGTTACACTTTTAAATGAATAACATTTTGTTTCAATATTTTTATTAAATATATCCATTTTTAATATATTTACTTTTAAAAGTCACTCTTTTTTGCATTTTCAAAAATTGACTAAGTTTAAGGTTATGTAACTTTTATAATCAATGAGCTACTGTCATAAAAGTCTGCTTTATAAAACCAGCGTCTATTGATAACGGTATTTATTTACATTAAGCACTGGCACCCAAAACGTACATGCATGTTTTGTGTTACCATATGGTTACTTCAGGATGTAAAGGGTTAAGTTAAAATGAAAGAACAAAATATCCCGATTTTCAACATTTCGTATTTTTTTTAATCGAAAATATTCTATCTGATATGTTTTCAGATTAATTTTGGGGACTTATGTGATTTTCGCGGAAGCGAAATATACACTCACTTCTGTTTTCAAAATATGTCGTTTCTTTATTTTTAATGTAAATGTCAGTCATTTTTAGAACAAATTCAATTTTTTACTAACCGTGTAGTTCATTTAAAAAACAAACCACATCTAATGACTGTTTTATGATTTTACATTCATTTTTTACAGTAGTTTTTTGTTATTTAAAAAATAAAAAAAAAAAATTTTGTTTATTTTTTACTACCATGTGGTTAATTTTTATTACAATTGTTAGTCATTTTTTGAACATTAAAAAACAAATGACAATGTTAGTTGAATTTAATGAAATGTAAGTCGTCCTGTCTTTAAGTAAAATTTCATTTGTTTTTAACTACATTTGCAGTGGTCTTTACCTACATAGTATTCTAAGTGTAGGCTAGACTCAGGTTTTTTTACAAACAATTTCCAGCCACAGTTATTCTATAAATGGCGAAACTGGAAACGATTCCACGAAATTTGGCTGTAGTTGCTTTTAAGACTAAATTGTAAAATAAAATTATCGCTGTTTGAACTGGCAGTAAAACAGGATATAAAGGTAAAAAAACGTGTTTTGCACCCGGTTGGTTATAATTGAAAATTTTGCTCGGTAGTAAGATTGAAATTTAACCAACTGATTTACAAATTTTTGAAAACCTCAGCTAATTAATTGGAAATTGTTATTCGTGTATTTCATTAATGAAATACTAAATTGTAATGGATGTGAAGAAAATTTTGATTTTGTTAATTTGCTGATTGTTCATTAAAATTATCTGGCAGCACTGGTGGCATAAGATATTCGATTCTTTGGAGAGCGAAAAAAGGACTTCATTTTAAAACTCTTGAAAAAAAAATGTTGTGGAACAGCTAGTGTGAAATGCCTCAAATGTATTGTTTTTCATATTTTGCGATTTTTTTACAGTTGTGTTGTCAGATATAGCATTGCTTGTGTTATGCCCGTAATTTTAAGCAATAAATACCTATCAGTAAGTCCTTAGAAAAAAACGGTAAAATATTTAAGCACTAATAAATATCACAGATGGCAGGCAATATCGCTAAAATACCGTTATCGATTCAAAACCCTTTCCACTGAAACAACTAAAATACCGTTATCGCTAAAATACCGTTACCTAAATAATTGAAATATCGTTATACTTAAAATGCCGTTATCGAAGTAATCTGACAAAGATAAAACAAATAATCGCTGTAAATAAATATATTTTTAAAAATTTTGATCGTAAACTAGCCAGTCATTGGAATTTAGGCATAATGGCACTAAAAATATCGGTGTGCATTCACATAGTCTGAATAACTAAACTAACATTACCCTTAAAATAACTAAAAACCCGTTAGCTTTACCGTAGCTTTACCGAAATAAGTGAAATGCTGTTAACGCTAAAAATCGTTACCGAAATAACTGAAATATCGTTACCCCTAAAATACCGCTACCGAAATAATAAAAAAAATAGCGTTACCCTTATCCATGGTATCTAGTTATTGCCATAAATAACAGGCATTAGTAGTGAGAACATTAGATAGCGTAATTTCTTTTTATATATTTTTTTTTATATTAATTTCAAGCAATATCGACCTGAAAATTGTAGCACAAGGTCATATTTTTTTGTTTGTTTTTAACTACATTTAATAAATTTTTTTATACCCACCGTTGCACTAAAAATTAGGGTACATATCAGTTTGTCACTTCAGGGCCCCATATATATATATGTATGCACAGCGCATAGTTTAGGGACACGCCCAAAATTGTCGCCGGAATATGCGGTGTATAGAAAAAATTGTCCTCATCTTAAACGCTAGATGTATGAAAAGGCGCGAAAATTTTGGGGACAGTCCCCAAAGTAAGCAAATGTCCCTAAACTATGCGGGGGAATGAATAAATGTCTCTAGAGTATGCGGTGTGCATACATATATATATATATATATATATATATATATATATATTTTTTTTTTTTTTTTTGATCAGCATGAAGGTCAAACTCGATATAGCGTTGTCAGCGTGTCTGTTGAAATACAAAATACTCCGCTAATATGATCGTGGGATTAATAATTTTTCGTCAAATTGTTTGTTGATATCAGAAGAAGTTTGCTATTGAAAATTAGCCAAATTGGTTAATAGTTTCAAACGTTATGACGCTTGTACTTGTTTAAATCAAAACTACTATTATAAACAAAAAATTACCTTTAAATTCTATTGCTCCTTTCGGCTATTTTTAACGTCACATCTGTTTAATTTACTACTTTCGTATTGTTAAATAGTCTTTTAGCAAATAGTGACGTTATAAATTGGTGCTTAATTTGTCTTCTTCCTTTTTTTTTTGTTAACACAATACATTGTTTTTTGAATATGTGTTAAATTATGGTTGTCTGGAAAGTTGAGTCATTCATTTAATGTTGTAAGTAATGAACAAGTCTGTGCAAGTAAACAAATTACATATATGATTTTATTTATTAAACGCCAATTTTTTTATAGCTTCCAACATAGATACGATGGTTATGGAACCATTTCTAAACAAATATTATATTCGTTAGCAGAAAATCTACTTACGGACATAACCTCAAACTGGATTTGGAAATTATGATTGAACATTTTCTACATACAATCCCCAGAATAAGAGTTATGACCGTTTACAAAATGGTAATAATCTCCATTGTTTCCGCAAAGACAAATTATGGATGTGATATATATAATCGAATAACATAATTTATTTTTGAGTTTATGGTTGTGACAATCATTTTATAATATCTCTTTTTTGTTCCACAAATTATTACATTATGGTTTTAAAATTATCCTAATATTACCATATTATGCTCCTGGCAATGTTTATGGTCCACGAATTATCATAATATAATTCGAATAGTATTTTCCCAGTTTTATGCTAAAACTGGATTAAAAAGATACTCGTATGTATACACTAAGGGAAAATCATATTGCTGAAACTGTTTCATAACTAAATCGTTTGTCATCATTTTTCATTATTATTATGAAGTTTTCATAGATGTGATGAAGAGTTTCATTAAAATGTATGACAAATTTTTCATATATCTACATCATTTCATAAACATTGTATACACATTTTGTTTGTTTTGCTTTCAATTGCAATTCACAATCCATTTGAAATTTAGAAATCATCAATAGAAATTCAGATTTTTTATTTGAAATTACAAATATTTTATTTTGTAATTTAGATTTTCTATTTAAAATGCAGAAACTATTTATCATAACAGCAATTGAAAATCAGAAATTGTGCATGAAATATTGTGATTATAAATTAATTTTTTCTAAATTTCAGTGGAATTGGAAATTCTTAATCTCAAATAATATTTTTAAACTGTAACTGAAAATTCTTAACTTCAAATTATTTTTTTCTGAGTTTTAATAAAAATTTATATTAATTGATGTTTTCTAAACCTCTGAGTTTTAATTGATATATTCTGAATTATAGTTGCAAAAATGTTTGGGTTTAAAAATAATGTATTAAAAATAAATTTTCGTCATTGGCTGTAGCCTTATTGTGTTTGTACGCTAACAAAGAAATTTTTTTATTTCATAAAAATTTATGAATTTATAAAGCGTGTTATAACATTTATGAAACATTTCATGAAAAGCTTTGAAACTTCTACATATTTATGAAACATTTATAAATATGAAGAAGCTTATCATCAATTTGAACTTTTCTGAAACAGCTTCATCATATTTATGAAGTGTTACATTGGACGGAAATCAATGGAGTTTTTCATGAAATTTATGCAGTTTTTGTCATCAATTTGAACTTTTATGAAACAGCTTCATCATATTTATGAAGTGTTACATTGGACGGAAATCAATGAAGTTTTTCATCAAATTTATGAAGTTTTTGATAAATATGATGAAGCTTTTTCTTTGAGTTTATCTTTTTTAATAGTACAAATATAATTTGATATAATTTTTATTAAAAATAAAAATTTGCACATAACAAACAAGTTTTCAATTTATTTTTTGATCAATGGTGATAATCTTTAACTTCGAGCTCATATATTAGTTATCATGTAGTGAGTAAACTAGTTTATATGAATGTTTGATGTTTTGCATGGGATTGTCACTTCTTTCTAAACATGTTCTGATGATGGGAACCTAGAAAATTCCCAAAATAGATCTATCAACACATTCCTGAAAGGGTCAAATAATAAATTTGAAAACAAAAAACTCTATAGATTATTTTTTAGGACAATATCCTAATAAAGAAATATAGAGTATGGCCTCGAACTTGAATAATTTTAATTTTCATAGTACAAATATAATTTTATTTATTTATTTAATGAATAATTAAACATGTGATAACAAGCAATCAGAAAAATATTGTTAAGAATACAATTTCACAATACATTTTCAATATTAAATTCATAATATGTTTCTAATGATTATAATATTTGTCTTATGATCATAATAATTTCATTATGATCATGCTATAGTCGTAGTGGTCAGTTTATGATCGTGTAGAATAAATGTGTGACCATTATGGAATATATTATGATCATAAGAACCATAGAATGATTAATTAATGACACAAACTTCAAATGTTGTATGTATTTTTAAATGTTTGGGGCACTTTTTATCAATGATTTTAGAAACTACATTATTTTTAAAATATAAATTAAGTACAACTAGTGTGGCAGTACTGAACTAGTTTTGGAGCCGCGATCATATCGTGATCATATATTTTTTCTGTGTTTTGAGATGAAAATTATAGAAATTTCTTAAGTATAAATATTATTTAGCGAAGGTGGTGTAGAAAAGCTCCATAATACAGCTTAAGTTATTTTTTACGTTAGCCCTTGGTATAAGCAGGACAGGAGACTGGCTCTTTGAAAACCCAGACCCCTATATCGATCAGTTGCAAATAGCGTGACACATCTCAGCACAATGGAATGGAAACTTAACAAAAGGTGTTTATTTTTATTATAAACACAAATTGGATGTGTAAAAGAAAAGTGAAAACTTTTTTTATCTGTTTCAACTTTTTGAATTGTGCAATAGTTTATTGTTATTGTAATAATAACACAACATCAGTGTAAAAAATATGTAAATATTGACACAACTGACATGACACAATAAACAATGGCAGACAATAGACAAAGTTTCTTTCTTTTTGTTCTCATACTCAAAGTCTACATCTTCTCCTTCTCCATCTGCATTATTCATAATCATATATATATATATTACGAACTTAAAAGCCCGATACTTCGTTACCGGTAGTATATTAGGATGAAAAATTAATTATTTTTTAAGGAATTTGCTACCATAAATTAGTTTATCGTTTTTAAGTGGATGTTTTTGTGATTTCAATATGAATATGTCTACCCTAATGGAATCCCATAGGTTATTAAAGGTGGAATTTCTTTCTTTTAGACCCCATTTATACCAAGATTTTATAAAAACCCAACAGGTATATTCAATAAGTTAACTCGTACCTCAAAAAAATTTTTTTTTTTAAATTTCAAACTTTTTGCCTAAATCGTTTGTGCAAGACGTTAAGGGGAAGACTTCCTCTTTTTGTCCCTACCCGTAAACAGTTTTAATACCAAGTTTAAGCCTAATTATAAGTTCCTAGATTCAACGTTTTATGCTGACAAACCAAATTTTAAGATCATTTCTTTAGCGGCTTTTATGAGCAGACATTTTCCCAAATAAACCCGCATTTGACGCCGATCTTTTCAAAAGATACAAAATATAATTTATCATTGAATTCGCCCATATAACAGTAAACGAATATTTCTCCCCTACTAGCAGCGTGGAAGAACAAACTTATTAAATTTTATTTGTTGGCCTTTGTACCAAAATTTGTATTTTTTTTTTTATTCCAAGGAACATATGATTTAAATTTTAAAATTTTAGCCATTTACCCAAATTTCAATTACGTCGCTTAAGTGGTTTTGTTAGGCCGTCAAGGGGCCGACTTTACCTATTTTTGGCTCTCCCAGTAGGAATTTGCAAAAATCTATTTTAAGAGGATGTCTACGCGGGATCAGGAACCCATATAACATATTTCAAGATCCTCCCTTAAGCGGTTAAAGAAGGGAAAGATTTACATAATGTAACCCGTATTTTTACCACGAACCTGGACATAAATTTTAAATTCCAAATTTCTAGCCAAAGTTGTTTGGGCAGGCCGCCAAGGGTAGTACTTTTGACATTTTTGCACCTCCCCTTAAAAAGTTCCACAAATACGCTATGTACAGATATCTACTCGTGGAGACATACTGAATTTCCAATAATCCGCTCTTCACAGATGTTTACTTCAGATGAAGCAAAAAGGTGAGACTTTTCCCTTTTTGCCCCTCCTGATTGGAATTTCCAAAAATACCGTCAATACAGATATCCGCTCTATACAGATGTCTACTCCTGATAAGTAGTACCAAATTTGAAGATAAGTAGTACCAAATTTGAAGAATTTTTCAACCTTATAGCCCTACTTCTCATGATAAGGAACCCACATACCAAATTATAAGTTCCTCGCTTTAGTGATTTGGCCTGGCCTCTTAGAGGAGAGTTTTCCCTACTTTAACCCCTTTTCTACCACGTTTCTGTCCAAAAATCAAAAAAGTGTTATATAAGTAAGCTAGTTCAAATTCAAAGAAAACTATATTTTATTTTTCAAATTTCTGACCAATGGGATTTCCACTCCCCAATTGAATTTCCGCTCCTCGATAGAATTTTCAAAATCCGCTGCAAGCACCAACGGTTTGGTAGGACCGCCAAGGAGGATATATTTCCTTTTTTTCCTATCCCTATGGGAATTGCAAGAAATCCGGTCAACTTTTCCGGACTTAGCCACTTCCCGTAAAAATTTTATAAAAGCAGCTCTATACAGATGTCTACTCCTGTTTAGGAACTCACGTACCAAATTTCAAGTTCCATCTTGTTCAGGCCGCCAAGGTGAACATTTTACCCTTTTTGCCCCTCTCCTTATGAATTTCCAAAACATCGCGTCGATATAGTTACCTAGTCGTGATAAGAAACACATACCAAATTGCAAATTCCTCGCTTAAGTGGTTAGGCCAGGCTGCCAAGAAGTAGACTTTTTCCCTTGCTGCCCCTGCCCATGGGAATTTACAAAAATCTGCACTATACAGATGTTGACACCTGTTTAGGAACCCACATACCAAATTCCAAGCTCCATGGTTCGGCGGTTTGGAAAGGCCGCCAAGAGAGAGATTTCCCCTTTTAATCCCTTCCCGTGGGAATTTCCAAAAATTAACGTCAATAAAGATATCTACTCGTGATAAAATTTCAAGTCCCTATTTCAGTTTCCAATTTAAAATTCAAAAAAGTACCTTTCTATGGAGTTGGGTCATATCCGAACGAACACATATTGAAAAGTTCAGCTTTCTATCCCAAGGGGTGTGGCCAGGCCTCCAAGGGGGAGACTTTCCCCTTATTACCCCTCCAAGTTGGAATTTCCAAAAATCCCGTCTTAGCGGAAGTCTATGCTGGAAGATGGACCTTCATGCCAAATTTCAAGTTCCTAGGTTCAGCGGATAGGCAGTTCGATGTTGAGGGAATGAGTCAGTCAATCCGTCAGTCAGTAACGTTATTCTTTTATAAATATACATAACAATCACTAGTACTAATAATAAATGCTAAAATATAATGCTAACACATGTATCCGTTCCTTTATATTTTTTTTTATATTTCAATACAAATAAAGGATGTTTGATAAAAAAGTTTTATAAAAAAAATTTTAATCGAACTATCGCAAAAATAACATAAATTCATATTCAATTTAAATATTTGTAAATAAAGGGTGTTTTTTATACAGGTATAGAACATTAAGTTGGCAACACTTTTTTAACTGACAGCCATTTTGTCAGCTGTCAAGTGATTTATGTTTAATTTGGTTTAGCATTTCAACATGAATAGACTGACGCCAAAAGAACGCTTCCAAATTGTGAAAATTTATTTTGAAAATCTTGCTTCTGTTCGAAATACGTATCGCGCACTACGTCCATTTTACGGTCAACATAATCGTACATCAGAGCAATTAATTCGATTAACTATGGGACGTTTTTGCACCACGTTTACTCTAAATGATAATATGCATCCACAAAGACGTCGTACAGTGCGTACAGAAGAAGACATTGCAGCTGTGCTTTTTGGGCTGGTGGAGTCATTTGTCGGTACTTCTTAAAAAACGATGCTGGTCAGAACGTTGCAGTCAATGGTGACCGCTATAGAGCCATGATTACTGTCTTTTTCGTTCATTAAGTGAGCAACCATTATGTGCAGGAGCTGTGCCTTCAACAAGACGGCGCAACATGTCACACAGCTCGTGTAAGAATTGATTTATTGAAGGAAACGTTTGGTAACCGCATAGTTTCACGTTTCGGACCCGTGAATTGGATTTAACGCCGCTGTACTATTTTATGTGGGTATAGTCGCTAGTCGCTAGTCTACGCCTATAAGCCCCAAACGATTGACCACTTGGAGGACAACATTCGCCGCGTTTTTGCCAAAATACGGCCACAAATCTTTGAAAAAGTCATCGAAAATTGGACCTCCAGATAAGAGTATGTCCGAGCCAGCCGTGGCGGTCATATCGCAGAAGTCATATTTAAATTATAATGCCAGAAGATTATCATTCGAATAAAGTAAATTTTATATCAATTTAAAAATTCACCTTTGCTTATTCCATTTCAAAGTTCTATACATCTATAAAAACACCCTTTATACCATATGTTGTAATATATGCCACATCTAAGGTAATATCAATCGATATATATTTAGATATTAATATGTAACAAAAATTTTCGACATACCAAATCCAAGATAAAATTATATATGATTTATTAAGCATATTAAGCCTTATAATGCTAAATGTTTTTTTCATAATATTATATTAAACAAGATATTACTGTATATGAACGTTTCTACTCGGGTATTCAATTCTTAATTTTTGGGCTACAATTTTTGTCAAAATCAGTTACAATTTTATTTCCAATTTAATCGCGTTCTGGGTTTTCTGAAATATTTAATTTTAAACTTTGTAAGTTTATATTTGTTGACAGCCTTTATGTATGTACATTCTTTGTGAGTTTATTTCAATTTTGCGTTTCATTCATTTCATTTATGTCTATGTAACTTTGTTAAATTGTAAACAAAATGAAATTGTTAGAAAATATATATAGAAAAATGGCAAAATCTAATAAAACGAAAATTGACGTTGAAAAGTTTGTGTAAAACAACGTAAATTGTAAGTGAGTAAATATCATAAGCATTTTTTTGATGAAAAAAAAAAATAAATATTTTATTATTTTAAAATTTATATTTTAATTGTTGGCTTTTATGTTAGGCAATAGGGACATTTTAAAAATAATGAGCACAAAATAACGACATCTTTCAAAACGAAATTTTTAAAAGTTTTGGTCCTGAAATATTACGACAAATAATTTTGAGATGCGATAAATAAAATCTGAGTATGCAGTTTATCTACATGCGATCTCCTGTGTGACATGTATATCAATTTTCCCATGTGGGGCAAAAATTTGAGAAAATTGTCATAAGGTGATATGTGACAAAATCTTATATTAAACATCGGAGATACTTTCGGAAAAAATCCGTTTATTTTTTAACCCCTCTGATTCCCAACTTGAAATTTTTATATTTTGAGTTAATTTCAGAAAAATTACTTGCGGGTTTTGTTGAGATATTCACGAGTTAAGGACATTTTTTCAATTTCGTTATCATTCTTGCCTAAAAAAATTAATTTTTTGCAACACTGTTTAAAGAAGAGGATTCTATCTTTAAAATGACGCCAAGTTTTTAATTTTGAATTTAAACATTGTATATTTCTAACACATTTCTTAATTAGGACCAACTTTGAGCAACGAGTAAACGCGAACTATAACGAATTTTGAAAAAAAAACTTGTAAACTCCATATTAACTAGGAGAATATAAATATCAAGTAAAATGCAATTTGAAGGACCATTATCTCAACGGTGTGTCGAAAGTTTTTAAAACCTTCCTATACTAAAACAATCAATGTTGACATCCTAAAAATAAACTATACAATTTTGTTGTAACAAATTGCAAACTGACATTTTTTCTGCTTACTAGGGCTGCTCAATAAGTCCGTGACTTTTTGAATGAAACACAGTTTTATTTTGCAAAAAGAAAAAAATTATTTTTCAACATAAACTCCTTTTAGCTCAATACACTAAGTCCGACGTTTCTCCAATTTTTGTATCCCTTCCAAAAAATATGATTTTTCGAGGTCCATAAAATAGGCATTTGTTTGACCAATAATTTCATCGTCGGAGCTAAATCTCTTTCCAACGAGCTATTTCTTTAGGTTTGGAAATAGGAAATAGTCACTGGGGGCTAAATCCGGAGAATATGGCGGATGATGTACCAATTCGTAGCGCAATTCATGGAATTTTGCCATTGAGACTGCGCACGAGTGCACCCGTGCATTAGCTTGATGAAAAATAATTTTTCTTTGCCATATGGGGTCGTTTTGTTTTTTTTAATCCTCGTTAAATCGGTGCAATAAGTGGGCATAATATTCGCCGTTTATTGTTTTTCCCTTTTGAATGTAATCGATGTGGATTATCCCAAAAATTGTTGATTTTAAATATTTAAATATTATATTAAAATAAATATTGCACACTCATACATACAGGCAATTTTACAAAATTAATATACTTCCTTTAGAAAATATGTTATGATTTGTTGGAAGTAAAAGTGCAAACAAAAATATAAGTACGGCTGTATTTTTTATATTATGAATTAAAAATAATAATATTGCGTAGTATTTCTTTATGTTTTTTGCTTATATAAATTTATATTGACCCTAGAAATATGTTATGTTATATTTCAATTTAAAATATGTCATCCTCAATGTATGCTACTAAAAATAAAGAGAAGCCTTCTTAATCTTTTACTTTGGTCTGTCTTAACTTCAATATAATATAAAACTCTATTCAGGCGTATTAAAACAAATGTCAAAATAGATTATGACCTTTATCAAAATTGTATTGGCAGTAGAATTTTAAAAATGCTGCAAATGAAAGTAATACACATTTGTAGTCCAGTAAATGATGCTAGTTTACAAAAAATGGTCTCCGTAGAATCATAATAAAAGTGCAATTTGACAGCTCTTTGAAAATCTGCTGTTAAAACTTATACCATGATTTTTATCGAAAATTCAAAACTTATATAAGCAAGCCAGGGAAACTTTCCGTCCCTTATTACTATATTTCAAGTTCTTCACTTCAGCGGCTTGATCAGGCCCTTAATGTGGAGGCTTTTGCAATTTTAGATCTCATTTGTATCCCCTTCATGACAATAGAACCTTATCAGTGGATTAGGCCATGCTTCAAGAAACATATATTTTAAATTTTCTAGTGAGATTAATTTGGGCGTGCTATCAAGGGGGGTACTTTTTCCATTTTTGCTCACACCCGTAGCAATTCATAAAAAGCCCGTCTATGCAAATGTCTACTCGAAATAGGTAACCCACATACCAAATTTCAAGATTCTTGTTTTAGCGGTTTGGCAGAGCCGCCAAGAGAAGACTTTTTCCCTGTTTACAGAATTTCAAGTTCCTTGATTTAGCGGTTTCACTAGACCGTCAAAAGTGAGACCTTTCCCCTATTGTTATCACATTCCTGGTCAGAAATCCAAAAATTATAAATTTTGTAATCTAGGTGTTATATGAGGGAACATATTTTTTTTAAGTTCTAGTAAAAGGGTTTTGGGCGAATGGCAGAGGGGTGTGTCAATTCCAGTAAAAGTTTAAAAAATCTCGTCTAAGCGGATGTCTGTTAAAGCTGCGCATGAATGTTTTGCAAAATGTTTTCCTACGTGCTGTGATGCTAGTTTTGAGGATTTTTATAATTAAAATAGCAAAAAACCTACTATTTAACCAAATTTGTTTTTCCATTATATACTTCAATTTTGTGCATGTTTTTACAATTGACAAGATTTAATCATTTTAGAGCAAAAAAAAATTGTTGTTTTATAGAAAAATGTCTTGCCAATGTCTTGCAAGACATTCGTGCTCGCCTTTAATGTATATGCAGGATTAGAAATCCACTTGCCAAATTTCAAGTTTTTCGCTTTAGTGGTTTTTCCAGGCCGTCAAGAGGGAGACTGTCCCCGCCCTATTCTTAATACGCTCCTGTTTAGAAAACCCAATAAGTATAATATCGATGAGCTAGGGGATTTTCGAAGGAACATATATATTACATTTCAAATTTGTAGCCAAAAGGTTTAGTCAGACGGCAACGCAATAAAAATTAAAAAAGTTCATCAAATTGCAAGTTGAAATTTTTTTTTTTAAATCGTTATTATTTAGGCAGATTCTTATTAAGAAAACAGTAAAAAAAATAATTTTAAAGAAATGAAAAATTTCAGCCGCTTTGGTTGCAAATAGCTCCCCCAGAGGGCTAGGTATGACAATAAATAACGAAGAAAAATCTTTTTTGGTTAAAAGGTGACACGTTCTTCTACCAAAGTAAATATGTACAAGCCATGGTGGGGGACAGGAAAGAAGGCATCTTGTAGAGCCTAAGTCGAATAGCTTTAGAATATTTTAGGCATACCAATTTTCATAAATTTACACGATTTCTTAATTCAGCTGAATATGGGTTACTCGAAATATATTTTTGTTAAATTTGTTTATGAAATAACACTTTTTAGAGGTGAAAAAAAATATTCGAGGTGACAAACTTTTTGGTTGTAAAAAAGAAAATGTGTGATGGAAAAACATTTTTGAGGTGAAAAACTATTTTGTTGGTGAATATTTCAAATATTATTCACCTCCAATACTATTTATACACCAGACGCTAATATGTATGAAATTGTGCTATATACACAAATTTGTATTTAAAATTTAGAGGTCACTCATAACTTTTGAACCGCTGGACCGATTTTGCACTTTTTAAATACGTCGTCAATTTAAGTAATTTAGACGGACATCGCTGAATCAGTTTAGTATTTCTTTAAGATCGAGAATATATATACTTTATTTTTTATGATTTTTTCCGACATTTTTATTTTATAATATTTTGTAATTTATTAATTTTGTCTTCAGAACTTAAACATAAATTAAATGACTAATTTAGTAATGTTATAGATTGATTATAAAAATGTAATTAATTAATTGTTATAATCATTTCCAATCTATAACATTACTCAATTAGCCAGTTAATTCATGTTTAAGTTCTGCAGACAAAAACTCAGCATTTGTTCCGCTAAATGTTGAGAATAAAAAATGGTTGGGCCAACGGTTAGTTAGAGCAAAAAAATATATAGGTGTTATTTATGTTCCCTTCTCTACAACATACCCAAGTTTCAGTACAGTGTTATATTAACGTCATATAAGACAGTCGCAATTTATTTTTAATTAATATGCATTTGAAAAATTTAATTTTAGAAATGTTGAGGTTAAGAAGAAGAATAAACGTTTTTCTCTAAAAATTATAAACACTATTAATTTTTAAATCAGACTAGACTAGCTTCTGCCTTTTAATGGACAAGCTCATCAGTGATTTTCCATTTGTGTCTTATAATTGTCAGATTGTCTCTATATGATAAATTTTTCAACAACCTGCGGCTGTAAGAATCAAACCTGCGCTCATCTTACATTACAAACGTAGCAATACCAAGGCATTTCAAGTTTTATTGTGATCTCTCTTGTAAGGCAGTTCGTAACAAGTTTCCGTTAAGTATTCAATAGTCTCAATTGATTTTATGTGAATACTTTTTACCAAAATCTTAAAATTTCCAAAAATTTGTAACATAAATTATGTTTGTGTAAAAAACTTGATTAAAGTTAAATTAAACTTTGAAATTACTGATTTTATTTTTCCTTGCTATCTCAATAAAAAAAAAAAAACTTTTTATTTGCTTCTAATTAGCAATCTATTCCAATAATTCACGCATTAAAATCATTAATTTTCATTTGCAGAAAATATTTTATATTGCCTATTCAACTGTAAATTATGTTTCTCTCTCGGCTGTGTCTTATCAGTTTGAACAGGAGAAAGGAAAAACTTTTTAGTTTTATCATTAAACATTTTCCTACATTTTCTACTTCATCATCATTGTTATCAATTAAATATTACTTAAAAGTTTATTATTAATGATTTCAATGTAATAAAATATATTCCTGCTGTTACGGGGAATGAAAAGATGAAAAAATTAAAACATTAACTACTCATTTTGTTGGTTTTCCTTTTCCGTATTCCTTAAGTGGTTGAGGCGCGGCGAATAAGCCAATGTACAGTGGGGTTAATGACTGAATAAATGGCTTCTATACAGGGCTGATAAATGGGATTTTCAAATAGTACCAACCAGCATAAAAAATAGTACTCATTGTACTAAATACAAGTTTTTATTATAAATTAACGTTTTAAAATTTATTTGTATATAAAAACAAAATTTAGTTGATTTTAGTTACAGAATTTATAAAAATTATCAGACTATTTCTTAAATTCACCTTTTTTTGTAAGGAAATCTATTTCATTACTCATTCGATTTTAGAATCACAATGCAATTTTGAAGATGTTGGCAATGGCCTTTTTCAATTGTACTTTTTTAAGATATTTATTTTTCACTTTTCGAACACTTTTTTTTTACTCGAACTCAAATAAAATCATCTTTAATCAATTCCATTTAGAACGATTGGATCCAAATAAATACATTTGATAAATGTTAATTTATGAATGGGTAATTGAATTAAATGTTGAATCTTGCAGTTTCTCTGAAGTTTCTAAAAATAGAACTGTTGTGTTGTTGGAGTTGTACTTCTGAGATTATGTATGCAAGAACAAAAACACCGTGTATTGAATAAAACTAGTTTTAATCACAACAAAACTCGACCTGACGATAGATCAGTGGGCTAAAGCGCTCTATCTAACGTGTGGTGCGACTGCATGTGGCATTAGAAATCATTTTATCTATACCACGGTCAGTGATATTCGAACAAATAAAAACAACAAATATTACATTATTGAAAAAAAAAAAAAAAACAGGGTCACTGACGAAGGTTCAATACCAGAAACTGCGCAGTCTGATTCAGGAAAATTGAAAAATTTAAATGTAGTTATGATTTTTAGAAAATACACTCATGCTTCTCTACCACGCCTTTCACAATTAAAATTAAATAAATTGCATATTAATTATAGTATTAATTGCAATTGTGTGAAAAAGACGTTAAAATTAAAACTCAATCTTTAATTTTTATTTATGTGTAAATAGTACTAAAAGAGTCAAAGGAGTACCATGGTACTTTTCCGGATCAAATAGTACCAAAAAAGTACTATAGTACTAACTTTATCATCCCTGCTTCCATATATATTCTAAATTATTGCTATGATTAGTTTAAATCAAATTGATTATTGCAAATTAGGAGGAGGAGTGAGGATTGTTCTAAGAAACACCCTGTTTTAACACAGAGTAGCCTACAGGGTGAAGAAACTTGTGCTAATTTTTTATGAAGTACACAGGTGCCAAGGTTGACATCCGCGGCTGTGAAAAATTTTAAATGTCATGCAACTTTTACGAATATAAACCGAATGTATCTAATATTACAGATTATACCCTTGTGACAATTTTTGACATCAGAAGGCATATTTTTTATGTTGTTTTACTTAAAAAATTAAAGTTTTTATTTTTTGACTTAACATTTCTTTTTTTTTTGAATCGGTGAATACTCATAAAGTTGTATACTCTTAAAGATTTTTCACAGTTTAAGTGATAGACTTTGACACCCTGTATTGAAACATTATGTATTACAAATATTTCCTCCTCTGCAATACATTTTAATTATACCAATAAGTGCTGTAGTTTAGAAGCTATATATATATTACCATTTATTAGTACCGCGACCCCACTGTGCAATGTAGTGTAGTGCGGTATGGGAGTAATCCATAACTGAATGTTTCATTTTTGTAGTCAGAAGTAAAATGCAGCCAGATTATAGAAAAAACTAATGATGACTGTGAAAACTGTTATATTTTTACCAACAACTTAAGGCGGAGTCGTCAACATCATATCAAGTTCTACGAAATTCTGACGCAGACACTGTTTGTTAACTTTTTTCTCTTTATTTATACCATTTTTTTCTTGTTAAAGTGGTTCGCTTAAATTTTTTGCAAATATTTTGAAACTTTTGCTAAATAATATTTTTATAACTTTTTACTTTTTTGAGTACTAACTTTAACATTCTGTAAGAAACCCTTTTGGAAATTTTCATGAATAAAACTGTTTAATAAAAATATTGTTAGTGTGCTCTGAAGCTGTCTCAATTGTGATACCGAACTGTGTTAGTACTCCAGAAGACTAAAAAAATTGTATGTTTTGAACTATCACTATCATTTTCGGTTTTTGTATGGGTCTATATCATAAACAAAATTATTGATGACATTTTTCTATGAAATGATGAAGTTGTGAAGAATATTTTATAAATATTTATGAAAAGATTCATCCTATTTATGTACACTTCATAAATATGACAATGTTTCATAGATTTTCGTCCAATGAAATAGATCATAAATAGGATGAAACATTTTACCACACGAACAAATTACACCCATATTTAAACAAATTTTTTTTAGCTAAAATTTAGTAATTCGTGTCCCACAATTGTTTTCAAACCATTAGTTTTTGATGTATCCGCTTTCTGTCTCAATTGTAAATGGCGTTCTTTTCTCATAAGTTTTATTTTATAATCATAACATGGGCTATATCTTGGGAAAAAAGCGAACTAGAGTTACTCCGTACCTATGCCTCTGGTAAGATCCGGAGAGTCCAAAAAATTTATGTTTGTTTAGCTAAATTCTTAGCTAATTAAACTACGAATGTCCACTAAAATTAAGGTCTGCTATAATTTAGATCACCTAAATTTAGCCAAATATGGTTCTCAACTTTAAATTCTGCTGGTTTAAATTAAGGTACTACTTTTTTTTATCAATATAACTACCCAGCGAAAACATACTTTAACAAATAATGGGTAAAGTATTGTATCACCCTTGGGCTCCACTCAATACAATACACCTTACTTCACTGATGAATTTTACAAGCGAAGAGCATAAAAAATGTGTGGCTTCATTACCTATTAGGGGTTAAAGTAACTGGTTACCTATGTGGTTACCGGGTTGGAAAAATTAATGGGATTATAAATATTTTTCATTAACAAAAATTATTACAAACATTTGTTTAATTAAATAAATAACGTGGCTGCGCTGGGATTCGAACCTGGGGTCTCTTGGTTGTTAGGCGAGAACTCTACCCACTATGATGTTAAAAATATATACACTCACAGCAAAAACAGACATTACCAAGTAATTAAGGGTGTAAGTAGCGCACAAAGGGAGTCACTAGTTACCAGGCTGTTTATTCGCTTGATTACTTTTGTTCGCAATGACCAGAGTTCATGGGTGGTCATTACCCTCTCGCTTCCAAAAAATAATGAGAATAATGAGTTACCTGATTGGTTACTCATAGTGAAAGAATACGTAACTGCTTTTATATTATGAATAAATGGTTACTCACAATGATAGAATAAGTGATTACCAAAGACTTCCAAAATAAGGGGTTATCGTTAAGTTATTTTTTTTTTAGAAAATCTTCAAAGAAAATTAAAATAACTTTAGCTTGGAAAATGGACTTGTAAACATTTTTAAAACAAATTAATACAATATTAGAATCAAAAATATGAAATCTATACTTATGTAAATAATTGCCAGTAACTCATTATTTTTCAATTACATATAAGTAGTTATGTAGCCCATTATCAGTAAGTCATTATTTTGTTTTTAAAGTCATGTAATATGTAATGTAATATCATTACTTGGTAATCTATAAGGTAAGGCCCTGTCATTACCATGTTTATGCATGAGGTGATACTTACAAAAAATCACAAAGTAATGTGTCTAAATATAGATTTTCAAAAAAATATATTAAATATTACTTTCCGTTTATATTTCATGCATTGTGTCATTGATGATTGGTAAGTCATTATTTTATGTTTCGAAATAATGTAAAATGTAATGATGTATTCTTACAAGGTATTCCATGAGTGTACAATTATTGGTAGCGCATTACTTTTTGTTTCGAAAAAATGCTGAACGTGAGAAATGTCCATTACAAAGTAATGCAAAAAGTAAGTTACCATTATCGGTAACTTACTTTTTGTTAGAAATTAATGATATATTTAAGAAGTATACATTGCAAGGTAATGCATTACTTTATCGCACCCATTACCAAAGATTTTCTGGGACGTAAAGAACGTAGGCGTATGAGCAATAAATAAAACACAATTATATGAATTATACGTCATGGGGTTTTTATACGGAGATATTGAAATAAGGACTGAGATCGAGTAAATCCTAACACAGATTATCACTTATAACTTTTTTATGTTTAAAAGTGAACTTTTTTTTAAATCTAGTTATCTTTTAAAAAGTCGCCAGATGATGTGTATAAATTATTAGCGAAATCGGATCATTACTTTGTTTACAAATGGACTTTGAACAAAAAGTGAAAACAAAAAAAGTAGCATTTTTACAAAAAAAAACTTTAAATTTCGTAGAAAAAAATATGCTTAATTGTTCAGAACTCAAAAAAATTAAATTATATTAAGATTCTTTTTAAATTATTGATGAAGGCTACAAAGCAAGTTCCCAATACTGTCACTTTTTGGAAATGGTGTGCTCCATTTGTAAACAAAGTAATGATCCGCTTTTGCTAATAATTTATACACATCATCTGGCGACTTTTTAAAAGATAACTTGATTCAAAAAAAAGTTCACTTTTAAACATAAAACAAGTTATAAGTGATAATCTGTGTTAGGATTTATTCGATCTCACTCCTTATATATGAATTACAATATTCAACATATTCTCGATACCCAAACGAGTTACACGATGAATCTTTACTAAGAATGAACGCAAAAATATTCAATATTTAACCACGATTACTTCGCTCATTTTTTTTTTTTTTTTTTGAAAATTTTAAGTTTTTCTACAGTTTGTTTATATCAGAACCAATACTGTTAGATTGGCATTGCTGAGATATACTTTTTTTTTTTAGCTGGATCTTTGGCTTGGAAAGCAACATGTTCCTTATATAGTTTTTTTTTTCACATTTCAAAACTTTGATAGGTTTCATTTTCCTTTTCAATTTTAAACTTTCTAAAATACATATAAACTCTCCATCAAAAGAGAAAAACTTAAATACCCTGTAAAAATATGTTTTCTGTTGATTATTATTTTTGATAGATTTCATGTGAAAATGTTTTGCAAAAAAAAAAAAAAAAATACTACAAACTTTTAGTTTCATGATGTCCTTAAATGTTTTCGATAGCTAAAAAAAAAGTTGTTTAAAAGTTTTATATCTAACAATTTTTTTTTTTTTGATATATTTTATGACAGAAATCGTAAAATGTTAAATTTTTAGTTTTTCACTACATTAATAAAGTGTAAGTCGTGCATTTAAATGAAAACTAATAAAATTGTATACAAAAAGTGTGTTTATTTAAAAGCTGAAAAAATAAATAAACAAAATCGAGCAATAAATGCTAAAATTTAATGTAATAATATAAGAAATTTTAATACTACAGATTATGAGCATTTTAATTTTAATTTTTTATATTTTATATAGTTTGTTTAGATAACAAATTATTCGGATGGAGCGATTACCTGATTTGGAGGAAAATTTTAATAAGGAAATATTTTTGGAATTTTGTTTAGAGGACATCGATTCTGGGAAATAAAGTAAAATATATTTTTGTGGCCTTATCATTTCAACAAAATTAACCCCAGCTTAGAATTTTTAATATATTTCAAATAGAAAATATAAAATTTTATATCACAAAATTTCCCATGGTCTAAAATTTTAATAGTTTTGTTTAAAAAAAAATTGTTTTTATTGTCAATACCTATCCATTGTCAATACCGATCCACCCTTTATATGAAAGAGAAATATTTATTGTTTGTTTTAATTGAAATTTGTTTTAATTACTTTTTATAGATTTTTAGAATATATTGTACTACTACTAGTATGCAAGCTGAATTAAAAGCAATACATATTTGATTATGTTAATGTATTTTCTAATAATTACATGTAATTACATTTTGTTGACATATTCAACTACGCACAAAAAAAAAATATTTTTTTGCTGATATTAGCAATTTTTCTGCAAGGATCCTCCCAGCAAAAATGTGGCTGACTTTACTGCAATATTATTATTTCTCTAATGATTCAATGGAAGAATGTGTTTATATTCTTTAATCCAATTTTCCAATTAATTCAATTGAAATTTGTTTATAAACTGCTTAGGGTGTAGCTTAAACTTAAATTTAGTATCTTAAGTTGTGTGCTTTTGTTAATTTTCTTCTTTACACCCCCTTTTTCAAAATCAACAAATGAGCTTCTCAGAAGTCAATTGAGCCAACTCCTTTAGAATAATTTTAGAGAAAATTAAGTTAAATGATTTTCCAAAATTCCCTGCGCTATATCAACTAAAATTAAATATAGGGATTTTTACAAGTTTGATATAATTATTATTAAAAATAAAAATTAAGTTTTTTTGACCTTTAATTGTGCAATGAAAATGAAAATTATTCACGCTCGAGGCCATACTCTATATTTCTTTATTATTATATTGTCCTAACAAATAATCTATAGAGTTTTTGCTTTCAAATTTATTAATTGATCTATTTCGGGAATTTTCTAGGTTCCCATCATCAGAACACGTTTTGAAAGAAGTGACAATCCTATGCAAAACATCAAACATTCATATAAACTAGCTTTCTCACTAAATGAGAACTAATATATGAGCTCGAAGATAAAGATTATCACCATTGATCAAAAACAAATTGAAAACTTGTTTGTTATGTGCAAGGTCTACCTTTGGTAGATATTCAATACACGTTATTGTTTTTTTTCTCCTTTTTATTTTCACAACACTTGTTTTGTTTAAAAACAAAATGTAAAGGCGGAGTAAACAAGACCGTACTTTGTCTTTTATACAAGATTGATATAATTTTTATTAAAAATAAAAATTATGTTTTTTCGACCTTCAATTGTGCAATGAAAATGAAAATTATTCAAGTTCGAGGCCATACTCTATATTTCTTGGGATTTTTACTAAAGATTTCAATATGTTTAACATTGCAACTCAATTTAATTTAAAAGAATTTCTATAGCTTCAAAATGCATTTCAGAAAATGCATTTGCATTGAAAATAGTTTTGACAATAAAATATAAATGTTTTTTTCGATAGTATTTAAAAATAGACACACTTACAAATAAAATAAGGTATCGGCTGAGATATCGCTGGTTAAAGTTGAACTAGTAGAAAATTTTATTTGGCTCGATTGGCTTCTGAAAAATCTAAAATATTGTTCTAAGTTTTTTTAAGTTGTAATATTTTTCAAAAATTTCTCAAAAATATTTGTTCTTTGGCAGCTAAAAAGTGAATATTGGAGGTTGCAGTAAAGATTCTAAATTATACTAATAAATAATCTTTTGTACATACACAGACTTAAATTCGGTTATTACGAATTTTAGTCGGTTGGCACAACTTAGCATTAGTTTTAACAACAAAATTCTGAAGTATAAAAAAATGACGTTTTAATGGTTTTAAGACAAATATAGTGGAAAATGATTTTGCACATAAAAATGTTGTGGTAAGTAATCCTAAACAATAAAACGGAAATCTGATGAAATTGGATTTGGCCTCTGAGAAGCTCAAATATTACATGTTTGGTATATACACACAGAGAAAAATTTAGGTATTTGCCAACTAATATTCTGTTACTACGACTCAAATTCGGTTATTACGATTTTCAGACTGTTGGCACAAATTAACTTCAACTGAATTTTAGTTGCAACACATAAAATATTCAGAAATCTAATGTAAATATGTTTGTGCTAACTAAATTTATAAGTTGTTAATATTAACATACAATTTTCAATTCGGTTGGCACTTTATTTCTCTGTGTGTAGATATTTACGAAACAGTCCCTCAACATCACTCGGGGAAAAAGTTTCATAATTTCTATAAATCAATTTCATTGGTTGAAAATTCATATTTATAAAGTTTTCATAAATGTGATGAAACTTTTCATAAATATTTATGATAAATTCTTCATATCTTCTTTATCGTTTCATAAAAATGTCATCGATATTTTTATATGATAATTGCCCGTATCTCGAAAACCAAAAGTTATAGTGCAAAACGGAAAATTTTTAAGGCTACACTCAAAAAAAAGCGTGTAAAGTCAGCAAAAAATTTTGCTGAGTCATCAAAATTTTAGTCAGGAAGGTGCTTGCAAAAAAAAAGCTAATGTCAGCAAAATCTTTTGTTGAAAAACAACGAGCAGATTTTTAACAACTAAATTAATAGATTCAGCAAAAGTTTTGCTAACACTTGGTGGATAAGAAATTAAAAAACCCTTGCTAAAATGTTTGCTGAATATTAGTAAACTGATAAAAAACCCAAAAAATTTCTAGAAAAATTATGCTTTAGTTAATTTATTTGCTTAAAATCATAAACATTTTTTGTGATTCTTTTAAAAATAATTTACAATAAGTTACAAAATATAAAAATGTTCATACTCCCACATTGACGACATGAACTAATTTGATATATGAAAATATTTAGAAATAGTTATATATAACATAAACAAAATTATCTTTACATCAATGGTTGTATAAATGATGCTATCTTTTAAAGGAACGCAAATGTCGCAGATAATTATAGAAACGAAACGAAAAAAATAACAAAATATAGCATGTACAACCCGTTTTTATGCAGTAAAACAAGGAGATATAAAAATCTACCTAAGATGTGTGTCTTTGTCTTTCGCTTTAGTCTGTCTACCTGAACGTATATTTGTTTGCAATTTAGCATATTTAGTATATTTGTTTGCAGTTTGACCACACTAGATTATTAATCTCTACAAACACTTAGTTTACAAATACACATTTATCTTTATTAAATTTAAATATTTTATTTTGTCGTTTATTTAATTAATAGACAATTACTTTCACAAGCCGGTGACAACTTAAAATTTAAGTTGTTTCAATCCACAATTTTATTTTATGTATGAAAAACAGATACAAAAATCTTTTATGGTTGATTTTTTTATATGTTTTACAAAAATTGTACTTTTTAGTATCATTTTCCTCGCCACTACTACATCCTAACATGCCGCGACATCTAATTCATTCTGTGTATTTTTCGCAAAATAAATTTGTAAAACATTAGTAAAACATTAGTTCAAAACAGTTAGGTGCTGAATAAGTATAACTTAAATTTTAGATGAAAACAAAATTTTTGCAAAAAATTTGCTGAATTTGAGTGTAGATGTGCACTGATTATGGAATGCTTCCTGGAACTTCCCGCCCTAGGATTCCTGAGAAACCAGGCATTTTTCTGTTCCCGCAATCCCACATTTCCGTTAAAAATATATTAAATATTAAATTTTCATTTATCTGGCCGGTAAATCATAGATTCTTTTTGGTTTTTATTCTGCTTTTTCATGCATTTGACATGATGTCACTCAGACTATATAATTTCCGTTATTTTCCCGTAAAAAAAGAAAAACAGAGAGAGAGCGATTGTAAGGCTGAAAGGTTTGTCACAATTTTATCACTATCAGTGTGATAGTCTATCACATCAACGTAAATGACAAGATAACAGTGTTTCCTTTATTTTTTTTTTTTTTTTTTTGTTTTCTCTTTACAAAAGTTGTGTATCCTGACTTTGATATAAAATATTGCAATTTATGAAATAAAAATAAAATATAACAACAATTTATTTGTTTTTATTCACTATAAAAGAAGTCAAACAAACAAATAACAATAATAACGATTTTAAAACAAAAGTAGATTTTCATATACACACAGAGAACAATTTTGCCATTTGCCAACTAAAATTTGGTTCCTAAGGCTGAAATCAGTTGGTACAACTAAATATTGGTTTTCACAATAAAATTTGTTTAATAAAATTGAATTTTAGTTGTAACACCCAAAATATCCAGAAATCACATTTAAATATGGTTATACTAACCGAATTTATTGGCTGTAGATAGAGTTTGCTATAAGCCGAACAATTGGAAAACCTCGGTTGTGGTTTCTTTTCGTTTTTTTTTTTTTTGGAATATTAAAAAAAGTTACGAAAAAATCCTAAATATGCATAAAAATTAACTAATTTGTAGAAGATATTTTTTTACATTCAATTGATGGCATTATATTTTTAGTTTAGCCTATTTTTTGCTTCAGTGTAACAAATATTCCGCATACTTTTGGTATTTTCATTAGGATGGCCCCTAAAAACTATTTGCCGATTTTCATTCAATACACCCCCAGTTTATTGCAAATGAAAGAAATATTTTTTTTTAATTGTTTTGGAAAACGTTAACACGTGCCGAATTTTGGCCGACAATAGTGCATTTTTGAAAAAAGTGTATTTTATTAAAAATTTAATCTTTTATTTTGTTTAATACTCATATACTCAAAATTATTCAGATATGGATTTCTGACATCATCGGATATCATTTTCCCACTTTAGCCTTGAATCAAATATGGCCCACGAATTTGATAAAAATGCAAAAAAGTCTTTCTTAAAATTAATTTTAAAGATTTTTTAAAATGGCTTATACAACTAAAGAAAAAACAATAAATTGTAAAAATTATTATTCGTGTTTTAGTGTGCATCAAATCCTTGCCAGGACATTTTATAAAAATTGATGATTTTGTAAAAAGTTGAACAGAATTTCAATGTTTTCATCAAAGTTTGCATAATTTACCGAAAAATGTCACTCAAATTTGATAAGACTATAATTATCACTACTTTTATTTAAAAAAAATATCTAACCCTTAGTGGCCTGGGGACAAAAAAGACCCATGAAACTTAATTTAAATTATGACAATAAGATTGTAAAGCTTTAAAATGTACACAAACAATTAAATCTAATAAAACTTAATATTTTATGTAATTTGATCCATTTGATCCACTAGGATATTTAAAGAATAACTTCTTTCATATTCTGATTTAATTTGGATATGTGATAAGGGTTAATAAACTAAAGAAAAATTGCAATTTTTTATAGTCCCAATATTAAGTGTTAATGTTAAAATGATCCCAGTTTTCTTTTGTTACTTTTTTTTACATTTGTTCCAAAAAATCTATACAAAATGTTTATCAAATGTTTATCACACTAGATTATTAATCTATAAACATTTAGTTTAGAAATACATATTAAATTTAAATATTTTATTTTGTCTTTTATTTAATTAATAGACAATTATTTTCACAAGCCGGTGACAACGCAAAATTTAAGTTGTTTCAATCCTCAATTTTGTTTTATGTATGAAAAACAGATACAAAAATCTTCCATGGTTGATTTTTTTATATGTCTTATTAGAGTTGTACTTTTTAGTATCATTTTCCTCTTCTCTACTACATCTTGACATGCCGCGACATCTGCTTCATTCTGTGTATATCTTTCAATCTGGTTGTCGTCCACACTATTATCAGCACAATTTTGTTTAGCAAAATTAATTAGTAAAACAGTATATTATTAGTAAAGCATTAGTATAAAACAGTTAAGTGCTGAATAAGTATAACAAAAATTTTAGCTGAAAACACGATTTTAGCAAAATTTTTACGTTTTACTAACTTTTCTACTAACTTATTTTTTTGAGTGTATTTTAAAGATTTATCTAACGATTTACTTATGCAAACTTTGATGAAAACAATCAAATTTTGACAATCGATTTTTGACAAAATAATCAATTTTCATAAAATGTCCTGCAAAAGAGTCGCTCCAAACGAAACCGCGAATTGTAATTCTTTCAATTTAATCGTATTTTTTTTTTTAATGCGAAATCCAAGTTCGGCATTTTAAAAAATCTTTAAAATTTGTTTTAAAAAAATGCGTTTTCGCATTTTTATCAAATTGGGTGGGTAATTTTTGATTCCAGGATAAAGTGGGTCAGAATTTCATATGTGAATAATTTTGAGCATATTAAAGATATAAATAAAGAAAAAAGTTATATTTTTCAAAATTTCGAATTTTGTGAAATCTTAATAAAACCACACTTTTTAAAAATGTTTTAATTTTTTTTATTAAAAATACAAAAATTGTTTGTTAGAATATTATTCTACCTCCAGTCCAAAATTTAATCTTATATATAAAATTCTCGTGTCACAATGTTCGTTCCCCTACTCCTCCGAAACGGCTTTACCGATTCTCATGAAATTTTGTGAGCATATTGAGTAGGTCTGAGAATCGGCCAACATCTAAAAATGGGCGTGATCGGACCAGTGGGCGTGTCAGCTCCCATACAAAGTAAATATTTTTTAGCATATATCTACAGTTATATAATAGCCAGAGACTTAGAAATTTGTGCACGTTGATTATTTGTTAATGTGAATAGTCATGAGAAAAATGGGCGTGATCGGACCAGTGGGCGTGTCAGCTCCCATACAAAGTAAATATTTAATATCATATATCTACAGTTATATAATAGCCAGAGTCTTAGAAATTTGTGCACATTGATTATATTATGAATAGTCATGGGAAAATTGGGCGGGATCATACCAGTGGGCGTGGCAGCTCCCATACAAAGTGATTATTTACCTCATATACAAAATATTATTATTATTAATATTAAATATCTAGGGTTTTATATTAGCTATATAGCCTTCAAATTTTGTACGAGTCCATCAATTACAAATATTAGTAGTCGAACTGAAAATGGGCGGAATGGGATAAATGGGCGTGGTACCAAAAGCAAAAAACAAATAAGCATTAAAATAAATCATCACATTCAAGAGTTTTTGCAAGGTTATTTAATAATTTCTTTTTTTTTTTGAAAGCCGTTGTCATGTTTTTCAAAACGAGATATCAAACTCTTAAATCGGTTATGTAGTTCCGAAGATATTTACAAAAAACCTATGTTAATATTTACAAAAAACCTATGTTAATCTTCAAGCTATGTTACACTAACACAACAGCCTCATCCGTGTATTCAAAACAGCCCTAGACCAGATGAATTTACGGTTGTGATAAGAGCTGACCAGACAGCGGCTGGTGAGCATGAGCGGCGCTTTAATGCACCGGTAATAGGTGACGTCGCAGTTGTTATGGCAGTTGTTTTCAGCTATTCATTTTATATACTTCAGCAAATAAAGGCGATGGAAGGACAAAGAGGCGTTTGGCTTTCCATGAAATTACAAATTTTAAAATGATTTACTAATGTGAATTTATTTTTTTAATTATATATAAATTTTCTTGACTTAAAGAATTAATTACAACTAACATTTGAAGGCAAAGCTACGTTTGCCGGGTCAGCTAGTATGATATTTTTTTCCAAAAACGGTCCATTTTTTTTTTGCCGAAATTCGGCAAGGGTTAACGTTTCACAAAAAAAAACATAATTTTTCCTTTTGGAAGCATTTGCAAAAAAAATAATAAATAATGCTCGAAAATCGCCAAATCGTCATTTAAAGGGGCATCCCAATATTCATCTATGATAAACATTCATCTTTTGTTACTTCCTTTGACATTTATTATCTAATATAACCCTCAATCTCATACTATTTTATTTATAAGCATATCATATTTCATGTGTGTTGTCTCTACTTTGTAAAGATAAGGATGCAGATGAAGAAAAAAAGATATAGAATTTGTTTCAATAATGGTTCATTAAATTTTCATTTATTTCAGTGGAAAAAAAATTTTGCAAAAAACAAAGAACATGAAAAACTTTTGTTGCACACGTAATTACAAAGTTTATTTTTTTTATTTTTTTATTATTATCTGCGCAAAAAAGAAAAAGAATTGTTGGTTTTCGTTTTATATACTTAACCCTCTAACGGGATAACGATGTTTTGCAATGAAGTTCATATCATGCGCTAGTCTCGAAAAACATACAATAAGTTCTTCTACAAAAATTTTATCGTGTGAAAGGCGTGGTAGAGAAGAATGATTGTATTTTCTAAAAATCATAACTACATTGCAAATTTTCTATTTTTTCTGAATCAGACTGCGCAGTTTCTGGTATTGAACCTTCGTCAGGGACAATGTTTTTTTTTTTTTTTTTTTTTTTTTTTTGAATAATGTAATATTTGTTATGTTTTTATTTGTTCGATTGCGTCTATATGAAATTTTCTGTGCAATCACTGACCGTGGTATAGATAAACTGAATTTTAATGCCACATGCACTCGCACTACACGTTAGACAGAGCGCTTTTGCCCTCTGAGCTATCGTCAAGTCGAGTTTTGTTGTGATTAAAACTAGTTTTATTCAATACACGGTGTTTTTGTTCTTGCATACACTCTAATTAATTTCTGTTGAATTTTACCCAACTTATAGTAGGAAACTATACTCCTACTATAAGTTGGGTAAATTTACTCTATGTGTGTAAGTTGGTGAACACAATGTTGGTAAATTTACAATGGAATTGCGTAAAAATTGATAAATTGATTGATAAAATTTATAAATTTGATTGATAAAATTTATAAATAAATGAGTAATTTTACCAAATTTTCGTGTAAAAAAACATGATTTACGTGCAATTATACGTATAAAATGTGTAAAAATACATATTTATATGCGTAAAAAACCCAAAAAAAACGTATATTAACCATTGCTGTGGTAAGAAAAAAAACAGCCCAAAACAGAAAAAAACAAAAAAATTTTTTAGTATGAGTTTTATTAATAATGCGTTATATAAAAAAACTTAACAATCAATATATAAAAGGTTTTGTTTTATAGAATGCAATGTTATAAATTAAAAGAATATATTATATTTTGAAAATATTTTGCCACAATTATGGTGCAAACATTTGAAAATTCCGTTTCTTTTTTTTATGGATGTACAAATGTTTTTGGTACATTACCAAGTTTTTTAAAACACAATTACAAATATTACATTTATACATTTTAATTTATTTAGTAACACAAAAAAAAAACACACAATAATTAATAATTTTAAGTTTTATTAAATTTTTTGAATTTGTTTGAAGTTTTTTGAATTTTTTTTTTTCAATTAAAAAATGGTGAGTATTTATTACTACTACAAACTATTACTAGTATATTTACAAACTTTGTGAGTAAAAATTTTATTTAACAAATGGATACTAATTTTAGACATAATGTGTTTAATTGTAAACACATAGTGGGTAAAAATACTGTAAGCTTGTATTATTGTATATGAAAGTGTGCGCAAAATAGTTTTACGCATTTTGATGTATAAATTTACCGAATTTGCGTAATAATACATGAAACTTTACTCGTTTTATAGTAGTAAATTTACAATCATTTTTTAGAGTGTACATAATCTCAGAAGTACTACTCCAACAACACAACAGTTCTATTTTTAGAAACTTACCTCACTCTAATGTCCACTGTTTTCCCATATGTTGTAAGTGATGCCATATCTATGATATATTCTTTGTATATTCGATAGATGGCGCTTACGTAGTTAGGGAAGAATTGCCAGAGAGCAAAGTTTTATTTTTGTTTGAATTTTAACGTCTTTTTCAGACAATTGCAATTAATACTATAATTAATATGCAATTTTATTTAATTTAATTGTGAAAGGCGTGGTAGAGAAGAATGGGTGTATTTTCTAAAAATCATAACTACATTGCAAATTTTCAATTTTTTCTGAATCAGACTGCGCAGTTTCTGGTATCGTTGCCTACTTTAGGCGATATGAGCCAAATAAGTTTCGGGTACATTTTGAAAACTAACGCATATAAAAAAGAAGTATTGCACAAAAATTCTTACTCCTAACAAAATATAACAACAATCCAAAAATAATTTTTTATGTGCTTCTATTTAAGAAGACATGGCGATTTTCGCTTTTTGTTAAAAGCGAAGTTGGGCGTTAAAGTATCTAAACTTGAATATTTAATGTTCAAACTTTAACTAATACATAATGTATTCTTTCTGCCAAATTTCAGAAAAATCCTCTTATTAGTTTACAAGTTAAGACGATGTCCTTTAGAGGTATGCTGATAAAGTCATATGTGTCCTTAATTCAAAGTAATGACTGATTATTAATAATAAAGCTTCAATCTCACTTAGATTATATCATTAAAAGTTTTTTGACAATTTAACTTTGGTTTTTAGATTTGTAAAAACTGTGTTTTTCTGTTTAAAAATCCTTATTTTTGAAATTTTACAAAATTTTAGTTTTAAAGCTTTCTAGCTTCGAAACCGTGCACTGCACACAATATGTTTCTTCGGAAAACATTTCGTTAATTAAGTTTTCTATCAGAATATATTAATTTCTAAGTATAGTACGGCCACTCGACGCATTTGTGGTCAGTTTTACTAAGGCTGCTTTGAGGCAACCTTACCCGTTAGAGGGTTAAGTTTTAAGGATTTCCTTTCTTTTTTTTACTATTTTGTTAATGTAAGAAACATGTGAGGGGTTGATATTAAAAAGAAATCAACATCATGGAAATCATTAAAGCATTTAATTATTAATTTGTTAGCAATTTTACTTTTCCACTCAAAGTTGTGATTAGTTATTATTAGGGCAACCAAAAAAAAAACAGCTCTAAATACAATGTTTTAAGCGCTTAATAAAAGCTCAAAAAACAGTAAAATAAACCATTTAAATATAAAAATAAGCCGTTAAATTGAATAAATAATGTTAATAATTTGGCTTACAGGTAAAGAGTTATCAAGAACTTTATTTCTTAATATTTAATTTGGAAATGGAATATTATTTTAAAATTTGTAGTAAAAATTTAATTATATTAAATTTTATGCAGAAACGAACTGATTATACCATAAAAACATTTAAACATGTGAATTTGGCGTTACAAATGGGTGATATCAAAAATAACCGAGGTTTTGCTGGGTAATTGGTTTTAGGGTTACTTATTCGCAAAATTAAAAATGTCGTATAAGGATGCTTTTTGAGAATGTTTAGTTTTGTTTGATCTTCTTTTATTTAATTCTTCTTATTTTAAACGAGCTTAAAAGCATTTATTTATTAATTATAATTATTTATTTCCAATACTTCGTCTGCTTTTTGAGGTTAGAAAATTTTGTTTGCTCATAATTTAAAGTCCTTAAAAATTTATGATGCCTTTTTGATTTTAGTACGAAGTTTATTAAAATATTTTATTTGAAATTTGGTATCTAATGAAAAGTATTTGAAATGAGCATCACCAGTATGAAGTAGCATGTCCGTGCAAGCCCATCTTTTGGTGGTATTCGACAAAACACATAAACTGCTGGCCTTAAAATATCTAATTTTTCTGTAAAATTATTTCTTTATTACAGATTTTTCTGTAACTTTTACATACTTTTTTTATTGAATGAATTCAAAAAGTGTCTAAACCAGAGGTAGGCAAAACCACTACGCGGCGTTTTTGCTCTCACACCTACATGAACTCACACATTAAAAAAATTAAAAAAAAAACAATCAGTCTCCCATGAGCATTCGAACGAACAGCTTGATTGTACGCTTTTCGTTGTTTGGTTCGACGCTTTTTGTGTGATATGCACTCTGAGAATGAATGAACATTTTGAATGTGAATTCTTGTTTAGCGAAAATTTTTTCGGTAATCCAGAATGTCTAGTATGTTAACGTACGTTGTCACGCTGCTCGACATTTTAAAACATGCCATTATGAATATAATAATTATTTATCTAATGATGAAAGAAAATTATTAATTATAGAACTTTTAATTTAGTTGGTGTGTTCATTATTTTTGTATTGGAAAAAAAAACATTAAATTATATGAAATACTTTTTTTTTTTTTTGGCTAAACTGCACTTTACAGGGCGTTCCTCAAAAAAGAAGTAGGTGGTCGTCTCCAGGACTTTGTTCCCAAAGTATACTCTAGAGGGCGCTACGGATCATTAAAACCTCCTTTCTTTTGAGTACCCACACTTGTATGTTTCTGCGCATACCAGTTTTAGGGCCCATGGGCCATGGGTCTTTTAATTCCCAAGGGGGCAATATTTTTTTTTGAGGAACGCCATGTAAAGTGCGGTTTTCCTCTTTTTTATTTATGTACGTTTTCTTATTTTGACTAAAAGTTTCTCTAAGTGCATTGAGTAATAGAGAGCTACAGCTCACTTACACAACGACAAAATCTCTCTGCCTATCTCTGGTCTAAACCAATTTTAGGCTTTAAACTTCAAAGTTTTATTCCTTAAACCGACTCACGCTTTTTGCGATGAAATTTATTTCCTAAAAAAACGTGCGTTTTTCAAATTTCGTTTCGTTGACCAGGTTGGAGGGTTAAAAAACTGTTTTTCATTTGTATAACATATATTTTGATAATCCATTTAAATTTGTTTAACCCATTTTATACCACGCAATTTAAATTCAAACTTCGACGCTTTGTATTTAATTAACGGGTTAAGACTTTTTTTAATTATAAGTTTTATTTGTTAATTTTATTTTTATTTTATCTATCAAACTGCAAAAAACAATTTGACTAATCGGACTTTCACGATTTTTGGGATTTTTTTTTTTAAATATTGGTGTTATTAGACAAGTTTTAAAAACTGTAAAATTTCAACACTGGCGAATCAATTTTTAAAATTGTTTTGTTTGTTGAAAGAAAATAACTAACTTTTTACATTAAAATATAAAATGGAGTATTTTCCAAATATTAAAGTTTTTACAAGATCGGAAATTGCTTGATCCGATATTTTAATTTTACATAAAATGTGCATATTGCATAACAAATTTGTGTGATTCAAAAAATTTTACTTACCCAAATTAGCATATAACTTTTATAACATCGTTCTCCTTTCTATAAATTAATAATTTTTCAAAACATGTACAAAATTTAATTTTTTTAATTAATTATATGTCAACCCTGGAACAATAATTTGCAAAAAACTTTAAACTTAGTTGTATAGTAAAGACCTCAAATTTTTACTTGCTCTTTACTGCGTTATTATATCTCCCTCATATTCAAAATTATCGGACCTTAAAAAGAGGTGTTGCTTTAAAGCAACGGCAGTGTGAAATGGGTTAAATATTATCTTTATTACTTTTTGTCATATCCTGCTGTGAGGTGAATAGAGATCATTAAAAGTTCCTCCATCTGTTGCAATGTTACAGTGTGATTTACATACAAACTTGCATAGATATGAATAAGTATGTAAAACTGAAGTTTAAATTAATGAGTTATTTTTTTAACGAATTTCTTATAAATTAATATTTTTGGGGTAATTTTTGGACGCACAACAAACTTTTGTAATTGATATCTGATTTTACAATCTGATATCAACTGCCATCTTTGAAAGAAACTCTCCAAGGTGAGAATTTCAACTGCGCTAAAATTTGAATATGTAATTGGAGCCCTGGAGTAATTACAGCTCGATACCAGAATGTGCTGCTTAAAAAGCAAACGCTCTGTCATCTAAGCAAATGTTGCTTACAAATATTGGCTGTCTAACAGCAAAGTTATATTTTTTACATGTTTGTTCAAATACAAAAGAAAAAATTTAAGTAAAACAAACCCTACAAAAACAAAAAAGAATTGAATTGAAAAAAAAAAAAACAGTAACACTACAAAAACATAAATACACATATAAAATAATTGCTTCAGTTTACTTGTCACAAGATAGCTCCATTGAGGTAAATTGACTCATTTGTGTGCTGTTTTGTATTTTTACTTAACTCATTAATGGCACGTCATTGACCTGTTGCACATTTTTCAACCAAATTTCGCAGATATATAAAACCATGCTTCATTCAGAAATGTTAGTAACTTTTTGTCTTAAATCACCCTCTAGTGAAATTATAAGCAACTAAAGTTGAAACTTTGACAGGATATAAATCCTAGACCGTTGAAATTATTTTTAAAACATAAATTTTATAAAATTCTGTTAACAAATCTTTATATCAAACATTCAAAGTTTATTTTTTTAAATTTTTGGGACCAATTGTCATGACTTTTTACCATTTTTTTTTTTTAATTGTTATATGGCAACCCTGACATTAAAGTTTTTATAAGTGTAGTTGTATTTTAATAAAAAACCATGCCATTATTTTTGTTTTGAGTAAAAAACGGAATTCATTTCGGAATACTTTAGACTTTGCGTATTTAACAATGGTCAATGGTCCTCTCGGTTAGATTTTTAAAAATACCATGCAATGGATGAACTAGTTTTTAGCTAAGATATATATTTTCATACTTTCTCATCAACATAGCAATAAAATATATAAAAGATTAGGCTTTTTTATATGTTTAAATAATTTTTGAAAAGATCCCATCAAAAAAAATTTTTTTTTATTTTTTTTAATAATTATTTGACAACTCTGGATATTAATCCTCCTAATTTTTTTTATTCCGGATTGCAGTCACGGTGTAGAATAATTTTAAGGTTTATCTTTAATTGTAATAAATAAAAATATAGCCGTTTTAAAAGTACTGGGTCGAAAAAGGAACACTGTGTCAATCATGAGTTATTTAAAAATGGTGACTCCTCATTTCCCTAATAAGGAATTTCGGAAAAAGTCGGCTATAACCAGAATTTGTCGAATATGAAAAAAATTTTGTGAGACGAATGTTAACAAAATCGAAATTCTCTCGACAGGGCTTTCCATAGGTAATTTCTTTTGACAACCGAATTAACGCAACTGCAATACATTTGTTGTCACAACAAAATATTTCTTGTAAACAGCAGATTGTTTGTTTTACCTTTCGCAATATTCAAGCAATTGGAAACCGAATTCGGCTGAGTTGACAGTTTTCTTTACATTTATAGTAATTAAATGTGCTAAAGTCCCAAAACTTATTTAACAAATTGTGAAAAACAATCTGATGTACGCGTGTCCCTATCCGGATTTCATTCCTGCCCAAGGAAATTCTTTACAGTTATATTAGTTTTTTGTTTTTATATACATCGAGATTATTTTTATGTTATTTTCAATTTATAACGAGCTTTCAACCTCCGTATATTTACAAAAATAAAGCAAATCAAACATATTAGCTAGGTTGATACTAGTATTTCGATCTGGCTAAAGATATCATCAGAACCCGAAGTTTTAGAAAAGTTAGAGCCTCCATAATAGGCAGAACTTTAACAAAAAACCTATTAATAATCAAATTTTTTTTCTTTTTTATTTTTTTGCGTATTTGACAGTTTTTTTATTTTATTTTTAACTTTTTAAAACAAAACTTTCTAAAGCACGTTTTATTGAAAAAATTTTAAACCAAATATTATCAATGAATTCCTGTAACACTCTGTATGTGTATTTGCAACTATGAATGTAAATTTGCTGTTGTTGTTTCTGTCAAAATCAATTAAGCTGAAGTTAAGTGCTGCGGAGGTTCTTGCAGTTGTTGTTGTTATAATTGATTGTGTTTTGTGCTTACGGTAGCGAAGTTGTATGTTAAGTGTGTCTCTCTAAGTCACCAGTGTTGTAATGTTAAGGGGTAAGCCTGACTCAAAAGCTAAAATTACATATTTTTATTGCTAATTCTAGCAAAATATTTCACTATATTTTCATCCCATTTCACATTCAAAAATTTTCAACACCTGTTGAAACTGACTTTAGATGAATCTTTTTTCTCAAGGTTTTACGAATTGAGAGGAGCGATGGACAGGGTTAGATTGAATATACCTGAAAACTATTGCATAGAAAGTTTCAGGTTGAAATGTCTTTACCAATATAATTTCATGGTAATTTACGTAAAAGTCTAAAAATTAAAAAAAATACTTGACACTTACAAAACTTTTTTAACTTTCACATTCAAACCAATACAAAATGGAATTACTTGACTTGGGAGATACATTCACTAAAAGAGGAATTCCATAACGATCCTTGGTGAATAGGGTTTACAAGTGAAACCAGAATTTTCCGAATTTTAAACTTTCGCGGTTGCAATGAAATTTGGAACATACATAAGAGATATAATATCGTGTTTAAGTTTTAATGTTGACCCCCCGGGCTGGGCAGTATGACCCCAGGGCACTTTTTCCATAAAGAAATGTTGAGGGCTCGCATTTTTTTTTTCTCATCCGATTTTCAATAACTTTTCGTATTTGTAACCTGCTTTCAGAGTTCAACAAAAAACATGCTTGTGTGGGTTATCCCCTATAGTTCCCGAGATAATCCCATGTGAGATATTAGTTATTTAACCATTTATTTGTTTTATTTTTTAAATAAAAAAAAAAAACTAATGTATAAAATTAATGTTAAATCATAATACAATATTTGATGTGGTTTGTTTTTTTAAATGCACTACAATTGTAGTCAAACTGAAATTGTTTCTACAATTGACTGTTTGTACACTTAAAAATAAATATACTGTATTACAACTCAAACAGGAGTGTAACTTTTTTGTGATTTTTTTGAAAGTCCAACTTTGATTATTTCGAAAAGTTTAAATGGCTTTTTTCCGCACTTGATTTTGATTATTTATTGTGGACTAACTGTGCAATTGAGTTTGACAATTCAAAAAGTTTTATTATGTGACACATTTTTCAACCATAGTCTGATTAAAAAAAAAATATTTAAAAACATTTATACAAAAAGTGCCCCACTTTGAAGGGTCATATTGCCCACTGAGGTTACAACTAAAATCGAAAAGGCATCAAAAATTTTAAGGACTTTAAATGTTATGGGGCAAACAAAATTTTAATAACCTCAAAAAATTTTAATTTTGCGAATTCAGAAGTATTAAACTAAAATGATTTAATGCAAATAAGTAACCCTAAACCAAAATTAATATCATTAAATAGGCAATAAATTTGCGTTTTCTTTTCAATTAAAATTAAAAATTTTTGTATATTTTTTGGTGGTGTAATAAATATTTTCAAAAAGGATTAATGTAATGAGATCTATAAATTGATATAGCTTTAATTAAATCCAAACAAAAACTGTAATTATAATATTTTTAGTTTGCTTGAAACTTAAAACCGCCATAAGTTTTGCGCCGTTAAAGATAAATGATTAATGCGAATGGATTTAGCATGCTTAAACATCGGCTAACATATACAACAAAAGGTTATTAATGGGATACAAAATACAATTTTAAAAATATTTTTGCTCAAAGTGTCGAAAGTTTTTTAAATTCGTCGTATGAATTTAAAATAATATTTGAAACTATTTTGTAGACATTTACTATATTAAAAGTTTTTGTTAAACTAACTTCCGCAAATATTAACTTTTTAGACTGAATTTTGGTACACGTAATTTTTTAAACTATTTACATATTATACTAAAGATCAACTCATGCTTTTTCGCTATGCTGTCATATACATTTTAGGCACATTTTGCGTTTTTTACATAAACGTCATTTTTTTTTTCTTTTATTCACGAAATAATTGTTTAATAGTAAAATATAGTAAAAACTGAGAAAACCCGAGGCTCAATACTTCATATTTATTAAAGATATTTGTTACCCAAATGTTGCTGAAGGTCTTGTCAGTATTTACCATAAAAAGTTAAGATAAAATTAAATCTTATTTTAAAAATTTTATTTAAAAAAAAAAAACTTTGTTAAAACATGGAAAACTTTAATACAGTTTTCGTAAAAATCTAGTACCTAAGTGAAAAAACTGGGTACGCCATTAAAGTCAGCGTGTCCAAAATATTTGTAGCGAGGTGTAATTTATTTAAAATATTTTTATAATTTTAGCAAATTGGGGGTTTTGCTAAAATTTGAGCAATTTTATTAACGTTTACTAATATATACTACTTACTTTTTGTTACTACAAGTTACAGACACGTTTTTCTAAAAAATTTTAAAATAAGTTTACTTTTCTGTTAAAATTACAGATTATTCTCTAGCTTTTACAGATTTTTTTATTTAAGTGCTCTAACAAATGGATGTATAAAACATAAACATACAATAAGGATATTATGTAGGTAAAGACGACAGCAAATGTAGTCAAAAATAAATTAAATTTCACTTGAAGAAAGGACTACTAACATTTCAATAAATTCAACTAACATTTGTCATTTGTTTTTACTGTTCAAAAAATTACTAACAATTGTAGCAAAAACGAACCACATATGTTAGTAAAAAATAAACAAACATTTATTTTTTTAAATAACAAAAAACTACTGTAAAAAATTAATGTAAAATCATAAAACAGTCGTTTGTTGTGGTTTGTTTTTTTAAATCAACTACAAGTTTAGTAAAAAATTAAATTTGTTCTACAAATGACTGGCATTTACATTAAAAATAAAGAAACTGTATTACAATCCAAACAACTACATATTTTTAAAGCAGATATTCCCTGAGTGTACTTGATTTTTTAAACTAGGCAACGTCTTTTAAGCGGTTAACCATCTTTGTAAATCAATATGAACAAAATTATTTAGACAATTATGAAAAAAAAGTAATGGTTTATTAAACCAAGTACATGCATTATTGGATTGCATGTACTTGGTTTATTAAACCAAGTACATGCAATGAACACTTACAAATAAAAAAAAAACATGTTAGAGGTGAAAACAAAATTTTGAGGTGAAAAGAGGTTTTTGGATTGTAAAAAGAAATTGTGTGGTGAAAAAAACCTTTTTGAAGTGAAAAACTATATTTTTGCTGATAAAAAATGTTTGTGGTCAAAACAATTTGAAGTGAAATAAATATTTGAGGGTGAATTTAAAATAGTATTCACCTGTAAGCGTCTGATAAAAAAAATTTGCATACTATTATACACCAATTTGTATGGAAAATGTACATTTTCACTCATAACTTTTAAACCGCTGGACCGATTTTGCTCGTTTTCAATACCAAACTTTTCGGGAAAATGAACATCAATCTAGTTAAAAATGTGCAGTACGTATTGAGTTTTTGTGCCGTGATCGATATTTCAACAAGCAGATGGGCAGGCAGACAGACGGACATCGCTAAATCGTCTTAAAATTTAACAAGGATCATGTATATTCATTCTTTGAAAGAAGACCAAAAAGTTGGCATTTTTTGAACTCATTTGTTCAGATTTTCTTTATGCTAAAAATTTTCTTGGTTTTAGTTTTAAAAAAAATTCAGAAAATCCCAAAAGTATGTACTTTTGAAGAGCCGTACACTCGAAAGTTGTTATCGGATATTACTGAGTCGGAAAACTTTTGATTTTTATAACTTTCCTCTTTCACACTAATGCAATACAAAAAATATTTTTAAAAAAATCTAAAGATGGTTAACCCCTTAAGCACTTTACAATAACAACAACTGCAGTTTAAATAAATTGAGAAAAAAATCATATAAATTTATGTTGAAGTGCAGCAAACAACAGCATGTTATACATAAATTGGGATTACATATTGAACTTGCCACCTCTTCACTACAAATTAACAACACATAATTGACATTAAGAGCATTATAAGAAATGTAATTTGAATTTTAAAGATACTTATTTAAACAAATATGATGCATTTACATTTTTCGTTTTAAATCGATTTGGAATTATTATCTTTATTACATATTTCCTAAGAGAATTTTTTTAATTAAAATCCATATCTGGAAATAAAAATTTTAAATTTGTTTGAATTACTAGTTCTAAAATCATGTTTCCAAAAGATAAGGTTAGCATTTTGTAAAAATTAAATACAAAATAAAATTACAACAAAAATTGTTCATTAAGATTTTACTTGCTTCTTACAGTTCTTAAAAAGATGGTCATAATGGGCATTTACAATTTGAGATAAATATGTCAAACAACTTCTCAATCATACAAACAACCCAGAACAATTTCGGGTTATCAACTTATAACCATCATTATTATTTAGTCCTTTGCTTTCTCTTGATTCTTCCTCTAATAAACTTTTATGCACACAAAAACATTAAATAAAATAATGATGATAAAGCGTAAATGCTCACGTTGTAGTATACTTTTTATTACTTGAAATTAACTTTTTCAAATGTACATAGAGTAGAATTTGTCCTCCTTCAACTTTTTCCTCATCGTCATCATCATCAGCATCAACAGTCTATAATTGTTCTTAAGAGTACATTTTTCCTTTAGGGAAATAAAGAAAAGTGGTACTTTTTAAAACTTTTTTTTGTACGCATCTATCATCAAGAATTTATATAGGGTTATGACTTTTTAAATTTTTTTTTTTTTAAATCCCAGACCTAAAATTTCAGGATTCAAATTGTTGAACAAACAACGAAAATTTTGTATAGCAAATTAAAAATTGTAATATATCAAACTTGTATAAAATACTAAGTACGGTCTTATTTACCCCACCTTTCCATTTTGTTTTTAAACAAAACAAGTATGAAAAAAAGGAGAAAAAGCAAAAAAACGTGTATTTAATATCTACCAATGGTAGACTTGCACATAACAAATAAGTTTTCAATTTATTTTTGATCAATGGTGAGAATCTTTAACTTCGAGCTCATGTATTAGTTCTCATTTAGTGAGAAATCTAGTTTATATGAATGTTTGATGTTTTGCATGGGATTGTCACTTCTTTCAAAACGTGTTCTGATGATGGGAACCTAGAAAATTCCCGAAATAGATCTATCAACACAGGCATAAGTGACGAAATATCAGCTTAAGCTTTGATTCTTAACCATCCAGACCAGCCGCGGCGGCAAGATGACCACCCAAAATAGGGAACTTTTTGCATATACATTTTTGATTACTCGTCATTTTTTGTTTCTAATCCGATTGTCAAAAAATGACCATATTTGTAATCTGCTAGTAGAGACTACTAATAGGTCCCGAGATATTCCTATTTGGAAATAAGAAATTCAAAATTTAGACCGACTCAGGTCTATTTTTTTTTGCGAATAGTGGGACGAAATCGGGGCAACTTGATTTTTTTTAAATATTGGTTATTTAAATAAATAAATTCTTGATTAAATAAAAAAAAGAAATTCAATATAGAGCAATTCCATATGAAAACGATCAAAATTGGCAAATTTTTGGACGACCCCTCTCCGATTTTAAAATAAATAGTCTCAATCGATTGCCCAGCAAAAAAAAATGTACCTACATATTTTTTTTTTTTTATAGTGACTGGTTTAGTGGTGGTGTGCACCACTGTCATGTGACAAAATTGAAGAATTCTTCATAAGGGACCTCATTGAAAGTTGTTTTAAAAAAAAACTACTAAAGCGATCGCAACGAGTGATAGCTCGTTGGAAAGGTATTGAAGGCTTTAATTGGAAAATAAAATTTTCCTAATTTTTCTTGTTAAATAATTAAAAATAATTCAATTATAAAAAATATAAAAACAATGAGAACAAGGTGGTCTCTTAAATGCTCTCCTCCTGTCCAAACAAGGAGTCGGGCCCATTTTTTTATTGCTGATTCTTAAAGCAAAAATTATGAGGAATCCAAAAAAAATAAAATTAGCCGGAAAATTTAGGAGCTTCTGTGGAAAATCGGAAAATTTAATTTTCATGGGAAAATTTAATTTTCATGGGAAAAAAGGTAAATTTCTGAGAAAAATTAGGAAAATTTTATTTTTCAATTAAAGCCTGATTCAATACCTTTCCAACGAGCTATCACTCGTTGCGATCGCTTTAGTAGTTTTTTTAAAACAACTTTCAATGAGGTCCCTTATGAAGAATTCTTCAATTTTGTCACATGACAGTGGTGCACACTACCACTAAACCAGTCACTATAAAAAAAAAAAATATGTAGGTACATTATTTTTTGCTGGGCAATCGATTGAGACTATTTATTTTAAAATCGGAGAGGGGTCGTCCAAAAGGTGATCGCTTTCATATGGAATTGCTCTATATTGATCCACTCAAAACTACATTCGTTTAAAGTAGAAATTAAAAAAAAAAAACAAATTTTTGGGATGTTTTCCGAAAAAGCACCAAAAGTCTTTTACCTCCAGATAAATATTTTCTTTCTAAACGTATAAGGCGCGCATACCATTCTGAAAGGTCTCTTTTTTAAAAGCGAGTTGTGTTAAAAAAAATTGATTTGTATATGCTTTTCCCCCCAGCCGCTTTTAAATACATTGAGTTTGATACAATTTAATGCGATTCAATCCAGTCAAAATAAATTTGTTAAATTGAATACAGGGATTATATATTATGGTTTGATTATTAAGAGCCCAAATTAAATTTAACGCACAGTTAAATTTTAATTTTATATGATTAACAATTAAATATTTGTATGAAGTTTGAGATTGTAAATTATGTGTTCATTTAAGATAATTGTAATAGATATTTTTAATGAAAATGTTCGAGTTGATATTAAAATTTTGAGAAGGATGGTATGGATTTCAAAACAAAAACGTAACTTTTTCACAACTTAAAATTTTATTTTTTTTTACATTGGGCCAAGCATTGTTTTGTTTAATCCCATATATTAATTTAATTTTTCCAATCCAATTGTATATTTGCTCGTCTAATAGTCAGTGACGTTCCATCTTAGGTGTGGTGGTGTTCTCTGAACACCCTAAACTTTTTTCATAATTATGTCTATTTTTTATTTTTATAATTATTTTGTAAAGTTCAAAAATATTTTCACACATAAAGTTAAACTCTGGTTATTTTAGAAAAGGTACACGCCCTAAGAAAATTTTGTTCAAAATAATAAACTTTATTCCATTTTATAAAAATTTTTCATCACAAAGCAAACGAAACATCGAAAATCTTTCGTACAACAACAAAAAAATTCTCCTTGAAATGTAAACAAAATTTCGTGATTTCGTGTATATTACGAAGGATTTTCGTGGTGCGATAAAACGAAACTTTTTCGTAAAATATAAAAATATTTCGTAAAATGCACACTTAAATTTCGTAATTTCGTACAAAAGATTTTCGTGGTGCGAAACAACGAAATTCTTTCGTAAAACACAAAAATTAATTTGTAAAATGCAAACAAAAATTTCGTAGATTTCGTATATTTTACGAAATATTTCGTACAATGTACAAAAGGTTTCATATATATTACGTATATTTGTTTGCAGTGTACGCTTCAGATTGGATTTAAGAACAAAAGTAGTAGAATTATACAAAAAATACACTCACAATATTTTGTAGTTAAAATCAAACGCATGAATATGTACTTTAAAACTACTAAACATACACTAAGGACATTATGAAGGTAAAGACGACAGCAAGTGTAGTCAAACACAATTGAAATTTCACTTGTAGAAAGCACGACTAACATTTCATTAAATTCAACTAACATTTGTCATTTGTTTTTACTGTTCAAAAAATTACTAACAATTGTAGTAAAAATGAATCATAAATGTTAGTAAAAAATAAACAAACATACATTTTTTTTATTTTTTTAAATAACAAAAAACGACTGTAAAAAATAAATGTTAAATCGTATAACAGCCATTTGATGTGGTTTGTTTTTTTTTTTAAATGAACTACAAGGTTAGTAAAAAATTAAATTTGGTCTACAAATGACTAACATTTACATTAAAAATAAAGAAACTGTTTTACAACCCAAACAACTAAAAAAATTTAATGCAGAAGTTCCCTGAGTTTATAGTTAAAAGCCGGTGTACTTACTTTTCTTTTAAATAAAATGTTTTTTCATTTATTTTTAACTATTAAAAAATTATCTCATAATCCTTAAAAATAAAGGATTTTCTTTAATTTTTACTATCAAAAATAAAAATAAAAATTAATAAAAAAAACTCCCAAATCCGTAAAAATGAACGATATTATTTTATTTTAACTATCAAAAATTAACTGCCAAGATATTAAAAACAACAGTTTTTCTTTAATTTTTAATATCATTAACTTTTTGGTTCAAATAAATATTTTTTTGTAAAAATTAAATTTTAAATGAAAATAGTAGCTGGTACATAAAAACGGTATTTATGTTTAGCGTGTTTTTTCATAAATTGTAAAATAAGTTAAAAATAATATTTCTTTGTACACTCATAATAATCCATGCATAAAAATACGAAATTATTGTCAAAACTACAAGAAATGTCGTACAATGTACAAATTTTTGTTTATTTTACAAAAATGTTGTTATTTTAAAATTACCAAAAAAATATTAAATTTTTTTTTAAATTTTTCATAAATGGGCGATAACCTTTCATTTGAAAAACTAAGAATATTGTGTTAAATATAAGAAACATTATATCATTTTACAAAATAGTTTCATAATAAAGCAGAATAAACAACGAAATTCGTTCGTAAAATAAAACAAAAATTCATCTTAAAAAGTATAAAAAATTTCGTATATTTTACTAAAGATTTTCGTAAAGCAAAACAACGTAAATACGAGGGCGTATCAATAAGTCCGTGACTATTCGAACTTCCCTCGTAGTTATATGAAATGCAACACTGCTCCCATCAAGTATTACCTGTTAATAGACTACTGTCAAATTTTTAGCAAGTTCCGTCATTCACTTTGCGTTTAACAGCTGTTCAAAACATACAACCTCGTGGATATTTTTAAAAATGGAAAAAAGTGAATTTCTATTGCTCATTATTTTTTGCGAAAAAACCCGTCAATCAAACCAAGGAAAATCTTGATAAATACTATGGGGACTCTGCCTCTGTATCATCGATTTCAATGGTAAAAAAGTGGTTTACTAACTTTCGATGTGGTCGCACAAGTACAAATGACGCTGAACGTTCTGGACTGCCAATTGAGGTCAATACACCCGAAAATGTCGAAAAAAATCTACGATATGATGTTGGCCGATCGAAGAGTAAAAGTGCGTGAGATTGTTGATGCCATAGGCATTTCATTGGCAGTATGGTTTCGATTTTAAATGATCTGTTGGGTTTAAGAAAGCTGTCTGCAAGATGGGTGCCGCGTTTGCTCTAAATTCATCATAAACGTAATCGTGGCCATTAAGGTGATGACAACAGTTATTTGGGATGCACGCGGGATAATCCACATCGATTACCTTCAAAAAGGAAAAATAATAAACGTCGAATATTATGCCAACTTATTGGACCGATTTAACGAGGATTTAAAAAAAAAACGAGGGATACAAAAATTGGAGAAACGTTGGACTAAGTGTATTGAGCTAAAAGGAGATTATGTTGAAAAATAATTTTTTTTTTGCAAAAAAAAAACTGTTTCATTCAAAAAGTCACGGGCTTATTGATCCGCCCTCGTGTAAAAATAAATTTCGTAAAATGCACACAAAAATTTCGTAAATTTCGTATATTTTAAGAAAGATTTTCGTGACTCGAGTAACGAAATATTTCGTACAATGTACGAAATGTTTCGTATATATTACGTATGAATTTTTTTCAGTGCAGGATATGAGAACATGACATAAATAAATTAAAATTAAATTTAAATAAATTACCATTACTAACCGTATATCAAATCGAAATTTACAACTTATATAAAGGGTCCGCCATCTAACGTTTTTTTTTTCAACTAGTGCTTATTTCGTGAATGGTAGCACTTAGCTCATGTCTGATTTGACAGATAATTAGTTTTATCCTTCCGCTGAACGAATATGGTCCGTATGTTCGTTATCTTGTGGAAAAAGTGAAAGAAACTGGCATCCTCATCAATAAACCAAAGCGTGAAAAGCCAAAAACAGTGCGTACACCCGAGAATATTGCTGCTGTGGTAGAAAGTGTGCTTGATACGCCATCAACATCAATTCACCGTCGTTCTCAACAATTGAACATTTCGGAGACATCATTGAGACGAATTTTGCATAAAGAGCTTGGTATGACGCCATACAAAGTCCAATTGGTTCAGGACTTCAAAAAAAAAAAAGTTATTTGGCGGACCCTTTATATATTTATAAGAAATTTTTCTCAATGTAAAGACCATGTAGGCATATAATTTATGTATACCTCTAATATATTCAAATAGTGTACATTATATCCTTTCAGTTATTGTTGATGCTTACTTTTGTTGAAAATTTATTTGCCCTGTGTCTCTCTTTTATTGTTCATTTTGTGGTTTTTATTTCTCTTTTTGCTCATGGGTTAGGAGCAGTTTTGCATGCCATCGGTTGGTATAGAATGAAAATTACTTAATTTTCTAATTTTACATTCTTACACATTTGTTGATAGTATTAGAAAAGTTTGCCCTTTTATGGTTTGGTAACTGTCTATGTAATTGTTGTCGCTGTTATTGTTGTTGTTTTTGTTGGTTAACAAAATAATGCTAAATAGCATTTTTGTTATGCTTTTCAAAGGAACTTTTCTTTTTATCTCTTTGTTTTTTTTTGTCGTGGATGTTAAACTTGTTGGGAAATTCTTGAAAAAAAAAGTATTAAAGGAATTTGTGCTTTCTTTTCATGTTTCATTTTATTATATTTTTTATTAAGTTACGACGTGCATACGAAATATTTGAAATATTTTTACATACACTCAAATTAATAAGTTAGTAGAAAAATTCGTAAACCGTTTTATATCCAAATTTATAGTTTTTTGCACACACAGAATAAATTAGTTGAAAATTGTTTGAAAATATGAAAAATCTTGTACCTAACACAAAATTTCGTAAGGACTACATAATTGTTTTAATTAAAATAGTTAATCTGTTCTTATAATTAATAATTTTGTAATACAGCCAAATGTATGCTGTGATAATTCAAAACTGAATTGAAACATTAATTATTATAGTGATCGCTAGATCCAACCCTTCCAAAAAAAAAAAAAAAAAAAACTTAGTACTTGAAACTACCAATATGTGGTAAGAAAAGATATTCAATATTCACTAATTAATAAAATGTCAACAAAAAATTTTGAAAAAATAAAAATAAATGGAAACATCTAAATCAACAATAAAATATGCTGTAAAATCAAGAACACGAAAGGAACACAATTATGAATATAAGTAAAATTCCAACTTTCTAACAAATGTGAGTGATGTCTTTTTTATTTAGTTATACGAATCTAAACCGCAATCACACATGGAATTTAATATTGTAGCATGAGGTATTCAAAGGAATCTATGAATACTTCATTAATGCGCCTACGAAAAATCTACTCTGGATCTCAGTAGGAAGCCCCTATCTAGAAAATTATCTATTTGAATCAAGGATTTGCTCCATCAAAATATGTCCTTTGAGCTTTTCAGCTTTTCAAGATTTAAAAGTCGAATTAAAAATTTGTAATTTTTTTCTTTTTGGTATTTTATGACATACATAAATACTTTTGTTAATTTTTTTTATCATGTACTTTTATTTTTATATATAAAAATAAAAAAACATAAAGAAAATTGGAAACAGTGACTGTCTATATGACGCTAATATAACACTTTACCAAAATACATTATAAAATTTGCCCTGTGGCGATGTCTCAACTTAACATGCAAAAGTTGTCAACCCTGAACGTAAAAATCATATGTCAATCTGGAAATAGAGACGGAGGAGATTAGAAAAATAAACAAAAATCTAAAAATAGAATATTTGTGTTGTTAGTGCTATCACTTCTGAGTATAATATACAATAATAGAAAAAGCTAATAGGTAAGAAAACTGCAATTTAGCTGCATTAGATTCGAGGCCATACTTGAGTGTGATCGCTAACGGTCATGACTTGGTATTGTCACGTTTGTAATGTAAGATGAGCGCAGGTTTGATTCTTACAGCCGCAGGTTGTTGAGAAATTTATCATATAGAGACAATCTGACAATTATAAGACACAAATAATAATACAATTTAAATGGAAAATCACTGATGAGCCTGTCCATAAAAAGGCAGAAAGTATTCTAGTCTGATTTAAAAATTAATAGTGTTTATAATTTTTAGAGAAAAACGTTTATTCTTCTTCTTAACCTCAAACATTTCTAAAGTGTTTTATTTAATTCGAAAGTAAAAAATTCGGTCACATGTTCTGAATATGCTGATGTTAAAAAAAAATTAAAAACCATATCAAAATTGGAAACGGTGTTTTATTTAATACGAAATAAAAATCATAAAAAAAAAAATGGAAACAGTGTTTTATTTAATACGAATGTACTCATATAAAAAATTCGGTCACATGTTCTGAATATGCTGTTCTAACTGCAAATGTCGGTAGATGTAACCGAATAATGTGATAGTATATAACTACCTAAATACAAATAACTACCAACCGAATTGAAAAGTGCATTTTTTGGCGACAACAAATATATTCGGTCGGTGCAACCACATTCCAATGTGATTTCTGAATATTTTAAGGTTTGTGTCTAAAATTCAGTTGTATTTGTGGTTTTTGTGAAAACCAATATACGGTTGTTCCAAGCCATTTCAGTCGTGGTAATCGAATTTTAGTTGGCAAATGTCAAAATTTTTTTCTGTATGTACTAAATTTTAGTACAAAATCATTTTTTAGTGAAAAATTTTCCTATTCTTTTAAGCTACTAATTTTACTAATTTTTTTAAACCCGAGTTGCTAAAATTACCAAAAAAAACATTAGTAATTTTCTTTTTTTATAGTTTGAGAACAGATTTTTTCAAGTTCAATATTTTTATAATCTAAAATATAAAGAAAATGAGATAAGGAAAATTAAAATAAAATTTACTAATTTGTAGTAACAAAATTAGCTGACAAACCAATTTACTATTAGTTACAACTACTTTTACTGTACTAATAATTACAGACACGTTTTGCTAAAATGACCTAGAAATAGCTAATTTTTCTCTAAAATTACGGATATTTCTGTAACTTTTACAGACATTTTTATTTGAGTGTGGACTATTTCTATCGCACATGCTTTTTTTTAATGTCACTTCTATTTGGGGTTGTGTGAAAAATAATCTTTATATATCTTTATTTTTGTATATTTGCAGGTGGTTCCGACAGCAATAAGGGAAAGAGTAAAAAATGGCGAAAAATTCTACAATTTCCTCACATATCACAGTGTATACACCTGAAAGACAAATTAGGTAAGTTTAAAAGTAAAAATTGTTTAGATATTTTAAGTAACGCTGTACAGTGGGTTATTTTAAATCAATAATGGTAATAAATATAAAACGTATATAGTATTGCTCCGATCCGTATGAATCAAATTGAAAATTGTAGTCTGACGGAATATTGTGATACGGTCACTCTGTTTTAGTACAGGGGGTACTTAGAGGTTGTCTAAATTTACTGCCTCGTGTATAAAACATGTTTTGGAGCGTGTAACTTTTGTTAATGTGGTGCGATTTCTAAAATCGCAACGGCTTAGTATTATCCGATTTGGCTGACAAACTGCAAATGCAAAAAAAAAAAAGTTTGAAAATTTTTGAGTAGTGACATCGAGAATTTGAGTTAGTTTTGAAAAAATTTCTTCAAAAATGGGGAAAAACACAATTTTTACCAAAAATCAAGTCGCAATATCTCAAAAACCATTAATGCAATTTAAAAATGATCACACAACATAAAGACTGAGATCAAAATATCTACAACACGAAAAAATCGTAATAACTTTTTATCGCATTCATTCATTTTAACAAAAGTGATAATTTATTGAAAACTATTTTATGCAAATTTTTAATTGGTCGAATTACTATGAAGTTATTCAGATTCGATTATTTTGGCTAAAAACGGATATTTTTGTTTTGTGCCCAGGAATTCTGAGGACTATTATAATGGCACTATCTAAGATCAAATAATTAATTATGAACACCTCGTGATGTATTATAGAGTTATAGCAGTTTCCTTCTCTGATTTTCTTACATGTCTAAAAATGGTACGCCTGTAGAATCATCCCTACGCGAAATGGGCCAGTCACTGATATGGTCACGTGACTAGAACTTTGGTTCTGCTATATGAATGTGACCGGTTCTTTTAACACGGGCTTGTCATAGGAGGTGGAGCACTTGTGAGTGTCGAATTACTTGACGAAGGGAGCCTATCACCGCACTGACTGAAATGAATAAGCTACGTGACAAGTTAGAAGTAGGTAGTGTTAAAGTAGGATCATTATAGGATTTATGTGATAATCAACAGAACCAGTGGCAAAATAATTATCATGTGACGTAAACCTACACGTACGTATCGTAGAACTAGAGAAACATTATTGATGGAAAACTAGTAACATATTAAGCGCAATGTGTTCTGTTACAGGGGTAGTTTGAATGGAATAGTTTTGTAAACTACCACTTCACTGGTCTAAGGGGAACATGTCGCCGTGCATGCGAAAAGGAATTAGCAAGTAACCTGTCACTTTTGATTCACCGTGCCACTTTTGATTCATGTACGAATTGCTTAATTGCCCGTCTGAATCCAGTCACTGATCTTGCCCAAAACTGTGTGTCATAGCACCTGTTCAAAAAACCTTCAAAAAGGCACAACAAAAATCAATTTCAAAATAAGTATTTTTTTTTCTATACACAACAAAAAAAACCAAACCATTAAGTTTATTATAACAATTAAAATTTGGAAAAGTATATAAACTATACAAAAACTGTACATTTCATAAATAGGACGATGCTGCTTCATAAGCCTTTATGAACTGTTTCATAAATATTTTTATACATCAATTAAAGTTGCAAACATCAATTCAAGTTAAAACTTTCAATTTGAAATTAAGAAATATAATTTTCTATTTAAAAAACATCAATTAAAATTCCGAAATTTTGTATTATATTTAAAATTTAGAACAACTCAAATAATATTTTATTGATGTTTCAGAATTTTAAATAATTTCTAGTAGATTTTGAGTTTTTAAAAAATTAACTTGCAAGTAATATTATCTATATAAAAATAAAATAGAAATAAATAAAAATTCAAATCAAAAATAAAAATTTAAAAATTAAAAATGTAAATTGTTTCTAACGGCTTATTTTTACAATACGTGTATAATTTCAGACGAACGTGTGGCACCCGAACAAATACGTAAGGAAATGAGTTTTTATAATTCGTTCGCCTGACTTACGTTTGAGTACGTTAAGCTTTATGTTATGTCAAACAGTAGAGATTGCCATGACATTGCTTTTCGGTTTTTGTTAGTTTATTTCATATACAAATAACTCATTTTTCGTTGGTAGGTGGCAACCCAACACTATAATTGAAATATAAACAAAAACAGCTGATTTTTGCTTAAAAAAAAAATTAATTTATTTTGTTTAGAAAACAATTAAAGTGGATATAAAAATATAATTTGTATAAAAAAAAAAAACAAAAACATTTACAACTAAATATGTAAATAAATATAAATATAAATGAAAATAAAAATCATTATTCTTTTTTTTATTACAATTTTTTGTTAAAAAGTATTACAGTAAAACTCGGTTAAGATGAACTCCGAGGGACCAAATAAATTAGTTCGTCTTAAGCGAAGGTCGCATTAAGCGGGTTTTTTAACGATAAGAAATATGTATTTATTAAAACAAAACAAGATTTTTACATAAATAAAAAATAAAATTAGCATTTCATGCATTCACAATTAAAAATTCAATTAAAAGTCTTCATTTAAAAAAAAAAAATCTGTTATTTTTTTCTGAATTACTGAATTAACGATTTCATTCGTTATAAGTTTTTCTATTACCAAAATATTATTGTCGGCACACGATTTTGTGCGAATATAGCACTTGACAAATTTTCAACATCGGCAGGATTAACAATTTCCAATATTTCTTCACCTGATAAAGTATGTGACGTCAAAACAGTGAAACTCGGTTAAGACGAACCCTCGGTTAATACGAACTAATATAAAAGTACCGACGTTTTGGCAACAATTTTCATATAAAATACATCTTATAATTCGAACTCGGTTAATACGAACCCTCGGTTATTACGAACTGTTTTAAGCAGTCCCAAAACTCGTTTTCATACAAATTACCATGTTTAGTACACTCTTTATCCTTTTAATGGGATAGACCTAATATGAATTTCATATCCGTGGATGACTTCCTAGATATAGATGCTAATGTTTTGACGTCACATACTTTATCAGGTGAAGAAATATTGAAAATTGTTAATCCTGCCGATGTTGAAAATTTGTCAAGTGATATATTCGAACAAAATCGTGTGCCGAAGAAGCTGACAATCATATTTTGGTAATAGAAAAACTTATAACGACTGAAATCGTTAATTCAGTCGTTCAGAAAAAAATAACAGATTTTTTTTTTAAATCAAGAATTTTAATTTAATTTTTAGTTGTGAATGCATTAAATGCTATTTTTATTTATGTAAAAATCTTGTTTTTGTTTTAATAAATACATATTTTTTACCGTTAAAAAAACCCGCTTAATACGAACCTGGCCTAAGACGAACTAACTTTTTTGTTCGCTCGGAGTTCGTCTTAACCGGGTTAAAAAAAATTGTAATAAAAAAAAAAATAATGATTTTTGTTTTTATTTTCATTTATATTTATTTACATTTTTAGTTGTAAATGTTTTTGTTTTTTTTTTATACAATTTATATTTTTTTATCTCCACTTTTATTGTTTTCTAACAAAATAAATTAATTTTTTTTTCAAGCAAAAATCAGCTGTTTTGTTTATATTTTATTTACAGTGTAGGGTTGCCATCTACCAACGAAAAATGAGTTATTTGTATATGAAAAAAACTAACAAAAACCGAAAAGTAATATCATGGCAATCTCTACTGTTTGACATAACATAAAGCTTTACGTACTCAAACGTAAGTCAGACGAACGAATTATAAAAACTCATTTCCTTACGTATTCGTTCGGGTGCCACACGATCGTATGAAATTATACACGTTTTGTAAAAACAAGCCGTAAATTGTGTTGCCTTTTTTCTTTGACGAATACTTTTTTGTGAACGTCTGTTTTTGACGTTTGTGACGTTTCAAATTTGTGGAAACCAAAAAAAGAGACGAAAACGACAACTCTTACGTTTCCACTCAATTCAAAGTGACATTTGCAATACAAAACCCCAAAATGAGTTTCTTCACTCATATACACGAATTTTTTGAGTGACACGTCTTACAAAAACAGACCGTAAATTTTACTATTTTACTTGCCTAAAAAGGAAACATTTAAATTTTTTTATGAAATGATGAAGGTATATGAACCATTTTTATGAAAACTTCATAAATATGATGAATACTTTTTTCCCTGAGTGTAAGCGCCTTACACATTTATGAGTACAAACATTTACTATAAAGCTATGCGTCTCGCGATAGACGCATAAGTAACATTATATGTTATAACTTTTTCGTGAGATGTACTTTTTAGACCAAAAATTTAAATTTTTTATAAATTTTTCTGATTATTTTCCACATTTTTCACAATTAAACTTTTAAAACTAATTTAAAAGGTTAGCTATTTCCATTTCGTAAAGTATTAACGGGTCCGCCAAATAACTTTTTTTTTTAAAATGCTATAAAAAAAAAACTACTGAATATTTTCTCAAATTTCTTTTTTTATTTGAAAGTACAATCCTTCCGGTTAATAATGGAAAATAATTTCATTCAAATGGCTGCCTCGGCTGGCCATGCAGTAGCCTACACGATCGGTCCAATTTTTAAGCACATTATTGATTGTGTGCAGCTGTATTTCACCAATGGCTTCACGAATATTGTCCTTTAAAGCGTCAATTGTCTCTGGCTTGTTGGCGTAACACTTATCTTTGACGGCACCCCACAAATAATAGTCCAACGGTGTCAAATCGCAGCTCCGAGGTGGCCAAACGACATCAGCTCTACGGCTGATAATGCGATCTTCTAAAACAGGGCGCAAAACATCGAGTTTAGCTTCGTCTGTGTGGCACGTAGCGCCGTCCTGTTGAAACCAATTGTTGCCAATATCCTCCTCTTCAATTTTTGTAAACAAAAATTCGTTCAACATGGCCCGATAACGATCGCCATTGACTGACCATTGACATTCTGCAACATTACCATGATTTTCAAAGTAATGTCGCAATATTTCCCAGCGTTGTTCAAGCGTATACACAAACATATTCGTTCAGCGGAAGGATAAAACTAATTATCTGTCAAATCAGACATGAGCTAAGTGTTACCATTCACGAAATAAGCACTAGTTGAAAAAAAAACGTTAGATGGCGGACCCTTTAGCAATAACGAGATTTTTTTAAATCTTAAAGCTTTTTTATTTGGCAGGGTTGCCAGTCCAACTGCTAACGTCACCATTACTTGGTTTCATAAATTTTTTTGAAATGTTTCATAAATAATATGAAACGTTTCATAAAAGTATTATATTATATTAAAAAAATGCAATGGAAAATTAAAACACATCAAAAAATATTTAATTTTTGTTTCAGAATTTCAAATAATTTCTGCGAGTTTTTTAGTTTTAAAAAGTCTGAAACATGTTGTTTGGTATGCAATGAAAAAGTTTTTTTTTTAATTTAAATAACTGAATTTCCAAATCTTCATTTCAACACCTGAGTTTCATAAACTTCGTGAAAAGTTTCATAAGCTTCGTGAAAAAATTTTAGCTTTTTATTGAAATTTTTATTTGAAGTGACTTAAGCCAATTATGTTTCACCCTTTAATTGCAAATGATATTTTTTAAATTTCAAATAAAAATTTCAATAAAAAGCTAAAATTTTTTCACAAAGTTTATGAAACTTTTTTTATGAAATGATGAAGAAGGTCTATGAAACTTTTGTCATAAATTTGATTGAAAATTTTCATTATATTTTAAAATTGATGACAAACGATGTGAAACAATATCATTAATATAATGAAACTTTTTTCTCTGAGTGCATTATACAATAAAGTTGTTTGTTCGATAAAAATAAAAAAAGTCTTGGCAAAAAAACAAAATGTTTGTTTTTAAATTTAAATAACTTTTAAAATAGAGGATATAACCTATTATTAAAAGCATATTTTGTCTTTATCGTACAGCGTACATTGCTCCAGGCCAATTAGAAAGAAATCGGTTAACATTTACAATAGTTACACGCCCTAAAACAAAATGTTATATATGAAGTAGTAAACTTTGACAACATATAGGTACACCCTGTACAATAACAGCGTGACCAAATATTTCAAGGGATTAACACCTCTATTACAATCTGCAATTTGATTCATACCGACCGGATAAGTAGTTTAGAAGTTCTATAGTTATTGCCATTATTTTTTTTTTTAAATACCCCACTGTACATTGGTACACTAAGGGAAAAAACTTCATAGTATTTATGAAAAACTTCTTAAATATGAAGTTTCACTTCATTGATTTTCGTTCAAAATCACACTTCATAAAAATGATAAAACTGTTTCTTAAAAGATCAAATTGATGTCAGTCTTCTTTATATTTATTAAATGTTACATAAATATGATGATGGAGTTTCATGACTTTTTATGAAATGCTTCATAAATTAGTGTTTCCAATTCGATTAAACGATTTCTCGATTAATCTCCTCTATTTCGGTTAATATCGAAACAAATAACACTGTACAACACAGAAAAAAATTACAAGGTCCGACCAATAAATTTTGATAGAAGAGACAAAAAAAAAGACACTTGTATCGGCGTTTTGAAAGTTTACATCTGGGTTTCATTTTAGGGGGAGATAAAGTTTCCCCCAAATGCAAATTTTGTATTGTCAATCGGCATAGAAAATCGAGTAAAGCTTACGTTTAAAGTATATAGTGTGTTCAGCAAATTTATGTAAATTTATGTAAAATGTTTATGTTTGTAGAATATGTTAACCCTCTAACTAATCAAGGTAAGGGTCTTTTTTGTACTTCTTTTAAAAAAGAGCAAAAACACAATTAAAACAGGTACTTAATGGGTTAAAATGTTAAAATTTTACTATAAGTCCCTGAATACAGCAAAATCAAAAATTTTTGTAGAATATGTTAACCCTCTTACTCCTCCTATAGTAGTAGTAGTAGTAGTAGTAGTAGAAATTCTTTATTTAACAAATGTTTTTTTTTTCATTTTTTTTTTTTTTTATAACTAAAAATAACATTACATAATTCTTAAAGAATATACGGCTGTGACAATAGTCGTTAGCCGGAAAAAAGAGTTTAAACAATATAAATTGCATTTCATTTTTATAAAATTAATTAATTATTGTATTCTAAGATTAATATTTTACGATAAGCCAAAGCATTAATAAAATATTGTACTAGGTAGTTCCAATTGTTTTCACCATTAAGTATTGAAATTATTTCATCTTCCGATATTGTTACCTTATTAAACCACTGCTGTCTGTAGCTATTTGAGATGGGACATCTTCCAATAAAATGTTGAAGGTTTTCAATTTCTTTTGAGTTGCACAGTGAACAATTTTTAAAAGATCTTCTCGAGTGCCGGGAACCATTTAATTCAATTAGATCACAACGAGCTTTAAAAATCCACATTATGCTCATTTGATCATCGTTTTGGAAATAAAACCGTCCCACATATGGGTCTAAGTTTTTATAAAAAGATTCTGTTCGATTCATGTTTCCTATTCTCTTCCGGTGATAATCGGATTTTAGACAATTAATAAGCATGAATTGTTGTTCGTTCCACTCATTTAAAGATATATTTTGTGACCAGTGCATATTATATTCAGAGCTTAGCGAATTCAGGCGCTTCACCCAAGATATATTGCTTTCCAGTGCTAAAATACTTAATATATGTGGCAGTCTTAATTCTGAATACTCGAAAATTGTACGTTTTATATATTTCATATGCAAATTTAGTGTAAAAAGGTGACTATCTTCTATACCTGATTCAAGCGACAGGGCATAATTTGGTGTAAATTTTGGTAACTTTAGTATCCGTTTTATGAAGAATCTCTGTAATCCATCTATTTCTTCAAAATGTGAATGACCCCAGATTTGAGCACCGTACGACTGAATTGACCGACACACCGCTTTAAAAAGATGCATTTTTGATTGAACAGAAATATCGTTTTTACATAGGAAATTACTCCATGTCATGTTAATACAGTTCTTTGCAGCATATGTTTTCTTCTCCACATGTTTTGTAAATATACATTTTGGAGTGATTGTCATACCAAGATAATTGTATTCATTTACTTTTTCGATTACATTTCCGGCATAGGTCCATTTTTCATTAGTGGCATATCTTCCACCGTTTTTAAACACCATTATCTTTGATTTTAATAAATTTACTTCTAGATTCCAGTTACTGCAGTAGTTTTCTAAGTTATTTATCATGTTTTGTAGCACTTTTACATCATCCGCAATTACCACAATATCATCAGCATACAACAACAGCCTTATGTTTAGATTTCCAACATTTAACCCACCCCCTAGATATTCATGGAGATCATTGATGTAGAGCGAGAATAGCAATGGGGACAATAAGCAACCTTGTTTAACTCCCGATACAGTCTCAAATTTGTCGGATAGTTCAATTCCATTCCAAACTGTGGAGTATGTGCTTTGATACACATTTTCAATAAAACGAACCATTTTAGTGGACACTCCTATTGCGTGCAGTTTGAAAATTAGTAATTTCCTTGAAACTGTATCAAAAGCTGCTTTAAAGTCCACAAAAAATGCGTATACTTTTTTTTTTTCTATGAACTTTAGGTGAACGATTGTTGTTAAGTTGTAGATATTATCAACTGTGGAATAGTTTTTTCTAAACCCTGCTTGATATTCTGAAAGTATATTGCGTTTGTATACCCAATTATATAACCTTTCAGTTATAACACCCATCAGAATTTTAGCAATAACGTTCATAAAGGATATACCTCTGTAATTACTTGGTTCATTGGAATCCCCTTTTTTGAAAATTGGAAATATTACACTGGTAACAAATGATTTATCCAATCTCATATTATTGTATAATGTGTTGTACACTTTTTTCAATTCATTAATTAGTTCCTCCGGAGCATTTTTAAAAAATTCATACGGAATTCTGTCTTCACCTGGAGCTTTATCTGGCTTGGCCTTTGCAATTACGTCGTAAATTTCGGTGGAGCTTATATTTTTATCCAATAAATCATCGGTTTGATACAGTGCAGCATAATAAATATCTTTTGCAGTTTGAATAGGATTAAGTAATTTCATAAAATATGATTTAAAAACAGACGAAGAAATATTTGGGAGTTCTTGATAATTTTTGTTTCTTATTTCGTTAGCAAGCCTCCACCAGGATTTACTATCTGTAACTTGGTTTAGTTTTATATCTAAATCTTTATAATATTTATCCTTTTTACTCTTACATATTATTTTGAACTTTTCATTTGCCATTAGATATTTTCTTTTCGTTTCTTGGTTCATGTCTTGTCTATAGTTTTTTAGCATTTCGAAAGAGAATTTTCTAGCTTCGTAACATTTCCAGTCAAACCATTTATTTTTGGCTGTAAATACTTCGTTATTTTTTTTTATTATTTTTATTTGTGGATTTGCGTATAACATCTACGATGTCTTCTAAATCTAGTACATCTTTTTCTCTCTTTAAAACACTTAGATTGTTTAAAACATTTTGGTTGTATTGGTTTTTAAGGTGATTTTTCCACTGCAATTTTGGCAACAAAAGAGTTTTTATTTGCTCAGTGTGAACTTTTATTTTAAGTTCTAGACATATTGGCAAATAGTCTGACCATATTTTTTCATCCACTCTAAAAAAATCAACATATCCGAGCAGTTCTTGTGATACCGCACAAATGTCGATAACCGATTCTCCTCTACCACCAATAAATGTGTATTTTCCAAGTTCATCACCTCGAGTTGCCCCATTAAGAACTGTCAAACCATAATCACCACAAAACTCCATTACCTTTTTTCCCATGCTGTTATTTTCTGAGTCTTCTGATTTTCTTTGCCCAGTATATGAGTAAAACTCTGATAAATACCCTTCGTCTATTTCTTGTTGGATATTACCAATCCTTGCATTTAAATCACCTATAACTACTGCATTTGTTGGGCTAAATTCAAGAAAGTATTTCTCCATCATACCAAAATCGGATTCCCACTCCGCACCTCTTATATATAACGGAAATATTAAAATCTCCAAACTATTTATCATAACCTTTATTGTATCCATTCCGTGTTGATGTAAGAAGTTGCACTTAATTTGTGATGAATTAATGTTTTTATTGATGCCAAACATACACCCTCCAATTGCCCTCCCGTAATTGCTAATTTTATATGCTGGTTTCCTCCTCCTATAAGTCCCTGAATAAACCAAAATCAAACATTTTTATAGAATATGTTAACCCTCTAACTCCTCAAGGTAAGGATATTTTTTTCCTTCTTTTAAAAAAAGAGCAAAACCACCTTCAAATCAAGGATTAAAGGGGTTAAAATGTTCCGCAAAAATATTCGCCGTGAAATTTTACTATAAGTCCCTGAATACACCAAAACGGAAAATTCAACCAAAAGTCAGAAATAAGACACAATTAAAGAGAGCTTAGGGTTAATTTCGCATTTATCAAGAATTTTATTTTAAAGTACCCCAAAAATTTAGCATGAAAATAAAATAGTTCAAATTTAACCAAAATCAGTAATACCTCTATTATTTTTCCTTCGATAGCAAATTTGGATAGGAAGTATTCATTAATTAATTTTTTTAGCTCTACGCAATTCCACTTCATTACACTGTACAACACAAAAACAAATTTCAAGGTCCGACCTATAAATTTTGATAGATTGCCAGCTGTTCTTTGGCTGATTAGATCAGTTACATTACAACAAAAACAAAAAAGAAATCAAAACAATGATCAAGTGATATATTTCTTATTGTACTAAAAACGTGTCAATTTGCGGTGCATATATTGTGTACATAATTTGTTTTGTGATTTGAGTGTATTCAGATTTTGGTGTATTCAGGGACTCATAGTAAAATTTCACGGCGAATATTTTTGCGGAACATTTTTACCCCTTAAATCCCTGTTTAAAAGATGTTTTTTTCTCTTTTTTAAAAGAAGGACAAAAAAGACCCTTACCTTGAGAGTTAGAGGGTTAACATATTCTAAAAAAATGTTCCCCGTAACATTTTACATAAATTTGCTGAACACACGATCTACTTTAAACGTAAGCTTTACTCGATTTTCTATTCTAAAAAAATGTTCCCCGTAACATTTTACATAAATTTGCTGAACACACCATTACTTTAAACGTAAGCTTTACTCGATTTTCTATGCCGATTGACAATACAAAATTTGCATTTAGGGGAAACTTTACCTCCCCCTAAAATTAAACCCAGATGTGAACTTTCAAAACGCCGATGCACGTGTCTTTTTTTTTTTTGTCTCTTTTATCAAAATTTATTGGTCGGGCCTTGTAATTTTAGAAAAAATTTGATTTTGTTGAACAGTGTAATTTATTTGACCCGAATCATTATTTACAATAGGTCGATTAAGCGCGGTTTAATTTTATATATGGATTTTAACATAAAACTTTCCAATTTTCTTAACTTTGGCTAGCTAAATGACAAGAAAACCTTAAAAAAGAAACTCTGTAAAAAAATATCATCAAATTCTTTTAAAATCGAGTGAAAGCGACCCTCAAGTCTCTAGATAACATATTTTTTTTATCGACTTTAAGAAATTAGATAGAACATTTTTTATTCTGTTTTGATTCTTTGAAAAACTGAAATTAATATAAACCAATATTTCCATGTGTTTCAAGACAAGATTGAATTTGTTTTAAATCGATGTCACAAAACTATCAATCAATTTACAAATAAATTCTGTAGGAATCCGAATCCTTCCATCTCCACAGAACATTTTATGTAATCAATTCCCCTACAACTTTCAAACATATGCCAGTGAAAATGAAAGATATACCTAACTAGAACCAGTTTCAGAAGCTGTTTTACACGTTCTACTTCAAAGCAATTAAACCGGTGATTTTGGGACAATTTTAAACAAAAATCATTGGTGTAAAACCGAAACTAGAACGGGTTATAAAGAAAAATAATTTGTTCTACAAGGTGGCGCAAAAGTAATCCTCCTATCAGAAAATGCTATAAATTTTGTGATTGGCCCCTAATGTCAGTTCTGTTTTGACATTTGTGTAGTAAACACATGCGAAATACACGTTAATAAACAATGTTACGCTACACTGCTCCAGAACGCGGAATATTGGTGACTATTTATTTGACCAATAATCGGTCGGTGACTTTGGCACAACGTGAATTTCGTCGCAGATTTCCTGGCCGTCAAACGCGTACTGGTGAAACACTGCGACGCTTAGCCGCTCGCCTCGAAGAGACTGGCACAACACGAGATGCTGCCAGGCGTGGCAGACCCCGGAGTAGCCGTTCTGCAGAGAATATTGCTGCTGTAGACGAGGATGTCATGGAAGCGCCGTCTACATCGACCAGACGACGTGCCACGCAAATGGGTATCAGTCGACGGTCTTTACAGCGAATTTTGGTACCAGATTTGAAGATGTTTCCGTACAAAGTCCAGACGGTGCATCAGCTGTTAGCTGCTGACAGCCAATCGCGTGTAACATACGCTCAAGCCATCCTTAATCACCACCAAGAGGAAGATGATTTTTCATCAAAAATAATCATGAGTGATGAGGCCCATTTCCATCTTAGCGGGTACGTAAATAAGCAAAATTTACGCTTCTGGGGCACTGAAAATCCGCGTGTAACCCACGAAGAGCCATTACACCCGCTCAAAGTCACTGTATGGTATGCTGTTTTCGCTGGAGGAGTCATCGGACCTTTTTTCTTCGAAGACGTCGCGGGCCAAACGGTTACTGTGAATGGTGACCGCTACAGAGCAATGATCAACGAGTTCTTTTTGCCGCAACTTGATGAATTGGGATTGGAAAACATGTTGGTCCACCAGGACGGTGCAACGGCACACACTGCAAGTGCCACAACCGATATGCTGAAGGATGCATTTCCCGGGCGCCTAATCTCCCGTTTTGGCGATTTGCACTGGCCAGCAAGATCGCCTGATTTGACCGCTCCAGACTTCTTTTTGTGGGGCTTTTTGAAGTCGCGGGTTTATGTCAACAAGCCTCAGACTCTTGTAGCTCTTAAAGACAATATCCGTCAAGAATGTGAGGACCTATCGCCGGAAGTTTTGGCCAAAGTGATGGAAAATGCCATAAAAAGGGCTCAAATGACAATCAACTGTGGCGGCGGCCATTTACATGACATCCTATTCTCGACTTGATGTAAAAAAAATTAAAATACCAATTAAAAATAATCCACAAGAAGAATCAAAGTTTTTCATTTTTTTTTTTAAATTACAGCCAAAAAACATCGGAAGGTTATTTTTGCGCCACCTTGTACAAGCCGTTTCTCGAAAGTCGCATATTTTAAAAATGGTAACACAGATAGATCCTTTGGTCTTTTTAAAAGAAAAACTGTGTAACTCTTAGAATTAATTAGCACTGAAAGGCCATTTTTAATGGCATTAAAAATGGCACGAAAAAAGCAAAATTAAAACAAAAAAGGCAAAAATTGCATGCAATTCCAAAAATTGCTTAAAATAACAGTTAATTTTTTTTTTTTTTTTGTTTTTTGATATTATTAATAGAAAACAATAACGAAAAAATTTACAGTTAAAGTGATAAATTGTTATCGTTGTAAATAAGTACGAACTTAAAAGTTTAGTTTTCGTTGCTTTGAAGAAAATATTGCCAAAGCTAATTTTTACAAACACTAAAAAAAAATACTTTTTTTTTATATACAAAATTTGGATTTCAATTTTTTGACGAAAAGTTAAAAAAAAATTCTTTTTTATGGTAATGAACAAACACTTTATAAACCAACTTTACTTGATATTTAAGAAAAAAAACAGCTCTTTGTGTTTTTATTGATCAAAAAAAAACCGAAAGAAATACACTTTAAAGGATTAATCGCCAATTTTGTAGAATATCCGGTTCATTCATTTTCGCGATTTTTCGAATAATGCCTTAACCTGTTAACCGCCTAGGTCGAATAATCGAAAACATTATCTCAAATGTGATGAAACATTTGATGTTTACATTCTTTGTTAGAGTTAGAAGAATAAGGCATACCTGTGTTTTTAGTCTCCTATTGGCAAATTAGCTATTTCATGTAATAACTATATAAATTTGCCAAAAAAAAAAAAAACATTGCAATGAAATTAAAAAAACAAAATGTATATGCGTAGAATTTTTATTCTATTCATACTAAAAATTTCCATTTGAAAATAAAAAAATAAGTTTCTATTTAAAAAACATCAATTAAAATTCCACAATTTTAAATTATATTAAAATTATGAACACCTCGAATAATATTCAATTGAAGGACTTATTGTAAAAACTAGATAAGCCACATTTCAATTTTTGCTGGTTTTTGCCTTTAAAGTTTTGATTTAATGCAAAAAGTAGAACTTTGATAGGACTTTGTACTCTAGATACTCGTTATAAATGTGTAAGCAAGACTTTTATAAAATATTCATCAAAATATGACTAGAAAACAGCTAAAACCAGCAATAAAAAAATGTGGCTTATCATGTTTTTACAATAAACCCTTCAATTGATCTTTCAGAATTTTTAATGATTTCTGGTAGTTTTTCAGATTTAAAAAAATTTAATTGCAAATTATATTTTACATATTTCAAATGGAAAATAAAAATTTAAATTAAAGGTTTCTAAATTTCACTATTTTACCCTAAAAGGGAAAAATTTGTTTTCACAAAGTTTCTGAAAATTGCATATGAAATGATGAAGGTCTATGAAATATTTGACATACATTTTTATGAAAGTGTTCATCATATTTATAAAAACTGCATAAATGTGAAGAATAATTGATGACAACCGATTTATGAAACAATTTCATCAATACGATGAAACTATTTTCCCTAAGTGCACAAATTAAACTTTTCGTTTAATGAAAATATCTGCACTCAAAGGAAAAGCTATGAAATGTTTCATAGATTCCAATGTAACGTTTCATAGTATTTATGAAGCATTTCATAAAAAACAAAATTAATTTCATCATATTTATGAAATGTTTCACTATATTTTGTATTAGTAAGGATTTCATTATTTTTGTGAAGAAAAAAGTTTACAGTGACCACGATATGGTCATTGAAATTCATGTTGTTTATGAAATGTTTCATAAATATTGATAAAGTTGTTGCATTGGACGAAAATTGATGATAGTTGTTCCAGTTTTTCTCTGGGTGTACATTAAAATAATAAATTATTCCATAAAATCTATAAAGTTTTATTTGAAATTTTAATAGTGAAACTTTTTATTTAATTAATGATTTAATTTATAAACTTTTTCTCTATCTCACTCTCTCTCTCTCTCTCTCTTATATCCTGTTTTCCAGATATAAGCTATGGTTACGTGATAGACCAACAGCCCATTGGACGAGAATTATTTCGACAGTTTTGTGAAAGTAAAAGACCGTTATATTTTCGTTATATATCATTTTTAGATCAAGTTGAAAAGTTAGTATAAAACAATATTTATCTGCTCGGTAGTTATCACAATTTTAATTTTTTCAAGTTTGAACAAATTTCCTATTCATCCATTTTTTAGATATGAAATAGAATACGATGAACATCGTTTAACAATAGCACATGATATTGGTAGTAGATTTTTAGATATAGATGTTCCTTCATTGAACAATGGCAATACCGGTGAAGGCAATGACGATGCAGCAGACGAAGAACAAGATGATAATGATGGAGATGATGATGATGATAAAAATAAAACCACCTCCTTAGAAGCGGAAAATATCACACAAACAACAGCAACAGCAGCAACAAATCCTGTAGAGACTGAATTATGTAACAAAAATACCACCGCCAATAATACCAGTACGAGTAGTAGTAGTTGTGTCAACAATCATAAAAATTTTCAACATCAAAACGGTGATGAACATGGAAAATCTGAGGTAACCTACGATGATGATGGTGGCGGCGGCGGTTTTGGTGGTGATGGTGGCGGCGGCAGAGAAGCCAAAGAAGATAAAGGTGGTGGCGGTGGTGTTGATGATGTTGATAATGCTGACAACGTTCAAAATATCATTGATACAACAACTACTGTGATTACAAAGTTAAATGGAAATTCAAATAAGCCACCATTGTCTTCCGATGAATTTGTTTTAGACATTTTAAATGATGATCTCATTTCAAGGGTACGCAGTAAAATGACTAGTGGTAATAAAGAACTTTTTGAACCCTGTGTTAAGGCAGTTAAAGCATTTTTAGCCGGTGAACCATTCCGAGAATTTGAAACTTCTATGTATTTTCATCGGTAAGTTAAATAATAAAATATATAAAAAGAAAACAAGAAAAATGTTATCAAGCCAAATCTTGTATACCATATAAAAATCGAGACATCGTTTTTGGGGGATGGATACCCTAAGGGTTTAAAAAAAAAATTTTTAATTATAAGAGCTCCAAATGGGGTAATTTTTTTAATTTTAAATTAAAATTACTGAGAGGAAATTTCTTAATGGTTGGATATAGAAATCTTTAGGCGGAAATCGATGGAAAATTTTTGTTATTATTTACAAGTCGAAAAATGAATTACTTTATTTTTAGTTTTCTAAAATATTTAGTTATTGAATATACTTTTTTAAACAGAATCGTAATCTATACTAACTAGTTAAGCATACTTAAATTAAAAACAAAACAAAAATGTGAAAAAAATTAAATATTGATCACAACAATAATACCCAGTAAAATCCAAATAACTGGTTGCAGAACAGCTTATACTGTATTATAACAGGTTCTAATTTCGGTTCTGCAACTGGTTCTTTTTATATGGAGTTTGTCCAATTTGCAATAGGTTCTTTACCTCCAAACAAGAACAGGTTGCTTTAGAACCGGTTCTAGAACCAGTTATAGAATTGGTTCTGGGACAGTAACACCTTACATTTCGGCTCCCTGGAACCTGTTCTAGAACCGGTTCCATGTAACCGGTGGTAAAAGAAGTTGTTCTAGAACAGGTTCAGAGGTAATCTGTTCTAAAAAATTTTGCTGGGTAGGGTAAGGATTTTTTAAAATAGTGGATAGTTTTTCCCTTATTTCGTGGACCAATGTAATCTGAGTTCCCAAATTTAAGTCTATAATAATTGTATCGCTGTATCCACAATATTGGGATTTTCACTTATTTTTTAGCTGCCAAATCTCACGTTTAAGGGTTTAAAAGTAATTAATTCGTTTTTATATGAAAACTTGACTTCGGTTAACGAAAATTGGATTTATTTGTACACATAGAATATTATGTAGGTAGAGACCACTGCAAATGTAGTTAAAACGAATGAAATTCTACGTGAAAAAAAGACGTCTTATATTTAATTAAATTCAACTTACTTTGTCATTTGTTTTTTACTGTTGATAAAATGAACAACAAATGTAGTAAAAATGAACCACAAATGTAGTAAAAAACTGACAATCATGTATTTGTTTTATTTTTTTAAACAAAAACAAAATAAAAAACTGTTGATGTCAATGTATATTCAAAGTACAGTAATTTGATATGGTTTATTTTTTAAATGAACTACAATTGAGAGGCTTAGAGCATAAGTGACTGAGGTTCAAGTGACTGAAGTTGAGTTTGAGAAATAAAAGCCTTTTTAATAAGAGAGATCCTGCGATATATTTTAATCTAACATGCTAACTTTTATATCAAAAGAGTCTTAGTAATTAATACCTAATAATAAAAAAAACCACATAGACGCAATTTTGTAAATAACAGTCTATTAAGAAAAGCTTTTTTCGTTCTTTGGTACGTTTTTTTTAGTCGCCATAGTCAGATTCCATAACATTATCGGGCATTAGATTCTTTTCAGCATCTTTTCAATTCTATCGTGAGGAACTGGTTTGAACCATCGACAGTGTATTGGTGGTATATAGCAAGGATTAGTTTCTTTTTCCAAAATCTTTGTTAGCGATGTCAAACTTTTACGCAATCAATTTTATTATTATTTATTCTTTTCTGGAATTTTTTTTATAAAGAGCGGGAGATAAAATTAGTGCTTAAAAGAACGCTTCTACTACTTTAGCATTGATGCTAAATGTTTTTTTGCTGGATTGACAAAATAGTATTTTACTACGTAAAGGGGTTTCCCAATAAATATACATGTTTAACGAAACAATTGAGTAAATAACATAATTATAACTAAAACAAGTCAAAATGTTAAATTTGTTTGTGTCGAATCATTTTGATCCCACATAAAGTTGCATAGAATTAATTTTGAATTAAAAACTTAAATGACAAAAGAAATTCTCTACAGAAAACTTACATACGAGGGTGAACATATTGACTTATTGTTTCAATTGGCAGGACTAACATGGGTCGAGTCACTAAACAGTCAGAAAAACACAGTATGATGGCATGTACTAGAGCATGTACCAAAACTTACCCTAGGGCCACACACCGAACTGTGTTTTTAGTAGAATTTAGTGTTGCGACATGTCATAAGGGGCGAATTTTGCTCTTTTTTTTGACAACGGCATATACAAGTGACTGATACATTTAATATACAGGAAATGTATCGTAAGCAGTTCAATGTTTATAGGGATCAAGAAAATGTTTATTTTAAACTAAATATATAGAGTAGGAGTTTATACCAAATATACCAGGGTATACCAAATATTTTGACTTAAAGCTATTTTTATTAAGTTAATGAATTAAAATTCACTATCAATCCAAATCAAATAAATTTATCAAATATTTTTGTTCATATTTGTCTGGATTAAAATTCATCACGTTGATTTTTTATTAAAAAACACAATTTCGGTTAAAAGGTTATTTTTTTATATACCCTGCACCACAATTTATTGGTATATTTATTTTGTCATTTCATGTGGAACATATTTAAATCCGCGCCATATTGTATTCTTACACTCACAAAAGAATTTCGTTGTGACAATCGATTTTGTTTTCCAATTATATTGGGTCGGTTGCCCCAACCTCATTAATTCGGTTGCCATAACCGAACAGTTATGGCAAATCGGCTGCAACAACACAATCAGTTTATAGTAATTTGGTTGCCACAACCGAATTATTTACAGAACGAGGTTGAATCCACTAAATATTTATATTTTCTAGAAATTTTAAAAGTAAAAACTGAAAAAAAAAACGCTTTTTTATTATTTTTTAAAACATTTATTATTATTATTTTAATTAACAAATAAAACAAAATAAACAAAATTCTACAGATATTAATTTTATTTTTTTTATCGCTAAACATGCTAGCTCTTCAGAAACAGTTAAATAACTAATTATTTTTTATTACATACTCGAAATTACCAAACACAATCGGATATCACTCCTGGAATTTTTTACCGATCGTTTAAAATCCACGATATGAAACTTTCTGAATTACAACCTGCATCCTTATAAGGGAATAGGGTAAGCTGCTTACAACCTGCATCCTTGTTAGGGAAAACAGTAAGCTTAAGATTGTTTTTATACGAAAATTATTCGTTTCTTTTGCTGCTTCTCAGTATTATGTAACAGTAAGCACTTACATAACACCGTGTTATTAAAGAGTGCATATCTTGGATTAATAAAAGTTTTAAAATTTCAGTTATGAAAATTTTAAATTGAAATTTAATTTCGTAGTAGTTTAATTTCAAAACAAATTTACTTTATATTATTTCTATGGAGCGGGATCCGGGGATACCGGGAAATTTAAAAAGTTTTTCCCCTTTCCCGTGAACCGAAAAAGTGCAGGAAAAAGTAAACTCTATTCATACCACTTTCAAAAGAACTGGTTCATATTACTTGGAGAATTGGAAATACAAAGTAGTATTTCGGTGTAGGGTATAAAAGATTTGGCCTGACTAAATAAATTACTGTTATTTATTTTAGTTTTTATAAAAATGAATGTTTAACAATTAATTTTATAAAATATTCCAAAAAAAAATGCAATATAAATTTTCTCATCATATTTGTTTTTAAATTTATTTTTTCCAGCTACCTACAATGGAAATGGCTTGAAGCACAGCCCATAACCTATAAAACATTTCGTATGTATCGTGTTTTGGGTAAAGGTGGTTTTGGTGAAGTTTGTGCATGTCAGGTGAGTTTTTAATACATAGTAACTTAATAATATTTTAAGCCCTTGGGATTTTTGTGTAAAAATGACAGCAGAATATTTTGTGACAATATTGTTAAAAAAAAAAAAAACCGACAAGTGTAAAAAGAACAAACAAAAACAAATACATTAGATTATATTAAAATTATAAATTGTATAAAATGTTACTATTATATGGTGATGAATTTAAAACGCTTAAATTTTAAATTAAATTCGCGCATTAAAATTTTCATAAAAACGCTCACAACAAACTAATAATATTATTTAGATTTTCCGTATAATCTCATCAATATAAAATCTCAATAGTTAAAGGATTTTGTTTGCCATTTACTGTAATAATGCGCGGCTCTAAGGGGGGATTTCCTATCCCCTAACCCGTCAGCAAAATTGAAAAAAAAGAAAAAGAGAAAAAGAAGGAAAAAAAAGGGAGAAAAGGGAGAAAATTAGAAAATAAATCGTAAAGCAAATGAAAATAAAAATTTGTTTTAAACCGGCAAACACGCGAGTTTTTATTCTAATTCGGTTCCTATTTTAATTCGCGACTTTTTTGATCGGAATCTTATTAGATTTTGATTTTGGTGATTTATTTATAAATTTTATTAAGTAAACTTTACAAATCATTTTAAAGAAATTCACTTTTGTAGGTTGTAGTTGATAATATGCTAACTAAGCGCTGGGATCGTGGGTATAATTGCCACCAGAGGCTCTTATCTGTTTTTTTTTTAAGAGTAGTGATGAAGGGTGACGAAATATGTAGGGCTTTAAATATTGCAACAAGGTAATTGCGTGAGATAATACTCCTTAGCACAACTGTTGCGCGCCATCTGATATAGATTTGACGAACTCGTTAATTTTTTTGAGTTCATAGCCAAGTTATCTTTTTTTTACTTGGGTGCGAGCGAGTAAGTGTTACGGGAACACCGAGGAAAATAAAATTTTGTATACAGCAACAATTCTGAGATTGAAATTTTTTTTTTTAAATTTTTAAAATTTAAAGATCGGATCAAGAACTTTCCGAACTTGTAAAAACTCTAATATGCAGAAAATTACTCTGTTTTCTATTTTAATGTAAAAAATTAGCTATTTTCTTCCAGCAAACAAAAAATTTTAAGAAATGGTTCGCCAGTGTTGCCATATTAAAATTTTTAAAAAAACCGTCTACAAACACCAATATTTTTTAAAAATTCTCAAAAGTCGTGAAATCTGATCGATCAAATTTTGTATTACGGTTTGGTAGATATTTGCTTTAACAAATAATAAAAATTATAATTAAAAAGAAAACTATTAACCCATTAAGTACATACAAAGCGTTAAATTTTGAATTTAAGTTGTGAATACCGCAGCTAGAGGGCGCAGAAAGCGTAAAAAAACTTCAGAAAAAGCTTTTTGAGAAATTGTTACATCTATATACCAAAGTTTGTCAAAAAATTCCCTCCGAATCGATGAGTGGTATGAAATAGGTTAAAATCAGTTTTCTGAGAATTTTTTTATTGGTAAAAAGAATGTACTCGTATTCCGAAGAGTTTTTGATAAATTGTAATTGAATCAAGTACAAGCATTTATATATCCGCTCGTAAAAATTTTAAATTTTTATAATCAAGTTTGCTTTGAGCAACGTGTTTTATGTGGCTTTTATTGGTTCCTAAACAAAACAGGCATTCAATATCTTGTACAAATTTCTATGAAATTTTTAATCGGACTTTGAAAAAAAGTTCTTAAAAGCCATAATTGTCTAAAAATATGGTATTGGGTGTTACTATCAGGCACCGTCAGTTTATAGATGTGTGGCAAAAAACAAGGTGAGACACTTTTATTTCCTACTCAATTTCAATGAAAATTTAGCATAAAAAAAATTTACATTTCTTTAAATATTATTGCATTTGTCGGACCATTGATAGACATGTAAAAAAAATAGTTGAATCTGAAGATGTATACGATTAAGATCAAAATTTAAGACAAAAATAATTAGAGGAGGAAATTGCTATAGTTCCATAATGCATCACGAGGTGTTCATAATAAACCTCGTTAATTGGGGTGTAAATTTCCCATTTGCCCTCCCCCTGGAACTGCGCCTAATTATATGATCTTGTATAGTAACATTATAACAAACCCCAGAAATCCTAGGCACAAAACAAAAATGTTCGTTTTTAGTCAAAATAATCGAATCTGAATAACTTCGTAGTACTTCGACCAGTAGAGAGATATTTGGGTCTTTGTTAAACAGTTATGGCAACCACTACAAGTATTGCCAATAATGCCTAAAAGTTTTGACAAAAGTCGTCTGCATCAAACCAAACCTCTATGAAATATGTAGTTAACCCTCTAACAGGTAAGACTGACTCAGGGTAGCCTTCATAAAATTTAACACAAATGCGTCTAATGAGTGTTTTATATTTTTATAATTTTTCATGTGCCGTTCACGATTTGGAAGCGAGAAAGCTTCAAAATCAAAATTTCGTAAAATTTCCAAAACCAATTATTTTTAAAAAAAAAATTAGTTTTCAAAAATCTAAAAAACCAATTTAAGTTGACTAAAAACTCTTTATAATAAAATATAAGTAAGATTGAAGCTTTATCTTTAATAATAAGTCCTTACTTTAGTCTAAGGACTCACAGGATTTCATCATGATTCCTCTAAAGGACATCGTCTTAACTTATAAACTAAAAGACGGATTTTTATGAAATTTTTGCAGAAAGAATACATTAACTATTAATAGCAAAGCGTTGAAGTTTGAACAATATAAATTGAAGTTTAGATACTTTTTCGCCTAATTTCGCTTTTTTTTTTTTATTTATTTCAAATTTAAGAACCAAGCCTATAAGGCCAAATATGGTTCAAATACTACTCCATTATCAAAAATTACAAATCAAAAGAAAAAAAAAAGTATATATATAAAAAAAACAATTTCTTAAAACTAAAAAGTTATATAATTAACCTAAATACTAAAAACTAAAGGCCCTAACTAGCTTATAACAGAAATTTATATATAAGAAATTATAGTCAGTGATGGAAACCCTCGTAAAAGAACAGGGGGTAAATTAATCAATTAAAGAGCATCAAAATGTTGTTTAAGTTTACGCTTAAAGGTGGTATCTGTGAATGCAAATAACTTTAAATCTATGGGAAGGATATTCCACACCCTAGTTATACGTACATGAAAAGATCTTTCATATATAGATGAGGATATACGGTGACATATTATCTGAGGGTTTCTACTTGATCTAGAAAATCTAAAATCATCTCTAATGTACTCAGGACAATTTCGCATAACGACTTTTCGAAAAAGTAACAAAATTCTCAATTTAATAAAATTCTCAAAAGAAAATCCAACAAAGTCCATTACAAAGGGAGACACATGATCCCTTAATCTCAGTTTATAAATATATCTAATAATACGGTAAAAAGTAAGATGCAGCCTTCTTAGAACAACACTGTTTGTACCTGAAAATACTTCTATAGCATAAATAATCTGCGACATGAGCAGTGAACTGGCAACAGGCTTCCTCACGCGGAGAGGCAAATATAAATCTAATGAATATAACCGTCTAATGGTACTATTAACACGGGAACATATATGATCAATATGTTTTGCAAAACTCAAATTATTATCTATAAAAACGCCTAAACATTTCATTTCAGAAACGAAATTTAGCCCCACATTATCCAACGATATATTTAAGTCATTTGAATCTAAACCAAAACACATTGCCCGAGTTTTACCAAAATTAATATTCAACCTATTCTCCCGCATCCATAGACTGATTTGGCTAAGAAAGTAATCAATGTTGGCTTTCAACACATCTAAAAATTGTCTATCTGATGAAAACAAAATCTGAACATCATCAGCATATAAAAATGTCTCAATTGAGTTATTATCAAAAATATTAACAAAATCATTCAGGTACATCATAAACAAAATGGGGCCAATTACTGACCCCTGAGGTACACCACTAGTAACCTCCAAGGTCAATGACTCCCTACCATCAACTGACACAAACTGCGATCTATCACGGAGATACGACTGCACCAGCTTACAGGCTGATTTAGAAAAATTATACATACTACATAACTTGTACACTAACTTTGAGTGTAAAACTTTATCAAACGCTTTTGACAAGTCCAATGAAATCAGCACACTACATTTCTTGTCATTCAGCTTTTGTCTAATTGAATCAGTTAGCCCAATCAAAAGGGTGGTTGTACTATAATTTTGCCTGAAGCCTGACTGATGTGAGTGAATCAAATTATTTCTATTAATAAAGCCTAACATCTGATCTTTTACAATGTGTTCTACAACTTTCGAAAGTATAGGTATCATAGAAATCGGACGTAAATTATCCAACGCGTTTGAATTTCCCTCTTTCTTAATCGGGACCACACGTGCTATTTTCCAAGATCTGGGATATCTGGAAGTCAAAAAAATTGTGAGTGAGTGGCATACAGATGTAAGGAAAGATTATTTTAACAAAAATCCCGATATCTTCTTAAATAGGAGCAGATAAAAATAGTTTTTCGAGCGTGGTTATATCTTGGTAAGAGAAATATTTTTGTCCAAAACTTCTCTTTTATATGCTTTAGTGCACCCTAAAGTATTTTATCGCATAAATTAGGCAACGATAAACAATTTTGTTGAAGAATTTATTATTTGTTTTTCGAGTGGAGCACATGGTATGAATTTCGTTGCAAAACATTGTTTCCAAGTTAGAGGGTTAAATTCCTAAACGGGCCTTTTTAGAGTATGCCCATAAATTGTATGCATAAAATTTTTCTCAATAAATGACCACTTTTGTTGAAATGGATGAATGCGTTAAAAAGTTACTACAACTTGTTCGTGTTATACTTATTTTAATCTCAGTCTTTATTTCTTTTATAATCATAAAATACACAGAAAGAGTTTTGTTGGACAAAAAATAATAAAATTTTTCCGTAAATCAATTCAACTTTTCTTTACATAATAAATTAAAATTTTCTTAAAACTAATAAAAAGCTTAATACTTTTTATGAAACCACTTTTTTAGTGAAACTTCTTCATGCAATTTTAAATCAATGAAATTTTTTTTTTTTTTTTTATTAATAATCATATAATTATAAATTATATAATATTACCCTAACCGAGCACTAGCTACTATGGCCTTCGGCGCATTGTAGCGAAAACAGACCAGTGCCTCTGGTGGGAATCGAACCCACGACCCCCGCACTGATAAGCCAGCACGCTACCAAGTAGCCTACCGGGCGCACAATTCAATGAAATTATATTTTTCATACAATTTTATCTCGTACTCATCGAATAGTCTAAAGTGAAATGGCCGTTTTCCAAGTCAAAACATTTTTTTAGCTTAAGTCTAGTTAAACCAGAAACAAGACTACAGAGTTTTTATGTGAGAGCAAGATACGTTTTTCGACCAATTCTAGATAGTAATTATATTTTGTTTGAAAATTTCAACGTTGGGGTATCATACGAGTAATTTTTTAAACACTTTTTGCATCTAGAACGGGTGCGAAATTTTTTGATTTTTAAATAATATTTAAAATTTGTTTATTTTTAACACACACAATGCAATCTATTTAATTGAAGTAAAAGTCGTTTAAGACGAACACGGTTAACACTTAGCCTCGGTTATTACGAACTAACCGTTTTGGTAAAAGTGAATGTAAAAAACGAAAATCGACAAAGTGTTTATTAAGGGACATCCTTATGTATTTATTAGTAAAGCTTAAATATCTCTATTTCTAAGTCAGTATATTGCTCAAGAATCTATTAAAAACTGGTTAACTTTAAAATTAATTAGTTTGCGATTGTCAAAATCTATCTACTCAATAAGACTTATGACCTACACTAGATCGCTTATTTAGTAATGGGTGATTTTTTATGAGCTTTCGGATTTGATTTAAAAAAATCACATACAATTTAGAAAAATGTATAAAATCTTTATTTGAGTCGACAGAAAGATCTATATAATTCAATGTTTAAAGATGATTTTATGTTAATGATGACCGCGGCAACGCCTCAAATTGTTCATACGCTGGGTCCAATTTTGTCATACTTTTTGCACCATATCGGCCGGTATCTCCCGAATAAATTCTTCAATATTGGCTTCCAGTGCGTCAACCGTTGTGGGCTTGTCCCTATAGACATGAACCTTAACATAGCCCCACAAAAAATAGTCTAAAGGCGTTAAATCGCACGATCTAGGCAGCCAATTGACCGGCCACAAAACGTGAAACAAACTGTTCACCGAACTCACATCTCAATTGGGCCATTGTTTCGCGTGCTGTGTGGCATGTGTCACCGTCTTGTTAAAATCACATGTCACCCAAGTCCAGCTCTTCCAATTTGGACAACAAAAAAATCATCGCACGGCAGCGCTCGCCATTCACAGTAACGTTCCTGCCTTCGTCGTCTTTGAAAAAGCACCGGCCCATAATCCAAACAAAACAGTGCATTTTTCGGGATGCATTTGCAGTTCTTGTAATGCTTCTGGCTGCTCTTCCCACCAAATACGGTAATTTTGCTTGTTCACGTATCCATTCAACCAGAAATGAGCTTCGTCGCTGAACACAATTTTCCGATAAAAAAGTGATTATTCATCCAACTTTGCCAGCGCCCATTCACCAAAAGTTAGCAGTTGTGGTAGGTCGTGTGGCTTCAATTTTTTCACCAGCTGTATTTTAAAAGGTTTTACACCCAAATCCTTCCGCAAAATTTTCACGTAGTGGAGTAACAGATTCCCAATTGCTGCGAACGGCTCCGAATCGATAATTCACGGTCATCAATAACACTGGCGGATACAGCTGCGATATTTTCCTCTGTCCGCACTCTACATATGCGTGTTGGTGGTTTAAATTTGGTTCGAAATTTAGTCACAAGATTCCGAATAAACGCCTCAGAAGGTCGCCCAAACTGACCACGATGCACTTTCTTAACCGAGCATGAATTTTGATAATAAATTTCAATAATCTGCCAGCTTTGTTCGTTTTTAAGTCGATTCATGGTTAAATTATAGATCAAACTGAACATGTTTCACAGTAACATGCTACACGAAAACAGCTGAGCTGTCAAAAACAGTGTTGCCAAAAAGAAAGTTGATAAAAAACCACCATTTATATTTCAGTGTACCACAGTGTAATTAGCTAAGACATACAAAAAGTCTGTAGCGCTGTATTTTTTTTTTTTTTACTAATTTCTACGCTTTCATAATTCATAATCTACTTTAATTTTCTTCTTTGTTTTTTTGTTCTAGGTACGTGCCACTGGTAAAATGTATGCTTGCAAGAAATTAGAAAAGAAACGTATTAAGAAACGTAAAGGTGAATCTATGGTATTAACAGAGAAGCAAATTCTACAAAAAATCAATTCACGTTTCGTTGTCAATCTGGCGTATGCATATGAAACAAAGGACGCTTTATGTTTGGTACTGACCATTATGAATGGTAAGCTCAAAATAAGATTAATAGACAATAAAACCTGGCCTTAGGTTTTTTTTTTTTGTTATCCCGATTATTTTCGATTTTTTTTTTTTTTCATCTTTTGTTTTTAATTTTATTTAATGAAAATGATGTCCTATATTGTTCATTCATATGAAGATATATATTTTCTTTTGAATGTAGTCAAAAAGTATAAATATTTTATATTGTCTTTTGTTTCTCGGCATGTTGTATAAATTATTTTAATTAAATATTGATTTAATGTTTTATTTAAATATTTTGCCTTAAGATATTAGCTTATCTTTTATTAATGGTACACTCAAAAAAAAAGTTTGTAAAGTCAGCAAAAAATGTTGCTGAGTCAGCAAAATTTAGTCAGGAGGGTGCTAGCAAAAAAATTGCTAATGTCAGCAAAATCTTTTGCTGAAAATCAGCGAGCTGATTTTTAGCAACAAAATTATTAGATTCAGCAAAAGTTTTGCTAACACTTAGTAGATTAGAAATAAAAAAGAGTTGGTAAAAATTAATAAATATTTTGCTGAATTTAGTAGACTAAAAAAAAACGCAAAAAAGTTGTAAAAAAATTGTAATTTAGTTTATATATTTGCTGAAAATCATAAAACATATTTTTGTGATTCTTTTAAAAATAATTTACAATAATTACGAAATATAAAAATTTTCATTTTCCCACATTGATGTCATGAATTAATTTAAATCTGAAAATGGCTGAATTTCAGTTTATGGGGGACACCCCTAGAGAAAAAATCTGAATATGCCATCCCCTTCAGAATGTTCCCAGGAGTACGAAAATCATAATGAATAAGGGGGCTCACGCCCCCTATGGGCGTGGCAGTCGAAAAACGACCCGGCCCACCTACGTAGACAATATGGGTATCAAATGAAAGCTAATGTCTTCACGATTCCAAAAATAGCCATAGTTGCCAGATCGGGCGGTTTTTGCAGCCGATACGGCCATTTTTGTTAAATAGGGGCGGGGGTGAAAAACGACCCATGCCACCTACTTAGGCAATATTGGTATCAAATGAAAGGAAATGTCTTCACGATTCCAAAAATACCCGTAGTTGCCAGATCGTCCAGAATTTGAGGAAGATATGTTAATTTTTATAAAATGGGGGAAGGACTTTTTTTGTTTATTTCTTTTTAGCTCGGCCAGAGGCCGAGCACTCGAGATCCCCGCCGTCTAGAATTAAGACATACTGGAGTTAAAAACCCCTAAGCCCGGCCGTAGGCCGGTCACGCAGAAAAACTTTACTAAGCGAAGCCAGTATAACAAATTTTCATTAACCAATCAGAAGCTTTCAAGAGTTTTCCTCGTTTCTTAATTTTGTACTTATCCTCATTTATGATTTGACTCTTGACACGAGAACATAATATAAGCATATAAGCAAAAAAAAAAGGAAAAAAAAAATTTCCCCCACCCCAAATTTTGCCAAAATGGCCATATCGGCTACAAAAATCGCCCTATCTGGCAACTACGGCTATTTTTGGAATCGTGAAGACATTAGCTTTCATTTGATACCCATATTGTCTACGTAGGTGGGCCGGGTCGTTTTTCGACTGCCACGCCCATAAGGGGCGTGAGCCCCCTTATTCATTATGATTTTCGCACTCCTGGGGTCATTTAAGGGGGCGTGGCATTTTTTTTTTTTTCCAGGGGTGTCCCCCATAAACTGAAATTTTGCCCTGAAAATATATAGAAATAAATATATATAACATAACAAAAGTAAATGATGCTTTCTTTTAAAGCACGCAGCTGCCGAAGATAATTATAGAAACGAAACGAAAAAATAAACAAAAACAAACGAAACGAAAAAACAACCTTTTTTTTGCAATAAGAAAAAGGAACCATACAAATCTACCTAAGATGTGTGTCTTTGTCTTTCGCGTTACTCTGTCTACATGTCTGTATATGTTTGTTTGTTTGCAATTTGACCACACTAGATTATTAATCTATTAACATTTATTATAGAAATACATATTAAATTTAAATATTTTCTTTTGTCTTTTATTTTAATAATAGACAATTATTTTCACAAGCCGGTGACAACGCAAAATTTAAGTTGTTTTAATCCTCAATTTTGTTTTATGTATGAAAAACAGATACAAAAATATTCCATGGTGGATTTTTTTATATGTCTTATTAGAATTGTACTTTTTAGTATCATTTTCCTCTTCTCCACTACATCTTGACATGCCGCGACATCTGCTTCATTCTGCGTATATCTTTCAATCTGGTTGTCGTCCACAATATTAATGTGCTTATCAGCACAATTTTTTTAGCAAAACTAATTAGTAAAACATTAGTATATTAGTAAAGCATTAGTATAAAACAGTTAAGTGCTGAATAAGTATAACAAAAATTTTAGCTGAAAACACTATTTTAGCAAAAAAATTTGCTAAAAAATAGTATACCTGATTTACAAGACGTTTTACTAACTTTTGTAATAACTTATTTTTTTGAGTGTACTATTGAATATTGTGTATGTATGTTAGGGTGTTCGGTAAACAAATATTTATAGTAATACTTAGTAGTCAAACATTGCATACACTCCAATAAAAAAAGTTTTTAGAAAAACTAGTAAAACCTTTTATATTCCAATTTACAAATTTTTAGTACAAAATCTATTTGTAGTGAAAAATTTTCTTATTTTCAATTTTTAAATTATAAAATTTGTTTACTAATTTTTGTTACTTATAATACTAAAGTATTTTACTAATGTTTTAAACCCAAGACTCTGGAATTAGCAAACATTTTTACTAATTTCCTGGTTTCAAAATTGAGAGCAAAGTTTTTATCAATTATGTATGTTTTTTACGACACACGACAATGAAATCACATCTAAATCATTCTCGTTTTAACAGCGGAAATGTAAAAATTTTTGTTGCCTCGGTTCCATATGACATTCCTAAACTATGAGATGAATAAACAAAATTAGTTCCATCTCCGAAACGATAATGATGCAGGTGTCATTTCATTGTCGTGTGTCGTAAAAAAGATACATATTTGATGCCCAGTTAAAGCAACGGTAATTTCACTTAAAAAGGCGATAAAGATAATTATCCTTGATATAACTAAAAATGTAGTTATTTTTAACTGTTGAAAAACAACTAACAAGTGTAGTAAAAACAGTTGACAATTTGTTACTACAAACATTTTTAAATAACTCTACAAATTGTTAAAAATTACTGTTTTTAACAGTTATTTTTTTGGTATTTTAAAACTGTTAAAAAAAAAAAAAAACGTTGTTTCTTTCAATTACAATACAAATTTGTATTTCCTACATCCTACATAAAATACAAAGGTAAAATTCCAAACGGCACTCCAGTTACGGATTTTTAATGTAATGATACAATGCAATTTTCTTAAAAACTGTGAACATATCAATAAAAACAAATATGAACTTAACGAGAATTTTTAAAAACTCAATATAATCTTCTATTTTTAAATAACTTACAAAACATAACTGTTTACTGCAAAGTTACTGTTTTGGTAGTTGTTTACTAAAATACTAAAATAACTACTTTAAACAACTTTTAAAAAATACAGTAGTTTTCTTTAGTTGTTTTTTAAAATAATTGTCAATATAGTTGTTTTGTAATTTTTCATAGTAAAACAACTGTAATTGCTGTTAACAGCAACTACTACTGATTACTACACAAACAACTGGCATGTAGTGACAGAGTTGTATCTGTCTTTTATTTGTCTTTATTATTTCCTTTGTTCCTTTGCACAGAACGCTATATGTCAAAGACATGAGGCGTCATCTAAAATAATTGATAAATAAGTAAAAACTTAAGTAAGGAAGCACTGATTTTTCAAAAGCTTTCAATATCTATTCATTGTTAAAAGAAAAATATGTGTTTAAATTATTATATTAATTTTTTCAAACATCATAAATTATTTTATAAACGAAAAAACACACTCAAAAAAATTCTGTAAAATCAGAAACATTTTTGCTGGGAGGATCTTTGCAGAAAAATTGCTAATATCAGCAAAATAAGTAGTAAATACATCAAAAATGTTGCTGAATTTACCAACTTTATATTCGCATTTTTTCTGCACGGATCAACCCAGCAAAAATGTTGCTGACTTTACTGACTTTTTTTGAGTGCACTTATTCTAGTCCTTGAATTCAGAAAAAAATCTTTCCTGTTTCTAAATATTTTTCCAATACGACGTATTCACTTGACACAAAATACTGAAACTCAAACATCGCATTACAATGACATCTGCTGAGGTTGATTATCAAAATAATTTTTTTAGACTTTAGTTAATTCAGCAAAAAATATTAGCTAAAAATTTTGTATTTCATCAAGTCAAAATAGCAAAATAAGGAAAACCACTAAATAGCGGTTTTAATCTACAGTTTTGTGAATCAAATATGTAACTCAAATAAGAACACAGCGGTTGTCTTTACATTTCAACAGAAAGGAGTCAGGTTGAGTCAGGCGCGGATCCAGTGGGATCCGCATATTTTACACATTTAAATATGATGTAAACGAGTAAAACGGAAGGAACTGTATTCCTGCTTTTTCAATGTGTTTTATTACACATATTTCTTAAAGCTAATTAAATGTAAGGTATTTTAAAAGCACAAAATTTTTTGAACTTCGAACTTTATGCCAACGGTGGCAAGTTCGCTCAAACCAACGGTTGGATATTGTTATCATTCGTTTCGTTCGCTTAAACCGAATTTTATCGCTTAACTATCAATTGGCCTTAACAATTGGTCATGCAGTAGAAGAAGCCTATTAGGAAGAGATGTTTCATCAAGAAACCAATTATTTTAATATGGTGCCTCATATGTAAAAATTGTATATGTCAGCATAGCTCTCCGAAGTGAACCCAGAGTCCAATCTTAATATAATATGTGAATACTTTTGCAAAACATCACCCAAAAATGTTTATATTTGAAAAAGTTTTTCTACACTCTTGATAGTCTTACAGGAACTACATGTAGGTCATTTAGGTAGTAAACAGTAGTAGTTGTTTTAACTGTTACTGTAGTAATTTTTCTATGAGAAAATGGAAAACGACTATTTTATCATTTTAAAAAATGACTAACCAAAACTACTGTGCTCCTGTGAACAGTTGTTTTGAGTAGTTATTTTAGGATTTTAATAAACAACTACCAAAACAGTAATTTTGCAGTAAACAGTGAATTTTTGTTAGTTATTTCAAAACAGAAGATTTTTACTACTATTGTAGCTATTTTAGCAAGAGTTAAAAATGACTACATGGTTAGTATTTTTTTTTTTACAAAAATGTAGTCATTTGTAGTCTTTTCAACTGTCATTTTTAGTCTATTCTACCTTCTTAATTTCCTGAGTGAAACAAAACCCAACTTTTGTGTCAAATATGTACCAAACCGGAGGTTTTTGTTACGAAAACTTTTGCAAATATAAATATTTTTAGCTGAAAATTTGGAAACATACTTTTGAAATGTATTTAGTTTGATTTTAAGCTTTGGGAATCAAATATGTACCATAAATATTAATACTGGTCTTGTCCTTAGATTTTAATAGAAAGAATTTTATTACATTTGCAAATTTTGTATATAAAATAGCTCAAAGATCCGTCAAACTTTAAAATCATTTTGAGGAAAAACTTTACCGTAGATCAAAAAATAATTGAAATCAACATATTCGAAATATAGAGAACCTTATTAATTTTTTCGACGAAACTTTTTATTTATAAATTAACTGTTTACTGCAAAAATACTGTTCTAGAAGTTGTTTATTAAAATACTAAAATAATTGCTTCAAACATACAGTATTTTTCTTTAGTGTTTTTTTTTTTTAAATAACTGTCATAGTAGTTGTTTTGTATTATTTCATAGAAAATCAACTGTAATTGCAGTTAAAAACAACAACGGCTGATTAGTACACAAACAACTTACATTTAGTAACTGACAAACTTTTTTGAGTAACTAATGTTAAGGAGTGTCGTAATTGGCACTTGGTACTTGTGATTTTTTCAGTGTCGCTGATCTCGAATTTACCATAACATTTTTAAATTTAAAATGGCAGATCCAATTTCAAAAAGTTTCGGAATTTGCTCAAAAATTGTCACTTAATTGTTTTTGGGATCGCTGAATACAAATCTGGGATTAGATTTTAAAAATTCAAAATGGTGATCGGTTTTCTTTTATAATATTAATAGGAAAGTTCTGGGAGAAGATGAAGACGAATTTGAGATTGGAAATTTCAATTCAAAACGCGATATGGCGAGTGATTTTTTTTTTTTTTTTTTATTTTCCGGAAATTGTTATGGGACGTTGAGTACTATATCTGAAATAGATTTTTAAAAATTCAAAATGGCAGATACATATTTTGTTTTTAATTGATCAGTTTCGTGTGAATATTTGCTCAGTAAATTTTGGGAGCTGCTGAATATGAATCTGAAATAAGATTTTAATTATTTAAAATGTCAGATAATTTTATTTTTTGTTTTAAAGTTATCGGTTTTGTTGTTTTTAATTTATCGGAATGTGTTAAGTTTGTAATAATACTTATTTTCGGGACATTCTAATGTATTTATTTGTCCAATAACTATGCTATATTTTTCATTTAATTTATGTTTTTTTTTTATTTCATTTTTATCTCATATAAAAAATGAAATCATTTTATATGTTTGTTATACTTAACGTGACCAACTGTTTTTGATCAAAAATCGGGACTCTCTAAAACTACGGATTTTAACAGAATTGCATTTTTTTAGTGAAAAGGCGGGGTTGTCAGATATGGCGATTTGAAGCCAAACGTAACTAGTTTGGCTAAAACTTTT